>CM064868.1:48454220-49915459 GCA_032719365.1 Prinsepia uniflora | reverse complement strand
CCAGGACACGGGTCTTACAATCCACCCCCCTTATGGTCTAGCGACCTCGCTGGCACACTTCCCGGTCGGGGTCTAGCTTTGATACCAAATTGTCAGGACCCGACCCTCCTCGGTTAGGAACCGACTCATCTAGCACCATATTGTCCTCATTGGACCTCGCCCTCACAGTTTTGTTTTCCGAAGCTCATGGTGCAACTTCCCAGGGGGTCACCAATAATGGAATTGCACCAGTCTCAACTCGCTTAACTTTGGTGTTCCAATCCACTCCAAAGCCACTTGAGCTCCCAAAAGGCCTAGTGCTAGATAGGTGTGTGCCTACATCTTTAAGGCACACCACCATTCCCTTCCCAGACCATTCCCCCTCGCAGGAATGTGGGATTGTTCACCTCCCATTGATGTCCCATATTTTTCCCGATTTTCTAACTATTTTTAAACGCGAACCTAAACCTTCGGACGTCCCCAACTATAACGAAACGATGTCTGATTGACACGAAACCAGTCCCAAAATGTTCGGTACATCGAATAGATGATTTCACATGTTGGAACCACCCCCAAAGGACACCTCACGCGCACCTAGAAGGGACTGCGCGTGGGCCTCATGCGCTGGTGCACAGTTCCTTCTTCTCCACTCAGTCGACCGGTTCACCTGGTTTGGCCGGTCCAGTTGGACCGGCGTGACCGGTTCGATGCTCCTACTCCCTCTTTTTTGGTCCTTTTCTTCCCTTTTTGATTCCAATCATCTTATCTCATCCCTAACAAGCTTTTTGTATAAAGAAAACAAAGAAAAACCCTTTGATAAACCACCCCGTTCACTTTCTCCCTCACGGCCTCAATTTTTCCTGGCCACCCCAGGGCTTCCTCAGCCACCAACCACCACCAAAACCATCCTAACATCTTCTAACTAACTCACTAACTCCATCCTAATCATCCAAAACAATCTAAAACGTTGAAATCAAATTAAAATGGAAATTTGGGCAAACCGAGTACCTCTCGGTTTTCATGGCCGCCGTGCACGGTGGCGTTGCTCCCTGGCCGGCCACCACCTTCCAAACGTCCTCCCTCACTCTCTGGCCTCTCAGTCACGGTTATAAGGAAGATGGGGTTTGGATGGGGATGAATGGGAGATCGGGTTTGGTTTGGTGAACAAAGAAAATGATCAATGAAGAGGAATAGAAGATGCATGAATGAAAATGAATGTCCAGTGGATGAGTGACACTTGTCACTCATCCATTGGGCCAATGAAAAAACCATGGGCCCCACCTAATTCCATTTGCCTCGAAAAACGTGCTATTATGAATAGTACTTCATAACTTCCGTGAACCGTAACTTCTCCGTCGAATGTCCGAATTTGAAGTGTCACCTATTTACGGATTCGTATCGTCTCGATCCACGTAACGGTCCTCGGCCCTTGTCCATTGGACCTCGCCGGTCAAAAGTCAACTTTTAGCCCAAATTACCAAATTGCCCTTGAATTTCCGATCGCCATAACTTCTTCTTCGGACGTCGGAATCGAGCGTGCCACCTGTCTATGAAGTCGTGACGTCACGACCTATGTCACAGTCATTGGCCAAAGTCCATTTGACCACCTAAATGAAAAGTCAACGATTCGTCCATTCCAAGGGCAAAATCGTCATTTCGCCCGAACGTCTGCTAATCCTCGTCTAATCTCCGTTTAGTCTTCGATTAGCGAGGCTAATCCGTCATTAATTCTTAATTAATCCAGCTAATTCGGGACGAGTCGTCATACTGTGTGCCCCGAGTTAGCATCTTCTCAGGTGTGCCTAGGATGGGTTATACGTATGTCTATACGTATGAGGTTTTTTTACGAAAAGTGATTTTGGGGCGAAGACCCTGTGTTCTATGTTTTGGAAAGTGATTTGGGGGCGGAGACCCCGTGTTCATTGTTTTGGAAGTGATTTGGGCTTAGTCCCCATGTACTTGCTTTACGGTTTCGGACCAAGGCCCAAATGGTTTGTGAATGTTTTGATAAATGATTTTTGAATGCAAGCATGCTTTCAGTGAAGGGCATAAATGTCATTTTATGAAACATTTTTATAAATTATTTGTTTTGTCCACTCACAGCTTTTACTATTTTGAATGCCCTTCAGGTTGATCGCGGATGCGGGCTGTAGCAGAGACTGAGACATCACACTCCTCCTGTAACGACCCGTCCCGAATTCCGGGATTAGATTAGTCACTAATCTTGATTGGCGAGGTTGAACGGTGGTTAGTAGGGCGGAATCGGACAAATTGTGCAAAATGACCGTTTTGCCCCTGGTCGTGGGCAAAATGTTGACTTTTTGTTCGGGCGGTCAAATGGACTTTGACCGATGACCGTGACGTAGTTCGGGACGTCACGAGTTCATAGACAGGTGGCACGTTCGATTCCGACATCCGTAGAGAAAGTTATGGTGTTCGGAAGTTGAGGGGTATTTTGGTAATTTGGCTTGTTAGGGGCCAAATGTTGACTTTTTGATCGGGAGGTCCGATGGGCGAGGGCCAAGGACCGTTACGTAGGTCTCGTCGATACGAATCCAACGACGGGCGGCATGCCGAAATCGGAGATCCGATGACGAAGTTATGGTCAAGGACGTAAAACGCGATTAACCGAGACTCGGAATAAAATAATAATATAATAATAAAATCTGATTACTTTACCCAATTCAGGGATCCTTGATGAATGACACATGTCATAATCTCCTTCCTTCCCTAATTCAGGGATCCTTGCTGGCCATTTACATTAATTAATCTTTTCCTCCCCTCAAATCCTCACCATCCATTCAAACCACAGCTTGAATCCCAGCCCTTGATCTCATCTTCCTTTATTTCTTAAACCCTCAGAACACATTCCTCTCACTTTCATTTTCTCTCAAAACCGTGAGCACGGTTTCCTTCCAAGAACAAACACCACCACATCTCAGCCTCAACCCATGCACCAGACACGTCCAGACAGACCCCAGCCACCTCCAGACGACGGCCACCACCACCACGGCCGCCCTGCACGGCCGGAAACCACCCAGACCCGAGAGGAACCCGATCGGCCCAAAATTGTCCAACCATCCAAACCTTCATATCTGGGCTCGAACAAACGCAGGGATTGGTAAACTGGAACCTTAGGACGACTCAGACCACGACTGGACGGGCCACGGCGGCGCCACGGCGGCGGTAAGTCTGAAAAACCGTGAAGACCCGATTTACTTCCCTGCTTCGAAACGTCCGTTTTTGACGTTGATATTGTTTGTTTGTTTTTGAGACATGTCCTAGGAACCTAGACGACCATTTTGGACCATGAACCACGGCCGGAATCTCGACGAGTCGCCGGAGAGGATGACCTGAGTTCTCAGCCGCTTTTCCCGTCAGTTTTCAGGTAGTTTAATCCACCTAAAAATGAGTTTGGATGTCACAGAACCGTAGAGGAGGTTATGACGAGTCCATAGGATCAAACCGCATCAAAAATGGTGGTCTGGAACTCGATCTGTGATCGGGTCAAGCCGCGGGTCGACGGCGACCCGGTTACAGACCCGGTTTCAGAACCCGGTTACTGTAGCATGACGTCATCAATGTTGACCTGAGTGTTGACCTGGCGCGTGGGGGCGCGTGAAGGGTATTTTGGGGAAACTTCCAACATGACTTTTAATCTATTCGATGTAACGGACATTTTGGAATTGGTTTTGTGTCGATCGGGCACCGTCTCGATAGTGTTCGGGATGTCCGAAGGTTTTAAATCAAGTTTAAAAATAAGTAAAAATTCGGGAAAATTACGGGACTTTGATAGGATGTTAATAATGAGGTTAGTGACCCTCTAATGTGATTTGGACAGGATTGGGAGTCCCGGTGATAGTGGTGTGGCCCGGGAGGGCCGGTGGCACGCATATCGAGGCACACGGTTAAAACGGTCTGTGAGTGGACTTTGGTTTTATAAATCTTATGCATGCTTAAATGTGTTATATGGTTTATATACATGATTTCTATGATGGTATTTGTGAGCATTGATTTTGGGTATGTTGCACGTATTTCGAGGTGTTTTCCGTATTTCACGTATATCGGGATTAATGGTTTATTTGTGGTTTTGCGTGTTTGTGGTTAAATAAATAATATGATAAAATGGTTTTTATATTGGAAAGATGAATTCGGGCTTGAGGCCCACTTGTTTTGGAAATCTCGGACTTGGAGTCCATTTGAGTACGTAAGTCGGGCTGCGGGCCCAGTTGGTTTACAAATCGGGCCGTGGGCCCAGTGGTTCATAAAGTCGGGCATGAGGCCCAGTTGGATTTAAATGATGATTTCGGGCCAGGGGCCCTATATTTAATAAATGAGGTTTCGGGTTAGGGACCCTAAATGGAAATGTGTTGTTTTATGGGAATTCGGGCAGGGCCCATTGTGATGTTGTGAAATGAATTAATAAAAACTGTTTTTCCATATACCATCTGTACACATGGATATATGATGGTCTCCTCCAGATGTCTGGGACACTGGGGAAGTCACGGTGCATTGCCTGTGAAGGGTCACCATACGGAGCAGCCGGACCGTATGATGACTCAGGAGCAGGATTGCTATGATTGACGTCAGGGACGTCAGACATCAGGGATGTCAGATATATGGACCCGGAGAGACCCCGGGCAGCACGCGTAGCTTATGAAACCGTGAGACATGACGTCAGGGACGTCTAGCATCAGGGATGCTGGTGATGGAAATGGTAAAATACGATTTAATGAAATGGCTTTCCGGGTGGATTTATGATTGTGTGATTTTAATGAATTAATGTTCATTTATGGTAGTGGGTGGTGACCCACATGGTCGTATATGTATGGTGGTGGTATTCCACGGTTTTGGGCTGAGTTCCCACACTTGGTTTTTGGTTAACGGTTTTTGGGCTAAGGCCCTAAGGGCTCGGTTGAGCAAACGTTTTGGTTACTGGTTTTTGTTGCATGCATACATTTTTATTGGAGGGCATAAATGTCTTATAAATGTATTTGATGAACTTACTGGTTTTTGTCCACTCACAGCTTTTGGTTTTAATGCCCTTCAGGTTGATCACGGATGCGATTGCAGCAGAGACTGGGACATTGCATACCTCCTCCATCGATCCTTGCGCACTCTGGATGCCCCGTTTGGGCAGTGATTCTTGGTTATCCCTTGTCTAACACCCCTTGTTGGACGGGAGCAGGGCATATTCCATGTTAATCCCGGGTGGATTGGGATGGGTCCTGTCAACTTGGTATCAGAGCACGGTTGCTCTTTTGTGTGCGCAGGTCGAGGGTGTGATGTCTCTTTGGGCTGCAATTCGTTATCAACCTGATAGATAGTTTTTGTGTTTGGATAGTGGATAGAGTGCGATTGGCCCGATACGCCGTGCGTTAATGTGATTCGACCCAAGTGGGGTTGATTGTGGTGAACTGGTATAGTGGGACCGTCGGTTCGGTCATGTGATATTGGATTGTTGTGCTGCTAGGTGCAGCTAGGTTCGGGGAACCTCATGTGAGTAATGGTTTAAAAATGTGAACCCTTGTGGTGGTTTCTAGTGTGAGGGATGTTGGTTCATCGGAGTTGGCCGATGACCTAGTGGTGGAACCCACGTTGATGGAATGGTAGGATTGGATTTGACGTCTATTCGATGTCAGGACCGCGGGGTCGGTCAGGTTGTGGATTTTATATTACGGAAAACTGTTTGGTTCGGTTGAACCATAGGGTGTGATTGTGGAACCCTAGTATTAAAAAGGTAAACCTAAATTGTGGCTAGTGGATGAGAACTTGTGCTGCGACGAGCGGTTGAGGTCATGGATGACCATGTGGATAACTCTAGTGAGTCTTGTCAGAATTATGAGATCCGATCTACGGATACGGTTCTGAGATAAATTATGGAATCCCGTGTTGGATCGGGTATTAGTGTGAGGTAATGGATGCGGATCTCGATAGCAATGACAGTTAGTCGGAAGTCATGTGGAGATGACTGGCTATCGAGGGTAATCAGTGTGGTCATAATACTTGGGGATCAGGGGACGTTCAGGGAACGTTCATTTTCTTGATGTGGATTGTCAGAGTGGTGGTACCCATAGTCGTGAGGTACGGGATCGTCGTTCGGTATGAACGGAGATCCAGGATTGTCGTATTTGCACACGGTGAGCAGTATGGATGTTTGCGGGTTGGTACTTTTGTGCTGATGCTAGTATGGATGCCTGTGTGCTGATACTAGTGTTGTTGATAGTGTGTTGGTGCTGGTACTAGCGCTGGTGCTAGTGTCGGTAATGGTGTTGACGATGAGCCACAAATTGGGGTGTGACTCCGTCATGATGAACATATGTTCGGTCTTTGAGATTCGGTAGTGGTTGAGTGATTGTGCTGGATGGGACCCAGTTAAAATGGTATAATTATGACTTAAGAAATTTTGGGATGACGTCCCCTACGTCATGATAATTGGTGGATTTGGGGGAGTTGTTGACAACTCCAAAATTTGTGCGATTTTATGTTTTTAAATATCCCTAAAATGTACATGGAAATGATTAAAACTGAAAAAGACGAGGAAAACCATTAGTGGTATAACGGTAGGAATTTGTAATTGAGAACTTGTTAAACCGAGTGTCGAACCGGTAAGGGTCGGGATGTGCGAACGGAACAATAACGGATTGATTGTGGACACGGGGTTGTCCAAGTGAATTGAGGGGGTAGGAAGTCTAGTGGTTAGACTTGACGTCTTGTTGGGAGCATGTCTGTTTCCAACATGGTTGGAACCTTAGTGTCGAAGAGAGTTGTGATTGGGGAACGAGGGTGGTGTTCGTTTTTGGTGATTGGTATTCCGAAGTCATTGGGGTTGACTTCTTGCTTTCTGCCCTGGCAGACATTGACTGTAGTTACCAGTACGTTGAGCGTGTATTGGTTGGTGAGCCCGTGTGTGTTGTGAGGTCATTAGGAGGAGCTACGTGTTCGAAATTAGGTAAACGAGATTTTTCATTTTCTGCTTGGTGGCAGACGATGTTGGGGTACATGGCGTGGTGAGTGCAGTGAGTTTTTGTTGCATCCACGTAGGATGAGTTTGGACGTCATCATTTTGGATCATCCTTGGTTTTCCTAGGTGGAATGACAAGGATTGATACAAGGTAATCCGTGAGAATCCGCAGTCTCGACGTGTCTCGTCGTTGACTGATCTGTCTAGTTGTGGGAGTCGGTTGTCGATCGTTGTGGCGATCTAGGATTTTGACGTTATTGTCACGGACACAGTGTCTATCTGGGTCGTGATCTTGATGATTCAGATAGGGGGAGAGTATATCACTCTTACCTTGGTACGTGAGTCGTAAATGACGGGGTTGAACTTCTTTTCGAAGTGGGGCCCGTATGGTATTCTACTCGGGTGAGTAGGTTTTCACGGTAGTTGAATTTTGTCAACCTTAGACGTGTGGAGGTTGGATTGGCTTCCCTATGAAGTCAATCAAGTGTTTTGAGCGGGTAACCGATAGGTTCGGTTTTGGTGTGTCTTGGTAAATGTGAACGAGATTTCGGGATTTGAAATCGAATTTCTGGGTGACGATTCAGGATTCGATTTTGGAACTTGAAAGTATATTTCTGGGTTTGGGTACGGAATGATTATTCCAAATGCTAGCTTACGGAATAATGATTTCGGATTCGGATTTGGATAAGAATTAAAATTTGATGTCTGGGCTTGGATCCGGGATTTCTTACGAAATTGCGGATTCGGATTCGGAATTGGAACTAGATGTTGGGTGGAGTTTCGATTTGTCTCATGCTGGATTGGGCAAACGTACTCCATTATTGGAACGTGTTTGGCTATAACCTAGGTGGTTGTAGTCTGGTTATTAGGTAGATGTGTGTACTTCGTACATGGTTCGAGGTACAATACCTTGTAGACTTGTGATGTCTAGTTACGTTATACGGGATATACCCGAGGTGTGTTGGTGAACGTGTTGGTAGTCGGATTGGTTCCGATACCATGGGATTGGTTGTGGACCGGACATTACTATGCAATGGGTCATGGTAATTCCGATGTGTTTAATTACACACAGGTTGTGTGAAATGTCGGTAAGGGTATTGGTGAGTCGAGTACGTTGGTGGCATGTGTAGCCACAAGTGAGTCTAGTGTCAGTTTTCGACTGACAACAACTGTGTGGTGACAGATTGTCAGGATGTGTCAACATAGATTGTTGAGTGGGGTCAGCTGACTCCTAGTGGGAGTGGGAAAGGAACCGTCAAGTTGTTGCGTCAACGAGAGGGTTGATTTGACAAGTGGTGTCAAATTTGAAACAAGTAGTTTCAGTCATTCGACGGGGTCGAATGTAATCGTTGCGTTTTGAGTATTAGTGGTACGTTTGGGTGTAGACAAGTTTTGTCTAAGTAGTTGGTGTACGGGTGTACACGTGTTGCGTGGTCGATTCCACTTTCCACGGGGTGTTTGTGGAATCAGGATAGTCGAGTTTCGAGAGCGAAACTTATTAAGGAGGGAAGTACGTTGAGATTAGATCGGTTGGAATTTCGAGGACGAAATTTATTAAGGAGGGAAGATTGTAACGACCCGTCCCGAATTCCGGGATTAGATTAGTCACTAATCTTGATTGGCGAGGTTGAACGGTGGTTAGTAGGGCGGAATCGGACAAATTGTGCAAAATGACCGTTTTGCCCCTGGTCGTGGGCAAAATGTTGACTTTTTGTTCGGGCGGTCAAATGGACTTTGACCGATGACCGTGACGTAGTTCGGGACGTCACGAGTTCATAGACAGGTGGCACGTTCGATTCCGACATCCGTAGAGAAAGTTATGGTGTTCGGAAGTTGAGGGGTATTTTGGTAATTTGGCTTGTTAGGGGCCAAATGTTGACTTTTTGATCGGGAGGTCCGATGGGCGAGGGCCAAGGACCGTTACGTAGGTCTCGTCGATACGAATCCAACGACGGGCGGCATGCCGAAATCGGAGATCCGATGACGAAGTTATGGTCAAGGACGTAAAACGCGATTAACCGAGACTCGGAATAAAATAATAATATAATAATAAAATCTGATTACTTTACCCAATTCAGGGATCCTTGATGAATGACACATGTCATAATCTCCTTCCTTCCCTAATTCAGGGATCCTTGCTGGCCATTTACATTAATTAATCTTTTCCTCCCCTCAAATCCTCACCATCCATTCAAACCACAGCTTGAATCCCAGCCCTTGATCTCATCTTCCTTTATTTCTTAAACCCTCAGAACACATTCCTCTCACTTTCATTTTCTCTCAAAACCGTGAGCACGGTTTCCTTCCAAGAACAAACACCACCACATCTCAGCCTCAACCCATGCACCAGACACGTCCAGACAGACCCCAGCCACCTCCAGACGACGGCCACCACCACCACGGCCGCCCTGCACGGCCGGAAACCACCCAGACCCGAGAGGAACCCGATCGGCCCAAAATTGTCCAACCATCCAAACCTTCATATCTGGGCTCGAACAAACGCAGGGATTGGTAAACTGGAACCTTAGGACGACTCAGACCACGACTGGACGGGCCACGGCGGCGCCACGGCGGCGGTAAGTCTGAAAAACCGTGAAGACCCGATTTACTTCCCTGCTTCGAAACGTCCGTTTTTGACGTTGATATTGTTTGTTTGTTTTTGAGACATGTCCTAGGAACCTAGACGACCATTTTGGACCATGAACCACGGCCGGAATCTCGACGAGTCGCCGGAGAGGATGACCTGAGTTCTCAGCCGCTTTTCCCGTCAGTTTTCAGGTAGTTTAATCCACCTAAAAATGAGTTTGGATGTCACAGAACCGTAGAGGAGGTTATGACGAGTCCATAGGATCAAACCGCATCAAAAATGGTGGTCTGGAACTCGATCTGTGATCGGGTCAAGCCGCGGGTCGACGGCGACCCGGTTACAGACCCGGTTTCAGAACCCGGTTACTGTAGCATGACGTCATCAATGTTGACCTGAGTGTTGACCTGGCGCGTGGGGGCGCGTGAAGGGTATTTTGGGGAAACTTCCAACATGACTTTTAATCTATTCGATGTAACGGACATTTTGGAATTGGTTTCGTGTCGATCGGGCACCGTCTCGATAGTGTTCGGGATGTCCGAAGGTTTTAAATCAAGTTTAAAAATAAGTAAAAATTCGGGAAAATTACGGGACTTTGATAGGATGTTAATAATGAGGTTAGTGACCCTCTAATGTGATTTGGACAGGATTGGGAGTCCCGGTGATAGTGGTGTGGCCCGGGAGGGCCGGTGGCACGCATATCGAGGCACACGGTTAAAACGGTCTGTGAGTGGACTTTGGTTTTATAAATCTTATGCATGCTTAAATGTGTTATATGGTTTATATACATGATTTCTATGATGGTATTTGTGAGCATTGATTTTGGGTATGTTGCACGTATTTCGAGGTGTTTTCCGTATTTCACGTATATCGGGATTAATGGTTTATTTGTGGTTTTGCGTGTTTGTGGTTAAATAAATAATATGATAAAATGGTTTTTATATTGGAAAGATGAATTCGGGCTTGAGGCCCACTTGTTTTGGAAATCTCGGACTTGGAGTCCATTTGAGTACGTAAGTCGGGCTGCGGGCCCAGTTGGTTTACAAATCGGGCCGTGGGCCCAGTGGTTCATAAAGTCGGGCATGAGGCCCAGTTGGATTTAAATGATGATTTCGGGCCAGGGGCCCTATATTTAATAAATGAGGTTTCGGGTTAGGGACCCTAAATGGAAATGTGTTGTTTTATGGGAATTCGGGCAGGGCCCATTGTGATGTTGTGAAATGAATTAATAAAAACTGTTTTTCCATATACCATCTGTACACATGGATATATGATGGTCTCCTCCAGATGTCTGGGACACTGGGGAAGTCACGGTGCATTGCCTGTGAAGGGTCACCATACGGAGCAGCCGGACCGTATGATGACTCAGGAGCAGGATTGCTATGATTGACGTCAGGGACGTCAGACATCAGGGATGTCAGATATATGGACCCGGAGAGACCCCGGGCAGCACGCGTAGCTTATGAAACCGTGAGACATGACGTCAGGGACGTCTAGCATCAGGGATGCTGGTGATGGAAATGGTAAAATACGATTTAATGAAATGGCTTTCCGGGTGGATTTATGATTGTGTGATTTTAATGAATTAATGTTCATTTATGGTAGTGGGTGGTGACCCACATGGTCGTATATGTATGGTGGTGGTATTCCACGGTTTTGGGCTGAGTTCCCACACTTGGTTTTTGGTTAACGGTTTTTGGGCTAAGGCCCTAAGGGCTCGGTTGAGCAAACGTTTTGGTTACTGGTTTTTGTTGCATGCATACATTTTTATTGGAGGGCATAAATGTCTTATAAATGTATTTGATGAACTTACTGGTTTTTGTCCACTCACAGCTTTTGGTTTTAATGCCCTTCAGGTTGATCACGGATGCGATTGCAGCAGAGACTGGGACATTGCATACCTCCTCCATCGATCCTTGCGCACTCTGGATGCCCCGTTTGGGCAGTGATTCTTGGTTATCCCTTGTCTAACACCCCTTGTTGGACGGGAGCAGGGCATATTCCATGTTAATCCCGGGTGGATTGGGATGGGTCCTGTCACCTCCTCCTACGATCCTATCGTACTCTGGATGCCCCGGTGAGGGCTAGAGTCGGAACTTTCTCTGGTCTAACACTTCGTGTCAGATGGGAGCAGGCACGTCCCACGTTAATCCGGGGGGATTTGGGACGGGTCTTGTCATATGTAGCACATTGAGAGGCATGAGATGAGTCTAACTTTGAAAGCACAGCGTCAAGTTTCCTTTCCAAGTTGTCAACCTTGAAAGAAACGTCATTAGTTGAATGAACTTCATATGCACCACTTCTCTTCCCTGTTGATTGATGCATATTATAACCCACCATCTCAAAGAATTCTTGAGACTCCTTCGATGTCTTTTTCTTTAGAACAGCACCAGCTGCATTATCACAAATAGATTGACATGTAGGGGTTAAACTGTCAAAGAAAATTTTCATTTGAAGGTAAAGAGGTAAACCATGGTGTGGACACTACAACAATAGTCCTTTAAATCTTTTCTAGCATTCACTAAAAGTTCAGTATCATCTTGTCTGAAATAAAAAATTTGAGCACTTAGGGCTGCTGTCTTTTGAGGGGGAAAGAACTTGTCCATAAACATCTTTACAACCTCATCCCACGTCTCCAAGGACTTAGGCTTTAGAGTCATGAGCCAAGCCTTGGCCCGTTCCTTCAATGTGTATGGAAAGATCCTACACCTCAAATCATTCTCTGAAAGTCCCTGCAAGGGCAATGAATTAACAACTATGTAAAACTCTTTAATATGAACCAATGGATCCTCATTAGGCAACCCAAAGAATGAAGGAAACATAGAAAAATATGAAGATTTAAGTTCATAGTTCCTTGCTGCTAGTGACAGTACTATGCATGAAGGCGAATCAGGGATTATTGTAACGACCCGTCCCGGAGTTCTAGATTAGATTAGTGATTAATGATGGATTAGTGAAGTTAATTGGTTATTAGTTGGGTGATTTCGGACGGATGGTGCAAAATGACGGTTTTGCCCTTGGAATGGGTGAATTGTTGACTTTTTATTCAGGTGGCCAAGTGGACTTTGGTGGATGACTGTGACATAGTTCAGGACGTCACGAGTTCATAGACAGGTCGCACGTCTGATTCCGACATTCAAGGAAGAAGTTATGATGTTCGGAAGTCGAGGGGTATTTTGGTAATTTGGTTGAAAAGGGGCAAATTGTTGACTTTTATATATGACAAGTCTTTTTCACGTAGTTTGAGGACCATTAGGTAGCCCTCGTTCACCTGAGTACAACGACAGGCGGCACGCTGTCATCGAACTTCGGACGGCTCCGATTTTGGTCTAAATGCCTTTATGAGATCTGTGATATCATGATGTTTTAAATGGTTTTCAGCTGTTTTGGGCTATGACCCGGATGATATGGATTTTGATGGTTTTGAGTTGAGGTCTGGGATTTGACAAAAGGAAATGATTTCGGTTTACATAAATGGTTTTTATTATCTTGGAAATAAAATGGTTTTCTTATGCTGAAAATGAACTGATTTTCGTATTCATGCATTGGTTTTACATGGAGGGAATAAATCTATTTTCTTATGAAATGTTTTCTGAACTTATTATTTATTTTTGTCCACTCACAGTCTTTTATGTTTTTCGATTCTCTCCAGGTTGTTGTTGCGGTGCGGGCTGTTGTTAGGAGACGGAGAAATCACACACCCGATCCACAGTGATGATGCAAACTCTGGTTATCTCAAGTTGGTTTTGGTACGTTGACCTGGGATCCCTTGTCTGGCTGTTCAACGAGGGTTGAACAGGTGTTTGGCCTTCGTGTCGTACGTGGGTTAGACGGAAGCATGACTTGGCCTTTAATCTCGGGGGATTGGGGGTGGGTCGTGTCAATTATTGGTTGAGCATAGAACTCCAAAGCGTGGGTTGCTGCCTTAGCCATCTTTTCTTCAATTTCTTCTTCTAACTCTTCTGAATCTCCTGAATGAATTGAGAAAGAAGTTTCATCCTTGTTGATTTCTTGAAATGCTCTTTTAGCTACAATTTTTGTAGTAAGATTTCCTCTTGTTTCTCTAGATTTCCTTATTGCTGCTGCAACGGAGTCTAGCAATGGCGTACTAGACATTCAAAACCTGACACACAAAGATATGAATAACTCAAGCTGTAAACAAACTAAAACAAAAAAACAGATTATAGGGATAAGTTGGTAACCAATTGCAAAGGACTGAAAAGAACTGACTAAAACAGAATTGAGTTTTGATTTGTGATATGTAAGGACATTAAACTGAAATTAAAACTTTAAGTAAATGAAGATAGATAGCAAAGATTGAGAAAAGTATGGAGATGGAAGCTAGGGTCTTGACTTCACCTATGTAACCTTGATTCTATGAATACAGTGACTAAAGTACTCTGATCTTCCAAACCTGCTCTAAGGATCATTTTCACTTAAGTAAGATAGCCCATGGCATGTGGAACACTATCTAGTCCTTCTAATTGCAACCTAAGTATGACATGTACTTTAGATTACTCCTAGAAAGCCTTTAAGTATGAGAAAACAAATAAATATGACCAAACAGATTCAGTGGCACGACATGTACTCACTAACCCTATTCTTTCATTCATAAATCAATCAAACTTAGGCATGGCATGTGCTCTAAATCTAACTAGGCATATGGAACCTTAATGGTGATCAAGCACTAGAATCACATATGAATCAATAACTAAAATGAATGAAACAAAGAAGAGTTTGTAAAAATCAGAATACTTCAATCATAACATAGAATTGAGTTTACATGGTTACATCAAGAACCCTAGATGAGAAATTAGCTACACATGTATCTAATCAACATAAAAGCATTAATTAAAGACATGGATGTAGCAAACTCTAAGTAGAAGGCAGTCTTCTTCTCCAGAACTGAAAAGGGCATCTTCTTCAAACAACAAAGATGATGGATGACGAATTTGATGAAGAAATTTTGGAGCTTTTATGATGAGAGATTGAGGTACATGGGAAAGAGATGGAAAAGGATGGAAGAGAGAAGATGGTTATGGAAGGGAAATAGAAAGGTGAGTTTTATTTTTGAGGTTTTCTCAATGGAAGAGAAGGAGAATGAAAAAAAGAAGAGCATATCTGATTTCTTTGTTATGTGAAGGCTAGGGTTTATTTTGAGAGTGAAGATGGCTTATATAGGTAAGAAAGCATGAGGGCAAATAAGGAAAGACATGGAATCTGATACTATTCACCTGAACAGTGTCAGGCGTGAATATTGATGCGTGAATAGTGATAGCTTCTTGTTTTCCAAGTTATTTTCCTTGCTCCATAAGTAAGCTCTTTCAACTCCGAATTTCTTCCTTTTTACACCAAAATCTTTCTAATTTGATATAATGTCCAATCCTTTATCACTCTAAAAAAATGATCATTTTCTCCTATGTGATGAAAGATATTAGTACTACATAAAAAAAATGCATGGAAAAATGCATAAAATATGACCTAACACAAACGTCGATGATCCTGGAGTGTAACGATCCACTGCCTGGGATGAGTGACTCTAAGAGGGAGCACATCCCAGGAGTGAGAGATATGATATGGTGTCGGACAGGGTCTAGGGATAGGTCCTCCTAGACATCGTAGATCCTAGGAGTAGACTCGAAACGAGACCCGAGTAGTATGCATACTTAAGATATATCGTGACGGGTTCTTGATTGGGCATATGAGATGCCGAGAACGGGTTATATATATATGTATGATGTTTTACGGAGATTGGTTTTGGGCTGAGACCCATGTGTACTGAATTTGGGCTAAGACCCACATGACTTGAGTTGGGCGGAGTCCCTACGGTTTTGGTTTTGGGCTGAGACTCACCTAAACGGTTTTGGGCTAAGTCCCACATGATTGCTTTTGGGCTGAGTTCCCATGTACTTTGGTTTATGTTTTTCGGCTAAGGCCCTAATGATTTAATCAATGAGAAATGATTTGAGAAATGGTTTTGAATGCATGCATGCTTTTTAATGAAGCGCATAAATGTCTTTTCCTGAAATGTGTTTTAAAAATTAAATTAATTGTTTCGTCCACTCACAGCTTTCAATGGTTTTAATGCCCTTCAGGTTGATCGCCGATGGGGGCTGTAGCAGAGGCCGAAACATCACACTCCTTCTCTGAGCCTAGCGCACTATGGAAGCCCCGAGTGTGCTAAGGCTGGACTTATCCCTTGTCTGACACTTCATGTTAGACGGGAGCAGGCACATCCCACGTTAATCCCGGGGGATTTGGGACGGGTCCTGACAAGTTTGATGTATATGCCATGCATCTAACATGTCTAAGAGAGAGTTCATACGATCTAGTTATATGCCATGCTAAATCTGTGAACATCTTAATTGTAGATTGAAGTTGACAAATTTGACATTCATAACATTGATCCATCATTGTTTAGAGTGGATTGCTTGTCAGGACCCAACCCTCCTCGGTCAGGACCTGACTCATCTAGCACCATATTGTCCGCTTTAGGCCTCGCCCTCACGGTTTTGTTTTCTGGAGCTCATGGTGCAACTTCCCAGGGGGTTACCCATCATAGAATTGCACCAGCCTCAACTCGCTTAACTTTGGGGTTCCAATCCCCCCCAAATCCACTTGAGCTCCCAAAAGGCCTAGTGCTAGATAGGTGTGTGCCTATACCTTTAAGGCACACCACCGTCCTCTCCCAGACCATTCCCCCCTCGCAGGAATGTGGGATTGTTCACCGTTCCCTCCAGGACACGGGTGTAACGACCCGTCCCGAATTCCGGGATTAGGTTAGTAGGGCGGATTCGGACAAATTGTGCAAAATGACCATTTTGCCCCTGGTCGTGGGCAAAATGTTGACTTTTTGATCGGGCGGTCAAACGGACACCGATGACCGTGACGTAGTTCGGGACGTCACGAGTTCATAGACAGGTGGCACGTTCGATTCCGACATTCGTAGAGAAAGTTATGGTGTTCAGAAGTTGAGGGGCATTTTGGTAATTTGGCATTTTAGGGGCCAAATGTTGACTTTCTGACCGGGAGGTCCGATGGGCGAGGGCCAAGGACCGTTACGTAGGTATCGTCGATACGAATCCAACGACAGGCGGCATGCCGAAATCGGAGATCCGACGACGACGTTATGGTCAAGGAAACGAACTTACGAACCGAGGCCGGGATTAAAATAATAATATAATAATGAATAGTGACCGTTGACCCTACACACCTGGATGAGTGACAAGTGTCACTCATCCCTTGAAATCAGAATCCATGTTTTTGGGGGAGACCTCATCATGATGTTTAATTAATTTTTAATTAATTAATTAATCTTTTAATTTCCATTATCCCTCCCTAATTTGCTTAACCGTGTACAACCAACCCAGCTTCTACCCAACCTAAAATCCTCTGCCATTGCTGAACCTGAGAGTGTGATTTTGTGAGCGTTTTGAGTGTGATTTCAACTGGGTAAACACGAGAGATTGACGGTGAGGAAGAACTGAGAATTTGAAAAATTAAGTTTTGGGAGGGAAAATCAAATTGAAGGAATTGGGCTGTAATGATCGAATTGGAGGTTACAAACATCTTCCTGAGGTTGTGACGAGTCGATCCACATCAAAAACGAGAAGGAATGGTGCCGTTTTGGCTCTGATCGAGCTTGGTGACAGAGGAAGAAATCGAGGCTGAGTCGTGGAGTTTGGGGCTGTGATTGACTCAATTGTTGTGGGGAAATGACTCCTCATGATCCCACGATGCTTCTGGGTTCATCAATTGAAGGAAACCGATCGAGATCGATGGACCTCCATTGATGAACAGTGACGGTGCTCGAGTTTGAGTCGTGACGATTGAACACCGGATTGAAGCAATTGTGTTGGGGGAAATGATTTACGGAGTCCATGGAAGCTTCTGGTTGAATCAATTTCAGGATATCGATCGAAATAGATGGGGTTCGAAGGATTAACAATGGACGGGTGTTCTTGGTGTTCATCATCAAATCGTGGAATTGTAGGTAATGAATTGTGTAATCAATGTTACAGAACTTAAATTAAACTTAAAACGAAGCTAATGGAATGATCAATTGTTGTAATTAAGGCTGAATTGACAGGATGGGAACCGGGTTGTGTCGCGGGTGAATTGGACCCGTTTACCAGACAAACGGGTTGGGCTGGTGACACTGTAGCAGGCGCGTGAGTTTCACGCGCAGCCACTCACGGCGGCGCGTGGCGGCGCGTGGGCACGAATCTCGAGGTGAGGTCAACATGACTTCTGTCCTATTTATTGTAACTGACATTTTGGAATTGGTTTCGTGTCGATCGGACACCGTCTCGATATTGTTCGGGATATCCGAAGGTTTTAAATTAAGTTTAAAAATAAGTAAAAATTCGGGAAAATTACGGGACTTTGATAGGATGTTAATGATGAGGTTAGTGACCCTCTAATGTGATTTGGACAGGATTGGGAGTCCCGGTGATAGTGGTGTGGCCCGGGAGGGCCGGTGGCACGCGTATCGAGGCACACGGTTAAAACGGTCTGTGAGTGGACTTTGGTTTTATAAATCCTATGCATGCTTAAATGTGTTATATGGTTTATATACATGATTTCTATGATGGTATTTGTGAGCATTGATTTTGGATATGTTGCACGTATTTCGAGGTGTTTTCCGTATTTCACGTATATCGGGATTAACGGTTTATTTGCGGTTTTGTGTGCTTGTGGTTAAATAAATAATATGATGAAATGGTTTTGAAATTGGAAATATGAACTCGGGCTTGAGGCCCACTTGTTTTGGAAATTTCGGACTTGGAGTCCATTTGAGAATCGGGCCGGGGGCCCAGTTGGTTAATGAAATCGGGCCAGGGGCCCAGTTGGTATGAAATCGGGCTGAGACCCATTTGAGTTATATTATCGGGCCAGGGGCCCAGTTGATTTACGAATTCGGGCCGTGGGCCCAGTGGGTTTATAAGTCGGGCTGCGGGCCCAGTTGGTTTACAAATCGGGCCGTGGGCCCAGTGGTTCATAAAATCGGGCATGAGGCCCAGTTGGATTATAAATGTGATTTTGGGTCAGGGACCCTATATTTAATAATTGTGATTTTGGGTCAGGGATCCTAAAGGGGATTACGTGGTTTTATGGAAATTTCGGGCAGGGCCCATTGTAATGATGTGATAAAAGGATTTAATAAAACTGTTTTCCATATACCATCTGGATACAAGGATATATGATGGTCTCCTCCAGATGTCTGGGACACTGGGGAAGTCACGGTGCATTGCCTGCGAGGGGTCATTATACGGAGCAGCCGGACCGTATGATGACTCAGGAGCAGGATTGCTATGATTGACGTCAGGGACGTCAGACATCAGGGATGTCAGATATATGGACCCGGAGAGACCCCGGGCAGCACGCGTAGCTTATGAAACCGTGAGACATGACGTCAGGGACGTCTAGCATCAGGGATGCTGGTGATGGTAATGGTAAAATACGAATTAATGAAATGGCTTTCCGGGTGGATTTATGATTGTGTGATTTTAATGAATTAATGTTCATTTATGGTAGTGGGTGGTGACCCACATGGTCGTATATGCATGGTGGTGGTATTCCACGGTTTTGGGCTGAGTTCCCACACTTGGTTTTTGGTTAACGGTTTTTGGGCTAAGGCCCTAATGGCTCGGTTGAGCAAACGTTTTGGTTACTGGTTTTGGTGGCATGCATACGTTTTTATTGGAGGGCATAAATGTCTTATAAATGTATTTGATGAACTTATTGGTTTTGTCCACTCACAGCTTTTGGTTTTAATGCCCTTCAGGTTGATCACGGATGCGATTGCAGCAGAGACTGGGACATTGCACATCTCCTCCATCGATCCTTGCGCACTCTGGATGCCCCGTTTGGGCAGTGACTCTTGGTTATCCCTGGTCCGACACCCCTTGTTGGACGGGAGCAGGGCACATTCCACGGTAATCCCGGGGGGATTGGGATGGGTCCTGTCAACGGGTCTTACAATCCACCCCCCTTAGGGTCCAGCGTCCTCGCTGGCACACTTCCCGGTCGGGGTCTGCCTCTGATTCCAAATTGTCAGGACCCGACCCTCCTCGGTCAGGACCCGACTCATCTAGCACCATATTGTCCGCTTTGGGCTTCGCCCTCATAGTTATGTTTTCGGGAGCTCATCGTGCAACTTTCCTAGGGGGTCACCCATCATGGAATTGCACCAACCTCAATTCGCTTAACTTTGGGGTTCCAATCCCCCCCAAAGCCACTTGAGCTCCCAAAAGGCCTAGTGCTAGATAGGTGTGTGCCTACACCTTTAAGGCACACCACCATCATCTCCCAGACCATTCCCCCTCGCAGGAATGAGGGATTGTTCACCGTTCCCTCTAGGACACGGGTCTTACATTGCTTGTCCTAACTAATTCTAATTCATAGGTTAATATAGGAATCACATTGCATCCATCATTGCACGATTTGTACACATGCAAGGATAAGATTTGTGTAAATTTGAAGCTTATTTAGGTTGTCTTATTTTACCGAACGAGTTTCTGGCGCCGTTGCTAGGGACTGCGCTTAACAGTTTTGTAATTCATTTTATTTCATTTACTCAATTAGTTTCTCTTGTTTTTCTGTTATATGTTCACTAATTCATCCAAGCATGCTTTCGACTTAGGTCTGCTTTGAAAATCTGTTGAAAGAAGTTCAAGAAACCCTACACACACCCCTGTGAGGATTTTGAAGACTCACTCCTTACCAAACTCTCCCATTCATTCTGAACCTCATTCACCAAAAACTGAGTTAGAGGAAGAAGAGGAGAACATGGCAGATCAAGGAGAAGCTAATCGTGCATTGAAGGAGTATGCCATCCCCAAGATCAGTGATGAGTCTTCGTGCATCCAATATCCAGCCTCAACCGTTGAGAACTTTAAACTCAAATCAGGTATGATTCATCTCTTACCTAAGTTCAATGATTTGGCAAGTAAAGATCCTCATTTGCATAACAAGGAGTTTGTGGAGGTTTGTAACACCATTAAGATTCAAGGCATGACATCTCAAGAAATACGTCTTAGGCTGTTCCCTTTTTTGCTTAGATAGAAGGCTAAGGCTTGGCTCCACACTGTCCCGTCTAGATCCACTGAGACTTGGGATATACTAGCTTCCAAGTTCCTGCAACAATTTTTCCCAGCTCAACGCACTAACAAGTTAAGGAGGTAAATCATGTCAATTTTGCAAACCGATGGAGAGCTGTTTCATGAGTATTGGGATAGGTTTAAGACATTGCTGCATTGTTTCCCTCATCACAACCTTGAACCATGGCTGCTCATGCAATACTTCTATGAAGAGTTACTAGATTCTGATCGTATGATTGTGGATGCTAGTGCTGGTGGTTTAATGAACGAAACAGCTGACGAAGCTAAGACTATGTTTGAGGACATTACTTCCAATACGAACAATTTAGTTTCTGAAACCGGTAGCCCAAAAAGGTTTATGAGATTAGCACTACTTCTAATGAACATTCTCAAATATCTGAATTAACTAACCTTATTAAAGCAGCCTGTGTCCCAAAAGCAAGTTGTGGCTGTTTGTCAGGGACATTCTTATGAAGCATGCCCTCTAGTGCAAGGGTTTCATGAGGAATCTAACATGGTTGGAGGTTTTCAAGGAAATCAGAGGCCACTAAATGATCCATTTGCTCTAACATATAACCCAAGATGGAGGAATCATCCGAATTTCAGATGGGGAAACAATAGTAATGTTCAAAATCAAATCATCCCCAAGGAATCCCCAACCCACAAGGGTCAACCATCCAAGCTGCACCAAAAAAATCTCTTGAAACATTGTGTAACGACCCGTCCCGAATTCCGGGAATGGATTAGTGACTAATGAAGGATTAGTGAGGTTAATCAGTGGTTACTTGAGCGAAATCAGACGAACGATGAAAAATGACCATTTTGCCCCAAGTCGTGGGTAAAATGTTGACTTTTGATCCGGGAGGTCCGATGGCCGAGGGCCGAGCACCGTAACATAGATCGGGTCGATACAAATCCGTAGACAGGCAGCATGCTGAAATCGGACGTCGGACGAGAAAGATATGGTTCACGAAAGTTCGATTTCACTATGCATGCATTACGAGATGGGGATGATGTGGCGATATCTGATTGGGCAGATATTTAAGTGGGACCCATGAATGAGTGACAAGTGTCACTCATCCCATTGGTCGCTTCCCCAAAAAGTGGATCTATCCTAATTAAATAATATTATCTTAATTATTTTATAATTTAATCTCACCCACTTCCCATCTCCACCCTCCATCTCATCTAATCTCTCAATCTTAGCCGTCCAAATCTTCTTCCCTCTCACCTGATCATCAGCCATCCTCTATGTTCCCTCTCACAAACCCGAACCCCCCATCCATTCTCCATTTTCCTTTGAACAAGCAAACACACACGACATACCACTCCACATCTAAACCATTTCTATATCCTGGTGAGAGACAGAGGTTGACATGAGGCTGAGAGGGGCAGTAGTGACAGTATGGCCGCCGTGGACGGCGGAGGTGAGTTTACCCAAGAACCCTTTTATTTTCAAATTTGGAAAATGAGTTTTAGAGGATGGTTTCAAGTTCCTATTGATTGTAACACAATCTAGGGACCTAGGGGAGTCGAAGTGGATCAGTTTCGAGGGCCAGGACGGCTGGAGGCCACGGCGGTGTAGGTTTACAGGTGGCTTGAAAATGAGTGAGAATAGGCCGTGAACCGTGACCGCCGGTTCGGTTGGACAGAACCGATTCTAACATGTCTGAACCTGGTCTGTCGCGAGATTAGGGACGATGAAAAGTAGGCGCGTGGGCTTCTCGCGCAGCCCCTTTGGGAGGTGCGAGAGGGAGCGTGGTGGGTGTTTTGGGGATGACTTCAACAAGTGAATTAATCTATTCGATGTAACGAATATTTTGGGACTCGTTTCGGGTCGATCGAACACCGTCTTGATAGTGTTCGGGACGTCCAAAGTTTTAGGACCGGGTTTAAAAATACTTAAAAATTCCAGAAACTTCCAGGGCTTTAGTGAGAGGTTAATAAGTTAGTTAGTAACCCTATAAAGTATTTTGGACAGGTTTGGGAGTCCCGGTGATAGTGTTTGGCCCAGGAGAGCCATATAGCAAGCGTATCGAGGCAGTAGCTCGGACGATCTGTGAGTGGACCTTGTTTTCTAAATTGATGCATGCATAAATATTTATTGTGTGTTTGAATACACGTTTTGTGATGCCATGAGTGCATTTGTGTGTGTTACGTATTGGCACGTATTTCAAGGTTTCAGCCTTATACGGTTCTTATACCTACTATGCTTTCTACGATGGTTTAAATAAAATGGTTTTAAAAAATGGATAAACTCGGGCACGAGACCCATTTAGTTTTTTCTTGGTCATGTAGCCCTATTGATGACCTACAGGTATGAGTCGTGGTCGCGGTGAGTGCTATGTGCACGACGATAGATGATACGACGCTCGCCTCCGGACTGGGATGTGTTCCATCCGGAGAGGTCACGATGCACGACATGTTATCGAGTAGCCACTGGAGGCTCGACTTCAAAGTGCTGATAGTTCAGGATATCGATCGGTGATGAGTGCACCATGATTTAGTGGTGTTCGCGTCGGTTGATCCGTTCAAGACTACATACCAGGATTGAGGGCAATCATAGATGGATGGTTGCACGCATCACTACGATTGGAATCGTGATTGACCCTGAAATATCAGGCACAACGCCCAGTTAAGTCACGAGTTCGGGCACAAGACCCAATTAGTTTACATTTATGATTTCGGGTTGGGGACCCTAAATGGATTTTCGGGTTCATGACGGTTTATGCGAACTAGGCATGAATCCTTTGAAAGCTTTTAAGAATGTTTTTGTTATATATATATATATATTCATATACCTTCCTTATTTGGATTGTCTCCTCCAGAGAGAGTCGTTGCCTTGGATGGACCCCGGTGTAGTCACGAAGTACTAACTGAGTGGAGTCGCCCCTGTTGGTGCCTTACTCTCAGGAAGGCTTATAGATTATAACCCCCAGGGAGGGTCATTGATCTACGGAAATTAACCTGGGTGGACACTGGGGAGACTTGGGCTTTGAGCCCCCAGGTAGCATGTGCGTAGCTTTAGAAACCGTGATAGGATTGGTTATGTGATTTATATGTATATGTTATATGATATATGATGTACTGGTTTTGGGCTGAATCCCACATGGATTTGGGTTGTGGCCCGTATGATTGGTTTCATTTATGATTTTGGGCCACGGCCCTATTAGCTTGATAAATTGGTTTTCGAATGCAGGCATACTTTTTAGTGAAGGGTATAAATGTCTTTCGTGAAAAAAGTTTTTAGAAATTATTTGTTTTGTCCACTCACAACTTTTAAATGTTTTGACTGCCCTTCAGGTTGATCGCGGATGCGGGCTGTAGCAGAGACCGAGATATCACATACCTCATCCGGATCCTGGCGTACTCTGAAGCCCTGAGCGGGCTAAAGTTGGAATTTCCCTTGTCTGGCACTCCGTGTCAGACAGGATCAGGCGCATCCCGCGTTATTCCTGGGGTGATTGGGAGGAGTCCTTAAAAGTGGTATCAGAGCAGGTTTTGCTCTTAGAGTGAAGCGCATGTCGAGGATGTGATATCTCTACAGTGGTAACAGCTCGTCATCCACCTGATAGTTAGGGTAAGAGTAGGAGGATTCAATAGAGTTGAATTCTAGTTATGTTCGTTTCACATAGGATGCCATTTGCCTTGAGGAGGTTGATCCAGTGCAAGATCGAAATTGTGCGAAGCCAATGGCTCCTAGCCATAGAGTTAGAAGAGGACGAACTCCTTAGAATGTGGTATTGGTTGTTTGGACACCAGTACCAAAGTGTGACGACTCTTCGGAGTTGAGTGCGAGGGATCACTCGAGATGAACGTGATGCAGGCAGCAGTCGAGTTGTGATCACCCTAGTTGGTGAGTGATCAGACAAGTTGCCAGGAGAGTGGTACTTATGGATCAGATTCCGAGGTGGACCGATCGGTAGATGTTATGTGTTGAGCGGTTGGTACCGGCGGTGATTTGGCCACATAGGTTCGGAGTCTCTGTGGTGATGTACGTAGGTTGTGTCTGTACGAGCTCGTGGTAGGTACCACCATTGAGAGTGGCTTTGTTGTTGGTTGTTGAGAATCAGGGGACGTTCGGGAATGCTCATCATCTGGCATGGATTGTCAGAACAGTCGTACCTAGAGTCGCGAGGTACGAGAGAGGAGAGAAGACGAGCCATGAGCGGAGGGTATCTCAGTCGTGATGTGCTCATGGTTGGTTTCTATCACTACACGACAAGGTGGATTTGTCGGCTAGTGTAGATTAGTCTTGGGAATCGTGTGGGAGATAGTTTGGTGATGAGTTCCCTAATGATACGAGACTTAGGGAACAAGTTCGTGCTCAGCAGTGGTAACGTCAAAGGTTGAAATGCCTAAGTGGTGATTAGACAGAATGGCATAAATGGACGACGCGAGTACTATCATGGGGATTAGCGACCGGTTGGTCAGATATGGTGGTAAGCATGGATTTGACTGTAGATCACAGCAGGAGTCGGTTGTGACTCTTCAGTCAAATGGTACATCAGGTTAGGACGAATTGACATCCTTTGGATGTGCATAAATGGTAGTCACAAACGCGTGGATGGTGTTCAGATGAGCTGAGGACTTGAGAGTCGATTTCGGATTGGTTGTGGTTGACTGCAGTTGACCATACCTTCTGAATTCATGTAAGCTTATTTGAGGAGAAATTTGATAGTGAGAATTAGAATGGGTCATTACGATAGTTATCGATGGTCGTCGTCGGTCGGAAAAGTTGGAAGAAGCCAAAGAGAATCCATGAAAGTGTTTAGTTCAGAAGGAATGGATTAAACACTACAGTAATTATCATAGAATACTCTTAGTCGGGGAAGAAGGACTTCTAGCTCAGGAATAGAAACAGTTAAGCATGCTTCCAACATAGTTGCAATTGCTCTCGACTTAGAGGCCGATGAAGGAAACTTCTCGTTTTTTGCTCTTTAGCAGATATTGCTAGGTACCGGAGGATGACATAGGATGAACTTTGATGTCATCGTCTTGGATCATCCTTGATTTTCCTAGGTGGAATGACAATGATCGATACGATGTAATTAGAAAGGATCCACAGTCTCAACGTGTCTAGTCGTTGACTGATCGGTTTAGATGTTGGAATTGGTTGAGGAGTGATGTGACTGGCGAAGGGTTCAAGAGGGTGTAAGACCCTATCATCGAATTCCGAGTGGATCTGAATTGTGATGTTGAGGACTTTGGGTATTGTGACGATCGAGGATCGCGACCTTGGAGGTCAGGTTAGGCGGAGAGTTTACTGCCCTGTTTTGGCTATATAGATGATGGGATTGAACTTCTTTTCGAGGTTGATCATTTATGGCGTATTACTCGAGCCAGTAGGTTTATGATGGGATCGGATATTGTCAGCGTAAATCTGTGGATGATGGGATTATCTTCCCTATGAAGTCAATCGAACGTATTGAGGTAATTAATTAAGCAGGTAACTGATAGGTTTGGAATTGGTGCGTCTTGGTAGACCTGGTTGAGTCTGGATTCTCAGTGGGCATGTGAGGATACGCCTTGGTGGGCATGATAGGGATTGGTACATATTGGAATACGTGATTAGAAGTATACGTCAGGATACATTAGTGATTGAGAAAGGAACCGTCGAGTTGTTGCGTTAGCATGCTGGTGGAATTTTTGGGTAGTAACAATTCAGAACGTGTGATTTCTATCACTCGACGTGGTCGAGTGTAGTCAATACGACTTGAGTATTAGTAGAACGTCTGGTTGCAGACAAGTATCATTCTAACTATTGGGTTGTACAAGTGTACATTTGATGTGAGGTCGATTGTGCTTTCCACAGGGTGGATGTGGAATCGGCATAGTTGGAATTTCGAGGACAAAATTAATTAAGGAGGGAAGGTTGTAACGATTCGTCCCGAATTTCGAGATTATATTAGTGACTAATGAAGGATTAGTGAGGTTAATCGGTGATTAGTTGAGCGAAATCGGACGAAAGATGCAAAACAACTGTTTTGCCCCATAATTGAGGGCAAAATGTTGACTTTTGATTCGGGATGTCCGATGGCCGAGGGCGGAGGACCGTTACGTAGATCGGGTCGATACGAATCCGTAGACAGGTGGTACACTGAAATCGGACGTCAGACGGGAAAGTTATAGTTCACAGAAGTTAGATTTCACTATGCATGCATTACGAGACGGGGATGATGTGGCGATATCTAATTGCGTAGATATTTAAGTGGGACCCATGGATGAGTGACATCACTAAAAAGTGGATCTATCCTAATTAAATACTATTATCCTAATTATTTTAAAATTTAGTTTCACCCACTTCCTATCTTCACCCTCCATCTCATCTAATCTCTCAATCCTGGCCGTCCATATCTTCTTCCATCTCACCTGATCATCAGCCATCCTCTCGGTTCCCTCTCACAAACTCGTACCCCCCCTCCATTCTCCATTTTCCTTTGAGCAAACAAACACACACGACATACCATTTCTGTCTCCTGGTGAGAGACTGCGGTTGACATGAAGCTGAGGGGGGCAGCAGTGACGGTATGGTCGCCGTGGACTGTGGAGGTGAGTTTACCCGAGAATCCTTTTATTTTCAAATTTGGAAAATGAGTTTTAGAGGATAGTTTCAAGTTCCTATTGATCCTAACACAATCTAGGGACCTAGAGGAGTCGAAGTGGATCAGTTTCGATGGCTAGGACGGCCGAAGGCCACGACGGTGGAGGTTTGCAGGTGGATTGAAAATGAGTGAGAATAGGCCATGAACCGTGACCATCGGTTCGGTTGGACCAAACCGGTTCGAACTGGTCTGAACCCGGTCTGTTGCGAGGTTAGGGATGATGAACAGTAGGCGTGTGAGGGCGCGTGGTGGGTCTTTTGGGGATGACTTCAACATGTGAATTAATCTATTCGATGTAACAAACATTTTGGGACTCCTTTCGTGTCGATTGGACAACGTCTCGATAGTGTTCGGGACATCCGAAGGTTTAGGATCGGGTTTTAAAAATACTTAAAAATTCCAAAAAATTACAGGGCTTTAGTGAGAGGTTAATAAGGTAGTTAGTAACCCTCTAAAGTGATTTGGACAGGTTTGGGAGTCCCGGTGACGGTGTTTGGCCCGGGAGAGCCGTATGGCATGCGTATCGAGGCGGCAGCTCGGACGGTATGTGAGTGGACCTTGTTTTCTAAATTGATGCATGCATATATATTTATTGTGTGTTTTAATACATGTTTTGTGATGCCATGCGTGTATTTGTGTGTGTTCACATATTGGCACGTATTTCGAGGTTTCGGCCTTATACGATGCTTATACGTACTATGATTTCTACGATGGTTTAAATGAAATGTTTTTAAAAAGGGATAAACTCGGGAATGTGACCCATTTGGTTTTGTCTTGGGCATGTATCCCTATTGATGACCTACGGGTCTGAGTCGTGGTCGTAGCGAGTGCTATGTGCACGGCGATAGACGATACGACGCTCGGCTTCGGACTGGGATCTGTTCCTTCCGGAGAGGTCACGATGCACGACTTATTATCGAGCAGCCACTTGTGGCTCAACTTCGGAGTGCTGACGGATCAGGATATCGATTGGTGATGAGTGCACCATGATTTAGTAGTGGTCGCGTCGGTTCATCCGTTCACGGCGACATACTAGGATTGAGGTTGGTCCTGGACGGATGGTTGCACGCATAACTACGATCAGAATCTTTAATGACCCTGAGATATTGGGCACGATGCCCAGTCGAGTCACGCGTTAGGGCACGAGACACAATTAGTTTACATTTATGATTTCGGGTCGGGGACCCTAAATGGATTTCCGGGTTCATGACGGTTTATGGGAACTGGGCATGAATCCTTTGAAAGGTTTTAATAATGTTTTTCTTATATATATATATATTCATATACCTTCCTCATTTGGATTGTCTCCTCTAGAAAGGGTCGTTGGCTTGGATGTACCCCGGAATAGTCACGGAGCACTAACTGAGTGGAGTCGGCCCCGTTGGGTGCTTTATTCTCAGGAAGGCTTATGAATTATAACCCCCAGAGAGGGTCATTGGTCTACGGACATTGACCTGGGTGGACCCTGGGGAGACTTGGGCTTTGAGACCCCCGGTAGCACGCGCGTAGCTTTAGAAACCATGATAGGATTGGTTATGTGATTTATATTTATATGTTATATGAAATATGATGCACTGGTTTTGGGCTGAATCCCACATGGATTTGGGTTGTGGCCCGTATGATTGGTTTCATTTACGATTTTGGGCCAAGGCCCTATTAGCTTGATAAATTGGTGAGTGGACAAAATAATATTTTAATAATACATTTCACAATAAGACCTTTATGCCCTTCACTAAAAGCATATGCATGCATTCGAAAATCGTTAATCAAAACGTTCATAAAACCAATTGGAAACATTCTCAAAACCTTTCAAGGGTTCATGCTGGTCCCCATACACCGTCATGAACCATAAATCCATTTACAACAGCATTGGGCCTTGGCCCAAAAATGTAAAACAAAAAATATGGGAACTCAGCCCAAATCAAACACACGTCGGTCTCAGCCCAAAACAATTCTCATTGAAATACCAAAACATCGAATACAGGGTCTTTACCTCAAATCATTTCCAAATATCAAATACGGGGTCCCCGCCCCAAATCTCTTTCTGTAAAACCTCATACGTATCGACATACATATAACCCATCTGCAGCACTCCCGAGAAGATGCCAACTCGGGGTACACAACCCGTAGGGAACACATCCCCGATATATATCATGATTCATCATATCTATACTAATGTGCACACTACTCGGGGTCTCACTCCGAGTCTTCCCCCAGCAATTCTCCATCTGGGAGGCTCTATCTCTGGATCTAGTACGAGACAGGGTCTGATGATATTTCTGTTTGTTGTGCAGGTTCGTCGAAGGCAACGGTGACAGCGGAAGACTGGGAGGTGTGTAACCTAGTTCGGGAGAAGTTGTCCGACCTAGAGCGCAGTCGCTGTGTTCTGAAGGTACCGGGCAACCTAGTTGTTGTAGGCTTGGTCGTCCCATCCAGTATGTGCTATAAGTTTTATGTGTTGACTTGTGGGGGTGCCGAGTGTCTAATGTTCCTTTTTTTTTTACAGTTCATGCCCAAGTTGAGCAAGCTGCCCACAAGAAGATGAGTGAAGCAGTTGCTAAGCATGCTTCTACTGCCGACAGCAAGGGCAAGGAACCTGAGGTGGCGCCCCAGCCAGAGTGGAGGCAGAAAACTGTGGCTCTGAAGCCAAAGGGGACCGGTCGAGAGGAGCCTCCGCAAGGTTCGAAACACGACGGGCTTTCGAAGCCGACTAGGCTTTAAGCCAGGCAGGGGGTGACATGAAGAGTTCGTTTGTCAGCATGAAGCGACCCGTCATTGGGGATTTGGAACAAGCCCGTGAACGTCACAGGAAGCTAATGGAGGCTCGGCAGAGGCAGTCTCCCCTGGCAGCGGGCGTGTCTAAAAATGAGAGTGTTGAACGCCGTTGGAAGGGAGAAGACGGGCTAAGAACGGCGGAGGTTCGACGGGAGAAGGCGAAGGAGCCAAGGGTGGAAATGCCTCTCCTGACGAAGGAGCAGGTGCCGGTCGGTTTCCTAGGCATTTCCTCTCTATTTTCCAAGCCGCTGGAGACTGCTGAGGTCGTCAGGTCTGCCAAGGCCGAGGAAGGGTGGGTGTCGGTTACGCACCAGGTGAATAAGTCTTTGGCGCCGGTGGCTAACGCCTTCGTGTTGGGGTCGCAGGTGACTCCAGTAGAGATGGAGTAGATCGGCATTGGCTCCCACCCGGGTCGTTTTACCTCCGTGCTGGTCGAGCAAGCCCATGTAAGAACGATTAGTGATTGTGATTATCTTTATTTTTTTATTTTATAAATATTTTTTTACTAATAAAGTGTTTCGTCTTCGGTAGTGATTTCGGCGACATATGTGGCACTGAAAAAAGCTCCTCAACATATGCAGAGGCTGGAGGCCGAGCGGAACTCCGAACGGCAGCGGGAGGAGTGGTTAAGGGGGCGAGAGCAAGAGAGCCAGGCCACTCGGAGGCGGGTGGCTGAGCTTGAAAGGGAGCTCCAGGGGCAGACTGCCAGGGCGGAGGCGACTGAGAGGGGAATAGCGGATCGGGACTTGTTGGGCCCACAAAAGACAAAACTTCACTTTTTGCCTCGTAAAATATGTCATCGTAAATAGTACCCTGGAACTTCCGTGAACCGTAACTTTTCTGTCGAACGTCGGAATTTGATTTGACGCCTATCTATAGATTTTTATCGTCCTGATCTACTTAATGGTCCTCGGCCCTCGGCCATCAGACCTCCCGGGTCAAAAGTTAACTAATTGCCTCATATTCAACCAAATTACCAAAATACCCCCGAACATCCGAAAATCATAACTTCTTCCTCGAACGTCAGAATCGGGCGTGCCACCTGTTTTTGAACTCGTGACGTCCCAAAATACGTCACAGTCATCGGCCAAAGTCCATTTGACCACCTGAATGAAAAGTTAACAATTCGCCCATTCTAGGGGCAAAATTGTCATTTCACCACAAATGTCCGTTAATCCTCGTCTAATCCTCGATTAGTCTTACTAATCTATCATTAAGTCTTAATTAATCCCGCTATGACAGGACCCATCCCAATCAACCCCGGGATTAGTGCGGGATGACCCTGCTCCCGTCTGACACGAAGTGTCAGACAAGGGATATTTCCGACCTTTGCCCTCCCGGGCTATCAGAGTACGCCAGGATCCGGAGGAGGTATGTGATATCTCGATCTCTGCTACAGTCCACACCGTATCCAACCTGAAGGGTATTAAAAACAGAAAGACTGTGAGTGCACAAAAATAAAGAGTTTATAAAAAACATATTTCATAAAGACCTTTATACCCTCCACTAAAAAGCATGCATGCATAGTAAAACCCTTTATTCAAACACATATGTTAAAACATCCATAATTAGGGTCACAGCCCCAAATTCGGTAAATACAAGTCACACGGGCTCCTGCCCAAAACCATTTATAGAAAACCATAACACAATGAACATATGTGGGATCTCAGCCCAAATCCATTTATCATTATAAACACAATTTCCCAAAATCAATTGAAATCATGTTTATCCATTATATTCATATCCAGAACCTGTCACGGTAAAATAGAGCTACATGTGTGCTAACCGGGGTCTCAAACCCAAGTCTCTCCAGGGTCCACCCATGTCAATGTCCATAGATCAATGACCCTTCCTGAAGGTAAAACGAACCATGCCCATCCTGAGAGTAAAGAACCCAACTGGGGGGCGACTCCACTCAGTCAGTGCTCCGTGACTACTCCGGGGTCCACCCAGGGCAACGACCCTCCCCGGAGGAGACAATCATATATAAAGGATGGAATATGAAAAACCGTTTGAAATCATTCTTTAAATCTTTCCAGGATTCATGCCCGGCCCCCATAAGCCGTCATAATCCATAAAATCCTTTCCGAGAGTTCATGCCAGTTCCCATAAACCGTCATGACCCGTAAATCCATTTCAAGGGTTCATGCCGGTTCCCATAAACCGTCATGAACCATAAAAACCATTTGTAACACATAACTGGGCCCTAGGCCCGAATCCACATAGAAACTGGACCTCAAGTCCGAATCGTAAACCAATTGGGCCTCCGGCCCGATTCCGGAAATCAAATGGACCTCAAGTCCTAGAATTTCCTTTTCAAATCCAAAATCATTTCATTAAATTATTTCCAAATCATAAGAATGAAAAATCGGAGTAAAACCGGAAAACCTCAATTTACGTGCAAGCACGTAAATCGCCTCGAAATACGTGAAACCATATAATTCACAAATATCCAAATCAAAATCATAAAATAATATTCATAATCCATTTTGAAATCCAAAACCATTTCAGTTAGACCAATAAAGACGTACGGACCCGTATAGGCACCGTATAGGGCCGAAACCTCGAAACACGTGCCTATACGTAGCCACACATCCAAATGCACTCATGGCATCACAAACAAGTATTTAAAACATATAATAAACAAGGTCCACTCACAGACTGTCCGAAGTCGCGCCTCGATACGCGTGCCATACGGCTCCCCGAGCCGATCACCGTCACCGGGACTTCCAAACCTATCCAAATTTTAATAGAAGGTTACTAACTACTTAATTAACCTCCTACTAAAGGCCCGTAATTTTCCCGTATTTTTAACTAATTTTAAAACAGAACCTAAACCTTCTGATGCCCCGAAACATATCGAGACGGTGTACGATCGACTCGAAACCAGTCCCAAAATGTTCGTTACATCGAATAGATGATTTCACATGTAGGAACCATCGTCAAATTCTCCCGCACGCGCCCGCACGCGCCGCCTGAAGTGGCTGCGCGTGGGAGCCACGCGCCTGTGAACAGTGCTTCTCCTACCTCGGTCTGACAGGTCTGAACCGGTCCGGTCCGGTTTTTCCTGCAACTTGGACCGGCGTGACTGGTCCAAGCTCATTCCGTCCCAGTTTTTCACCGATTCCACTCCTAATCGATCCTAATCTTCATATAATCGTCCTAGGAACCTAACCTAATTAATGAGAGATCCTAAAACAACCTAAACCCGACCGGTCCATAAAGTCCCTCACGGTTCGATTTTCCCAAAACCTCCCAGGGCTTCCCCGACGTCCAACCACCACCAAAATCTCTCTAAAAACTTCCTAGCAACCTATGTAACGACCCATCCCGGAATTCGGGATTAGGTTAGTAATTAATCATGATTAATGAGGGTTAATCGATGGTTAGTTGGGTGGAATCGGACGGACGATGCAAAATGACCGTTTTGCCCCTAGTCGTGGGCAAAATGTTGACTTTTTATTCGGAGGTCAAATGGACTTTTACCAGTGACCGTGACGTAGTTTGGGACGTCACGAGATCATAGACAGGTGGCACGTCGGATTCCGACGTTCGAGGTGATAGTTATGACGTTCGGAAGCCCAAGGGCATTATCGTAATTTGGACAAAATAAGGGAAAATGTTGACTTTTTGATCGGGGGGTCCGATGGCCGAGGACCGAGGACCGTTAGGAAGGTCTTGATACGCCGAGTACAACGACGGGCGGCACGCTTGAAACGGACATCGGATGACCAAGTTACGGGTCACGGAAAGAGAGGGGCAATTTGGTAATTTGCCAACTGTGGGCATTTTGGTCATTTGCATGGTGGTTACTGTTCACCACCGTGGGAGACAACCTGTACAGCCACGTATGGGACTCTGTTTAACAGTGCTTGGGCATTGTTTAATCTTCCCAAGGAATTGTTTATCAAGTTAGTGACATTGGGGGGAGATTGTTCAGCATTATGGGCTAAGTGGAGTCTGGGGACTGTGTAGCACACAGAGCACGGACGGATTCCTCTAATGCCGGGTAAGGTTGGAAATGGAACCCAGGGTTGGATGATTTCTTTATGCAGAGAGTGAGGGAACCGTGACAGAGGTCAGTGCACGGTTGTGTTGGTGGAGGTGATGTGCAGGGGACAATTGCACAGTGAGCTGTGCGGGTACATTTTGAAATGGAAAAACAGAGACTGGGGAGCCATTGGCTTTTCAACCTCCCCAATTTCGGTCTGGGAGGAAATGAGAGCTGGGGAGGAATGAGAGAAACAGAGAGGGACGTTTGGAGAGGAAAACGGGGGGACTGGGTGAAGAGTATGCACTGGAACCCGAAACTCGCTTCTGGGCAAATTCGATTTCGAATTTGAATTGTAGGCCAGCCCAAACCCAATTGAGGCTCGAATGAACTTTCTGAGGCCTTAGCTTGTCGATCTAGAACGGTTGTTGTAAGCTTCGAAGCTCCGGGAGCGGTGGACGGAAGTCACGGGTGGCCGGAAAACCGAGCATAGTGTTCATGCAATTGGAGGTTAGTCTTCGTGAAATTGAATCCTAAATTATCCTTACCGTAGTGCTATGATGATGGACGACCAACTAATCGAAGACTTCCTTGGCTTTTAATCAAACTCAGACGAGGAACTCGACTTTGGGAACTTGGGTTGAGTCGAGTTGGTTCGAGGTCATGACGACTGATATGGACAGTGCAGATCCCTAATTCGAATGGTGGCGAAGCTATTCGTGTGTTCAATCGTTCAAAATGATGGTGAATTGAAGGGCTGCTAACCGGGTCCTCGCGCGGGTGGAACGGCCCGTATGTCAGTGAGTCGGGTGAAGCTGGTGACCGTTGGGGTTACTGTAGCTGGCGCGTGGGTGTCACGCGCAGCCGCTTGCGGCGGCGCGTGACGGCGCGTGGGGCCGATTTTCGAGGTAGGCCCAACATGACTTTTGTCCTATACGTTGTAACGAACATTTTAACATTGGTTTCGGATTTTTCGGACGCCGTTTCGATGTTGTTTCGAGGGGCCGAAGATTTATGTTACGTTTGTAATTAACGATTAATTCCCGGAAAATTATGGGAAATTAGTATATTGTTATTTGACACCTTAATGACCTAGGGATGTGTTCTCGGGCAGGATTCGGATTTTCTGGAAATGTCGGAAATCACGGAACCGCGTGCGGCGCGAAACTGAGCCCTTTTGGACAGTGTGTGAGTGGACGTTGCTTTCAAAATTTAATGCATGCATCAATTATTTCTATGATTTTTATGATTATGATTATAAGTCGTGATTGATTTTGATTTTCTTATTTATACGTATTCGATTTCCGTAGTTGTACATATTTTTACTTTATATGTGAAATTACACGTATTTCGAGGCTATGGTTACTTTTGTGCTTAATAATGGTTTAATGAAAGAGTTTATATGGAATGGGTGTATGATGATTTAAGAAATTTGTTTATGATTGTGAGTGCGATTTACGGGTGAACACGGTTTTCGAAGTTTTTGCGGTTTTGCACGTTTCACGAGATTTGAGTTTATTGTGATTTGATCACTGTTTGATGTTTGAATTTGGAATGTGAATTGAGGTTTGCGATTTCGAGGATTTTAAATTGGATTTTGAGTATGCTTGACTAGACCGGGATTTTGGTGATTATGGTCGTGGTTTTGATGCCCGGATAATGTGTTTTGAGAATTGAAGTGATTTCAAGGAATTAAAAAGGCTTTTGGAAAAGATGATTTCTGGTTTGGTGCTTGGGGCAGAAAAGTAACTTGGAGTAACGAGTTTTTAGTTTTTGGAAATTTAAAGTGGATTCTTGGTTTGGGTTCGGGATGATGCTTCCGGATGCCGGCTTACGGAATCATTATTGCGAATTCGGATTCGGGAATGGAAAAGGACTTAACAAAAAGAATTGGTCTGATTTTGCATGCCCCGTGTCAAATGATAATTTGATTATGTTTGTGAAATATGATTTGGGGACTTGAATGTGGAAATTCGGACCATGAGTCCTGTTATGACAAAATGTGATTTCGGGATACATTCCGAACTGTTGTGATTGAAAAATGTTTTGGGTTTAAAGACCCGTTGGAAACTGTTTTGGGTTTAAAGACCCGGTGCTATTGCTGGAGCACGTTTTGAGTTTAAAGACTCGGTTAATTGATGACGGGGGAGGGCCCTTATTGAGTTTAAAGACTCGGTTATTGTGATACCCCCGAGGCCTATTGATTCTGTTTTGAGTTTAAAGACTCATTCAAATCCCGGGAAGGCCTGATAATGCGCATGGTTTTGAGTTTAAAGACTCGGGCGCACTTGATATCCAGCAAACTGATTGATTATGATTTATTGATATTCTCGGATGATTGGATGTGTTGGGCAGTGGCCCGGTTTATATGATTGAGGGATTGGTTGATGTCGTATACTTGGATTTGGATTTTGTGGTTTTGGGCTGTGGCCCTGTGTTCATGACTGCGGGCTATGACCCGAAGATTTAGAAAAAGGAAAATGGTTTTGATCTTCGTATACTGATTTCTTATGTTGAAGTGCTAACCGATTGCGAAATGATTTTTGTATGCATGCATTGTTTTTTTTACTTGGAGGGTAAAAACGTCTTTCCGTACCTGTTTTATGAATTGAATTCTTTTCGTCCACTCACACCCTTTTGGTTTTATTGACCCTCTAGGTCGTGGCGCGTTGTTCGAGGCTGTACGAGGGGCGGAGGCATGAGTATGTACGTGTGGCTATCCCTGGTCTGGCACGTACTGAGGGTAACTTGGGTATTTCAGTCGACTTGCCAGACGGGAGCAGGACCAGGCACAGTTATCGATGCCCCTTCCGGCGGCGGTCCTGTCAACCTATTTAACTCAAACCAATCGTCCAAATCGACCCATAACAACAGAAATGAAAAATGGATTGAAATTAGTTAAAACCAATACCTGTGCACTGTTTCCTCCATCGCCGTCCACGACGGCTCTGCCTGGCCAGTCACCACGTTCAGCTGGTCCTCCTCACTTCTCTGGCCTCTCTCAAATGGTCAAGGGTCAGGGTTTGGGTTGTGGATGAGAATGGTGGATCGGGTTGGTTTTTGGGTGGATGGAAAAATGGAAAATGGTCGATGCAATTTGGAAAGGGAGATGCATGAATGAATTTGGGTGGCCTGTGGATGGGTGACACTTGTCACTCATCCATTGGGCCTCCATTAAATATCTGGGCCCACTAGATACAAACTGCACTTTTTGTCTCGTAAAACGTGTCATCGTGAATAGTAACCTAGGACTTCCGTGAACCGTAACTTCGCCGTCGAACGTCCGAATTCGACATGCCGCCTGTCTATGGATTCGTATCGTCCTTATCTACGTAACGGTCTTCGGCCCTCGGCCATCGGACCTCTCGGTCAAAAAGTCAACATTTGACCTCCTATTCACCCAAATTACCAAAATGCCCTTGGGCTTCCGAACGTCATAACTTCCTCCTCGAACGTCGGAATTGAACGTGCCACCTGTCTATGAACTCGTGACGTCACGAACTACGTCACGGTCATCGGTCAAAGTCCATTTGACCACCCGAATGAAAAGTCAATGTTTTGCCACCATCAGGGGCAAAATGGTCATTTCGCCCAAGTATCCTATGATTGACCCACTTGTCAAATCGTGATTAACCTCACTAATCGTGATTAGTCACTAATCTAATCATGGAATTTGGGACGAGTCGTTACAACCTTCCCTCCTTAATTAATTTCGTCCTCGAAATTCCAACCGAGCTAATTCCAACTGTTCTTCCCTCCTTAATTAGTTTCGCTCTCGAACTCCCACTATCTCGATTCCACAACCACCTCGTGGAAAGTAGAATCAACCTCGATCTCTAACCTATCCTGACGTCTGCTCCCACTGGGAGTCACCAAACCCCACTCAACGATCTACGTTGACACCTCCGACAAACTGTCATCACTTGACAGCCGTCAGTCGACAACTGACACTATACCCACTTGTGGTTATACTAACCGCCAACTCACTCAACCTGTGTGTAACTAGACCCATCAGAAATACCGTGACCCAACGCACAGTATCCAATGTCTAGTCCACGACCTCAACTAATCTGATGGTATCGGAACTAAGCCGACTACCAACACATTCACCAATGTACTACCAGTATAACCTATATACCGTCACTAGGCACCACAAGTCTACCCGGTATCATACCTAGGACTACGTACAAGGTACGTACATCTATCCCCCAATCAGACTACAACCACAACAACAACGACGTCAACACGACGACCTAGGTTGTAGGCAATCACGTTTCAATTATGGAGTTCACTTGTCCAATCCAGCATTAGACAAATCGAAACTCCAACCCATTATTCATTTCCAAATCCGAATCCGAATCCGCAATTTCATAAGAAATCACGAATCCAAACCCAGAATTCATATCCATAACCATGTCGAATCCGAATCTAAAATTGTCATTCCGTAAGCTAGCATTTGGAATGACCATTCCGAACCCAAATCCATAAAAGAAAATCCACAGTCAAGCTCTAGAATCAAATCCTGAATCGTCACCCAGAATCCGATTCCAAAACCCAAATCCAGAAATCCACTTTCAAGTTCCAAAATCAAATCCTGAATCGTCATCCAGAAATCTGATTCCAAAACCCGAAATCTCGTTCACATCTACCAAGACGCACCATATCCGAACCTATCGGATACCTGTTCAAATGATTACCTCAATACGTTCGATTGACTTCATATGGAAGCCAATCCCAACATCAACACATCTAGGTTGACCATATCCGACCACGTCGGACAACTACTCATCGGACAACTACTCAGATGAGTAATAAGTCATATGGGATTTACCTCGAAAAGAAGTTCAGTCCCATCATGCTCCACTCAACATCCAAGTAAGAGTGATAAACTCTCCACCTATCTGGATCATCCAAATCACGATCCAGATCCAACACTACGTCATGTAACCTGACATCGTCAGCCACCAAGTAGAAAATAAGGAATCTCAGTCACCTAACCTTGATATACTCAACTCCTCATGATGACCCAAAACAAATCCTGGGTCCACCAACTAATACACGATCGGCGTACTAGTGGCAACCAACAACATCTACATCATCAACATCATCTACCATCATCAATCATGGTAGAATCTGAGAAGTCACCCAAAACGACTTCGAAATATCCAATACTAATGCGGAAAACCCGCATTCGATTCGTCACCTCAATCGCAACCTCTTGCGATTCCGAAGTTCCAACAAAATTGGAAACAACATAGCCGGACATCAACCACGTGTCCATAATCAGTCTAACTCACTACCAAGTTCGACTGTCGATTTACACTGTTTATGCACATCCAAAAGGATGTCAATTCATCCTAATCTGACGTACCGCTCAACTGAAGAGTCACAACAGACACCTGCTGTGATCTGCAGTCAAACTTCTGCAAACCACCATATCTAACCAATTCTGACCAACTCTGGCCAACACTGACCAACTGGTCGCTAGTCTCCCACGGCAGTATTCGATCCTCACGTCTCAACTACCGTTGGATCCTATCCAGTCCATCACTATCTGTGATCCACTCCCGAACCACAGATACCGAACATATACGTAACTCGATGGAGTCACATCCCAACTCGTGACTCACCGTCATCACAATCACCAGTACCAGTACCAATACCAGTACCAGCACCAACGCATTACCACCTGCACTAGTATCAGCACACAGGCATCCACACTAGTATCAGTATCAGCATCGGCACACAGGGTGCAAATCTGACAACCCTGGATCTCCGCTCATACCAAGCGACGACCCCGTACCTCTGCTCGAATAGGAGAAACTCTGCCTCCCTCGTACCCAACAACTCTGGGTACAGTCACCCTCATAACTTATACGAGAAAAGGAAAACGTCCCCTGAACGTCCCCGATTCCCAACAACTGTAACTACAACCATCCTCGGTAGTAATGCCTGCCACAACTCGTGCAGACCAAACCACCAGGCATCACAATCTAGACTCCGCATCCAACGAAATCAACCGCCCGTATTAATCACTCCGTATCCCACTCAGGGATTCCATCGACAAGTACCAACCCTGGTAACTCGTCCAAATCAAACTCTACCAGTCGTAACCCGACTAACCCAATGTCGTCTACCAGGTCATCCATGACCGTAGTTGTACCAACAATCCATCACAACTAATGTAGCACGACAACCTACTAGGTCTAACTGATAAGTACAACCTCGGCTGCGAAGTGCAGTCCCAACACTAAGCTGACATGACTCGATCGACGATTTCATCAAAGTCGAGACCACACGCCAACTCACCTTTCCGAACCATACACCCAAGGTAGGGTTCCACAATCACTAACTAGAGTTCCTCAGAACCCAACTGCGAAAAGCAGTAAAATCAACAATTTGACCGACCCCGCGGTCCGACATCGTAAAGACGTCAATCCAATCCTACCGTCGATCCAACTAGAATTCCCCGAATCCGGCTGCTAACTGCCAACTGCAGTAAATCTATCTAACTCAACCAAATCCGATCATCCAACTCAACAATATTCGACCATCCGATGATCACAATTCCTAACCAGTCGTCGGAACCGATCCTACGACATCGTGAAAGACGATCCCAACTAACCGTCTCACGATTAAAACGTTAACGTACAGGTACGTCATCACTTCCGTAGGGTCTCACACTGTCAACCCTGACAGAACTATGGCAACCCCGGCCTCAAATGTCGAACCAAGGCATGCCAATCCTACTAACTATCGTACCGGTACCCTAACTATCAGGTTGATAACGAACTGTAGCCCCTTGAGATATCACATCCTCGACCTGCATACATACTCCAAGAGCTCCGCGGTTGCTCGAATAGAGACAACCCCGCTGACAGGACCCATCCCAATCCCCCCGGGATTACCATGGAATGTGCCCTGCTCCCGTCCAACAAGGGGTGTCAGACAAAGGATGACCAAGAGCCACTGCCCAAACAGGGCATCCAGAGTGCGCAAGGATCGATGGAGGAGATGTGCAATGTCCCAGTCTCTGCTGCAATCGCATCCGTGATCAACCTGAAGGGCATTAAAACCAAAAGCTGTGAGTGGACAAAAACCAGTAAGTTCATCAAATACATTTATAAGACATTTATGCCCTCCAATAAAAACGTATGCATGCCACAAAAACCAGTAACCAAAACGTTTGCTCAACCGAGCCCTTAGGGCCTTAGCCCAAAAACCGTTAACCAAAAACCAAGTGTGGGAACTCAGCCCAAAACCGTGGAATACCACCACCATACATATACGACCATGTGGGTCACCACCCACTACCATAAATGAACATTAATTCATTAAAATCACACAATCATAAATCCACCCGGAAAGCCATTTCATTAATTCGTATTTTACCATTACCATCACCAGCATCCCTGATGGTAGACGTCCCTGACGTCATGTCTCACGGTTTCATAAGCTACGCGTGCTGCCCGGGGTCTCTCCGGGTTCATATATCTGACATCCCTGATGTCTGACGTCCCAGACGTCAATCATAGCAATCCTGCTCCTGAGTCATCATACGGTCCGGCTGCTCCGTATGGTGACCCTTCACAGGCAATGCACCGTGACTTCCCCAGTGTCCCAGACATCTGGAGGAGACCATCATATATCCATGTGTACAGATGGTATATGGAAAACAGTTTTTATTAATTCATTTCACAACATCACAATGGGCCCTGCCCGAATTTTCCATAAAACAACACAATTCCATTTAGGGTCCCTGACCCGAAACCACATTTATTAAATATAGGGCCCCTGACCCGAAATCATCATTTTAATCCAAATGGGCCCCCATGCCCGACTTTATGAACCACTGGGCCCACGGCCCGATTTATAAACCAACTGGCCCCACAGCCCGACTTATAAACCAACTGGGCCCGCAGCCCGATTACGTACTCAAATGGACTCCAAGTCCGAGATTTCCAAAACAAGTGGGCCTCAAGCCCGAATTCATCTTTCCAATATAAAAACCGTTTTATCATAATATTTATTTAACCACAAGCATGCAAAACCACAAATAAACCGTTAATCCCGATACACGTGAAATACGGAAAACACCTCGAAATACGTGCAACATACCCAAAATCAATACTCACAAATACCATCATAGAAATCATGTATAAAAACCATATAACACATTTAAGCATGCATAGGATTTATAAAACCAAAGTCCACTCACAGACCGTTTTAACCGTGTGCCTCGATATGCGTGCCACCGGCCCTCCCGGGCCACACCACTATCACCGGGACTCCCAATCCTGTCCAAGTCACATTAGAGGGTCACTAACCTCAACATTAACATCCTATCAAAGTCCCGTAATTTTCCCGAATTTTTACTTATTTTTAAACTTAATTTAAAACCTTCGGACATCCCGAACAATATCGAGACGGTGTCCGATCGACACGAAACCAATTCCAAAATGTCCGTTACATTAAATAGGACAGAAGTCATGTTGACCTCACCTCGAGATTCGCGCCCACGCGCCGTCACGCGCCGCCGTGAGTGGCTGCGCGTGAAACCCACGCGCCTGCTACAGTGTCACCATCTAACCCGTATGTCTGGTAAACGGGTCCAGTGTGCCCGCGATACGACCCGGTTCCAATCCTATCAATTCAGCCTTAATTACATCAATTGATCATTCCATTAGCTTTGTTTTAAGTTTAATTTAAGTTCTGTAACATTGATTACACAAATCATCACCTACAATTCCACGATTCGATGATGAACACCAAGAACACCCGTCCATTGTTCATCCTTCGAACCCCATCCATTTCGATCGATATCCTGAAATTGATTCAACCAGAAGCTTCCATGGACTCCGTAAATCATTTCCCCCAACCCAATTGCTTCAATCCAGTGTTCAATCGTCACGACTCAAGCTCGATGGCCGTCACTATGCAACCATGGAAGTCTGTCGATCACACCTGTTTTCCTTCAATTGATGAACCCAGAAGCATCGTGGGATCATGAGAAGTAGTTTCCCCACCTCAATTGCATCCAACGAAGCCTCCAATTCCACGACTCAGCTTCGAAATTCCTCCTCTGTCACCAAGTGTGATCAGAGCCAATTGGTGGCCAAATCCCTTCGTTCCTTCGACAAAACTGATCGTTGTGATCCCAGGAAGCTGATTGTAAGCTCAATTGCGATCCTCACGGCCTAATTCCCAGTATTCGAATTTTCCCCCCAATTTTCCCGAAATCCAAAATCCAAAATTCGACACCCTCACAACCCCTCGTGTTTCCCCGTTAATTCAATCATCATAGTCTCCCAGTTTTCTCTCAGGAACGGCAGAGAGAGGGAGCCAATTCTCCCAGTTCATACTCTCCCTAAATCGTGCACGGTTTGAAAGAAAACAAAGGAAAAGGAAGGAAAATGGTGGATAAGGAATGATGATGTTGTAATGATGGTGTTGGGAGGGAAACATGGAGCTGGAAACAAGGGATGGGTGACACTTGTCACTCATCCGGATGTGCACAGTCAACGGTCTCTATTCATTATTATATTATTATTTTAATCCCGGCCTCGGTTCGTTAGTTCGTTTCCTTGACCATAACGTCGTCGTCGGATCTCCGATTTCGGCATGCCGCCTGTCGTTGGATTCGTATCGACGATACCTACGTAACGGTCCTTGGCCCTCGCCCATCGGACCTCCCGGTCAGAAAGTCAACATTTGGCCCCTAATAAGCCAAATTACCAAAATGCCCGTCAACTTCCGAACACCATAACTTTCTCTACGAATATCGGAATCGAACGTGCCACCTGTCTATGAACTCGTGACGTCCCGAACTACGTCACGGTCATCGGTCAAAGTCCGTTTGACCGCCCGATCAAAAAGTCAACATTTTGCCCACGACCAAGGGCAAAACGGTCATTTTGCACAATTTGTCCGATTCCGCCCTACTAACCACCGTTCAACCTCGCTAATCAAGATTAGTGACTAATCTAATCCCGGAATTCGGGACGGATCGTTACACCCGCTCTAATAAGCATCCTACGAGCAATACTATGCTCTGATACCACGCTGACAGGACCCATCCCAATCCCCCCCGGGATTAGTGCGGGATGACCCTGCTCCCGTCTGACACGAAGTGTCATACAAGGGATATTTCCGACCTTTGCCCTCCCCGGCTATAAGAGTACGCCAGGATCCGGAGGAGGTATGTGATATCTCGATCTCTGCTACAGTCCACACCGTATCCAACCTGAAGGGTATTAAAAACAGAAAGACTGTGAGTGGACAAAAATAAAGAGTTTATAAAAAAACATATTTCATAAAGACCTTTATACCCTCCACTAAAAAGCATGCATGCATAGTAAAACCCTTTATTCAAACACATATGTTAAAACATCCATAATTAGGGTCACAACCCCAAATTCGGTAAATACAAGTCACATGCGCTCCTGCCCAAAACCATTTATAGAAAACCATAACACAATGAACATATGTGGGATCTCAGCCCAAATCCATTTATCATTATAAACACAATTTCCCAAAATCAATTGAAATCATGTTTATCCATTATATTCATATCCAGAACCTGTCACGGTAAAATAGAGCTACATGTGTGCTAACCGGGGTCTCAAACCCAAGTCTCTCCAGGGTCCACCCAGGTCAATGTCCGTAGATCAATCACCCTCCCTGAAGGTAAAACAAACCATGCCCATCCTGAGAGTAAGGAACCCAACTGGGGGGCGACTCCACTCAGTCAGTGCTCCGTGACTACTCCGGGGTCCACCCAGGCCAACGACCCTCCCCAGAGGAGACAATCATATATAAAGGATGAAATATGAAAAACCGTTTGAAATCATTCTTTAAATCTTTCCAGGATTCATGCCCGGCCCCCATAAGCCGTCATAATCCATAAAATCCTTTCCGAGAGTTCATGCTGGTTCCCCTAAACCGTCATGACCCGTAAATCCATTTCAAGGGTTCATGCCGGTTCCCATAAACCATCATGAACCATAAAAACCATTTGTAACACATAACTGGGCCCTAGGCCCGAATCCACATAGAAACTGGACCTCAAGTCCGAATCGTAAACCAATTCGGCCTCCGGCCCGATTCCGGAAATCAAATGGACCTCAAGTTCGAGAATTTCCTTTTCAAAACCAAAATCATTTCATTAAATTATTTCCAAATCATAAGAATGAAAAATCAGAGTAAAACCGGAAAACCTCGATTTACGTGCAAGCACGTAAATCGCCTCGAAATACGTGAAACCATATAATTCACAAATATCCAAATCAAAATCATAAAATCATATTCATAATCCATTTGGAAATCCAAAACCATTTCAGTTAGACCAATAAAGACGTACGGACCCGTATAGGCACCGTATAGGGCCGAAACCTCGAAATACGTGCCTATACGTAGCCACACATCCAAATGCACTCATGGCATCACAAACAAGTATTTAAAACATATAATAAACATTTATGCATGCACCAATTTAGAAAACAAGGTCCACTCACAGACCGTCCGAAGCCGCGCCTCGATACGCTTGCCATACGGCTCCCTGAGCCGATCACCGTCACCGGGACTTCCAAACCTATCCAAATTTTAATAGAAGGTTACTAACTACTTAATTAACCTCCTACTAAAGCCCCGTAATTTTCCCGTGTTTTTAACTATTTTTAAAACCGAACATAAACCTTCTGATGCCCCGAAACATATCGAGACGGTGTCTGATCGACTCGAAACCAGTCCCAAAATGTTCGTTACATCGAATAGATGATTTCACATGTTGGAACCATGGTCAAATTCTCCCCCATGCGCCACACACGCGCTGCCTGAAGTGGCTGCGCGTGGGAGCCACGCGCCTGTGAACAGTGCTTCTCCTACTTCGGTTAGACCGGTCCGAACCGGTCTGGTCCGGTTTTTCCTGCAACTTGGACCGGGGTGATCGGTCCAAGCTCATTCCAGCCCGATTTTTCACCGATTCCACTCCTAATCGATCCTAATCTTCATATAATCGTCCTAGGAACCTAACCTAATTAATTAGAGATCCTAAAACAACCTAAACCCGACCGGTCCATAAAGTCCCTCACGGTTCGATTTTCCCGAAACCTCCCAGGGCTTCCCCGACGTCCAACCACCACCAAAACCTCTCTAACAACTCCCTAGCAACCTATTTAACTCAAACCAATCGTCCAAATCGACCCATAACAACAGAAATGAAAAAAGGATTGAAATCAGTTAAAACCGATACATGTGCACTATTTCCTCCGTCGCCGTCCACGACGGCTCCGCCTGGCCAGCCACCACGTTCAGCTGGTCCTCCTCACTTCTCTGGCCTCTCTCAAATGGTCAAGGGTTAGGGTTTGGGTTGTGGATGAGAATGGTGGATCGGGTTGGTTTTTGGGTGGATGGAAAAATGGAAAATGGTCGATGCAATTTGGAAGGGAAGATGCATGAATGAATTTGGGTGGCCTCTGGATGGGTGACACTTGTCACTCATCCATTGGGCCTCCATTAAATATCTGGGCCCACTAGAGACAAACTGCACTTTTTGTCTCGTAAAACGTGTCGCTGTGAATAGTAACCTAGGACTTCCGTGAACCGTAACTACGCCGTCGAACGTCCGAATTCGACGTGCCGCCTGTCTATGGATTCGTATCATCCTTATCTACGTAACGGTCTTCGGCCCTCGGCCATCGGACCTCTCGGTCAAAAAGTCGACCTCCTATTCACCCAAATTACCAAAATGCCCTTGGGTTTCCGAACGTCATAACTTCCTCCTCGAACGTCGGAATTGAATGTGCCACCTGTCTATGAACTCGTGACGTCACGAACTACGTCACGGTCATCGTTTAAAGTCCATTTGACCGCCCGAATGAAAAGTCAATGTTTTACCACCATCAGTGGCAAAACGGTCATTTCACATCGTTCGTCCGATTTAGCCTAACTAATCACCGATTAACCTCACTAATCGTGATTAGTCACTAATCTAATCATGAAATTTGAGACGGGTCGTTACACGCTAATTCGGTACGGGTAGTCACAATATTCCCTCCTTAAATAATTTCGTCCTTGAAATTTAAATCGACCGATTCCATAACCAAATGTGGAATCCAATCATGTCCCTCGACTCAGGTCGTTGCACGCATACGAGAGTACCCATACAACAGTACGCATCTGACACAAATGCGGTACTCATCGGTACACACTGTCACCAGAGCCTCCAAAGCTCCAATTCATTTCCGAGAACTACACGTCTGCTCGTATGTCTCACTCGAGACAGAATGTCGAGACTCGTCGATCTCGCCTGTCACTCACTTGACAGGTCAGCAATGCCAAACGGACGTTCCAACGGATTTTCAATCTGCCACTCTGACACGATCCATCCACCGTCGTTAGGCTGAATTATGTATTCTCACTAAGGGCTGACACATTCAAGCTGGCATCCTGCTCAGCATCCAATCAGACAACATTCTATAGATCCTGCCATCACAATGGAACGAATCCCATCTCGTAGGTCATCCTCAAACCTATGCCCATACTGACTATAAGGAGTGTCCCATCAATCATACCTATCCGAACTCGTCGGATACCGATCAATCCATTACCACGATATGTCACAACTTTGTGACCAGCCGACAACTCCCGGCTCCACTGCGCTTCGCTGCTCTACTCTGATCTCGACTCGCTCTCGAGCCCTCGAATCATATTTCGTCTCACTTAGTGATATCCGGTAACGTCTAGACTCACCTTGAGTCTCCACCTGTCACTATCGGATCGAATCCGATCTCCACTCATTTCCATCTAGGACTCTATTCAATCTACAACATTCTCGTAATCTCGGGACACTCTCCACCCGATATCTCGATTGAACGTGGTCAATGCCATTGTCCAATGTGCACAACACACCGGTGCATCCAACCTCTCAGATAAACGCATCATTCCATGCCAATCGAACCTCAACTATCATACCAATTTTCGTTTAGCATGTTGTACATCCTACTCCTACCCTAACTATCAGGTTGATGACGGGCTGTTACGACTTCAGAGACATCACATCATCGACCTGCGCGTACTCCATGCTCTGATACCATTTTGTTAAGACCCGTCCCAAATCCCCTTGGATTAACGTGGGACGCGTCTAATCCCGTCTGACACGAAGTGTCAGACCAGGGAAAATTCCGTCTCTAGCCCTCATCGGGGCTTCCAGAGTACGTCAGGATCAAACAAGGAGGAGTGTGATGTCTCGTCTCTACTACAGCCCGCATCCGCGATCAACATGAAAAGGCATTAAAACATCAAAAGTCTCGAGTGGACAAAATAATATTTTATTAAAACATTTTCACAATAAGACATTTACGCCCTTCACTAAAAGGCATATGCATGCATTCAAAAACCGTTTATCAAAACATTCATAAAACCATTTGTCAAACATATTCTCAAAACCAATCAAGGGTTCATGCCCGGTCCCCATAAACTGTCATGACCCATAAAAACCTTCCAAGGGTTCATGCCGGTCCCCATAAACCGTCATGAACCATAAATCCATTATGGGTCCCCGACCCGAAATCACAAAACCTGTAATTCCATACATGTTACTCAGCCCAAATACCATTCTCAATGAAATACCAAAATATACAATACGGGGTCTCCACCCCAAACCATTTCCAAAACATCGAATACGGGGTATCCGCCCCAAATCATTTTCTACAACATGGAACACAGGGTCTCCACCCCCAAATCACTTTCTGTAATCTAGTCCACACATCTATCCGGAATCTGGTCTGGGACCACATCATAAATCATAACTCCCACTCCTGGAACGGGATCCCTATGGGGATACCCACTCTGGTCTGTGGATCGTGACTCTCCAGGTCGACGTCTAGAGGAGACCATATAAATCATATGGAGGGTTCATATTCATTTTCAAATCTCTTCCTTCTTTATCAAAACACATTTCAACTGGGTCTCATACCCGATTCATCTCAACGGGATTCCTCGAATCCGATTCAAATCAATTTCATAGGCCTCGGCCTAAATCCACAATTCAACAGGGTCTCGTGCCCGAATTCTCATTTCATAAACCGAACTGGGACTCAAGCCCGATGTTACAATCAACTGGGCCTCTAGCCCGATATCGCGACTAACTGAGCCTCAAGCCCAAAACCATAAAGCAATGGGGCCTCAAGCCCGATTTCCCAACTAATAGGCCCTCAAGCCTGATACTACAGTCAACTGGTTTCGTCCAATTTCTTCCTTTTCGATCCCAATCTTCCTATTTTCATGGTTTGTATCATTTCCAATCATCAAACCTAAGCAAAACCATGTAAATCCTATCTATGTCCAAAGGACTTCATGGTCCAACCTTTTCATTTTCTTTCCACGGCTCCTAAGCCGTCAAACCACCATCAAATCCTCCTCTAAACTTCCTCAGCAACCTAATAAACCCACTCTAATCATCCTAAGCTAACCATAACGTCGAAATCAAAAATGAAAGAATATTTGGATCTTACCGAGCAATCGGGTTTCCTGTGCTCTGGCTATCGCCGCCGTCCACGGTGGCCAGCCATCCTGTCCCTTGTCTCATCATCCTCCAGCCGCCCTCTCACTCTCTGGCCTTGCTCAATATCACATGGGAAAGGTTTTGGATTGGGTCGAGATGGTTGTGCTGGTGAATGGAATGAAACGGAGATGATGTGCATGAATGAGGGAAAAAAGGGAATGGATGAGTGACAAGTGTCACTCATCCCCTGAGGTCTGGGAAAGATCTGGGCCTACAAAAGACAAAACTTCACTTTTTGCCTCGTAAAATGTGTCAACATAAATAGTTCCCCGGAACTTCCGTGAACCGGAACTTTTTCGTCGAACGTCCGAATTTGACGTACCGCCTGTCTACAAATTCGTATTGTCCTTATCTACATAACAGTCCTTGGTCCTCGGCCATCGGACCTCCCGGGTCAAACGTTAACTAATTGCCTCCTATTCAACCAAATTACCAAAATGCCTCCGAACTTCCGAAAATCATAACTTCTTCCTCGAACGTCAGAATCGGGCGTGCCACCTGTCTATGAACTCGTGACGTCCCAAACTACGTCACAGTCATCTGCCAAAGTCCATTTGACCACCTGAACGAAAAGTCAACGATTCGCCCATTCTAGGGGCAAAATCGTCATTTTTCCACGAACGTCCGTTAATCCTCGTCTAATCCCTGATTAGTCTCGCTAATCCGTCATTAAGTCTTACTTAATCCTGCTAATTCAGGATGGGTCATCACAGGATGGGTTTGGATTTGGGGTGCAAGGTGATCGGGTTTTGGGTTTGGCAATAGAAAATGATCGATGAAGGCGAAGGGAAGGGATATGCATGAAGGAAAAATTATGGGGAATGGATGAATGACACTTGTAAAAAGATCCGGGGACCACTAAATGCGAAAAAGGCTTCCATCTCGAAAAAACGTGCAATAGTGCACTCGAACTTCCGTGAACCGTAACTTCTCCGTCGAACGTCCGAATTCGACGTGTCGCCTGTCTACGGATTTGTATCGTACTTATCTACGTAACGGTCCTCGGCCATCGGTCATCTAACCTCCCGGATCAAAAGTCAACCGTTAGCCGCTATTCCACCAAATTACCAAATTACCCCTGAACTTCCAATCGTCATAGCTTCTTCCACGAATTTCGGAATCAAACGTGCCTCTCTCGTGTACAAGTACACGTCCGTCACTACGCCGTACTCGTCGGTACGTACTGTCACCGAAGCTCCCAAGCTCCATCTTAAATCTCGCGAAGCTACTCTAGCAGGTCAGTTATACTAAGTTGATTTCAGATCCTTATAGTATAACTTCCTGACACGTTCCGACCTACTAGTTACCATCAAGTGGACTTTTCAGTCTGATAGTTCTTCCCATCCGACAAGCGGTACTGATGTCCTAATCAGCATCCGATTCGACAACTATCTTTGCTGCTTTCATTGGGTGATACTCAAACTCCGTCACTATCTCTAAGTCCACTAGCGTACTCATGTCTAATCCGATTCGACAACTGATGTCCTAAAAAACATCCGATTCGACAACTATCTCACATCACTCAGCGATCTCCACTGAGATCTAGACTCACCTCGAGTCACAACCATCGTACTACTTATCCTGTTGATCCACAATAGACGTCTCACCCATCCAGGTGTACACGGAACTCCAATCAAATACTTGTCTCAGTAGGAAATACAAACAGGCACTAGGGTTCCACCGACGTACGTGACAAGAACCGTCCCAACTAGACTTTGATAACCGTGCCCGGTCCTATTCTCGTCTGACAAGTCAACTGAAGTCCTGAAACTACACTTCAGTACCTGTCAGACCAGGGATAACTGCACTGATTTCCGCTCATGCCTCCGCCTCTCGATCAGCCCCGAACGTCGTGCCACGGCCTGGAGGGTCATCGAAACAGAAAAGGTGTGAGTGGAAAAAAATAATATCATTTAAAACGCATTTCAAAATACCTCATTTACCCTCCAATTTATCAAACAATGCATGGATAGGGTAAAACATATGAATAACAATCATCAGCTTTCCAACCAAATCACATAACAAGTATCAAATCCCGGCTCTCAAGCCAAACATGTGAAAACATAATCACTTGGCCACACAGACCAAAAACCCGTACTCAATACCAGTACATAATCACAATCAACATCAAACAGCACTATTCATAAGTTCAGAATCAATCAATCAATCTATCAATCAATCAATTCGCAATATTCAAAAGTGCACAAACAATCACATTGTCACAACCGCACTACGCATAGGCCAACCTCGGGAACTGCACTCAGGCACCATCCGAGTCATATCTCTCATGTCTGGAAACTGCACACGCACCATCTAGACGTATTGCATAATCGGGAACTGCACTCACGCAACATCCGAGTCACATCTAGGAACTACACTCGCACCATCCAGAACATGATCCAATATCCATAATCACAAACACAATCCATACCACAAACACATACCAGTCATATCCATGACTTCAAACCAAGTCAAAAGCATTCCCAACAGGTTCTCAAGACCAAATACCAATTATACGTAAATCCGAAAATCTCATCTTAAAACAATAAAATAATCTAGAAATCATCATTGACTCATCAACAAGTCACAATATCCTTTTAGAAACCTTTTTGACTCTGGGCCTAGCCCAAAACATCACTTGCATATTTCTAGTAAAATGTGCCCGAAAGATCGATTAAAATAATCATTAAATCACAAATAATTATACCACATCATCAGGACATCATTGCAATTCAAATCATGCAATCAATCATGTAAAAAATTTTACTATGCATGCATAATGGCTTATAAAACAAACGTCCACTCACACACCGTCCAAACCGCTCGCTTTCCGAACTGCACGTGTTTCCGTAATTTTCGACATTTTCCAGGAATCTCAAATCCTTTCCAATATCATTACTCAGGGTCATTAATGACTTCATTAACATCATATCAATTCCCCATAATTTTCTGGGAATTAAATATTAATTAAACATGTAACATAAGCCTTCGGACCCTCGAAACATTATCGAAACGGTGTCCGATTGACTCGAAACAAATGCCAAAATGTTCGTTATATTGCATAGAACAAAAGTCACGTTGAACTCACCTCGGTAATCATGCCCACGCGCCCTCACATAATGCCGTGAGTGGTTGCGCGTGGGAGCCATGCGCCTGCATAGTAAATGCTACAGTGTCGTATTTCCCGCCCGATTCCCTGCAAATGGGTCCTTCGACCCGCGACATGACCCGGTTAGGACTTTGATGACCCAAATTACCATTTTACCCTTCATGTCACAATTTGCCATTTTGCCCCTGACCTTTCCAGACCCACAACTTTCTCGTCCGAACTCCGATTGACGCATGCCGCCTGTCTACGGATTCAGCGTCCCGAAACCTATCCAACGGTACTTCCGAAAAGTCCAAACCATGTCCCGATCAAAAAGTCAACTTTCGGCCCTTATGACCAATTTACTAAATTACCCTCAAACTTTCGCACGTCATAACTTTTTCCTCGAGTGTCGGAATCGAGCGTGCCACCGGTCTATGAACTCGTGACGTCCCGAACTACGTCACAGTCATCGGTCAAAATCCGTTTGACCGCTCGAATCAAAAGTCAACCATTCGCCCAATTCCAAGGGAAAAATCGTCATTTTCCTCAAATTTTCTAAATTTTCGTTTTTCGCATTTTCCGGGGCGTTACAACCTTCCCCCCCTTAAAGAATTGAGTTCGAATTGGTGAAGAACTAATCGTGTCTAATCGCGGGTCGTAGGATCCGTTTATCAGAGAAACGGGTAAGGAAGGGAACTGTTCACGGTTACTGTAGCACAGCGCGTGGACTCACGCACAGCCGCTTGCGGCGGCGCGTGAGGGCGCGTGGTGGGTTTTCTGAGGAAAGTTTCAACAGGTGTTTTACTCCCTGTAATGTAACGAACATTTTAAAATTGGTTTCGAGTCGATCGGACACCGGATCGATAATGTTTCGAGGGTCCGACGGTTTAAGTTATATTTTAAAATAATATTTAAATCCCGGAAAATTATGGGTAATTAATATGATGTAAATTGAGTTGTTTATAACCATGTATAATGATTTTGGACAGGCTTCGAGATTCCTAGCGAGTATCGAAAATTACGGAAATGCGTGCAGCTCGGGAAGCGAGCGGGTTGGACGGTGTGTGAGTGGACGTTTGTTTTATAAACCATGATGCATGCATAGTTAAATGACTCCGGGCCTAGCCCAAGATACCATTTGCACAATTCCTCGAAAAACGTGCACGAAAGACCAGTTAAAATATTCATTAAATCACACATAATCATGCCACATCCTCAGGACATCATTGCAAGTCATTTTTGGATTATTTTACTGTGTTCAATGTGATTTCACGGATTTGCGTGATATTGATGTTTTGGGCTTGAGGCCTAACTAAATAGTGTTTTTGACTTGATTTGAGGTCATGGATATGATTGATATATGTTGTGATATGGATTGTGATTGTGATTGTGGATAGTGGATACTGGATCATTCTGGATGATGCGAGTGCAGTGCCTAGACGTGACTCGGATGATGCGAGCGTGCAGTTCCCGGGTATGGTACGTCTAGAGGATGCGTGTGCAGTCCCCGGACATGATGGATATGACTCGGATGTTGCGAGAGTGCAGTTCCCGAGGGACTCGGATGTTGCGAGAGTGCAGTTCCCGAGGTTGGCCTACGCGTAGTGCCGGTGTGACAATGTGACGGTTTGTGCACTTGTGAATAGTGCAGATTGATTGGTTGATTGATTGAGTAATTGATTGTTGACTTTGTGCATAGTACTATTTGATGTTGATTGTGGTTACATACTGGTATTGAGTACGAGTTCTGGTCTGTGTGGCCAGGTGACTAGGTTTTACATGTTTTGGCCTGAGAGCCGGGATTTTGACTTGTTATGTGGTTTGGCTAGAAAGCCGGTGATTATTGTTCATGTGTTTTTTTTTTCCTATGCATGCATGGTTTGATAAAATGGAGGGTAAATGATGTGTTTCAAATATATTTGCAATGATATTATTTTTGGCCACTCACACTTTTCTGTTTTGTTAACCCTCCAGGCCGTGGCACAACGTTCGGGGCTGATCTCGAGGCGGAGGCATGAGTGGCAGTTATCCCTTGTCTGATACTTGCTGAAGGATCATTTTGGGACTTCGGTTGACTTGTCAGACGGGAGTAGGACCGGGCACGGTTATCGAGGTCCAGTTGGGACGGGTCCTGTCAAAGTGGAAAGGCCTTGTGTTAGATAGATACGTGTCCACACATATAAGGTACTTCACCTTTCCTTCCCAAGCGATGTGGGATCGTTCACCGATCTTACCTTTCCAAGCTCACGGGTCTTGCTCACTGATCTTGCTTCTCAAGCTCACGGGTCTTGCTCACCGTTCTTGCTTCCAAGACTGGGTCTTACACTTTTAGTTCAGATGGTCAAATAGACTTTGACCGGTGACTGTGACGTAGTTAAGGACGTCACGAATCCATAGACAGGTGGCACACCCGATTTCGACATCCGAGGAGGAAGTTATGATGTTCGGAAGGTTGAGAGCATAACCGTAATTTGGATAAAATAGGGGAAAAGTTAACTTTTCGTACGAACGGGTTTTGACACATTGACCTAGGCTTGTTAGATAGATCTCGTCGTCCTGACTTCGATGACAGGTGGCACCTATTCATCGGACTTACGATGTGCGAGTTACAGGTCTAGATAGACAGTGGCAAAATTGTAATTTTGACTTAAAAGGAGGGGCATTTTGGTCTTTGTGCTCTGGGATTTGTGCAGTAGAGAGGGACAAGTGGATGGTTGTGATTGGGCCATTTGTGTGAGAAGGGACTGGATTGTGACATGTGGCAAAGGGCTAGAGGGTTCCAGGAGTTGCACGGGTCCAATAATTTGGGGATTTTGGGCGGTGTACCGTGTGTGTTCTTCGACCCAGAGAGAAACAGAAGGAAAGAATTGAGAGAATTGGGACGGTGATTGTGTGAGTTTGTGTTAATTGGTGAGGGGGTGAGTGACCAGAGAGTGAGGGAGAACTAGGGACAAGGTTAGGAGGTGCGGTGGCTGTGTGTGTGGGAGTTGAGAGCCACGGGAAATCAGGGGGAAAACGGAGAGGAAGTGGGTGATTGTGGTGGTGGTGTGGCCGTGTGCGGTGCAAGTGGACTCGTGGTGGTGTCGTGAGGGGTGAGAGAAGTCGACCAGCCCCAGCGGAGCTCGCGACGGTGACCGGAGGACAGGTAATTCCTCATCCCCATTTATTTGCTCTGGTTTGCCGATTAGGTTCAGACGCTAAATCGTAAATTTAGGGGCTGAATCGAGGAGTCCCGTGAGGTCTAGGGAGTTCAGTGGAGTCCTAGGAGTCTTCTGGTGGAGCAGCCGTGACGGGGAGTGCACGGTGGAAGCTAGGACGACTAGGACCCCGGGATTTTTGGGGAAAATTAGATGGACCTTCGTAGTTGTGTTAGTAACGTACTTTGGCGGTTGTTGACAGGATCGGGACTTCCCGAGGAAGCTGAGGAACGTACGAGACGTTCGGGAAACGATTGAGGGCTCGGTACTGTGAGTGGACCCCTTCTCTAAACTCGAGCATGCATAACTGCTTTTAACTACTTATTTTATGATTTTACATGTGATCTCATGATGGTTGAATATGCTATAACTGTTTTACATAATTGCACGTTTTTCGAGGAAGTTCGGTTTTCAACACGTTTTACGAGATTGATGCTATGGTTTTGGGATTTCAAATGATAAATGGTTTTCAATGATTATAAATGGATTTTGGAACGTGATTTCGATGATCAAGGATTTTCGGTTTTAGAATCAGAGTTCGGTAACGAGATTTGGTTTTAAGGTTGAAAAGTGGAATTCCAGATTTGAGTTCAGAATGACGGTTCTGGATGCCGGAAGGGCTTCAGACCGGTGATTTCGGATTAAGGTTTGGATGTGAATTTGGAAATGGTTTTCAAACGGTTTTGGATTGGATTTGCTGGATCTGGTTATTGGGTTTAAAGACTCGGATATTGATTTGACGGGGGATGGGCCCATCTTGGGTTTAAAGACCCGGATTGAGTTTAAAGACTCGGGAGTTTAAAGACTCGGATATATTGATATTTCCCCCGTAGGCCTGTTGAGTTTAAAGACTCGGGAGTTTAAAGACTCGGATATTAGTGAGGCCTGGATTGAGTTTAAAGACTCGGGAGTTTAAAGACTTGGATAGATCGAGCAGGTTTGATCGAAAAATGATGATTTGATATTCACGATTTATGATACGGTTTTATGATGCTTATGATATGGTTTCTATAATTGTTTTATAGTGTTTCTGTTCTTATGGTGAGGTTATGTGAATTATACTGTTTTTTTTAGAATTATTCTGTAAATGTTTTATGGCGATTGATTGATAACTGTTTTCATAACTGGGTTATGCATGTGGTTTCAAAACGGAGGGCTAAACTCGGTTTTCTTATATAGTGGTTTTGGAAACTTTTCTTTTATTTTGGTCCACTCACACCTTCTGTTCTAAATTGCACTCCAGGTCGTGGAGCTAGCGTGGGGTGTCGACGTCGAGGCAGCGTCTGAGGCATAGAAGTCACGAGAGCGCTTCCGGAGTGTTGTAAAGTTTCCGTGTGCGTGTATCTAGTTATCGGTTTTTCGTTCTTGTATATTTGGAACTATGCTCTGTAAACTTTTAACTTCGGGATGTTATAGTTTCTCCAGCGTCTGACTGTGTAGTTGACAGGTTATCGTGAGTTTACTTTGGTTTTAGTATCGGGTTGTCAGACGGGAGCAGGATTTACCTCGGGTTTCGGGGTGAAACCGGGGTGGGTCCTGACAATTGGTATCTGAGCAAAGGTTTGTCGAGTTTGTCGGGTTTATCAGTCTGTGAGGTTGTGTTTCGGTTATTTGACTGCTTTTATGCCTCTTTTAGCGTGCGATTGACGATGCCTCCGAGACATAGACCCTCTCCACGACCTGAAGACGAAGTATCAAGAGAGACTGTGCTACGATTGAGCGAGCCCAGCGGCTCGGGGCTACTACTTTTAGCGGTGGGGCAAATCCTAAAGAAGCCCAGTGGTAGATCACGAGACTTGAGCGGATCTTTGCAGTGATGCATTGTCCACCGGAGGAGCGAGTGTTACTGGCTACGTTTTTACTGGACGGTGCGGCTTACGAGTGGTGGTATACCCTCGAGTTGTCTGGCTGGGATGCCCACACTGTGATCTGGGAGACGTTTCGGGAGAGATTCCTGGATCAGTATTATCCTCGTTCTTTCCGAGATGCCAAGGAGGCTGAGTTTCTGCAGCTTCAACAAGGGAATCTGAGTAATGGCTGAGTACGAACAGAAGTTTCAGATGTTGTCTCGGTTTGCTCCTGCGTTTGTGGCTACTGAAGCCGAGAATTATTGTAGATTTGAGTTGGGCCTGCGCGGTGAGATTCGAGCCATAGTGACGGCTAGATCGTTTACTACCCTCCGAGAGTTGTCGGACGCTGCGGTGAGGGTTGAGGCTAGCTTGCCGGTACGACGCCAGGAGCCATATTTTTCTGGAGCTTCGAGTCTGAGGACACCGAAAAGGGGCAACTTCGGTGGAGCGTCGTCGTCAGGAGAGGATCTTTTCGGTAGACCTGATGGTTTCCAGAGTTCAGGATTCCGTGGTTACCGAGCACGGCCGACTCCGCAAGCTAGTGCGACATCTGTTGCGTCGACAGGGAGATCGAGTGGTGGACCAGGTCCTTTCGATCGGGATGTGTGTTTCTACTGCGGAGAGCAAGGTCACTTTCGACGTGAGTGTCCACTATTGCCACAGGAAGGTGGTGTAGGCCGAGGAGCGGCGGAGCCCGGACAGAGTACAGCGTCAGGAACAGCGGGCGCTAGAGGAGGTGGTGGTGCCACTAGTAGTTCGAGGGAACGTGGTAGAGCATCGGTATCTCCGGCCCGAGTGTTCTCGATGACTCAGCAGGAGGTTTAGTCAGCACCAGGTGCGGGGACAGTACTTTTACTATCTTTAGTTGGGTTGTACTTACTTTGTTGTTAGATCCCGGGGTAGAGTCTAGGATTTTCCCTAGGCGACCTGGAGTGTTACGGTGAGTTCCGTTGAAGGATGACGGAAGAAACGGGAAAGGAGTGACTATGACTGATTGATATGAGGTTATTGAAGGAGAGAACCCACAATCTAGAGTTTGTCTTTAGGACTTTGTAGAGTTATCCCGACAAGTGGTCGAAGTAGCAGCCGAAGGAGTGAGCCAGTAGGTAGGATTTCCTATTGGATCAGATTGTTCTGGGTTAGGATTTGAGATAGGTTCCGGAGGGTGAGATAGTCGTACGTGAGGACGTACTCTATGAAGTTTATTGGGTACTCCATATGAGGTATTTTAAAATACCTTTGTTTTCTGTTCATAGGGTTTCCCTTGCGTAAACCATAATGTGTTAGTGGTACGAAGAAAGGGTTAGACGTGGTACAATGGTAGTTGGGATGGAGTGAAATACCCAAGGTGGAGATGATAGACAGGAAACCCAGGAGTGGTTGTTGTTACCGGGTAGGAGACCCCTAGGTGTTGGGAATTAGCTGTGGAATTTCGGGGACAAAATTCTTTTTAGGTGGCTAGGTTGTAACGACCCGTCCCAGAAATTAGGGTTAAGGCAGTGATTAAGATGGGATTAGTTAGCTTAATCGGGGGTTAGTTGGTCCCGATAAGGTCGTTAGGGTGAAATGACGATTTTGCCTTTAGGTTGGGTAAATAGTTGACTTTTAGTTCGGATGGTCAAATGGACTTTGATCGGTGACTATGACGTAGTTAAGGACGTCACGAATCCGTAGACAGGTGGCACGCCCGATTTCGACATCCGAGGAGGAAGTTATGATGTTCGGAAGGTTGAGGGCATAACCGTAATTTGGTTAAAATAGGGGGGGAAAAGTTGACTTTCGTACGAACAGGTTTTGACACGTTGACCTAGGATCGTTAGATAGATCTCTTCGTCCTGAGTTCGATGACAGGCGGCACGTATTCATCGGACTTACGATGTGTGAGTTACAGGTCTAAACAGGTAGTCGCAAAATTGTAATTTTGACTTAAAAGGAGGGGCATTTTGGTCTTTGCGCTCTGGGATTTGTGCAGCAGAGAGGGATAAGTGGATGTCTGTGATTGGGCCATTTGTGTGAGAAGGGACAGGATTGTGACATGTGGCAAAGGGCTAGAGGGTTCCAGGAGTTGCACTGGTCCAATAATTTGGGGATTTTGGGCGGTGTACCGTGTGTGTTCTTCGACCCAGAGAGAAACAGAGGGAGAGAATTGAGAGAATTGGGACGGTGATTGTGTGAGTTTGTGTTAATTGTTGAGGGGGTGAGTGACCAGAGAGTGAGGGAGAACTAGGGAGAAGGTTAGGAGGTGCGGTGGATGTGTGTGTGGGAGTTGAGAGCCACGGGAAATCAGGGGGAAAATAGAGAGGAAGTGAGTGATTGTGGTGGTGGTGTGGCCATGTGCGGTGCAAGTGGACTCGTGGTGGTGTCGTGAGGGGTGAGAGAAGTCGACCAGCCCCAGCGGAGCTCGCGACGGTGACCGAGGACAGGTAATTCCTCATCCCCATTTATTTGCTATGTTTTTCCGATTAGGTTCAGACGCTAAGTCGTAAGTTTATGGGCTGAATTGAGGAGTCCCGTGAGGTCTAGGGAGTTCAGTGGAGTCCTAGGAGTCTTCTGGTGGAGCAGCAGTGACAGGGAGTGCACGGTGGAGGCTAGGACAACAGAGAGTATTGGTGTCCTCTATTTTGCCGTCGATTTTCAAATCGAAAGTCGTGGGTTTTGGGCGTGAGTCGACGGTCTTGGTGAGTTGGGTGAGGTTTATTACGGTCCTAGGAAGAGTTTTGGGTAGCCACCGTGTTGGGGGAAGACCTGGGTGGTCAGAGAAGGAAACAGGGGACTGAAGGGTCTGGTTTCGAGTTAGGGACGATGACTTAGGGGCTGTGTCGAGGTGTTTGAGTAAGGGGAATGGATAGCTTAGGTCTGGACGATGTTGTTGGTGAAGAGAGGAGTGGTTTTGGTGCAATTACGGAGGAGAACCATCCTCGCCGGTTCGATTTGCAGGCACTGTGTCGAACTGGGTTGGCTCAAGGAAGACGATGCACTGTAGCAGGCGCGTGAGGGCCACGCGCAACCATTTTGGGCGGCGCATGGGGGCGCGTACGGCGGCGGTTGAGGAAGTTGTCAACATAGTTTTTGTTCTAGGAGTTGTGACAAGTCTAATGGGATTGGTTTCGGGTTGTTCGGACGTCGTTTAAGGTTAGTTCCGCGAGGTGGAAGGTTTAGGGTTCTAGTTCGTTACGATTAGGACCCCGGGATTTTTGGGGAAAATTAGATGGACCTTCGTAGTTGTGTTAGTAACGTACTTTGGCGGTTGTTGACAGGATCGGGACTTCCCGAGGAAGCTGAGGAACGTACGAGACGTTCGGGACACGATTGAGGGCTCGGTACTGTGAGTGGACCCCTTCTCTAAACTCGAGCATGCATAACTGCTTTTAACTACTTATTTTATGATTTTACATGTGATCTCATGATGGTTGAATATGCTATAACTGTTTTACATAATTGCACGTTTTTCGAGGAAGTTCGGTTTTCAGCACGTTTTACGAGATTGATGCTATGGTTTTGGGATTTCAAATGATAAATGGTTTTCAATGATTATAAATGGATTTTGGACGTGATTTCGATGATCAAGGATTTTCGGTTTTAGAATCAGAGTTCGGTAACGAGATTTGGTTTTAAGGTTGAAAAGTGGAATTCCGGATTTGAGTTCGGAATGACGGTTCTGGATGCCGGAAGGGCTTCAGACCGGTGATTTCGGATTCGGGTTTGGATGTGAATTTGGAAATGGTTTTCAAACGGTTTTGGATTGGATTTGCTGGATCTGGTTATTGGGTTTAAAGACCCGGATATTGATTTTACGGGGGACGGGCCCAGCTTGGGTTTAAAGACCCGGATTGAGTTTAAAGACTTGGGAGTTTAAAGACTCGGATATATTGATATTTTCCCCGTAGGCCTGTTGAGTTTAAAGACTCGGGAGTTTAAAGACTCGGGAGTTTAAGTACTCGGATATTAGTGAGGCCTGGATTGAGTTTAAAGACTCGGGAGTTTAAAGACTCGGATAGATCCAGCAGGTTTGATCGGAAAATGATGATTTGATATTCACGATTTATGATACGGTTTTATGATGCTTATGATATGGTTTCTATAATTTTTTTATAGTGTTTCTGTTCTTATGGTGAGGTTATGTGAATTATACTGTTTTTTTAGAATGATTCTGTAAATGTTTTATGGCGATTGATTGATAACTGTTTTCATAACTAGGTTATGCATGTGGTTTCAAAACGGAGGGCTAAACTCGGTTTTCTTATATAATGGTTTTGGAAACTTTTCTTTTATTTTGGTCCACTCACACCTTCTATTTTAAATTGCCCTCCAGGTCGTGGAGCTAGCGCGGGGTGTCGACGTCGAGGCAGCGTCTGAGGCATAGAAGTTACGAGAGCGCTTCCGGAGTGTTGTAAAGTTTCCGTGTGCGTGTATCCAGTTATCGGTTTTTCGTTCTTGTATATTTAGAACTATGCTCTGTAAACTTTTAACTTCGGGATTTTTATAGTTTCTCCTGCGTCTGACTGTGTAGTTGACGGGTTATCGTTAGTTTACTTTGGTTTTAGTGTCGGGTTGTCAGACGGGAGCAGGATTTTCCTCGGGTTTCGGGGTGAAACCGGGGTGGGTCCTGACAATAATCATCCAAACAAAATCATAACATCATTGCAAACAAAATCATGTAATCAATCGTGTAAAACATTTAACTATGCATGCATATCAATTTATAAAACAAACGTCGACTCACCACCGGCCAGGCATCCTGAATCCTGTCCACAATCATTACTCAGGGTCACTAAGGACTCAATTTACATCCTACTAATTTCTCATAATTTTCCGGGAATTTAATATTAATTTAAAATATAACATAAACCGTCAGACCCTCGAAACATAATCGAGACGGCGTCCGATCGACTCGCAACCAAAACCAAAAATGTTTGTTACATTAAATAGGACAAGTTTCATATTGAACACACCACGTGATTCCCCCTCACGCGCCCCCACGCGTCGCCGCAAGAGGCTGCGCGTGGGTGCCACGCGGCTGCTACAGTGCCGTGAATAGTCTCCTTCCTCACCCGTTTACCTGGTAAACGGAGCCTTCGACCCGCGTGCTAACCCGACTCCATTTTCATCAATTCGACATCGAATTCTACAATTCAATCGTCCGTTAGCATCGTTGTAGACTGAATTAGGGTTCTGTGAAGTCAATAACATCAAACCTTACCTGAATCCATACGATTCAAGGTTGAACATCGAAACATCTCCTGTTGCTGTTCATCATCAAATCGACATCTATTCTCCATGTTTTCCTTCAATTGATGCATCAGGAAACATCGTTGGGTCCTTATAAACATATTCCCCTGATCAATTTCTTGGTTCCATGTCTCAATTGCCTCGACTCAAGCTCGAAAATCCCGAAACCTCATCCTCTCTGTTCTACAGCCAATTGACCCCAATTTCCTTTGTTCTTCATCTGGTTCGACTCGTAGCAATCCCAGAAGGCTAAATGTAACAGCAATTGCACTAAAAACACGCACAACATCAAATTCGATCCTAGTTTCCTTAAAGGTATTTTCGGGTTTTATGTTGGGTTTCAATCGAGTTCAAGGTCCCTACTTAACCGTCTCATTTCCTCTCTCTTCTTCTCTCAATCTTCAATTCTCAATTGGGTTGTGGCTGCTGCTGGTGGGATCGATCAAAGCTCATGGTCTCCGTTTTTGTATATGAACACTGTACTAACACCAAGGGATAATGAACAATCGTTTGATTTCATTAATTAATTATACAAAAGGCAACTAAGTGCCACTAATTATCATTAACAAGTAACACTTGTCACCAAAAGCAGCTCCTGAGTCATTCTTATGGTTGATTCAGCCAATTAACTCATTTAATTACTCTCCTGTTCACAATTACCCTTTTACCCTTCTATACACAAATGACCAATATGCCCCTAACCTTCCTAGATCCATAACTTTTTCGTTCGGACTCCGATTGACGCATGCCACCTGTCTACGGATTCAGCGTCCCGAGACCTATCCAAAGGTACTTCCGGAAAGTCCAAAAAATGTCCCGATCAAAAATTCAACAAATGGCCCCTTTTGACCAATTTACCAAATTACCCTCAAACTTCCGCACGTCATAACTTTTTCCTCGAATGTCGGAATCGGGCGTGCCACCTGTCTATGAACTCGTGACGTCCCGAACTACGTCACAGTCATCGGTCAAAGTTCGTTTGACCGTTCGAATAAAATGTCAACCGTTCGCCCAATTCCAGGGGCAAAATCGTCATTTTCCTTCAAAATTTCCGAATTTTCCCTTTTTGAATTTCCGGGTCATTACACTGCATCCGCGATCAACCTAAAGTGCATGAAAACCATGAAATGCTATGAGTGGATAAAACAACAGTTTATAAAATCAATTTCATAAAAAGACGTTTATACCCTTCACTAAAAAGCATGTGTGCATTTGAAAATTAGTTAATTCAATCATCAAATAATTAGGGCCTTAACCAAAAACCAAACATGTGGGACTCTGCCCAAAACAATACCAGTGGGTCTCATCCCAAAACCAATCCTCGGCATCCCTGATGCTTGACATCTCAGATGTCATAATCAATCCTGTCACGGTTCCAAGCTACACGTGTTACCCGGGATCTCAAATCCCAAGTCTCCCCAGGGTCCACCCAGGTCAATGACCATAGATCAATCACCCTCCTTGTGGGGAGGTTTTAAACTCTGGAAATCCTGCTCCTGAGTCACTATACGGACCGGTCGCTCCGTGCAATGACCCCTCGCAGGAAATGCCCCGTGACTACTACAGGTTACTACGAGAAGTCTGGAGGAGGGAACCCGCCACTCCAAGATACTACAGGACATCTGGAGGGCAACCGTTCGTGAAGATGGTATACGGAAAATCATTTTTCAAATCATCTCAAATCGTTCAAAGGGCCATGCCCGGGTTTTCCATAAAACCATCGTAAATCCATTTATTCAAATCCACAAATCCATCTATGGGTCCCCGACCTGAAATCACGTTTATGAAACACAATTGGGCCTCATGTCCGATTCAGAAACCAACTGGGCCCCTGGCCCAATCGTATAACTCGATCCTTCCACCCGATTTCTCATTAATTCAAATGGACTCCAACTTCGATGGTTTCCAAATCAAATGGGTCATACGTCCGAAAGATATTTCCAAAATCCCTTTCAAATAATCTTTCAATTGGGACTCATGCCCAAATCTCGATTTCACGCATTTTCGTGAAATCTTTTAAAATCGTAACTCAGTTCCTCGGTTTCACGACTCTCCGTGAAACCATCGGAATCACATATAAACCGTGTAAAACATACGCAAGAAGAACACTTGGCCGAAGCCCATACATCATATAAAACAAAAATCTCGAACTACGTGCAATGGTGCATTTTCTTCCGAAAATGCCCAATCATTATAGTTAAATGTTAGGTCATTTTTTATGCATTTTTCCATGCATTATTATTTTCGATGTAGCACTAATGTAACAACCCGTTCTGAGAGCCGGGATTAGTAGAGTGATTAAGGTGTGATTAGTGAGGGTAATCAAGGGTTAGGTGGTCCCGAGGGGTCCGGGAACCTAGAATGACGATTTTGCCCCTGGGTCGGGCAGAAATGTTGACTTTTATTTCGGGTGGTCAATTAGGGATTGAACAGTGACCAGGACGTAGTTTAGGACGTCACGAATCCTTAGGCAGGTGGCACGCCCGATTCCGACATCCGAGGAGGAAGTTGTGATGTTCGGAAGGTCGAGGGCTTAACCGTAATTTGGGAAAAGTAGGGGGAATGGTTGACTTTTTGTACGGACGAGTTTTGGTACGTTGACCTAGGATGGTTAGATAGATCTCGTCGTCCTGAGTTCGATGACAGGCGGCACGTATGCATCGGACTTACGATGAGTGAGATACGGGTCTAGAACGTTAGTGGCGAAACCGTAAAATGAGTTAAAAAGAAGGGTAAATTGGTCTTTCTGCACATTGGGATTTGTGCAGAAAGAAAGAAATGGACGGTTGAGATTGGGCCATGTGGGAGTGCTTGGATGGGGGATGGTGACACATGGCAGGTGTGTAGAGGATTCTGGTGGAATCCTGTACGTGCGCGGTCCTAATTAATTGGGGTGCACCTGTGTGTGCCCGTGTGTTTGTTCTTCGACACAGACAGAAACAGAGTGAGCTTGTGAGGAGAAATTGAGGAGTGATTGTGGCTGGTGATGAGTTCTGGTGAGTGAGGGAGAGACAGGGAGGTCAGTGTGAGCTGGTGGTCGTGAATTGGTGGAGGAATCATGCACGGCGGCACGGTGGAGGTGCGGCAAAATTCTGGGGAAACAGGGAGGCCGTGAGACTGTGGTGGTGGCTACGCCGTGAGGTGGCTCAATCCAAGGTAGGGGGAGCTGTAGGAGGTTGCAGGGAACCCAACGAACACCGTGGCACGCGGCGGTGCGCACGGCGGAGCTGCAATCGAAAGGTGAGGCTTCCTGCTCTGTTTTCCCGTGAAATTTCAGTTCGAAAGTCGTGAGTCTAGGCTTAGTGTCGATGGGATTGTAGGTCAGGGTTATGTTCAGGGAGGTCCTAGGTGTCGACTGGGATGGTCGCCGTGACGGGGGGTGTTCGAGGTGAGTCGAAGGTAATGGAGTCTCTGTTCCTCTGTTTAGCCGTAAACTTCAAACGGTGAGTCGACGAGTTTGGAGGTGAGTCGAAGGTAATGGAGGTGTGGTCTAGGTTCAGTGAAGTCCTAGGATGAGTTTGGTGTAACCACCGTGAAAGGAGGTGAGCTGGGTGGCTGGATCATGAAGCAGGGGAGTTTGGGGCTGTCTGGTTTCGGGTTCAGTCGACGGGCTAGGGACGGTGTCGAGGTGAACGAAGTTGGGGAATGGATTCGTGGTGTCTGGACGAAGCTGCTGGTGAAAGAAGGGACTGAAATGGTGGCCGGACGGTGGAGAATGCCTCTCGCCGATCCAAGCCACGGCGGCCGGTTCAGCACAGTACGAGAGGTTGACGATGGTACTGTAGCTGGCGCGTGAGGGCCACGCGCAGCCACTTTGGGCGGCGCATGGGGGCGCGTGCGGCGGCGTATGGAGAAGCGGTCAACAGGACTTTTGGTCTAGGAGTTGTGGTGAGTTCAATGGAGTTGGTTTCGAGTTAATCGGAAGTCGTTTGAGTGTAGTTCCGCGAGGGTGAATGTTTAGGGTCCCGGGTTTTAAGTCTTTGGTTCGGGGAATTTTAAGGAAATTAGGTAGTTGTGTCGTAGACGTATTAGTGACATAATTTGACGGTGTTTGACAGGATCGGGATTTCCCGAGGAAGCCGAGGAACGGGCTGGACATTCGGGACGCGAGTAGGGCTCAGTACTGTGAGTGGACCCTTTCTCTAAACTCGAGCATGCATAACTGTTTTCTATAATTGTTTTATGGTTTTCAATCATGATTTTATGTTTATCGAATATGTTTGGTCGGTTTTGCATTATTACACGTTTTTCGCGGAAAGTGGTTTTTAGCACGTTTTACGAGGAATAGTTGGTTTTTGGAATATATGTTATGATTTTGGGATTTCAAATGATAAGTGGTTTTCAATGGTTATAAGTGGATTTTGGGAACATGATTTCGATGATCAAAGTTTCGATTTTAGAATCGGATTTCACTAATCGGAATTTGGTTTTAAGATTGGAAAGTGGACTCCGGATTTGGGTTCGGAATGACGGTTCTGGATGCCGGGAGAGCATCGAACCAGTGATTTCGGATTCGGATTTGGATGAGGATTTGGTACATGGTTTTCAAATGGTTTTGGGATTGGATTTGCTGGATCTGGATATTGGGTTTAAAGACTCGGATATATTGATTTTCCCCCGTAGGCCTTGAGTTTAAAGACTCGGGAGTTTAAAGACTCGGATATGATTAAGGCCTGGATTGAGTTTAAAGACTCGGGAGTTTAAAGACTCGGATAGATCCAGCAGGTTTGATCGAGAAAATGATGATTTGGTGGTTATGGTTTGATACAGTTTCTGATACTCATGTTATGGTTTCTTATGATATTTTATAGTGTTTCTGTTTCTTATGATGTTTAAGAATGATTCTTTATAAATGTGTTTATAACTGTTGGTTATGCATGTGGTTTCAAAACGGAGGGTTAAACTCGGTTTTCTTGTAAAATGGTTTTTGAACTTTTTGTACTTTCTGGTCCACTCACATTTTCTGTTTTAAATTACCCTCCAGGTTGTGGAGCTAGCGCGGGGTCTTCACGTCGAGGCAGTGTCCGAGGCATAGAAGTGACGTGAGGGATCCTAGAAGAGTTTAAAGGCTTCTGTGTGCGTGTACTTTATCAGTTTTTATTTTTAGTTCCTTGTAATTTAGTGCTATGCTCTGTAAACGATAAGCTTGGGATATTTTGTTTAATTACTCCTGCGTCTGACTGAGTTGCGTGAGGGTTACTTGGGTGTTGAGTCGGGGAGTCAGACGGGAGCGGGATTTACCTCGGGTTTCGGGGTGAAACCGGGGTGGGTCCTGACAATTGGTATCAGAGCATAGGTTTGTCGGGTTTGTGGGGTTTGTTGGTTGTGAGGTTGTGTTTCAGTTGTTTGACTACTTCTATGCCTCTTTCAGCGTGCGGTTGACGATGCCTCCGAGACGTAGACCCTCTCCAGAACCTGAAGAAGTAGCAAGAGAGACGGAAAGTGCCACGATTGAGAGAGCCCAGCGGCTCGGGGCTACTACTTTTAGTGGCGGGGCTGATCCTGAGGAAGCCCAGAGGTGGATTACCAGACTGGAGTGGATTTTTGCGGTGATGCATTGTCCGCCGGAGGAGCGAGTGTTGTTGGCTACATTTTTACTAGATGGTTCGGCGTACGAGTGGTGGTATACTCTTGAGTTGTCCGGTTGGGATGTCTATAGTGTGACCTGGGAGACGTTCAGGGAACGGTTTCTGGAGCAGTATTATCCTCGTTCTTTCCGGGATGCTAAGGAGGCGGAGTTTCTGCAGCTCCAGCAAGGGAATATGACCGTGGCAGAGTATGAACGGAAGTTCCAGATGTTGTCTCGGTTTGCTCCTGCTTTTGTGGCCACTGAAGCCGAGAAGTGCCGTAGGTTTGAGTTGGGTTTGCGAGATGAGATTCGAGCCGTAGTGACAGCTGGATCTTTTGCTACCCTCCGAGACTTGTCGGATGCTGCGGTGCGAGTTGAGGCTAGTTTGCCGGTGCGACGCCGGGAACTATCTATTCCTGGAGCTTCGAGCCAGCGGACACCGAAAAGGGGTAACTTCGATGGATCGTCCTCGTCGGGCGATGATCGTTTTGGTAGGCCTGGCAGTGCCCAGAGTTCAGGATTTTGGGGTTACCGAGCACCGCCGACTCCGCAAGTGAGTGCGACGTCGGTAGCGTCTACGGGGAGACCGAGCAGTGGACCAGGTTGGAATGTGTGTTTCTACTGCGGGGAGCGAGGTCATTTCCGACGTGAGTGTCCACTGTTGCCACAGGAAGGTGGTGTTGGTAGAGGAGTAGCGGAGTCCGGGCAGAGTATAGCGTCAGGGACAGCGGGCACTAGAGGAGGTGGTGGCACTGCCACGAGTAGTTCGAGGGGACGTGGTAGAGCGTCGGGATCTCAGGCCCGGGTGTTTTCGATGATTCAGCAGGAGGGTCAGTCGACACCAGATATGGAGACAGGTACTTGTTTTACTTTTGGTTGTGCTGTACTTAGGTGGTGGTTGGATTCCAGGATAGAGTCCAGGAGTTTTCCTAGATGGACTGGGGAGGTTATTGAAGAAGAGAACCCACAAGCTAGTGTTTGCCTTTAGGACTTTGTAGCTTTCTTCTGATAGTGGCCGAATTAGCAGCTGAGGGAGATGGGTGGTCGATTGTTGGGTTAGTAGTCGAGTTGGTTCGGGCAGGTAGGGTGGTTGTATACGAGGATGTACTCTATGACTTCTGTCGGGTATTGTGAAATGAGGTATTTTATAATACCTTTGTTTTCTGTTCATATAGTTTCCCTTGCATACACCATGTAGTTGTTACATAGCTAGGGTTGACTGTGGTAACAGTAGTTGGGGATGGAGTGAAATACCCAAGGTGGAGATGATAGACAGGAAAACTCAGGAGAGGTTGTTGTTGACCTAGTGTTGGTGACCAGATAGGAGACCCTAAGTGTCGGACACTAGTTGTGGAATTTCGGGGTCGAAATTCTTTTTAGGTGGGTAGATTGTAACAACCCGTTCTGAGAGCCGGGATTAGTAGAGTGATTAAGGTGTGATTAGTGAGGGTAATCAAGGGTTAGGTGGTCCCGAGGGGTCCGGGAACCTAGAATGACGATTTTGCCCCTGGGTCGGGCAGAAATGTTGACTTTTATTTCGGGTGGTCAATTAGGGATTGACCAGTGACCAGGACGTAGTTTAGGACGTCACGAATCCTTAGGCAGGTGGCACGCCCGATTCCGACATCCGAGGAGGAAGTTGTGATGTTCGGAAGGTCGAGGGCTTAACCGTAATTTGGGAAAAGTAGGGGGAATAGTTGACTTTTTGTACGGACGAGTTTTGGTACGTTGACCTAGGATGGTTAGATAGATCTCGTCGTCCTGAGTTCGATGACAGGCGGCACGTATGCATCGGACTTACGATGAGTGAGATACGGGTCTAGAACGTTAGTGGCGAAACCGTAAAATGAGTTAAAAAGAAGGGTAAATTGGTCTTTCTGCACATTGGGATTTGTGCAGAAAGAAAGAAATGGACGGTTGAGATTGGGCCATGTGGGAGTGCTTGGATGGGGGATGGTGACACATGGCAGGTGTGTAGAGGATTCTGGTGGAATCCTGTACGTGCGCGGTCCTAATTAATTGGGGTGCACCTGTGTGTGCCCGTGTGTTTGTTCTTCGACACAGACAGAAACAGAGTGAGCTTGTGAGGAGAAATTGAGGAGTGATTGTGGCTGGTGATGAGTTCTGGTGAGTGAGGGAGAGACAGGGAGGTCAGTGTGAGCTGGTGGTCGTGAATTGGTGGAGGAATCATGCACGGCGGCACGGTGGAGGTGCGGCAAAATTCTGGGGAAACAGGGAGGCCGTGAGACTGTGGTGGTGGCTACGCCGTGAGGTGGCTCAATCCAAGGTAGGGGGAGCTGTAGGAGGTTGCAGGGAACCCAACGAACACCGTGGCACGCGGCGGTGCGCACGGCGGAGCTGCAATCGAAAGGTGAGGCTTCCTGCTCTGTTTTCCCGTGAAATTTCAGTTCGAAAGTCGTGAGTCTAGGCTTAGTGTCGATGGGATTGTAGGTCAGGGTTATGTTCAGGGAGGTCCTAGGTGTCGACTGGGATGGTCGCCGTGACGGGGGGTGTTCGAGGTGAGTCGAAGGTAATGGAGTCTCTGTTCCTCTGTTTAGCCGTAAACTTCAAACGGTGAGTCGACGAGTTTGGAGGTGAGTCGAAGGTAATGGAGGTGTGGTCTAGGTTCAGTGAAGTCCTAGGATGAGTTTGGTGTAACCACCGTGAAAGGAGGTGAGCTGGGTGGCTGGATCATGAAGCAGGGGAGTTTGGGGCTGTCTGGTTTCGGGTTCAGTCGACGGGCTAGGGACGGTGTCGAGGTGAACGAAGTTGGGGAATGGATTCGTGGTGTCTGGACGAAGCTGCTGGTGAAAGAAGGGACTGAAATGGTGGCCGGACGGTGGAGAATGCCTCTCGCCGATCCAAGCCACGGCGGCCGGTTCAGCACAGTACGAGAGGTTGACGATGGTACTGTAGCTGGCGCGTGAGGGCCACGCGCAGCCACTTTGGGCGGCGCGTGGGGGCGCGTGCGGCGGCGTATGGAGAAGCGGTCAACAGGACTTTTGGTCTAGCAGTTGTGGTGAGTTCAATGGAGTTGGTTTCGAGTTAATCGGAAGTCGTTTGAGTGTAGTTCCGCGAGGGTGAATGTTTAGGGTCCCGGGTTTTAAGTCTTTGGTTCGGGGAATTTTAAGGAAATTAGGTAGTTGTGTCGTAGACGTATTAGTGACATAATTTGACGGTGTTTGACAGGATCGGGATTTCCCGAGGAAGCCGAGGAACGGGCTGGACATTCGGGACGCGAGTAGGGCTCAGTACTGTGAGTGGACCCTTTCTCTAAACTCGAGCATGCATAACTGTTTTCTATAATTGTTTTATGGTTTTCAATCATGATTTTATGTTTATCGAATATGTTTGGTCGGTTTTGCATTATTACACGTTTTTCGAGGAAAAGTGGTTTTTAGCACGTTTTACGAGGAATGGTTGGTTTTTGGAATATATGTTATGATTTTGGGATTTCAAATGATAAGTGGTTTTCAATGGTTATAAGTGGATTTTGGGAACATGATTTCGATGATCAAAGTTTCGATTTTAGAATCGGATTTCACTAATCGGAATTTGGTTTTAAGATTGGAAAGTGGACTCCGGATTTGGGTTCGGAATGACGGTTCTGGATGCCGGGAGAGCATCGAACCAGTGATTTCGGATTCGGATTTGGATGAGGATTTGGTACATGGTTTTCAAATGGTTTTGGGATTGGATTTGCTGGATCTGGATATTGGGTTTAAAGACTCGGATATATTGATTTTCCCCCGTAGGCCTTGAGTTTAAAGACTCGGGAGTTTAAAGACTCGGATATGATTAAGGCCTGGATTGAGTTTAAAGACTCGGGAGTTTAAAGACTCGGATAGATCCAGCAGGTTTGATCGAGAAACTGATGATTTGGTGGTTATGGTTTGATACAGTTTCTGATACTCATGTTATGGTTTCTTATGATATTTTATAGTGTTTCTGTTTCTTATGATGTTTAAGAATGATTCTTTATAAATGTGTTTATAACTGTTGGTTATGCATGTGGTTTCAAAACGGAGGGTTAAACTCGGTTTTCTTGTAAAATGGTTTTTGAACTTTTTGTACTTTCTGGTCCACTCACATTTTCTGTTTTAAATTACCCTCCAGGTTGTGGAGCTAGCGCGGGGTCTTCACGTCGAGGCAGTGTCCGAGGCATAGAAGTGACGTGAGGGATCCTAGAAGAGTTTAAAGGCTTCTGTGTGCGTGTACTTTATCAGTTTTTATTTTTAGTTCCTTTTAATTTAGTGCTATGCTCTGTAAACGATAAGCTTGGGATATTTTGTTTAATTACTCCTGCGTCTGACTGAGTTGCGTGAGGGTTACTTGGGTGTTGAGTCGGGGAGTCAGACGGGAGCGGGATTTACCTCGGGTTTCGGGGTGAAACCGGGGTGGGTCCTGACAATTGGTATCAGAGCATAGGTTTGTCGGGTTTGTGGGGTTTGTTGGTTGTGAGGTTGTGTTTCAGTTGTTTGACTACTTCTATGCCTCTTTCAGCGTGCGGTTGACGATGCCTCCGAGACGTAGACCCTCTCCAGAACCTGAAGAAGTAGCAAGAGAGACGGAAAGTGCCACGATTGAGAGAGCCCAGCGGCTCGGGGCTACTACTTTTAGTGGCGGGGCTGATCCTGAGGAAGCCCAGAGGTGGATTACCAGACTGGAGTGGATTTTTGCGGTGATGCATTGTCCGCCGGAGGAGCGAGTGTTGTTGGCTACATTTTTACTAGATGGTTCGGCGTACGAGTGGTGGTATACTCTTGAGTTGTCCGGTTGGGATGTCTATAGTGTGACCTGGGAGACGTTCAGGGAACGGTTTCTGGAGCAGTATTATCCTCGTTCTTTCCGGGATGCTAAGGAGGCGGAGTTTCTGCAGCTCCAGCAAGGGAATATGACCGTGGCAGAGTATGAACGGAAGTTCCAGATGTTGTCTCGGTTTGCTCCTGCTTTTGTGGCCACTGAAGCCGAGAAGTGCCGTAGGTTTGAGTTGGGTTTGCGAGATGAGATTCGAGCCGTAGTGACAGCTGGATCTTTTGCTACCCTCCGAGACTTGTCGGATGCTGCGGTGCGAGTTGAGGCTAGTTTGCCGGTGCGACGCCGGGAACTATCTATTCCTGGAGCTTCGAGCCAGCGGACACCGAAAAGGGGTAACTTCGATGGATCGTCCTCGTCGGGCGATGATCGTTTTGGTAGGCCTGGCAGTGCCCAGAGTTCAGGATTTTGGGGTTACCGAGCACCGCCGACTCCGCAAGTGAGTGCGACGTCGGTAGCGTCTACGGGGAGACCGAGCAGTGGACCAGGTTGGAATGTGTGTTTCTACTGCGGGGAGCGAGGTCATTTCCGACGTGAGTGTCCACTGTTGCCACAGGAAGGTGGTGTTGGTAGAGGAGTAGCGGAGTCCGGGCAGAGTATAGCGTCAGGGACAGCGGGCACTAGAGGAGGTGGTGGCACTGCCACGAGTAGTTCGAGGGGACGTGGTAGAGCGTCGGGATCTCAGGCCCGGGTGTTTTCGATGATTCAGCAGGAGGGTCAGTCGACACCAGATATGGAGACAGGTACTTGTTTTACTTTTGGTTGTGCTGTACTTAGGTGGTGGTTGGATTCCAGGATAGAGTCCAGGAGTTTTCCTAGATGGACTGGGGAGGTTATTGAAGAAGAGAACCCACAAGCTAGTGTTTGCCTTTAGGACTTTGTAGCTTTCTTCTGATAGTGGCCGAATTAGCAGCTGAGGGAGATGGGTGGTCGATTGTTGGGTTAGTAGTCGAGTTGGTTCGGGCAGGTAGGGTGGTTGTATACGAGGATGTACTCTATGACTTCTGTCGGGTATTGTGAAATGAGGTATTTTATAATACCTTTGTTTTCTGTTCATATAGTTTCCCTTGCATACACCATGTAGTTGTTACATAGCTAGGGTTGACTGTGGTAACAGTAGTTGGGGATGGAGTGAAATACCCAAGGTGGAGATGATAGACAGGAAAACTCAGGAGAGGTTGTTGTTGACCTAGTGTTGGTGACCAGATAGGAGACCCTAAGTGTCGGACACTAGTTGTGGAATTTCGGGGTCGAAATTCTTTTTAGGTGGGTAGATTGTAACAACCCGTTCTGAGAGCCGGGATTAGTAGAGTGATTAAGGTGTGATTAGTGAGGGTAATCAAGGGTTAGGTGGTCCCGAGGGGTCCGGGAACCTAGAATGACGATTTTGCCCCTGGGTCGGGCAGAAATGTTGACTTTTATTTCGGGTGGTCAATTAGGGATTGACCAGTGACCAGGACGTAGTTTAGGACGTCACGAATCCTTAGGCAGGTGGCACGCCCGATTCCGACATCCGAGGAGGAAGTTGTGATGTTCGGAAGGTCGAGGGCTTAACCGTAATTTGGGAAAAGTAGGGGGAATAGTTGACTTTTTGTACGGACGAGTTTTGGTACGTTGACCTAGGATGGTTAGATAGATCTCGTCGTCCTGAGTTCGATGACAGGCGGCACGTATGCATCGGACTTACGATGAGTGAGATACGGGTCTAGAACGTTAGTGGCGAAACCGTAAAATGAGTTAAAAAGAAGGGTAAATTGGTCTTTCTGCACATTGGGATTTGTGCAGAAAGAAAGAAATGGACGGTTGAGATTGGGCCATGTGGGAGTGCTTGGATGGGGGATGGTGACACATGGCAGGTGTGTAGAGGATTCTGGTGGAATCCTGTACGTGCGCGGTCCTAATTAATTGGGGTGCACCTGTGTGTGCCCGTGTGTTTGTTCTTCGACACAGACAGAAACAGAGTGAGCTTGTGAGGAGAAATTGAGGAGTGATTGTGGCTGGTGATGAGTTCTGGTGAGTGAGGGAGAGACAGGGAGGTCAGTGTGAGCTGGTGGTCGTGAATTGGTGGAGGAATCGTGCACGGCGGCACGGTGGAGGTGCGGCAAAATTCTGGGGAAACAGGGAGGCCGTGAGACTGTGGTGGTGGCTACGCCGTGAGGTGGCTCAATCCAAGGTAGGGGGAGCTGTAGGAGGTTGCAGGGAACCCAAAGAACACCGTGGCACGCGGCGGTGCGCACGGCGTAGCTGCAATCGAAAGGTGAGGCTTCCTGCTCTGTTTTCCCGTGAAATTTCAGTTCGAAAGTCGTGAGTCTAGGCTTAGTGTCGATGGGATTGTAGGTCAGGGTTATGTTCAGGGAGGTCCTAGGTGTCGACTGGGATGGTCGCCGTGACGGTGGGTGTTCACGGCGGAGCTCGGTTGAAGTGGAGTCTCTGTTCCTCTGTTTAGCCGTAAACTTCAAACGGTGAGTCGACGAGTTTGGAGGTGAGTCGAAGGTAATGGAGGTGTGGTCTAGGTTCAGTGAAGTCCTAGGATGAGTTTGGTGTAACCACCGTGAAAGGAGGTGAGCTGGGTGGCTGGATCATGAAGCAGGGGAGTTTGGGGCTGTCTGGTTTCGGGTTCAGTCGACGGGCTAGGGACGGTGTCGAGGTGAACGAAGTTGGGGAATGGATTCGTGGTGTCTGGACGAAGCTGCTGGTGAAAGAAGGGACTGAAATGGTGGCCGGACGGTGGAGAATGCCTCTCGCCGGTCCAAGCCACGGCGGCCGGTTCAGCACAGTACGAGAGGTTGACGATGGTACTGTAGCTGGCGCGTGAGGGCCACGCGCAGCCACTTTGGGCGGCGCGTGGGGGCGCGTGCGGCGGCGTATGGAGAAGCGGTCAACAGGACTTTTGGTCTAGCAGTTGTGGTGAGTTCAATGGAGTTGGTTTCGAGTTAATCGGAAGTCGTTTGAGTGTAGTTCCGCGAGGGTGAATGTTTAGGGTCCCGGGTTTTAAGTCTTTGGTTCGGGGAATTTTAAGGAAATTAGGTAGTTGTGTCGTAGACGTATTAGTGACATAATTTGACGGTGTTTGACAGGATCGGGATTTCCCGAGGAAGCCGAGGAACGGGCTGGACATTCGGGACGCGAGTAGGGCTCAGTACTGTGAGTGGACCCTTTCTCTAAACTCGAGCATGCATAACTGTTTTCTATAATTGTTTTATGGTTTTCAATCATGATTTTATGTTTATCGAATATGTTTGGTCGGTTTTGCATTATTACACGTTTTTCGAGGAAAAGTGGTTTTTAGCACGTTTTACGAGGAATGGTTGGTTTTTGGAATATATGTTATGATTTTGGGATTTCAAATGATAAGTGGTTTTCAATGGTTATAAGTGGATTTTGGGAACATGATTTCGATGATCAAAGTTTCGATTTTAGAATCGGATTTCACTAATCGGAATTTGGTTTTAAGATTGGAAAGTGGACTCCGGATTTGGGTTCGGAATGACGGTTCTGGATGCCGGGAGAGCATCGAACCAGTGATTTCGGATTCGGATTTGGATGAGGATTTGGTACATGGTTTTCAAATGGTTTTGGGATTGGATTTGCTGGATCTGGATATTGGGTTTAAAGACTCGGATATATTGATTTTCCCCCGTAGGCCTTGAGTTTAAAGACTCGGGAGTTTAAAGACTCGGATATGATTAAGGCCTGGATTGAGTTTAAAGACTCGGGAGTTTAAAGACTCGGATAGATCCAGCAGGTTTGATCGAGAAACTGATGATTTGGTGGTTATGGTTTGATACAGTTTCTGATACTCATGTTATGGTTTCTTATGATATTTTATAGTGTTTCTGTTTCTTATGATGTTTAAGAATGATTCTTTATAAATGTGTTTATAACTGTTGGTTATGCATGTGGTTTCAAAACGGAGGGTTAAACTCGGTTTTCTTGTAAAATGGTTTTTGAACTTTTTGTACTTTCTGGTCCACTCACATTTTCTGTTTTAAATTACCCTCCAGGTTGTGGAGCTAGCGCGGGGTCTTCACGTCGAGGCAGTGTCCGAGGCATAGAAGTGACGTGAGGGATCCTAGAAGAGTTTAAAGGCTTCTGTGTGCGTGTACTTTATCAGTTTTTATTTTTAGTTCCTTTTAATTTAGTGCTATGCTCTGTAAACGATATGCTTGGGATATTTTGTTTAATTACTCCTGCGTCTGACTGAGTTGCGTGAGGGTTACTTGGGTGTTGAGTCGGGGAGTCAGACGGGAGCGGGATTTACCTCGGGTTTCGGGGTGAAACCGGGGTGGGTCCTGACAACTAATATCTTTCATCACATAGGAGAAAATGATAAATTTTTGTGCGAGTGGTGCATGATAGGACATTACATCGAATTAGAAAGATTTCGGTGTAAAAAGGAAGAAATTCGGAGTTGAAAGAGCTTACTTATGGAGCAAGGAAAAATAACTTGGAAAACAATAAGTTGTTACTATTCATCCTGACACTGTTCACGTGAATAGTATCAGATTCCCTTTCTTTCTCTATCTACGCTCATGTTTTCTTACCTATATAAGCCCTCTCCACTCTCAAAATAAACCCTAGCCTCCACATAACAAAGAAATCGGATCTGCTCCTCTTTTTTCATTCTCCTTCTCTGCCATTGAGAAAACCTCAAAAATAAAACTAATCTTTCTATTTCCCTTCCATAGCCATCTCCTCTCTTCCATCCTTTTCCATCTCTTACCCATGTACCTCAATCTCTCATCATAAAAGCTTGGAAAACAATAAGTTGTTACTATTCACCCTGACACTGTTCACGTGAATAGTATCAGATTCCCTTTCTTTCTTTATCTACGCTCATGCTTTCTTACCTATATAAGCCCTCTTCACTCTCAAAATAAACCCTAGCCTCCACATAACAAAGAAATCGGATCTGCTCCTCTTTTTTCATTCTCCTTCTTTGCCATTGAGAAAACCTCAAAAATAAAACTAATCTTTCTATTTCCCTTCCATAGCCATCTCCTCTCTTCCATCCTTTTCCATCTCTTTCCCATGTACCTCAATATCTCATCATAAAAGCTCCAAAATTCCTTCATCAAATTCGTCATCCATCATCTTTGTTGTGTGAAGAAGAAGCCCTTTTCAGTTATGGAGAAGAAGACTGCCTTCTACTTAGAGTTTGCGGCATCCATGTCTTTAATTAATGCTTTTATGTTGATTAGATACATGTGTAGCTAATTTCTCATCTAGGGTTCTTGATGTAACCATGTAAACTCAATTCTATGTTATGATTGAAGTCTTCTGATTTTTACAAACTCTTCTTTGTTTCATTCATTTTAATTATTGATTCATATGTGATTCTAGTGCTTGATCACCATTAGGGTTCCATATGCCTAGTTAGATTTAGAGCACATGCCATGCCAAAGTTTAATTGATTTATGAATGAAAGAATAGGGTTAGTGAGTACATGCCATGCCACTGAATCTGTTTGGTCATATTTATTTCATTTCTCATACTTAAAGGCTTTTTAGGAGTAATCTAAAGTACATGCCAAATTTAGGTTGCAATTAGAAGGACTAGATAGTGTTCCACATGCCATGGCCTATCTTACTTAAGTGAAAACGATCCTTAGAGCAGGTTTGGAAGATCAGAGTACTTTAGTCACTGTATTCACAGAATCAAGGTTACATAGGTGAAGTCCAGACCCTAGCTTCCATCTCCATACTTTTCTTAATCTTTGCTATCTATCTTCATTTACTTAAGTTTTAATTTCAGTTTAAAGTCCTTACATATCACAAATCAAAACTCAATTCTGTTTTATTTTCAGTTTATTTTATTCCACCAGTTAATTGAGTCCTTATAGGGTTATTTAGAGGTAATTATGAAGCCTAATCAGTCTCTGTGGTTCGACACCCTTACTTGTGCATTACCATTACTACAATAGTAGTGCATAAGCGAGGATACATCAACAATTTTGGCGCCATTGCCAGGGACTGATTTCAATCCTTTGCAATTGGTTACCAACTTAGCCCTATAACTTGTTTTCTGTTTTATTTTGTTTACTGCTTGAGTTATTTATACGTTTTTGTGTCTGGTTTCGAATGCCCAGTACGCCATTACTAGAAGAAGAATTGTAGCTAAAATTGCATTTCAAGAAAAATTGTAGAGAAACAAGAGGAAATCTTACAACAAAAATTGTAGCTAAAAGAGCATTTCAAGAAATCGTCAAGGACGAAACTTCTGTCTCAATTCATTCAAGAGATTTAGAAGAGTTAGAAGAAGAAATTGAAGAAAAGATGGCTGAGACAGGATACATCAACAATTTTGGTGCCGTTGCCAGGGACTGATTTCAATCCTTTGCAATTGGTTACCAAATTAGCCCTATAACCTGTTTTCTGTTTTAGTTTGTTTACAGCTTGAGTCCTTTTTATACCTTTGTGTGTCTGGTTTCGAATGCCCAGTACGCCTTTACTAGAAGAACAATTTTCGCTAAAAGTGCATTTCAAGAAAAATTGTAGCGAAACAAGAGGAAATCTTACAACAAAAGTTGTAGCTAAAAGAGCATTTCAAGAATTCGTCAAGGACGAAACTTCTGTCTCAATTCATTCAGGAGATTCAATAGAGTTAGAAGAAGAAATCAAGAACCAAATGCTCTGAGGCATGACGCACGACTCGGAGGCATGACGTATCAACAGACCGTGTACGGGACGCACGACTCGGAGGCATGACGTATCAACAGAAATCAAGAACCAAATGCTCTGATACCAATTTGACAGGACCCGTCCCAACTGGACGTCAAAAACCGTACCCGGTCCTGCTCCCGTCTGACAAGTCAACTAAAGGTCCGAAACTCCCCTTCAGTGCTTGCCAGACAAGGGATGTTTGCGCGGATTTCTGCTGCTATCACTGCCTCACGATCAGTCCCGAACGTCGTACCACGGCCTGGAGGGTCACAAAACAGAAATGGTGTGAGTGGACAAAAATAACCTCTTATAAAAACATTTATCAAAATACAGTCTTACCCTCCAGTTTTCACAAACTTGCATGCATATCGTAAAACATGAGTAACCGATAAAATCAAAACATATTTTCCCATGGTCCATAAAACTCATGATCACCAATTCAGTTCATGTTATAAAACATCAAATCCCGGCTCTCAGGCCAAAACATGTGAAAACATAATCACCTGGCCACAAGGACCAAAAACCCGTACTCAATACCAGTACATCATCACCATCAATACCAATCAGCATTACTTACCAGTGCACAATAAATATATCAATCCAATCAATCCGCACTACTCACGAGTGCATAAAATATCACCAATCACATCTGCACTACTCACAAGTGCACAATCAATCAAACTGCACTACTCACAAGTGCTGCACTACGCGTAGGCCAATATCCAGTCACTCTCTCGGGAATAAACACCTCTGGGCTCAACCTCCTCGGGCTCAGTCACCTCTGGGCGAACACATCCCCAGGATCAGACACCTCCGAGTGGTACATCCAGGCTCAGTCTCATCCGAGAAGCTGACTACCATAGGATCAACTCCGGATCCTACAATCACATCCCCCAAGCTCCGGTCGTCTGGGTAATCCCCCCAAGCACCGACCGTCTGGGAATATCACAATCACAATGAACACCATCCCGGGAATTACATCCCAAAACATTTCAATCAAATCTTGACTTCATACCAAGTCAAGGTCATTCTCAACTGGGTCTCAAGCCCAAAATACCTTTTACACATAAACCGTTAAAATCACATTTACATCAATAGAATAATCCGGAAATCATCATTGACTCACCAACCAAGTCAAAACATCATTTTAGAAATCATTTAGACTCCGGGCCTAGCCCAAAACATCATTTGCACGTACCTTGTAAAACGTGCCCGAAAGACTGATTAAAATAATCATAAAATCTCAATAAATCATTAATTTCACAATTTCACAAATGACTCCGAATCCGAGTCAAAATCACTATTCACTTGGGTTCTCATGCCCAAAATAACATTACCACGCAAATCCATGCGTTGCAACCTCCGTTGCCATTTTCACGTAAATCCACAAAGTCAATCACTGACTCATAACCCGAGTTCAAATATCATTTTCAATCCATGACTCAATAATCCGAGTCCAACCATTATTTTCAATCAATTTCAATCCCGGACTCATAAACTAAAATAATAATATAATAATCATAAGACCGAGAAATTACCGGATTGAAACACAAATCATGCCCAAGCATATAAAATCATATAATAAGGCATTTAAATCATATATGCATGCATTACGGTTAGAAAACAAAGTCCACTCACACACACCGTCCAAAACGGTCCGTTTCCGAGCTGCACGTTTTTCCGTAAAATCTGGAAATCACAACTCCTGTCCAAAATCATTATAGAGGGTTAGTAACATCTCAAAATACAACATATAATTTTCCCCAATTTTTCCGGGATTTAAATACGTATTTTTAACGTAATACAAAACTTCGGATACGCGGAACAATAACGAAACAATATCCGATTTCATCGAAATTAACGTCAAAATGTTCGTTACACTGAGAGGATCAAAAGTCATGTTGACCTCACCTTGAGACTAGGCCGGACGCGCCCCCACGCGCCGCCGTGAGTGGCTGCGCGTGAAATCCACGCGCCTGCTACAGTGTCACCGTCCCAACCCGTTTGTCTGTAAAACGGGCCATTTAACCCGCGAGGCGACCCGGTTCGTTTTCTGTCAATTCGACATTGATTCTACCAATTGAACATTCAGTCAGTTTCGATTCACGTCTAATTAGAGTTCTGTGGACTTAATTACAAGAAACATTACCTCTAACCCCACGATCACAGATGATCAATCGAAGGACATCCGGCCACTGTTCATCCTTCGAAAACCATCAAACCTTCTTGATTTCGTTCAATTGATTCAACCAGAAGCATTAGTGGACTCCGTTAAACATTTCCCCCAACTCAATTGCATCAATCCAATGCTCAATCTTCACGACTCAAACTCGAACATCCGTACACTGTGCAATCATGGAGCTTCATCAATCTCCAGTGTTTTCCTTCAATTGATGAACCCAGAAGCATCGTGGGATCCTCAGGAACACAATCCCCACATCAATTTCGTCAATCAAAGCCTCAATTCCCTCGACTCAACCTCGAATTTCATCCTCTGTCACCAAGTGTGTTCAGAGTCAAAACAACACCAATTTCCTTCGTTCTTTCGACGTTTCTGATCGTAATGATCCCAGGAAGCTCGAAGTGAGTTCAATTTCGATCCTCACGGCTCAATTCCCAGTATTTGAATTCCCCCCCAATTTTTCTAAATTTTCGATTCTCAGTCTCCAGCCCCCAATCGACCCTCAGTGTTTCCCCAGTTTAATCCTCTCTCACAATCTCACAAATTCCCCTCAAAACTGGATGTGAAAGGGAGCTCAATTCTCCCAATTCTGATTCCCCCTCTCACGGGTAAGAAAACAAAGAAGAAGAAAAATGGGGAAAAAGATGGAGGAATGATGGTGTAGGAATGATGATGTAGTAATGATAGTGTTGGGAGGGAAACATGGAGCTGGAATCAAGGGATGGGTGACACTTGTCACTCATCCGGATGTGCACAGTCACCGGGTACTGTTCATATTAAAATATTATTTTATTCCCGGTTCGTTCGGTTAATCGAGCCTGATTCCGTGACCATAACTTCGTCGTCGAATCTCCGATTTCGGCATGCCGCCTGTCGTTGGATTCGTATCGACGAGACCTACGTAACGGTCCTTGGCCCTCGTCCATCGGACCTCCCGATCAAAAAGTCAACATTTGGCCCCTACTATGCCAAATTACCAAAATACCCCTCATCATCCGATCATCATAACTTTCTCTACGAATGTCGGAATCGAACGTGCCACCTGTCTATGAACTCGTGACGTTCCGAACTACGTCACAGTCACCGGCCAAAGTCCATTTGACCGCCCGAACTAAAAGTCAACATTTTGCCCACGCTAGGGGCAAAACGGTCATTTTGCACGTTTCGTCCGATTTCACTCAACTAATCCCCGATTAGTCATTCTAAACCATAATTAATTAATATTCAATCCCGATATTCGGGACGGGTCATTACAACCTTCCCTCCTTAAAGAATTTCGTCCCCGAAATTCCAACTACTTGTATTCCACATCTACCTCATGGAAAACAAATGGGCCTCACAACACGTATACACCTGTACACCCACTAACCAATGCAGAACTCGTCTGCCCTCAGACGTCACATCACAGATGCACGTCGTACTGACTACACTCGACCACCCCGAGTGAAAATGAACCACCAAAAATTGGCAATGTCGTCACTAAGCTGACTCCTTCAGCCTGACAGCCCCACGTAGTCACTAATGTGCCCTGACATCCGCTCTCATAGAGAGTCACCAAAACTCACTTGTCAGTCCATGCTAACACCATAAGCCAAACTGTCACCACCAAGCTTTACCACCCTAGTAAAGCGCCAACCAGTAACAAATCAGTGACAACATATCAAACCACCACGTCCGTTAATGTAGCACAAGATCAACAACATGATCTCCCCTCGCAGGGCAAACTCAATCCTGTGACAAATACCAACAGCAGTATCCACAACTGTCACCCCCTCAGCGATCCCAGATGCTGGTAAGGTCACGACAAGGTAACATCTCGCCGCAAAGCAACTTGCGGTCACACTAACCACCAACTCACTCATCCTGAGTATACGCATATCGTCATCACACTCAAACCGACGGTGTAACTGGAACACATTGAACACCAGCCTAGCAGTGATCACACAACTCAACACTAGAGTTATTCTAGCCAACCATGGCTAAGAGCACCTGCTCAAACAATCACTGAAATCATCAGAATCACTCTGCCCAGTGCATCGTGTTCAATGTCCAGTTCACGTTCACAACCCATCCAATGGTATCAGGATTAAGCCGACTACTAACACGTTCACCAACGTACTACTGGTATAACCCGTATACCGTCACCCGACACCACAAGCCTGCAAAGTATCGTACCCCAAACCATAAACAAGGTACATACATCTATATATTGACAAGACTACAACCACCTAGGTCATAGCCAAACACGTTCCAATAATGGAGTCCATTTGCTCAAACCAGCAAGAGAAAAATCAAAACTCCACCCATCAACTAGTTCTAATTCCAAATTCGAATCCGCAATTTCGTAAGAAATCCCGAATCCGAACCCACACATCACATTTTTAATTCATGTCCAAATCCGAATCCGAAATCATTATTCCGTAAGCTAGCATTTGGAATAATCATTCCGCACCCAAATCCAGTATTCCACTTTCAAGTTCTAAAATCGAATCCTGAATCGTCACCCAGAAATTCGATTCCAAAACCCAAAATCTCGTTCACGTCCACTCGGACACACCAAAACCGAACCTATCGGTTACCCATTCATTATACTCGGTTGACTTCATAAGGAAGCCAATCCAACAACCACACGGTTAAGGTTGACAAAATCCGACCACTTCGGAAACCTACTCACTCGTGTAATATACCACAAAGGGCCCCACTTCGAAAAGAAGTTCAGTCCCGTCATTTACGACTCACATACCGGAGTAAGAGTGACAAACTCTCTACCCAACTGGATCATCAGGATCACGGTCCAGATCCATCACTACGTCAGCTGGCCATGAACATCACGATCCTAGATCGTCACAATGCCCAATGTCCATGACATCACAAACCCGATCCACCTAGGGAAAACCAAGGATGATCCCAAAACGATAACACCAATATTCATCCCCAGGTCAAGTTTATTCTGGGCCCAACACGCCCATCTACAAACCAAACTGTGAACAAAAACAACCATCCGGACCCACACTAGTCCGACACACCCAAAACACATGATACAATATTACAACACAAATGGACAAGACAAACCATTCACAAGGTATCACGAAAACATGTACCAATACAATTATTCTGACCTACGATCAAGTCGATCGGGGCAGTTCCTTCGCAAATGTCCAAGTTTCCTACAAAAGTGACAAGTGGCAGTGCTGAGGCGACTTGCCCCACCACGCCGCTTACTTGTCGACTGGGTTGATGTTCCACCCGAATGAACGGCCACCGAGGATTGCGACACAAGATTATGAAGGCTAACTCGCTTCGTTGTTTCCTGACTCATCTGTTCAGTATCCTGACGCTCTCGGCGTCGTCCAGAGCCCAAAGATTGTTCTGGCACAGGTAAAATAGTAGCCTCCACTCGGATGGCAGCATCCGATAACTCCCTCAGGGTAGAATACGAGCCAACAGTTACAGCGCCTCGTAACTCATTCCTCAATCCCTGCTCAAACCTTCGACATTTATCCTCCTCAGTAGCCACATACAGAGGAGCGAAACTAGATAGGTGCAAAAATTGCTGTTCATAATCGACCACTGACCGATTCCCTTGCTGCAATTGGAGAAACTCAACCTCCTTAGCGTTCCGAAATGAGCGAGGATAAAACTGATCCAAAAATCGCTCTCGGAATGCATCCCATGCCAAGGTACGGGCATCCCAGCCAGTCAACTGCAAACTATGCCACCACCTGTAAGCATAGCCATCCAAAAGAAAAGTGGCCAAGGGTACCATGTCCTCCAGGGGACATATCATAACTTCAAAAATCCTTTCCAATCGTGTAAGCCAATCTTCGGCACCATCCGGTCCCGAATCACCACGAAACACAGTGGCTCCCAACCGTCGAGCTCGCTCAATATCTGGGCCTTTACTAACACTACTCTCGCCCCTCCCATCTTCAGACCGTGTACGGGACGCACGACTCGGAGGCATGGCGTATCAACAGAAATCAAGAACCAAATGCTCTGATACCAATTTGACAGGACCCGTCCCAACTGGACGTCAAAAACCGTACCCGGTCCTGCTCCCGTCTGACAAGTCAACTAAAGGTCCGAAACTCCCCTTCAGTGCTTGCCAGACAAGGGATGTTTGCGCGGATTTCTGCTGCTGTCACTGCCTCACGATCAGTCCCGAACGTCGTACCACGGCCTGGAGGGTCACAAAACAGAAATGGTGTGAGTGGACAAAAATAACCTCTTATAAAAACATTTATCAAAATACAGTCTTACCCTCCAGTTTTCACAAACTTGCATGCATATCGTAAAACATGAGTGACCGATAAAATCAAAACATATTTTCCCATGGTCCATAAAACTCATGATCACCAATTCAGTTCATGTTATAAAACATCAAATCCCGGCTCTCAGGCCAAAACATGTGAAAACATAATCACCTGGCCACAAGGACCAAAAACCCGTACTCAATACCAGTACATCATCACCATCAATACCAATCAGCATTACTTACCAGTGCACAATAAATATATCAATCCAATCAATCCGCACTACTCACGAGTGCATAAAATATCACCAATCACATCTGCACTACTCACAAGTGCACAATCAATCAAACTGCACTACTCACAAGTGCTGCACTACGCGTAGGCCAATATCCAGTCACTCTCTCGGGAATAAACACCTCTGGGCTCAACCTCCTCGGGCTCAGTCACCTCTGGGCGAACACATCCCCAGGATCAGACACCTCCGAGTGGTACATCCAGGCTCAGTCTCATCCGAGAAGCTGACTACCATAGGATCAACTCCGGATCCTACAATCACATCCCCCAAGCTCCGGTCGTCTGGGTAATCCCCCCAAGCACCGACCGTCTGGGAATATCACAATCACAATGAACACCATCCCGGGAATTACATCCCAAAACATTTCAATCAAATCTTGCCTTCATACCAAGTCAAGGTCATTCTCAACTGGGTCTCAAGCCCAAAATACCTTTTACACATAAACCGTTAAAATCACATTTACATCAATAGAATAATTCGGAAATCATCATTGACTCACCAACCAAGTCAAAACATCATTTTAGAAATCATTTAGACTCCGGGCCTAGACCAAAACATCATTTGCACGTACCTTGTAAAACGTCCCCGAAAGACTGATTAAAATAATCATAAAATCTCAATAAATCATTAATTTCACAATTTCACAAATGACTCCGAATCCGAGTCAAAATCACTATTCACTTGGGTTCTCATGCCCAAAATAACATTACCAGGCAAATCCATGCGTTGCAACCTCCGTTGCCATTTTCACGTAAATCCACAAAGTCAATCACTGACTCATAACCCGAGTCCAAATATCATTTTCAATCCATGACTCAATAATCCGAGTCCAACCATTATTTTCAATCAATTTCAATCCCGGACTCATAAACAAAAATAATAATATAATAATCATAAGACCGAGAAATTACCGGATTGAAACACAAATCATGCCTAAGCATATAAAATCATATAATAAGGCATTTAAATCATATATGCATGCATTACGGTCAGAAAACAAAGTCCACTCACACACACCGTCCAAAACGGTCCGTTTCCGAGCTGCACGTTTTTCCGTAAAATCTGGAAATCACAACTCCTGTCCAAAATCATTATAGAGGGTTAGTAACATCTCAAAATACAACATATAATTTTCCCCAATTTTTCCGGGATTTAAATACGTATTTTTAACGTAATACAAAACTTCGGATACGCGGAACAATAACGAAACAATATCCGATTTCATCGAAATCAACGTCAAAATGTTCGTTAAACTGAGAGGATCAAAAGTCATGTTGACCTCACCTTGAGACTAGGCCGGACGCGCCCCCACGCGCCGCCGTGAGTGGCTGCGCGTGAAATCCACGCGCCTGCTACAGTGTCACCGTCCCAACCCGTTTGTCTGTAAAACGGGCCATTTAACCCGCGAGGCGACCCGGTTCGTTTTCTGTCAATTCGACATTGATTCTACCAATTGAACATTCAGTCAGTTTCGATTCACGTCTAATTAGAGTTCTGTGGACTTAATTACAAGAAACATTACCTCTAACCCCACGATCACAGATGATCAATCGAAGGACATCCGGCCACTGTTCATCCTTCGAAAACCATCAAACCTTCTTGATTTCGTTCAATTGATTCAACCAGAAGCATTAGTGGACTCCGTTAAACATTTCCCCCAACTCAATTGCATCAATCCAATGCTCAATCTTCACGACTCAAACTCGAACATCCGTACACTGTGCAATCATGGAGCTTCATCAATCTCCAGTGTTTTCCTTCAATTGATGAACCCAGAAGCATCGTGGGATCCTCAGGAACACAATCCCCACATCAATTTCGTCAATCAAAGCCTCAATTCCCTCGACTCAACCTCGAATTTCATCCTCTGTCACCAAGTGTGTTCAGAGTCAAAACAGCACCAATTTCCTTCGTTCTTTCTACGTTTCTGATCGTAATGATCCCAGGAAGCTCGAAGTGAGTTCAATTTCGATCCTCACGGCTCAATTCCCAGTATTTGAATTTCCCCCCAATTTTTCTAAATTTTCGATTCTCAGTCTCCAGCCCCCAATCGACCCTCAGTGTTTCCCCAGTTTAATCCTCTCTCACAATCTCACAAATTCCCCTCAAAACTGGATGTGAAAGGGAGCTCAATTCTCCCAATTCTGATTCCCCCTCTCACGGGTAAGAAAACAAAGAAGAAGAAAAATGGGGAAAAAGATGGAGGAATGATGGTGTAGGAATGATGATGTAGTAATGATAGTGTTGGGAGGGAAACATGGAGCTGGAATCAAGGGATGGGTGACACTTGTCACTCATCCGGATGTGCACAGTCACCGGGTACTGTTCATATTAAAATATTATTTTATTCCCGGTTCGTTCGGTTAATCGAGCCTGATTCCGTGACCATAACTTCGTCGTCGAATCTCCGATTTCGGTATGCCGCCTGTCGTTGGATTCGTATCGAGGAGACCTACGTAACGGTCCTTGGCCCTCGTCCATCGGACCTCCCGGTCAAAAAGTCAACATTTGGCCCCTACTATGCCAAATTACCAAAATACCCCTCATCATCCGATCATCATAACTTTCTCTACGAATGTCGGAATCGAACGTGCCACCTGTCTATGAACTCGTGACGTTCCGAACTACGTCACAGTCACCGGCCAAAGTCCATTTGACCGCCCGAACTAAAAGTCAACATTTTACCCACGCTAGGGGCAAAACGGTCATTTTGCACGTTTCGTCCGATTTCACTCAACTAATCCCCGATTAGTCATTCTAAACCATAATTAATGAATATTCAATCCCGATATTCGGGACGGGTCATTACACAAATCCTTATAGAACTCGTTTGAACAACGAAAAGAAGATACTACCTAGATATCCACATCCTATTGACCGTACTCTTCCTTATGGAACTCGTTTGAACAACGAAAGGAAGATACTACTTAGATATTCACATCCTTTTGATTGTGCTATTACTTGCAGAGATCGTTTGAAGAACGAAAGGAAGATACTACCCAGATATCCACATCCTTTTCATTGTCCTCTTCCCTATAGAACATGTTGGAAAAAAAAACGTAAGAATATGCTACCTAGAAATCCTCGTCCTTTTGATTGTACGCTTCCTTAGAGAAATTATTTGAACAACGACGAGAAGATACAACCAATGCATCCTCATCCTTTCGTTTGTACTTTTCCTTATAGAACTCGTTTGAACAACTAAAAAACAAAGTACCTAGGTAACCTCATCCTTTTGATTGTACTCTTCCATATTGAACTTGTTTAACAACGAAAGGAACATAGTACCTATATATCCTCATCCTTTTGATTGTACTCTTCCCTATAGAACTGGTTGGAAAAAACCTAAGAATATGCTACCTAGAGATCCTCATCCTTTTGATTGTACTCTTCCTTATAGAACTTGTCTAAACAACGACAAGAAGATAATACCAAGATATCCTCATCCTTTTGATTGTACTCTTTCATATAGAGCTTCTTTGAACAACGAAAAGAAAATACTACCACTGTCTCCTCATCCTTTTCATTGTACTCTAACTTAGAAAACATGTTTTAACAACAACAAGAAGATACTACCATGGGATCCTCATCCTTTTGATTGTACTCTTCCTTATAGAACTTGTTCGAGCAAGGACAAGAAGATACTACCATGGTATCCTCATCCTTTTGATTGTACTTTTCCTTATAGAACTTCTTTGAACAATGAAAAGAAGATTCAACCAATGCATCCTCATCTTTTTCATTGAACTTTTCCTTATAAAACTTGTTTGAACAACGACAAGAAGATACTACCATGGGATCCTCATCCTTTTGATTGCACTCATCCTTATAGAACTTGATTGAACAACAAGAAGAAGATACTACCAAGGTATCCTTATCCTTTTGATTTTTCCCTTCTTTATAGAACTCATTTGAGCAACAAAAAGAAGATACTACCTAGATATCCTCAACCTGTTGATTGTACTCTTCCTTATAGAACTTGTTTGAACTACGACAAGAAGATACTACCTAGATATCCACATCTTTTTTATTGTACTCTTCCTTATAGAACTTGGTGCAAAAAATGTAAGAATATGCTACTTGGAAATACTCATCGTTTTGATTGTACTCTTCCTTATAGAAATTTTTTAAAGAATGACAAGAAGATACTACCATTGTATCCTCATCCTTTGTGTTTTACTTTTCCTTACTAAAGAAGAAAGTACCTAGTTAGGTTCATCCTTTTGATTGTACTCTTCCTTATTGAACTCCTTTAAACAACGAAAGGAAGATAGTACCTATAGATCCTCATCCTTTTGATTGTACTCTTCCTTATAGAACTGGCTGGAAAAAAACCTAAGAATATGCTACCTAGAGATTCTCATCCTTTTGATTGTACTCTTCCTTATAGAACTTTTCTAAACAACGAAAAGAAGATACTACCAAGATATCCTCATCCTTTTGATTGTACTCTATCATATAGAGCTTCTTTGAACAACGAAAAGAAAATACTACCAACGTATCCTCATCCTTTTCATTGTACTCTTCCTTAGAAAACATGTTTGAACAACAACAAGAAGATATTACCAAGGTATCCTCATCCTTTTGATTTTACCCTTCCTTTTAGATCTCATTTGAGCAACAAAATGAACATACTACCTAGATATCTTCGTCCTTTTGATTGTACTCTTCCTTATAGAACTAGTTTGTGTAACGAAAAAAAGATAGTACCAAAGTATCCTCATCCTTTTGATTGTATTCTTCCTTATAGAACTTACAGGAAAGAAACATAAGAATATACTACCTAGAAATCTGCATCCTTTTGATTGTACCCTTCCTTATAAAACTCTTTTGAACAATGAAAAGAAGATACTACATAGATATCAACATCCTATTGATTGTATTATTCCTTTTGGAACATATTCGAACAACGAAAGGAAGATACTGCAAGACCCGTGTCGAGGAGGGAACAGTGAACGATCCCCCATTCCTGCAAGGGGAATGGTCTGGGAAGGGATTGGTGGTGTGGCTTAAAGGTGTAGGCACACACCTATCTAGGACGACGCCTTTTGGGAGCTCAGTGGCTTTGGGTTCGGCTGAAACTCCAAAGTTAAGCCAGTTGAGGTTAGTGTAATTCCATGATGGGTGACCCGCTGGGAAATTGCACCGTGAGCTCCGAAAACAAAACTGTGAGGGCAAGTACAAGGAGGCTCCATGCGGACAATATCGTGCTAGATGAGTCGGGTTCTAATAGAGGAGGGTCGGGTCCTGGCAGATACTACCTAGATATCCACATCCTTTTGATTGTGCTATTACTTACAGAGATCATTTTAACAACGAAAGGAAGATTCTACCGAGATATCTGCATCGTTTTGATTGTCCTCTAGCTTATAGAACTTGTTGGAAAAAAATGAAAGAATATGCTACCTAGAAAACCTCATCCTTTTGATTGTACACTTCCTTATATAAATTCTTTAAACAATGACGAGAAGATACAACCAATGTATCCTCATCCTTTAGATTTTACATTTCCTTATAGAACTCGTTTGAACAACTAAAGAAGAAAGTACCTAGGTAACCGCATCCTTTTGATTGTACTCTTGCTTATTGAACTCGTTTAAACAAAGAAGGGAAGATAGTACCTATATATCCTCATCGTTTTGATTGTACTCTTCCCTATAGAACTGGTTGGAAAAAATTTAAGAGTATGCTACCTAGAGATCCTCAACCTTTTGATTGTATTCTTCCTTATAGAACTTGTTTGAACAACGGCAAGAAGCTACTACCAAGGTATCCTCATCCTTTTGATTGCACTCTTCCATATAGATCTTCTTTGAACAACGAAAAGAAAATACTACCAATGTATCCTCATCCTTTCATTGTACTCTCCCTTAGAAAACTTGCTTGAACAACAACAAGAAGATACTACCACGGGATCCTCATCGTTTTGATTGTACTCTTCCTTATAGAACTTGTTTGAACAAGGACAAGAAGATACTACCAAGGTATCCACAACCTTTTCATTATACTCTTCCTTATAGAACTTGTTTGGACAACAAAAAGAAGATACTACCTGGAAATCCGCATCCTTTTTATTGTAGTCTTCTTTATAGTACTTGTTTGAACAACGACAAGAAGATAGTACCAATGTATCCTCATCCTTTTGATGGTACTCTTCCTTACGGAACTTGTTGGAAAAAACTTAAGAATATACTACCTAGTAAGCTGCATCCTTTTGATTGTACCCTTCCTTATTGAACTTGTTTGAACAACGAAAAGAAGATACTACCTAGATATCCACATCCTATTGGTTGTTCTCTTCCTTATGGAACTCGTTTGAAAAAAGAAAGGAAGATATCTGACGACCTGGAAATTCGAAAAAGGGAACTTGTAAATTTTAGAGGGAATTGATGTTTTTGCCCCGGTATTGATTGTGGTCAAATGTTGACTTTTACTCGGGGACACTTTTTGGACTTTCCGTTAACACTGTTGCGTAGGCATCTAGACGTTGAGTCCGTTGACAGGTGGCATATCAAAATCGGAGTTCAGATGTTGATGTTACGGGTCTGAGAAGGAGAAGGGCATTTTGGTGGATTTTGGTGAGTCATGAGTTTCATAAATGTGTGACAGGTGTCCCCATGGGATGTGGATTTCTGGCACCACGTGGAAGACTTTGTGAGCTATGTGTGTGCATTACCGTAGAGGGAAAACAAAGAAGATTGAATAAAAACTAAAAAAAAACCCATAATTCCTCTTGATCATTTTATCATTGTAAGAGAATTGGGTAAATTGAAACCATGATAATTGAGAGCAACGGAGAAAGAAAAGCGTGAAGGAAAACGGAGAAAGATCCCAGAAACCCGAAACCCAAACCCAATAAATTCGAAAGTTTGAAATTTCGAACTTGAATTGTTAGGCCGTGATTATTTAAATTGGACCTTGTTTATGCTTTCTGAGATTCATACAAACTAAGACGTTCAATAATTGATTGAAATAGAGGAAGAACAGAACGAGAACGGGACTACGACTCCTTCGACTTTCAATTTTGGAATTCGACTAATTTGAGGTAAGGATTTAATAAATTGGACTTGGAAGTACGTTTATAAGTATCATATAATGGTTTCTGGTTGATTAGGATGAAGAAATTGGTTGTAATTCGCTGGAATTTGACGGATTTGAGAACCGGGTCGAACCACCCGTTTTCTAGCTAAACAGGTCCACGAGACAATGAACAGCGTTGGTACTGTGCCAGGCGTGTGGGGACGCGTGGATGGTAATCTTGAGGTACGGTCAACGTGTGATTTGATGCTTTCGGTGTAACGAACATTTTGGCACAGGCTTCGAGTCGATCAGACACTGTTTTGATATAGTCTCGAGGATCCGAAGTGTTATATTTCGTTATAAATACGTATTTTAATCCCGAAAAAATTGGGGGATTTTAATATTATATTACTTGAGGTGTTAGTGACCCTTAGTGGTGGTTTTTGACAGGATTCGTGATTCCTGGAATTTTCGAAAAAATGCGCAGCTCGGAATTGAGTAACTTGGAAGTTGTGTGAGTGGACGTTTATTTTATAAACTGTTATGCATGGACAGTTAAATGTTTTACATGATTTATTTCACGATTTGAATTGCAATGATTGCATGATGATTTGATATGATTACTTGTTGATTTTATGGATTATTTAATCGGTTTTCATGCACAATTTACGATGAATTGTGAAAACGATGTTTTGGGTTAGGTACGGGTTTGAGAATGGTGTTTGACTTGGATTGTGAGTCAAGGATGACTTTATGGAATATTTAATGATTTCTGGATGCGTAATTCCTGGAGAAACCAGATGTGTCATGCCCGGTGAGTCTGGATTTGTAATTTATTGTCCGCTTTGGGCCTCCTCGCCCTCACGGTTTTGTTTTCGGGAGATCATAGTGCAAAATCACAGGGGGTCACCCATCATACAATTGCACCATCCTCAACTCGCTTAACTTCCGAGTTCCAACCGAACCCAAAGCCAATGAGCTCCCCAAAGGCCTCGTGCTAGATAGGTGTGTGCCTACACCTTTAAGGCACACCACCAATCCCTTCCCAGACCATTCCCCTCTGACAGAAATATGGGATCGTTCACCATTACCTTCAGGACACGGGTCTTAGAATCCACCCCCCTTAGGGCCCAGCGTCCTCGCTAGCACACTTCCCAGTCGGAGTCTAGCTCTGATACCATTTTGTCAAGACACGACCCTCCTCGGTCAGGACCCGACTCTAGCACGATATTGTCCGCTTTGGGCCTCCTCGCCCTCACGGTTTTGTTTTCGGGAGATCACAATACAACTTCCCATGGGGTCACACATCATGGAATTGAACCAGCCTCAACTCGCTTAACTTTGTAGTTCCAACCGAACCCAAAGCCAATGAGCTCCCCAAAGGCCTCGTGCTAGATAGGTGTGTGCCTACACCTTTAAGGCACACCACCACTCCCCTCCCAAACCATTCCCCTCTCATAGGAATGTGGGATCGTTCAACATTCACTCCAGGACACGAGTCTTATAGTTGAATTGTGTTTGATAGTGATTTTACATTTAGATGTTTTATGATGGATGAAATAGATTTCTGGAAATGTGAGCCACGGACTTATTGTGGCTCCCATGGTTTGTGATATAATGTGATTGAAATATGGTTGTTCATATGTTTTATTCTATGCATTGATGTTTTATAACTGGAGGGGAAAATGCTTTCTTTTGAAATGTATTTTAAAACGATATTATTTTTGTCCACTCAGACCTTTTATGTTTTTGATGACCCTCTAGGTCGTAACACGAGGATCGGGGATGATCAGGAAGTGGAGGCATGAGTGGAGACCAATGTGGTTGTCCCTTTTCCGGTAAGTGTTGAGGGTAATTTCGGTACTTCAGTTGACTTGTCATACGACCGGGCACGGTTATCGAACTCCATTTGGGACGGGTTCTGTCAAGATACTACATGGATATTCGCATCATTTCGATTGTACTCTTACTTACAGACCTCGTTTGAACAACGAAAGGAAGATACCACCTAGATATCCATATCTTTTTTATTGTACAATACCTTATAGAACTTGTTGGAAAAAAAACGTAAGAATATGCGACCTAGAAATCCTCATCCTTTTTATTGTATTCTTCCTTATAGAAATTTTTTGAACAACGACAAGAAGATACTATGAATGTATCCTTATCCTTTAGATTTTACATTTCGTTATAGAACTCATTTGAACAAGTAAAGAAGAAGGTACCTAGGTAACCTCATCCTTTTGATGTACTCTTCCTTATTGAACTCGTTTAAACAATGAAAGGAAGATATTACCTATATATCCTCATCCTTTAGATTATAATCTTTTTTAATAGAACTGGTTGGAAAAAACTTAAGAATATACTACCTAGAGATCCTCATCCTTTTGATTGCACTCTTCCTTATAGAAATTCTTTGAACAACGACGAGAAGATACAACCAATGTATCCTCATCCTTTAGATTTTACTTTTCCTTATAGAACTCGTTTGAACAAATAAAGAAGAAAGTACCTAGGTAACCTCATCCTTTTGATTGTACTCTTCCTTATCGAACTTGTTTGAACGACAAGAAGATACTACCAAGGTATCCTCATTCTTTTCATTGTACTCTTCGGTATTGAAATTTTTTGAACAACGAAAAGAAGATACTACCAATGTATCCTCATATTTTTCATTGTAGTTTTTCTTATAAAACTTATTTGAACAACGATAGGAAGATACTACCATGGAATCCTCATCCTTTTGATTGTACTCTTCCTTATTGAACTTGTTTGAACCACGACAAGAAGATACTACCAAGATATCCTCATCCTTTCTATTGTACTCTTCCTTATAGAACTTGTTTGAAGAACGACAAGAAGATAGTACCAATGTATCCTCATCCTTTTCATGGTACTCTTCCTTATAGAACTCGTAGGAAAAAACTTAAGAATATACGACCTATAAATCTGCATCCTTTTGATTGTACACTTTCTTATAGAACTCTTTTGAACAACAAAAAGAAGATACTACCTAGATGTCCACATCCTATTGAATGTACTCGTCCTTATAGAACTCGTTTGAACAACAAAACGAAGATACTACCTAGATATATGCATCCTTTTGATTGTACTCTTCCATATAGAAATTTTTTGAACAATGAAAAGAAGATACTACCAATGTGTACTCTTCCTTATAGAACTCATTAAAAAAATGAAAGCAAAATACTACCTAGATATGATCATCCTTTTGAAAACGTTCTCAAAACCTTTCAGGGGTTCATGCCCGTACCCCATAAACCTTCATGAACCATAAAAACCTTTCAAGGGTTCATGCCGGTCCCCATAAACCGTCATGAACTATAAATCCATTTATGGGTCCCCGACCCAAAATCACAAAAAAAACCGTAAATCAATACATGGGGAACTCATCCCAAATCAAACACAAGTGGGACTCTGCCCAAATCCAGTAAACGTGGGTTTCAACCCAAAACTTTTATCAGTGAAATACTAAAACATCGAATACGGGGTCTTCGCTCCCAAACACTTTCTAAAACATGGAGCACGGGGTCTCCGCCCCCAAATCACTTTCCATAAACCTCATACGTACGCATATGTATAACCCATCTGCGGCACTGCCGAGAAGATGCCAACACAACCGTTAGGGAACATGTAACGACCCGTCCCGAATATCGGGATTTAATAATATTTAATTATGATTTACTAATCTGGGATTAGTTGAGTAATTTCGGACGAATCGTGCAAAATGACCGTTTTGCCCTTGGGCGTGGGCAAAACGTTGACTTTTAATTCGGATGGTCAAACGGACTTTGACCGATGACCGTGACGTAGTTCGGGACGTCACGAGTTCATAGACAGCTGGCACGTTCGATTCCAACGTTCGTGGAAGAAGTTATGATGTACGGAAGCCCAAGGGCATTTTCGTAATTTGACTTAAATGGGGCCAAATGTTGACTTTCGACCCGGGAAGTCCAATGGACGAGGTCCACGGACCGTTACGTAGGTTTCGTTGATACGAATCCAACGACAGGCGGCATGCCGAAATCGGAGATTCGACGACGAAGTTATGGTCACGGAATCGGGCTCGGTTAACCGATTATTATGTTTTATTAATTAATTAAATTAAATTAATCTTTTAATTTCCATTATTCCTCTCTAATTTCCTAACCGTGTACAACCCAAAAACACAATTCATTCCACCCTTAATCTCCTCTCCATCAGCTGATCTTGAGTGTACAAATTGGAGACAATTCAGAGACGGATTTAGTGAGGGAAACACGAGGGATTGAGGGGGGCCGTAGAACTGGAATTCGGAAATTTGGTTTTTGGGAGGGAAATTCGAATAATGAGATTTGAGCCGTGAGGATCGAATTGGAGCTTGGAAGTAGCTTCCTGAGGTTGAGACGAGTTGTTTCAAATAAAAAACGAGATGAATTCATGCCCATTTGGCTCTGAACGGGTTTGGTAACAGTGAGGAACTTCGAGCTTGAGTCGTGGAGTTTGAGGCTTCGATTGATTCAATTGATGTGGGGAAACGACTTCTCATGATCCCACGATGCTTATGGGTTCATCAATTGGAAGAAACTGGCTGAGATTGACGGAATTCCATGGTTGCACAGTGATGGGTGTTCTTCGTGTTCATCATCGAAGTCGACGGGTTTTAGGTATGTGATCACGTAATTGAGTTTACAGAACTTAAATTGAACTTAAAACGAAACTAACTGAATGATCAATTGGATGATTTAAGGTTGAATTGATGGACATTGAACCGGGTTAGGCTAGTGACACTGTAGCAGGCGCGTGGGTTTCACGCGCAGCCACTCATGGTGGCGTGTGACGGCGCGTGGGCACGAATCTTGAGGTGAGGTCAACATGACTTCTGTCCTATTTAATGTAACGAACATTTTGGGATTGGTTTCGTGTCGATCGGATCCCGTTTCGATATGGTTCGGGATGTCCAAAAGTTTTAAATCCAGTTTAAAAATACTTAAAAATTCGGGAAAATTACGGGACTTGAATAGGATGTTAATGATGAGGTTAGTAATCCTCTAATGTGATTTGGACAGGATTGGGAGTCCCGGTGATAGTGGTCTGGCCCGGGAAGGCCTATGGCACGCGTATCGAGGGGCTCGGTTAAACAGTTTGTGAGTGGACATTGGTTTTATAAATTCGATGCATGCATAAATGTTTCATGATTTTTATAATTATGATTAAATGATTTACTTTGGATATCAGTGAATTTAAATGATTTCACGCATTTCGAGGTGATTTACGTATTTGCACGTAAACCGAGGTTTTCTGGATTTGCACCGATTTCCATAAACGTGGTTGGATATGATTTCATGAAACGGTTACGGACTTGATAAAGTAAAATCGGGCTAGGGGCCCAGTTAACTTATGAATCGGGTTAGGGGCCCAGTTAACTTGTGAATTCGTGCCGGGGGCCCAGTGGACTTATGAATTCGGGCCAGGGGCCAGTTAACTTATGAAATCGGGCCAGGGGCCCAGTTGATTTATACATGTGATTCGGGTCGGGGACCCTAAAATTGTAACGACCCGAACCAAAATAATAATATTTTAATGTAAAAAGACTATTTTACCCTTGGGGGGAAAACTTTGACTTTTTCTCGGGAAATAATTTGGACTTTTACCCATGACTATGACGTAGATCGGGACGTCATGAATCCGTAGACAGGCGGCACGCCGAAATCGGAGTTCGTATGAAGAAGTTATGGTCAAGGAAGCGTTTTAGCGGAATTTACGAACCGAGAACAACAGAATAAAATATTAATTTATTACGGGAATCCGTGCCAACCTAATATTTAAATCAAACCGATGGATTGGTGACAAGTGTCACCCATCAAGGCCACACTATTCCAATAAAGCAACATTTCACTATTCTCTCATTTTATAATCATATATTTCCCTCCATTTAACCCCAGCCGTCAGATCCCCTGCCCAAGTGAATCCCAGCCCCCCATTTCCATCTGCTTTCCTTATTCATGCACGATCATCCTCTGCTCTTTTCTTCTTACAAACACACATACAGCCCCCCTCACAAAACCGTGCATTTCTTTCCATTTTCTCTCCATCCAAACACACAAACCCACGCCTCCCACACCACCACCCGATCACCAGCTGCATCACCAACATCCACTAACCATCACCGAGCATCACCGGCAGCCACCACCCCACTTCCCAGCCCCGAAACTGCCGTGCAAACTTAGACCCGAAAACCTCAAGGAAACGGGTCCAAGAAGCAAACCTCGATAACCACCTCACCTCGACGCGGGAGGAGCTCCAGTCTGCACCGTGGGGATCCTAGGAGCTTAACTGGACGACGGCGAGGGCTACGGCGGCGTGACGGCGGCGGTAAGACCCAAAACCCGACAAGCCCGTTTTCATTCCCTGTTCGACCCGACCGTTTTTAATGATTAGAAATTGATTTTTAGGTGATAGACATGTCCTAGGGTGGGAGACGAGTCTTTTGGGACCGGGTTGGACGACGGAGACGCCGTGGATCACCGGGGACGACGACCGGACCGTGACCGTGAGTTTCAGAGACATTCTGGTGAGTTTCTTCCCACTTTCTTCTTATTTTGAGGTCACAGAACCATAGGACAGACCTAGACGATCCCATAGGGATCAACCCCGTCGAAAATGGTGGCCGGAATCGTGCGGTGGAATCGGGTCAAACCGTGGGTCGACGGCGACCTGGTTCCAGTCAAACGGGTCGCCCCGGTACTGTAGCACTGATGACGTCATCATGCTGACGTCACTTCTGACGTCATGATGACGTCATCCTGTCAGATGTTGTCAGACCAGGGACCAATCAGAATGTGCCATGTGTCACCTGACAAGTGTCAGTGATGACGTCATGCTGACGTCAGCATGACGTCACTGCTGACGTCAGCGGTACTGTAGCAGCGTTGACCCACGCGTTGGCCAGGCGCGTGGGGGCGCGTGTGAACAGTGATTTTGGTGGGGCCGGTACCATTTTCAAGGTTTCGACGATACGGATCCAATGGAGGTGGTTTCGTGTCGATCGGAGATCGTTATGTTAGTCAAAATGGGGTTTGAAGCACCGGGAATAGTGCCCGGGATGCGTTTTTGAGGCGGATCTGTTCTAGGGTCTTGGTATTGATATTATAGGGTCCTTAAGTAACCCTCAGGAGTAATAATACAGGTTTATAGAGATCGTTGAGCAGCAAGGACCGAGTGTGAATGGGCTGTTTGATTTATAAAAGGCTTGCATGCATAAACTGTTTTGGGCATGAGACCCGTCTGGATTATATGTGGATTTTGTTTGGGATGTCCGGGGGATATAGGGTAAACTATACTGTTATTGTACTGTACTTTCCTACCTGTGTATATTGTCTCCTCCAGGGAGGGTCGTTGGCCTGGGTGGACCCTGGAGTAGTCACGGGGCTCTGACTGAGTGGAGTTGACCCCCGTTGGGCTGCTTACTCTCAGGAAGGCATGTTCATATACCTCGGGCAGTGACCGGGATACCGGGAGCTGATGTACCTAGAGAGTCTCGGGTGTGAGACCCTGAGTGGCAACGCGTAGCCTTAGAACCGTGACATCATTTGGGTTGGGTTTTACAGTGCACTGATATGTTAGTTTCACCTTACGATTATTATTGTGGTTCATCTGTTATGATGTCATTGTAATATTATTTTCACTGCATGCAAGATTTGGAAAACGGAGGGGTAAAACCTTATGATTATTTTCTTATTAAATTGATTTCTAAACTGTTATTTTTGGCCCACTCACCCTTGTTTTACTGACCCCTCCAGACCCTGACACTGCAATAGAGGAGGAGGATCCGGAGGAGGAGGCAGAGGTTTAGTTTGCCTAGCTGTGCACCTGTACACCCACTTGTGGGTAGGTTGAGCACCGAATAAATGTACTCTGACTAGTGTGCTCACATGTTGTATTTTACTTTCCCTTGTCTGACAGTATCACTTTAAACACTGTGTTTGTACGTTATCTATCTATGTGAGTCTTCGGTTTTTATTTAAGGGTAATTTTGGTATGTTTAGAGTCATTGTCAGACGGGAGCGGGTCACGTCCCCGGGTGGTCCCAGTGGGATTGGGACGGGTCCTGTCAAAAATGGAATCGAATAAATGATTTTGGATTTAAATCAACTATTTGGACTTATAATGGTTTTGATGATATTGAAATTATGGTTATGGCACGTCTCACAGTATTTGGGCTTGAGACCCGTCTGATGAAACTTAAAGATTGGTTTGGATTTTATCTATGTATATATATATGCTTTGCATTTGGATATCAATAAAATGTATTTGGTACTGCACTGTATAGATCCTTCCATATTATATTGTCTCCTTCGGATGAGGTACCTCGGAGAGGTCACGGACGTCTAGTACGTCCAGCGTCTATGACGCTAAGCATCGAGGATGCTGTACCCGAACGGGGTTCGGGGATTGAACTCGAAAATTGAGACCCGAGTGGCACCCGTAGCCTTGTGATTGTGACCTTATTGACGTCGGGGACGTCAGACATCAGGGATGTCGGATTGGAGTGTATGTTACAGTGGCTAAAATTATGTTTATGGTTCATATTATATGATATATGATTTTAAATGAGGGTGCATGCATATGCTTTTACTGGGGGGCATAAATGTCTTATAAATGTTTTAAACAGACTCGTTTATTTTCGTCCACTCACAGCTTTTGTTTTTAATGCCTTTCAGGTTGATTCCGGATGCGAGTGCAGCAGAGACTTGAGCATCGCACACCTCCTCCATCGATCCTTGCGCACTCTGGAAGCCCGGTTGGGCAATGGAAACAGGTTATCCCTTGTCTGACACCTCTTGTCAGACGGGAGCATGACACATTCAATGGTAATCCCGGGGGAATTGGGATGGGTCGTGTTAGAACACATCCCCGATACATGTCACGGTTCATCTCTATACTAGGGTACACACTACTCAGGGTCTCACTCCGAGTGTTCCCCCATGAATTCTCCATCTGGGAGGCTCTATCTTCGGACCTAGTCCGATCATCTCTCTGGAATCTGGTCTGGGACCACATCATAACTTCCACTCCTGGAACGGGATCCCTATGGGGATACCCATTCTGGTTTGTGGATCGTGACTCTCCAGGTCGACGTCTGGAGGAGACCAATCAAATCATATGGAGGGTATATATACATTTTCAAATACTTTCTTTCTTTCTCAAAACATATTTCAACTAGGTCTCTTACCCGATTCATCTCAACAGGATTCCTCGAATCCGATTCAAATCCACTTTCACAGGCCTCGACCTAAATCTTCAGTTCAACAAGGTCTCATGCCCGAATTCTCATTTCATAAACCGAACTGGGACTCAAGCCCGATTTCACAATCAACTGGGCCCTATATCACGACTAACTGGACCTTAAGCTCGAAACCATAACTCAACGGGGCCTCAAGCCCGATTTCACAACGAAATGGGCCTCAAGCCCGGATTCGTAAACTAACGGGGCCCTCGGCCCGATGGTATACTCAAATGGGCCTCCAGCCCGATTTCTCGTCAAATCAAATGGACTCCAAGTTCGTGGGTTTCAAAATCAAATGGGTCTCATGCCCGAGTTCATATTTACAAATCCAAAATCCGTTCATTAATTCATCATTGAAAACGCAGTACGCAAAGGTACGACATAAAGCCGAAAACCTCGAAAAACGTGAAAATATGTCGATCCTAAGCTACCACAAACAAATACACTCATGGCATCACAAAACATATTCTAAAGAAATTATCAAGCATTTTTGCATGCATAGATTTCAAAAGAAAAGTCCACTTACAGACCGTCGGAAGCCGTGCCTCGATATGCGCGCCATAACCCTCTACAGGGTCAATCGTCGCCTCTGGGATTCCCGAACATGTCCAAATCATAATTGAAGGTTACTAACTACTTAAATAACCCCTCACTAAAGCGCCATAATTTTCTGGAATTTTTAACTATTTTTACACGCGAACCTAAACCTTCGGACGTCCTGAACTATATCGAAACGATGTCTGATCGACACGAAACCAGTCCCAAAATGTTCGTTACATTGAATAGATAATTTCATGTCTTGAACACATCCCCAGAAATTGGGCCACGCGCCCACACGCGCCGGCAACAGCACCTGCGCGTGGGAGCCACGCGCCGCTGCACTGTATATCTTATTCCTCGGTCAGGCCGGTCCGAACCTTCCGGTTCGGTTCAACCCTATAATTGGACATGTGTGACTGGTCCAGGCTATTCCCTCTTCATTTTTCGTCCAATTTCTTCTATTTCAATCCTAATATTCCTATTTCATGCATTCCTGTCTATTTATATTAAGAAAACAAGTAAAAACTCCCTAAACCCCTTAGTTCCAAAACTTGATTCACAGTCCAAAGTTCCCCGATAGCACCCAGGGCTGCTCAGCCCTGCCCAACCGTCCAAAACCTTCCCTATACACTCCCAACAACTTAATAAACCTCACCCAAACACTCAAAACCGTCCATAATGCCCAAATCGAATTCATGGATTCAAAATAACAAAACCGAGCATCTTACCTTCTCTCCGCCGTGCACGATGGCCCGGCTACCTCCACGCTGTCCTCAGCTAAACAGACACTCTCTGTGTCCTTCTTGGATTGAATCAGGTGAGGCTAAGGATTGGGGTGATGGTTTGATGGGGAAGGGATGAGGTTGGGTTTGTTTGGACGAACAAAGGAATGAAGATGATATGCATGAATGTGTTTGAGTGTACAATGGATGAGTGACACTTGTCACTCATCCATTGGGTCAAGGGCAAAATATCTGGGGCCCATTAATGACAAAAGTCAATCCGTCTCAAACTTCATGCAATAGTTCCCTCAAACTTCCTTGAACCGTAACTTTTTCATCAGACGTCCAAATTCGATGTGCCGCCTGTCTACGGATTCGTATCGTCCTGATCTATGTAACGGTCCTTGGCCCTTGGCCATCAGACCTCCGGGGTCAAAGGTCAACTGTTCACCCCTTTTCAACCAAATTACCAAAATACCCGCGAACTTCCGAAAGTCATAATTTCTTCCTCATACATTGGAATCGATCGTGCCACCTCTTTATGAACTCGTGACGTCCCGAACTACGTCATAGTCATCATCCAAAGTCCATTTGACCGCCTGAACGAAAAGTCCACTTTTCGCCAATTCTAGGAGCAAAATCGTCATTTCACCCTGCTCGTCCGTTAATCCTCGTTTAATCCCCGATTAGCCTTTCTAATCCATCAGTAATTCTTAATTAATCCTGATAATTCTGGACAGGTCGTTACATGAGATGTCTCGGTCTGTGCTACAGTCTGCATCCGTGATCAATCTGAAGGGCATTAAAACCATTAAAAACTGTGAGTGGACAAAAATCAATAGTTTAATAAAAACACATTTCATAAAGAAGACATTTATGCCCTTCACTAAAAAGTATGCATCAATTCGAAAAACCAATAATCAAACCATTTACTTTAATTAAATCATTTGGGCCTTAGCACAAAACCATAAATCCAAGTATGTGCGAGGTTAATAAAGTAGTTAGTAACCCTCTAGTATGATTTGGACAAGTTAGGATATTCCGAGGACGGTGTTTTTGCCTGGGAAAGTTTATGGCACACATATCGAGGTGGTAGCGTAGGATGGTCTATGAGTGGACATTGTTTTCTAAACTGTGACGCATGCATAACTGTTTTATATGTTTTACATATGTGATTTCTATGATGATGATTGTGGTATTGGTGATTTACATATTTGCACGTATGTCGAGATGTTTTTAGTATTTGCACGTATATCGAGATTTATGGTTTTAATAATGGTTCAATGGTATGATTTTGGATTTAGAAATATGGAGTCGGGTTTGAGACCCATTTGGTTTACGAACTATCGAACTTGGAGTCCATTTGTGTAACACCCCGGAAATTCGAGGATTTTAATATTGTAATTTAATGTATGAATTGACGCTTTTACCCTTGTGATTGGCATGGCCAAATTGTTGACTTTTTGATTGGTGGATTAAATGGACTTTGACCTATGACCGTGACGTAGTTCGGGACGCCACGAGTTCATAGACAGGTGGCACGTCCAATTCGGACGATCAGGGAAAAAGTTATGACTATCGGAAGTTTAGGGGCACTACCGTAATTTTGACGGTTGAGGCGAAAATGTTGACTTTTCGTTTGACAATTAATTTTCATGCGACTCAAGGACCGATAGGTAGGTCTCAACGTCCTGAGTCCGTAGACAGGCGGCACACCGAAATCGGACTTCGTATGGCTGAGTTACGGGTCTAGAAAGTGAGGGACAGTTTGGTAATTATTTGAACTAGGGGCATTTTGGTCATTTTGCCCTGGTCACTGTAGCAACCCCGGGGGAACGACTGCTGCACCACCGTGTGTGGTGGTTCTGAGTCCCCTTTTAATTAATCAGTGTGTGAGTTGGAAAGTTTGGATTGTTTAAGGCCCTATGGACATCAGAACATGGCCGAACATGGCCACCATTTTTAATTGAAAGCTTCGAAGCTTTTCGGGGAACAACTCTCAGTGGACAGTTTGGCTTCCACGAGCTGTTGGACAGCACAGTACCATTAATTGAGTGGGAATCTGAGTGACCCTTTATCTGCTGAGGTGAGGGCTGTGAGTTGGAGAGGAGAAACTAGAGAAACCGAAATTCCGGGATTTGGAGGGAAAATTAGAGTTTAATTTCTACGGCGTGTTAGACCAATCTAATCGCAGAGTAAGCTTTCTGGGAGTGTTTAGAACACAACCATATCAAAATCGAAGGCAACCAGCCACGGGTGAGCTGGGACGGTGACTGCCGTGTTCAGAAGAATTTCAGAGGTTTGGACGACTACTTCCAGGTGAGTGTTGGTTCAATTGAGTGTGTTTTCCAGTTCGTTCTGATACTATGATGCTTCCTGTAAGGTTAATTTGATTTTGGTTTAGAAACCAGTGAGTTGGGTGATCAACCCGTTTGGATGATCACGGGTCGAAGGGCCATTTAAGGATTTGATTTGGCTAATTAATAACTCAGAACTTAAATGAGATGCTTAAATAACATGTTAGGATCAAATTGGATTGAAATCGATTAGGAATTGATGGGTAATTAACCGGGTCAAGCCGCGGGTGGCAGGCCCGAATTACAGACAAACGGGTGAAGGTGCTGACACTGTAGCTATAGTGTCAGGCGCGTGACTTTCACGCGCAGCCACTTTGGGCGGCGCGTGAGGGCGCGTTGGGGCTTATCTCTGATCACGATCAACATGAATTTTATTCCTCTCATTATTCTGAACATTTTTGGTGAATTAACCATGTTGATCTGAGATAGTTTGAAGGGTCAGTTTAGGGCCGGTTGCCTCGGGAAACGTGTCGACGGTTTCCCCGAACTGGTTTCTGTTTCGAACGTTCTTTTGAATAAATATTAAGGACTTGTAGTGACCCTTACGTGTGAATTGAACTAACAGGAATTGTACGATAATCTCGGTATAGGACCATACGCGCAGATTCGCAGCGGAATCGTACAGTGAGTGGGTCCGATTTCATTAAACACTTGCATGCTCAAAATGTTTTCCGATTTACTTATTTATTCGCATGCTAAAATCAAATAAACGGTTCTGATGATATGGAAATTATGGTTATGACACTTTTCACGGTATTTGGGCTTGAGACCCGTCCGATGGAACATAAGGTTTGGTTTGGATTTTATCTATGTATAAATATATGCCTTGCATGTGGATATCAATAAAATGTATTTGTTACTGCACTGTATAGATCCATTCATATGATATTGTCTCCTCCGGATGAGGTACCCTGGAGAGGTCACGGACGTCTAGAACATCCAGCGTCTATGACGCTAAGCATTGGGGATGCTGTAACCGAACAGGGTTCGGGGATTGAACTCGGAATTGAGACCCGAGTGGCACGCGTAGCCTTGTGATTGTGACCTTATTGGACGTCAAGGACGTCAGACATCAGGGATGTCGGATTGGAGTGTATAGTGCAGTGGCTAAAATGATATTATGGTTTTATTATATGCCTTATGGTTCATATTATATGATTGATGGTTTTAAATACGGTTGCATGCATGTTTGGAAAACAGAGGGGTAAATTATATGTTTTACTTATCACATGATTTTATAAACTTGAGTTTCGGTCCACTCACCCTTAATGTTTTTGGTAACCCCTCCAGGTCATGATACTGAGGTAGAGGAGGAACCTGAGGCTGAGGCATAGATCTACTTCTGCGTACCTGAACCCCTGCTGGGTGGTTTACCCGCAGGTATATGTTAGAGTCGTGCTCGCAACTTGTAATTTTGGACTTCATCCCTTGTCTGACATCTGTTTAATTTGGATCCGATGTATAACTTTTTTTTGGGTTGTTTATGCATTTGATGTTTTGAGGTTAAAATTGGTATGAATTATTGGGTGTCAGACGGGAGCAGGGCACGTCCCCTTGTGGTTCCTATGGGATCGCGGGCGGGTCCTATCAGCTTGGTATCAAAGCACTAGGTTGTGGTCAGTACTAGGTTATGGTCATCATGCTAGACTAGCGATTAGTACTAGTTACTTTTCGACTTTCAAGAATATTGTTAACTGATCTATGCCTCTTGACAGTTGGTTATGCCTCCTAGGAGAATTCCTCATATTCGAACGGACGAGGATCTGGAAAGGGAGATGGAATGCGCAAGCATTGAAAGGGCTCAACGTTTGGGAGCCACTCCTTTCTGCGGGGGATCAAACCCCGAGGATGCTCATGATTGGATCACCAAGTGGGAGAGGATCTTCTCGGTGATGCACTGCCCTCCGGGCGAACGAGTGACCTTGGCGGCCTTCTCGCTGGAAGGAGGAGCCTACCATTGGTGGCACGGCCTTGAAATGTCTGGGTGGTCTGTCCATACCACTACTTGGGAAGCTTTCCTTTCCAGATTTCTGGACCAGTACTACCCGCGATCATTTCGCGCGGCACGGGAGGCGGAGTTCCTGAGGCTAGAGCAGGGGGATATGTCCGTTGCGGACTACGAGCAGACTTTTGGGAAACTATCCCGGTTCGCTGCTTCATTCGTGAACATGGAGGAGGACAAATGCCAAAGGTTTGAGCTTGGACTCCGAGGGGAGATCCAGGCAAGTGTGACTGCTACTACTCATGCTTCTCTGAGAGATATGGTCGACACTGCGGTGCGTGTCGAGGCCAGTCTGGCGGCACACCAGACACGACATCCTTCGGGCGAGGGGCGACGTCAGGATCGCCCACATCGTGGGCCGTCGGGCCAGAAGAACAACAAGGGAGGGGGCTACAGGGGAGCACCCTCATCCTTCAAGGGTCGTGGCTGGTCAGGTCAACGCGGAGGCTCTCAGGGCAGGGGATCAGGATACAACTCTGGGCAGCGCTCATCTTGGAGCGGTGCTTCTGGTGGGCATTCGGACAGGCCAAGGCCAGTAACTTGATTTGCTTGCAGAGAGGAGGGCCACTATGCCTGTGATTGCCCGCAGTTGTCCAAGAACAACGACGCTGGGGGCTCTAGTGTGGTGCAGAGCACGGCTTCCCACACTAATGGAGGTCGTGGTCAGGGAGGTGACCGTGGTGCTGGGCGTGGCGCGCGCGGGCGCGGACGGAACGGAGGGCCGAGGGCCCAAGTGTTTGCAATGACCCAGCAGCAGGCGAGGACTGCCCCATGCATGGTCACAGGTACACTACATATCTTAAACCTTCTTGTACGTGTATTGATGGATGCGGGGGCTACACATTCTTTTATTTCGAAGAGTTGTGCTGGTATGCTTGATTGTGTGGTATCAACTTTAGATTGCGAAATGGGTGTTGGCACCCCGATGGGCATCGTGTACCTTGTGAATCAGGTGATTCGGAGGTGCCCGATAAGAATTGAGGATGTGGATTTACCAGCAGACTTAATTATTCTGGATATCCACGACTTCGATATGATCCTAGGGATGGATTGGCTATCGGAGCACGGATCGCTCATCGATTGCTGTAGCAAGCAAGTGATTCTGCGGAGCCCGGGTTTGCCGGAGGTTATCTTTCAGGGGGAACGTGACGGTTCGCCTCCTGAAGTGATTTCTTCACTTACTCCTACCAAACTTCTACGGAAGGGATGCCAACGTTATCTGGCGCATGTTGTGTCGGAACAGGTTGATACTCCGGGTACTGACGAGATACCGGTGGTATGTGAGTTTCCGGATGTATTCCCGAAAGACTTACCTGGATTACCGCCATCGCGGGAGATCGAGTTTACTATTGAACAACTCCCTGGTACCCGACCTATATCCTAGGCACCATACCGGATGGCGCCGGCCGAGTTACGAGAACTCAAGACTCAATTGCAAGAGTTGGTGGATTTGGGATATGTCCGACCGAGTACTTCACCGTGGGGAGAACCGGTGTTGTTCGTAAAGAAGAAGGAGGGAAGTCTCCGTTTGTGTATTGACTATCAACAACTCAACAAGGTGACACTGAGGAACCAGTATCCTCTACCCAGGATCGATGACCTTTTTGACCCGTTGCGGGGAGCTTAGTGCTTCTCGAAAATTGATTTGCAGTCTGGGTATCACTAACTGAGGATTTCGGAGGAGGATATTCCGAAAACTGCTTTTCAAACCCGTTATGGACACTACGAGTTCCTGGTTATGCCATTTGGTTTGACGAATGCTCCGGCAGCATTCATGGATCTGATGAACCGGGTCTTCCGACCCTACCTGGATAAGTTCGTAATTGTGTTCATCGATGATATCTTGGTGTACTCGAGGAGTGCCCGTGCAAATGAGGAACATCTACGGTTGGTCTTGGAGAGGCTGAGACAAGAACAGTTGTACGCCAAGCTGAGCAGGTGTTAGTTTTGGCTGAGCAGTATTGGTTTTCTGGGACACGTGATATCGACGGATGGGATTTGCGTGGATCCCCAGAAAACAGAAGTGGTAACCAATTGGGCTAAACCGACAACAGTGACCGAGGTGCAGAGTTTCGTCGGATTAGCAGGTTAGTACCGGAGATTCGTGGAGGGTTTCTCCAAAATTACTGCACCATTGACTCGTTTGACTCGAAAAGGAGTGAAGTTTATCTGGGACGAGCAGTGCGATCGGAGTTTTCAAGAGTTGAAGGATCGATTGACCACTGCACCTGTCCTTGCATTGCCGGATGACAGTGGAGAGTTTGTGGTCTTCAGTGATGCATCGCTGCAAGGTTTGGCCTGCGTGTTGATGCAGACTGGCAAGGTTATCGTATACGCATCCCGGCAGCTGAAGACTCATGAGTTGAACTACCCTACCCATGATTTGGAGTTGGCGACGGTGGTTCATGCTCTAAAAATCTGGAGACATTACCTGTTCGGCGCAACGTGTCGGATTTACACCGACCACCAGAGTCTTAAATACCTATTCACTCAAAAGGAGCTTAACATGAGACAACGGAGATGGTTGGAGCTGCTGAAGGATTATGACTGTACGATCGAGTACCATCCGGGTAAGGCCAACGTGGTGGCGGATGCACTCAGCAGAAAATCAGCGGGATCAGTTGCACACCTGGGGATGGTGTATCTTCCTTTGCTGGTGGAACTCTGGAAGGCGGGAGTTATTTTGGGTACGGATGAGCATGGAGCTTTGTTGGCCAGCTTCCATGTACGACCAGTACTGATTGATCGGATCATCGAAGCACAACTTCATGATCCGATACTCTGTATTTACAGGATTGAGGTCGATGCGGATGGGAGACAGGATTTTTCCATCCGGGACGATGGAGCACTTGTGAAGATGGGCCGTTTGTGTGTACCTGCAGTGGCAGAGTTACGGGCCGAGATTCTTGAGGAGGCCCATAGTTCGGCTTATGCTATGCATCCGGGAGGTACAAAGATGTACCGTACCCTCCGGAACCATTATTGGTGGCCAGGAATGAAGAAGGATATTGCTGAATTCGTGAGCAAATGCTTAACCTGTCATCAGGTTAAGGCGGAACGGCAGAGACCGTATGGGGCTATGCAGCCACTTCCGATTCCCGAGTGGAAGTGGGATCACATCACCATGGACTTCGTCTTTAAGTTACCAAGGACTCAGAGTGGAATGGACGGAGTATGGGTGATCGTGGATCGGTTAACCAAATCAGCCCATTTTCTGCCAGTCCAGGAGACCTATAAACCTAACCGACTGGCTCAATTGTTCGTGAAAGAAATCATACGATTGCATGGTACGCCGGAATCGATCGTGTCCGATCGCGATCCGCGTTTCACTTCCAGGTTCTGGCGGAGTTTGCAAGCTACTCTGGGAACAACCCTACGTTTCAGTACTGCTTTCCATCCACAGACCGATGGACAGTCTGAAAGAACCATTCAGACCCTGGAGGACATGATGAGGTCATGTGTACTACAGTTTCAGGACTCTTGGGATACTCATTTTCCATTGATGGAATTCGCTTACAACAACAGCTATCAGGCAAGCATCGGGATGGCACCTTATGAGGCACTGTATGGTCGACAGTGCAGGACACCTATCTGCTGGACGGAGGTAGGAGAGCGAGCGGCTTTAGGCCCGGAATTGATGGACTTAACCATGGAAACTGTTCGTGTTATCAAGGAGAGACTGAAGGCGGCACAGGATCGCCAGAAGAGTTATGCAGATCAACGGATTCGAGACTTGGAATTTGAAATGGGAGATTTTGTCTTCCTGAAGTTATCTCCGTGGAAAGGGATTATCTGATTTGGTCGACGGGGGAAACTGAGTCCGCGTTTTATCGGACCTTATAAGATCGTTGAGAGAATTGGCAGAGTTGCTTACAGATTGGCGCTACCTCCAGAACTATCTAGAGTTCACGATGTTTTCCACATATCGATGCTACGGAAGTACGTACGTAATGCTTCTCATGTACTTGGGGAACAACCTGTCGAACTACGGGAGGATTTGAGCTTTGAGGAACAACCAGTACAGATCTTGGATCGGAAGGACAAGGTACTACGTCAGAAGACGATCCCTCTCGTGAAGATTCTCTGGAGAAACCAGAATGTGGAAGAAGCCAGATGGGAGCTTGAGGCTCAGATGCGAGAACAATTTCCTCATTTGTTTTTTTGAAATTTCGGGACGAAATTTCTTAAGGGGGGAAGGTTGTAACACCCCGGAAATTCGAGGATTTTAATATTGTAATTTAATGTGTGAATTGACGCTTTTACCCTTGTGATTGGTTTGGCCAAATTATTGACTTTTGATTGGTGAATTAAAGAGACTTTGACCTATGACCGTGACGTAGTTCGGGACGTCACGAGTTCATAGACAGGTGGCACATCCATTTCGAACGATCAGGGAAAAAGTTATGACTATCGGAAGTTCAGGGGCATTACCGTAAGTTGGACTTCACGGGCGAAAATGTTGACTTTTCGTTTGACAATTAATTTTCACGCGACTCAAGGACCGATAGGTAGGTCTCGACGTCCTGAGTTCGTAGACAGGCAGCACGCTAAAATCGGACTTCGTATGGCTGAGTTACGGGTCTAGGAAGTGAGGGGTATTTTGGTAATTATTGAACCAGGGGCATTTTGGTCTTTTTGCCCTGGTTACTGTAGCAGGCAGCGGGGGACATGGGCGGCACCACCATGTGCGGTGGTTCAATCGTGCAATTGGTTGTGGAATTGTGTGCTGGAAAGTTGGGAGTGTCTGGTGCTTTAGACCGTGGTCTGTTGCATCCACCGTGCACGACCCTATTATTAATTCAAGTTTGAAGCTTTTCGGGGGACATTTTTCAGTGGACAATTGGACACCCACGAGCCTCTGGGACGGCTTGAAAAGTGCTTTATTAAACTATTGATTTTTGTCCACTCACAGCTTTTAATGGTTTTAATGCCCTTCAGGTTAATCACGGATACAAGCTGTAGGAGAGACCGAGACATCGCACTCCTCCACTGATTCTGGCGCGCTCTAGAAGCACCAAACAGGCTGAGATTTGAGATATCTCTTGTCAGACACTTCGTGTCAGACGGGAGCATGGTACATCGCGTGATAATCCTGGGGGAATTGGGATGGGTCGTGTAATCAAAAGGGTAGACTAAGGCGAAGAGAATGGGAGAAAAAGGGACCGGTTTGGTGGTTGGCTGGTAGAGCACCAGCCGGGTCACGATTGTGGGTCTGTGCGACCTGGTTCAAGTAGTCGAGTCGACTAGCTCGAGAGGTTGAAGATGAGATCCTGTCATCATTTGACAGCTATCAGATTAGGACCAATAGTAGGCTAACACGTGTCACATGTCAGTGCACAGTCAGCACTGACATGTCATTGACGAGGCCCAATCACGGGCTGCTATGTGTTACTGACATGTCAATGACATGGACCAATATGCAGGTGAGACACGTGGCACTATCAGATCTGACAGTTGTCAGACTAGTCTAGTGACGTCATGCTAACGTGAAAGATGACATCAATCGTTGACCGTTGACCACTGACATCAACATTGACATTGCTAATGTCAGCATCGTTGACTTTTCCCAGCATTAATTGTGCATTAACCACGCACCGGGGGGGGGGGGGGGGGGGGGGGGGGGGGGGGGGGGCATGTGACACACCCCATGCCAATCCCCCCAACGGGCCTCTAGAGTGTGCCACGATCCGGTGGAGTAGTGTTATGTCTAGGCTTTTACTGCAATCCGCATATGTTATCAACAACCTGCAGTGCATTAAAAACCATTAAAAACTGTGAGTGGACGAAAAATCAATAGTTTAATAAAACCCATTTGTAAAAAGTCATTTATGCCTTTGACGTAAAACTATGCATGCATTCGAAAATCAGTTCATTTCCATTACGAAAAAAAAACTGTTTATAAAACCAATAGTCATTTCCTTTCTCAAATAATTAGGGCCTTAACGCAAAACAATAAAATCAACCGAGTGTGGGAACTCAGCCCATAACCGTAAATCCAAATCATACGGGCCTCTGCCCAAATACACAAAAACAAGAATATTATTTAATAAATCCAACCAATCAAGTTTACCAAATACGCATCCTTGGCATCCCAGATGCCCAAAGTCCCAGATGCCATATCAGAAGCAACGCGTGCTACCCGGGGTCTCTTTGGGTACATATCTCTGACGTCCCAGATGTCTGACGTCCCAGACGTCTAATCATAGCAATCCTGCTCCTGAGTCAATATACGGTCCGATCGCTCCGTGAAATGACCCCTCGTAGGCAATGCGTCGTGTCTACTCCGATGTCCCAGACATGGAGTGTGACCTCTCCATATATCCTCATCTTAGGATGGTAAATGGGAAACACCCTTTTTAAATCATTTCCAAAACATCTCAAAGTATCTCAAATGGGCCATGGCTGGAATTTCCATAAATCCATCATAAATCCATAAATCCAATATATGGGTCCCCGATCCGAAATCGCATTTATAAACTACAACTAGGCCTCATGCCCGATTTCGAAAACCAACTGGGCCCCCAACCCGATCATACAACTCAAATGGGTCTCAGCCTGATTCTTCATCAAATCAAATGGACCTCATGTCCGATAGTTTACCAATCAAATGGGTCTCATGCCCGAGTTCATTTTTTCAAATCCAAAACCATTTCATCAAACCATCATTGAAACCACCAGCACATACAAATTCAACATAAAACCATACGCCTCGAAATACAGGAAAATATGTAAATCATAAATACCACAAATACGTATTCAAGGCATTCAAAACATAAATATAAAATATATAAAACAGTTATCCATGCATCATATTTATAAAACAAAAGTCCACTCACCGACTGTCCTAGCTGCCGTCTCGATATGCATTCCATACGCCTGTTCGAGCCATATCCCTATCACCGGTGTCAGGACCCGTCCCAAATCCCCCGGTATTAATGTGGGACGCGCCTGATCCCTTCCGACACGAAGTGTCAGACCAGTGAAAATTCCGTCTCTAGCCCTTACCGGGGCTTCCAGAGTACGCCAGGATCGAGGAGGAGGAGCATGATGTCTCGTCTCTTCTACAGCCCGCATCCGCTATCAACCTGAAGGACATTAAAACATCAAAAGTCGTAAGTGGACAAAATAATCATTTCATTAAAACCATTTTCACATAAAGACATTTATGGCCTTCACTAAAAGCATATGCATGCATTCAAAAACCGTTTATCAAAACGTTCTTAAAATCATTTGTCAAACGTATTCTCAAAACCTTTCAAGGGTTCATGCCCTGTCCCCATAAACCGTCATGACCCATAAAAACCTTTCAAGGGTTCATGCTGGTCCCCATAAACCGTCAGGAACCATAAAAGGAACCATAAATCTACTTATTGGTCCCCGACCTGAAATCACAAAAACCCGTAAATCCATACATGTGGGAACTCAGCCCAAATCAACATACGTGGGTCTTAGCCCAAAACCATTCTTAGTTAAATACCAAAACATACAATACAGGGTCTCTGCCCCAAACCATTTCTAAAATATCAAATACGGGGTCTCTACCCCCAAATCACTTCTAAAACATGGGAACATAGGGTCTCCGCTCCCAATCACTTTCATAAAACCTCATATGTATCAACATATGTATAACCCATCCGCGGCACTTCCGAGAAGATGCCAACTCGGGGCACACAGCCCCTAGGGAACACATCCCCGGTATATGTCACAATGTCATCTCTATACTAGTGTGCACACCACTCGGGGTCTCACTCTGAGTCTTCTCCGTGGAATTCTCCATCTGGGATGCTAAATCTCTAGATCTAGTCCGAGCTCTATCTCCGGATCTAGTCCAAACATCTCTCCGGAATCTGGTACGGGACCACATCATAAATCATAACTCCCACTCCTGGAACGGGATCCCTATGGGGATACCCACTCTGGTATGTGGATCGTGACTCTCCAGGTCGACGTCTGTAGGTGACCTTATAAATCATATGGAGGGTTCATATTCATTTTGAAATCTCTTTCTTTCTTTCTCAAAACACATTTCAACTGGGTCTCATACCCGATTCATCCTCAACAGGAATCCTCGGAATTCCAATTCAAATCCATTTCACAGGCCTCGGCCTAATCCACAGTTCATTAGGGTCTCATGCCTGAATTTTCATTTCATAAATCGAACTGGGACTCAAGCCCGATGTTACAATCAACACGTCCTCTCGCCCGATATCACGCATAACTGTGCCCTAAGCCCGAAACCATAACTCAACGAAGCCTCAAGCTCGATTTCACAATGAATAAGGCCTCAAGCCCGATACTACAGTCAAATGGACCTCAAGCCCGATATTACAACCGACTGGGCCTCCAGCCGGAACTCGTAAACCAACGGGACCCTCGATTCGATCGTATAACTCAAATGGACCCTCGGTCCGATTCCTCGTCAAATCAAATGGACTTCAAGTCGGAGAGTTCGTAAATAAAATGGGTCTCGTGCCCGACTTCATATTTCCAAATCCAAAACTAATTCATTAAACCCTCATTGAAAACCTAGCACGTATAAGCATCGTATAAAATCAGAAATCTCGAAATACGTGCAAATACGTAAATCCTAGGCTACCACAACCAAATGCACTAATAGTATCACAAAACATGTATTAAAACAATTATAAAACATTTATGCATGCATCTAATTCATAAAATAAATCCACTCACAGACCGTCCGAAGCTGCGCCTCGATAAGCGCGCCATAAGCCTTTCCCGGGCCAATCGTCACCTCCGGGACCCCTGAACCTGTCGAAATTAATTTATAGGGTTACTAACTACTTAAATAACCTCTCACTAAAGTCCTGAAAGTTTTCGGAATTTCTAACTATTTTTAAACGCAAACCTAAACCTTCAGACAACCCGAACTATATCAAAATGATGTCCAATTGACACGAAACCAGTCCCAAAATGTTCTTTACATCAAATAGATGATTTGACATGTTAAACACTTCCCCACATTCCCTGCCATGCACCGTCACATGCCCAAGGATTGGCCTGCGCGTGGGCCTCACGGGCCGGTCTACAGTCTTCATCTTCAACCTTTAGATCGGTCCAAACCGGCCGATTCGGTTTTGGGCCTGTAACTGGACCGGCGTGACCAGTCCAGGCCTCTATTTTCCATATTTTTCGTCTAATTCCTTCCTTTTCAATCCTAAACTTCCTAATTCAATCCTAGGAACTAGTTTCTGCAACCAAATATACCTAAAACCCCTAAATAACCTGCGGTTCATTTTCTTCGTCACGGTTCAAGCTTGCCCGATTGCACCTAGGGCTGCTCAGCCACTAACCACCACCCAAATTCATCTTAAAACCTTCCTAACATCATAATACCCCATCCTAATCAACCAAAACTGTCCCTACCGTTTGAAATCAAAAATAAAAGAAAATGGGCATAACCGGGCTTACCGTGCACTGGGGTCCTCCGCCGTCGACGGCGGTTGTGCGTCCTGCCACTTGCTCCCAGTCACTCTCTCACTTAGTTCCTCACTCAAGAATCAATCAAGACAAATGAGGGTTGGGGTGGTGTGTGGTGAAGGGTGATCGGGTTTGGTGAGATCGGGAAAACTGTGTGAATGAGGGAGGGGAAATATGAATGTACGTGTAATGGTGGCTAGTGGATGAGTGACATTTGTCACTCATCCATTGGTTGCTGGGGAAAATATCTAGCCCACATAATGACAAATGTCAATCTGTCTCGAACTTCGTACAATAGTAGCACGAAACTTCCGTGAACCGTAACTTCTCCGTCGAACGTCCAAATTTGACGTGCCGCCTGTCTACGGATTTGTATCATCTCGATCTACGTAACGGTCCTTGGCCCTTTGCTATCGAACCTCCTGAGTCAAAAGTTAACTATTTTCTCATATTCACCCAATTTACCAAAATGCCCCCGAACTTCCGAAAATCATAACTTCTTCATGACGTCTCGGAATCCGCGATTAGATTAGTAATTAAACATGATTAGCGGGGTTAATCGGTGATTAGTTGGGCGAAATCGGACGAACGATACAAAATGACCGTTTAGGCCCTAGTCGTGGGTAAAACGTTGACTTTTATTTCAGGCAGTCAAATGGACTTTGACCGATGACCGTGACGTAGTTTGGGACGTCACGAGTTCATAGACAGGTGGCACGATCGATTCTGACGTCGAGGTGAAAGTTATGACGTTCGGAAGACCAAGGGCATTTTCATAAATTGGACGAAAATGGGGGAAAATGTTGACTTTTCGATTGGGTGGCCCAATGGCCGAGGACCGAGGACCGAGGACCGTTAGGATGGTCTCGATGCCCTGAGTCCGTAGACAGGCGGCACGCATCAATCGGAGTTCGAATGACCAAGTTACGGGTCTAAATGCGTGAGGGGCATTTTGGTAATTTGTCGAGCAAGGGCAAAATGGTAATTTGGCTGTTGCAATTTTTAACAGCCGTGAGTGGGTTTGTGGAGTTGTTTTAACTAATGGGAGGCAAGTGCACAGACTGTGGAATCGGAATTTGAAGCTAGTGGACAATTTTGAATTATTAAGATGAATTGTTTTGCCTTGATTGTGTGAATCAGAGCACGGGGGGACAGGTTTTTGCCCTGAGTGGGAAGCAGGCGAGCCCTGGGAATGTGAAGAACAAGGACAGAGAGGGAGAGTCGATCTTGTGCAGTGTGTGATCAAGTGGTACTTGTGCCTGAACTCAGAAGATGTGTGGGTACTGGTATTTGGGTCTGAGGATGCACAAATGCGGGCTGGTGAATTCAAAACAGTGTTGGTGCTTCTGAGGGAAAAACAGAGAGTGAGAACAGATTAGTCATTCCTCCATTAGAGCATGTCGTGTGTGAGTTTAGAGGCAGGGTGAGTGAGTGATTAGAGTCGAGTTGTGTTGTGTACGAGATAGTGTAGTGGAATGACTGAGTGAAATTACACCCAGAAACCCGAAACAGTCATTGGGTAAATTCAAATTCGAAAATCCAGTTTAGGCCAGCCCAAGTCCAATTAAGGTCGGAGTATGCTTTCTGTGACCTTCATTAGTCGATCGAAGTCAAAAAAATTCTAAGTTCAAAGCTCGTGGAGCCATGATCAGACTTGAAGAAATTTCAGAAATCGCGAGCTTGTGTTCTTGCAATTGGAGGTAAGTTCTTACAAAATTGATTTCAAAACAATCTTCTAAGTAAGTCTACGGTGCTTCCTAACTAGTCAATTGAGGAAATGGGTGACTGTGTGGTGAACAGGGACGATGAACCTTGATTAGAACATGAGGTCAATTGATTTAGTTTTAGACCGTGAAGATTGAAATGGATGTCACAAACCATTAATTAAGTTCATTACGATGCTATTTGAGGGTTCAATTGAGGAAAAAAAGTTGATTGTCGCAGGAATTTAATCGGGTCGTCACACGGGTTGAACGGCCCGTATAACAGTCAGCCGGGTAAGGACGATGATTGTAGCTGTCACTATAGCATGCGCGTGAGTTTCACGCGCAGCCACTCACGGCGGCGCGTGGGACCGATTTTCGAGGTAAGTTCAACACGACTTTTGTCCTATGCAATGTAACGAACATTTTAGCGTTGATTTCGAACTAATCGGACACCGTTTTGATGTTGTTTCGAGGGTCCGAAGGTTTATGCTATGTTGTTAATTAACGTTTAATTCCCGGAAAATTATGGGAAATTAGTATGTTGTTATTTGAGTTCCCAGTGACACTAAAGTATGTTTTCAGACAGGATTTGAGATTTCGGGAAATTGTTGGAAATTACGGAAACGCGTCCAGCGCGAAACCGAGCATTATGGACAGTGTGTGAGTGGACTTTGCTTTCAAAATTTAATGCAGGCATAAATATTTCTATGATTTCTATGTTTATGATTATGACTTGTGATAATTTAGATTCCGTATTTATACGTATTTTTTATTTGCATACGAAATTGCACGTATTTCGAGACTATGATTTCTCCTATGCTTTGATGATGGTTTAATGAATGATTTTATATGATTGTGCATATCATGTTTTAATGATGTTTCGATTATGATATTGAGTATGATTTACGGTTTTGACACGTATTTCGAGAAGGACACGGATTTGCACGTTTTACGAGATTTCGAGTATGTTGTGGTTTGACCATGATTTTGGTGATTTGATTATGATTTTGGTGATTTCGAGGATTTAAAACGGATTTTGGAAAAGGTGATTTCGGGCTTGATGCTCAGGGCATAAAAGTAATTTTGACTAATGAGATTTCGGTTTTTAGAAGTTTGAAAATGGATTTCTGGTTTGGGTTCGGAATGACGGTTCCGGATGTTGGCTTACAGAATCATTATTGTGAATTCGAATTCGGGAATGGATAATGGTTTGATTAAGTGATTTGGTATGATTATACATGTCCCGTTTTTAATGAGGATTTGATTATGTTTTGTAAAGTACGATTTTGGGGTTTGAATGTGGAAATTCGGACATGAGTCCTGTTATGACAAATGTGATTTTGGATTGATTTTGGAAATTGGATCACGATGGATCCTGGATGGTTGTAATTTACAAATGGTTTTGGGTTCAAAGACCCGGTATTATTGCTGGATTATGTTTTGGGTTTAAAGACCTAGTGCTACTGCTGGATTATGTTTTGAGTTTAAAGACTCGGTTAATTGATGACGGGGGAGGGCCCTTGATGAGTTTAAAGACTCGGTTACTGTTTTGAGTTTAAAGACTCGGTATGATACCCCTGAGGCCTATTGACTATGTTCTGAGTTTAAAGACTCGTTGAAATCCCGGGAAGGCCTGATTATGCGCATGGTTTTGAGTTTAAAGACTCGGGCGCACTTGATATCCAGCAAACTGATTGACTTGTGATTTATTGTTAATTTCTGATGTTTCAGATGTGTTGGGCAGTGGCCCAGTTTATGTGGTTGATGGATTTGGATTATGTTGTGTACTTGGATTTGATTCATGGTTTTGTGCTGAGGCCCTGTGTTTATGATTGTGGGCTAAGACCCGAAGGTTAAGAAAGGGATAATTATTTGATTTTCGTACACGGTTTTCTTGTAATAGAGATGAAATGGATTGCGAAATGATTTTTGAATGCATGCATTGGTTTTACATGGAGGGTAAAAATGTCTTGCTGTAACTATTTTATAACCCGATTTATTTTTGTCCACTCACACCTTTTGTGTTTTTCTATTGACCCTCCAGGTCGTGGCGCGCGGATCGAGGCTGATCGAGAGGCGGAGGTATGTGTAAGTACGCGTGTGGCTATCCCTGGTTTGGCAAGCACTGAGGGTAATTTGGGAATTTCCGTCGACTTGCCAGACGGGAGCAGGACCGGGCACGGTTATCAATGTCCCTTCGGGGGCAGTCCTATCATCTGCCAAAGTCCATTTGACTGGCTGAACGAAAAGTCAACGATTCGCCCATTCTAGGAGCAAAATCGTCATTTCGCCCAAACATCCGCTAATCCTCATCTAATCCCCGATTAGTCTCGCTAATCCATCATTAATTTTTAAATAATCCCGCTAATTCGGGACGGGTCGTTACAACCGGGACATCCAAACCTGTCCTAACCATACTAGAAGGTTACTAACCACTTCATTAACCTCTTATTAAATCCTCGTAATTTTCCCAGATTTTTAAACGTATTTAAACTAGCTCTTAAACCATTGGTCATACCAAACTATTTCAAAATGATGTCCGATCGACTCAAAACCAGTCCAAAAATGTTCGTTACAGCGAACATATGATTTCATATGTTGAACACGTGTCCCAAAAGTGACCCACGCATGGGCATTGTTCATCGTATTCAACCTCGCCTGAGCTGGTCCAGACCGGTCTACTGTGCGGCTGGCCCAACGGAACCGGTGTGACCGGTTCAGGGCCACAAATCCTATGTTTTTGGTCCGTTTTCATCCATTTTCATTCATAAACCTTTAGCTAATCATTCCTAATCAATTTATGACTTCAAAAATGGAAAATAAGAACTGGAAGTTACCTCCCTAATCGACGATCAAACCTTAAAAGATCCTTTTATGTGTTCTCGTGCCTCAGGCCATCGTTGGACTCCGTTCCAAACCTAATAGCTTCCTTGCAACCTCAAAAACACGTTCCAATAGTCATAACTGCACAAAAACCACCAAAACGTGTTTTTACCATTTCTGAAACAAAACAGTGCATTTTTGGGTTTCTTACTTACCTCGCCGTCGCGAGTAACGCCGTGGCCACCGTTGGACTCGTCTCCACCTCAGAAGCATCTTCCAAAACACAGAAACGATCGACAATGTCAGGACTGGTCCCAAATCCCCCAGGATTAACGTGGCATCCTCCTGATCCCGTCTGACACCACGTGTCAAACCAGGGAAAATTCCATCTCTAGCCCTCGCCAGGGCTATCAGAGTGCGTCAGGATCGTAGGAGGAGGGGAGTGATGTCTCAGTCTCTGCTACAGCCCGCATCCGCGATCAACCTGAAGGGCATTAAAACATTAAAAGTCGTGAGTGGACAAAAATAAACTTTCTTTAAAAACCTTTTCGCATAAAGCCATTTATGCCCTTCAATAAAAGCATATGCATGCATTCAAAACCATTTATCAATTATTCATAAAGACATTTATGCCCTTCTCTCAGGAATCTCCATCTGGGAGGCTCAATCTCTAGATCTAGTCCGAGCTCTCTCTCTGGATCCAGTCCACATATCTCTCCGGAATCTGGTCCGGGACCACAACAATATAGGTAACCACCACTCCTGGAACGGGATCCCTATGGGGATACCCACTCTGGTCTGTGGATCGTTACTCTCCAGGTCGACGTCTGGAGGAGACCATATAATCATATGGAGGGTTTCATATACATTTCAAATCGCTTTCTTTCTTTCTCAAATCACTTTTCAACTGGGTCTTATACCCGATTCATCTCAATAGGATTCCTCGAATCCGATTCAAATCCATTTCACAAGCCTCGGCCTAAATCCACAGTTCAACTGGGTCTCAATCCCACATACTCATTTCATAAACGGAACTGGGACTCAAGCCCGATGTTACATTCAACAGGGCCTCAAGCCCGATATCACGACTAACTGGGACCTAAGCGGGAAACCATAACTCAACGGGACCTCACATCCGATTTCACAACCAACGGGACCTTAAGCCCGATATCTCAACTAAATGGGTCTCAGGCCCGATATCATAAACCATTTGACCGCCTGAACAAAAAGTTAATGATTCGCCCATTCTAGGGGTAAAATCGTCATTTCGCCCGAACGTTTGCTAATCCTCGTCTAATCTCTGATTAGTCTTCGATTAGCGAGGCTAATCCATCATTAATTCTTAATTAATCCCGTTAATTCGGGACGGGTCGTCACAAACTTCGCCCCTTAAGAAATTTCGTCCTCAAAATTCAAATCTACCCGATTCCACAACCAAACTGTGGAATCCAACCATGTCCCTCGATTCGGATCGCTGCACCCACACGAGAATACCCGTGTAGCAGTACACGTCCAATATACATACCGTACTCATAGGTACGTATCGTCATCGGAGCTTCCAAAGCTCCAACTCACTCTCGAGAACTACACTTCTGCTCGTGTATCTCACTCGAGACAACTTGGCGATACTCGTCGATCTCTCTTGTCACTCACTTTGACAAGTCAGCAATACCAAGCTGATATCCAATGACTTTTCAGTCTGCCACTCTGACACAGTCCATCTGACAGTCGTCAGGGTGAACCATGCATCCCACTAAGGGCTATCACAGCCAAGCTGGCATCCTCCTCAGCATCCGATCTGACAAAACCCTACAAATTCTGCCATCACAATGGCACGAATCCCATCTCACAGGTCATTCTCAGACCTATGCCCAAACTGACTCTAACTACTCATACGAGTCAACTTTCTCAATTTCCTATACCCAAACTGACTCTTAGAAGAGTCCCAACAATTCACTCCAATCCAAACGCATAGGATACCCAGTACTCTGTTACCATCATAGGTCACAACCATCGTGACCAGCTGGCAACTCCAGGCTTCACTGCGCTTCCGCTGTGCCACTCTGATCTCGATTCGTTCTCGAGTCCTCGTATCGTATCTCACATCACTCAGCGATACCACTTGTCATCTAGACTCACCTCGAGTCTCCAAACTGTCACTCATCAGATCTGATCCGATCGTCACTCATGTCCATCTAGGTCTCTATCCAACCTACAACGTACTCGTACTCTCGGGCACTCTCAACCCGACATACCGATTGACCGTAGTCAAACCCATCGTCTAAAGTGCACAACACACCAGTGCACCCACACACAGTCCGCACTCCAACCATGCTTCGGACCCCAACCGTCCATCACCATGCGAACAGTCAAACACCTCGGACATTCACTCGTCACATCTTGTGATGCTAAATACCATCTACTTGTCAAGTCAATCAAATTGACCCACAACCTAGGTGTTCGGTTCTTACACCCTCTTGAAATCCTAGTTGTCACAACATTCCTCGTCGTTCTACCTAGGAACGAATCCAAGATGATGAGATTTTATGCAATCGTCAAAAGGGCTTTGATGTCATCATCTCGATTACAACCTCTCGTGATTCCGAAGTTCCAATCACGTTGGAAACATGCTTCTCTTCCAAATACGGAGCTCACTCATCACTTGAACATTCTCACGTCATCTATGCAAACAAGTGCCATGTCCTCAACTCAGGAGGTATGGTCAACCGTGGTCAACCAAAACCAATTCGTAATGGACTCTTAAGTCCACAGCTCAACCGGACATCAACCACGCGTCTGTAACCTCCAACTCGCCTATCCGTTTACTACCGTATATGCACATCCAAAAGGATGTCAAGTCATCCTAATCCAATGTACCGCTCAACTGAAGGGTCACAACAGACTCCTGCTGTGATCTGCAGCCAAATCGCTCTATACCACCAAATCTGACCATTCACCTTTATGTCATAAGACGTCACTTACGTCATCCATTCATACCTGGATCTCGCGTTTTACTTCAATAATTACAACTTCTGAGTACTCCCTTGCGAATCAATCTCGCATCACTGGGGGAACTAGTCTCTATTACTAAGGAAACTGATCTCCATCACAGGGGAAACTGGTCTCAATCACTGAGGAAACTGATCTCCATCACTGGGGAAACTGGTCTCCATACCAAGTACTCCCGTACCTCGCACTGAGCCACTCGGGATCCTCTCTGTCCCACTTATAACAACCACCTTCACTAGAGCGTGACAAGTGTGCCAACATCCAATGTCAACATCTCATTCTGCGATCGGACTCAGCCGTCACCGAGTCGAATCCAGAATCACTACTCGTATTGTGCGTCACTCACGCACCTCGTATCATCGTCACGACTGACGAATCCTATCGTTACAATCGTCACAGTAACCTGAGTCTATCCAACTCGATAAGACTCGATCACGTCCATCGATAGCAACGTCTGTCACAACCTCGTGCAGACCAGACTCAGAAACACTCTGCTATCGAGACTCCCAATCCATGCGGTAGTCCCACCGCCGGTACCAACCGCTCCACACGTAACATCCAGCGATCGGTCCACCTCAGGATTCAATCACAAGTACCAGACTCCTGGTAACTTGTCCAATCAATCACTAACCAGGGTTATCACAAACCCGGCTGCCCGCTGCAGCCCGACCATCCTGACTGATCCCTCGATCTCGACTCCGAAGAGTCGTCATACTCCAATACTGGTACCAAACCAGCCAACAACTACACGATGAGGATCTCGTCATCTCGGAACTCTACGGCTCTCCGCCGCTGGCCTCCACAAGAACTGGCCATACTTCGTGCCTAACACTGCACAACGACTAAACTTCGCAATCGTATCCTATTGCGTCGAACAACAGCCACACTAGGGCATCCACTGTCAGTCGACATCCTCTGCCAGTCGGCATCCCAAGCCAATTGACATCCTGGAGGGATTCGACACACTGAAACATGGCATCACTATGCCAAGGAGAATCACACGTTTCTATTCCCAAACGTCGTGAGTGTAATCGTCCAGGGTCATTGTAAACCGGGTGACCTTGACCTCTGACCACACTGGCATTAATCTGTACATCCTCTATCCGACAAGACACTACCATCGAGCGGTCACCACTGTCAAGTCGTCATAGGGTCTCTGCTGATCTACTGGGTCCTACTCACCAGTAAAGCTACGGCTCTAAGCCGTCCGATTCACACGAATACCGATCCTCCTCGGGATCGATTTCCTCAAAACATGTGGCATTCCATGCCAATCAAACCTAAAACGATCCTACCGAACATCAAACATACACGAAGAAGGATCGATTCTACTGAATCCTCGTACTCCCTAACTATCAGGGTGATGACGGGTTGTTACGACTTCAGAGACATCACATCCTCGACCCGCGCGTACTCTACGCTCTGATACCAACTTGTCAGGACCGGTCCCAAATCCCCAGGGATTAACGTGGGATCCGCCTGATCCCGTCTGACACCACGTGTCAGACTAGGGAAAATTCCATCTCTAGCCCTCACCGGGGCTATCAGAGTGCGTCAGGATCGTAGGAGGAGGGAGTGATGTCTCAGTCTCTGCTACAGCTCGCATCCGCGATCAACCTGAAGGGCATTAGAACATAAAAATTCGTGAGTGGACAAAAATAAACTTTCTTTAAATACCTTTTCGCATAAAGACATTTATGCCTTCAATAAAAGCATATGCATGCATTCAAAACCATTTATCAATTATTCATAAAAACCACTTGAAAATATTCTCAAAACCTTACAAGGGTTCATGCCCGGCCCCATAAACCGTCATGACCCATAAATCCATTTGGGTCCCTGACCCGAAATCACAATTCAAAACCGGTAGGTCAAATTAATAGGGACTCAGCCCAAATCACGTCACGAGGGTCTCAGCCCAAAACCATTCTCAAAATATCACAAACGGGGTCTTCGCCCCAAATCACTTTCACAACTACAAATAAGGGGGTCTCCGCCCCAAATCACTTTCTAAAACATAAAACATGGAACACGGGGTCTCCGCCCCCAAATCTTATACGTACTCGTACGTATAACCCATCATAGGCACTTCCGGAGAAGATGCCAACTCGGGGCACACATCACATAGGGAACACATCCCCGATATAGTCACGATGACATCAATCTATCTAGTGTGCACACTACTCGGGGTCTCACTCCGAGTCTTCTCCCAGGAATCTCCATCTCGGAGGCTCAATCTCTGGATCTAGTTCGAGCTCTCTCTCTGGATCTAGTCCACATATCTCTCCGGAATCTGGTCCGGGACCACAACAATATAAGTAACCACCACTCCTAGAACGGGATCCCTATGGGGATACCCACTCTGGTCTGTGGATTGTGACTGTCCAGGTCGACGTCTGGATGAGACCATATAATCGCATGGAGGGTTTCATATACATTTCAAATCTCTTTCTTTCTTTCTCAAATACTTTCTTTCTCATATCACTTTTCAACTGGGTCTCATACCCGATTTATCTCAATAGGATTCCTCGAATCCGATTCAAATCCATTTCACAGGCCTCGGCCTAAATCCACAGTTCAACTGAGTCTCATGCCCGCATACTCATTTCATAAACTGAACTTGGACTCAAGCCCGATGTTACATTCAACAGGGCCTCAAGCCTGATATCACGACTAACTGGGCCCTAAGCCCGAAACCATAACTCAACGGGACCTCACGTCCGATTTCACAACCAACGTGGCCTTAAGCCTGATATCTCAACTAAATGGGTCTTAGGCCCGATATCATAAATCAACGGGGCATCAAGCCAGACAGTACCACTAACTGGGCCTCAAACCCGAATCGTAAACCAACTAGACCCTCGGTCCGATTCCTCGTCAATCAAATGGACACCAAGTCCGAGAGTTCTTAAATCAAGTGGGACTCGTGCCCGATTTCATATTTCCAAATCCGAAATCCGTTCGTTAAATCATCATTAAAAACGCGGAACGCAAAGGTACGACATAAAGCCAAAAACCTCGAAAACGTGCAAATATGTCGATCCTAAGCTACTACAATCAAATGCACTCATGGCATCACAAAACATATATTAAATCAATTATAAAACATTTATGCATGCATCGAATTCGAAAGAAAGGTCCACTCACAGAACGTCCGAAGCAGCGCCTCGATACTCGTGCCAAAACGTCTTCCTGGGCCAATCGCGCACCTCCGGGATTCCCGAACCTGTCCAAATTAATTTAGAGGGTTACTAACTACTTAAATAACCTCTCACTAAAGTCCCGTAATTTTCCGGAATTTCTAACTATTTTTAAACTCGAACCCAATCCTTCGGACGTCCCGAACTATATCGAAACGATGTCTGATTGACACGAAACCAGTCCCAAAAGTTCGTTACATCGAATAGAAGGTTTCATGTGTTGAACACATCCCCAAAAGAGTGAGCACGCACCCTCACGCTCCCAAGAATGGTCCTGGGCGTGGGCCTCACACGCCAGGACTTTTCATTGTCTTCTCCACGCTATCTACCGGTCTGAACCGGTTTTCCTGGTTCGGCCGGTCCAGTTGGACCGGCGTGACCAGTTCAGGTCTCTCCCTCACTCATTTCTCGTCCGTTGGCTTCCAATCCAATCCCTAAATTCCTATTTTCAGGTTTTCTATCAATCCCAATCAACAAAACTAATCAAAACCTCCTAAATCCTAACCAAAATCAAAGGGTCTCACGGCCCTGTTTTTCCCAGCCACCTTCACGGCCTCCTCCGCCGAGAACCACCTTCCAAACCATCCTAATATCATCCTAGAAACCTAATAATCATATTCCAAACACCCAAAACATCCCATAATGTCAAAATCAAATTAAAAAAAAAGGAAAATGGGCTAACCGTGAAGTCTGGTTCGAGTTCAAGGCCGTTGTCCACGGCTGTGTCGTTCCTGGCCGGCCACCACCTTCCTCAATCCTCCTCTCACTGTCTTGGGTCAGTCATGGTTGAACCGGGTGGTTGGGTGAGATCGGGTGGGTTGTTTGGGAACAAAGAAAATGATCGATGAAGGGAATGATATGCATGAAGGAAAAAAGAAGGCCAGTGGATGGGTGACACTTGTCACTCATCCATTGGTCCAATAACAAATATCTGTGCCCCACTTAATTCCAAAAAGCATTCGTCTCGACTTTCGTGCAATAGTATTTTCGTACTTCTGTGAACCGTAACTTCGCCGTTGAATGTCCGAATTCAACGTGTCATCTGTCTACGGATTCGTATCATCTCGAACAACTTAACGGTCCTCGGCCCTCAGTCATCGGACCTCCTGGGTCAAAAAGTCAACTTTTGGCCCAATTTACCAAAATGCCCTTGAACTTCCGAACATCATAACTTCCTCCTCGAATGTCGGAATCGAGCGTGCCACCTGTCTATGAACACGTGACGTCACGAACTACATCACAGTCATCGCCCAAAGTCCATTTGACCGCCTGAACGAAAATTCAACGATTCGCCCATTCTAGGGGTAAAATCGTCATTTCGCCCGAACGTTTGCTAATCCTCGTCTAATCTCTGATTAGTCTTCGATTAGCGAGGCTAATCCATCATTAATTCTTAATTAATCCCGTTAATTCGGGCGGGTCGTCACAGACAACCCTTAATTCACACTTTTTCCATTTTTTGAATTCACAAACGAAGTTTCGGTCCCTTAACTCTGAACTAGGCCAACGTGCACGATCGTCGACACCAATGCCACCATCATCATCATCTAACTCCACTATCTCTTTTTCATTCACACACCAAGCATAGATAATGTCAGGACCTGTCCCAAATCCCCTGGGATTAACGTGGGACAGAGCTGATCCTGTCTGACACGAAGTGTCAGACCACGGAAAATTCCAACTCTAGCCCTCACCGGGGCTTCCAGCGACTGGCAGGATCGTAGAAGGAGGAGTGTAAAGTCTCGACTCTGCAACAGCCCGCATCCGCGATCAACCTGAAGGGTATTAAAACATCAAAAGTCGTGAGTGGACAAAAATAATATTTTCATTAAAAACATTTTCACTTTAAGACATTTATGCCCTTCACTAAAAGCATATGCATGCATTCAAAAACTGTTTATCAAAACGTTCATAAAACCATTTCATTTATCAAACATATTCTCAAAATCATTCAAGGGTTCACGCCCGGTTCCCTTAAACTGTCATGAACCATAAATCCACATGGATTCCCGACCCTAAATCACAACCTTAAAACCATAAAACAATACATGTGGGAACTTAGCCCAAAACCATTCTCCGTGAAATACTAATCATACAATACGGGGTCTCCGCCCCAAATCACTTTCTAAAATATCTAATACGGGGTCTCACTCCAAATCTCTTTTTGTAAACCTCATACGTATCAATATACATATAACCCATCCGCGGCACATCCGAGAAGATGCCAACTCGGGGCACACAGCCCCTACGGAACACATCCCTGATATATGTCACGATATCATCTCTATACTAGTGTGCACACTACTCGGGATCTCACTCCGAGTCTTCTCCCAGGAATTCTCCATCTGGGAGGCTGAATCTTCGGACCTAGTCTGATCATCTCTCCGGAATCTGGTCTGGGACCACAACATAAATCGTAACCCCCACTCCTGGAACGGGATCCCTATAGGGATACCCATTATAGTCTGTGGATCGTGACTCTCCAGGTCAACGTCTGGAGGAGACCATATAATCATATGGAGGGTTCATAATACTTTCTTTCTCAAAAAATTTCTCAACTTGGTCTCATTACCGATTCATCTCAATAGGATTCCTCGAATTCGATTCAAATTCATTTCCTAGGCCTCGGCCCAAATCCACAGTTCAACAGGGTCTCATGCCCGAATTCTCATTTTAGAAACTGAACTGGGACTCAAGCCCGATGTTACAATCAACTGGGCCTCAAGCTCGATACCACAGCTAATTGGGCCTTAAGCCCAAAACCATAAAGCAACGGAGCCTTAAGCCCGATTTCACAACCAATAGGGACTCAAGCCCGATACTACAGTCAAATGGGCCTCCAGCCCGAAAGTACAACCAATTGGGCCTCAAGCCCGAATCATAAACCAACGGGACCCTCGGTCCGATCGTATAACACAAATGGACCCTCGATCTGATTTCTCGTCAAATCAAATGGACTCCAAGTCCGTGAGTTCGCAAATCAAATGGGTCACGCGCCTCAGTACAAGCACCATAAGCCTTTATCGGGCTAATTGTCACCTTCGGGATTCCCGAACCTGTCCAAATTAATTTAGAGGGTTACTAACTACTTATATAACCCCTCACTAAAGTCCCGTAATTTTTCGGAATTTCTAAATATTTTTAAACGCGAACCTAAACCTTCGGACAATCCAAACTATATCGAAACAATGTCCGATCGACACGAAACCAGTACCAAAATGTTCGTTACATCGAATAGATGATTTCACGTGTTGAAAACTTCCCCAAAGGAGGGATCACGCGCCCTCACGCACCCCAAGAACATCTTGTATGTGGGCCTCATGCGCCAGGACACTATACATCTTCTCCGAGTAATCGAACCTGTCTGGCCAGCTTTCTCTGTACAGTACGGTCTGGCCCTCTAAACCCTTATTTTTGGTCCTTTTCTTCCCTTTTTGATTCCAATCATCCTATTTTCTCATTCCCTACCATTTCCAATCAAAAGGACTAACTAAAACACCCTAAAATCCATGGTTCCAATTGAACCCCACGGCCCAAACTTCTCTTTTTTCTTCCAACGGCTTCTCAACCGTCAAACCACCACCAAAACCCTCCTAAAACCTTCCTAACATCCCAATAAGGTCATCCTAATCATCTAAAATCAACCATTTTGTCAAAATCAAAGTAAAAAGGAATTCAGGCCATACCGAGCAATCGGCTTTCCTTGGCCATCACCGCCACGGCCAGACAACCTCCTGCCACCGTCCTTAGCTCCTCAACCTCCTTTCACTTTCCAGGTCCCTCATATAAGATCATATGGGTTAAGGGTTTTGATTGGGGTTGATCGGGTTTTGGTTTGCTTGAAACAAAGAAAATGACCGATGAAGAGGAATGTGAGATGCATGAAGGAAATGGGATGGTCAGTGGATGGGTGACACTTGTCACTCATCCATTGGTCCAATGACAAATATCTGGGCCTTACTTAAGTCCAAAAGTCCCTCGTCTCGTAAAATGCGCAATAGTACTTTCGAACTTACGTGAACCGTAACTTTTCCGTCGAATGTCCGAATTCGACGTGCCGCCTGTCTGCGGCCATCTGACCTCCCGGGTCAAAAGTCAACTATTGGCCCTTATTCAACCAAATTACCAAAATGCCCCCGAACTTCCAAAAATCATAACCACTTCCTCAAACGTCAGAATCGAGCGTACCACCTGTCTATGAACTTGTGACGTCCCGAACTATGTCACAGTCATCGGCCAAAGTCCATTTGACCGCCTGAACAAAAAGTTAACTATTCGTCCATTCTAAAGGAAAAATCATCATTTCGCCCTTCTCGTCTGCTAATCCTCGTCTAATCCCTAATTAGTCTCGCTAATCCGTCATTAAAGAATTTCATCCTTGAAATTCAAATTGACCTGATTCCAAAACCAACGGTGGAATCCAACCATGTCCCTTGACTCGGATCGCTGCATCCACACACAAGGGTACCCGTGTAACAATACTCGTCCGACACACACCTCGTACGCGATGGTATGTACCGTCACCGGAGCCCCCAAAGCTCCAATCCATTTTCAAGAACTGCACGTCTGCTCGTACGTCTCACTCGAGACAGAACTTCAACACTCGTCGATCTCGCCTATCACTCACTTTGACAGGTAAGCAATACCAAGCTGACATCCAAACGGCTTTTCAATTAAATTTTAAAACGGTCCATCCTACCGTCATTAGGCGGAAATACATTTTCCCATTGAGGCTGATATAACCAAACTAGCATCCTGCTCAACATCCAATCAGACAACATTCTCCAGGTCTTGCCATCACAATGGCACGAATCCCATCTCATAGGTCATCCTCAAACCTATGTCCATACTGACTCTCGATACTCACACGAATCAACTCTCTCAGATTCCTATACTCAAAACTGACTCTAAGGAGAGTCTCATCACTCCCTATTGATCCGAACACGTCGGATACCTATCATTCCGTTACCACGATATGTCACGACTTTGTGACCACCCGATAACTCCTGGCTCCACTGCGCTTCGCTGCTCTACTCTGATCTCGACTTGCTCTCGAGTTCTTGTATCGTATCTCGCATCACTCAGCGATCTCTGCTGACATCTAGACTCACCTCGAGTCTCCAACTGTTACTATCAGATCTGATCCGATCGCCACACATATCCATCTAGGACTCTATCCAATCTACAACACATTTACGAACTATCGGGACACTCTCAACCCGACATACCGATTGACCGTGGTCAATCCCATCATCCAAAGTATACAACACACCGGTGAACCCACATCACATCAACATCGAGGCTCCACTCGACCTACTCAAGGACTGCACTCTAGCAAAGTCCAACCACATTACTCGATCCACCTAGGATCCACTATCAGCTTCCTCGGTCTACGTAAGGTGACCCGCAAGACCACATGGGTTCGCTACCACAGACATTCACTCGTCACATCCAATGACACTAAATACCATCTACTCCTCAAGTCAAACAAATTTGACCCACAGCCTAGGTGTTCGGTTCTTACACCCTCTTTAAACTCCTAGCTGTCATATCATTCCTCGTCGTCCCACCTAGGGAAAAATCAAGGAGAATCCAAGATGATGACATCAAAGTATGTCATCCTCTGGCACCGGGCACTATCTGCTACAATGTCGCACTCAGTGACCTCGGAATACTCATCACCAATACGAATCAAGCACTCTTCTCCTTGTCTAAATCACAACTTCTCTTGATTCCAAAGTTCCAATCACGTGGGAAATATGTTTCTTTTCCAATTACTGAGCTCACTCATTACACGAGCATTTCCTGCGTCCTATAGACAATTGATTTCCAAATCCCTAACTCAGGAGGTATGGTCAACCGTAGTCAACCAAAACCAATCCGTAATGGACTATAAAGTCCTCAGCTCAACTGGACACCATCCACGCGTCCGTGAATATCGTTTATGTAGGTACACTCATTCCGAGTGAAATTCAAGAGACCCAAGGTCAAACCTTGTATACGATTTACAGATGTGCACAAATGGCCTCCAACACTCACATCTCGTACTTTTAATCCACCTGATCGAACACTGACTCACAGAATTGGTCAGAATCTACTGTCATCGGTCGGTAGGCTAAACAGATCGCAACGCCTGTCGTGATCTGAAGCCAACTCTCTATTCTGCCAAGGCTAAACAGAATTGATCAGAATCTACTACCGTGGGACTATTTTCATTCGAATGCTTTCGATGATCCGAATCCAATGGTGGTGGTTTCGGGTCGATCTGAGATCGTTAGGTTGGTCAAATCGAGGTTTTTCACCTCCAGAAACGTGTCTGGGAAACGTTGACTTTTCGAGCGTTTTGGGAGTTTTATCCTATGGACATATATAAATAGTTAGTGACCTTCGGGTATGATTTGGACAGGATAGGAAGTCCCAGAGATGGTGGATTAGCCTCGGGGAGGCTTATGGCAAGCGTATCGAGGCAGTAGCTAGGACGGTCTGTGAGTGGAGTTTTGTTTTCGAAATATGATGCATGCATAACTGTTTTATGTGTTTTATATCTATGTGTTTGTGGTATTTGTTATTTACGTATTTGCATGTATTTCCAGGCGTATGGTTTTATGTTGGATTTATATGTGCTTGTGTTTTCAATAATGGTTTGATGAAATGATTTCGGATTTGAAATATGGAATCGGGCATGAGACGCATTTGATTTCGAAACTATCGGACTTGGAGTCCACTTGATTTAATGAGAAATCGGGCAAGAGGCCCATTTGGTTTACATGATCGGGCGAGAGGCCCAGTTAGTTATGATATAGGGCATGAGTCCCATTGGTGATTTATAAATATGATTTCGGGTACGGAGATGCTACTTGGATTTGGAATTGAGAGATTGGACTTGGAAGTACGTTTATAAGTATCTTATAATGGTTTCTAGTTGATTAGGATGAAGAAATCCGTTGTAATTCGCTGGAATTTGACGGATTTGAGAACATGGTCGAACCACCCGTTTTCTAGCTAAACAGGTCCACGAGACAATGAACAGCGTTGGTACTGTGCCAGGCGTGTGGGGGCGCGTGGATGGTAATCTTGAGGTACGGTCAACGTGTGATTTGATGCTTTCGATGTAACGAACATTTTGGCATAGGCTTCGAGTCGATCGGATACTGTTTTGATATAGTCTCGAGGATCCGAAGTGTTATATTTTGTTTTAAATACGTTTTTTAATCCTGAAAAAATTGGGGGATTTTAATATCATATTACTTGAGGTGATAGTGACCCTTAGTGGTGGTTTTTGACAGGATTCGTGATTCCTGGAATTGACGGAATAATGCGCAGCTCGGAATTGAGCAACTTGGACGTTGTGTGAGTGGACGTTTATTTTATAAACTGTTATGCATGGACAGTTAAATGTTTTACATGATTTATTTCATTATTTTAATTGCAATGATTGCATGATGATTTGATATGATTACTTGTTGATTTTATGGATTATTTAATCGGTTTTCATGCACGATTTACGATGAATAGCGAAAACAATGTTTTGGGCTAGGTCCGGGTTTGAGAATGGTGTTTGAATTAGATTGTGAGTCAAGGATGACTTTATGGAATATTTAATGATTTATGGATGCGTAATTCCTGGAGAAACCAGATGTGTCATGCCCGCTGAGTCTGGATTTGCAATTTATTGTCTGCTTTGGGCCTCCTCGCCCTCACGGTTTTGTTTTCGGGAGATCATAGTGCAACATCCCAGGGGGTCACCCATCATGGAATTGCACCATCCTCAACTCTCTTAACCTTGGAGTTCCAACTGAACCCAAAGCCAATGAGCTCCCCAAAGGCCTCTTGCTAGATAGGTGTGTGCCTACACCTTTAAGGCACACCACCACTCCCCTCCCAGACCATTCCCCTCTCACAGAAATGTGGGATCGTTCACCATTCCTTTCAGGACACGGGTCTTACAATCCAACCCCCTTAGGGCCCAGCGTCCTCGCTGGCACACTTCCCAGTCGGAGTCTAGCTCTGATACCATTCTGGCAAGACCCGACCCTCCTCGGTCAGGACCCGACTCTAGCACGATATTGTCCACTTTGGGCCTCCTCGCCCTCACGGTTTTGTTTTCGGGAGATCACAATACAACTTCCCACGGGGTCACACATCATGGAATTGAACTAGCCTCAACTCGCTTAACTTTGGGGTTCCAACCGAACCCAAAGCCAATGAGCTCCCCAAAGGCCTCGTGCTAGATAGGTGTGTGCCTACACCTTTAAGGCACACCACCACTCCCCTCCCAAACCATTCCCCTCTCATAGGAATGTGGGATCGTTCACCGTTCACTCCAGGACACGGGTCTTACAGTTGAATTGTGTTTGATAGTGATTTTGCATTTAGATGTTTTATGATGGATGAAACAGATTTCTGGAAATGTTAGCCACGGACTTATTGTGGGTCCTATGGTTTGTGATATGATGTGATTAAAATCTGGTTGTTCATATGTTTTATTCTATGCATGGATGTTTTATAACTGGAGGGGAAAATGCTTTGTTTTGAAATGTATTTTAAAACGATATTATTTTTGTCCACCCACACCTTTTATGGTTTTGATGACCCTCTAGGTCGTAGCACGAGGATCGGGGCTGATAAGGAAGTGGAGGCATGAGTGGAGATCAGTGTGGTTGTCCCTTTTCTGGCAAGAGCTGAGGGTAATTTCGGTACTTCAGATGACTTGTCATATGACCGGGCACGATTATCGAACTCCATTTGGGACGGGCCCTGTCAAGATACTACCTGGATATTCACATCCTTTCGATTGTACTCTTACTTACAGACCTCGTTTGAACAACGAAAGGAAGATACTACCTAGATATCCATATCCTTTTGATTGTACAATATCTTATATAACTTGTTGGAAAAAAACGTAAGAATATACGACCTAGAAATCCTCATCCTTTTGATTGTATTCTTCCTTATAGAAATTTTTTGAACAACGACAAGAAGATACTAGGAATGTATCCTTATCCTTTAGATTTTACATTTCCTTATAGAACTCGTTTGAACAAGTAAAGAAGAAAGTACCTTGGTAACCTCATCCTTTTGATTGTACTCTTCCTTATCGAACTTGTTGAATGACAAGAAGATACTGCCAAGGTATCCTCATCCTCTTCATTGTACTCTTCGGTATAGAAATTTTTTGAACAACGAAAGGAAGATACTACCAATGTATCCTCATATTTTTCATTGTAGTTTTCCTTATGAAACTTATTTGAACAACGACAGGAAGATACTACCATGGAATCCTCATCCTTTTGATTGTACTCTTCCTTATTGAACTTGTTAAAACCACGAAAAGAAGATACTACCAAGATATCATCATCCTTTCTATTGTACTCTTCTTTATAGAATTTGTTTGAAGAACGACAAGAAGATAGTACCAATGTTTCCTCATCCTTTTCATGTTACTCTTCCTTATAGAACTCGTAGGAAAAAAACTTAAGAATATACGGCCTATAAATCTGCATCCTTTTGATTGTACACTTTCTTATAGAACTCTTTTGAACAACAAAAAGAAGATACTACCTAGATGTCCACATCCTATTGAATGTACTCGTCCTTATAGAACTCGTTTGAACAACAAAACGAAGATACTACCTAGATATATGCATCCTTTTGATTGTACTCTTCCATATAGAAATTTTTTGAACAGTGAAAAGAAGATACTACCAATGTGTCCTCATCATTTTGATTGTACTCTTCCTTATAGAACTCATTAAAACAATGAAAGGAAGATACTACCTAGATATGCTCATCCTTTTGATTGTACTCTTCCTTATTGAACATGTGAGAAAAGACTTGAGAATATACAGCCTAGGGATCCTAATCCTTTTCATTGCACTCTTCCTTATAAAACTTTTTTGAACAATGGCAAGAAGATACTACCATGAGTTCCTCATTCTTATGATTTTGATATTCCTTATAGAATTCGTTTGAACAACGAAAGGAAGATACTTCCTAGATATCCTCATCCTTTTGATTGTACTCCTCCTTATAGAACTTGTTGGAAAATGCTTATGAATATACTAACAAGAAGATACTACCATAGGATCCTCATCCTTTTGATTTTACTTTTCTTATAGAACTTGTTTGACCAACGAAAGAAAGTTACTGCCTAGATATCCTCATCTTTTTTATTGTATCCTCATCCTTTTCCTTTTCATTTTACTCTTTCTTACAGAACTCGGTTGAACAACGAAAGGAACATACTACCTAGAGTTCTATATCCTTTTGGTTGTACTCTTACTTATAGAAATTGTTGGAAAAAACGTAAGAAACTTCATATATATCCTCATCCTTTTGATTATACACGTAAAGAATTTTTTTGAACAACTACAAGAAGATACTACCAATGTATCCTCATCATGTAGATTTTACTTTTCCGTATAGAACTAGTTTGAACAACTAAAGAAGAAAGTAACTAGGTAACCTCATCCTTTTGATTGTACTCATCCTTGTAGAACTTGTTTGAACAACGACAATAAGATACTACCAAGGTATCCTCATCCCTTTCATTGTACTCATCCTTATAAAACTTGTTTGACAACGACATGAAGATACTACCGTGGGATCCTCATCCTTTTGATTGTACTCTTACTTATTGAACTCGTTTAAACAACGACAAGAAGATACTACCATGGGATCCTTATCCTATTTATTTTACTCTTCCTTATAGAACTCGTTTGAACAACGAAAGGTAGATACTACCTAGATATCCTCATCCTTTTGATTGTACTTTTCTTTATAGAACTTGTTGGAAAATAATTAAGAATATACTACCTAGAAATCATCATCCTTTTGATTGTACTCTTCCTTATAGAACTTTTTTGACCAAGGACAATAAGATTTTACCAAGGTAAACTCAACCTTTTGATTGTACTCATCCTTATAGAACTTGTTTGAACAACGACAAGAAGATACTTGCAAGGTATCCTCATCCTTTTGATTTTACACTTCCTTATAGAACTCCTTTGAACAAATAAAGAAGATAGTACCAAGATAACCTCATCCTTTTGATTGTACTCTTCCTTATAGAACTTGTTGGAAAATACAACGACAACATGAAACTACCATGAAATCCTCATTCTTTTTATTTTACTCTTCCTTATAGAACTCGTTTGAACAACAAAAGGAAGATACTGCCTAGCTATTGTTAGGTCATATTTTATGCATTTTTCCATGCATTATTATCTTTGATGTAGTATAATATCTTTGATCACATAGGAGAAAATGATAATTTTTGTGATAGTGGTGCAGGATTGGACGTTACATCGAATTAGAAAGACGTCGGTGTAAAAAGGAAGAAATTCGGAGTTGAAAGAGCTTACTTATGGAGCAAGGAAAAAAAACTTGGAAAATAAGAAGTTGTCACTATTCACACATCACTATTCACCCTGACATTGTTCCCATGAATAGTATCAGATTCCCTTTCTTTCCGTATTTGCCCTCATGCTTTCTTATCTATATAAGCCCTCTTCACTCTCAAAATAAACCGTAGCCTCTACATAACAAAAAATCAGATCTGCACTTCTTTTTTCATTCTCCTTCTCTTCCATTGAGAAAACCTCGAAAATAAAACTTATCTTTCTATTTCCCTTCCATAATCATCTCCTCTATTCCATTGTAACGACCTGTACCGAATTATCGGGATTAATTAAGAATTAATGATGGATTAGCCTCGCTAATCAGGGACTAATCGGGAATTAGCCTAGGATTAACGGACGTTCAGTGCAAAATTACGATTTTGCACCTAAACGAGGGTGAAAGTTAACTTTTGATCCCGGAGGTCCGATGACTGAGGGCTGAGGACAGTTAAGTAGATCGAGTCGATACGAATACGTCGACAGGCAGCACATCAAAATCGGACGTTCAATGGAGAAGTTACGGTTCACGGAAGATCAAGGGAACTATTTACGGTGGCACATTTTACGAGGAAAAAATTGGAGTTTTGTCTTACGTGGATCCCACCCCGACACCAAAGTCTAACCCCGTCCTCGTGGTCCACCACGTCCTCTGCCAACTTCTCTACAGCCTATCGCATCAAAAGTCGAGACCGTATTCAGACTCTGCTCTGCTGTTCCTCGACCTGTACCGCTACTACATGATTTGTATGGGCAGTCCCTTATCATATGTCCAGGCTCTCCACAAGAATAACAAGTCACTGAACCAGGCCGACTAGGTCTATCGCTCTGTCCACCAGTAGATCCCACAGATGTCCCACTAGACTGAGATGTTGTGTGGGGTCTAAAACCAAACCTCTATGTACTCTCACTACCAAAACTCTGGCGAACGCCACCAGAATATCGATAACTAGAACTACCCCTCTTAGACCACCTCTGGCTCGAAGATACCTGATACTGACGTTCCTGAAGTCGACCAAAGCCTGAAAACTGCTGTCGTACTGGCAAGGTCGCCTCAAATCTAGCAGCAGCATCAGACAACTCTCTCAGGGTAGCATAAGATCCTACTGTCACAGTACCACGGATTTCGTTTCCCAATCCTTGCTCATATCTTCGACACTTGTCCTCCTCGTTTGCCACATACAGAGGACTGAAACTAGATAGGTTCAAGAATTTCTGCTCGTAGTCAGCCACTGACAAGTTTCCTTGTTGCATCTGAAGGAACTGCACCTCCTTGGCATTATGAAAAAAATGAAGATAAAAATGGTCTATGTAACGCCCCGGACGTACTGGAAATGTAATATTATAAAATATTGAATAAAATGACGTTTTTACCCTGGTGATTCGTATGGTCAATTTACCGACTTTTGATTAGGAGGTCAAACGGACGTTGAACGATGACCGTGACGTAGTTCGGGACGTCACGAGTTCATAGACAGGTGGCACGTTCGATTCGGACGAACAGGGTGAAAGTTATGATGTTCGGAAGTTCAGGGGCATTATCGTAATTTGGACGTTATATGGGAAAAAGTTGACTTTTTGTTTGACAATTGGTATGCATTTGACTCGAAGACCGTTATGTTCGTCTCGACGCCCCGAGTACAACGACAGGTGGCACGCTTGAAACGGACGTCGGATGACCGAGTTATGGGTCACGAAAGCTAGAGGGCAATTTGGTAATTTTTTCCCTGAGGGAATTTTGGTCTTTTCACACGGGGTACTGTTCACCACCGTGGAAAAACAGAGTGTGCGGCCGTGGGTTGAGCGTGCAATTGTTTAAGGTTTGGTGGAGGGATCAGACACTTTGTTTATGGAAATTGAGGCATTGGAAGCACCCCATCGTGGCTGTGCAGAGCTTCAGTGCAGGGCAATTTGGTAATTTTTGCCCTGAGGTCATTCTGAGAGAGAGTTTTAGCGAGGTTCTGAGACGGGGAAGAGAAAAACGCAGAAATGGAGGGAAATTCAAAGGTTGGGTTTTGAGGCGAGTTGAACCAAACTGAGGGTGGAATTAGTCTTCTGGGATCCCAGCTAACGCAACCGTGCAAGAATTGAGGAGGATTGATCAAGGTTTGCTCAGAGACTCAAGTTCCAGTTTCTGGAAAAACACAGTGTTGAGGACGACGACTTCCAGGTTAGTTTGGGGTTAATTGGTTGGATGTTTTGGTTCGTTTGGGTTCCCTTAAGTTGCTGGTGAAGCTAATTTGATTGTGGCACTGGGTTGGGTGAGTTCTGAGTGACGACCCGTTCGTCTGTTCGAGTCTGGATTGCATCGATTTAGGGACAGTCGAGGTTAATCATCAACACAGACCTAAAATTTATGGATTAGAGGAAATAATAGGATCAAAAACGAGAGGAATTGATTGAGAATTGGGCTTGAACTGGTCGGGTCGAGTCGCGGGTAATAGACCCGTTTATCAGTCTATCCGGGTAGGAACGATGACACTGTAGCATGGCGCGTGGCCTTCACGCGCAGCCACTTTGGGCGGCGCGTGACGGCGCGTGCGATGTCATCTCCGATCACGGTCAACATGGAAATTGTTCCTTTCAGTCCAATTAACATTTTACCTTTAGGACTCGAGTTGTTCGGGAGTCATTCGGGATAATTTCGGGAGTCCGAAAGATTAAGTCTTTAAGTTTATTTTCGCCGAAAAATCCGGGGAAATTAGGGAAAAGTTATACGAGCTACTTGAGGATGTTTGTAATCTTTCTTGTACATTTTTACAGGCCCGGACACTTCCGAAGCTACGGAGGAGCACGCGGGACGCGATTGACGCGTCCTAAAACCGTGAGTGGACTTTTTGATTTCCTAAATTGGGCATGCATGACTATCTTGTTTATTTATCTCTTGGTTTTACATATGATTTTATGATGGTGATATGTTATATCGGTTTTACGTGTTTTCACGTTTTTTGAGATATTTATCGTATTTCACGCATTTCGAGGTTACGATTTTCGCTTACGCATGCATGATGATTTTGATAAAGTACCTGGATATGAATATGCATGTTTCGGATTTATGATGTTTGATCACATTGTGAAGTAATTTCTGGAAATTGCATGTGTTGGAATTTGTATGTGAATTCGGACATGAGTCCTGTTACGATGAGAAATGTTTTGGAATTATGTTGGAAAAAGACTTGTGATGAATCCTGATTTATTATGTGCAAAAACGGTTTTGGGTTTAAAGACCCGGTTAATGGTTGGATCCGGTTTTGGGTTTAAAGACCCGGTACGTTGATGACGGGGGCGGGCCCGAAAATTGGGTTTAAAGACCCGAATTAAGTTTAAAGACTCGTGAGTTTAAAGACTCGGTTATTATGATACCCCCCGAGGCCTATTAATCATGTTTTGAGTTTAAAGACTCGTTGATATCCCGGGAAGGCCTAATGTTGAGTTTAAAGACTCGGATGGATCCAACGGCATAATTGAGGTTAATGATTCACGTTTTACTTGAATTGTGCAATTAACGTTCAAAATGACGGTTTCTGAAACCTGGAATTATTAAATGGTTTTTACATGAATTATGGTGACCCTTTGTAACGTTTTCCATGTGTTTTGGAAAAAGAGTTTTCAAAAGTGCAATATGCAAAATTTGAATTTTTGGTTATGCATGCGTGTTACAAAACTGGAGGGCGAACCCGATTTCGGAAAAATTGTTTTCCCTATAAAGCTTATGTTTCGGTCCACTCACACTTTGTTGTTTTAAATTCCCTCCAGGTCGTGGTACAAGCGTGGGGGCAAGCGCCGAGGCAGAGGTGGAGGCATAAAGTTTTCCGTTACAGAGTAGTTTCACAGAGTAGGACTTGTTTCTTTAATTTGTTTTGTAATATTGCTCTGTGAAACTGTGGACTTGACGTCCAGTCGGATGTATTTGTTTAATCTCCCTGGTCTGACAATGGGTGTGTTGTAATTTTAACTAGTTTTCCGGTCTTTCGGGTTCGATTGTCAGATGGGAGCAGGATGCTTCCCGATTATCGAGGCGATAATCGGGGTGGGTCCTGTCAGTCTAGGAAACGGTGCCTGAAATCCTCCCAACTCAGGGTGCGAGCATCCAACCCTGTCAGCTGCAATCCGCGCCACCATCTATAAGCATTATTACTCAGCTTGAATGTGGCTAATGGAACCATGTCCCCAAGTGGGCATCGCATGATCTCGAAAATCCGTTCCAAATGAGTAATCCATTCATTGGGCTTGTCTGGGTTGGTCTGGCCAGTAAAACTAGTGGCCCCCAAACATTGAGCTCTTTCTACATCTGGACCCTCCATCTCATCGCCAGGTTGTACACAAGGCTCGTGTCTCTGAGGGATATTGAGGTATCTGTAAGTAAAACAGATCAGTATAACCACATATGCACACAACGTGCAGGACTCAGACCGCAACCTAATGCTCTGATACCAATTTGACAAGACCCATCCCGATTATCCCTCGATAGTCATGAAGGATCCTGCTCCCGTCTGACAATAACTTTAAAGTGCCAAAAGTAACCTTACATATATACATATATGTAACGACCTGTCCCAAATTCCAGGATTAGATTAGTAACTAATCATGATTAGTGGGGTTAATCGGTGATTAGTAGGGCGAAATCGGACGAACGATGCAAAATGACCGTTTTGCCTCTAGTCGTGGGTAAAACATTGACTTTTAATTCTGGGGGTCAAATGGACTTTGAACAATGACCATGACGTAGTTTGGGACGTCACGAGTTCATAGACAGGTGGCACGCTCGATCCCGACGTTCAAGGTGAAAGTTATGACGTTCGGATGTTAAGGGGCATTTTGGTAATTTTGGTTAGTAGGGGCAAAATGTTGATTTTTGGCCGGGAGGTCCGATGGCCGAGGACCGTTAGGTAGGTCTCGATGCCCTGAGTCTGTAGACAGGTGGCACGCATCAATCAGAGTTTGGATGACCAAGTTACAAGTCTAGAGGCGTGAAGGGAAATTTGGTAATTTTGTGCAGAAGAGCAAAATGGTAAATTCCTTGGGGAAAATTGAGAAATTTTCGTGGATGGGGTTCTCTTCAGAAACATAACACCATTGTTTTGAGTTGATTAATTGACTGAGTGAGAAGCAGAGACGCAGAGACACTGGGAAACTCAATCAAACTTCTGTGAGAGGCTGAGGACAGTGAAATGACGGTGGAGGTTTGGAGGATAGCCGCCTTGCACGGTGGTTCACGACAAGGTGAGGTAAACCGAGAGCCCAGTTATGTTCAGGTTTTTGAAAGTCGAACTTTAACTGTAGTTTTGAACTCCTATTCAATTCTAATGAGACCTAGGGACAGAGACGAGCCCATTGAACCCGATTTCGAGGCTCGAGGAGGGGTGGATCGAGAGGAAGGACGATTGAAAAATCTGGGCTTCGGGTTTTTGTTCAGAGGTAAAGATCTAGACGTATTTTCTTTATTTTTATTTCATAAACCTCTTAATTGGACCTAGAAGAACACATAGGAAGAAACCCCATAGGAAATGGCTGAGTATTGGCTGAGAATCGGCCAGACCGGTTCACCGGTTCAGTCGAACCGAAAAAACCAGAGGACCGGGTTCAGTGCGAGGTAGGGGATGACACTGTTCACGCACGTGGGCTTCACGCGCAGTCACTTGCAGCGGTGCGTGATGGGTCCAATGGGGAAGTGTTCAACATGTGAAATAATCTATTCGATGTAACAAACATTTTGGGATTGGTTTCGTGTCAATCAGACACCGTTTCGATATTGTTCGGGAAGTCTGAAGGTTTTGAATCAAGTTTAAATATAGTTAAAAATTCGGAAAAATTATGGGACCTTGATAGGAGGTTAATGAAGAGGTTAGTGACCCTCTAATGTGATTTGGACAGGTTTGGAAGTCCCGGTGATAGTGGTGAGGCCCGGGAAGGCCTATGGCACGCGTATCGAGGCGCATCGTTGGACGGTCTGTGAGTGGACTTTGGTTTTATAAAGTTTATGCGTGCATAACTATTTTATATGGATTACGATTGTGATTATATGATGTTGATTTGGATATTGGTGAATTATATGGTTTCACGCATTTCGAGGATATTTACGTACTTGCACGTAAATCGAGGTTTTTCCGGTTTTACACTAATTTTCCATACTTATGGTTTTGGATATGATTTCATGAAATGGTTTTGAAATTGGAAAGATAAACTCAGGCATGAGGCCCAATTGTTTTGGAAACCTCGGACTTGGAGTCCAATTGAGTTATGTAATCGGGCCGGGGGCCCAATTGCTTTATGAAATCGGGCCCAGTTATTTATAAATGTGATTTAGGGTCGTGGACCCTAAATAGATTTGAATAAATGGTTTTGGATTTGATAAATCAGATGTTTGGACTTGTGATGGTTTCATGGAAATTCCGGGCAGGCCCTTTGACATGTTTGAAATGATTGATAAACTGTTTTCCATAAACCATCTTGATATGAGGATATGTGATGGTCTCCTCCAAGTGTCTGGGACACTGGGGAAGTCACAGTGCATTGCCTGCGAGGGGTCATTATACGGAGCTACCGGACCGTATAGTGACTTTGGAGCAGGATTGCTATGATTAGGCATCTGGGACGTCAGACATCTGGTATGTCAGAGATATTGACCCGGAGAGACCCCGGGCAGTACGCGTTGCTTATTATTATACCGTGAGATACGACATCTGGGACGTTGAGCGTCTGGGACGCTAGGCATCTAGGATGCCCAGGATGGTTTAAACATGTTTTTCTGGAAATGGTATTTATGGTTATGGTTTTGGGCGATGGCCCACTTGGAATTGGAATTGGTATTCTGGAAGTTGGATTTGTATAATATATGTTTGGTTTTCGGTATTCATGGTTTTGGGTAGGGACCCACATGATTTGGTTTTACGGTTTCTGGGCTAAGGCCCTAATGGTTATTTTTTTGTAAATAGTTTACTTACTGGTTTTCGATGCATGCATACGTTTTAATGAAGGGCATAAATATCTTTGTGAAATGTGTTTTATGAACTTATTTATTTTCGTCCACTCGCAGTCTTTGTTGTTTTTAATGCCCTTCAGGTTGATCACGGATGCGACTGCAGCAGAGACTGTGACATTGCATACCTCCTCCATCGATCCTTCCGCACTCTGGAAGCTCGTTGGGCCAGTGGCTTTAGGTTATCCCTTGTCTGACACTTCGTGTCAGACGGGAGCATGACACATCCCACGGTAATCCCGGGGGGATTGGGATGGGTCGTGTCATATACAACATAACAAATGATAAACATTGTCAGACAAGGTATAGTTATGTTTTCCAAGACCGTTGACCTCACAAGTTTGACTAGTCAACAGGTTTACAGAGCATAGGTAATACTACAAGTAGGGATCAAAATCCTACTCTGCAAGGTGTCTGAGTGCACAACGGTCTACTTATTCCTCTACCTCGATACTAGTCCCTGTACCTGTGTACTAGCCTGGAGGGTACATAAAATATCAAAGGTGTGAATGGATAAAAATAAAGTTTTAGAAATACATTTATCAAAATACATTCTTACCCTCCAGTTTCGCAAACATGCATGCATATCATAAAACATGAGTAATAGCATGAAATCAATCAAATAAGAACAGTGGACAGATAAAATAAAAACATGTTTTCCCATGGTCCATAAAACGCATGTTCATCAAATCAGTTCATAATATAAAGTATCTGGACACAAATATCAATAAATCATCATAATACCACCAATCCTCAATACCCAATCTCAATATCCAAGTAACCCGTCACGATATCAATGCAACGCGTGCAACTCGGGTGTCTCATGTCTGAGTACCTCCCCAGGATCTACGACGTCTGGGGTGATATCATCTCCAGGATCTACGACATCTGGAGGATATCATCATAATCTCACACTCCTGAGACTGAGCCTCCCTCGGAGCTACTCATCTCTAGGCAGTGAATCGTGACTACTCCAGGATCTACGACGTCTGGAGGAGACCATCAAATCACAGAGGATGGTATATGTGGAACAGTCACCAAATCCAATAATCTCATTTTAAAACCATTCAACTCTCAAATCAAGTCAAAAACATTTCAATAGGGCCTCTGCCCAAAAACATAGCTTTTACAAAGCAAGTTCCACAAATCCATCATAAAAATAATGTCCAGAATATACTTTATAAATCAAAATCATCAATTTCATCATATTCACATGTGACTCCAAATCCGAGTCAAAATCACTATCCAATTGGGTCTCAAGCCCAAAATATCATTTTCACGCAAATCCGTGCAATCACAACCTCAGTTGCCAATTTCACATAAATCCATAAAATATAGCCAAAAACATTACAATTTCACCAAATCAATTTCCCGACTCATAATCCAAGTCAAAACCAATCTCAAATCCCTGGCCTTCGCCCAAAACAACAATTTCATAGTTTTCTCGAAAATCGTGCCCAAAATCATATAAAACAATATAATATTCCCAAAATCCAAAAATCATCATATCGAAACATCAATAATGCCGAATCATTCCCAATCATATCATAAAGCATTTAAAACATATATGCATGCATTCAGGGTAGAAAACAAAAGTCCACTCACACACCGTCCAGATTGTTCAGTTTCGAGCTGTTCGTTCTCTTCCGATGTCCTGGGATTATTCCGGCCTGTCAAACAAAGTAATTTAAGGTCACTAGGTTATCACATAACCCCACATATGAATTCCCTAACCGTCGGAATTTAATAATATTATTTAAACATAAACTCTAGCTTCGGATACTCGAAACTACTCCGAATCCAAATCCGATTAACCCGAAACCAATGACAATAGGTTCGTATCATCGAGAACATCAAAAAGTATGTTGGACCCATGCTCAGAAACCCAGCCACGTTCCGTGCACAGTACTGCTACAGTACCATCTCTCGCACCCTATTACCTGATAAACGGGCCGTGAACCCGTGATATGACCCGGTACAATCTTCCTCAATTTGACCTCGATTTCTTCCATTCTTTCATCTAATCTCATCTAACCTCTCTTAATTTAGTTTCTGTAACCTTGATTGTTTCAATTAAAACTGAAATCCTTACATCCCATGATAACCCTTCAAACGGGTTTCATGATCGGGTTCATTCAATTCGTCCCAGTTTTCTAAATTAATTTACACAAGAAGCATCGTGAGAGTGAAATAAACAGTTTTACATAATCAATTTCACCAATTCTTACCTCCAACTATTCAAACCCAAGCTCGATTTTGAGCAGAAATTGGAGTCTCTGTTCTTGCTCAAAACAACGCTGTTTTCCTTCGTTTTGGTCGTGTACTAGTTCGAAATGGTCTCAGAAGATCGAATCCAATCTCAATTTTGATCCTTGAGGCTTAGAACTCTCAATTCGATTTTTTACTTTGTTTTTTTCAACTATTCATATACGGTTTCTCATTTTCTATCTGACACTCGGGTTTCTGTTTCCTCCTAACCTCTCAATTGCTCCAGGTTGTTCAGACACATTCGAATGGTCTCTGGCTGGTCTCTAGTTGGATCGAAGGAGATTAATTTCTCTGTTTTTGTATATGTATTGGATTTAAACGGTGAAAGGTTTTCAAACCGTGGAATGGGCGATGTCAAAGACATTCAGCCCCCTCCTTAGGCCGCCAGCTGTCCCAAATCAACGGCAGGAATTATCATTTTAATGACTCGGCCAAAATTTGCCATTTGACCATTTTGCCCTTCACGTAACAAATTACCATTTTGCCCCTTAACTCCACAGACCCGTAACTTTTTCATCCGAGCTCCTTTTTCGACGTGCCACCTGTCTACGGATTCAGTGTCTCGAGACCAACACAATGATCCTCAAAAAATGTACAAAACGTATTCCAAAAAAAAAGTCAACATTTAACCACGCCCCTCCAAGGGTAAAAACGTCAGTTTACATATTATTTTATAATTTTACATACTTTGGATTTTCGGTGCGTTACAACCTTCCCCCCTTAAGAAATTTCGTCCCCGAAATTTGAAGAAAACAAATACGGATACTTCTCTCGCATCTGTGTCTCGGGTTCCCATGTGGTCTCTTCCTCGTTCTGATTTCTCCAAAGAACCTTCACTAGGGGAATCGTCTTTCGGCGAAGCACCTTATCCTTTCGATCCAAGATCTGTACAGGCTGTTCCTCAAAGCTTAAGTTTTCCCTGAGCTCAATGGGTTGTTCTTCTAACACATGGGACTCATCATACACATATTTCTGCAGCATCGACACATGGAGTACATCATGGACCCTGGAAAGCTCTGAAGGTAATGCTAATCTGTAAGCAACTTGGCCAATCCTCTCAACAATCTCATAAGATCCGATGAAACAGGGGCTCAATTTCCCGCGCCTACCAAATCGTACTATGCCTTTCCAAGGAGATAACTTCAGAAAGACCTGATCTCCAACTGCAAATTCAAGATCTCTGATCCGACGGTCCACGTAGCTCTTTTGTCTATCCTGGACTGCCTTGAGTCTATCTCTGATGAGCTTAACTTTCTCCGTCAACAGATCTATCAGTTCGGACTTAGACAATGTTCTTTCGCCCACTTCAGTCCAACATAAAGGGGTTCTGCACTGTCGTCCATATAAGGCTTCATAAGGTGCCATCCCAACACTTGCTTGGTAACTATTATTGTAGGCGAATTCCATCAATGGTAAATGTGACTTCCAAGTACCTTGGAATTGCAGAACACACATGCTCTCATCATATCTTCCAAGGTCTGGATGGTCCGTTCTGACTGTCCGTCTGTCGGAGGGTGGAACGCCGTACTAAAATGCAATCTTGTCCCAAACGCTTTCTGTAAACTCTGCTAGAATCTGGATGTAAATCGTGGATCTCGATCTGATACGATAGAGGCAGGAGTGCCATGTAATCGTATAATCTCATTAATGAATAGTCTGGCATACTGGTTCATCTGAAAGTCTTCCCTCACAAGTAAGAATTGCGCTGACTTGGTGAGTCTATCCACAATCACCCAAACTCCATCGTGACCTCTGGGCGTCCTAGGAAGTTTAAACACAAAATCCATGATTATATGGTCCCATTTCCACTCTGGGATAGGAAGTGGTTGCAAAGCTCGATAGGGTCTCTATCTCTCTGCTTTTGCCTGCTGACATATCAAACCCTTGCTCACATATTCAGCAATTTCCCGTTTCATACCCGGCCACCAATAATGTTCTCGAAGCGTATGGTACATTTTGGTCCCTCCTGGATGCATACCGTACGCCGAACTACGGGCCTCTTCCAGAATCTCCTTCTTTAATGCTATATCTTCAGGTACACATAACCTTCCTTCCTTTGTTAAAGCCATCATCGCTAACTGTGTAATCCTGCCGTTCCTCTGCTTCCACTTCAATTCGAAGAATACATAAGATAAGGTCTTGGAATTGGGCATCAATGATCTGATCGATTAGAATTGGGCAAATGATCTGATCGAAGAATACATAAGATAGGGTCTTCAATTCCTGAAAACTCCGCTCGCAAGTCTCATCCCAAATGAACTTAATTCCCTTCCTAGTCAAGTGAGTCAATGGGGAAGAAATCGTAGAAAATCCTTCTACGAAACGTCCGTAGTAACCGGCCAACCCTAAAAAGCTCCTCACTTCGGTCACTGTTTTTGACTGCTCCTAGTTTTCCACTGCCTCAATCTTCTGGGGATCAACACAAATTCCTTCTGCAGAAATCACATGTCCCAGAAACCCCACACTAGTTAACCAGAATTGGCACTTACTCAATTTGGCAAAAAGCTGGTTCTCCCTCAGTGTATCAAGCACAAGCCTCGGGTGTTTCTCATGCTCCTTCTTACTGTTTGAATACACCAAAATATCATCAATACACACAGTAACAAACTGATCAAGATATTCCCGAAACACGTAGTTCATCAAATCCATAAATGTCGTCGGTGCATTGGTTAACCCAAATGGCATTACTAAAAACTCATAATGACCATACTGAGTACGGAAGGCTGTTTTCGGAATATCCTCTTCTCGAATCCTTAACTGATGGTAACCAGAACGGAGATCAATCTTTGAAAAATACATAGCTCCCCTCAACTGGTCAAACAAATCATCGATTCGTGGCAAAGGGCACTTACTCTTTATCGTAGCCTTGTTAAGTTTCCTATAATCCATGCATAATCTCAAGCTGCCCTCTTTCTTCCTTACAAACAGTACGGGGGCTCCCCATGGTGACACACTTGGTCGAATAAACCCCATGTCAACTAGATCTTGCAACTGCACCTTCAATTCCCTTAATTCGGCTGGTGCCATACGATAGGGTGTCAAGGAAATAGGTCGTGTACCAGGAATCAAATCAATAGTGAACTCAATCTCCCTATGCGGTGGTAATCCTGGTAAATCCTCAGGAAACACATCTGGGAACTCACATACTACTAGGATGTCTTTGGCCCTGGCTGGGGTATCCCGTACATCGATCACATGTACGGAAGTTCAAGGGTAATTTGGTTAAAAAGGGGAAATTTGTTGACTTTTCAAACGACATGGACTTTTCACATAATTCGAAGATCATTGGGTAGGTCCCGAGAAGGTGAATCTGTAGACATGGTAATTGGTCAATTGAAGATCGTTATGGGTCTAGGAGTGTGAAGGGCATTTTGGTAATTTGTAAGGAGAAGGGAAAAATGGTAATTGGTCAATTGAATAAGAAATGGGACGGTGATTGGTCTGATTCAGCCATGGTTATGCCATTAAGTGACATTTGTCACTTTCTAAGGAAGATTAGTGGCAAGTGGATGTGTGTGCGGTGGTGGGAATTAGCTAAGTGCAGGTAAAAGAGAATTGAACCCCGTGTGTGTGTGTTTGAAAAACAGAGACCAGAGAAGAGACCAACCTTGCTGGATCGACCTCCCCAACAACCAATTGAGAGAAAAGAAGAACTGGAGAAGAATTAAGAGAGGGAGAACAGAGAATTGAGAGTGAGAGAGGAAGAAAAGTGATGAAAATTGTGAAAGGAAAATCAAAAACCCGAAACTTGTTCTTGGACAATTGAAATTCAATTTCGAGTTGTAGACCAGCCTAAGTCAAATTAAGGTTCGATTAAGACTTCTGGGACCTTGAGTAGTAGAACACAATAAAAAACAGAAGTAATCGAGGAGGTATTGGCCAAGAACTGGACCCGCGACGGTTTGGAACTTCCATGATTGAGTTCGATCATACAAAGGTATGTTCAAGTCAAATTGAGCTTGAATTCATGGTTAGAATGAGTCTATGATGCTTCCTAACTGATCAATTTAAAGAAATCAATGAAAATTGAAGGGATTGAATGATGAACAGTCTTCGAAAAATTGAATTGAGTTGGATAGTTGGAAGTACTTATAATTGGAATTGATATGACAGACCTTTAATTCACGTGTTTACGATGCTACTGGACATTTGAATTACAGAAAACAAGATGGAATTGAACAGGATTGAAACAAGTCAACACGCGGGCTGAACGACCTGTTTAACAGGCAGTCGGGCAGATACGATGAACAGTGCCTACGCGTGAGACCGAATCTCGAGGTGAGTTCAACATGAAACTTGCTCCTTTTAATGTAACGGACATTTTGGCACTAGTTTCGAGGAAATCAGATATCGTTTTGATAGTGTTCAGTGTATTCGAAGTTTTCGTATACATTTAAAATACGTATTTAAATCCCGAAAAAAATTGGAGAAAATTATATGAAGTATATTGGAGTGTTAGTGACCATAGATATTGATTTTGGACAGGAATTATAATTTCCGAAATTTACAAAAAAACGTGCAGCTCTGAAGCGAGTCGTTTGGACCGTGTGTGAGTGGACTTTGCTTTCCAAATTTCAATGCATGCATAATTTTTTTCTATGCCTTATAATTATGATTTATATGCTTATGCTTATGCATAATTACATGTATTTCGAGACTATGGTTTCTCCTATGCTTTGATGATGGTTTGGTCGATACTTTTATATGATTCGAACTCATGGTTTGGTCGAATGCTTATGCATAATTGCACGTATCATGGTTTGGTCGATACACACAAATCATGGTTTGGTCGGACATGAGTTCCATTTCGATAAAATGTGATCTCAGATTTGGTTTTGGAATTTGGATTACGATGGATTCTGGATTTACTGTGAATTACACATGGTTTTGGGTTTAAAGACCCGATACTATTGCTGGATCTAGTTTTGGGTTTAAAGACCCGATTGATTGATGTGACAGGGGAGGGCCCTTGATTGATATGTTTTGAGTTTAAAGACTCGATTATTATGATATCCCCTGAGGTTTATTGATTGTGTCATGAGTTTAAAGACTCGTTGATATCCCGAGAAGGCCTTATATATGTGAGTTTAAAGACTCGGTGATTGATATCCAGCAGATTGATTGACTTGTGATTTACTGTTGATTTCCGAAGTTTTCGAATGTGTTGGGCAGTGGCCTAGTTTATATGGTTTTATGGATTTTGGGCTATGCTTTCGTACTTGGACTTTGATTCATGATTTTGGACTGAGGCCCTGTGTTTATGATTTCGGGCTAAGGCCCGAGGTTTGGGAAAAAGAAATGATTTTGGTTTTCATACACAGTTTTCTTATATTGAAAATGAAATGGATTATGTAATGATTTTCGAATGCATGCATTGGTTTTTACGTGGAGGGTCTAATGTCTTTTTTGTAACATGTTTTATAAACTGTTTTATTTTTGTCCACTCATGTAACAACTTGGAACTTCAAAAAGGGCAAAAATGTAAATTAGGAAAAGACTTGTATAAAAATGAAGATTTTACCTTTATGAATAGTGTGGTCAAATGTTGACTTTTGATTGACAGGTCGAACGGACATTGGCCGATGACCGTGACATAGTTCCGGACGTCACGAGTTGGTAGACAGGTGGCACGTCCGATTCCGATGATCGAGGAAGAAGTTATGATGTTAGGAAGGTCGCGGGCATTTTCGTAAATTGGTTAAAAAGGGGGAATTTGTTGACTTTTTCCACGAAAAGTATTCTTCACACAAATCGAGGACCGTTAGATAGGTCTCGATGTCCTGAGTAAAATGACAGGTGTAACGCCGTCATCGGACGTCGGACGGCTTAGTTATGGGTCTAGATGAGTGAGGGGTAAAATGGTAATTTGGACTTTCAGGGGCAGTTTGGTCTTTTAACAACTATGGATTTGTGACCAACCGGAAAAGGACATCTGGGACAATGTAATTGGATATTTTTGAGCTGAACCACAGGTGAGAGGACACCTGGCTATCTCCTAGAGGTTTCTGGCCACATCCTACACGGTTACATGTTTTTAAAATTGGGGCTTAATCGATCAAACGGGAAAAACACAGAGACAGAGAACAATCGATCCATTTATAGTGAGTGTGTGAGAGTCGTGTGATTTCCTTGTGCTTGAGTGAGTGCCAGAGGTCTACCTGTGAGTTCTGGGATCGTGTTGAGGGAAATTTAAGGGTTGGCTGTGTGTGAGAGGTGAGAAAACCAGTGAAAACAGAGAGGGAGTCGTGGGTCGTGGGGCAACCTCAATCGATCAATTGGTCTAACTTTGACAGGACCCACCCCTAATCCCCCGGGGTCAAGGGCTAAATCCTGCTCCCGTCTAACGTACGCATGACACAAAGGCTAAACTGACGTCCAATCTCCATGTGACACATAAGTCGGACAAGGGATTCTCGATCCAACCATCCTAAAAGTAACCGGACTTCCCATAGTGCACCGAACTACTGTAAATCACGGGTTTGATGTCTCCGTCTCTCTTGAGCAACAGGCCGCACCGCAACAACCTAGAGGGTATCAAAAACACAAAAGACTGTGAGTGGAAAAAATAAGGTAAAAGTTCAAAAATAGTTTTCAAACATAATTACATTTATACCCTCCATTTAAAAACAAATCACATGCATATAAAACTCATTCCGTAAAATAATTTTTCATATTTAAATGAAAGCCATTTAAAAACCCGAATCAAATTCGTCATTCAAATCCAGGCCTCAGCCTCAAATCACAAATCGATCTCAAAGTACGGGAACTCAGTCCCGAAACTCACCAAATCCAATTCATCCGGGCCACTGCCCAAAACATCTGAAAACTAGTGAAAAAAAATTAATCATGCGAGTTTACTGGATCTCAAGTGCGCCCGAGTCTTTAAACTCAAAACCATGCGCAATAACCAGCCCTTCCTGAGATATCAACGAGTCTTTAAACTCAAAACACAATCACAGGCCTCGGGGGTTATCATAACCGAGTCTTTAAACTCAAAACATATACCGAGTCTTTAAACTCTAAACATATCAATACAGGGTCCTCCCCCCGTTAATCAACCGAGTCTTTAAACTCAAAACCAAATCCAGTGGTTTTTCTTTTCTTTTTTCAGGGTCTTTTAACCCAAAACCATTTTTCAATCAATAGTGAAAACCATAGAAAATCCTCATCCGAATTCGTAACAATGATTCCGTAAGCTAGCATCCGGAACCATCATCCCGAACCCAAATCCAGATTTCTTTTCCACGTCTCAAAACCAAAAGCTCGTTTATCGAAATATCAGAAACAAGGCTCCAAGCCCGAAATCATTTTTCCGAAATCCATTTCAAATCATTTAAATCAAATCATATTTCAAATCCCAAAATCAAATCATTAAAACTACGGTCAAATCATAAGATCGTGCGAAATCTCGTAAAACGTGAAATTCAGTAAATATCTCGAAAATCATGCAAAACCCTAAACAATCAAGATCAGAAATCAAATCATAGAATCACGTATAGAAAACATATAAAAACATATATGCATGCATCAAGAGTTAGAAAGCAAAGTCCACTCACATACTAAGGTCATTCCGCTATCCTCGGCTTTCCTGAACCTGTCCAAATCCCATACTAAGGTCACTAACTACTTCACAATACTCATACTAAAGCCCCATAATTTTCCCGTATTTTTAACTATTTTTAAACGAGTCTTAAAACCTTCGATCATCCCGAAAACTATCGAGACGATGTCCAATTGATTCGAAACCACCGCCAAAATGTTCGTTACATCAAATACTTTAAAAGTCGTGTTGGAACCTTCCTCGAAATATGTGCCATACACCCACATGCGTCGTCCAAAGGGGCTGCGCGTGGGAGCCACGCGCCACGCACTGTTCATCGTCTTCCTCAGTCGATCGGTCTGAACCGGTCTGCAAATTCGGTCCGGTTTTGAATCGGCGTTCATGGTTTTGTTCAATTTTTATCCGTTTTAAGTCCTAATTAGACTATTAGTTTCGTCCATCCCTTTCCTATGCATTTACATGATCAAAACAAGAACTTGGGATCTGTTTGTTACCTTCCAAATCGAGAAACACAATTCAATTTCTTCCTTCTCTGTTCTTGCGAGTGCGACCACCATTTTCCCTCCTTTCGAGCTTATTCAGTTCTTTAAGTTCTCCAAACCCTCGTCCAATCAATAATTATGAGTAAGAACGTGTAAAACTGAAAGCTCCATGTTTTGAGTTCTTAAGAAATCCACGGAAAATTTACCTTAACGTCCATCTTAGGCGTCGACTTCGAGCCCAATGAGTCTGTCTCAATCTCCTTTCCAATTTTTGTTCATAGGACTCAATCGGTTGCTGAGGATTCAAAAAGATTGGATCCAAGGTCACGCTGTCCCCTGTTCCTCGTGAGTCGAAGACCACCATCCACGATGGTCTCTGGGCAGTGTCACCACCACACTCATCTCTCTCTGTCTTTGTTTCTCACCCTCATAACACGAGTTGCACTCTGGTTTTTCACTCCCCTGGATAGCACGACCATCACACTTCCCCTGTTTTCTCATAACTTAAGTTGTTTACACCATTCGATTTAAAATTGAGGACACATTTGAGTAAGGCGGTTGGAGAGGTTCTCCTGAACTCGTGCCGTCCGAAACTACGTCACGGTCATCGGTCAAGGTCCATTTGACCGTCCGAAAGAAAAGTCAACATTTGTGCCCATTCTAGGGGCAAAATTGTCATTTCGCACGGTCCGTCCGAAATTACCCAACTAATCACCGATTATCTTCACTAATCTGTTATTAACCACTAATCTAATCTCGGTTTACGGGACGGGGTGTTACAATCTGCCCCTTAAAGAATTTTTTCCTCGAAATTCCTGATCTACTAACTGGGGGACATCTAATTTGTCTCACACCTGAGTCTCCTACCCGGTGTCCAGCACCTGCCAATCCAAAGTATCCTTACTCAACCAACTTTTAGTTCATCGGAAGATCGTCCCAATCGCACTGGGGTCATCACAAATCAAACACGCTTCACTTTGAAGCCCATCGGTCACTGCAACCTCTAGACTGAACTACCTGTCTCCCAGGAACGTCCAACTCAAATCCCTTTCAAATCTCTCAATCTCCTGGGTCTCCCGACCAATATGAAATCCATTCACAATCTCAACCACGTACATAGGGCAGACCCAGTACTGGATCCAAGTCCAATATCCATACGTATGCAACCACCAACCACATACGTCCCGCACCACTCCTACAAGATAGAGCACTCTCCTCACCTGTATGTCCAACATCCAACCTCTATCTTGTCATCCTATCCTCCTGATCCACCATATTCAATCCTTAGTAAAAAAACACTCCAGTCCCGATCCACTCACTCCTAAGTGGATCCCACTGCCTAAGTTTCAGACCACTACATCAAATCCAATCGATCTTCTATACCGCACGTCTAGACTGTGGGTTCTCTTCAATAACCTCATATCGATCAGTTATAGTCACTCATTTTCCATTTCCTTCTGTCATCCTTCAACGGAACTCACAATGGTTCTCCATCATGTCATCACAACGACTATAATTCACCATCTCCTAACACTCACTACACTCGGCGTCACCAACCTGAACTTAAAGAGGGGAGGGGGGGGGGGGGGGGGGGGGGGTTTACAAATCCTGGAATTTCAACCTTGAGTTTCCCAACTCCACGCTAGAGTATCCACCACATAACCTAATTTCCAACTCGGAACCAACCATAGTATCTCATCATCTCCCGATTCCGAGATTCCATCCAGGTTGGAAGTATGTCCACCTTTTCCCAACCATGAAACTCAATCCGCAGCTCGAATACCACCATTGGACAAATCGTCCAAACGTCAACTCCACTATCCTTAGGCGATCCTCAACTTCTACGGATCACGACCACGTGCCCTTACCCAAACCAACTCACCAACCAACTCACATGTCGGTTAGCACCGTGTATGCACATCCAAAAAGGGTATCAATCATCACTCATTATGATGATCGTATCAGGTCCTTCCCGAGGTTCCACTCCAAGCACCTGCTAGGATACAAGTCACCAACTCTCGACATCCTCAATCCTCAATCACTGACGTCGAGTTCCCCAGTTACCACTCTCGAAGTCGCCACTCACTTAGTGTCATCCCCGGCACCGGCCGACATATACCAATATGTCAGGGGAAAGTCTACTAGTACCAACCTCACGAGCAGTCAACCCCGACCATTCAAACCTAGCCCGATCTAATAAAAAGCCTAGGTCCACCGCGCTATTCTAATCAACCAACAATATCTCGATCGTTCATCCTGATTGCTGCATCGTGGACTCGATTGACGCGAAAAGGGGTGAAGTTCATTTGGGACGATCCATCATTGAGTTCCGTAGGTGTTTCAATATCTAACTTGTTTACTAGTTGTATTGGAGGGTTTTTCCAGAGAAACAATGATGTGAAAATTTTCAAAGTCTACTAGTACCAATACGTCGAGTTCCGAAAACCAACCTATAGGGACTCATTCCAATTGGAGTTTTATATGCTGTCCGGTAAGCCCAAAGAGCATCATTGAGGCGTAAGGACCAATCCTTCCGAGTAGGCGACACACTCTTCATCAATATGTTCTTAATCTCCTTATTGCTTATCTCAACTTGTCCAGAAGTCTGGGGATGGTACGGAGTTGCAACTCTATGACTGATGTTGTACTTTTTCATTAAAGCATCAAATGGGCGGTTACGAAAGTGACTGCCACCATCACTTATAATCGCCCTTGGAGTCCCAAACCGAGTGAAAATCTTATCCTTGAGGAAATTCAGAACCACCTTGTGATCATTAGTCCTCGTAGCTACTGCTTCGACCCATTTTGATACATAATCTACTGCCACGAGAATGTACGTATAGCCATATGAAGATGGAAAAGGACCCATAAAATCGATTCCCCACACATCAAAGAGTTCAACTACCAAGATGTTAGTCAATGGCATCTGGTTCCTCCTACTTATGCTCCCCATCCTTTGACATCTATCACACTTAGAACAAAAGTTAAAAGCATCTTTAAATAAAGAAGGCCAAAAGAAACCAGATTGAAGAACCTTAAGCGCTGTTTTCTTGGCACCAAAGTGTCCTCCGCATGCAAATTCATGGCTGAACCTGAGTATGCTTTGTTGTTCAGTTTCTGGTACACATCTCCTTATAATTTGATCTGGACAGTACTTGAATAGGTACGGGTCATCCCACAAATAGTGCTTCACCAATGAGAGAAACTTCTTTCGTTCCTGAAAAGAAAGATCATCCGTAATCACTCCACAAGCAAGATAATTAACAAAATCAGCATACCATGGTTCTTTTTCTTGAATGGCTAAGAGCTGCTCATCAGGAAATGATTCGTTGATGAGGACAACACTCTTTTCTGTAGCACCAACATCAGCTAGTCGAGACAAGTGATCAGCGACAGGGTTATCTCGTCCACTCTTATCTCGAATTTCCAGGTCAAACTCTTGAAGCAAAAGTATCCACCTTATCAACCGAGGCTTTGCATCTTTCTTCATAAGTAAGTACCTAATGGCTGCATGATCAGAATAGACAATCACCTTAGATCCAACAAGATAAGAACTAAATTTTTCTAAAGCGAAGACAACCGCTAAAAACTCCTTCTTTGTCGTTGAGTAGTTGAGTTGAGCATCATTCAAGGTTCTACTAGCATAGTAGATCACATGAGGTAACTTATGAACACGTTGCCCCAAAACTGCACCTATAGCATAGTCAGACGCATCACACATTAATTCAAATGGCAAAGACCAGTCAGGAGCCATGATAATATGGGTAGATGTTAGTTCACGTTTTAGGATCTCAAAAGCATTCACACACTGCTCATTAAACTTAAAATCAGAATCCTTAGCAAGCAAATCACATAAAGGTGCAATTGGTTTCCGGGCACCTCTGAAACACCCCAATCCTGGTGTTTCAATATTCCAAATTTTCACAATGGTTTGAACGACACCTACCTTGTGATGTCGTCAATGATGGATCAATGTTATGAATGCCAAATTTGTCAACTTCAATCTACAATTAAGATGTTCACAGATTTAGCATGGCATATAACTAGATCGTATGAACTCTCTCTTAGACATGTTAGATGCATGGCATATACATCAAACTTGTCAGGACCCGTCCCAAATCCCCCGGGATTAACGTGGTACGTGCCTGCTCCCGTCTAACATGAAGTGTCAGACAAGGGATAAGTCCAGCCTTAGCCCACTCGGGGCTTCCATAGTGCGCTAGGCTCAGAGAAGGAGTGTGATGTCTCGGCCTCTGCTACAGCCCCCATCCGCGATCAACCTGAAGGGCATTAAAACCATTGAAAGCTGTGAGTGGACAAAACAATTAATTTAATTTATAAAACACATTTCAGGAAAAGACATTTATGCGCTTCATTAAAAAGCATGCATGCATTCAAAACCATTTCTCAAATCATTTCTCATTGATTAAATCATTAGGGCCTTAGCCGAAAAACATAAACCAAAGTACATGGGAACTCAGCCCAAAACCAATCATGTGGGACTTAGCCCAAAACCGTTTAGGTGGGTCTCAGCCCAAAACCAAAACCGTAGGGACTCCGCCCAACTCAAGTCACGTGGGTCTTAGCCCAAATTCAGTACACATGGGTCTCAGCCCAAAACCAATCTCCGTAAAACATCATACATATATATATAACCCGTTCTCGGCATCTCATATGCCCAATCAAGAACCCGTCACGATATATCTTAAGTATGCATACTACTCGGGTCTCGTCTCGAGTCTACTCCTAGGATCTACGATGTCTAGGAGGACCTATCTCTGGACCCTGTCTGAGACCATATCATATCTCTCACTCCTGGGATGTGCTCCCTCTTAGAGTCACTCATCCCAGGCAGTGGATCGTTACACTCCAGGATCATCGACGTTTGTGTTAGGTCATATTTTATGCATTTTTCCATGCATTTTTTTTTATGTAGTACTAATATCTTTCATCACATAGGAGAAAATGATCATTTTTTAGAGTGATAAAGGATTGGACATTATATCAAATTAGAAAGATTTTGGTGTAAAAAGGAAGAAATTCGGAGTTGAAAGAGCTTACTTATGGAACAAAGAAAAATAACTTGGAAAACAAGAAGCTGTCACTATTCACGCATCAATATTCACACCTGACACTGTTCAAGTGAATAGTATCAGATTCCATGTCTTTCCTTATTTGCCCTCATGCTTTCTTACCTATATAAGCCATCTTCACTCTCAAAATAAACCCTAGCCTTCAGATAACAAAGAAATCAGATATGCTCTTCTTTTTTTCATTCTCCTTCTCTTCCTTTGAGAAAACCTCAAAAATAAAACTCACCTTTCTATTTCCCTTCCATAACCATCTTCTATCTTCCATCCTTTTCCATCTCTTTCCCATGTACCTCAATCTCTCATCATAAAAGCTCCAAAATTCCTTCATCAAATTCGTCATTCATCATCTTTGTTGTTTGAAGAAGATGCCCTTTTCAGTTCTGGAGAAGAAGACTGCCTTCTACTTAGAGTTTGCTACATCCATGTCTTTAATTAATGCTTTTATGTTGATTAGATACATGTGTAGCTAATTTCTCATCTAGGGTTCTTGATGTAACCATGTAAACTCAATTCTATGTTATGATTGAAGTATTCTGATTTTTACAAACTCTTCTTTGTTTCATTCATTTTAGTTATTGATTCATATGTGATTCTAGTGCTTGATCACCATTAAGGTTCCATATGCCTAGTTAGATTTAGAGCACATGCCATGCCTAAGTTTAATTGATTTATGAATGAAAGAATAGGGTTAGTGAGTACATGTCGTGCCACTGAATCTGTTTGGTCATATTTATTTGTTTTCTCATACTTAAAGGCTTTCTAGGAGTAATCTAAAGTACATGTCATACTTAGGTTGCAATTAGAAGGACTAGATAGTGTTCCACATGCCATGGCCTATCTTACTTAAGTGAAAATGATCCTTAGAGCAGGTTTGGAAGATCAGAGTACTTTAGTCACTGTATTCATAGAATGAAGGTTACATAGGTGAAGTCAAGACCCTAGCTTCCATCTCCATACTTTTCTCAATCTTTGCTATCTATCTTCATTTACTTAAAGTTTTAATTTCAGTTTAACATCCTTACATATCACAAATCAAAACTCAATTCTGTTTTAGTCAGTTCTTTTCAGTCCTTTGCAATTGGTTACCAACTTATCCCTATAATTTGTTTTCTGTTTTAGTTTGTTTACAGCTTGAGTTATTCATATCTTTGTGTGTCAGGTTTTGAATGTCTAGTACGCCATTGCTAGACTCCGTTGCAGCAGCAATAAGGAAATCTAGAGAAACAAGAGGAAATCTTACTACAAAAATTGTAGCTAAAAGAGCATTTCAAGAAATCATCAAGGATGAAACTTCTGTCTCAATTCATTCAAGAGATTCAGAAGAGTTAGAATAAGAAATTGAAAAAAGATGGCTGAGGCAGCAACCCACGCTTTGGAGTTCTATGCTCAACCAATAATTGACACGACCCACCTCCAATCCCCCGAGATTAAGGGCTAAGTCATGCTTCCATCTAACCCACGTACGACACGAAGGCCAAACACCCGTTCAACCCTCGTTGAACACGCAAGCCAGACAAAGGATCCCAGGTCAACGTACCAAAACCAACTTGAGATAACCAGAGTTTGCATCATCACTGTGGATCAGGTGTGTGATTTCTCCGTCTCCTAACAACAGCCCGCACCGCAACAACAACCTGGAGAGAATCGAAAAACATAAAAGACTGTGCGTGGACAAAAATAAATAATAAGTTCAGAAAACATTTCATAAGAAAAGAGATTTATTCCCTCCATGTAAAACCAATGCATGAATACGAAAATCAGTTCATTTTCAGCATAAGAAAACCATTTTATTTCCAAGATAATAAAAACCATTTATGTAAACCGAAATCATTTCCTTTTGTCAAATCCCGGACCTCAACTCAAAACCATCAAAATCCATATCATCCGGGTCATAGCCCAAAACAGCTGTAAACCATTTAAAACATCATGATATCACAGATCTCATAAAGGCATTTAGACCAAAATCTGAGCTGTCCGAAGTTCGATGACAGCGTGCCGCCTGTCGTTGTACTCAGGTGAACGATGGCTACCTAATGGTCCTCAAACTACGTGAAAAAGACTTGCCATATATAAAAGTCAACAATTTGCCCCTTTTCAACCAAATTACCAAAATACCCCTTGACTTCCGAACATCATAACTTCTTCCTTGAATGTCGGAATCAGACGTGGAACCTGTCTATGAACTCGTGACGTCCTGAACTATGTCACAGTCATCCACCAAAGTCCACTTGGCCACTTGAATAAAAAGTCAACAATTCACCCATTCCAAGGGCAAAACCGTCATTTTGCACCATCCGTCCGAAATCACCCAACTAATCACCAATTAACTTCACTAATCCGTCATTAATCACTAATCTAATCTAGAACTCCGGGACGGGTCGTTACAATAATCCCTGATTCGCCTTCATGCATAGTACTGTCACTAGCAGCAAGGAACTATGAACTTAAATCTTCATATTTTTCTATGTTTCATTCATTCTTTGGGTTGCCTAATGAGGATCCATTGGTTCATATTAAAGAGTTTTACATAATTGTTAATTCATTGCCCTTGCAGGGACTTTCAGAGAATGATTTGAGGTGTAGGATCTTTCCATACACATTGAAGGAACGGGCCAAGGCTTGGCTCATGACTCTAAAGCCTAAGTCCTTGGAGACGTGGGATGAGGTTGTAAAGAAGTTTATGGACAAGTTCTTTTCCCCCCAAAAGACAGCAGCCCTAAGTGCTCAAAATTTTTATTTCAGACAAGTTGATACTGAACTTTTAGTGAATGCCAGAAAAGATTTAAAGGACTATTGCTGTAGTGTCCACACCATGGTTTACCTCTTTACCTTCAAATGAAAATTTTCTTTGACAGTTTAACCCCTACATGTCAATCTATTTGTGATAATGCAGCTGGTGCTGTTCTAAAGAAAAAGACATCGAAGGAGTCTCAAGAATTCTTTGAGATGGTGGGTTATAATATGCATCAATCAACAGGGAAGAGAAGTGGTGCATATGAAGTTCATTCAACTAATGACGTTTCTTTCAAGGTTGACAACTTGGAAAGGAAACTTGACGCTGTGCTTTCAAAGTTAGACTCATCTAATGACAGGACCCATCCCAATCCCCCCGGGATTACCGTGGAATGTGCCCTGCTCCCGTCCAACAAGAGGTGTCAGACAAGGGATAACCAAGAGCCACTGCCCAACGGGGCATCCAGAGTACGCAAGGATCGATGGAGGAGGTGTGCAATGTCCCAGTCTCTGCTGCAATCGCATCCGTAATCAACCTGAAGGGCATTAAAACCAAAAGCTGTGAGTGGAAAAAAACCAATAAGTTCATCAAATACATTTACAAGACATTTATGCCCTCCAATAAAAACGTATGCATGCCACGAAAACCAGTAACCAAAACGTTTGCTCAACCGAGCCATTAGGGCCTTAGCCCAAAAACCGTTAATCAAAAACCAAGTGTGGGAACTCAGCCCAAAACAGTGGAATACCACAACCATACATATTAAAACCATGTGGGCCACCACCCAAAGCCATAAATATAAATCCATAAATCCAAAACCATTTAGGGTCTCTGACCCGACATACCATTTCATAACCAATAATCCATTTTTACCACATAACACATATCCAATCGAAAAGCCATTTCATAGATCCATTAATCCATATTTTACCATTACCATCACCAGCATCCCAGATGCTTAGCGTCCCAGACGCTTGACGTCCCTGACGTCATATCTCACGATTTCATAAGCTACGCGTGCTGCCCGGGGTCTCTCCGGGTCCATATATCTGACATCCCTGATGTCTGACGTCCCTGACGTCAATCATAGCAATCCTGCTCCTGAGTCATCATACGGTCCGGCTGCTCCGTATAATGACCCCTCGCAGGCAATGCACCGTGACTTCCCCAGTGACCCAGACATCTGGAGGAGACCATCATAGATCCTTGTATCCAGATGGTATATGGAAAAACAGTTTTATTAAATCCTTTTATCACATCATTACCATTGGGCCCTGCCCGAAATTTCCATAAAACCATGTAATTCCATTTAGGGTCCCTGACCCAAAATCACAATTATTAATCATAGGGTCCCTGACCCGAAATCACATTTATAATCCAACCGGGCCTCATGCCCGATTTTATGAACCACTGGGCCCACGGCCCGATTTGTAAACCAACTGGGCCCGCAGCCCGACTTATAAACCCACTGGGCCCACGGTCCGAATTCGTAAATCAACTGGGCCCCTGGCCCGATAACATAACTCAAATGGGTCTTAGCCCGATTTCATATCAACTGGGCCCCTGGCCCGATTTCATTAACCAACTGGGCCCCCGACCCGATTCTCAAATGGACTCCAAGTCCGAAATTTCCAAAACAAGTGGGCCTCAAGCCCGAGTTCATATTTCCAATTTCAAAACCATTTCATCATATTATATCCAAGTCATAAATATGGAAAATCCATGTAAAACTGGAAACCTCGATTTACGTGCAAGCACGTAAATCGCCTCGAAATACGTGAAACCGTACAATTTACCAACAACCAAATCAACATTATACAATCACAACCATAATCGATATAAAACATTTAAGCATGCATAGAATTTATAAAACCAAAGTCCACTCACAGACCGTTTTAACGGTATGCCTCGATACGCGTGCCACCGGCCCTACCGGGCCTCACCACTATCACCGGGACTCCCAATCCTGTCCAAATCACATTAGAGGGTCACTAACCTCATCATTAACATCCTATCAAAGTCCCGTAATTTTCTCGAATTTTTACTTATTTTTAAACTTGATTTCAAACCTTCGGACATCCCGAACAATATCGAGACGGTGTCCGATCGACACGAAAGCAATTCCAAAATGTCTGTTACATCGAATAGATTAAAAGTCATGTTGGAAGTTTCCCCAAAATACCCTTCACGCGCTCCCATGCGCCAGGTCAACACTCAGGTCAACCCTGATGACGTCATGCTACAGTAACCGGGTTCTGAAACCGGGTCTGTAACCGGGTCGCCGTCGACCCACAACTTGACCCGATCACAGATCGAGTTTCAGACCACCATTTTTGATACGGTTTGATCCTATGGACTCGTCATAACCTCTTCTACGGTTTTGTGACATCCAAACTCATTTTTAGGTTGATTAAACTACCTGAAATCTGACAGGAAAATCGGCTGAGAACTAAGGTCATCATCTCCGGCGACTCGTCGAGATTCCGGCCGTGGTTCATGGTCCAAAATGGTCGTCTAGGTTCCTAGGACATGTCTAAAAAACAACCATACATTCATAACGTAAAAAACAGACGTTTCAAAGCAGGGAAGTAAATCGGGTCATCACGGGTTTCTGGACTTACCGCTGCCGTGGGCTGCCCAGTCGTGGTCTGAGTCATCCTAAGGTCACACTGATCCTAACCCTACGTTGGTTCGAGTCCAGGTATGAAGGTTTGGATGGTTGGATCAATTTGGGCTGTTCGGGTTCCTCTCAGGTCTGTGGGTTTTCCGGCCGTGCAGGGTGGCCATGAGGTGGTGGTCGTCGTCTGGAGGTGGCTGGGGTCTGTCTGGAGGTGTCTGGTGTGTGAGGCTGGGCTGTGAGGTGGTGGAGTGATCGTGCAGAGAGTGAGAGTGCACGGGTTGGAGGAATGAAAAATGAGAGAATGATATTTGATGGTTTAAAAACAGAGAGAGCAGATGAGATCAATGGCCAGGATTCAATCCTGAGTTCAAAATGAAGGGTGAGGATTTGAGGAGAGGAAATAATTAATTAATTAAATGGCCAACATAGATCCCTGATTTAGGGAATGAAGGGGATGATGACATGTGTCACTCATCAAGGGTCCAGATTGGTTTGGATTAAAGTAATCAGATTTATTATTATATTATTATTTTATTCCGAGTCTCGGTTAGTTCGGTTTAATCGTAATTGCGTCCGTGACCATAACTTTTGTGTCGCCCGTCCGATTTCGGCATGCCGCCTGTCATTGGATTCGTATCGACAAAACCTACGTAACGGTCCTTGGCCCTCGTCCATCGGACCTCCCGGTCAAAAAGTCAACATTTGACCCCTAATAAGCCAAATTACCAAAATACCCCTCAACTTCCGAATCTCATAACTTTCTCTACGCATGTCGGAATCGAACGTGCCACCTGTCTATGAACTCGTGACGTCCCGAACTACGTCACGGTCATCGGTCAAAGTCCGTTTGACCGCCCGATCAAAAAGTCAACATTTTGCCCACGACTAGGTGCAAAACGGTCATTTTGCACAATTTGTCCGATTCCGCTCTACTAAGCACCGTTCAACCTCACTAATCGAGATTAGTCACTAAACTAATCCCGGAATTCGGGACGGGTCGTTACAATCTTCCCTCCTTAATAAATTTCGTCCTCGAAATTCCAACCGCTCTAAACTCAAACGTTCTTCCCTCCTTAATAAGTTTCGCTCTCGAAACTCGACTATCCTGATTCCATAAACACCCCGTGGAAAGTGGAATCGACCACGCAACACGTGTACACCCGTACACCAACTACTTAGACAAAACTTGCCTGTACCCAAACGTACCACTAGTACTCATAACGCAACGACTACATTCGACCCCGTCGAATGACTGAAACTACTTGTTTCGAATTTTACACCACTTGTTCAATCTACCGCTTTCGTTGACGCACAACTCGACGGTTCCTTTCCCACTCCCACTAGGAGTCAGCTGACCCCACTCAACCATCTATGTTGACACATCCTGACAATCTGTCACCACACAGTTCTTGTCAGTCGAAAACTAACACTAGACTCACTCGTGGCTACACATGCCACCAACGTACTTGACTTAGTAAAAATTTACCGACCTTTCACACGATCTGTGTGTAATTAAACACATCGGAAATACCATGACCCATTGCATAGTAATGTCCGGCCCACGACTAATCCAGTGGTATCGGAACCAATCCGACTACCAACACGCTCACTGACACACCTCGGGTACAACCCGTATACCGTAACTAGACATCACAAGTCTACAAGGTATTGTACCTCGAACCATGTACGAAGTACACACATCTATCTAATAACCAGACTACAACCACCTAGGTCATAGCCGAACACGTTCCAATAATGGAGTGCGTTTGCCCAATCCAGCATGAGACAAAATGAAACTCCACCCATCATCTATTTCTAATTCCAAATCCGAATCCGCAATTTCGTAAGAAATCCCGGATCCAAGCCCAGACATCAAATTTTTAATTCATTTCCAAATCAGAATCCGAAATCATTATTCCGTAAGCTAGCATTTGGAATAATCATTCCGTACCCAAATCCGGAAATATATTTTCAGGTTCCAAAATCGAATCCTGAATCGTCACCCAGAAATTCGATTCCAAATCCCGAAATCTCGTTCACATTTACCAAGACACACCAAAACCGAACCTATCAGTTACCCGTTCAATACCTCCAATTGACTTCATAGGGAAGCCAATCCAACCTCCACATGTCTAAGGTTGACAAAGTCCGACCAGTCGGAAACCTACTCACTCGAGTAAGATACCATACGGGCTCCACTTCGAAAAGAAGTTCAACCCCGCCGTTTACGACTCACACACCCAAGTTCGTATCGATCCTTGTCATTCCACCTAGGAAAACCAAGGATGATCCAAAATGATGACACCAATACTCATCCTACGTGGATGCAACAAAACTCACTGCACTCACCACGCCATGTACCACAACATTGTCTGCCACCAAGCAGAAAATGGGAAATCTCGTTTACCTAATTTTGATTACGCAACTCCCCCTGATGAGCCCACAACACACATGGGCTCACCAACCAATACACGCTCAACGTACTGGTAACTACAGTCAATGTCTGCCAGGGCAGAAAACAAGAAGTCAACCCCAATGACTTCGGAATACCAATCACCAAAAACGAACACCACTCTCGTTCCCCAATCACAACTTTCCTCGAGTCTAAGGTTCCAACCATGATGGAAACAGACATGCTCCCAACGAGATGTCAAGTCCAACCACTGGACTTCCTACCTCCTCAATTCACTTGGACAACCCCGTGTCCACAATCAATCCATTATTGTTCCGTTCGCACATCCCCGCCTTTACAGGTTCAACACTCAATTTTCTAGGTTCTCAATTACAAATTTCCACATCTATACCACTAATGGTTTTCCTTGTCTTTTCCAGTTTTAATCATTTCCATGTACATTTTAGGGATATTTAAAAACATAAAATCACACAAATTTTGGAGTTGCCAACAACTCCCCCAAATCCACCAATTATCATGACGTAGGGGACGTCATCCCAAGATTACTCAAGTCTCAATTATACCCTTTTAATCCACTCATAACTTGTCATTTTACCCCTATCGGGACTAATCCCAACACATCACAATCTCAACTGGATCCCATCCAGTCCATCACTCAACCACTACCAAATCTCAAAGACCGAACATATGTTCATCATGACGGAGTCACCCCTCAACTTGTGGCTCATTGTCAACACCATCACCGACACTAGCACCAGCGCTAGTACCAATACCAACACATTATCAACAACACTAGTATCAGCACCCATGCATCCATACTAGCATCGGTACAAAAGTACCAACCCACAAACATTCATACTTGCACACCGTGTGCAAATACGACAACCCTGGATCTCCGTTCATACCGAACGACGATCCCGTACCTCACGACTATGGGTACCACTATTCTGACAATCCACATCAGGAAAATGAACGTTCCCTGAACGTCCCCTGATCCCCAAGTATTATAACCACACTAATTACCCTCGATAGCCAGTCATCTCCATATGACTTCCGACTAACTGTCATTGCTATCGAGATCCGCATCCACACATCACACCAATACCCGATCCAACACGGGATTCCATAATTTATCTCAGAATCGTATCCGTAAATCGAATCCCATAGTTCTGACTAGCCTCACCAGAGCCATCCACATGGTCATCCATGATCTCAGCCGCTCGTCGCAGCACAAGTTCTCACCCGCTAATCATTATTAAGGTTTACCTTTTTAGTACTAGGGTTCCACAATCATACCCTATGGTTCAACCGAACCAAACAGCTCTCCGTAATGTAAAATCCACAACCTGACCGACCCCGCGGTCTAGACATCGTATAGACGTCAAATTCAATCCTACCATCCCATCAACGGGGGTTCCACCACTAAGGTCATCGGCCAACTCCGATGAATCAACATCCCTCACACTATAAACCACCACAACGGTTCACATTTTTAAACCATTACTCACATGAGGTTCCCCGAACCTAGCTGTACCTAGCAGCACAAAAACTTAATATTACATGACCGAACCGACGTTCCCACAATACCAGTTCATCACAATCAACCCCACCTAGGTCGAATCACATTAACGCACGGCGTATCGGGCCAATCATATTCTATCCACTATCCAAACCCAAAAACTATCTATTAGGTTGATAACGAATTGCAGCCCAAAGAGACATCACACCTTCGACCTGCGCGCAGACAAGAGCAACCGTGCTCTGATACCAAGTTGACAGGACCCATCCCAATCCCCCCGGGATTACCGTGGAATGTGCCCTGCTCCCGTCCAACAAGAGGAGTCAGACAAGGGATAACCAAGAGCCACTGCCCAACGGGGCATCCAGAGTGCGCAAGGATCGATGGAGGAGTTGTGCAATGTCCCAGTCTCTGCTGCAATCGCATCCGTAATCAACCTGAAGGGCATTAAAACCAAAAGCTGTGAGTGGACAAAAACCAATAAGTTCATCAAATACATTTATAAGACATTTATGCCCTCCAATAAAAACGTATGCATGCCACGAAAACCAGTAACCAAAACGTTTGCTCAACTGAGCCATTAGGGCCTTAGCCCAAAAACCGTTAATCAAAAACCAAGTGTGGGAACTCAGCCCAAAACAGTGGAATACCACAACCATACATATTAAAACCATGTGGGCCACCGCCCAAAGCCATAAATATAAATCCATAAATCCAAAACCATTTAGGGTCCCTGACCCGACATACCATTTCATAACCAATAATCCATTTTTACCACATAACACATATCCAACCGAAAAGCCATTTCATAGATCCATTAATCCATATTTTACCATTACCATCACCAGCATCCCAGATGCTTAGCGTCCCAGACGCTTGACGTCCCTGACGTCATATCTCACGGTTTCATAAGCTACGCGTGCTGCCCGGGGTCTCTCCGGGTCCATATATCTGACATCCCTGATGTCTGACGTCCCTGACGTCAATCATAGCAATCCTGCTCCTGAGTCATCATACGGTCCGGCTGCTCCGTATAATGACCCCTCGCAGGCAATGCACCGTGACTTCCCCAGTGTCCCAGACATCTGGAGGAGACCATCATATATCATTGTATCCAGATGGTATATGGAAAAACAGTTTTATTAAATCCTTTTATCACATCATTACCATTGGGCCCTGCCCGAAATTTCCATAAAACCATGTAATTCCATTTAGGGTCCCTGACCCAAAATCACAATTATTAATCATAGGGTCCCTGACCCGAAATCACATTGATAATCCAACTGGGCCTCATGCCCGATTTTATGAACCACTGGGCCCACGGCCCGATTTGTAAACCAACTGGGCTCGCAGCCCGACTTATAAACCCACTGGGCCCACAGCCCGAATTCGTAAATCAACTGGGCCCCTGGCCCGATACCATAACTCAAATGGGTCTCAGCCCGATTTCATATCAACTGGGCCCCTGTCCCGATTTCACTAACCAACTGGGCCCCCGGCCCGATTCTCAAATGGACTCCAAGTCCAAAATTTTCAAAACAAGTGGGCCTCAAGCCCGAGTTCATATTTCCAATTTCAAAACCATTTCATCATATTATATCCAAGTCATAAATATGGAAAATCCATGTAAAACCGGAAAACCACGATTTACGTGCAAGCACGTAAATCGCCTCGAAATACGTGAAACCGTACAATTTACCAATAACCAAATCAACTTCATACAATCACAACCATAATCCATATAAAACATTTAAGCATGCATAGAACCCGTTACAGGCACTACGAGTTCCTTGTTATGCCATTTGGTTTGACGAATGCTCCAGCAGCATTCATGGATCTGATGAGCCGGATCGTCCGACCCTACCTGGATAAGTTCGTGATTGTGTTCATCGATGATATTTTGGTATACTCGAGGAGTGCCCGTGCACATGAAGAACATCTACGGTTGGTCTTGGAGAGACTGAGACAAGAACAATTGTACGCCAAGCTGAGCAAGTGTCAGTTTTGGCTGAGCAGTATTGGTTTTCTGGGACACGTGATATCAACGGATGGGATTTGCGTGGATCCCCAGAAAACAGAAGCGGTGACCAACTGGGCTAGACCGACAACCGTGACCGAGGTGCGGAGTTTCGTCAGATTAGAAGGCTACTACCGGAGATTCGTGGAAGGTTTCTCCACAATTGCTGCACCATTGACTCGTTTGACTCGGAAGGGAGTAAAGTTTATCTGGGACGAGCAGTGCGATCGGAGCTTTCAAGAGTTGAAAGATCGATTGACCACTGCACCTGTCCTTGCATTGCCGGATGACAGTGGAGAGTTTGTGGTCTTCAGTGATGCATCGCTGCAAGGTCTGGGCTGCGTGTTGATGCAAACTGGCAAGGTTATCGCCTATGCATCCCGGCAGCTGAAGACTCATGAGTTGAACTACCCTACCCATGATTTGGAGTTGGCGGCGGTGGTTCATGCTCTAAAGATCTGGAGACATTATCTGTTCGGCGCAACGTGTCGGATATACACCGATCACCAGAGTCTTAAATACTTATTCACTCAGAAGGAGCTTAACATGAGACAACGGAGATGGTTGGAGCTGCTGAAGGACTATGACTGTACGATCGAGTACCATCCGGGTAAGGCCAATGTGGTGGCTGATGCACTCAGCAGGAAGTCAGCAGGATCCGTTGCACACCTAGGGATGGTGCATCTTCCCTTGCTAGTGGAACTCCGGAAGGCGGGAGTTATTTTGGGTATGGATGCGCATGGAGCTTTGTTGGCCAGCTTCCATGTACGACCAGTACTGATTGATCGGATCATTGAGGCACAACTTCAGGATCCGATACTCTGTATTTACAGAATTGAGGTCGATGCGGAGGGGAGACAGGATTTTACCATCCGGGACGATGGAGCACTTGTGAAATTGGGCCGTTTGTGTGTACATGCAGTGGCAGAGTTACGGGCCGAGATTCTTGAGGAGGCCCATAGTTCGGCCTATGCTATGCATCCGGGAGGTACAAAGATGTACCGTACCCTCCGGAACCATTATTGGTGGCCAGGAATGAAGAAGGATATTGCTGAGTTCGTGAGCAAATGCTTAACCTGTCAGCAGGTTAAGGCGGAACGGCAGAGACCGTGTGGGGCTATGCAGCCACTTCCGATTCCTGAGTGGAAGTGGGATCACATCACCATCGACTTCGTCTTTAAGTTACCGAGGACTCAGAGTAGAGTGGACGGAGTATGGGTGATCGTGGATCGGTTGACCAAATCAGCCCATTTTCTGCCAGTTCAGGAAACCTATAAACCTAACCGACTGGCTCAGTTGTTTGTAAAGGAGATCATACGACTTCATGGTACGCCGGAATCGATTGTGTCCGATCGTGATCCGCGTTTCACTTCCAGGTTCTGGCGGAGTTTGCAAGCTACTCTGGGAACAACCTTACGTTTCAGTACTGCTTTCCATCCACAGACCAATGGACAGTCTGAGAGAACCATTCAAACCCTGGAGGACATGATGAGGTCATGTGTACTGCAGTTTCAAGACTCTTGGGATACTCATTTGCCATTGATGGAATTCACTTACAATAACAGCTATCAGGCGAGCATTGGAATGGCACCATATGAGGCACTGTATGGCCGACAGTGCAGGACACCTATCTGCTGGACGGAGGTAGGAGAGCGAGCGGCTGTAGGGCCGGAGATGATGGACTTGACCATGGAAACTGTTCGCGTGATCAAGGAGAGATTGAAGGTGGCACAGGATCGCCAGAAGAGTTATGCCGACCGACGGATTCGAGACTTGGAGTTTGAAGTGGGAGATTTTGTCTTCCTGAAGTTGTCTCCGTGGAAAGGGATTATCCGTTTTGGCCGACGGGGGAAACTGAGTCCGCGTTTTATCGGACCATATGAGATCGTGGAGAGAATTGGCAGAGTTGCATACAGATTGGCGCTACCCCCAGAACTATCCAGAGTTCACGATGTTTTCCACGTATCGATGTTGCGGATGTACGTACGTGATGCTTCTCATGTACTTGGGGAACAACCTGTCGAACTACGGGAGGATTTGAGCTTTGAAGAACAACCAGTACAGATCTTGGATCGGAAGGACAAGGTACTACGTCGGAAGACGATCCCTCTCGTGAAGATTCTCTGGAGAAACCAGAAGGTGGAAGAAGCCACATGGGAGCCTGAGGCTCGGATGCAAGAACAATTTCCTCATTTGTTTCTTTGAAATTTCGGGACGAAATTTCTTAAGGGGGGAAGGTTGTAACACCCCGGAAATTCGAGGATTCCAATATTGTAATTTACTGTGTGATTTGACGATTTTACCCTTGTGATTGGCATGGTCAAATGTTGACTTTTTGATTTATGAACTAAATGGACTTTGACCTATGACCGTGACGTAGTTCGGGACGTCACGAGTTCATAGACAGGTGGCACATCCATTTCGGACGATCAGGGTAAAAGTTATGACTATCGGAAGTTGAGGGGCATTACCGTAATTTGGACTCTCGGGGGAAAATGTTGACTTTTCTCTTGGCAACCAATTTTCAGTTGACTCAAGGACCGTTGGGTAGGCCTCGACGTCCTGAGTCCGTAGACAGGCGGCACGCCGAAATCGGACTTCGTACGAGGAAGTTATGGTCAGAACCGTGAATTCGGGACGTTCGTGTCTCGGTTTTCGTGTCGAATATTATATTCAGGAAATCTGATTGGAGGACACCTGGTGAGTGACAAGTGTCACTCACCCATTGGCCAGATTGGATCAGATCCACTATTGGATTAAATAGCAATTAAATCAGCTTTAAATTCCAGCCCTTGGATTGAAAACCCCTGATCTAATCTGAGCCATTGATCTAATCATGGAGATCAAATCTGGACCGTCCGTTTCCTTCCCTCCATTTCTTTATATTTCATACCCGCAGAGCACATTCTGTCCATTTCGATCAAACATCCCAGCAAATCATCCACTCTCTGTGTCTGCGTATTGGGGACTCACTGGCGAGGCTGAGCGACGGCAGTGACCACGGCGGAGGACGGCGGCGAGGAAGGAATCAGGGAAACCCGTGGCGGTTTCAAACCCAGATTTTGGTAAATCCATTTCCCACGTTTAGTTTTGTTTTTGATGGATCCTAATCGACTCTAGGGACTGCCAGGAACCTACTGGGATTGAACTCGTGGCTGGAGGTGCTCAGGACGGTGACACAACTGCGACGGGAGGCCGGTTCTGTTCTTCAAGGTAGGCCTCGATCCTATCGGTTTTTCTCCATTCTATTTACACAGAACCAATCTAGGAACTCAGACGAGTAGTTAGGAATTAAAAGGAACGAAAATGATCAAGAAATGAAGAAATGGCAACCGGGTCATGATCGCGGGTCTGATCGACCCGAGTTGCAGGCATTCGGGTCAACCCGTCTGAGGACAGCGGTGATGACGTGGCACCCTGTCAGTCTGTCAGGTGACGTGGACCAACCGTGAGCCGACACGTGTCACATGTCAGTGCACAGTCAGCACTGACATGCCAGTGACGTGGACCAGTCAGGGATTGCCACGTGTCACTGACATGTCAGTGACGTGGACCAGTGCCGTGCTGACACATGGCACATGTCAGATCTGACACGTGGTCTGACAGATCAGTGAGGTGGACCAATCGGATGTTGACACGTGGCACCTGTCAGAGTCTGACATGTCAGACCTGACAGCTGTCAGATGACGTCAGCATGACGTCATGCTGACGTCAGCAGTGACGTCAGCATGACGTCATGCTGACGTCAGCAGTGACGTCAGCGATGACGTCAGCAGGACTGTTCGAGCGTTGACCGCCGCGTTGACCGGCGCGTGGGGGCGCGTGTGAACAGTGTTTTTGGTGGGACCACCACCATTCTTTTGGTTTCGACGATCCGGATCCAATGGCGGTGGTTTCGGGTCGATCGGAGATCATTAAGTTGGTCAAAATAAGGTTTATTGCCTTGGAAAACGCGTTCGTGCGGCTTTTTCGGACCGGTTTCGGTCTAGGGTTTCATAGCTGAATGTTAGGGGTTTAAATTGACCTTTGCATATGCTTTGGTTATGACAGGGGTTGTATAATCGTACCAGAACGAGTATATACGTTCGGTTGTCGGCAGGACTGTACTGTGAGTGGACCACTTTCTTAAACCCTTGCGTGCATAAATGTTTTCTGGTTATTTATACTTATTCACATGCTAAAACAATAATGGTTTTGAGGATATGGAAAATATGGTTATGGCACGTTTCACGATATTTGGGCTTGAGACCCGTCTGATGAAACTTAATGATTGGTTCGGATTTTATCTATGTATATATATATGCCTTGCATGTGGATATCAATAAAATGCATTTGTTACTGCACTGTATAGATCCTTCCATATTATATTGTCTCCTCCGGCGAGGTACCCCGGAGAGGTCACGGACGTCTAGTACGTCCAGCGTCTATGACGCTAAGCATCAGGTGATGCTGCATCAGGTGATATTGTACCCGAACGAGGTTCGGGGAATGAACTCGGAAATTGAGACCCGAGTGGCACGCGTAGCCTTGTGATTGTGACCTTATTGGACGTCAGGGACGTCAGACATCAGGGATGTCGGGATTGGAGTGTATAGTGCAGCAACTAAAATTATACTTATGGTTTTATTATATGCCTTATGGTTCGTATTATATGGTTTATGATTTTGAATTATGATGCACGCATGTTTGGAAAACGGAGGGGTAAATTATATGTTTTACTTATCAACCGATTTTATAAACTTGAGTTTCGATCCACTCACCCTTAATGTTTTGATAACCCCTCCAGGTCGGGAAACTGAGGTAGAGGAGGAACCAGAGGCTGAGGCATAGATCTACTTCTGCGTACCTGAACCCCTGTTGGGCGGTGTACCCGCAGGTTTACTTTAGAGTCGTGCTCGCAAATTTGAAATTTTGGATTTCATCCCTTGTCTGACATTCGTTTAATTCGGATTTGATGTATGACTTTAATTTGGTTATTTATGCATTTAAATGTTTTGGAGGTTAAAATTTGTATGAATTATTGGGTGTCAGACGGGAGCAGGGCACGTCCCCTTGTGGTCCCTGTGGGATCGGGGCGGGTCCTGTCATAGATCCCTGATTTAGGGAATGAAAGGGATGATGACATGTGTCACTCATCAAGGGTCCAGATTGGTTTGGATTAAAGTAATCAGATTTATTATTATATTATTATTTTATTCCGAGTCTCGGTTAGTTTGGTTTAATCGTAATTGCGTCCTTGACCATAACTTTTTCGTCGCACGTCCGATTTCGGCATGCCGCCTGTCGTTGGATTCGTATCGACGAAACCTACGTAACGGTCCTTAGCCCTTGTCCATCGGACCTCCCGGTCAAAAAAGTCAACATTTGACCCCTAATAAGCCAAATTACCAAAATACCCCTCAACTTCCGAATCTCATAACTTTCTCTACGAATGTCGGAATCGAACGTGCCACCTGTCTATGAACTCGTGACGTCCCGAACTACGTCACGGTCATCGGTCAAAGTCCGTTTGACCGCCTGATCAAAAAGTCAACATTTTTCCCACGACTAGGGGCAAAACTGTCATTTTGCACAATTTGTCCGATTCCGCCCGACCCGTCCCAAATTCCTAGATTAGATTAGTGACTAATCATGATTAGTGAGGCTAATCCGTGATTAGTAGAGCGAAATCGGACGAACGATGCGAAATGACCGTTTTGCCCTTGATGGTGGCAAAACGTTGACTTTTCAATCGGGTGGTCAAATGGACTTTGACCGATGACCGTGACGTAGTTCGTGACGTCACGAGTTCATAGACAAGTGGCACGTTCAATTCCGACGTTCGAGGAAGAAGTTATGACGTTCGGAAGTTTAGGGGCATTTTGGTAATTTGGGTGAATAGGAGGTCAAAAGTTGACTTTTTGACCGGGAGGTCCGATGGCCGAGGGCCGAAGACCATTACGTAGATAAGGACGATACGAATCCGTAGACAGGCGGCACGTCGAATTCGGACGTTCGACGGCGAAGTTACGGTTCACGGAAGTTCCTGATTACTATTCACGACAGCACGTTTTACGAGACAAAAAGTGCAGTTTTGTATCTAGTGGGCCCAGATATTTAATGGAGGCCCAATGGATGAGTGACACTTGTCACCCATCCACTGGCCAACCCCACCTACTCATGCACCAAACCCATCCCCGTGCATTTTCATTTCTTCATCCACACACAAACCCACCCGATCTCACCCTTTTCTCTCCATCTTCGTGCAACCCAAACCCAGCCAACCCAACCCCAATTCAGCCAGGACGGAGACCAGACGTGAGGGAAGGACTGAGGATGATGGTGGCCGGCCAAGAGGGAGGCACCGTGCACGGCCGAGACCCAAACCCGAACGGTTACCCGGTTAGGCCCAAATCTCCCATTTTGTCGATTTTTACATTATGGATAGTTTTGGTTGATTAGGGAATGTTTGTTAGATTGTTTAGGGTGTATAGAGATGGTTTTGAACGGGGGTTGACGGCTGTGAAGCCTGGGGACGAAATCGGAAAACAGGGCCGTGGGGGGGTTAATTTTTAGGGATCGATTTAGGGGGTTTTAAGTTGTTTTGTTAATTGGGTTAGATAGGAAATGAAGAAATAGGAATTTAGGAATTGGAATGGATGAAATCGGACCGAAAATGAGGGAGAAGGACACCTGGACCGGTTACGCCGGTCCAAGTTGCAGGAAAAACCGGACCGGACCGGTTCGGACCAGTCTGACCGATGTAGGGGATGACTGATGACGTCATCCTGATGACGTCATCATGTCAGGGATGACGTCATCATGTCAGATCTGACAATGTCAGACTGACATGTCAGACAGTGGGCCAATGGGAGCGTGACACGTGTCACTGTCAGGGGCTGTCAGTGATGACGTCATGCTGACGTCAGCGATGACGTCAGCAGGTACTGTAGCAGGCGCGTGAAGCCCACGCGCAGCCACTTCAGGCGGCGCGTGAGGGCGCGTGGCAGGGAATCTGGGGAAGGTTCCCACATACGAAATCATCTATTCGATGTAACGAACATTTTGGGACTGGTTTCGTGTCGATCGGACACCGTCTCGAGATGTTTCGGGGCATCGGAAGGTTTAGGTTCGGGATTAAAAATAGTTAAAAATACGGGAAAATTACGGGGCTTTGGTAGGAGGTTAATTAAGTAGTTAGTAACCTTTTATTACGATTTGGACAGGTTTGGGAGTCCCGGTGACGGTGATCGGCTCGGGGAGCCATATGGCACGCAAATCGAGGCGGCAGCTCGGACGATCTGTGAGTGGACCTTGTTTTCTAAATTGGTGCATGCATAAATGTTTATTATATGTTTTATTACTTGTTTGATGATGCCATGTGGGCATTTCTATGTGGTTACGTATAAGCACTATTTCGAGGTTTCGGCCTTATACGGTGCTTATACAGGTCTGTATTTCTTTATTGATTTAAATGAAATGGTGTTGGATTTCTAAAAGGCTAAACTCGGGTATGAAACCCATTTGGTTTTGTCTCGGGCATATGACCTCAGATTCCGGGCACGGTGTCCAGTTGGTGTCCTATGTTCGGGTACGAGACCCAGTCACTTTACGGTTTTGATTTCAGGTCAGGGAACCTTAAATGGATTCCCAAGTTCATGACGGTTTATGGGAACCGGCATGAACCCTTGTTGTGGTATCGTGGTTCATGACGGTTTATGGGAACCGGCATGAACCCTTGTTATGTTATTACGGTACATGACGGTTTATGGGAACCGGCATGTTACCTGATTATGGATATGATGGATCATGACGGTTCAGGGGAACCGGTCATGAATGTTTATGTTATGTATATATATGTTCGTCTACCTTCTTTTACTTCTATTATCTCCTCCGAGGAGGGTCGTTGGCCTGGGTGGACCCCGGAGTAGTCACGAAGCACCGACTGAGTGGAGTCACCCCCCAGTTGGGTTCCTTACTCTCAGGAAGGCTATGGTTACTATTACCTCGGGTAGGGTCAGTGGGCTGCGGACATTGACCTTGACTTTGAGATGACTCGGATTGAGACCTGGGTAGCGCGCGCGTGGCTTTGGATACCGTGACAGGATTGGTTGTGTGACTTATATATATGTATGTGATGGATATATGATATATGATATGTGGTGTGTGCAGGTGTGCATAGGATTTGGGCAGTGGCCCGTATGGTCGTTTTTATTGTGGTCCTTTCGACCTTAGTTTATATCTGCTTTGGGCTTAGTCCCACATATGGTTTGTGTTGGATAAATGGTTTTCGAATGCATGCATGCTTTTTAGTGGAGGGTACAAATGTCTTCCTTATTAAATGTTTTTATAAACTTTTGTTTTTTTCACTCACAGTTTTTAATGTTTTGACTGCCCTTCAGGTTGACATCGGAGGTGGACTGTAGCAGAGACCGAGATATCACATGCCTCCTCCGGATCCTGGCGTACTCTGATAGCCCGGGAGGGCAAAGGACGAAAATATCCCTTATCTGACACTTCGTGTCAGACGGGAGCAGGGTCATCCCGCACTAATCCCCGGGGGATTGGGATGGGTCCTGTCAACGTGGTATCAGAGCGGGGTTGTCTCTATTCGAGCAACCGTGTAGCTTTTGGGGTATGTACGCAGGTCGAGGTTGTGATATCTCATTGGGTTGCAGTTCGTGGTCAACCTGATTGTCGGGGTGCCGGTACGATAGTTAGTAGGATTGGCATGCCTTGGTTCGGCATTCGATGCCGGGGTTGCCATAGTTCTGTCAAGGTTGGCAGTGTGGGACCCTACAAAGGGATTAACGTGTTCGTATTCTGGAGTGTGATCGTGAGACGGTTAGTTGGGATCGTCTTTCACGATGTCGTAGGATTGGTTCCGACGACTAGTTGAGAATTGTGATCATCGGATGATCGGATTTGGTTGAGTTAGATAGATTTACTGCAGTTGGCAGTTAGCAACCGGATACGAGGAATCCGAGTTGGATTGTTGGTAGGATTGGATTGACGTCTTTACGATGTTGGACCGCAGGGTCGGTCAGATTGTTGATTTTACTGCTTTTCGCAGTTGGGTTCCGAGGAACTCTAGGTGTGATCGTGGAACCCTACCTTGGTAGGTATGGTTCGAAAAGGCGAGTTGACGAGTGGTTTGACTTGGATGACTATTCGGATTTGGGGTTCGTTAGCCGGCCTGGTCATGTCAGCTTGTGTTGGGACTGCACTTCGCAGTCGAGGTTATATTTATCGGTTAGACCGAGTTGGTTGTCGTGCTACTTCAGTTGTGGGTTGGTGCAACTAAGGTCGCGGGTGACCTGGTAGACGACATTGGGATAGTCGAGTTGCGCCTGGTTAGAGTGTGGTTGGATAGGTTACCGGGGTTGGTACTTGTCGATGGAATCCCTGAGTGGGATACAGGGTAGTTGGTACGGGCTGTTGATTCCGTTGGATGCGAATCTCGATAGCGAGGTCTGGTAGTTAGGTATGCACGAGGTTGTGGCAGACGCTACTATCGATGGACTTAGTCGAGTCTCATCAGGTCGGGTAGACTCAGGTAGTCGTGACGATGATACGGGGTGCGTGAGTAACGCATATGTACGAGCAGTGATTCTGGATTCGACTCGGTTACGGCTGAGTGCGATCGCAGAAAGAGTTGGGAACGTTCGGGGAGCGTTTCCTTTTCCCGTATGAGCTGTCAGGGTGACTGTACTCAGAGTTGTCGGGTACGAGGGAGGCAGAGTTTCTCCTATTCGAGCAGAGGTACGGGATCGTCGCTCGGTATGAGCGGAGATCCAGGGTGTCAGTTTTGCACACAGCGTGTTGATACTGACACTAGTTTTGGTGATAGTGCGTGGTGCTGGTGCTAGTGCTGGTACTGGTGCCGGTGATCGTGATGACGATGAGTTACGGATCGGGGTGTGACTCCGTCGTAATGGGCATATGTTCGGTATCTGTGGTTCAGGAGTGGAACTCAGATAGAGTTAAACTGGTTAGGGGACACGTGGTTGATGTCCGGGTATGTTGTTTCCAATCTTGTTGGAACTTCGGAATCGCGAGAGGTTGCGATTGAGGTGACGAGTGGAATGCGGGTTTTCCGCATTGGTAACGGGTATGTCGAAGTCGTTTTGGGTGACTTCTCGGATTCTACCATGATTGATGATGGTAGATGACGTTGATGATATAGATGTTGTTGGTTGCCTCTAGTACACTGATTGTGTATTGGTTAGTGGACCCGGGATTTGTTCTGGACCATCAGGAGGAGATGAGTATATCGAAGTTAGGTGACTGAGATTCCTCATTTTTTTTACTTGGTGGCAGACGATGTTAGGTTACATGACGTGGTGAGTGCAGCGAGTGTTGTTTGCATTCATGTAGGATGGATTATTCGATCATTCTTGGTTTTCCGCAGTGGAATGCCAAGGATCGATACGAGGTGATTGGGGAGGACCCACAGTCTCGATCGTGACGTCTATAGTCGTTTGACGTAGTGTTGGATCTGGATCATGATTTGGATATCCAGATAGGTGGAGAGTTATTACTCTTACTTGGATGTTGAGTGGAGCATGTTGGGACTGAACTTCTTTTCGAGGTAAATCCCATATGGCTTACTACTCGCCTGAGTAGTTGTCCGATGAGTAGGTGTCTGACGAGGTCGGATTTTGTCTGACCTAGTGTTGTGTTGATGTTGGGATTGACTTCCCTATGAAGTCAATCGATCGTATTGTGGTAATCAGTTGAGCGAGTAACCGATAGGTTTGGTTTTGGTATGTCTCGGTAGACGTGAACGATATTTCAGGTTTCGGAATCAGATTTCTAGATGACGATTTAGGATTTGATTTTGGAACTTGAAAGAGGATTTCTGGAGTTGGGGTTTGGAATCGGATTCTGGGTGACGATTCAGGATTTGATTCTAAAGCTTGACTGTGGATTTTCTTTTATGGATTTGGGTTCGGAATAGTTATTCCAAATGCTAGCTTACGGAATAATGATTTTGGATTCGAATTTGGACATGATTATGGATATGATTTCTGGATTTGGATTTGGGATTTCATACGAAATTGCGGATTCGGATTCGGATTTGGAAATGGATAATGGGTCGGAGTTTCGAATTGTCTAATACGATTGGACAAATGAACTCCATAATTGAAACGTGTTTGACTACGACCTAGGTGGTCTGGTTATTGTTGTGGTATGTCGATGGGTAGATGTACGTACTTTGTGCGTTGTTCGAGGTATGATACCAGGAAGACTGGTGATGTCTGGTGACGATATATAGGGTATACCAGTGGTACATTGGAGAGCGTATTGGTAGTCGGCTTAGTCCGATACCATTGAATTAGTCGAGGTCGTGAACTGGACATTGGATACCGTGCATTGGGTCATGGTATTTCTGATGGGTCTAGTTACACACAGGTCGGGTGAATTGTTGGTTAGTGTAACCACGAGTGAGTATAGTGACAGATTTCGATTGACGATTGTCAAGTGGTGACAATTTGTTGGAGGTGTCATCGTGGATCAGTTAGTGTGTTTTGGTGACTCCCAGTGGGAATAGATGTCAGGATAGTTAGCGGTTGAGCATGGAACCGTCTAGTTGGTTATGTCAACGAAACGGTAGATTTGACAAGTAGTGTCAATTCAGAACGCATGACTACTGTCATTCGACGTGGTCGAACGTAGTCGATACGATATGGATGTTAGCGGTACGTCTGGCTGCAGACGAGTAAGTATTGTTCTGGTTAGTGGGTGTACTAGCGTACACGCGTTGCGTGGTAGGTCGAATTATTTCCACGAGGTGGAGGTTGTGGAATCAGGATAGTGGAGTTTCGAGAACAGAACTAATTAAGGAGGGAAGAACGGTTAGATTAGGTCGGTTGGAATTTCGAGGACGAAATTAATTAAGGAGGGAAGGTTGTAACGACCCGTCCCAAATTCCTAGATTAGATTAGTGACTAATCACGATTAGTGAGGCTAATCCGTGATTAGTAGAGCGAAATCGGACGAACGGTGCGAAATGACCGTTTTGCCCCTAATGGTGGCAAAACGTTGACTTTTCAATCGGGTGGTCAAATGGACTTTGACCGATGACCGTGACGTAGTTCGTGACGTCACGAGTTCATAGACAGGTGGCACGTTCAATTCCGACGTTCGAGGAAGAAGTTATGACGTTCGGAAGTTTAGGGGCATTTTGGTAATTTGGGTGAATAGGAGGTCAAAAGTTGACTTTTTGACCGGGAGGTCCGATGGCCGAGGGCCGAAGACCGTTACGTAGATAAGGACGATACGAATCCGTAGACAGGCGGCACGTCGAATTCGGACGTTCGACGGCGAAGTTACGGTTCACGGAAGTTCTCGGTTACTATTCACGACGGCACGTTTTACGAGACAAAAAGTGCAGTTTTGTCTCTAGTGGGCCCAGATATTTAATGGAGGCCCAAAGGATGAGTGACACTTGTCACCCATCCACTGGCCAACCCCACCTACTCATGCACCAAACCCATCCCCGTGCATTTTCATTTCTTCATCCACACACAAACCCACCCGATCTCACCCTTTTCTCTCCATCTTCGTGCAACCCAAACCCAGCCAACCCAACCCCAATTCGGCCAGGACGGAGACCAGACGTGAGGGAAGGACTGAGGATGATGGTGGCCGGCCAAGAGGGAGGCACCGTGCACGGCCGAGACCCAAACCCGAACGGTTACCCGGTTAGGCCCAAATCTCCCATTTTGTCGATTTTTACATTATGGATAGTTTTGGTTGATTAGGGAATGTTTGTTAGATTGTTTAGGGTGTATAGAGATGATTTTGAACGGGGGTTGACGGCTGTGAAGCCTGGGGACGAAATCGGAAAACAGGGTCGTGGGGGGGTTAATTTTTAGGGATCGATTTAGGGGGTTTTAAGTTGTTTTGTTAATTGGGTTAGATAGGAAATGAAGAAATAGGAATTTAGGAATTGGAATGGATGAAATCGGACCGAAAATGAGGGAGAAGGACACCTGGACCGGTTACGCCGGTCCAAGTTGCAGGAAAAACCGGACCGGACCGGTTCGGACCGGTCTAACCGTTGTAGGGGATGACTGATGACGTCATCCTGATGACGTCATCATGTCAGGGATGACGTCATCATGTCAGATCTGACAATGTCAGACTGACATGTCAGACAGTGGGCCAATGGGAGCGTGACACGTGTCACTGTCAGGGGCTGTCAGTGATGACGTCATGCTGACGTCAGCGATGACGTCAGCAGGTACTGTAGCAGGCGCGTGAAGCCCACGCGCAGCCACTTCAGGCGGCGCGTGAGGGCGCGTGGCAGGGAATCTGGGGAAGGTTCCCACATACGAAATCATCTATTCGATGTAACGAACATTTTGGGACTGGTTTCGTGTCGATCGGACACCGTCTCGAGATGTTTCGGGGCATCGGAAGGTTTAGGTTCGGGATTAAAAATAGTTAAAAATACGGGAAAATTACGGGGCTTTGGTAGGAGGTTAATTAAGTAGTTAGTAACCTTCTATTACGATTTGGACAGGTTTGGGAGTCCCGGTGACGGTGATCGGCTCGGGGAGCCATATGGCACGCAAATCGAGGCGGCAGCTCGGACGGTCTGTGAGTGGACCTTGTTTTCTAAATTGGTGCATGCATAAATGTTTATTATATGTTTTATTACTTGTTTGATGATGCCATGGGGGCATTTCTATGTGGTTACGTATAAGCACTATTTCGAGGTTTCGGCCTTATACGGTGCTTATACGGGTCTGTATTTCTTTATTGATTTAAATGAAATGGTGTTGGATTTCTAAAAGGCTAAACTCGGGTATGAAACCCATTTGGTTTTGTCTCGGGCATATGACCTCAGATTCCGGGCACGGTGTCCAGTTGGTGTCCTATGTTCGGGTACGAGACCCAATCACTTTACGGTTTTGATTTCAGGTCAGGGAACCTTAAATGGATTCCCAGGTTCATGACGGTTTATGGGAACCGGCATGAACCCTTGTTGTGGTATCGTGGTTCATGACGGTTTATGGGAACCGGCATGAACCCTTGTTATGTTATTACGGTACATGACGGTTTATGGGAACCGGCATGTTACCTGATTATGGATATGATGGATCATGACGGTTCAGGGGAACCGGTCATGAATGTTTATGTTATGTATATATATGTTCGTCTACCTTCCTTTACTTCTATTATCTCCTCCGGGGAGGGTCGTTGGCCTGGGTGGACCCCGGAGTAGTCACGGAGCACCGACTGAGTGGAGTCACCCCCCAGTTGGGTTCCTTACTCTCAGGAAGGCTATGGTTACTATTACCTCGGGTAGGGTCAGTGGGCTGCGGACATTGACCTTGACTTTGAGATGACTCGGATTGAGACCCGGGTAGCGCGCGCGTGGCTTTGGATACCGTGACAGGATTGGTTGTGTGACTTATATATATGTATGTGATGGATATATGATATATGATATGTGGTGTGTGCAGGTGTGCACAGGATTTGGGCAGTGGCCCGTATGGTCGTTTTTATTGTGGTCCTTTCGACCTTAGTTTATATCTGCTTTGGGCTTAGTCCCACATATGGTTTGTGTTGGATAAATGGTTTTCGAATGCATGCATGCTTTTTAGTGGAGGGTACAAATGTCTTCCTTATTAAATGTTTTTATAAACTTTTGTTTTGTCCACTCACAGTTTTTAATGTTTTGACTGCCCTTCAGGTTGACATCGGAGGTGGACTGTAGCAGAGACCGAGATATCACATGCCTCCTCCGGATCCTGGCGTACTCTGATAGCCCGGGAGGGCAAAGGACAAAAATATCCCTTGTCTGACACTTCGTGTCAGACGGGAGCAGGGTCATCCCGCACTAATCCCGGGGGGATTGGGATGGGTCCTGTCATGATATGTCCGTTGCGGACTACGAGCAAACTTTCGGGAAACTTTCCCGGTTCGCTGCTTCATTCGTAAGCACGGAGGAGGACAAATGCCAGCGGTTTGAGCTTGGACTTCGAGGGGAGATCCGGGCCAGTGTGATTGCTACCACTCATGCTTCTCTGAGAGATATGGTCGACGCAGCGGTGCGTGTCGAGGCCAGTCTGGCGACACACCAATCACGACAACCTTCGGGGGCGGGGCGACGTCAGGATCGCCCACATCATGGGCCATCGGGCCATAAGGACAACAAGGGAGGGAGCTACAGGGGAGCACCCTCATCCTTCAAGGGTCGTGGCTGGTCGGGTCGACGTGGAGGCTCTCAGGGCAGAGGATCTGGATACAACTCTGGGCAACGCTCATCTTGGAGCGGTGCTTCTGGCGGGCATTCGGACAGGCCAAGGCCAGTAACTTGTTTTGCTTGCGAGGAGGTGGGCCTCTATGCCAGTAATTGCCCGCAGTTGTCCAAGAACAACGACGCTGGGGGCTCGAGGGTGGTGCAGAGCACGGCTTCCCACACTAATGGAGGTCGCGGTCAGGGAGGTGACCGTGGTACTGGGTGTGGCGCGCGCCGGCGTGGACGGAACGGAGGGCCGAGGGCCCAAGTGTTTGCAATGACCCAGCAGCAGGCGAGGACTGCTCCAGGCGTGGTCATAGGTACACTACATATCTTTAACCTTCTTGTACGTGTATTGATGGATGCGGGGGCTACACATTCTTTTATTTCGAAGAGTTGTGCTGGTATGCTTGATTGTGTGGTCAGCTTTAGATTGCGAAATGGGTGTTGGCACCCCGATGGGTATCGTGTACCTTGTGAATCAGGTGATTCGAAGGTGCCCGGTAATCCGAATATCCACGACTTCGATATAATCCGAGGGATGGATTGGCTGTCGGAGCACGGATCGCTCATCGACTGCTGTAGCAAGCAAGTGATTCTGCGGAGCCCGGGTTTGCCGGAAGTTATCTTTCAGGGGGAACGTGATGGTTCGCCTCCTGAAGTGATTTCGTCACTTACTGCTACCAAACTTCTACGGAAGGGATGCCAGGGTTATCTGGCGCATGTCGTGTCGGAACGGGTCGATACTCCGGTTATCGACGAAATACCGGTGGTCTGTGAGTTTCCGGATGTATTCCCGGAAGACTTACTTGGATTGCCACCATCGTGGGAGATTGAGTTTACTATTGAACTACACCAGGGTACCCGACCCATGTCCCAGGCACCATACCGGATGGCGCCAGCCGAGTTACGAGAACTCAAGACTCAATTGCAGGAGTTGGTAGATCTGGGATATGTCCGACCGAGTACTTCACCGTGGGGAGCACCGGTGTTGTTCGTGAAGAAGAAGGAAGGAAGTCTCCGTTTATGTATTGACTATCGACAACTCAACAAGGTGACGCTGAGGAACCAGTATCCTCTACCCAGGATCGATGACCTTTTTGACCAGTTGCGGGGAGCTCAGTGCTTCTCAAAAATTGATTTGCGGTCTGGGTATCACCAACTGAGGATTTCGGAGGAGGATATTCCGAAAACTGCCTTTCGAACCCGTTACGGGCACTACGAGTTCCTTGTTATGCCATTTGGTTTGACGAATGCTCCAGCAGCATTCATGGATCTGATGAACCGGGTCTTCCGACCCTACCTGGATAAGTTCGTGATTGTGTTCATCGATGATATTTTGGTATACTCGAGGAGCGCCTGTGCACATGAAGAACATCTACGGTTGGTCTTGGAGAGACTGAGACAAGAACAATTGTACGCCAAGCTGAGCAAGTGTCAGTTTTGGCTGAGCAGTATTGGTTTTCTGGGACACGTGATATCAACGGATGGGATTTGCGTGGATCCCCAGAAAACAGAAGCGGTGACCAACTGGGCTAGACCGACAACCGTGACCGAGGTGCGGAGTTTCGTCGGATTAGAAGGCTACTACCGGAGATTCGTGGAAGGTTTCTCCACAATTGCTGCACCATTGACTCGTTTGACTCGGAAGGGAGTAAAGTTTATCTGGGACGAGCAGTGCGATCGGAGCTTTCAAGAGTTGAAAGATCGATTGACCACTGCACCTGTCCTTGCATTGCCGGATGACAGTGGAGAGTTTGTGGTCTTCAGTGATGCATCGCTGCAAGGTCTGGGCTGCGTGTTGATGCAAACTGGAAAGGTTATCGCCTATGCATCCCAGCAGCTGAAGACCCACGAGATGAACTACCCTACCCATGATTTGGAGTTGGCAGCGGTGGTTCATGCTCTCAAAATCTGGAGGCATTATCTATTCGGCGCAACGTGTCGGATATACACCGACCACCAGAGTCTAAAATACCTATTCACTCAGAAGGAGCTTAACATGAGACAACGGAGATGGTTGGAACTGCTGAAGGACTATGACTGTACGATCAAGTACCATCCGGGTAAGGCCAATGTGGTGGCGGATGCACTCAGCAGAAAATCAGCGGGATAAGTTGCACACCTGGGGATGGTGTATCTTCCCTTACTGGTGGAACTCCGGAAGGCGGGAGTTATTTTGGGTACTGATGAGCATGGAGCTTTGTTGGCCAGCTACCATGTACGACCAGTACTGATTGATCGGATCATCGAAGCACAACTTCAGGATCCGATACTCTGTATTTACAGAATTGAGGTCGATGCGGATGGGAGACAGGATTTTACCATTCGGGACGACGGAGCACTTGTGAAATTGGGCCGTTTGTGCGTACCTGCAGTGGCAGAGTTACGAGCCGAGATTCTTGAAGAGGCCCATAGTTCGGCCTATGCTATGCATCCGGGAGGTACAAAGATGTACCGTACCTTCCGGAACCATTATTGGTGGCCAGGAATGAAGAAGGATATTGCTGAATTCGTGAGCAAATGCTTAACCTGTTAGCAGGTTAAGGCGGAACGGCAGAGACCGTATGGGGTTATGCAGCCACTTCCGATTCCCGAGTGGAAGTGGGATCACATCACCATGGACTTCGTCTTTAAGTTACCAAGGACTCAGAGTGGAATGGACAGAGTATGGGTGATCGTGGATCGGTTAACCAAATCAGCCCATTTTCTGCCAGTCCAGGAGATCTATAAACCTAACCGACTGGATCAATTGTTCGTGAAAGAAATCATACGATTGCATGGTACGCCGGAATCGATCGTGTCCGATCGCGATCCGCGTTTCACTTCCAGGTTCTGGCGAAGTTTGCAAGCTACTCTGGGAACAACCCTACGTTTCAGTACTTCTTTCCATCCACAGACCGATGGACAGTCTGAAAGAACCATTCAGACCCTGGAGGACATGATGAGGTCATGTGTACTACAGTTTCAGGACTCTTGGGATACTCATTTTCCATTGATGGAATTCGCTTACAACAACAGCTATCAGGCAAGCATCGGGATGGCACCTTATGAGGCACTGTATGGTCGACAGTGCAGGACACCTATCTGCTGGACGGAGGTAGGAGAGCGAGCGGCTTTAGGGCCGGAATTGATGGACTTAACCATGGAAACTATTCGTGTTATCAAGGAGAGACTGAAGGCGGCACAGGATCGCCAGAAGAGTTATGCAGATCAACGGATTCGAGACTTGGAATTTGAAGTGGGAGATTTTGTCTTCCTGAAGTTATCTCCGTGGAAAGGGATTATCCGATTTGGTCGACGGGGGAAACTGAGTCCGCGTTTTATCGGACCTTATAAGATCGTTGAGAGAATTGGAAGAGTTGCTTACAGATTGGCGCTACCTCCAGAACTATCTAGAGTTCACGATGTTTTCCACATATCGATGCTACGGAAGTACGTACGTAATGCTTCTCATGTACTTGGGGAACAACCTGTCGAACTACGGGAGGATTTGAGCTTTGAGGAACAACCAGTACAGATCTTGGATCGGAAGGACAAGGTACTACGTCGGAAGACGATCCCTCTCGTGAAGATTCTCTGAAGAAACCAGAATGTGGAAGAAGCCAGATGGGAGCCTGAGGCTCAGATGCGAGAACAATTTCCTCATTTGTTTCTTTGAAATTTCGGGACGAAATTTCTTAAGGGGGGAAGGTTGTAACACCCCGGAAATTCGAGGATTTTAATATTGTAATTTAATGTGTGAATTGACGCTTTTACCCTTGTGATTGGTATGGCCAAATTATTGACTTTTGATTGGTGAATTAAATAGACTTTGACCTATTACCGTGACGTAGGTCGGGACGTCACGAGTTCATAGACAGGTGGCACATCCATTTCGAACGATCAGGGAAAAAGTTATGACTATCGGAAGTTCAGGGGCATTACCGTAAGTTGGACTTCACGGGCGAAAATGTTGACTTTTCGTTTGACAATTAATTTTCACGAGACTCAAGGACCGATAGGTAGGTCTCGACGTCCTGAGTTCGTAGACAGGCGGCACGCTAAAATCGGACTTCGTATGGCTGAGTTACGGGTCTAGGAAGTGAGGGGTATTTTGGTAATTATTGAACCATGGGCATTTTGGTCTTTTTGCCCTGGTTACTGTAGCAGGCCACGGGGGACATGGGCGGCACCACCATGTGCGGTGGTTCAATCGTGCAATTGGTTGTGCAATTGTGTGCTGGAAAGTTGGGAGTGTCTGGTGCTTTAGACCGTGGTCTGTTGCATCCACCGTGCACGACCCTATTATTAATTCAAGTTCGAAGCTTTTCGGGGGACATTTTTCAGGGGACAATTGGACACCCACGAGCCTCTGGGACGGCTTGAAATTAATTAAAACTGATTATATAGTATGTGAGCTTCACTCTGGTATTGAAAGGACCGAAAATAAGGGTGGAACCAGAGAGAAACCATTTCGAGAATTTTTGGAGGGAAATCGGGTTTTTGATTTCTACGGTGTGTTAAGCTAATCTAATCGTAGAGTAAGCTTTCTGGGAGCATTTGGAACACAACCATATCAAAATCGAAGGCAACCAGCCACGGGTGAGCTGGGATGGTGATTGCCGTGTTCAGAGGAATTTCAGAGGTTTGGACGGCTACTTCCAGGTGAGTTTTGATTCAATTGAGTGTGTTTTCCAGTTCGTTGTGATACTATGATGCTTCATGTAAGGTTAATTTGATTTCGGTTTAGAAACCAGTGAGTTGGGGTGATCAACCCGTTTGGATGATCACGGGTCGAAGGGCCGTTTGAGGATTCGATTTGGCAAATTAATCACCCAGAACTTAAATTGAATGTTTAATTAACATGTTAGGATCAAATTGGATTGAAATCGAGTAGGAATTGATGGGTAATTAACCGGGTCAAGCCGCGGGTGGCAGGCCCGAATTACAGACAAACGGGTGAAGGTGCTGACACTGTAGCTACAGTGTCAGGCGCGTAACTTTCACGCGCAGCCACTTTGGGCGGCGCGTGAGGGCGCGTTGGGGCTTATCTCCGATCACGATCAACATGACTTTTATCCCTCTCATCATTCTGAACATTTTTGGTGAAGTAACCATGTTGATCTGAGATAGTTTTCGATGGGTCAGTTTAGGGCCGGTTGCCTCGGGGAACGTGTTGACGGATTTCCCGAGCCGGTTTCTATTTCGGACTTTGTGGTTAAACATTTTAGACTTGTAGTGACCCTTACATGTGATTTGGACTGACAGGAATTGTACGATACTCCCGGTACAAGTTCGTACGCGCAGGTTCACCGCGGGATCGTACAGTGAGTGGGCCATTTTCTTAAACCCTTGCATGCATAAATGTTTTCTGGTTTATTATACTTATTCACATGCTAAAACAATAATAGTTTTGATGATATGGAAAATATGGTTATGGCACGTTTCACGATATTTGGGCTTGAGACCCGTCTGATGAAACTTAATGATTGGTTCGGATTTTATCTATGTATATATATGCTTTGCATGTGGATATCAATAAAATGTATTTGGTACTGCACTGTATAGATCCTTTCATATTATATTGTCTCCTCCGGCGAGGTACCCCGGAGAGGTCACGGACGTCTAGTACGTCCAGCGTCTATGACGCTAAGCATCAGGTGATGCTGTACCCGAACGGGATTCGGGGGTTTAACTCGGAAATTGAGACCCGAGTGGCACGCGTAGCCTTATTATTATTGTGACCTTATTAGGCGTCAAGAACGTCAAACATCAGGTGATGTCGGGATTGGAGTGTATAGTGAAGCAACTAAAATTATACTTATGGTTTTGTTATATGCCTTATGGTTCTTATTATATGGTTGATGGTTTTAATTACGGATGCATGCATGTTGGGAAAACGGAGGGGTAAATTATATGTTTTACTTATCAAATGATTTTATAAACTTGAGTTTCGGTCCACTCACCCTTATTGTTTTTGGTAACCCCTCCAGGTCGTGATACTGAGGTAGAGGAGGAAACTGAGCCTGAGGCATAGATCTACTTCTGCGTACCTGAACCCCTGTTGGGTGGATTGCCCGCAGGTTTTATTTTAGAGTCGTGCTCGTAACTTGTAATTTTGGATTTCATCCCTTGTCTGACATCTGTTTAATTCGGATTTGATGTATGACTTTAATTTGGTTATTTATGCATTTGATGTTTTGAGGTTAAAATTGGTATGAATTATTGGGTGTCAGACGGGAGCAGGGCACGTCCCCTTGTGGTCCCTGTGGGATCGGGGCGGGTCCTGTCACAAGGAGTGCCAGAGCACATGAGAAACACCTACGGTTGGTGTTAGGGAAACTGAGACAGAAACAGTTCTACGCCAAGCTGAGTAAGTGCCAGTTTTGGAAATTCAGAACCACCTTGTCCTTGAGGAAATTCAGAACCACCTTGTGATCATTAGTCCTCGTAGCTGCTGCTTTGACCCATTTTGATACATAATCTACTGCCACGAGAATGTACGTATAGCCATATGAAGATGGAAAAGGACCCATAAAATCGATTCCCCACAGATCAAAGAGTTCAACTACCAAGATGTTAGTCAATGGCATCTGGTTCCTGCTACTTATGCTCTCCATCCTTTGACATCTATCACACTTAGAACAAAAGTTAAAAGCATCTTTAAATAAAGAAGGCCAAAAGAAACCAGAATGAAGAACCTTAAGCCCTATTTTCTTGGCACCAAAGTGTCCTCCGCATGCAAATTCATGGCTGAACCTGAGTATGCTTTGTTGTTCAGTTTCTGGTACACATCTCCTTATAATTTGATCTGGACAGTACTTGAATAGGTACGGGTCATCCCACAAATAGTGCTTCACCAATGAGAGAAACTTCTTTCGTTCCTGAAAAGAAAGATCATCCGTAATCAGCATACCATGGTTCTTTTTCTTGAATGGCTAAGAGCTGCTCATCAGGAAATGATTCGTTGATGAGGACAACACTCTTTTCTGTAGCACCAGCATCAGCTAGTCGAGACAAGTGATCAGCGACAGGGTTATCTCGTCCACTCTTATCTCGAATTTCCAGGTCAAACTCTTGAAGCAAAAGTATCCACCCTATCAACCGAGGCTTTGCATCTTTCGTCATAAGTAAGTACCTAATGGTTGCATGATCAGAATAGACAATCACCTTAGATCCAACAAGATAAGAACGAAATTTTTCTAAAGTGAAGACAACTGCTAAAAACTCCTTCTCTGTCGTTGGGTAGTTTAGTTGAGCATCATTCAAGGTTCTACTAGCATAGTAGATCACATGAGGTAACTTATGAACACGTTGCCCCAAAACTGCACCTATAGCATAGTCAGACGCATCACACATTAATTCAAATGGCAAAGACCAGTCAGGAGCCATGATAATAGGGGTAGATGTTAGTTCACGTTTTAGGATCTCAAAAGCATTCACACACTGCTCATTAAACTTAAAATCAGAATCCTCAGCAAGCAAATGTAACGCCCCGGACGTTCTGGAAATGTAATATTATAAGATATTGAATAAAATGACGTTTTTACCCTTGTGTTTGTGTGGTTAATTTGTTGACTTTTTGATTTGGAGGTCGAACGGACGTTGAGTGATGACCGTGACGTAGTTCGGGATGTCACGAGTTCATAGACAGGTGGCACGTCCGATTCGGACGCTCGGAGTGAAAGTTATGATGTTCGGAAGTTAGGGGCATTATCGTAATTTGGGCGTTATAAGAGGAAAAGTTGACTTTTTGTTTGACAATTGATATCTATTTGACTCGAAGACCGTTATGTTCGTCTCGACGCCCCGAGTACAACGACAGGCGGCACGCTTGAAACGGACGTCGGACGACCGAGTTACGGGTCACGGAAGTTGGAGGGCATTTTGGTAATTTTTGACCTGGGGGCATTTTGGTAATTTCCGCACGGGGGTACTGTTCACCACCGTGGAAAACAGAGCAGCGGCCGTGGGTCTTGTGCGTTCAATTGTTTAAGGTTTAGTGGAAGGCTCAGGGCTTTGTTTATGTCGTTTGAGGTAGTGGGGCTGGACTGAGTGGCTTTGGTGCACGATTTGGGCAGTGCTCAGTGCACGGGGGAGACTGAATTGGCCATGGTTTCTGCGTGCGTGGGAAACAATTTCAGAAAAATCTCAGACGGTTTCCCACGGGTTGCTGGCCGCTTCGATCGATTACCTGGTCGCCTTTGAGTCTGGGAACTCATTTCGATCATTTGGGCAGGCTGAGAGAGAGTTGAGGGAGGTTCTGAGACGGGGAAGAGAAAAACGCAGAAATGGAGGGAAATTCAAAGGTTGGGTTTTGAGGCGAGTTGAACCAAACTGAGGGTGGAATTAGTCTTCTGGGATCCTTGCTAACGCAACCGTGCAAGAATTGAGGAGGATTGATCGAGGTTTGCTCAGGGACTCAAGTTCCAGTTTCTGGAAAAACACAGTATTGAGGACGACGACTTCCAGGTTAGTTTGGGGTTAATTGGTTGGATGTTTTGGTTCGTTTGGGTCCCTTATTGCTACTGGTGAAGTTAATTTGGGAATGGAACCGTGTAGGGTGAGTTCCAGGAGTCGACTTGTTCGTTTGTTCGAGTCTGGATTGCATCGATTTAGGGACAGTCGAGGTTAACCATTGTTGCAGACCTAAAATAAATGAGTTAGAGAAGATAATAGGATTGGAAACGGGTAGAATTGATTGAGAATTGAGGGCTAACTGATCGGGTTGAGTCGCGGGTATCAGACCCGTTTAGCAGGCTGTTCGGGTAAGGGAGATGACACTGTAGCACGGCGCGTGGCCTTCACGCGCAGCCACTTTGGGCGGCGCGTGACAAAGCGTGCGATGTCATCTCCGATCACGGTCAACATGGAAATTGTTCCTTTCAGTCCAATTAACATTTTACCTTTAGGATTCGAGTTGTTCGGGAGCCATTCGAGATAATTTCGGGAGTCCGGAAGATTAAGTCTTTAAGTTTATTTTCGCCGAAAAATCCGGAAAAATTAGGAAAAATCCTACGAGTTATTTTGGGATGTTTGTATCCCTTCTTGTACGTTTTCACAGGCCCGGACACTTCCGAAGCTACGGAGGAGCACGCGGGACGCGATTGACGCGTCCTAAAACCATGAGTCGACTTTTTGATTTCCTAAATTGGGCATGCATGACTATTTTGCTTATTTATCTCATGGTTTTACATATGATTTTATGATGGTGATATGCTATATCGGTTTTATGTGTTTTCACGTTTTTTGAGATATTTACCGTATTTCACGCATTTCGAGGTTACGATTTTCGCTTATGCATGCGTGATGATTTTGATAAAGTACCTGGATATGAATATGCATGTTTCGGATTTATGATGTTTGATCACATTGTGAAGTAATTTCTGGAAATTGCATGTGTTGGAATTTGCATGTGAATTCGGACATGAGTCCTGTTACGATGAGAAATGTTTTTGGAATAATGTTGGAAAAAGATTTGTGATGAATCCTGATTTATTATGTTTAAAAACGGTTTTGGGTTTAAAGACCCGGTTAATGGTTGGATCTGGTTTTGGGTTTAAAGACCCGGTTATTTAACGACGGGGGCGGGCCCGAAAATTGGGTTTAAAGACCCGAATTGAGTTTAAAGACTCGATTATTATGATACCCCCCAGAGGCCTATTAATCATGTTTTGAGTTTAAAGACTCGTTGATATCCCGGGAAGGCCTAATGTTGAGTTTAAAGACTCGGATGGATCCAACGGCATAATTGTGGTTAATGATTCACGTTTTACATGATTTGTGCAATTAACGTTTAAAATGACGGTTTCCGAAACCTGGAATTGTTAAATGGTTTTTACATGAATTATGGTGATCCTTTGTAACGTTTTCCATGTGTTTCGGAAAAAGAGTTATCAAAAGTTTAATATGCAAAATTTGGATATTTGGTTATGCATGCGTGTTACAAAACTGGAGGGCGAACCTGATTTCGGAAAAACTGTTTTCCCTATTAAGCTTATGTTTCGGTCCACTCACACTTTGTTGTTTTAAATTCCCTCCAGGTCGTGGAACAAGCGTGGGGGCAAGCGCCGAGGCAGGGGCGGAGGCATAAAGTTTTTCCGTTGCGGAGTAGTTAGTTCACAGAGTAGGACTTGTTTCTTTAACTTGTTTTGTAATATTGCTCTGTGAAACTATGGACTTGACGTCCAGTCGGATGTATTTGTTTAATCTCCCTGGTCTGACAATGGGTGTGTTGTAATTTTAACTAGTTTCCGGTCTTTTTGGTTCGATTGTCAGACGGGAGCAGGATGCTTCCCGATTATCGAGGCGATAATCGGGGTGGGTCCTGTCAGCAAATCACATAAAGGACGAGTTATTTTGGAAAAATCCTTGATAAACCGCCTATAAAAGCCTGCATGTCCAAGAAAACTTCTAACAGCTTTAACTGATGTAGGTGGGGGCAGATTCGAGATGAGATCAATTTTAGCTTTATCTACCTCGATTCCCTTGCAAGAAATCAAATGACCTAGCACAATACCTTGTTTTACCATGAAATTGCATTTCTCCCAATTCAAGATCAAATTAGTTTCCTTGCATCTTTGAAGTACAAGAGAGAGATGGTTAAGGAAATTATCAAATGATGAACCAAACACAGAAAAATCATCCATGAATACCTCCATAAACCTCTCAATCATATCCGAAAAGATGGCCATCACGCATCTTTGAAAAGTGGCAGGAGCATTGCATAGACCGAACGGCATCCTCCTATAAGCAAGTGTTCTGAATGGACAAGTGAATGTAGTCTTTTCTTGATCTTCTAGAGCAATGGAAATCTGATTATAACCTGAAAAACCATCAAGAAAACAATAGTATGAGTGCCCAGATAATCTCTCCAACATTTGATCAATAAAAGGTAAAGGAAAATGATCCTTTCTAGTGGCAGAATTCAACTTCCTGTAATCAATGCACACACGCCAACCAGTGGTCATTCTTGTAGGCACAAGTTCATTGTTATCGTTCTTCACCACTTTGATCCCCGACTTCTTAGGCACCACTTGGACAGGGCTTACCCATTTGCTATCAGAAATAGGGTATATGATACCCACATCAAGCAATTTCAGTACTTCAGCTATCACCACTTCTTTCATCTAAGGATTCAATCTTCTTTGAGCTTCATGAACAGGCTTGGATCCTTCCTCCATTAGAATTCTGTGCATGCACATTGTAGGGCTGATTCCTTTGATATCTGCAATAGACCAACCAATAGCAGATTTGTATTCCCTAAGCACTCTAATAAGCTTGTCTTCTTCCAATGGAGTTAGACCAGAAGATATGATAACTGGGAGAGTTTCTTCTTCACCAATGTAGGCATATTTGAGGTGGGATGGAAGTGGTTTGAGCTCTAGCTTAGGGGCTTGAATAATTGAGGGAATCAGGTGAGCTGCAGAGGGTAAAAGTGGTTCAATGGAAGGTGTCATGGAGGATGGGTATGAGTTTAAAACTTCTAGAGCAGCAACCTCTTCCATTAATGCATATTCCTCTTCAAATTCATCTTGCGGGTGAGTTAACGCCACTTCTAATGTATCACTAGATTGGGTCTGCAAAAATTTAGAAACCACCAAAGAATCCAACTTATCAACATATAAGCAATCCAATGTAGTTGAAGGATAAGTTAGAGATTCAAACACTTTAAAATGAACGGTTTCGCCTAGTACAGTCATAGTGAGCAGTCCATTATGTACATCAATTACAGTCTTTACTGTCGCCATGAATGGTCTTCCAAGCAAGATTGGTAGGTCACAGTCATGTACGGGAACCTCGTCCATATCGAGAATTGCAAAATCAGCAGGCAAGATTAGTTTATCAACTTGAACTAGGATATCCTCTACAATACCTCTAGGATACTTGAATGAACGATCAGCAAGTTGAAGTGAGATGGTGGTCTTCTTTAGCTCCCCCAAACCTAATTGTAAGTACACCGAGTATGGCATCAGATTAATGCTTGCCCCCAAGTCAAGCATGGCCTTCTCAATGATTCTGTCTCCAACGGTGATGTTAATGCAGAAGCTGCCTGGATCTTTCAATTTTGGTGGTAGTTTCCTTTGTAGCACAGCACTAACATTTTCACTCACCACAACCTTCTCATTAGGTCCATATTTTCTCTTATGGCTATTCAGCTCCTTGAAAAGCTTCCCATATGCAGGCATGTTCCTAATCACATCAAGCAAAGGCAAATTAATGTTCACTTTACTTAATAGATCATATATTTCCTTAAAAGACTTATCTTTCTTGCTTTTAGCAAGTCTTCCAGGCAAAGGAACTGGTGGTATATAAGGCTTTTTAGCCTTGTGAAGTGACTGATCAATTTGGTCTGAGCTTGCATGACTCAAATTCTTTGGTTGCTTTTCCCTCTCCGTTTGGTCTCTCATGTTCTTCTCGTCAGTAGCCCCTGCATTCATTTCAGATTTGGAGTTAGAATCATCATTATTAACACCATTATCAACCATCTTACCACTCCTAAGCATTGTAATTGCTTTAGCTTGCTCTTGATTCTTTTGAATCACAAGTGGTTGGCTTGGCAATTTTCCAGGTTCCCTTTTATTAAGAGCCTCTGCAATCTGCCCTAGTTGAGTCTCCATCTTATTTAGAGCTGCAGAATGGTTTTGAAGCATGCGACTTGTTGATTGTTGGAATTGCAAAGTATTCTGGGCAAGCAGCTGCACAGTGTCCTCGAGTGAATTGTTGGCTTTCGGTTGGAAAGAGGAACTGGCTTGATTCTGAATATTGTTGTTGTTACTCCTTGAAAGATTGGGATGATTCCTCCAGCCGGGATTGTATGTGTTGGAGAATGGGTCATTCCTTGGCCTCTGATTATAGGAGTTTTTGAAATTGACATGTTCTTGTTCAATTTCTGGATAGGTGGATCCCATAGGGTTGTCAAATGTAGTATGATCAAAGGCTTCACATACCCCATATGATTCCTTCATGTTAGACCTTGGTTGGCCAGCAACTAATGCATCCAACTTCTTTGCTAGCATTGATATCTGAGCACCAAGTTTAGCATCGTTAGAACCACTAATCTCATAAATTCCAGCTTGCTTACCTCTGGTGTCCATGTGTTGAGTTTCCATGGCAATCTGTTCGAAGAGAGTACAAGTCTGTTCAGGAGTCTTGTTCTTCATGGAACCCCCTGCAAAGTTTGTAACAATGTTCTTGCTTGAGAGGGTTAGTCCTTTATAAAAAATACGCATTTGTAAGTTTAAAGGAATTCCATGATGGGGGCATTAGAGAAGTAACCCATTGTATCGTTCCCATGCCTCTGAGAACGACTCATCAACTTGTTGTGTGAATGTCATGATTCGATCCCTCAACATATCCGTCTTGTTTGTAGAAAAGTACTTCTCTAGGAATTTCTTTTGAATGTCAGCCCATGTGGTTAGTGATCTAGGCCTCAGAGAATTAAGTCAATACTTAGCTCTTTCCTTCAATGTGTACGGAAACACTCTCATCCTCAATTGCTCTTCCGATACATCTGTCAAAGGAAAAGTACTCACTACGTTAAATAACTCTTTTAAATGTGTAACTGTATCTTCGTTAGGTAAACCATGAAAAGAAGGAAGCATATTAAGATGAGAAGATTTCAGCTTATAGTTTCGGGCTTGGACAGGCAGAGTAATGCAAGAAGGATTGGTGTCAATGGTTGGGATATCAAGGTCTCCCATAAAGGTCTCTTCTTCTGCCATCTCTTCCTCTTCCTCAGATTTAGTGCCAACACTCTCAGACTCGGATAGATCCTCAATTGAAAGGCTTCCGTATGGCTCTAACGTAGTAAGCTTTGCAGCTTTGAGGTTCTCTTCTAGGATGTTCAGACTTGGTTCCCCTAGGATTGGTTTGTGTCCCACTGGTCTGGAATGCTTTCTTCTCGCAGATTTGACTTGTTCCACAAGATTACTAGACATAAACTACTTGAAAATGAAGCAAATAAAACAAAATAAAGTAAATTAGAACTAAAACAGAAAATGAAAAATGGAATAGGAAAAGGCACGTTATGCTAAGACTGAATCAGTCCCCGGCAACGACGCCAAAAATTGCTGTGTCTTGCAAGTGCACAAGAGTTGATAGTATAATGGTGCACAAGTAAGGATGTCGAACCCACAGGGACTGAGTAGACTTAAGCAGAAACTAGCCTTAACCTATTCTATGTGAATACAACTAAAACAGAAAATTGAAGTTTAGGTCTTTGATTTGGTTTGAATTAGTAACTGATTTTCTGTTGAGAAAAGTAAGCAGGGAATATACTAAATAAGGAAGAAAACTGATGATTAATAGGCCTAGGGTCTTGACTTCACCACTACAATTCAACTCCATGTAAATTAAACCGAGCACAAATCAGTTTTACTAGATAGATTCATGGGTTCGTTTTCACTTACTTATGGTCAGTCGTGGGTGTCCGATCAAACCAAGTTCCTTTAACCTTAATCTAGATGTGGTGTCCAACATAGATTTCAATCAAAGAACCAATAAGAACAAGAAAACAATAGAACCAAATAACTCCATGGAATGGGTGTCTTCTTAGGGTATTATTCATTCAATTACAGATCATCCAAACAAAGGCATGGGTGTCTACTCAGTATTTGGATAAGAAAACTAACAAACAATCTTAATGGTGATCAGACATCAAAATAGAATGTTAAGTATCAATAGAGCATAGTAATTGAATCATGAAACACATCAAGAAACTGAAAATACTTAAGTTCAACACATGGAATAAAAATTGAAGGATTACATTAAAACCCTAGATATGAATTTAGTTACACATCATGATTAACAAAAACATAGAAGCAATATAAAGCATGAGTGAAATCAAACTCAAAATGGGAAGAAACCCTTGAAGCAATTCTGATGTCGACTCCTTCCTCTTGCATTCAGCCATCCCCTCCCTCAAAAACGTTCAAGAGAGGTTCTTAAAAATAAAAATAAACAATAATGCGGCTAGGGTTTCTGGAGCCACTGAAATTAGAGACTAAACTCCTTTAAATAGTAGTCTACAATCCCTAGAAGTTAGGAGAATAAATAGGAAGTTATCCATAACTTAAAGACTCCTAATCTGACTTAAAATAAGGAATTATATCCTAAAAACATTTTTCCTAACAGGGCTGAGACAAGGGTCCTAAAAATCAGGCCCTTGTCTTATTTCTTAGCTGAAATCCGCCTTGTGATGTGTGGCAATGAAGATTCCTGATGTCTTGGACTTCCCTAATGGAGCAAGGTGCGTTCTTGGGCCTTCTCAAGACTTCCTTGGACGTCACTTTCCTCTTCTGGAATGCTCAGACCTTCCTTATGTGGCACTTTCCTTTTCTGGAATGCTCAGGCCTTCCTTATGTGGCAAGGAACAATCTTGGCATTAAAGACTTCTATTTTCGGATGACAAGGCCCACATTTGTGTGCTTGAGGCTTCAAGACTACTTCTTTCTTTATTTCCATGCTTTTAAGAACTTTTCTAATTCTGCACACACTTCACAAGATTGATCATTTTCTACTATGGATGACAATTAAATCACACAAAAGGCAAGTAAATGAGCATTAGATGACATCAAAAAGATGCATGAATCATGATTTAACAATACTCACTTGCCGTTAATGGAATTCGCATACAACAACAGTTATTAGGCAAGTATCGGGATGGCACCCTACGAGGCACTGTATGGTCGGCAGTGCAGAACACCTATCTGTTGGATGGAGATAGGAGAGCGAGCAGCAGTGGGGCCGGAGTTGATGGAGATAACCCAAAAAACAGTCCGTATTATCAGAGAAAGATTGAAGGCGGCGCAGGATCGCCAAAAGAGTTATGCTGATCGACGGATTCGAGACTTGGAATTTGAGGTTGGAGATTTTGTTTTCCTGAAGCTATCTCCGTGGAAAGGGATTATCCATTTTGGTCGATGGGGGAAACTGAGTCCACGTTTTATCGGACCATACGAGATTGTTGAGAGGATTGGCCGGGTTGCTTACAGATTAACACTACCTCCAGAACTTTCTAAAGTCCACGATGTATTCCACGTGTCCATGCTACGAAAGTGTGTGCATGATGCCTCTCATGTACTAGAGGAGCAACCCATCGAGCTCCGAGAAGACATATGCTTTGAGGAACAGCCGGTACATATTTTGGATTGAAAAGATAAGGTACTACGTCAGAAGACCATTCCCCTGGTAAAGGTTCTCTGGAGGAACCAGAATGTGGAGGAAGCCACATGGGAACCTGAGGCGCAGATGCGAGAACAGTTTCCTTACTTGTTTCCTTAAAATTTCGGGACTAAATTTCTTAAGGGGGGAGGTTGTAATGCCCCATAAATGCGAGGAATGTAAAATTGTAAAATAATAAATGAAATGAGGTTTTTACCTCTATGAATAGTATGGTCAATTTGTTGACTTTTTGATTGGTAGGTCAAACAGACGTTGACCAATGACTGTGACGTAGTTCGGGACGTCACGAGGTCATAGACAGGTGGAACGCCCGATTCCGACGTACGAAGAAGAAGTTATGATTTTCGGAAGTTCGGGGGCATTTTGGTAATTTTGTTGAATAGGAGAAAATAGTTAACTTTTGACCCGGGAGATCCGATGGCCAAGGGCCGAGGACCATTACGTAGATCAAGACGATATGAATCTGTAGACAGGGGGTACGTCGAATTCGAACGTTCGACGAAGAAGTTACGGTTCACGGAAGTTCGAGGGAACTATTATGCGAACTTCGAGACGATTTAACTTTTGTCCTAAGTGGGGCCGATATATTTGTCACTGGCCCAATAGATGAGTGACAAGTGTCACTCATCCACTGGACACCATTTTACATTCATGCATATCACCCTTTTTCTTGTTCGAGCATACCAAACCCAAAACCGATCGACCATTCGAAGGAATCCATCCCTTCCTCACCTGATCATGCTTGTGAGGACCAGAGAGTGATGGGAGGACATGTGGATGCTGGTGACCGGCCAGGAACAATGCCGCCATGGACAACGGCCATGGACGGCGGCCATGGCCCCGAACAAGGTACACGGTTAAACCCGGCCATGGCCCCGAGCAAGGTACCCTGCCATGGCCCCGAGTAGGTACGACGGCCATTTTTTTGACGTTATGGATAGCTTAGGATGATTGGAAGATGATTTTTGGGTTGTTAGGAAGATTATGGGATGGATTTTCCGGTGGTTCACGGCTGAGGAAGTCCTAAGGGTGGCCGGGAAAACAGAGGCCGTGAGGGGTATGTCAAACCAAGGGATTTTTGATGGTTTTCCTTGGTTTTCTTTACATAATTAGGTTGCTAGGACTGAAATAGGAGATTGGGATTAAAAAAGAAGGAATTGGACGAAAAATATGGGAGGAAAATGGCTAGACTGATCACGCCGGTCCAACTAGACCAGCCGAACCAGTGAACCGGCCGGACCCGGTTCGATCTGAGGAAGAAGAAAAATGTTCCCAGTGTGTGAGGCCCATGCGTAAGGCAGTCGTGGGGAGCGTGGAGGCGTGAGGGACATAATTTAGGGAAGGTTCCGACATGTAATTTCATCTTTTCGATGTAACGAACATTTTGGGACTGGATTCGTGTCAATCGGACATCATTTCGATATAGTTCTGGATGTCCGAAGGTTTAGGAACGCGTTTAAAATAGTTAAAAATTCAAAAAAATTACAGGGCTTTAGTGAAGGGTTATTTAAGTAGTTAATAACCTTCTATTACAATTTGGACAGGTTCGGGAATCCCAGAGGAGACGATTGGCCCAAGAGAAGCTTATGGCACGCTTATCGAGGCGCAGCTTCGGACGGTCTATGAGTGGACCTTTCTTTCAAAATTTATGTATGCGTAAATGTTTTATAATTGTTTTAGATCATTTTTTGTGATGCCATGAGTACATTTGATTGCGGTAGCTTAGGATCGACATATTTGCATGTTTTTTGAGGTTTTCGGATTTATATCGTACCTTTGCGTACTGCATTTCCAATGATGATTTAATGAATGGATTTTAGATTTGGAAATATGAAATTGGGCACGAGACCCATTTGATTTACGAACTCTCGGACTTGGAGTCCATTTTATTTGACGAGGAATCGGACCGAGGGTCCATTTGAGGTATACGATCGAGCTGAGGGTCCCGTTGGTTTACGAATCCTAGCTTGAGGCCCATTTGGTTGTAATCTTGGGCTGGAGGCCCCTTTGACTGTAGTATCGGGCTTGAGGCCCCGTTTTTTGTGAAATCGGGCTTGAGGCCCCGTTGATTTATGGTTTCGGGCTTAGGGCTCAGTTAGTCGTGATATCGGGCTAATGGCCTAGTTGGTTATGAAATCGGGCTTGAGTCCCATTTTAGTTTGTGAAATGAGAATTCGGGCATGAGACCCTATTCAACTTTGGATTTAGGCTCAGGCCTGTGAAACTGATTTGAATCGGATTCGAGGAATTTTGTTGAAATGAATACGGTATGTGACACGACCTATCCCAATCCCCCCGGGATTACCATGGAATGTGACGTGCTCCCGTCTGACAAGAGGCGTAAGACAAGGGATAACCGATTGCCATTGCCCAAACGGGCTTCCAGAGTGCGTAAGGATCGATGGAGGAGGTGTGCGATGCTCAAGTCTCTGCTGCAGTCGTATCCGGAATCAACCTGAAAGGCATTGAAAACAAAAGCTGTGAGTGGACGAAAATAAACAAGTCTGTTTAAAACATTTATAAGACATTTATGCCCCTCAGTAAAATCATATGCATGCACCAAAACCAATAATCCCATATTTATTTAAAAATAACCATTAGGGCCTTAGCCCGGAAACCAAAGCATAGTTTCAATTTCCAAAATTAAATCCAAGAGTTATTTCATAAATCCAGTAATAGGAACCATAAGGCATATAATATAAACCATAACCATTATTTTAGCCACTGCACTATACACTCCAATCCGACATCCCTGATGTCTGACGTCCCTGACGTCAATAAGGTCACAATCACAAGGCTACGCGTGCCACTCGGGTCTCAATTTCCGAGTTCAATCCCCGAACCCCGTTCGGGTACAGCATCCCCGATGCTTAGCGTCATAGACGCTGGACGTACTAGACGTCCGTGACCTCTCCGGGGTACCTCATCCGGAGGAGACAGAATAATATGGAAGGATTTATACAGTGCAGTACTAAATACATTTTATTGATATCCACATGCAAAACATATAGGTATACATAGGTAAAATCCGAACCGATCATTACGTTTCATCAAACGGGTCTCATGCCCAAATACCGTGAAACGTGCCATAACCGAAATATCATCAAAACCATTTATTGATTCCAGCATGTGAACATATATAAAATGTAAACCAGAAAACATTTATTCAATTCCATTTTAGGGTCCCCGACCCGCAATCGTATGTAGAAATCAACAGGGCCCCTGGCCCGATTTCACAAGTTAACTGGGCCCCTGGCCCGATCCACATGTTAACTGGGCCCCTGGCCCGATTTCATAGTTCAACTGGGCCCCTGGCCCGATTTTACATTATTCAAGTTCGTAACCGTTTCATGAAATCATATCCAACCACATTTATGGAAATCGGTGAAAATCTAAAAAATCTCGGTTTACGTGCAAATACGTAATTCACCTCGAAATACGTGAAATCATTTTAAATTCACCGATATCTAAAGTAAATCATTTAATCATAATTATAACAATCATAAAACAGTTATGCATGCATCGAATTTATGAAACCAATGTCCACTCACAGACCGTTTAACCGAGCGCCTCGATACGCGTGCCATAGGCCTTCCCGGGCCAAACCACTATCACCGGGACTCCCAATCGTGAGGATCACTAACCTCATCATTAACATCCTAATCAAGTCCCGTAATTTTCCCGAATTTTTAAGTATTTTTAAACTGGATTTAAAACCTTCAGACATCCCGAACAATAATGAAACGGTGTCCGATCGACACGAAACCAATTCCAAAATGTTCGTTACATTAAATAGGACAGAAGTCATGTTGACCTCACCTCGAGATTCGTGCCCACGCGCCGTCACGCGCTGCCGTGAGTGGTTGCGCGTGAAAGCCACGCGTCTGCTACAGTGACTGCTACAGTCACCATCCTCGCCCGTTTCTCTGGTAAACGGGTTGAAAAACCCGCGATAGGACCCGGTTCAATCTCACCCAATTCAACATCAAATCAATCCGTTCTTTCAACTGATCCCTTGTAATCAATCACCATTTAAGTTCTGTAAATCGAATTACACAAATCATGGTCTAAATCCTCACGACTCTCGATCGATCCTCGACGGGTTTTCAAATCGGGTTTCACGATATCGTCCCTGTTTTCCAAATTAATTCATTCAGTTAGCTTCGTGAGAATGTAAGGGACATTTCTACAAGGTCAATTTGATAATTACTTACCTCAAACCCACTGAACACAAGCTCGACTTTGAGCTGCCATGGAAGCTCAGTTCTTCCTCAATCCGCCATGGTTTCTCTTCGTTCTTGAAGCAAAGATGTTCGTTTTGATCCCAGAAGTCGAATTGAATCATCAATTTCGATCCTCACGGCTCAAAACAACCATTTCGAATTTCCCTCCCAAAAATCAATTTTTCGATTTCTCTGTCTCCCTCACCCGAACAGTCCCCCGTGTAATCCCAGTTGAGTTAGTCTTTGAATTCTCTCCAATTTGCACACTCAAGATCAGCTGATGGAGAGGAGATTAAGGGTGGAATGAATTGTGGTTTTGGGTAGTACACGGTTAGGAAATTAGAAGAGGTTAATGGAGGAATTAACAATAATTAAACATAATTAATTAATAAAACATAATAATTATGTTTCCCCAAAACATGGGATCTGGTTTTATGCCTGAAATTAAGGGACTTGTCACTCATCCAAGTGTGTTCAGTCACCGGGTACTGTTCATTATTATATTATTATTTTAATCAGAGCCTCGGTTCGTAAATTCGTTTCCTTGACCATAACTTCGTCGTCGAATCTCCGATTTCGGCATGCCGCCTGTCGTTGGATTCGTATCGACGAAACCTACGTAACGGTCCTTGGCCCTCGGCCATCGGACATCCCGGTCAAAAAGTCAACATTTGGCCCCTAATAAGCCAAATTACCAAAATACCCCTCAACTTCCAAACCTCATAACTTTCTCTGCGAATGTCGGAATCGAACGTGCCACCTGTCTATGAACTCGTGACGTCCCGAACTATGTCACGGTCATCGGTCAAAGTCCATTTGACCATCCGAATTAAACGTCAACGTTTTGCCCACGCCCAGGGGCAAAACAGTCATTTTGCACGATTCGTCCGAAATCGCCCAACTAATCCCAGATTAGTAAATCACAATTAAATATTATTAAATCCCGATATTCGGGACGGGTCGTTACAGTATGAGACCTAGTTGAAATATATTTGAGAAAGAATGAAAGTGTTTGAAAATGTATGAAACCCTCCATATGATTTATATGCTCCTCTAGACGTCAACCTCGAGAGTCACGATGCACAGACTAGAATGGGTATCCCCATAGGGATCCCGTTCCACAAGTGGAAGTTATGATGTGGTCCCGGACCAGCTTCCGGAGAGATGTGCGAACTAGATCCGGAGATAGAGCTCGGACTAGATCCAGAGATAGTGCCTCCCAGATGGAGAATTCCTGGGGGAAGACTCGGAGTGAGACCCCGAGTGGTGTGCACACTAGTATAGAGATGAATCGTGACATATATCGGGGATGTGTTCCCTAGGGGCTGTTTGCCCCGAGTTGGCATCTTCTCGGAAGTGCCGCAGATGGGTTATACACATGTTGATACGTATTTGGTTTTACGGAAAGTGATTTGGGGCGGAGACACCGTATTCGATGTTTTGGAAATGGTTTGGGGCGGAGACCCCGTATTGAATTTTTTAGTATTTCACTGAGAATGGTTTTGGGCTAAAACCCACGTATGTTGATTTGGGCTAAGTTCCCACATGTATGGATTTACGGGTTTTTGTGATTTCAGGTCTGGGACCCATAAATGGATTTATGGTTCATGACAGTTTATGGGGACCGGGCATGAACCCTTGAATGATTTTGAGAATGTTTTCAAATGGTTTTATGAACGTTTGATAAATTGTTTTTGAATGCATGCATATGCTTTTAGTGAAGGGCATAAATGTATTATTGTGAAATGGTTTTTATTAAAATATTATTTTTGTCTACTCACGACTTTTGATGTTTTGAATGCCTATCGGGTTGATAGAGGATGCGGCTGTAGCAGAGACGAGACATCACACTCCTCCTCCTACGATCCTGGCGTACTCTGGAAGCCCAATGACGGCTAGAGACAAAATTTTCCCTGGTCTGACACTTAGCGTTAGACGGAATCAGGCGCGTTCCACGTTAATCCTGGGGGATTTGTGATGGGTACTGACATCACAACCCAGTACGGACACCTCTCTATCCGCTAACAATCCACAACTCCGTGATATAAAGGAATGGGTAGCGCCGGGATCAATCAAAGCACGTACATCATGACTAAAGATCGTACATGTACCTGTCACCACGCCAGGTGCTGACAGGACCTCCTGTTGTGTCATCGCAAACACTCGGGCCTGTGGTCTCGAAGATCACCCGCGTCCCCTCAAACCACTACTATCTCTACCACCTCCTCTAGTGCCTGCTCTCCCAGAAACTGAAGCTGTACTTCGACCCTGCTCGGCCATACCTAGGCCTGTGCCACCACCCCGCTCTCCACGAAAGAAACAAACAACACTAGAAACATCCCGATCGAAACCGCCACTCTGTCTCCCTGTGGACACAATTGATGTTGCACTCGCCTGCGGTGTCGGCTATGCTCGGTATCCTCGGAACCCAGAACTCTGGAAACTACCCGGTCTACCAAATCGAACACCACCAGTGGATGAAGCTCCATGATAACTGCCCCTCTTCTGGGTCCTCTAGCTCGATGCTCTAGGAAACAGACGCTCTCGGCGTCGTCCACCACTCTAGAACTGTGGACGTGCTGGTAAACTAGCCTTCACCCTTACTGCAGCGTCAGATTACTCTTTGAGGGTAGCAAAAGATCCGGTCATCACAATAGCACGTATATCGCCTCGCAGGCTAAGCTCCAACCTACGGCATTTCTCGGCCTAAGTAGCGACAAATGAAGGAGCAAAACGTGATAACATTTGAAACTTTTGCTCATACTTTGCCACTGGCATGTTCCCCTATTTGAGCTGTAGAAACTCTGCCTCCTTAGCATCGCGGAACGAGCGGGGATAATACTGATCAAGAAACTATTCGCGGAAAGTCTCCCAGGTCACTGTATAGGCATCCCTACCTGATAGCTCTGGGGTATACCACCACTCATATGAGGCGCCGTTCAGTAAAAAGGTGGCCAACAAAACTCGATCCTTAGGAGGGCATCACATCACTGCAAAAATCTGCTCAAGTTGAGTAATCCACTTGTGGGCTTCCTCAAAATATGCCCCACCACTAAACGCAGTAGCCCCAAGACATTGGGCTCGCTCAATCGTAGCATTCTCAGGATCTCTCGCAACGTCTTATGCAGGCCATGGATGGGGCTCACTTCTCGGTGGCATGGTTGATCGTTCTCTGAAAGAGGCATAAAGTTAGTATAACAACCTAGGCATAGCAAAGTGCCAGACACAAACCATCAACCTATGCTATGATACCAATTGACAGGACCCACCCCGATTATCACCTCAATAACAGGGACGAACCCTGCTCCCGTCTGACAACCGAACTTAAAAAATAGACCAAAATAACTGCAATAACCGCAAAACATACATTATCAGACCAGGGAGAAGTTAAAATACAACCAGTCAACAGTAGCACAGAGCATAGTTAACAGTACAAGATAAGAATAAAATTCTACTCTAAGCTGACTACACGCGCAACGGGAAAACGTTATACCTCTGCCTCTACCTAGACGTTAGCCCCAAAAGCACACCACGACCTGGACGGTGTTAAAAACAATAAAAGCGTGAGTATACTAAAAATAAGAGTTATGAAAACAGTTTTAGAAGTAAAACAGGGTTCACCCTCCGTTTTAAAACATGCATGCATAACCAAGTATCTCGAAACAACGATATGAACAATATGAAAATAAGTGAGGAAATCAATCATGAAATTATGTAAATGACCGGAAATCAAAAATCAAATTTCGGGCACTCGGTCCAAAAGCCATAAGATCCAAATCATCCGGGCCACAACCCAAAACACATGCTAGCCGAGTCTTTAAACTCAAAAAACATGAGCATAATCAGGCCTTCCCGGGATATCAACGAGTCTTTAAACTCAAAACACAATCAACAGGCCTCATGAGATGTCACAATAACCGATTCTTTAAACTCAAAACATATACCAAGTCTTTAAAATCAAAACATATCAATCCAGGGCCCTCCCTCGTCATCAATCAACCGAGTCTTTAAACTCAAAACAAAAATCCACTCATTAATTCCGAATGCGTCAATCGCGTCCTGTACGTTCCTTGGATGCCTCATGAATGTTCTGGCCTGTCAAATAGCGTAATTTCGGGTCACAAACACTTCATTTAAATTAACCCCTAAACCATCGGACACTCAAAACTACCCCAAGAGGGTGTCCGATCGACTCGAAACTTGTCCCAAAGGGGATACGCGTGGGAGGCAAGCACGGTACCGTTCATCATCGTCAACCTCCAGCCATCTCGGTTCAGACCGGTCCAGACTGGCCCGGTCCAACTGAGCAGGCGAGGCCAGTTTTCATCTATTTTTTGTCCATTTTCGATCCTTTCTTCACCCTTAGGTTTGTCCTTAATTTTAGAATCGATTCGATTAACTAAAACAAGGAATGAGGCCTTGTTTCTTATGTCCCAAGTTCGAAACCGAAACCATGATTTTTCACCTCTCTGTTCCCGGCCACCACGAACTTCTCCGGTCACGGGTTTGAGTTCTACAATTCAATAGGAGCCTTCCACGACTACAATGATCAACACAGTCACTCAACAACTCACAAAACCTTTTGATTTCTATTTTCAACAATTTCAAGAAAACATAGCTGTCGAGATGGCTTACCTGCCCTCTGTCCTCCGCCGTGGCCTCCACCGTGCTCTCTCAACGTCCTAGATTTGATTTTCTGCTCACTAATCACCACCACCGATAAGATTCACGAAGGGTTGATCATTTGAAGCTCACAGTGGTTCACAGTTTTCCTTCTCTGTCTCTGTTTCCTCACTCTCACACACACTATTTCACTCAGACTTTCACTTAGACGACTCACTTGCGTTTCTCCTCCCACACAGGCACACTCTTATCTACTCACTCACCTGGACACAGAGCACAGACAGAAGAGAATCGTCCCCTGTTTTAATCAGTCACAACCCCATTTGAATCTATCAAAAGTGTGAGAGATGGTTGGAACCAACCAGAAGCGCCACACGTGTCCCCATCTCCCAATGCCTGGTGAAACTATCCAATACAGTAGGGACAGATGTCCTCATCCAATTGCGCACACAATTCAAAATTGCCAAAAGACCATTTTTCCCTTTAGTGCCCAAATTACCATTTTGCCCATCACATAGTTAGACCCGTAACTCTGTCGTCCGAATTCCAATTGACGCATGTCGCCTGTCGTTGTATTCAGTGGATCGAGTCCTACCAAAATACCCACGAACTTCCGAACATCATAACTTCTTCCTCGAACTTTGGAATTGGACGTTCCACCTGTCTACAGACTCGTGACGTCCTAACTACGTCACATGCATTGGTCAACGTCTGTTTGACCTTCCAAACAAAAGTCAATGTTTGACCACAGTATTCACAAAAGTAAAAATGTCATTTTTACACAAAAATTTTTCGAATTTACATTTTTACCCTTTTTGAAGTTCCGGACCGTTACATTCCGGTTAGATAGTTTTTGGAATTGAATAGTGGATAGTATGTGATTGGCCCGATACGTCGTGCGTTAGTATGATTCGACCCAAGTGGGGTTGTGTAATGACCCGTCCCGAAGTTCGGTATTAGATTAGTGACTAATGAAAATTGGTGACGTTAATCGGTGATTAGTTAAGCGAAATCGGACGGACGACACAAAATGACCATTTTGCGCTAAGTCGTCGATAAAATGTTGACTTTTGACCCGGGAGGTTCGATGGCTGAGGGCCGAGGACCGAGGACCGTTACATAGATCGAGTCGATACGAATCCGTAGACAAACGGCATGCCGAAGTCGGACGTCGAACGGAGAAAGTATGGTTCACGAAAGTTCGATTGCACTATGCACGCATTACAAGACGGGAATGATGTGGCGATATCTAATTGGGCAGATATTTAAGTGGGACCCATGGATGAGTGACAAGTGTCACTCATCCCATTGGTCACCTCCCTAAAATGTGGATCTAAACCATTAAAATATTATTATTTTATTATTTTAGCCATCTCTCATCCTAACCCTCCGTCTCATCTAATCTCGCAATCCTGACCATCCATTTTCTTCTTCTCTCTCACCTGATCATCAGCCATCCTCTATGTTCCCTCTCACAAACCCGAACCCCCCCCCCCCCTCCATTCTCCATTTTCTTTTGGAAACAAACAAACACACACGTTATACCACCCCACATCTCAACCGTTTCCGTGTTCTGGTGAGAGGCTGAGAATGACATGAGGCTGAGGGGGGCAGCAGTGAGGGCGTGGGCGCCGTGGACGACGGAGGAGAGTTTACCCGAGAACCCTTTTATTTTCAAATTTGGAAAATGGGTTTTAGGGGATGGTTCAAGTTCCTAATTATCCTAACACAATCTAGGGAATTAGGGGAGTCGAAGTGGATCGGTTTCTAGGGCTAGGACGGTCGGAGGCCACGACGGTGGAGGTTTGCAGGTGGCCGGTTTATCCTTCAGTCGTGGAGGTGAGATTTCGACCCGTTTTTCCTGTTTTTAATTGTTGAATTGATTAGGTTTGATGTTAGGAACATTTAGGAATACACATGGGAAGAAAAGGCTTTAAAATGAGTGAGAATAGGTCGTGAATCGTGACTGCCGGTTCAGTTGGACCGAACCCGTTCGAACCGGTCTAAACCCGGCCAGCTAGAGGTTAAGGATGATGAATAGTACAGGCGTGTGAGGGCGCGTGGTGGGTCTTTTGGGGTAGTGTTCAACATGTGAAATACTCTATTCGATGTAACGAACATTTTGGGATTGGTTTCGTGTCGATCGGACACCGTGTCGATATTGTTCGGGATGTCCGAAAGTTTAGGATAGAGTTTAAAAATAGTTAAAAATTCTCGAAAATTCCGGGACTTTAGTGAGAGGTTAATAAGGTAGTTAGTAACCCTCTAAAGTGATTTGGACAGGTTTGGAAATCCCGGTGACGGTGTTTAGCCCGGGAGAGCCGTATGGCATACTTATCGAGGCGGCAGCTCAGACGGTATGTGAGTGGACCTTGTTTTCTAAATTGATGCATGCATAAATGTTTATTGTGTTTTTTAATACAAGTTTTTTGATGCCGTGAGTTCTTTTGTGTGTGTTCACGTATTGGTACGTATTTCGAGGTTTTGGCCTTATACGGTGCTTATACGTACTATGTTTTCTACGAGGGTTTAAATGAAATGGTTTTAGGTTTTAAAAAGGATAAAATCTGGAATGAGGCCCATTTGGTTTTGTCTCGGGCATGTGGCCCTATTGGTGACCTATGGGTCTGAGTCGTGGTTGGGGCGAATGCTTTGTGCACGACGACGAACGATACGACCCTCGCCTCCGGACTAGGATGTGTTCCTTCTGTAGAGGTCACGATGCAGGATCCATTGTCGGGTAGCTGATGGAGGATCGACTTCAGAGTGCGGACGGTTCAGGATATCGATCGGTGAAGGCTGCACCATGATCTAGAGGCGGTCGCGTCGGTTGATTCGTTCACGGTGACATACCAAGATTGAGGGTGGTCCTGGACGGATGGTTGCATGCATCAATACAATTGGAATCGTGACTGACCCTGAGATATCGGGCTCGATTCCTAGTTGAGTCATGAGTTCGGGCACGAGACCCAATTAGGTTACATTTTTGACTTCAGGTCGGGGACCCTAAATGGATTTCCGGGTTCATGACGATTTATGGGAACTGGGCATGAGTCCTTTGAAAGGTTTTAAGAATGTTTTTGTTATATATATATATATATATATATATATATTCATATACCTTCCTTATTTGGATTGTCTCCTCCGAGGAGGGTCGTTAACTTGGATGGACCCCTTAGTAGTCACGGAGCACTAACTGAGTAGAGTCGCCCCCGTTGGGTACCTTACTCTCAGGAAGGCATGGATTATAACCTCAGGGAGGGTCATTGATCTACGGACATTGACCTGGGTGGACCCTTAGAGACTTGAGCTTTGATACCCCTAGTAGCACACGCGTAGCTTTGAAAACCGTGACAGGATTGGTTATGTGATTTATATGTATATGTTATATGATTTATGGTATATGTACTGGTTTTGGGCTGCATCCCACATGGATTTGGGCAGTGGCCCGTATGATTGGTTTCATTTACATTTTTGGGCCAAGGCCCTAGTGGCTTGATAAATGGTTTTCGAATGCATGCATGCTTTTTAGTCAAGGGTACAAATATCTTTCGATAAAATGTTTTTATAAACTCTTTGTTTTGTCCACTCACAGCTTTTAATGTTTTGACTGCCCTTCAGGTTGACCGCGGATGCGGACTGTAGCAGAGACCGTGACATCAAATACCTCATCCGGATCCAGGCGTACTCTGAAGCCCCGAGCGGGTTAAAGTTGAAATTTCCCTTATCTGACACTCCGTGTCAGATGGGATCAGGCGCGTCCCGCGTTAATCCCAAGGAGATTTGGACGGGGCCTAACAAGTGGTATAAGAGTTGGTTTTCTCTTACGCTACAAGCAGGTCGAGGATGTGATGTCTCAATGAGCAGAAGTTCGTTATCAACCTGATAGTTAGGATGTCGATACGATAGTTAGTAGGATTGAATCGTAGATCGTTTTGGTTCGACATTTGATGCCGGGGTTGGCATAGGTTTGTCATGGTTGGTAGTGTGGGACCCTACAGAGGGATAAACGTAATGGTACTTTAGAGCTTTGATCATGAGACGGTTAGGTTGGGATCATCTTTCACGATGTTGTAGGATCGGTTATGACGATAGTTCGGTGTTGTGACCATTAGATGGTCGAATTTTGTTGAGTTGGGTGGCTATGCTGCTGGGAGCAGCTGAGTTCGAGGAACCCTAGTTGAGCTGACGGTAGGATTGGATTGACATCCATACGATTTCGGGACCGCGGGGTCGTTCCGATTGTGAATTTTACAGCTGAGGACAGTCGGGTTCTGAGGAACCCTAGGGTGTGATCGTGGAACCCTAAGGTAGGAAGTGTAGTTTAGAAAGGTGAGTTGGCGAGTGGTTTGACTTTGAAAACTTTTCAGAGTCGAGGTCGTCGGTTGGTCAAGTCATTTTAGCTTTGGTAATGGGACTGCACTCCGCAGTCGAGGTTATAGTAATCGGTTAGACCTAATTGGTTATCGTACTACTTTAGTTGTGATTGATTGTTGGTGCAACTAAGGTCATGGGCAACCTGGTAGACGACATTAGTTGAGTCGAGTTACATTTGGTTAGAGATTGGTTAGACAGGTACCGGGGTTGGTACTTGTCGATGGAATCCCGGAGCGGGAATACAGCATGGTTAGTATGGGCGATTGATTCCGTTGCATGCGGAGTCTCGATAGCGATGTCTGGTAGTTAGGTATGCACGAGTCTGTGGCATGCACTACTACCGAGAGTGGTTGTAGTTACGGTTGTTGGGAATCGGGGACGTTCCTATTGTCGTATGAGTTGTCAGTGTGACTATAGTTATGGGGTCGTCGCTGGGTATGAGCAGAGATCCAAGGTTTTCTCATTCGCATAATGTGTGCTGGTACTGGTGCTGGTGCTGGTGCCACTGATTGTGATGACGATGAGTCACGAGTCGGGATGTGACTCCGTCGAGATGGGCATATGTTTGGTATCTGTGGTCCGAGAGTGAATCATGGATAGTGATGGACTGGATTGTATCCAGCAATAGTTGAGACGTGAGGATCGAGTACTATCATGGGGATTAGCGACCAATTGGTCAGATATGGTGGTATGCAGAGATTTGACTACAGATCACAACATGAGTCTGTTGTGACTCTTCAGTCGAGCGGTACATCAGATTAGGATGAATTGACATCCTTTTGGATGTGCATAAGCGGTAGTCACGGACACGTGGATCGTGTCTGGATGAGCTGAGAACTTGAGAGTCCATTTCGGATTGGTTGTGGTTGACTGCGGTTGACCATACCTCCTGAGTTTCGGATAGGCTTGTTTGAGGAGAAATTTGATTGTGAGAAATAGAATGGGTCATTACAATAGTTATCGATAGTCGTCGTTGGTTGGAAAGGTTGGAAGAAGCCAAAGAGAATCTATGGAAGTGTTTAGTTCTGAAGGAATGGATTAAGCACTAGAGTAATTTCCATAAAATACTCTTAGTCGGGGAAGAAGGACTTCTAGCTCAGGAATAGAAACAATTAAGCTTGCTTCCAACATGGTTGCAACTGTTCTAGACTTAGAGGCTGGTGAAGGACACTTCTCGGTTTCTGCTCTTTAACAGATAGTGCTGGGTGCCAGAGGATGACATAGGATGAACTTTGATGTCATCCTCTTAGATCATCCTTGATTTTCCTAGGTGGAATGACAAGGATCGATACGAGGTAATTAGAAAGGACCCACAGTCTCGACGTGTCTCGTCGTTGACTGATCAGTTTAGATGTGGGAATTAGTTGAGGAATGATGTGACTGACGAAGGGCTCAAGAGGGTGTAAGACCCTATGATCGGATTCCGAGTGGATCTGAATTGTGATGTTGAGGACTTTGGGTATTGTGACGATCGAGGATCGTGACCTTGGTGGTCAGGTTAGGTGGAGAGTTTACTGCCCTATTTTGGCTATGTAGATGATGGGAATTAACTTCTTTTCGAGGTTGATCCTGTACGGCGTATTACTCGAGCGAGTAGGTTTCCGACGGGGTAGGATTTGGTTAGCCTAGGTGTGTGGATGGTGTGATTGACTTCCCTATGAAGTCAATGAAACATATTGAGCTAATCGATTGAGCAGGTAACCAATAGGTTTGGAATTGGTGCGTCTTTGTAGACGTGGTTGAGTCAGGATGCCCAGTGGACATGTGAGGACATGCCTTGGTTGGCGTGATAGGGATTGGTACATATTGGAATACGTGATTTGAAGTAGACTTCAGGATAGATTGGTGATTGAGAAAGGAACCGTCGAGTTGTTGCATCAGCAAGATGGTGGGATTGTTGAGTAGTATCAATTCGGAACGTGTGATTTCTGTCACTCGACATGATCGAGTGTATTCAATACGACATGAGTATTATTAGAACGTCTGGGTGTAGACAAGTATCGTTCTAGTTATTGGGTGTACAAGTTTACATGTAAGGTGAGGTCGATTTTGTTTTCCACGAGGTGGATGTGGAATCGGCATAGTTTGAATTTCGAGGACGAAATTAATTAAGAAGGGAAGGTTGTAATGACCCGTCCCTACGTTTGAGATTAGATTAGTGACTAATCAAGGATTAGTGAGGTTAATCGGTGACTAGTTGAGCGAAATCGAATGGACGATGTAAAATAAGCGTTTTACCCCTGGTCGTGGGTAAAATGTTGACTTTTGAACCAGGAGGTCCGATGGCCGAGGGCCGAGGACCGTTACGTAGATCGAGTCGATACGAATCCATAGACTGGTGACATGCCAAAATCGAACATCGAACGAAGAAGTTATGGTTCACGGAAGTTCGATTGCACTATGCACAAATTACGAGACGGGAATGATGTGGCGATATCTGATTGGGCAGATATTGAAGTGGGACCCATGGATGAGTGACAAGTGTCGCTCATCCCAATAGTCACCTCCTTAAAAAGTGGATCTAAACCATTAAAATATTATTATTTTATTATTTTATAATTTTACCCATCTCTCATCCTAACCCTCCATCTCATCTAATCTCTCAATCCGGACCATCCATTTTCTTCTTCTCTCTCACCCGATCATCAGCCATCCTCTCTGTTCCCTCTCACGAACCCGAATCCCCCTCCATTCTCCATTTTCTTTTGGAAACAAACAAACACACACGGCATACCACCCCACATCTCAACCATTTCTGTGTTATGGTGAGAGACTGAGAATTACATGAGGCTGAGGGGGGCAGCAGTGACGGCGTGGCCGCCGTGGACGGCGGAGGTGAATTTACCCGAGAACCCTTTTATTTTAAAATTTGGAAAATGGGTTTTAGGAGACGGCTTCAAGTTCCTATTGATCCTTACACAACCTAGGGACATAGGGGAGTCGAAGTGGATCGGTTTCGGGGGCTAGGACGGCCAGAGGCCACTACGGTGGAGGTTTACAGGTGGCCGGTTCATCCTTCAATCGTGGAGGTGAGATTTCGACCCGTTTTTCCTGTTTTTAATGGTTGGATTGATTCGGTTTGTTGTTAGGAACATTTAGGAATAAAAATGGGAAGAAAAGACTTGAAAATGAGTGAGAATAGGCCGTGAACCGTGACTGCCGGTTCTGTTGGACCGAACCGGTTCAAACCGGTCTGAACCCAGCCAGCTAGAAGTTAGGGATGATGAACAGTGCATGCGCGTGGGCTTCACGTACAGCCCCTTTGGGCAGCGCGTGAGGGCGCGTGGTGGGTCTTTTGGGGTAGTGTACAACATGTGAAATACTCTATTTGAAATTGTTCGGGACGTCCAAAGGTTTAGGATCGAGTTTAAAAATAGTTAAAATTTCCTGAAAATTACGGGGCTTTTGTGAAAGGTTAATAAGGCACGTGGTAACCCTCTAAAGTGATTTGGACAGGTTTGGGAGTCCCGATGACAGTGTTTGGCCCGGGAGAACCGCATGGCACGCGTATCGAGGTGACAGTTCGGACGGTCTGTGAGTTCACTTTGTTTTCTAAATTGATGCATGCATAAATTTTTATTATGTGTTTTAATACATGTTTTGTGATGCCATGAGTGCTTTTGTGTGTGTTCACGTATTGGCACGTATTTCGAGATTTTGGTAGAAATGAAATGATTTTGGGTTTTAAAAAGGATAAACTCGAGCATGAGACCCATTTGGTTTTGCCTCAGGCATGTGGCCCTATTGGTGACCTACAGGTCTGAGTCAGGGTCGGGGCGATTTTTTGTGCATGGCGAAGGACGATACGATGCTCGCCTCTAGACTAGGATGTGCTCCTTCTGAAGAGGCCACGATGCACGATCCGTTGTCGTGCAGCCGATAGAGGCTCGACATCGGAGTGCGGATGATTCAGGATATCGATCGGTGATGGGTGCACTATGATCTAGAGGTGGTCACGTCGGTTGATTCGTTCACGACGACATACCATGATTGAGGGCGAACCTGGACGGATGGTTGCACGCATCACTACGATTGGAATCGTGACTAACCCTGAGATACCGGGCTCGATGCCTAGTTGAGTGATGAGTTCAGGTACGAAACCCAGTTAGTTTACATTTATGACTTCGGATCAGGGACCCTAAATGGATTTTTGGGTTCATGACCCTAAATGGATTTCTGGGTTCATGACGGTCTCCGCCAGGGAGGGTCGTTAGCCTGGATGGACCCCGGAGTTGTCACGGAGTACTAACTGAGTGGAGTCGCCCCCATTTGGTACCTTACTCTAAGGAAGGCTTATGGATTATAACCCCCAGGGAGGGTCATTGATCTACGAACATTGACCTATGTGGACCTTAGGGAGACTTCGGGTTTGAGACCCCGGGTAGCACGCACGTAGCTTTAGAAACCGTGGCAGGATTGGTTATGTGATTTATATGTATATGTTATATGATATATGGTATATGTATTGGTTTTGGGCTGAGTCCCACATGGATTTGGGCAGTGGCCAGTATGATTGGTTTCATTTACGATTTTGGGCCAAGGCCCTAGTAGTTTGATAAATGGTTTTAGAATGCATGCATGCTTTTTAGTGAAGGGTACAAATGTCTTTCGATAAAATGTTTTTATAAACTCTTTTTTTTGTCCACTCACAACTTTTAATGTTTTGACTGCCCTTCAGGTTGACCGTGGATGCGGGCTGTAGTAGAGACCGAGACATCACATACCTCCTCCAGATCCTGGCGTACTCTGATGCCCCGAGTGTGCTAAAGTCAGAATTTCCCTGCTTTAATCCCGTAGGGATTGGGACGGGGCCTTACATGTTGTATGTGACGACTGATATTATGGGATCGTTGGTTCGGTCATGTGATGTTAAATTGTGGTGCTGCTGGGAGCAGCTGGGTTCGAGGAACCCTATTTGGGTAGTTATCTGGAAATGTGAACCTCAGTTGAGTGATAGTCTGAGAATGTGAACCCTAGTGGTGGTTGCTGGTGTGGGGAATGCTAGTACATGAGTTAGCTGAAGACCTTAGTGATGGAACCCCAATTGAGTTGAGGGTAGGATTGGATTGGCGTCTATACGATGTTAGGACTGCGGGGTCGGTCAGATTGTGGATTGTATTGCAGAGAGCAGTTGAGTTTAGAGGAACCCTAGGATGTGATTGTGGAACCCTAGTTTATGATGGATTGACTGGAAAGATGAACCTTAGTTGTGATTCGAGAATTAAGTTGTAAGTTCGTAGTTGTTGTGGATTGGATGACTTTCCAAAGTCGGGGTGGTCTGTCAGGTCGAACCCCAAATTGTGACTGTTGGATTGGAATTTGTGTTGCAAGAGCGGCTGAGGTCGTGGATGACCATGTGGATGACTCTAGTGAGTCTAGTCGAAATGTTAGGGATTGTTGGCCGACATAAAGTGAAATGATGGGTTTCGATCCACGAGTACGATTTTGAGATAAGATATGGAATCCCAAGTTAGACCGGGTAATATTGTGATGTGTGGATGCGGATCTCGATAGCGATGACCGTTGGTCGACAGTCATGTGGAGTTGGCTAGTTATCGAGGGTGATTGATGTATTGGTGGTAGTTGAGGATCGGGGGACGCTCAGGGAACGTTCATTATCTTGCTGTGGATTGTCAGACTGGTGGTACCTATAGTTGTGGGGTGCGAAAGAGGCAGAGTTCCTTTCAACTGAGCGGAGATACGACGTTGTTGCTCGATATGAGCAACGACTCAGGGTTGTCTGATTCGCACGCAGTGTGCTGGTGTTGGTGATTGTTATGACGATGAGACACAAGTTGGGTTGTTACTCTATTGTGATGGACATATGTTCAGTATCCGATATTCGGTAATGGTTGAGTGATGGAGTAGATGGGATCTAGTAGGGATTGTGATGTGTTGGGATAATTCCCAATAGTTATGAGATGACAAGTGATGAATGGATGAAATAGGTACGATTGAGACATGAGAAGTTTTGTATGACGCAGAGGATGTAATGGAAATTAGTGGATTCGGGGAGTTGTCGACAACTCTGAAACTTGTGTGGTTATATGTTTTTAGTATCCCTAGGGAGTACAAAGAAACTATTGAAATTGGAAGAAGCCGAAGAGAATCAATGATAGTATTGATGTAAGAGTTTGTGATTGCGAATAACATGGAGACCCAGGAGTTTAACTTGTGAAGGTTAAGATGTGAAAACGAGATAGTAACGAATTACATCCTTTTGGATGTGCATAAACGATTATTAACGGACATGAGATCTGGGTATTAGATGGATTGCGGACACATGGTTGTCCAAGTAAGTTGATGATTTGGGAAGTCCAGTGGTTGGACTTGACACTTAGTTAGAAACATATCAATTTTCCAACGTGGTTGGAACTTCAGATTCGAGGAGAGTTGTGATTGAGGAGGCGAGATGAGTGTTTGTTTCAGCTTTGGTGATGGGTATTCTGAAGTCACTAGGGTGACTTCTTATTTTTCTACCCATGGCAGACGATGATCGTTGTACCAGTATGTTGAGCGTGTATTGGTTGGTGGACCCATGATTGGCTTTGGGTAATTGGACAAGAGAAGTTGTGTTTGATTCTTGATTTTTGGTGGATGTCGGTACTATCATCCCACTTAGGGAAATATGACGAGGTAGTCCTGATAAGACAAGATGAGCAGAATGATGACGTGGGATGACAAGGATCGAAATGAGGTAATTGGAGAGAACCCACAGTCTAGACATTTTTCATTTTTTACTGAACGATTAGATGTGAAAATAGTTGAGGAGTGATGTGACTAACGAAGGATTCAAAGAGGGTGTAAGACCCTATGATCAGATTTCAGGTGGATTGTTAGCTAAGTGAGCATGTGTGGATCCTAGGTGGATCAGGATTGTGATGTTGTGGGCATTGGACATTGTGACGATCTAGGATCGTGATGTTATCTGTCGGGTGACGTGGTGATGGATCTAGAACATGATCTTGTTAATTAGATTAGGTGGAGAGTGTATTGTCCTGTCGTGAATTTTTGGATATGAGAATGTTGGGACTGAACTTCTTTTCGAAGTTAATCCGGTATGAGACGGTACTTGAGTGAGTTGAGATGAACAAGTAGGCATCCGACGAGGTAGGATTTGCTTAGCCTTAGATGTTTGATGGTGGGATTGGCTTCCCTATGAAGTAAATCGAATGGAAGGTGTTGATCAAATGAGCAGGTAACTGATAGGTTCAGAGTTGGTGCGTCTTGGTAAACGTAGGTGAGTTTGGATACTCAATTGGCATGTATGGGTACGCTTTGGTGGGCGTGAGTCGGATTGAGATATGTTGAATTCTGTGATTGGGAGTATACATATTAATACTAGTCAGGTGACCATGGGACTCGTGTAAGATGATGAGTTGGAGTTTTGATCCGTCTAGTGATGGGCTGGATAGATGGACTCTGGAATTGAAACGTGATTGGTTACGAGCTATGTAGTAGGCTGGTTGGTAGACGGGTGTACATATTGGGTATGTTTTGTGAGGACAGATACTGGATAGGCTGAGTGGTGCCTGGTGACGGTGCATAGGATGCACCAATGGTGTGTGGTTGAACGTGTTGGTAATCGGCATAGTTTCGATATCATTGGTTTGGTTGAGGATGTGAACTAGACATTGAATACTATGCACTGGGCAGAGTGACTTTGACGGATTCAGTGATTGTATGAGCAGGTGCTCAAAGTCGTGGATGGCTAATGGAACCCTAGAGTTGGGATGTGTATTATTGCTGGGCAGGTATTCGATGGGGTCCAATTACATGCAGTTCGAGTGAGATGGTTGTATACGTATACTTAGGTTGAATGAGTCGGTGGTTAAGTGTAACCACGAGTTGTTTTGCGTGGATCCGCTGCTCTGTGACTCTCACTAATGGCATCGTGGGTTATGAGGAAATTTGGCACGAGGTACCTTGGTGCGACTCTAAAGTGAGTCAGTGTGTGTCGGTGATCTGAATTGTGACCATATAGCCGTGAGCGATGGATGAGCGCGACGTGATGGAACGTATATTGTTGACATGGTAAAATTCAGTAAATGCAGAGAAATTGTGAAATTTGGTAACTCTCGATGTGGAAGAGATGGCGGATTGATTTGCGACTGGCCAAGTGGTGATGGTTTGGCTGAATGTGTCAGCATGGATTGATGAGTAAGATTTTATGACTCCCAGTAGGAGCAGATGTCAGAGTGTATTAGTGATTGAGAGAAAAAGGTGAATGTGTTAGAATAAGGGTAGAATTATCAAGTGATATTAACTCGGGTAGTGTGAACAATTTCACTCGAGGAGGTCGAGTGTAGTCGATGCGATGTGAGTCTGTGATGGAACGTCTGAGTGCAGACGAGTATTGTGCTGGTTAGTGGGTGTACAGGTGTACATATGGTGTGAGATCGAATTATCTTTCCACGAGGTGGATGTGGAATCGGGATAGTTGGAATTTCGAGGATGAAATTATTTAAGGGGGGAGGTTGTAACAACCCATACCGAATATCAGGATTAATTATTAATTAATCATGGTTTAGAATGACTAATTGGGGATTAGTTGAGAGAAATTGGACGGACGATACGAAATGACCGTTACGTAGATCTTGTCGATATGAATCCATAGACAGGCGGCACGTCGAAATTGAACGTCGAACGGAGATGATATGGTCACGTGAGCAAAATCGGGGAATTAACGTTTCGGGAACCGAATAAAATGTTACTTAAAGCTAATTGGGCAGATATTTAGTGTGGGGCCCTTGGATGTGTAACAAGTGTCACTCATCCCTTGGCTTGGAACCCCCAAAAATGTGGATCTATGTCTATTGACCATCCATTATTTAATTAATTAAACTCTCATCTCTCATCCTAACCATTAATCTCTATCTCTCATCTCATCCTCACCATCCATTTCTTTAACCACACTATCATCTGATTATCATCATCGATAAACCTGCTGATCCTCAGTTAATGCAAGTAATGTGTGAATAGAAAAGTGTGAGTGAGTGGTGAGGAACGTGGCGGTGCCACCATGGAAGGCCGCCGTGTGCAGTGGCAGGAGCCGGAAGGTAGGCAGTATGCTCTGTTTCATTTGAATTCAAAAATGGTGGGTCGGGTTCTACTAATGATGGACTCTTTTGGTGGGTTGTTTGATAATTAGAAGGATGAGATGACGTTGGTGGTGGTCTAGGAGGTGCAGAAAAGCGACGGTAAACTATTTTCCCGTAAAATGCTATATTGTATTCGAAAATGGAAAATCGCGTTTGGGTCGTTGTTTTTTGAATTGGCTCCTTAGTTGAGCATCTGGGAACTTCCAGGAATCGATCAAGATTGGTTTCGGGGCTTGAGGTAGCATGTAGTGGCTGGAGACGGCGGAGGAAAATGGAAGGGTGGATTGTTGATCGGGGAGGTAATTGTCAGCCCCTAATTTCAGGTTTTGATGTCATTAATAGATTAGAATCAGTGGAATGAATCTATAAGATTAATTGGGAAAAATGGAGAAAACCGGGGACGCCGGTCTGCCCTAGTGGAAACTAGTGAACCGGTTCAGAACCCAGTTCACCAGAGGTTGAAGGTGACACTATTTTTCAGCGCGTGAGGCCCACACGCAGCGCCGTTGGGCAGTGCGTGGGGGAAAGTAGGGCACTTTTGGGACATGTGTTCAACATGACTTTTAATCTATTTGATGTAACGAACATTTTGGGACTGGTTTCGTGTCGATCGGACACTGTTTCAATATGTTTCGGGTTGTCTGAACATTTAGGATCGAGTTTTAAAATAGTTAAAAATTCAGGAAAATTACGGGGTTTAAATAGGAGGTTAATGATGAGGTTAGTAACCCTCTAGTGTGGTTTGGACAGGTTTGGAAGTTCCGGAGATAGTGATGGGGCCCTGGAGGGCTTTTTGTACTCGTATCGAGGCGGCTGCGTAGGACGGTATGTGAGTGGGCTTCGTTTTCTAAAATGTGATGCATGCATAACTATTTTATATGATTTACATACGTGATTTCTATGATGATGATTGTGGTACTGGTGGTTCACATGATGGCACGTATTTCGAGGTAATCCCATATTTACACGCTTTTCGAGGATTACGAGTTTATGCTATGGCTATGTGATTGTGAGTCTAAGTGTGATTCTAGGGCATGGTTTTGGTTTTGGAAAGTTGAATTCGGGCATGAGACCCATTTGAATTATGTAATCAGGCCAGTGGTCTAGTTGGTTTACGAAATTGGGTTTAGACCCTTTTGAGTCTTGTGATGGGGGCGGGGCCCAGTGGTTTACAAAATTGGGCATGAGGCCTAGTTGAGTTTTATAAATGTGATTTCGGGTCTGGGACCCTATGTTTCATAAACGTGATTTCGGGTTAGGGATCCTAATTGGAGTTGTGATGTTTTATCTAGATTTCGGGTAAGGCCCATCGAGATGTTTTGAAATGACTTTGTAAAACTGTTTTCCATATACCATCTTGATACGAGGATATGTGATGGTCTCCTCCAGGTGTTTGGGACACTGGGGAAGTCACAGTGCATTACCTGCGAGGGGTCATTATACGGAGCTACTAGACCGTATGGTGACTCAGGAACAGGAATGCTATGATTAGACGCCTGGGACGTTCGACATCTGCGATCTCAGATATTGACCCAGAAAGACCCTGGGTAGCACACATTGCTTATTACCGTGATGTCATGACCCGTCCCGAAATCCGGGATTAGATTAGTGACTAATCATGATTAGTGAGGTTAATCGGTGATTAGTTGAGCGAAATCGGATGAACGAAGCAAAATGACAATTTTGCCCCTAGGCGTGGGTTAAACGTTGACTTTTCTTTTGGGGGGGTCAAACGGACTTTGACCGATGACCGTGACGTTGTTCGTGACGTCACGAGTTCATATACAGGTGGCACGTTAAATTCCGACTTTCGGGAAAAAAGTTATGACGTTCGGAAGTTCAAGGGCATTTTGGTAATTTTGGTTAAAAGGGGCAAAATGTTGACTTTTTGGCTGGGAGGTCCAATTGCTAGGGCCCGAGGACCGTTACGAAGATCGGGACAATACGAATCCATGGGCAGGCGGCACGCTGAAATCGGACTTCGAACGGGGAAGTTATAGGTCACGGAAGGTCGATTTCACTATGCACAAACTTCGAGACGATGATGATTTGGCAATATCTGATTGGGCAGATATTTTAAGTGGGACCTATGGATGAGTGACAACTGTCACTCATCCCATTGGCCCAAACCCCTAAATTGTGGATCTACCTTAATTAAATAATATTATTTTAATATTTTATAATTAATCCAATTACCACTCAATCTTAGCCCTCCATTCCAATTAATCTCTCAAATCCTCACCATTGAATTCCTTTCCCTCTCTCATTCGATAACAACACTTTCATTTCTTCTCTCTATTCTCTAACAAAACCCGAAAGCCATTTTCCTCCATTTCTTCCTTGAAGAAACACACGACTCACCACACCTTACCATCTTAAATGTACGCATACGTATAACCCATCCGCGGCACTTCCGAGAAGATGCCAACTCGGGGAATAGAGCCCCTAGGGAACACATCCATGATATATGTCACGATTCATCTCTATACTATTGTGCACACCACTCGGGGTCTCACACCGAGTCTTCCCCCAGGAATTCTCCATCTGGGAGGCTCTATCTCTGGATCTAGTCCGAGCTCTATCTCCGGATCTAGTCCGAGCTCTATCTCGGGATCTAGTCCGAACATCTCTGAGGAATCTGGTCCGGGACCACGTCATAACTAATAAAGCAACGGGGTCTCAAGCCCGATTTCACAACCAATAGGATCTCAAGCCCGATACTGCAGTCAACGGGGCCTCAAGCCTGATATTACAACCATATGGGCCACAAACCCGAATTCGTAAACCAACGGGGCCCTCGGACCGATTGTATCACTCAAATGGACCCTCGATCCGATTCCTCGTCAATTCAAATGGACTCCAAGTCCGAGAGTTTGTAAATCAAATGGGTCTCGTGCCTGAATTCATATTTCCAAATCCAAAACTCGTTTATTAAACCCTCATTGAAAACCTAGCACGTATAAGCATCGTATAAAATCAGAAATCTCGAAATATGTGCAAATTCGTAAATCCTAGGCTACCACTAAAAAATACACTCATGGCATCAAAAAATATATATTAAAACACTTATAAAACATTTATGCATTCATCAAGTTCGAAAGAAAGTTCCACCCACAGACCGTCTGAAGCCGCGCCTCGATACGCGTGTCATAAGCCTCTCCCGGGCCAATCATCGCCTCTGGGTTCCCGAACCTGTCCAAATTAATTTAGAGGGTTACTAACTACATAAATAACCCCTCACTAAAGTCCTGTAAATTTCCATAATTTTTAACTATTTTTAAACGCGAACCTAAACCTTTGGACAACCCGAACTATATTGAAACGATGTCTGATTGACATGAAACCAGTCACAAAATGTTTGTTACATCAAATAGATGATTTCATGTGTTGAAGGAATCCCCATAAAGTGGGCCAAGTGCTGCCACGCATCGCCCAAAGGGCCCTGCGGAAGGGCTCACGTGCCACTGTTCAGTCACCCTCTTCTTGTGACTGAACCGAGTTTGGTCGGTTCGCCTGGACCGGCGTTACTGGTCCAACCTGGTTTCTCACCCATTTTTGATCATTTTTCGATCCTTCCAATTCCTAAACCTTCATACAATCTTTTCCTAGCTTCCTACGGCCTCAAATCACACAACACAATCCTTAAATTACCTGCCCAAACGAAGGATGCACGACCTTGTTTTTCTGCCGCCAGTCTGGGCCGCTCAGCCGATTCCCTCCGTCCACAGTCACCCTCACAAGCTCGTATTAACCTTCCAGACATCACCACATCATTAGAATCGTTCTTAAACGTTCAAAACCGAAACCCATATTTTTTTTAACGTAAAACTTACCTCCAAGGATTCCCCGGCCACCGTGCACGAAAGCCCAGTACGTCTCAGTCCTCCCTCCAACCTTTCTTCACGGCCAAGAAGCAATAGATGAGGATTGAGGAGGGTGGTATGTGTGGGTTTCACGGTTTGGGGGGGATTTCGGGTTCAATGAAACAGATGAAAGGAAAAGGGAAGGATGCATATATGTGTGATGCTAAGCAATGGATGAGTGACACTTGTCACTCATCCATTGGGGCACTTTAAAATATCTGGGGCCCACTCAGGACAAAAGTCCCCCATCTCGTAAAACACACAATAGTTCCCCCAAACTTCTGTGAATTGTAACTTCTCCATCAAAAGTCTGAATTCGACGTGCCGCCTGTCTACGGATTCGTATCGTCCTGATCGCCGTAATGGTCCTCAGTCCTTGGCCATCGGACCACTTGGGTCAAAAGTCAACTATTTGCTCCTATTCAACCAAATTACCAAAATGCCCCCGAACTTCCTAAAATCATAATTTCTTCCTCGAACTTCGAAATCGGGCGTGCCACCTGTCTATGAACTCGTGATGTCCTGAACCACGTCACAGTCATCAGCCAAAGTCCATTTGACAGCCTGAACGAACAGTCAACGATTCGCCCATTCTAGGGGCAAAATCGTCATTTCGCCCGAACGTCCGTTAATCCTCATTTAATCCCCGATTAACCTCGCTAATCCGTCATTAATTCTTAATGAATCCTGATAATTCAGGACGGATCATCACAATCTTTCCCCCTTAGAGAATTTCGTCCTCGAAATTCAAATTGACCCGATTCCACAACCGAATTGTGGAATCGAACTATGTCCCTCGACTCGGGTTGCCACACATACACGAGAATACCTGAGTAACAGTACACGTCCGACACAAACGCCGTACTAGTCGGTACGTACCGTCACCAGAGCCTCCAAACCTCCAATTCATTTTCGAGAACTACACGTCTGCTTGTACGTCTCACTCGAGACAGAACGTCGACGTCGCGCCGATCTCACCTGTCACTCACTTGACAGGTTAGCAATACCAGACTGACATTCACATGGCTTTTCAGTCTACCACTCTGATACGTTTCATCCTATAGTCGTTAGGCTGAATTACGTACTCCCACTCAGGGCTATCACATCTAAGCTGAAATCCTGCTAAGCATCTGATCAGACAACATTCTCGACATGACCCATCCCCGAAGGACTTTGATAATAGTGCCCGGTCCTGCTCCCTTCTTACAAGTCAGCCGAAGTTACGAAATTACCCTCAACACTTGCCAAACAAGGGATAATCGTACTTGTGCCCACTCATGCCTCCACCTCTCGAATAGCCTTGATCATCGCGCCACGACCGGGAGGGTCAATAAAACAGAAAAGGTGTGAGTGGACAAAACAAACTTTTAGAAATACATTTATCAAAATACATTCTTACCATCCAGTTTCACAAACATGCATGCATATCATAAAGCACAAATGTTTATAAATCATAAATCTCAATAAAACCACGGGACTCATGTGCATATCCAATCTCATATAGTCATGTTATCCCTGCAACGCGTGCAAATCAATAGGCTCAAGGACCGCTCAAAATCCGAGCATCCGTCGCTGTGAACACATCACCAACTGGCAATCCAGATCGTCGTGAACACATCACCGACCAATCTCCATATAATCTAGCACATCAGATCTGAGTCGAGCCTCCCTCGGCTGCACGACAACGGACTGTGCTACGTGACCTCTCAGGGTGAACACATCCCATCCTGGAGGCGAGTGTTATCTCCAGGGTTCATTCCGGGGAAACACATTCCCAACCGGAAGCCCTAATATACACAGTGCACTCCGGGGGAAACATATTCCACCCTGAAAGCCCTGTATATCCACAACATATCATCACCATGAAAACCAGTGAAAAACAGTTGCATTTGAAATCAAAACCATTTTCAACACAGGGTCTCACCCCAAAACATAGTTTCATCAACATCCATCAAACCAGAGTCCCTTTTATTTCATAAATCCGAAAACCATCAACATCAATATGTAATCACATGGAAATACCAATTGAATAAAAATCACATTCCCATTGGGTCTCAATCCCAAAATATCATTTTCACCCAAATTCTTGCAATCGCAAAGAAACCGTAAATCAATACATGTGGGAACTCAACCCAAATCAATATACGTGGGTCTCAGCCCAAAACCATTCTCAGTGAAGTACTAAAACATCAAATACGGTGTCTCTGCCCCAAACCATTTCCAAAATATCAAATACGGGGTCTCCGCCCCAAATCACTTTCCATAAATCTCATACGTATAACCCATCCGCAGCACTTTCCAGAAGATGCCAACTCGGGGCACACAGCCTCTAGGGAACGCATCCCCGATATATGTCACTATTCATCATATATATCCTATTGTGCACACCACTCAGGGTCTCACTCCGAGCCTTCCCCCAGGAATTCTCCATCTGGGAGGCTTTATCTTCGGACCTAGTCCGATCATCTCTCTGGAATCTGGTCCGGGACCACATAATAACTCATAACTCCCACTCTTGGAACGGGATCCCTATGGGGATACCTATTCTAGTCTGTGGATCATGGCTCTCTAGGTCGACGTCTGGTGGAGAGCATATAAATCATATGGAGGGTTTATATACTATTTCAACTAGGTCTCATACTCGATTCATCTCAATAGTAGTCCTCGAATCCGATTCAAATCCACTTACACAAGCCTCAGCCTAAATCCATAGTTCAACAGGGTCTCATGCCCGAATTCTCATTTCATAAACCGAACTGGGACTCAAGCCCGATGTTACAATAAACTGGGCCTCTAGCCCGATATCACGAATAACTGGGCCCTAAGACTGAAACCATAACTCAATGGGGCCTCAAGACCGATTTCACAACCAACGGGGCCTCAAGCCCGATACTACAGTCAAAGGGGCATCAAGCCCGAGATACAACCAACTGGGTCTTAAGCCCGAATTCGAAATCAACGGGGCCCTCGGCCCTATCGTATAACTCAAATGGACCCTAAGTCCGATTCCTTGTCAAATCAAATGGACTCCAAGTCTGAGATTTTCCAAATCAAATGGGTCTCATGCCCGAGTTCATATTTCCAAATCAAAACCCATTCATGAAACCCTCATTGAAAACCTAGCACGTACAAGTATCGTATAAAACCAGAAATCTTGAAATACGTGAAAATACGTAAATCCTAGGCTACCACAAACAAATGCACTCATGGCATCACAAAACATGTATTTAAAAAAATTATAAAACATTTATGCATGCATCAGTTTAGAAAGAAAGGTCCACTCACAGACCGTCTGAAGACGCGCGACGATACGCGTGCCATAAGCTTCTCCCGGGCTAATCGTCTCCTCCGGGGTTCCCGAACCTGTCCAATTAATTTAGAGGGTTACTAACTACTTAAATAACCTCTCACTAAAGCCCCGTAATTTTCTGGAATTTTTAACTATTTTTAAACGCGAACCTAAACCTTCGGGTGTCCCGAACTATATCGAAACGTTGTCCGGTCAACACGAAACTAGTCCCAAAATGTTTGTTACATCAAATAGATGAAATTACATGTTGGAACCTTCCCTAGAAAGTGAGCCACGAGCCCACACGCACCGCACTATAGACCGTCTTCAACCTTCAGCTAGGCCGGTCCAAACCGATCGGCCTGATTTTTCCTGCAACACCGGTTCAGCCGAACCAGCGTGGCCGGTTTAGCCCTCTAACCCCTTCATTTTTCGTCCAATCTCTTCCTAATTGATTCCATTCTACCTAATTCAATCCTAGGAACCTAAACCTACAAACCAAACCCAAAAATTCGAACAAGGAAATTTTGGAAAATTTGAAGAAAATGACAATTTTGCCCCTAGAATTGGTGGAAGGTTGAATTTTTGTTCGAGCGGTCAAACGGACTTTGATCGATGACTGTGACGTAGATCGGGACGTCACGAGTTCATAGACAGGTGGCACGTTTGATTCCAACATTCGAGGAGAAAGTTATGATGTTCGGAAGTTCAAGGATAATTTGGTAATTTGATTAAAAAAGGGGCAATTTGTTGACTTTTCAAACGACATAGACTTTTCACGTAATTCAAAGACCGTTGGGTAGGTCTCGAGACGCCGAGTCCGTAGACAGGCGGCACGCGTCACTCGGAGTTCGGATGAAAAAATTTCGGGTCTAGGAACATGAAGGGCATTTTGGTAATTTGTAAGGAAAATGGCAAAATGGTAATTGGTCAATTGAATAGGAGATTGGACGGTTGAATGGCTGATTCAACCATGATTATGCCAACAAGTGACATCTATCACTCTCTAAGTAAGATTGGTGGCAAGTGCACGGGTGTGTGTATTGTGGCGGTGGGGTGAGTTCAAAAATTTTGAACCTTTTAATTCGGAGGAAAACAGAGCATTGGTTGTGCTCAAAACCTAGACCTCATTCCACCTCTTCGTTCTGGTTCCAATTGAGAAACTTTGAGAGAGGAAGAGCAAGGGAATGGAATTAAAAGAAGAAAGAATTGAGAGACGAAACCCAAAGAACCCGAGACCCAAACCCTTCGAAAATTTGAATTGATCAAAAACCAAATTTGGAATTTTGAGCTATAAACAATGAAATTGAGATGGGATTGAATTTCCTGAGATCAATTCGAGTCGACCCACTTCAAAAACGAAGGTAATCGAGGAGGTATTGGTCAAGAACAGGACATTCGAATTGTTGGAATTTTCGAGCTTGAGTTGAGTAATTGGGGGTAAGTTTTTGTGAAATTGATTTCAGAATCATTGTTAAAATGAGTCTATGATGCTTCCTAACTGATCAATTAAATAAATCGATGACAATAGAAGGGATTGAATGATGAATAGTCTTCCAAAATTTGAGTTGAGTTGGATAGTTGGAAGTAATTAGAATTGGAATTGATATGACAGACCTCTAGTTCATGTGTTTACGATGCTATTGGACATTTTAATTATAGAAAACAAGTTGGAATTGGACGGGATTGAACCGGGTCAACACGCGGGCTGAACGACCCATTTAACAGGCAGTCGGGTGAGAACGATGAATAGTGCTGCACTGTAGCAGCAAGTGGGATTCACGCGCAGCCACTCATGGCGGGGCGTGGGGGCGCGTGAGACCGAATCTCGAGGTGAGTTCAACATGAAACTTGCTCATTTTAATGTAACGAACATTTTGGCACTAGTTTCGAGGAAATCGGATATCGTTTTGATAGTGTTCAATGTATCCGATGTTTTCGTATACATTTAAAATACGTATTTAAATCCCGAAAAAATTGAGGAAAATTATATGAGGTATATTGAAGTGTTAGTGACCCTCGATATTGATTTTGGACAGAATTTTGATATCCGAAATTTACGGAAAAACGTGCAGCTCGGAAGCGAGCTGTTTGGACGATGTGTGAGTGGACTTTGTTTTCTACATTTCAATGCATGCATAAGTGTTTTCTATGCTTTCTATTGATGATTTCAATGATTATAATTATGGTTTATGGTAATTACGATTTTCGTATTTACACGTATTTTGATATGCAATACGTAATTGCACGTATTTCGAGAATATCGTTTATGCTATACTTTGATTATAGTTTGATGGATGATTTTATACGGTTTAGACATATTATGTTTTGATAATATTTTGATCATGATTTGTGAGTATGATATGGGATTTGAATGTGAAATTCGGACATGAGTCCCATTTCTATTAAATATGATTTCGGATTTGGTTTTAGAAATTGGATTACGATGGATTCTGGATTTTCTATGAATTATACATGGTTTTGGGGTTAAAGACCCGGTACTATTTCTGGATCTGGTTTTGGGTTTAAAGACCCGGTACTATTGCTGGATCTAGTTTTGGGTTTAAAGACCCGGTTAATTGATGACGGGGGAGGGCCCTTGATTGATATGTTTTGAGTTTAAAGACTCGGCTATTGTGATATCTCTCAAGGCCTATTGATTGTGTTTTGAGTTTAAAGACTCGTTGATATCCAGGGAAGGCTTGATATATGTGAGTTTAAAGACTCGGTGACTGAGATCCAGCAGATTGATTGACTTGTGATTTACTTTTGATTTCTGAAGTTTTCGGATGTGTTGGGAAATGGCCTGGTTTATATGGCTTTATGGATTTTTGGGCTATGCTTTCGTACTTAGATTTTGATTCATGATTTTGGGCTGAAGCCTCGTATTTATTGTTTCGGGCTAAGGCCTGAGGTTTGAGAAAAAGAATTGATTTTGGTTTTCATACACGGTTTTCTTATATTGGAAATGAAATGGATTATGAAATGATTTTCGAATGCATGCATTGGTTTTACGTGGAGGGTGGAAATTTCCTTTCTATAACATGTTTTATAAATTGATTTATTTTCGTCCACTCACACCTTTTATGTTTTTATTGACCCTCCAGGTTGTGGCGCGACAATCGAGGCTGATTAGGAGGTGGAGACATGAGTGGGCACAGGTGCGATTATCCCTTGTTTGGCAGGTGCTGAGGGTAATTTCGGAACTTCAGTTGTCATGTCAGACGGGAGCAGGACTGGGCACGGTTATATATGACCTTTGGGGACGGGTCCTATCACCTAAAACCTCCTAAAACCTACGAGTTCAAATTGTTCTTCACAGTTCACTTTTCCCAGTTCTTCCCCAGGTTTCCCCAGCCTCTAACCCTCATCAAAACCTTCCTATTATCTTCCTAACAACCCCATAACTCACTCCAAGCATCCAAAATTAACCATAATTTCCCAATCAAAATATTGGATTCAAAACAACAAAACTGAGTTACCTCTCTCCACCGTGCACGAAGGCTCAGCCGATCCTGCCACCACCATAATCATTTCAATCTCCACTCCTTGCTTCCTTCATGGTTCATGCCCATCAGAGAAGGTTAATGGGTGTTGTGAGGGGTGGGTTGCACGGGTTATGAGTTTTGGGTTGGTTTGGATGAATGAAACAGAAAAGGTAGGGGGTGCATGAATGTAAAGGAATGGGCAACGGATGAGTGACACTTGTCACTCATCCATTAGGCCTGTCAAAAAAGATCTAGGCCCCACTTAGGACGAAAACCCCTTTTTGCCTCGTAAAGCGTGTAACGCCCCAGAAATTCGAAAAACGGAAAATTTGGAAAATTTGAAGGAAATGACGATTTTGCCGTTGGAATAGGGTGAACGGTTGACTTTTGGTTTGAACGATCAAACAAACTTTGACCAATGACTGCGACGTAGTTCGGGACGTCACGAGTTCATAGACAGGTGGCACGTTCGATTCCGACATTCGAGGAGAAAGTTATGATGTTCGGAAGTTTAAGGGTAATTTGGTAAAGTGGTTAAAAGGAGCCATTTGTTGACTTTTTTATCGGGACCATGTTTGGACTTTCCGTAAGTACCGTTGGGTAGGGCTCGAGACGCTGAGTCTGTAGACAGATGGCACGCGTCAATCGGAGTTCGGACGACAAAGTTAAGGGTCTATGAGTATAAAGGGCATTTTGGTAATTTGTGAGAAGAAGGGAAAAATGGTAATTTGAGTTGGGCGGTTAAATAGCTGGTATTGAGATTATGTTAAACCAACAGTGGACACCTGGAATTGTTGAATTGGGAGTGGAATGGTCATTAAGTGACATTTGTCACTTGGTGAATGCAATTAGTGGCAAAGAGTGATGAGGATTAATTTGAATACGTGTTTATGTATGTTGTATACATTCATCAAGAACAGAGGAGTTGTACATTGAAATTGAAGCAGCCAAAAGCTCTCCATGTTCGGTTAATTGAGGGTGTTTGAGATAGTTTACAGGCGAGAGAATAAGAAAATGAAAAGAGGGAAGAAAACTGAGAATCATGGAACCCGAATTCACAAATCTTTCTCACCTTTCGATTTCGGGTTTTTCAAATCAGCCACTATTTGATCAAATTGACCTTGGATTAAGGTTATTGGGCTCATGGCGATTTGAACCCTATTAAAAATGAAGAAAATTGACGTTGTTTGGGCGCTGAACAAACGTAGTGACAGAAAAGGAATTCGAGGATTGAGTCGTGTAATTGAAGGGTTAGAAGGATGAAATTGAGCTTGGGATGACGTTTATATGGTTCCTGCGAAGCTTCTAAGTGAATCAATTGGACGAATTCGATGGGAATTGATGATGTTCGAAGAGTGAACAGTGCTTAGGTAGCCTTCGAGTTTTCATCTTCGAATTGAATATACTGAGGTAAGTATTGGTATAATTGACATTACAGATCTCCAATTCAAGCTAAAACGATACAATTAGCTTAATCAATTGAAGGATTTGAACGGAAATTGGCAGGAACCCAGCTGGGTCAAGACGCAGGCCAACCGGAACCGTTTACAGACAAACGGGTGAAGAAGGTGAACAGTAACCATTACTGTGCACGGCGGGTGGGGGCGCGTGAGTGGGAATCTCGAGGTGAGTTCAACATGACTTTTGACCTATTTCATGTAACGAACATTTTGGCATAGGTTTCGAGGAAATCGGACACCATTTCGATATTGTTTCGAGGGTCCGAAGGTTTATGTTACGTTTAAAATACGTATTTAAATCCCAGAAAAATTGGGGAAAATTACAGGAAGTAGATTGAGATGTTAGTGACCCTCGATAAGGATTTTGGACAGGAATGATGACTTCTGTAATTTACGGAAAAACGTGCAGCTCGGAAAGCGAGCGATATGGACGGTGTGTGAGTGGACTTTTGTTTTCTACCCTGAATGCATGCATATATGTTTTAAATGATTTATTATATGATTTGAAATGAATTGGCATAATTGATGTTTTGATGTTTGATGATTTCTGGATTTTGGGAATATTATATTATTTTATTTTGATTTTGGGCACGATTTTGGAGAAAACTATGAAACTGTTATTTTAGGCGAAGGCCCATGATTTGTGATTGGTTTTGACTCGGATTATGAGTCGGAAAATGATTTGATGGATTACACGAATTTGAGTGAAAATGATATTTTGGGTTTGAGACCCCATTTGGATAATGATTTGGACTCGTATTTGGAGTCACATGTGAATATGATTAAATTGATGATTTTGATTTATAAAGTATATTCTGGACACTGTGATTATGATGGATTTGTGGAACGTGCTTTGTGAAATCTATGTTTCGGGCAAAGACCCTGTTGAAATGTTTTTGATTTGAGATTTAAATGGTTTTAAAATGAGATTACTGGATTTCGTGACTGTTCCACATATACCATCCTCTGTGATTTGATGGTCTCCTCCAGACGTCGTAGATCTTGAAGTAGTTACGATCCAATACCTGGAGATCAGTAGCTCCGAGGGAGGCTCAGTCTCAGGAGTGTGAGGTTATGATGATACCCTCCAGACGTCGTAGATCCTGGAGAGGATATCACCCCAGACGTCGTAGATCCTGGGGAGGTACTCGGACATGAGACACCCGAGTTTGCACGCGTTGCATTGATATCGTGACGGGTTACTTGGGTATTGAGATTGGATATTGAGGATTGGTGGTATTGATGATTTATTGATATTTGTGTCCAGATACTTTATATCATGCACTGATTTGATGAACATGAGTTTTACGGACCATGGGAAAACATGTTTTGATTTTATCGGTCCACTGTTCATACTTGATTTATTGCACACTACGACTCATGTTTTATGATATGCATGCATGTTTATGAAACTGGAGGGTAGGAATGTATTTTGATAAATGTATTTCTAAAACTTTCTTTTGTCCACTCACACCTTTTCTGTTTTATTGACCCTCCAGGTCGTGGCGCGATGATCGAGGCTGATCGGAAGGTGGAGGCATGAGTGGGCACAGGTGCGGTTATCCCTTGTTTGGCAAGTGCTGAGGGTAATTTCGGAACTTCAGTTGACTTGTCAGACGGGAGCAGGACTGGGCACGGTTATCTATGTCCTTCGGGGACGGGTCCTGTCAAAGCGTGCAACCGTAAATAGTTCCTCGGAACTTCCGTAAACCGTAAATCATCCGTCGAATGTCCGATTTCGACGTGCCGCCTGTCTACGGACTTGAATCGAGGCGATCTACGTAACGGTCCTTGGCCCTCGGCTATCGGACTTCCTGGGTCAAAAGTTAACTATTTACCCATATTCAACCAAATTACCTAAATGCCCCCGAACTTTCAAAAGTCATAACTTCTTCTTCGAAAGTCGGAATCGGGCGTGCCACCTGTCTATGAATTCGTGACGTCCCGAACTACGTCACAGTCATTGGCCAAAGTCCATTTGACTGCCTGAACGAAGAGTCAACGTTTCGCCCACTCTAGGGGCAAAATCGTCATTTCACCCTGAACGTCCGTTAATCCTCATCTAATCCCCGATTAACCTCGATAATTCGGCATTAATTCTTAATTAATCCCGATAATTCGGGACGGGTTGTAACGCCCCGGACGTTCTGGAATTGTAATATTATTAAATATTGAATAAAATGGCGTTTTTACCCCTGTGTTTGTGTGGTCAATTTGTTGACTTTTAGTTTTGGAGGTCGAACGGACGTTGGGTGATGACCGTGACGTAGTTCGGGATGTCACGAGTTCATAGACAGGTGGCACGTCCGATTCGGACGCTCGGAGTGAAAGTTATGATGTTCGGAGGTTCGGGGGCATTACCGTAATTTGGGCGTTATAAGGGTAAAAAGTTGACTTTTTGTTTGACAATTGATATCCATTTGACTCGAAGACCGTTATGTTCGTCTCGACGCCCCGAGTACAACGACAGGCGGCACGCTTGAAACGGACGTCGGACGACCGAGTTACGGGTCACGGAAGTTGGAGGGCAGTTTGGTAATTTTTTCCCTGGGGGCATTTTGGTAATTTCCACACGGGGTACTGTTCACCACCGTGAAAAACAGAGTGCTGCGGCCGTGGGTTTGTGCGATCAATTGTTTATGGCTTAGTGGATTGTTCAGGTGTTTGTTTATGTGAATTGAGGTAGTGGGAGCATGACTGAGTGGAGTGAGCAGGTTGCAGGCACGGGATTGAGTTTAATATGGCCATGGTTTCTGTGTTTGTGGGAAGCAGGTTTCAGAGAACCCCAGCTGGTCTCCCACGGGTGCTGGCCGTTTGAATCGAATGTCTGAGTAAGAGAGTGAGGGGGGGGGTTCGGTTGGGTCATTTGGGCATCATTGTGAGGGCTGAGGTTGAGAGAGACGGGAGAAAACAGTTTCGGGTTTTCAGGGGGGAAACTCAGAGTTCAAATCCTACGGGCTCTGAGGCGAAACTAAACACATTGGGAGTCTTCTGGGAGTGTTAGGATCACGACGGTGCTGAAGTGGTTGAGTTTGGAGCCGTGTTGCCCGGGAACCCAAGTTCCAGTTTGAAGGAAAAACCAGTGGAGGGAAAAATGGAAGATCGAATTGTGGGGACTCGCGAGCTAAACTAGGGGTCATTCTAGTCTTCTGGGAGCAAAAGGAAACCAACCACGTCAAATTCGAAGGACGACATTCACGAATTGGCCAAGAACGGAGTACCCTGGTTCTGAGTATTTTCGAGCTTGAGGACGACGACTTCCAGGTAACGGCAAGATCAATTGACAGTACCATTGTGTTCGTATGAATCCCCTTAACCTACTGGTGAAATTAATTTGAGATTGGGGTTAGTTTGGGTGAGTTCCAGAATGTCGATTTGTTCGACTGTTCGAGTTTGAGTTGGGTCGTTTGGGTACTAGTCGAGGTTAACCTTCATTGCAGACCTAAAATTAAAGGATTAGGGAAGATAATAGGAACAAAAACGAGAGGAATTGATTGACAATTGGGCTTGAACTGGTCGGGTTGAGTCGCGGGTATTAGACCCGTTTATCAGTTGATTCGGGTAAGGACGAAGGTACTGTAGCTTGGCGCGTGGCTTTCACGCGCAGCCACTTTGGGCGGCGCGTGACGGCGCGTGTGACGTCAACTCCGATCACGGTCAACATGAGAATTAATCCTTACAGTTTAAATAACATTTTATCTTTAGAGTTCGAATCGATCGGGAGTCATTCGGGATAACTTCGGGAGTCCGGAAGATTAAGTCTTTAAGTTTATTTTCGCCGAAAAATCCGGAAAAATTAGGAAAAATCCTACGAGTTATTTTGGGATGTTTGTAACCCTTCTTGTACGTTTTCACAGGCCCGGACACTTCCGAAGCTACGGAGGAGCACGCGGGACGCGATTGACGTGTCCTAAGACTGTGAGTGGACTCTTTGATTTTTAAATTAGGCATGCATGACTATTTTGCTTATTTATCTCATGGTTTTACATATGATTTTACGATGGTGAGATGATATATCGGTTTTACTTGTTTTCACGTTTTTCGAGGTAATTATCGTATTTCACGCATTTCGAGATTTCGGTTTTTGCCTATGCATGCGTGATAATTTTTGATGAAGTATCTGGTTATGAATATGCGTGTTTCGGATTTATGATGTTTGATCATATTGTGAAGAAATCTTCTGTTAATTGCATGTGTTGGAATTTACATGTGAATTCGGGCATGAGTCCTGTTACGATGAGAAATGTTTTTGGAATAACGTTGGAATAAGATTTGTGATGAATCCTGATTTAATATGTTTAAAAACGGTTTTGGGTTTAAAGACCCGGTGGATGATTGGATCTGGTTTTGGGTTTAAAGACCCGGTATGTTGATTCTGGGGGCGGGCCCGAAAATTGAGTTTAAAGACTCGTGAGTTTAAAGACTCGATTATTATGATACCCCGAGGCCTACTAATCGTGTTTTGAGTTTAAAGACTCGTTGATATCCCGGGAAGGCCTAATGTTGAGTTTAAAGACTCGGATGGATCCAACGGCATAATCATGATTATTGTTTTATGTTTCACTTGATTTGTGCAAATAATGTTTCAAAATGATGATTTCTGGAATCTGGTATTATTACATGGTTTTACATGAGTGATGACGATCCCTGTAACGTTTTTCTTGTGTTTCGGAAAAAGAGTTTTCAAAAGTTTAACACACAAATTTTGAATACTTGGTTATGCATGCGGATTTCAAAACTGGAGGGCGAACCCAATTTCGGAAAAACTGTTTTTCCTGTTAAACTTATGTTTCGGTCCACTCACACCTTGTTGTTTAAATTCCCTCCAGGTCGTGGAACAAGCGTGGGGGCAAGCGCCGAGGCAGAGGCGGAGGCATAAAGTTTTTCCGTTGCGGAGTAGTTAGTTCACAGAGTAGGACTTGTTTCTTTAACTCGTTTTGTAATATTGCTCTGTGAAACTGTGGAATTGACGTCCAGTCGGATGTATTTGTTTAATCTCCCTGGTCTGACAATGGGTGTGTTGTAATTTTAACTAGTTTCCGGTCTTTTTGATTCGATTGTCAGACGGGAGCAGGATGCTTCCCGATTATCGAGGCGATAATCGGGGTGGGTCCTGTCAATTGGTATCAGAGCCTAGGTTTACGATTCGTGTCCGGCACTCGGGTGTGCCTTGATTATTGTACTAACTTATGCCTCTTACAGAAAGAAGGACGACCGGCCATGCCTCCGCGACGCGAACCCCCTCCACGACCTAATGGCGATGCCGAGAGCGCTTCGATCGAGCGTGCCCAGCGTCTTGGGGCTACGGTGTTCAGTGGTGGAGCGGATCCCGAGGATGCTCACCGTTGGATTTCTCGGATTGAACGGATTTTTACTGTGATGCACTGTCCTCTTGAGGAGCGTGTGGTGTTGGCCACATTTCTACTTGATGGCTTTGCTTATGAGTGGTGGTACACTCTGGAGTTGTCGGGTTGGGATGCCCGTACAGTGACTTGGGAGACCTTTCGTGAGCGGTTTCTGGATCAGTATTATCCCCGTTCATTCCGTGATGCTAGGGAGACCGAGTTTCTGCAGCTCCAACAGGGGAGCATGTCCGTAGCCGAGTATGAACAGAAATTTTAGATGCTAGCTCGTTTTGCTCCTACCTTTGTATCTACTGAGGCTGAGAAATGCCGTAGGTTCGAGCTTGGCCTACGGGGTGAGATACGGGCCATTGTGACGGCCGGAGCTTTTGCTACTCTCAGGGAGTTGTCTGATGCCGCGGTGCGGGTTGAGGCTAGTCTCCCGACACGTCCACTGTAACAACCCGTCCCGAGAATAGGGATAAGTGGAGTGATTAAGGTGTGATTAGTAAGATTAATCAAGGGTTAGGTGGTCCTGAGGGGTCCGGGAACTTAGGATGACGATTTTGCCCCTGGGTCGGGCAGAAATGTTGACTTTTATTTCGGGTGGTCAAATGGGAGTTGACCAGTGACCAGGACGTAGTTGAGGACGTTACGAATCCGTAGGCAGGTGGCACGCCCGATTCCGACATCCGAGGAGGAAGTTGTGATGTTCGGACTGTTGAGGGCATAACCGTAAGTTGGCGGAAATAGGGGGAAAAGTTGACTTTTTGAATAATCGAGTTTTGGTAGGTAGATCTAGGAGGGTTAGATAGTTCTTGTCGTCCTGAGTTCGATGACAGGCGACATGTATTCATCGGACTTACGAGGCGAGAGTTACGGGTCTAGAAAGTTTCGGTAAAACCGTAAAAATGTGTTAAAAAGAAGGGTATTTTGGTCATTGGGGCACATTGGGATTTGTGCACAGAAGAAAGGAATGGACGGCTGGGATTAGGCCATGTGGGAGTGTGTGGAGTGGATGGTGACACATGGCATGTGTGTAGAGGATTCTGGGAGAATCCTGTGTGGTCTCAGCCCAAATAATTGGGGTGCAACCGTGCAGTCCTTCGACAAACACAGAGAAACAGAGTGAGTTTGTGAGGAGGAATTGAGGACTGATCGTGGCTGATGACGAGTTTTGGTGAGTGAGGGAGGAACGGGAGATTGAAAGGGAGTTGCTGATCGGGTTTTGGTGGTGTAATTGTGCACGGCGGCACGGCAGAGGTGCGGAGAAGTTTTGACGGAAACAGGGAGGCCGTGAGTTCGAGGTGGTGGCTACGCCGTGAGGTGACTCAAACCAAGGCAGGGGAAGCTGCAGGAGGTTGCAGGGAGACTAACGACCACCGTGGAAGGCGGCAGTGCGCACGGCGGAGCTGCAATCAAAGGTGAGATCTTTTGCTCTGTTTTTCCCGTGCTGCTCAATTTGAAAGTTGTGAGGTTGGGCTTAGAGTCGAGAGGAATGGAGGTCAGGGTGAGGTTCAGGAGGGTCCTAGCCGTCGCCTAGGATGGTCGCCGTGACGGGGGTGTACACGGCGGAGGTTAGCACGACGGGGGTACCTGTATGCTCTGTTTTGCCGCGATGTTCAAACGGCTAGTCGTGACGATTGGGGTTGAGTCGAAGGTCTAGGTGAGTTGGGTTAGGATCAGTGAGGTTCAGGGCAGAGTTTGGTGAAGCCACCGTGAAGGGTGGTGAGCTGGGTGGCTGGATCGTGAAACAGGGGTTGTTGGCCGTCTGGTTTCGAGCTTCAGTCGACGGGATTGAGGCGGTGTCGAGGCCTGAGGAGCTGTGGAATGGTTATATTGGAACTGGACGAAGCTTTAGGTGAAGAAAGGGAAGGAAATCGTGCAGGTACGGCGGAGAACCGTTGACGCCGGTTCAGCTGTAGTCTACTGTGTTGAACCGGGTTGACGTGAGGTTGAAGGTGTACTGTAGCTGGCGCGTGGGGCCACGCGCAGCCACTTTGGGCGGCGCGTGGGGGCGCGTGCGGCGGCGGATGGGAAAACGGTCAACATAGTTTTTGGTCTAGGGGTCATGGTGAGTTCAATGGAGTTGGTTTCGGGTTAATCGGAAGTTGTTTGAGTTGAGTTCCGCGAGGGTGAATGTGTAGGGTCCCGGGGTTTTAAGTCTTTGGTCCGGGGATTTTTGAGGGCTTTTAGGTGAGTGTTCGTAGATGTATTAGTGACGTAATGTGACGGTGTTTGACAGGATCGGGATTTCCCGAGGAAGCCGAGGAACGGGCTGGACGTTCGGGACGCGAGTAGGGCTCAGTACTGTGAGTGGACCCTTTCCTTAAACTCGATCATGCATAACTGTTTTTTTTATCAATGTATTTTATGGTTTTACTTATAATTCTATGTTTATGGAATATGGAATGGTGATTTTATGTGTTTGCACGTTTTTCGAGAAAAAGACGGTTTTGGTATGGTTTTCGAGAAAATGTTGGTTTTCGGATTTTGATGTCACATTTGGGGATTTCCACCGATAAAGGTTTTCTAATAATGTTATATGGGTTATGACATGTGATTTGTGACTACATGGGGTTTTGGTATGAAAATGGATATTTTCCGGATTTGGGTTCGGAATGACGGTCCTGAACGCCGGAATGGCATCAGACCAGTGATTTCGGATTCGGGTTTGGATGAGGATTTGGTAAATGGTTTCAAATGGTTTTGGGATTGGATTTGCTGGATCTGGATATTGGGTTTAAAGACTCGGATATATATATATTGATTTTCCCCCGTAGGCCTTGAGTTTAAAGACTCGGGAGTTTAAAGACTCGGATATGATTAAGGCCTGGATTGAGTTTAAAGACTCGGGAGTTTAAAGACTCGGATGGATCCAGCAGGTTTGATCGGGAAAATGATGTTTTGGTGATTATGGTTTTGATACGGTTTTGATACCGATGTTATGGTTTCTTATGGTATTTATAGTGTTTCTGTTTCTTATGATGTTTATAATGATTATTTTTATCAATGTGTATATAACTGCTGGTTATGCATGAGGTTTCAAGACGGAGGGTAAAACTCGGTTTTCTTATAAAATGGTTTTTGAACTTCTGTACTTTCTGGTCCACTCACATTTTCTGTTTTAAATTGCCCTCCAGGTTGTGGAGCGAGCGCGGGGTCTTGACGTCGAGGCAGAGTCTGAGGCATAGAAGTGACGTGAGGGTTCCCAGAGTAGAGTAAAGGCTTCTGCGTGCGTGTAGTTATCGGTTTTATTTGTATGTTCGTACTATGTTCTGTAAATGCTACCTTCGGGACATTGTGTCTAATTACTCCTGCGTTTGACTGGATAGTATGTGAGTGAGTTTTACTTGAGTTTTGCGTCGGGGAGTCAGACGGGAGCGGGATTTACCTCGGGTTTCGGGGTGAAACCGGGGTGGGTCCTGACAATTGGTATCAGAGCATAGGTTTGTCGAGTTTGTTGGGTCTGTTGGTTTGTGAGGTTGTTGTTTTGTTGTTTGACTACTTCTATGCCTCTTTCAGTGTGCGGTTGACGATGCCTCCGAGACGTAGACCCTCTCCACAACCTGAAGAAGTAGCCAGAGAGACGGAGAGTGCCACGATTGAGCGAGCCCAGCGGCTCGGGGCTACTACTTTTAGTGGTGGGGCTGATCCTGAGGAAGCCCAGAGGTGGATTACTAGACTGGAGCGGATTTTTGCAGTGATGCATTGTCCGCCGGGGGAGCGAGTGTTGTTGGCTACCTTTCTACTGGATGGTGCGGCGTACGAGTGGTGGTGTACCCTCGAGTTGTCCGGTTGGGATGTTCACAGTGTGACCTGGGAGACGTTTAGGGAACGGTTTCTGGAGCAGTATTATCCTCGTTCTTTCCGGGATGCCAAGGAGGCGGAGTTTCTGCACCTCCAGCAGGGGAATTTAACAGTGGCAGAGTATGAACGGAAGTTTCAGATGTTGTCTCGGTTTGCTCCTGCCTTTGTGGCCACTGAAGCCGAGAAATGCCGTAGGTTTGAGTTGGGCTTGCGCGGTGAGATTCGAGCCGTAGTGACGGCTGGATCTTTTGATACCCTCCGAGATTTGTCGGATGCTGCGGTGCGAGTTGAGGCTAGTTTGCCGGTGCGACGCTGGGAACTATCTATTCCTGGAGCTTCGAGCCAGCGGACACCGAAAAGAGGTAACTTCGGTGGATCGTCCTCGTCGGGCGATGATCGTTTTGGTAGGCCTGGTAGTGCCCAGAGTTCAGGATTTTGGGGTTATCGAGTACCGCCGACTCCGCAAGCGAGTGCGACGTCGGTAGCATCCACGGGGAGACCGAGCAGTGGACCAGGCTGGAATGTGTGTTTCTACTGCGGGGAGCGAGGTCATTTTCGACGTGAGTGTCCACTGTTGCCACAGGAAGGTGGTGTAGGCAGAGGAGTAGCGGAGTCCGGACAGAGTACAGCATCAGGGACAGCGGGCACTAGAGGAAGTGGTGGCACAGCCACGAGTAGTTCGAGGGGTCGTGGTAGAGCGTCAGGATCTCAGGCCCGGGTGTTCTCGATGACTCAGCAGGAGGGTCAGTCGATACCAGATACGGAGACAGGTACTTGTTTTACTTTTGGTTGTCCTGTTGGTTTGGTTGTTGGATCCAAGGGTAGAGTCTAGGAGTTCGCCTAGAGGACTAGGAGTGTACAGTAAGAGGGTGACGGAAGGAGTGACTATAACTGATCGATTGGAGACTGTGGAAGGAGAGAACCCACAAGCTAGAGTTTGCCTTTTGGACTTTGTGGAGTTAGTCCGACCGTGGCCGGAGTAGTAGCCGAGGGAGATGGGTGGTTGTATACGAGGATGTACTCTATGACTTCTGTCGGGTATTGTGACATGAGGTATTGTATAATACCTTTGTTTTCTGTTCATAGAGTTTCCCTTGCGTACACCATGTAGTTGTTACAAGCTAGGGTTGGCTGTGGTGACAGTAGCTGGGGTTGGAGTGAAATACCCAAGGTGGAGATGATAGACAGAAAACCTAGGAGAAGTTGTTGTTGATCTGTTGTTGATTCCGGGTAGGAGACCCTAGGGGTCGGGAACTAGCTGTGGAATTTCGGGGACGAAATTCTTTTTAGGTGGGTAGATTGTAACAACCCGTCCCGAGAATAGGGATAAGTGGAGTGATTAAGGTGTGATTAGTAAGATTAATCAAGGGTTAGGTGGTCCTGAGGGGTCCGGGAACTTAGGATGACGATTTTGCCCCTGGGTCGGGCAGAAATGTTGACTTTTATTTCGGGTGGTCAAATGGGAGTTGACCAGTGACCAGGACGTAGTTGAGGACGTTACGAATCCGTAGGCAGGTGGCACGCCCGATTCCGACATCCGAGGAGGAAGTTGTGATGTTCGGACTGTTGAGGGCATAACCGTAAGTTGGCGGAAATAGGGGGAAAAGTTGACTTTTTGAATAATCGAGTTTTGGTAGGTAGATCTAGGAGGGTTAGATAGTTCTTGTCGTCCTGAGTTCGATGACAGGCGGCATGTATTCATCGGACTTACGAGGCGAGAGTTACGGGTCTAGAAAGTTTCGGTAAAACCGTAAAAATGTGTTAAAAAGAAGGGTATTTTGGTCATTGGGGCACATTGGGATTTGTGCACAGAAGAAAGGAATGGACGGCTGGGATTAGGCCATGTGGGAGTGTGTGGAGTGGATGGTGACACATGGCATGTGTGTAGAGGATTCTGGGAGAATCCTGTGTGGTCTCAGCCCAAATAATTGGGGTGCAACCGTGCAGTCCTTCGACAAACACAGAGAAACAGAGTGAGTTTGTGAGGAGGAATTGAGGACTGATCGTGGCTGATGACGAGTTTTGGTGAGTGAGGGAGGAACGGGAGATTGAAAGGGAGTTGCTGATCGGGTTTTGGTGGTGTAATTGTGCACGGCGGCACGGCGGAGGTGCGGAGAAGTTTTGACGGAAACAGGGAGGCCGTGAGTTCGAGGTGGTGGCTACGCCGTGAGGTGACTCAAACCAAGGCAGGGGAAGCTGCAGGAGGTTGCAGGGAGACTAACGACCACCGTGGAAGGCGGCAGTGCGCATGGCAGAGCTGCAATCGAAGGTGAGATCTTTTGCTCTGTTTTTCCCGTGCTGCTCAATTTGAAAGTTGTGAGGTTGGGCTTAGAGTCGAGAGGAATGGAGGTCAGGGTGAGGTTCAGGAGGGTCCTAGCCGTCGCCTAGGATGGTCGCCGTGACGGGGGTGTACACGGCGGAGGTTAGCACGACGGGGGTACCTGTATGCTCTGTTTTGCCGCGATGTTCAAACGGCTAGTCGTGACGATTGGGGTTGAGTCGAAGGTCTAGGTGAGTTGGGTTAGGATCAGTGAGGTTCAAGGCAGAGTTTGGTGAAGCCACCGTGAAGGGTGGTGAGCTCGGTGGCTGGATCGTGAAACAGGGGTTGTTGGCCGTCTGGTTTCGAGCTTCAGTCGACGGGATTGAGGCGGTGTCGAGGCCTGAGGAGCTGTGGAATGGTTATATTGGAACTGGACGAAGCTTTAGGTGAAGAAAGGGAAGGAAATCGTGCAGGTACGGCGGAGAACCGTTGACGCCGGTTCAGCTGTAGTCTACTGTGTTGAACCGGGTTGACGTGAGGTTGAAGGTGTACTGTAGCTGGCGCGTGGGGCCACGCGCAGCCACTTTGGGCGGCGCGTGGGGGCGCGTGCGGCGGTGGATGGGAAAACGGTCAACATAGTTTTTGGTCTAGGGGTCATGGTGAGTTCAATGGAGTTGGTTTCGGGTTAATCGGAAGTTGTTTGAGTTGAGTTCCGCGAGGGTGAATGTGTAGGGTCCCGGGGTTTTAAGTCTTTGGTCCGGGGATTTTTGAGGGCTTTTAGGTGAGTGTTCGTAGATGTATTAGTGACGTAATGTGACGGTGTTTGACAGGATCGGGATTTCCCGAGGAAGCCGAGGAACGGGCTGGACGTTCGGGACGCGAGTAGGGCTCAGTACTGTGAGTGGACCCTTTCCTTAAACTCGATCATGCATAACTGTTTTTTTTATCAATGTATTTTATGGTTTTACTTATAATTCTATGTTTATGGAATATGGAATGGTGATTTTATGTGTTTGCACGTTTTTCGAGAAAAAGACGGTTTTGGTATGGTTTTCGAGAAAATGTTGGTTTTCGGATTTTGATGTCACATTTGGGGATTTCCACCGATAAAGGTTTTCTAATAATGTTATATGGGTTATGACATGTGATTTGTGACTACATGGGGTTTTGGTATGAAAATGGATATTTTCCGGATTTGGGTTCGGAATGACGGTCCTGAACGCCGGAATGGCATCAGACCAGTGATTTCGGATTCGGGTTTGGATGAGGATTTGGTAAATGGTTTCAAATGGTTTTGGGATTGGATTTGCTGGATCTGGATATTGGGTTTAAAGACTCGGATATATATATATTGATTTTCCCCCGTAGGCCTTGAGTTTAAAGACTCGGGAGTTTAAAGACTCGGATATGATTAAGGCCTGGATTGAGTTTAAAGACTCGGGAGTTTAAAGACTCGGATGGATCCAGCAGGTTTGATCGGGAAAATGATGTTTTGGTGATTATGGTTTTGATACGGTTTTGATACCGATGTTATGGTTTCTTATGGTATTTATAGTGTTTCTGTTTCTTATGATGTTTATAATGATTATTTTTATCAATGTGTATATAACTGCTGGTTATGCATGTGGTTTCAAGACGGAGGGTAAAACTCGGTTTTCTTATAAAATGCTTTTTGAACTTCTGTACTTTCTGGTCCACTCACATTTTCTGTTTTAAATTGCCCTCCAGGTTGTGGAGCGAGCGCGGGGTCTTGACGTCGAGGCAGAGTCTGAGGCATAGAAGTGACGTGAGGGTTCCCAGAGTAGAGTAAAGGCTTCTGCGTGCGTGTAGTTATCGGTTTTATTTGTATGTTCGTACTATGTTCTGTAAATGCTACCTTCGGGACATTGTGTCTAATTACTCCTGCGTTTGACTGGATAGTATGTGAGTGAGTTTTACTTGAGTTTTGCGTCGGGGAGTCAGACGGGAGCGGGATTTACCTCGGGTTTCGGGGTGAAACCGGGGTGGGTCCTGACATCCACAGTATTCTGGTGGTGGACAACGTCGCGGGCGTTCATATTCTGGATCGTATGGTCAGGGAGCCTCGAAGAAGGGACGTTATGGTGGAGCCTCATCTGCAGGCAATGATCGTTATGGCAGGCCTGGTAACTATCAGGGTTCCGGATTCCGAGCGCCTAGGGCGCAGACTGCTCCGCAGGCGAGCGCGACTTCTGTTGCTTCCACGGGACGGCAGAGTGGTGGTTTTGTTCGAGATGCTTCCAGTGTCATCTGTTTCTTCTGTGGCGAGCGGGGCCACTATCGGAGGGACTGTCCATCTTTGCCACATGGTGGTGGCGCAGGTCGGGGTGGAGCAGAGCAGGGACGGAGCACAGCTGCAGTTTCTGGGACTGGGAGCACTCGAGGAGGTGGTACCGGAGCGGCTAGTGGACAGAGGGGCCGGGGCCGTGGGCGAGCAGCTGGACCACAGGCCCGAGTTTTCGCTGTTACGCAGCAGGAGGCCAGGGCAGCGCCTGGTGTTGTGACAGGTACACTCACGATCTTTGGACATGATGTTTGTGCTTTAATTGATCCCGGAGCTACTCATTCATTTATTTCACGGGACTGTGAGTTGTTGGCGGGTAGAGAGGTGTCCGCATTGGACTGTGACATGGGAGTGAGTACGCCCACCGGAGATGTGTTTGTGGTGAACCAAGTGTTGCGGGAGTGCCCCGTAATGGTAGGTGATGTTGGTCTGGTGGCAGATTTGATACTCTTGGACTTGCACGACTTTGATGTCATCTTGGGTATGGATTGGTTGACGCTCCATCACGCCTCCATCGAATGCGTCGATAAGAGGGTTACTTTTCGGAGCCCGGGGCTACCGGAAACCACTTTTCAGGGAATTCAGCGAGCAACTCCTGTCGAAGTAATATCTGCCCTGAAGGCAAGTAAGTTGTTGAGGAAGGGGTGCCAGGGATACTTAGCCCGAGTGATGGATTCACGAGCTGCACCATTGCGGGTGGAGGATATACCGATTGTACGGGAGTTTCCGGATGTCTTTCTGGAGGATCTACCGGGATTGCCACCGCATCGAGATGTTGAGTTCACTATTGATCTGGTTCCAGGTACGCAGCCTATTTCTCAGACTCCGTATCGTATGGCGCCAGCCGAGTTGAAAGAACTGAAGGCGCAGTTACAAGAATTACTTGAGATGGGATTTATTCGACCGAGTGTATCCCCCTGGGGAGCTCCGGTGTTGTTTGTGAGGAAAAAGGATGGGAGTTTGAGACTTTGCATCGATTACAGGCAACTGAATAAAGTAACAGTCAGGAACAAATACCCGTTGCCTCGGATCGATGATTTGTTCGATCAGCTGCGAGGAGCGCAGTACTTCTCCAAAATTGATCTACGTTCTGGGTATCATCAATTGCGGGTTAAGGATGAGGATGTACCCAAGACAGCATTTAGGACCCGTTATGGTCATTATGAGTTCCTGGTGATGCCGTTTGGCTTGACCAACGCACCCGCAGCGTTTATGGTTTTGATGAACCGAGTGTTGCAGCCTTACTTGGATCACTTTGTCATCGTGTTCATTGACGATATCCTGGTCTACTCGAGGAGTGCGGAAGCGCACGAGGAGCACTTAAGGATGGTGCTGGGTACCTTGAGGGAAAACCAGTTGTATGCGAAGCTCAGCAAATGTCAGTTTTGGTTGACGAGCGTGAGTTTCTTGGGGCATGTGATCTCAACTGACGGGATCAGTGTGGATTCTCAGAAAATTGAGGTAGTGGCGAAGTGGGAACAACCGAGGACCGTCACTGAAGTCAGGAGTTTCTTGGGATTGGCTGGTTACTACAGGAGGTTTGTAGAGGGTTTCTCTACCATTGCTGCCCCGTTGACGCGACTGACGCGGAAGGGAGTCAAGTTTGAGTGGGATGACGATTGTGAGCGTAGTTTTCGGGAGCTAAAGGAAAGGTTGACGTCTGCTCCTATACTGACCCTTCCAGACGACAGTGGGGAATTTGAGGTGTACAGTGATGCATCCTTACAGGGTTTGGGATGTGTACTAATGCAGCATGGGAAAGTGATCGCCTATGCTTCGCGCCAGTTGAAACCGCATGAGCGCAATTATCCGACGCACGATTTGGAGTTAGCTGCTGTTGTGCATGCATTGAAGATTTGGAGATATCACCTGTACGGAGCGACTTGCAGAATGTTTACGGACCACAAGAGCCTGAAGTACTTGTTCACTCAGAAGGAGTTGAATGTGAGGCAGCGACGGTGGCTAGAGCTAATTAAGGATTATGATTGCACGATTGAGTACCACCCGGGAAAAGCCAATGTGGTGGCTGATGCTCTAAGCCGGAAGTCGACGCATTCTGTAGCACATCTACGGACGGTTCATTTGCCACTTTTGGTTGAACTCCGTAAGAATAGCATTGATTTGGGTTTGGATGGCCAAGGTATCTTGCTGGCCAATTTTCATGTGAGACCACTCCTGGTCGATCGGATCGTTGAGGCTCAATCTCAAGATCCTGTCTCATGTGTACTTCGGATTGAAGTGGAAGCCGGTGAACGGCTAGACTTTACAGTCAGGGAGGATGGAGCTTTGCTAAAAGAAGGACGGTTGTGTGTGCCCGGCGTGGAGGCACTGAAGAAGGAGATCTTGGACGAAGCTCATAGTGCGGCCTACGCGATGCATCCTGGTGGGACCAAGATGTATCGTACCTTGCGAGAGCACTACTGGTGGCCGGGAATGAAACGGGAGATTGCCGAGTTTGTCAGCAGGTGTCTGATTTGCCAGCAAGTGAAGGCTGAGAGACAACGACTTTATGGAGCCTTGCAACCACTACCTATTCCGGAATGGAAATGGGATCACTTGACGATGGATTTTGTGTTTGGACTTCCTAGGACACCCAGGGGTCACGATGGAGTTTGGGTGATTGTGGACAGGCTTACGAAATCAGCTCACTTCTTGCCAGTGCGAGAGAACTTCAGGATGACGCAGTTGGCCCAGTTGTTTATTGACGAGATCATCCGTTTGCACGGTACTCCGGAATCAATAGTTTCTGACCGAGACCCAAGATTTACTTCTCGATTTTGGCAGAGTCTGCAGGAAGCATTTGGGACGAAACTTCGTTTCAGTACTGCATTTCATCCTCAGACTGACGGCCAGTCTGAGCGGACCATCCAGACATTGGAGGATATGATGCGAGCTTGCGTCTTGCAATTTCATGACACTTGGGAGTCACACCTAGCCTTGATGGAATTTGCCTACAACAATAGCTATCAAGCGAGCATTGGGATGGCTCCGTACGAAGCCTTGTACGGACGGCAGTGCAGAACTCCGTTGTGTTGGACGGACGTGGGTGAAAGGAAGCTGACTAAATCCGAATTGGTGGAACTGACGACCGAGAAGGTCAAACTCATCAGGGATCGGCTCAAGGCAGCCCAGGACAGACAAAAGAGCTATGTGGACCATCGGATTCGAGATCTGGAGTTTGCGGTCGGAGATCGGGTATTTCTGAAATTGTCCCCTTGGAAGGGTGTAGTGCGATTCGGCAGGCGAGGGAAGTTGAGCCCTCGTTATATTGGACCTTACGAGATTACCGAGAGGATTGGCCCGGTGGCCTACCGGCTGGCACTACCGCCAGAGCTTTCGAAGGTCCACGATGTTTTCCATGTGTCGATGTTGCGGAAATATGTGTTTGACGCATCTCATGTACTGGAGGATCAGCCCATTGAACTTCGAGATGATTTGAGCTTCGAGGAACAACCGGTACAGATTTTGGATCGAAAGGAGAAAGTGCTACGTCGGAAGACCGTTCCTCTGGTGAAGGTCCTCTGGAGGAACCAGAATGTGGAGGAAGCCACATGGGAACCCGAGGCGCAGATGCGGGAACAGTTCCCTTACTTGTTTCCTTGAAATTTCGGGACGAAATTTCTTAAGGAGGGGAGATTGTAACGCCCCGGACGTTCTGGAATTGTAATATTATTAAATATTGAATAAAATGGCGTTTTTACCCCTGTGTTTGTGTGGTCAATTTGTTGACTTTTAGTTTTGGAGGTCGAACGGACGTTGGGTGATGACCGTGACGTAGTTCGGGATGTCACGAGTTCATAGACAGGTGGCACGTCCGATTCGGACGCTCGGAGTGAAAGTTATGATGTTCGGAGGTTCGGGGGCATTACCGTAATTTGGGCGTTATAAGGGGAAAAAGTTGACTTTTTGTTTGACAATTGATATCCATTTGACTCGAAGACCGTTATGTTCGTCTCGACGCCCCGAGTACAACGACAGGCGGCACGCTTGAAACGGACGTCGGACGACCGAGTTACGGGTCACGGAAGTTGGAGGGCAGTTTGGTAATTTTTGCCCTGGGGGCATTTTGGTAATTTCCACACGGGGTACTGTTCACCACCGTGAAAAACAGAGTGCTGCGGCCGTGGGTTTGTGCGATCAATTGTTTATGGCTTAGTGGATTGTTCAGGTGTTTGTTTATGTGAATTGAGGTAGTGGGAGGATGACTGAGTGGAGTGAGCAGGTTGCAGGCACGGGATTGAGTTTAATATGGCCATGGTTTCTGTGTTTGTGGGAAGCAGGTTTCAGAGAACCCCAGCTGGTCTCCCACGGGTGCTGGCCGTTTGAATCGAATGTCTGAGTAAGAGAGTGAGGGGGGGATTCGGTTGGGTCATTTGGGCATCATTGTGAGGGCTGAGGTTGAGAGAGACGGGAGAAAACAGTTTCGGGTTTTCAGGGGGGAAACTCAGAGTTCAAATCCTACGGGCTCTGAGGCGAAACTAAACACATTGGGAGTCTTCTGGGAGTGTTAGGATCACGACGGTGCTGAAGTGGTTGAGTTTGGAGCCGTGTTGCCCGGGAACCCAAGTTCCAGTTTGAAGGAAAAACCAGTGGAGGGAAAAATGGAAGATCGAATTGTGGGGACTCGCGAGCTAAACTAGGGGTCATTCTAGTCTTCTGGGAGCAAAAGGAAACCAACCACGTCAAATTCGAAGGACGACATTCACGAATTGGCCAAGAACGGAGTACCCTGGTTCTGAGTATTTTCGAGCTTGAGGACGACGACTTCCAGGTAACGGCAAGATCAATTGACAGTACCATTGTGTTCGTATGAATCCCCTTAACCTACTGGTGAAATTAATTTGAGATTGGGGTTAGTTTGGGTGAGTTCCAGAATGTCGATTTGTTCGACTGTTCGAGTTTGAGTTGGGTCGTTTGGGTACTAGTCGAGGTTAACCTTCATTGCAGACCTAAAATTAAAGGATTAGGGAAGATAATAGGAACAAAAACGAGAGGAATTGATTGAGAATTGGGCTTGAACTGGTCGGGTTGAGTCGCGGGTATTAGACCCGTTTATCAGTTGATTCGGGTAAGGACGAAGGTACTGTAGCTTGGCGCGTGGCTTTCACGCGCAGCCACTTTGGGCGGCGCGTGACGGCGCGTGTGACGTCAACTCCGATCACGGTCAACATGAGAATTAATCCTTACAGTTTAAATAACATTTTATCTTTAGAGTTCGAATCGATCGGGAGTCATTCGGGATAACTTCGGGAGTCCGGAAGATTAAGTCTTCAAGTTTATTTTCGCCGAAAAATCCGGAAAAATTAGGAAAAATCCTACGAGTTATTTTGGGATGTTTGTAACCCTTCTTGTACGTTTTCACAGGCCCGGACACTTCCGAAGCTACGGAGGAGCGCGCGGGACGCGATTGACGTGTCCTAAGACTGTGAGTGGGCTTTTTTATTTCTAAATTGGGCATGCATGACTATTTTGCTTATTTATCTCATGGTTTTACATATTATTTTATGATGGTGAGATGATATATCGGTTTTACTTGTTTTCACGTTTTTCGAGGTAATTATCGTATTTCACGCATTTCGAGATTTCGGTTTTTGCCTATGCATGCGTGATAATTTTTGATGAAGTATCTGGTTATGAATATGCATGTTTCGGATTTATGATGTTTGATCATATTGTGAAGAAATCTTCTGTTAATTGCATGTGTTGGAATTTACATGTGAATTCGGGCATGAGTCCTGTTACGATGAGAAATGTTTTTGGAATAACGTTGGAAAAAGATTTGTGATGAATCCTGATTTAATATGTTTAAAAACGGTTTTGGGTTTAAAGACCCGATGGATGATTGGATCTGGTTTTGGGTTTAAAGACCCGGTATGTTGATTCTGGGGGCGGGCCCGAAAATTGAGTTTAAAGACTCGTGAGTTTAAAGACTCGATTATTATGATACCCCGAGGCCTACTAATCGTGTTTTGAGTTTAAAGACTCGTTGATATCCCGGGAAGGCCTAATGTTGAGTTTAAAGACTCGGATGGATCCAACGGCATAATCATGATTATTATTTTATGTTTCACTTGATTTGTGCAAATAATGTTTCAAAATGATGATTTCTGGAATCTGGTATTATTACATGGTTTTACATGAGTGATGACGATCCCTGTAACGTTTTTCTTGTGTTTCGGAAAAAGAGTTTTCAAAAGTTTAACACACAAATTTTGAATACTTGGTTATGCATGCGGATTTCAAAACTGGAGGGCGAACCCAATTTCGGAAAAACTGTTTTTCCTGTTAAACTTATGTTTCGGTCCACTCACACCTTGTTGTTTAAATTCCCTCCAGGTCGTGGAACAAGCGTGGGGGCAAGCGCCGAGGCAGAGGCGGAGGCATAAAGTTTTTCCGTTGCGGAGTAGTTAGTTCACAGAGTAGGACTTGTTTCTTTAACTCGTTTTGTAATATTGCTCTGTGAAACTGTGGACTTGACGTCCAGTCGGATGTATTTGTTTAATCTCCCTGGTCTAACAATGGGTGTGTTGTAATTTTAACTAGTTTCCGGTCTTTTTGATTCGATTGTCAGACGGGAGCAGGATGCTTCCCGATTATCGAGGCGATAATCGGGGTGGGTCCTGTCACGGGTCGTTACTAGTACCTATATATCCTCTTCTTTATAGTACTCGTTTGCATAATGAAAATAAGATACTAACTAGATATCCTCATATTTTTTATTATACACTTAAAAAAAAATTTGAACAACGAAAAGAAGATACTACCAATGTTTAGATTTTACATTTCCTTATAGAACTCGTTTGAACAACTAAAGAAGAAAGTACCTTGGTAACCTCATCCGTTTGATTATACTCTTCCTTATTGAACTCGGTTAAACAACGAAAGGAAGATACTACCTATATATCCTTATCCTTTTGAGTTTACTCTTCCTTATAGAACTCGTTTGAACAATGAAAGGAAGATACTGCCTAGATATCCTCATCCTTTTGTTTGTACTCTTTCTTATAGAACTTGTTGGAAAATACTTAAGCATATACTAAATAGAAAGCCTCATGCTTTTAATTGTACTCTTCCTGATAGAACATGTTTAAAAAACGACAAGAAGATACTACCATTATCAGGACCCGTCCCAAACCCCCCGTCTCGACCGTCCGATTTCGACGTGTCTCTTGTTTACAAACTCGTATCGACCAGATCTACGTAACGGTCCTAGGCCTTCTGCCATCAGACCTCCCGGTCAAAAGTTAACTTTTTGCCGACGTGGCGCTTGTTAACTTTTTGCCCTCGTACTTTCGCCTTGAACTTCCATTAATCCTCAGCTAATTCCCAGTTAGTCTCACTTATCCGTAATTAAGTCTTAATGAATCCTAAAATCAGGGACGAGTCGTTACAACCTTCCCCCCTTAAATAATTTCGTCCTCGAAATTCAGGCCGACCTAATTCCACAACCAAACTGTGGAATCCAATCATGTCCCCGCATACGGCACTCTCGTGTAAAAGTAAACGTCTGACACAACCACACTTCGGCTCGTAAGTCTCACTCGAGATGTCGACACTCGTTGATCTCTCCTGTCACTCACTCTAACAGGTCAGTTACACTAAGTGGTCGCCAAATTGGCATTTTAGTCTTCCACTCTAACACGTTCCATCCTATAACCATCAGGATGAAATACGTATTCCCACGAAGGGCTATCACATCCAAGCTAGCATCCAGCGCAGTATCCAATCAGACAACATCCTCCAGATCCTGCCATCACCATGGCATGAATCCCATCTCGCAAGTCATCTCAAACTTGCGGCATCTATCGACATCGGTACCCATACTAACTCCCTCAGCGATACTTGCTGACTCTAGTGAGAGTCACATCAATTCATACGACTCCGAACGTAAACGGATACCGATTAATCCATTTCCATGATATTTCATGACCTTCGTGACCAGCCGACAACTCCCGGCTCCACTGCGTTCTCGTTGCGCTACTCTAATCACGACTCAGTCTCGAGTTCCTATATCGTATCTCGTGTCACTCCGTGACTTACGCTGAAATCTTGACTCTCCTTGAGTCCCAAACTGTCGTAACACTCATCATGTTGAAACACAATCGACGTCTCACCCTTCCGGTGTCAAGACCCGACCCTCCTCGGTCAGGATTCGACTCATCGAACACCATATTGTCCGCTTTAGGCCTCGCCCTCACGGTTTTGTTTTAGGGAGCTTATGGTGCAACTTCCCAGGGGGTCACCCATCATGGAATTGCACCAGCCTCAACTCGCTTAACTTTGGGGTTCCAATCCCCCTACAAAGCCACTTGAGCTCCCAAAAGGCCTAGTGTAGATCAGAGTTGTGCAGCGGCATCCTATATCTAGCACTATATTGCCCTCTTTGGCCCACAACAATACTCAACGGCAAGCCTGCACCCTCAAGGTTTTGACCCCAGGACCTCGTGGTAGAGCAATACACGCCAGGCAAGCCTCTAACCAACGCGCCCACAGGAGGCCTAGTGCTAAATAGGTGTGTGCCTACACCTTTAAGGCACACCACCATCCTCTCCCAGACCATTCCCCCCTCGCAGGAATGTGGGATCGTTCACCGTTCCCTCCAGGACACGGGTCTTACAATCCACCCACCTTAGGGCACAGCGTCCTCGCTGGCACACTTCCCGGTCGGGGTCTCGCTCTAATACCAAATTTTCAAGACCCGACCCTCCTCGGTCAGGACCCGACTCATCTAGCACCATATTGTCCGCTTTGTGCCTCGCCCTCACGGTTTTGTTTTCGGGATCTCATGGTGCAACTTCCCACGGGGTCACCCATCATGGAATTGCACCAGCCTCAACTCGCTTAACTTTAGGGTTCCAATCCCCCCCAAAGCCACTTGAGCTCCCAAAAGGCCTATTGTAGATCAGAGTTGCGTAGCGGCATCCTCTATCTAGCACTATATTGTCCTCTTTGGGTCACATCAATACTCAATGGCAAGCCTGCGCTCTCAAGGTTTTGACCCCGGTACCTCGTGGTAGAGCAATACACGCCAGGCGAGCCTCTAACCAACGCGCCCACGGGAAGCCTAGTGCTAGATAGGTGTGTGCCTACACCTTTAAGGCACACCACGATCCTCTCCCAGACCATTCCCCCCTCACAGGAATGTGGGATCATTCACTGTTCCCTCCAGGACACGAGTCTTACATCCGGGGTGTATCTAGATCCTAAATCGAATACTTGTCGCAGGGGAGAAAACACTCTCCACTGTAGGGTTCCTTCAACAACCTTACAATATGGTTCTCCTCTACTCCTAGCTTAGCATAATCAGTAAGGCAATTCAATCTAATTACGACCAGACCTCGGTCTACTTGACTCACAGTCGCCACAATCACCTAAGTCCATACTTAACCTCGGACACTCGCCACATCTAGTGACGCCAAATACCATCTGCACCAAGTCAATCAAATTTGACCCACAACCTAGGTGTTCGGTTCTTACACCCTCTTTAAACCCTTTAGCTGTCATATCACTTCTTGTCATCCCACTTAGGGAAGGATCAAGGAGAATCCAAGATTGTCAGGACCCGGCCCTCCTCGGTTAGGACCCGAATCATCTAGCACCATATTGTCCGCTTTGGGCCTCGCCCTCCCGGTTTTGTTTTCGAGAGCTCATGGTGCAACTTCCCAGGGGATCACCCATCATGGAATTGCACCAGCCTCAACTCGCTTAACTTTGGGGTTTCAATCCGCCCCAAAGCCACGTGAGCTCCTAAAAGCCTAGTGCTAGATAGGTGTGTGCCTACACCTTTAAGGAACACCACCATCCTCTCCCAGACCATTTTCTCTCGCAGGAATGTGGGATTGTTCACCGTTCCCTCCAGGACATGGGTCTTACAATCCACCCCCCTCAGGGTCCAGCGTCCTCGCTGGTACACTTCCCGGTCGGGGTCTGGCTCTGATACCAAATTTTCAGGACTCGACCCTCCTCGGTCAGGACCCGACTCATCTAGCACCATATTTTCTTCTTTGGGCCTCGCCCTCACGGTTTTGTTTTCGGGAGCTCATGGTGGAACTTCCCAGGGGGTCACCCATCATGGAATTGCACTAGCCTCAACTCATTTAACTTTGGGGTTCCAATCCCTCCCAAAGCCACTTAAGCTCCCAAAAGGCCTAGTGCTAGATAGGTGTGTGCCTACATCTTTAAGGCACACCACCATCCTCTCCCGGACCATTCCCCCTCGCAGGAATGTGGGATTCTTCACCGTTCCCTCCAGGACACTGGTCTTATAAAGATGATGACATCAAAGTTCATCCTATGTCATCCTCCGGCCCCCCGCACTATTTGCTAAAGAGCAGAAAACAAGAAGTCTCCTTCTCCGACTAAGAGTATTCTCTAATAGTTACTGTAATGCTTAAACTTTTCCTTCAGGACTAAACACTTCCATTGATTCTCTTCGTCTTCTTCTATCAATGTTCACGTTGGCATACTGGTTCGCACCACCCAATCCTAATGGGACCAATTTCCAGCACCGAGCCTCGTGTCGTCCGTCCACAATGAACTAGGGTACCTAGCACCAATCCAGCCCTCAACTCGCTCGAACATCATCCATGTGTCCGTAAATAAACCAACTCGCCTATCCATTTCCGATCGTTTATGTAGGGACATTCATTCCACTTGGGATTTACTCGACTCAAGGTTAAACCTTGTATATCCCAAGTATACTGTTTCTGGATGTACATAAACAGCCTTCAACACGTCTCTGATAATTTCCACTCGTCGCAGTCACTATTGGGACAAAGTCCCCGCCCAGTTCAACCCCTGCTGGATTCCATCCAGTTCATCTCCATCATTTCTGTCGTCTCGACGCGATTCCTAAGAGTCTACACTAGCCGACAAATCCCCTCGTCGAGTAGTGGTAGAAACCAATGATGAGCACATCACGACTGAGATACCCTCAGCTCGTGGCTCGTCATCTCTCCTCGTTATCGTCCTTGTGTAACGACCCGTCCCGAATATCAGGATTTGATAATATTTAATTGTGATTTACTAATCTGGGATTAGTTGGGTGATTTCGGACGAATTGTGCAAAATGACCGTTTTGCCCCTGTGCGTGGGCAAAACGTTGACTTTTATTTCGGATGGTCAAATGGACTTTGACCGATGACCGTGACGTAGTTCGGGACGTCACGAGTTCATAGACAGGTGGCACGTTCGATTCCGACGTTCGTGGTGAAAGTTATGATGTACGGAAGTGCAAGGGCATTTTCGTAATTTGGATGAAATAAGGGCAAATGTTGACTTTTTGACCGGGATGTCCGATGGCCGAGGGCCAAGGACCGTTATGTAGGCTTCGTCGATACGAATCCAATGACAGGCGGCATGCCGAAATCGGAGATTCGACGACGAAGTTATGGTCAAGGAAACGAATTAACGAACCGAGGCCCCGATTAAAATAATAATATAATAATGAACAGTACCCGGTGACTGAACACACTTGGATGAGTGACAAGTGTCACTCATCCCTTAATTTCAGGCATAAAACCAGATCCCATGTTTTGGGGAAACATAATTATTATGTTTTATTAATTAATTAAATTAAATTAATCTTTTAATTTCCATTATTCCTCTCTAATTTCCTAACCGTGTACAACCCAAAACCACAATTCATTCCACCCTTAATCTCCTCTCCATCAGCTGATCTTGAGTGTGCAAATTGGAGAGAATTCAGAGACTAACTCAACTGGGATTACACGGGGGATTGATCGGGTGAGGGAGACAGAGAAATCGAAAATTTGGTTTTTGGGAGGGAAATTCGAATAATGAGATTTGAGCCGTGAGGATCGAATTGGAGCTTGGAAGTAGCTTCCTGAGGTTGAGACGAGTTGTTTCAAATCAAAAACGAGATGAATTCATGCCCAATTGGCTCTGAACGGGTTTGGTAACAGTGAGGAACATCGAGCTTGACTCGTGGCGTTTGAGGCTTCGTTTGATGCAATTGTTGTGGGGAAACAATTCCTCATGGTCCATTGATGCTTCTGGGTTCATCAATTGGAAGAAATTGGCTGAGATTGACGGAATTCCATGGTTGCACAGTGACGGGTGTTCTTCGTGTTCATCATCGAAGTCGACGGGTTTTAGGTATGTGATCACGTAATTGAGTTTACAGAACTTAAATTGAACTTAAAACGAAACTAACTGAATGATCAATTGGAAGATTTAGGGTTGAATTGATGGACATTGAATCGGGTCGTCTCGCGGGCTAATTGGACCCGTTTACCAGACATACGGGTTAGGCTGGTGACACTGTAGCAGGCGCGTGGGTTTCACGCGCAGCCACTCACGGCGGCGCGTGGGCACGAATCTCGAGGTGAGGTCAACATGACTTTTGTTCTATACATTGTAACGAACATTTTGGGATTGGTTTCGTGTCGATCGGACACCGTCTCGATATTGTTCGGGATGTCCGAAGGTTTTAAATCCAGTTTAAAAATACTTAAAAATTCGGGAAAATTACGGGGCTTGAATAGGATGTTAATGATGAGGTTAGTAATCCTCTAATGTGATTTGAACAGGATTGGGAGTCCCGGTGATAGTGGTGTGGCCCGGGAAGGCCTATGGCACGCGTATCGAGGCGCTCGGTTAAACGGTCTGTGAGTGGACATTGGTTTCATAAATTCGATGCATGCATAACTGTTTTATGATTGTTATAATTATGATTAAATGATTACTTTGGATATCGGTGAATTTAAAATGATTTCACGTATTTCGAGGTGAATTGCATATTTGCACGTAAACCGAGATTTTCTGGATTTTCACCGATTTCCATAAATGTGGTTGAATATGATTTCATGAAACGGTTGCGAACTTGAATCAAGTAAAATCGGGCCAGGGGCCCAGTTGAACTATGAAATCGGGCCAGGGGCCTAGTTAACTTGTGAAATCGGGCCAGGGACCTAGTTGATTTCTACATACGATTGCGGGTCGGGGACCCTAAAATGGAATTGAATAAATGTTTTCTGGTTTACATTTTATATATGTTCACATGATGGAATCAATAAATGGTTTTGATGATATTTCGATTATGGCACGTTTCACGGTATTTGGGCATGAGACCCGTTTGATGAAACGTAACGATCGGTTCGGATTTTACCTATGTATACCTATATGTTTTGCATGTGGATATCAATAAAATGTATTTGGTACTGCACTGTATAGATCCTTCCATATTATATTGTCTCCTCCGGATGAGGTACCCCGGAGAGGTCACGGACGTCTAGTACGTCCACCGTCTATGACGCTAAGCATCGGGGATGCTGTACCCGAACGGGGTTCGGGGATTGAACTCAGAAATTGAGACCCGAGTGGCACGCGTAGCCTTGTGATTGTGACCTTATTGACGTCAGGGACGTCAGACATCAGGGATGTCGGATTGGAGTGTATAGTGCAGTGGCTAAAATTATGGTCTATATTATATGCCTTATGGTTCATATTACTGGATTTATGAAATAACTCTTGGATTGACTTTTGGATATTGAAACTATGCTTTGGTTTCCGGGCTAAGGCCCTAATGGTTATTTCTAAAATAAATGTGTGATCATTGGTTTTTGGCGCATGCATATGGTTTTACTGAGGGGCATAAATGTCTTATAAATGTTTTAAACAGACTTGTTTATTTTCGTCCACTCACATCTTTTGTTTTCAATGCCCTTCAGGTTGATTCCGGATGCGACTGCAGTAGAGACTTGAGCATCGCACACCTCCTCCATCGATCCTTACGCACTCTGGAAGCCCGTTTGGGCAGTGGCATTAGGTTATCCCTTGTCTGACACCTCTTGTCAGACGGGAGCATGGCACATTCCATGGCAATCCTAGGGGGATTGGGATGGGTCGTGTCACCTTGTATCACTGCCACGCAGAGTGCAAATCAAACCAATCCTATGCCTTGCTCAAACCAAGCAATCGTCCTTTATCTCAACTCGGGTCGGAGGGGCTCTGCCTCCCACGTGCTCCTATGACTCTAGGTATGAGTATACCGACAATCCATACCAGAAGATAAACGTTCCCCGAACGTCCTCCGATTCTCACAACCATCAACAAAGACACCCTCAATGGTGGTACCTACCACGAGCTCGTACCGACACAACCCACGCACAACACCACCGAGACTCTAAACCTAAGGGGTCAACTCAACGCCGGCACCAACCGCTCAACACACAACATCCACCGATCGGTACACCTCAGGACCCGGTCGACAGCTACCGCTCTCCTGGTCACTCGTCTGATCACTCAACAACTAGGCTTATTGCGAACCCGGCTGCTCCCTACAGCAAGTCCATCTCGAGTGATCCCTCATGCTCGACTTCGAAAAGTCGTCATACTCCGTTAATGGTGCCTAATCAGCCAGTAACCACAGTATGAGGATCTCGTCCCCTCGTAACTCTACGGCTGGGAGCCGTTGGTCTTCATAGGAACTCGGCCATACTTCGCGCCTAAGCCTGCACAACCGCATCCTACCGTGCCACTCAATTGTCCCGACTCTCAGGGCCGTCATATCGAGTCTATTAGTTCACTGGATCCTATCTCCAGTAACTATGTGGCTCTAAGACATTGGATTTGCATGAATATCGATCCTACTTGGGATCAACTTCCTCAAAACACGCGACATCCTATGCCAATCGAACCCTAAATAATCGCACCTCGTGCTAAACACAATCCAACTAAGAGTCAATTACACTGAATCCTCCCACTCTTACCCTAACTATCAAGTTGATGACGGGCTGTTACAACTGTAGAGACAACACATCCTTGACCTGCGCGCACCACAAGAGCAAAACTTGGCTCTGATACCACTTGTCAGGACCCGTCCCAAACCTCCCGTCTCGTAAAACGTGCAACAGATCCACAGAACTTCCGTGCACTGTAACTTTTTTGTCGAACTTCTGATTTCGACGTGCCACCTGTCTACGAACTCGTATCGACCCAATCTACGTAACGATCCTCGGTCCTCGGCGATCGGACCTCCCAGGTCAAAAGTTAACTTTTTACCCTCGTTTAGGGGCAAAATCATAATTTCGCCCTGAACATCCGTTAATCCTCGGCTCATTCCCAATTAGCCTCACTAATTCGTAATTAAGTCTTAATTAATCCTAAAATCAGGGACGGGTCGTTATAACCATGGGATCCTTATCCTTTTGATTTTACTCTTCCTTGTAGAACTCGTTTGAACAACAAAAGGAAGATACTTCCTAGATATCCTCAATCTTTGAATGTACTCTTCCTTATAGAACTTGTTGGAAAATACTTAAGAATATACTACCTAGATTTTTTTCCTCATCCTTTTTCTTTTTTATTGTACTCTTCCATATAGAACTCGTTTGAACAACGAAAGGAAGTTACTACCAAGATATCCAAATCCTTTTGATTATACTCTTCCTTACTGAACTCGGTTGAACAACGAAAGGAAGATACTACCTATATATCCTCTTTTTTATAGTACTCCTTTGAACTATGAAAATAAGATACTACCTAGATATCCTAATTTTTTCATTATAATCTTATTGAAATTTTTTGAACAATGACAAGGAAGATACTACCTATATATCTTCATCCGTTTAATTGTACTTTTCCTTATTGAACTCGTTTAAACAACGAAAGTGAATCTGATACTATTCATGTGAACAGTGTCATTGTGAATAGTGACAGCTTCTTGTTTTCCAATTTCTTTTTCCTTGATCCATAAGTAAGCTCTTTCAACTCTGAATTTCTTCCTTTTTACACCAAAATCTTTCTAATTCGATATAATGTCCAATGCTGCACCACTCTGACAAAAATTATTATTTTCTCCTATGTGATTAAAGATATTCGTACTACATCAAAGATAATAATGCATGGGAAAATGCATAAAATATGACCTAACAAAGACCCCTAAACCTATCATTTGCTAGTCCTCGTGTAACGACCCGCCCCGAATATCGGGATTAAATATTAATTAATTATGGTTTAGAATGACTAATCTTGGATTAGTTGAGTGAAATCGGACGAATTGTGCAAAATGATCTTTTTGCCCTTGGAATAGGCAAAATGTTGACTTTTAGTTAGGGCGGTCAAACAGATTTTGACCGATGACCGTGACATAATTCGGGATGTCACGAGTTCATAGACAGGTGGCACGTCCATTTCCGACGTTCGAGGAAGAAGTTATGACGTTCGGAAGTCGAGGGGCATTTTGGTAATTTAGTTGAAAAGGGGCCAAATGTTGACTTTTGACCTGGGAGGTCCAATGGACGAGAGCCAAGGACCGTTACGTAGAGCGAGTCGATACGAATTCATAAACAGACGGCACACCGAAATCGGAGGTTCGACGACGAAGTTGTGGTCTCGGGAGCGAAATCGATTAACCGAACGAACCGAGATTTCGATTAAAATATTATTAAAATAGGGAATAGTGATCAGTGTTGGTGGACACTTCGCTGAGTGACAAGTGTCACTCATCCCTTGATTGAGGCCCTAAATTGTAGATTTGTCTCCCTTAATCCGTTTTAATCATCATCCTTCATCATTCTCATTCATCATCGATCAAACATTCTTCTTCTCTGTTTTTTGAACCGTGAGCAAACACAAGGGAGAACTTAGAGGAGTTTGAGTTGAGTGTGGTGGTGTGACCACCGTGGACGGCAGTGGTGACCGGAAAACAAACCTGTGAACCTACACACCCACGGCTCGACTTTTCGAACAAACACACCAGCCCATCTCCTCTGTGCTTGCGTGTGAGAGACCAACAGTTAGTGAGGGACTGAGAAACAGAAAGGACGATGGCAGTGGCACGGTGGTTCACGGCAGGTGAGTAACCCGAAACCTCAATTATGTTCAAGTTTTGAAAGTCGACTTTTAGTTGTAGTTTTAAGCTCATAATGTATTCTAATGGGACCTATGGACAAAAACAGACCAAGTGGATGTGAATTGGAAGCTTGAAGTGGCCTGGATCGATGGGGAAGATAATCGAAAAATCAGGGTTTTGGGTTCATGTTGAGAGGTAAGGATCTAAATGTGTTTTCTTGTTTTTGATTCAATAAAACTCTTTGTTGGACTTAGAAGAGCACGTAGGAAGAAACCCCATAGCAAATGGTTGAGGAATGAATGAAAACCGGCCGCCGGGTCGATTTAGTGGTTCGGCTGAACAGGTTCGAACCAGTGAACCCGGTTCACCAGAGGAAGACGATGATATTGTTGATCGCGCGTAGGCTTCACACATAGCTACTTGCGGTGGTGCGTGGGGGCGCGTGGAGGGTATTTTGGGGAAACTTCCAACATGACTTTTAATCTATTCGATGTAATGAACATTTTGGGACTAGTTTCGTGTCGATCGGACACCGTTTCTGTAACGACCCATCTCGAATTCCAGGATTAGGTGACTAATCATGATTAGTGAGGTTAATCGGTGATTAGTTGGGCGAAATCGGACGAACGATGCAAAATGACCATTTTGCCCCTAGAATGGGTAAAATGTTGACTTTTCGATCAGGCAGTCAAATGGACTTTGGCCGATGACCGTGATGGAGTTTAGGATGTCACAAGTTCATAGATAGGCGGCACGTTCAATTCTGACATTCGAGGAAAAAGTTATGACGTTCGGAAGTTTAAGGGTAGTTCGGAAGTTTCGACGGTGAAGTTACGGTTCACGGAAGTACGAAAGTACTATTGCACGAATTACGAAACGGTTGCGTTTTGGAATTTAGTGGAGCCCAGATATTTTATGGACGCCCAATGGATGAGTGACACTTGTCACCCATCCACAGGCCATCCTTATGCCTTCATGCATCTCCCTTCCCCGTGCATCGATCATTTTCCTTTCTCCCTAAACAAACCCAACCTGATCTCACCTCTCTTGAACAAATCCAAACCCTTGACCCAGAGGCTCATGCCTGAGAGACCAGAGAGTGATAAGAGGACTGAGGAAGGTGGTGGCCGGCCAAGGGCAAGCCGCCGTGGACGGTGGAGCCATGAAACCCGAGAGGTAGCGGTTTAACCATTTTCGATCCATTTTCCATTTTGACGTTTGGGTTGAACTAAATAGGTTCCTAGGGTTGTCATAAGATGGTTTTGGGAGGTGGTAAATGGCTGTGAAGCCGTGGGAAGGTTTTGGAAATTTTGAACCGTGGAAGAGTTTTGGACATTGGTCGGTTTAAGGGGTTTTGATTAGTTTGGATGATTGGAATAGATGGGAAACAAGAAAATAGGAATTTAGAGATTGATTAGGCAAAAAACAGACAAAAAATGAGGATTGTATGGGCCTGGATCGGTCATGCCGGTCCAGTTGCAGAATAGACCGGATCGGTCAGTCTGAACCGGTGCTAGAGGTTGAAGACACTGCTACAGTGCCGGCGCGTGGTCTCACGCACAAGCAGCTTCTAGGGGCCCTGTGATGGCGCGTGGTCCCTCCTTTGGAGAAAGTTTCAACATGTGAAATCTTCTATTCGATGTAACGAACATTTTGGGACTGGTTTCATGTCGATCGGACACCGTTTCGATAATGTTCGGGGCATCAGAAGGTTTCGGATCGGGATTAAAAATAGTTAAAAATTCAAAAACATTACGGGGCTTTAGTGGGAGGTTAATTAAGTAGTTAGTAACCTTCTATTACAATTTGGACAGGTTTGGGAGTCCCGGTGATGGTGATTGGCTCGGGAGAGCCGTATGGCACGCAAATTGAGACGGCAGCTCGAACAGTCTGTGAGTGGACCTTGGTTTTCTAAATTGGTGCATGCATAAATGTTTATTATATGTTTTAATACATGTTTGGTAATGACATGGGTGCATTTGGTTGTGGTTACGTATAAGCACGTATTTCGAGGTTTCAGCCTTATACGGTGCTTATACGGGTCTGTATTTCTTTATTGGTTTAAATGAAAAGGTTTTGGATTTCTAAAAGGATAAACTCGGGTATGAGACCCATTTGGTTTTGTCTCCGGCATATGACCCTATTGATGGCCTTCGGGTCTAAATCGTGGTCGCGACGGGTGCTATGTGCACGGTAACAGACGAAACGACGCTCGCCTCCGGATTCAGATGTGTTTCTTCCAGAGAGGTCACTATGCACGATTCATGGTCGAGCAGCCTGGCGAGGCTCGACTTCGGAGTGTTGACGGTTCAAGATATCGATCGGTGATGAGTGCACCATGATCTTGTGGTGGTCGCGTCGGTTGATTCGTTCATGGCGACATACCAGGATTGAGGGCGGTCCTGGATGGATGGTTGCACGCATCACTATGTGTTAGGACTGGTCCCAAATCCCCCGGGATTAACGTGGGACCCTCCTGATCCCGTCTGACACGAAGTGTCCGACCAGGGAAAATTCCATCTCTAGCCCTCGCCGCGGCTATCAGAGTGCGTCAGGATCTCAAGAGGAGGGGAGTTATGTCTCGTCTCTGCTACAGCCCGTATCCGCGATCAACCTGAAGGGCATTAAAACATGAAAATTGTGAGTGGACAAAACAATATTTTATTAAAAAAAATTTCGCATAAAGACATTTATGCCCTTCAATAAAAGCATATGCATGCATTCAAAAACATTTATCAAACATTCATAAAACCATTTGGCAAACATTCTCAAAATCAGTCAACGGTTCATGCCCGGTTCCCATAAACCGTCATGACCCAAAAATACATTTGAGTCCTTGACCCGAAATCACAAACTTACAAACCATAAACCAAAACATGGGAACTCACCCCCAAATCAACGTACGTGGGTCTCAGTCCAAAACCGTTTCCAGTGAAATACCATGTCAAGACCCGTCCCAAATATCACCTCGATACCCGGGACGAACCCTGCTCCCGTCTAACAATCACACTTAAAGTACCAAAAATAACCTCAATACAACCATAAGCATAACTATCAGACAAGGGAGAAATATAATACAACCGTAAGTCAGAGCATAGTCTATACAAAACAGGCAAAAAAGTCATACTAGGCTAATCTCGCAACGGAAGAACGTCGTACGCTCTATGCCTCGATCTCTGCCTCAACGTTCACCCCAGCGCTATCACAACGACCTGGAGGGTAAGTTAAAACCAAAAAGTGTGAGTGGACTAAAAGAAATAAAAATTTTAAAACGCAAGTTAAGAAATAAACAGTTTAAGGAAAACAATATGATTTACCCTCCGTTTTAAAATATGCATGCCTGACTAAGTACCAGAAAACCTCAATATAAAACAGTATGATAAGTATGCTAAGATCGTATCATAAAACCAAATCCGAAAATATCAAAATCTGATCAAACCTGTTGGGTCTGTCCTAGTCTTTAAACTCAACCAGGCCTCAAATATAATCCGAGACTTTAAACTCCCGAGTCTTTAAACTCAAAAGGCCTACGGGGTAATATCATAAATATCCGAGTCTTTAAACTCCCGAGTCTTTAAACTCAATCTGGGCTCGTCCCCCGTCAATCAGAATCCGGGTCTTTAAACCCAATATCCAGATCCAGCAAATCCAATCCAAACCAATTTAAAATCAATTCTAAATCCATCTCCAAACCCGAATCCGAAATCCCCGGTTTGAAGACCTTCCGGCGTTCAGAACCGTCATTCCGAACCCAAATCCGAAATTTCACTTTTTAAATCGAAAATCATGATTACCAAAAATCATATTTCACAATCCATTTATAACCAGCGGAAAGTAAGTATAATTATAGCATCAAAATCAGAAATCCCGTTTTTCAAGAAAAACGTGCGAAAACCCAAAAATGTCTCGAAAAACGTGCAAGCATATCAATAACATATAATCATCATTAAAAAGCATAAAAACATACTTAAAATCATAAAACATAGATAAAAACAGCTAGGCATGCTCGTAATAAAAGAAAGAGTCCACTCACGAATCAGAAAGTGTCAATCGCGCTCCGTGCGCTCTTCAACCGTCTCAGGCGTTTCCCGTCCTGTCAATGGACATCAAATAGGGTCACAAATACGTCACATATATTAACCCTAATTTCCCCAAATTTTCGGGAATTTATACGTAATTTAAACTTCAACCCTAAACCGTCCGGATTCCCGAACTATCCCGCAACATCGTCTGATTAACCCGAAAATTATACCAATGGATTCCTTAGGACATTTAGAACAAAAACCCTGTTGGACGTTTGTTCAGAATCCTCCCCACGCGCCCCCACACGCTGCCCAAAGTGGCTGCTCATGGGCCTCACGTGCCTGCTACAGTGCATCGTCTACCTCGAGTCACCCTGTTCAACTGTGTTGAACCGGCGTGACTGGTTCTCTGCGATTCCGCCATTGTTTTACACCATTTCAATCCTACAAGCTTCGTCCAGTTCCCTGCAATCTATTCCTGTCCTAAAATCGAAGAATCACAGCCTAAAACCCATCGTCTTCATTCCTGAAATAGACGGCCCGTTTGCCCTGTTTTGGCCTCCGGCCACCCAAACCTTCCCCCGTCACGGTACCACACTCAGACGACTCCTGGGACCTTCAGGAGTCTCATCCTAACCTCCAAAACCCTCGACTCTAGCCCAAAGTCCACGACTTTCGAATTGAAAGAAATGGGAAAAACAGGGGATTCGAATCATACCTTCGATTCCTCCTCCGTCGTCTGCACCGCCGTGAACCACGGTGTCCAATCAAGTCCTCTCACTTTCTTCACTTTCTATTTCTGTTCTTCACAGCACAACCACGGTTTAATTTTGGAAACTTTGTGGCCGTGTACAATTTAGACACGCCTGGAACCATCCAGCAAAGCCCACGTGTCCAATTTCTCATGGACATCAGCACAAATATCCCACTCCACTTAAGCCACTTGCCCTTATCTGATTGGTCATAGGGGAAAAAGACCAAAGTGCCCCTAGTGTTAAAAGTTACCATTTTACCCTCGAACTTTCCAGACCCGTAACTATTTCGTCTGACGTCCGATGACAGCGTGCCGCCTGTCGTTGTACTCAGGACGTCGAGACCTATCCAACGGTCCTCGGTCTACGTGAAAATCACAAGTCCACTAAAAAGTCAACATTTCCCTTCATTAAACAGAATTACGTTAACACCCTCAATCTTCCAAACGTCATAACTTTTTCTCCGGTTGTCCAAATCGGACCTGCCACCTGTCTACAGACTCTTGACGTCCTAAACTACGTCACGGTCAATGGTCAACACTCGTCCAACCTGTAAATCAAAAAGTCAACTTTTGACACACTATTCACATGCGCAAAATCGTCCTTTTATACAAATCTTTTACAAAATTACATTTATACCCTTCCCGAAGGTACGGGTTGTTACAATCTACCCCCTAAAAAGAATTTCGTCCTCGAAATTCAGTGAAACAAGTAAGGGTACTGTTCGCGCATTAAGGCCTCTCCCAGGTAGCTTCTTCCACCTGATGATTTCTCCACAATACATTAACTAAGGGAACCGTCTTCCTCCGTAAGACTTTATCTTTCCGATCCAAAATCGCTACAGGTTGTTCTTCAAAGCTCAAATCTTCCCTAAGTTCAACAGGTTGTGCTTCCAAAACATGTGAATCATCCCGTCTATACTTTCGAAGCATAGATACATGAAAGACCTTATGTACCTTTGCCAAGTCTGCTGGTAAAGACAATCGATAAGCAACATGACCAATCCGCTCCAAGATCTCATAAGGTCCAATGTAACGAGGACTCAGCTTTCCTCGCCTGCCAAACCGTACGATTCCCTTCCAAGGAGATAACTTCAAGAAAACCCAGTCTCCTACTGCAAACTCCAAATCTCTGATCCTACGGTCGGCGTAGCTCTTCTGTCGGTCCTGAGCTGCCTTCAGTCGATCTCTGATCAGTGCCACTTTTTCTTGAGTAAGGTCTACCAGCTCGGAAGTAGTCAGTCTCCTCTCACCAACCTCGGACCAACACAATGGAGTCCGACATTGTCGCCCGTACAAAGCCTCATAAGGAGCCATCCCAATACTCTCCTGATAACTGTTATTGTAGGCGAACTCCAACAAAGGTAAATGTGACTCCCAAGTACCCTGAAACTATAGAACACAAGCTCGCATCATATCCTCGAGAATCTGAATGGTCCGCTCAGACTGTCCATCGGTCTGAGGATGAAAGGCAGTATTAAAATGCAGCTTTGTCCCAAAAGCTTCCTGTAACCTCTGCCAAAACCGGGAAGTAAACCTCGGATCTCTGTCAGATACTATCGACTCTGGAGTACCATGCAGCCGAATAATCCTCATCTATGAACAACTGTGCAAACTGTGTCAACCTGAAGTTCTCCCGTACTGGCAAGAAATGAGCAGACTTCGTAAGTCTTTCCACGATCACCGACACGCCATCATGTCCCTTCGATGTCTTGGGAAGCTTGAATACAAAATCCATTGTCAGGTGATCCCATTTCCACTCGGGGATCGGCAAAGGTTGCATTGCTCCATAAGGTCCCTGCCGCTCGGCTTTCACCTGTTGACAGATCAAGCATCTACTGACATACTCTGCAATCTCACGTTTCATACCTGACCACCAGTAATGCTCTCGAAGTGTACGATACATCTTGGTCCCACCAGGATGCATCGCATAAGCTGAACAATGAGCCTCATCCAGTATCGTCTTCTTCAATGCTTCGTCCTCGGGTACACACAACCGTCCATCCTTAACCAAAGCTCCATCCTTGCGGATCTCAAAATCCTGTCTCTCTCCAGCCTCAACCTCATTCCGTATGATGCCCAAAATGGGGTCCTCAAACTGAGCATCAATAAACTGATCAATCAAAACAGGTCGCACGTGAAAACTCGCTAGGAGTGCTCCCTGACCATCCACAGTCAACTCTACTCCAAGTCTACAGAGCTCAACCAACAAAGTTAACCGGACTGTCCTCAAATGCGACAAAGAACTAGCTGATTTCCTACTCAAAGCATCGGCTACCACATAAGCCTTTCCTGGATGATACTCGATAGTACAATTGTAGTCCTTAAGCAGCTCTAACCAACGTCGCTGTCTCAGATTCAATTCCTTCTGAGTAAACAGATACTTCAAGCTCTTGTGGTCCGTGAAAATCCTGCACCTCTCGCCGTACAAATAATGTCGCCAAATCTTCAGTGCATGAACCACCGCAGCAAGTTCCAAATCATGTCTAGGGTAGTTCATCTCATGAGGTTTCAACTGTCGGGAAGCGTAAGTAATCACTTTCCCGTGCTGCGTCAACACACAGCCCAAACATTGTAAAGAAGCGTCACTATAAACCTCGAACTCCCCACTGTCGTCTGGAAGGGCCAACACAGGAGCCGATGTCAACCGCCTCTTAAGCTCCTGGAAACTCTGCTCACAGTTCTCATCCCAATCCAACCGAACTCCTTTCCGAGTAAGCCGTGTTAACGGAGCAGCAAGAATAGAAAAACCCTCAATAAAGCGCCGGTAATAGCCTGCTAAACCCAGAAAACTCCGGATCTCAGTCACCGTCTTGGGCTGTTCCTAATTTGCTACAGCCTCAACCTTCTGAGAATCCACACTAATGCCATTGGCTGAAGTCACATGTCCTAGAAAACCAACACTGGTCAACCAAAACTGGCACTTGCTCAATTTTGCATACAGCTGATGCTCTCTCAAGGTCTTAAGCATTATTCTCAGATGCTTCTCGTGCGCCTTCGCACTCTTCGAATATACCAAGATGTCATCGATGAATACGATCACAAAACGATCGAAGTACGATCGGAACACTTGATTCATAAGATCCATAAAAGCTGTTGGGGCATTAGTTAATCCAAAAGGCATCACAACAAACTCATAGTGACCGTACCTGGTCCGAAAGGCTGTCTTCGGTACATTCTCCTCTTTAACCCGTAACTGATGGTATCCAGAGCGAAGATCAATCTTCGAAAAGTACTGTGCTCCATTCAACTGGTCGAACAAGTCTTCAATCCGGAGTAAGGGATACATATTCCTAATGGTTACATTATTCAACTGTCTGTAGCCAACACACAATCTCAAACCTCCGTCCTTTTTCTTGACAAACAGTACAGACGCTCCCCAAGGTGACATACTCGGTCGAATGAATCCCATATTGACCAACTCTTGTAACTGGGCCTTAAGTTCCCTCAATTCTGCAGGTGCCATGCGGTAAGGAGTCTGTGAAATAGGCTGTGTACCTGGTAGAAGATCAATTGTGAACTCGATATATCTATGAGGTGGTAATCCTGGCAACTCCTCGGGAAAAATATCGGGAAACTCCCGCACCACTGGTATATCCTCCGCCCTCACTGGCGTAGCATGTGTATCCACCACGTGAGCTATATAACCCTGGCACCCCTTCCGCAACAGCTTGCTAGCCTCAAGTGCTGAAATAACTCCTGTAGGAAGTGCACGCTGATCACCCTGAAACGCGGTCTCTGGTAATCCTGGACTCCGAAAGGTCACTTTCCTAACGAAACACTCGATAGAAGCATGATGTCTGGTTAACCAATCCATGCCCAATATAACATCGAAGTCCCGTAGATCCAGCAGTAACAAGTCCGCCACTAACTCAACCTCACCTACCAACACCGGACACTCTCTCAGAACCTGAGTCACTACCAACACCTCCCCAGTAGGTGTACTCACCCCTAAGGCACAATCCAAAGTAGACACCTCCCTCTCCGTCACCAGACTACAACTCCGAGCTATAAACGAGTGAGTAGCCCCGGGATCTATCAAAGCAAAAATAGTGTGACCAAATATGGTAAGTGTACCTGTCACCACTCCCGGTGCTGATCTGGCCTCCTGCTGGGTCATAGCAAAAACTCGCGCCTGCGGTCCTGATGACCTACCGCGCCCTCTCGAACTGCTCGTGGCACCACTGCCACCCCTAGGGCCTGCCGCCCCTGACACAGATGCAGTACTCCGCCGAGGTTCTGCTGTACCTCGACCTACTCCACCCTCCTGGGCTAACAACGGGCACTCTCCCCGAAAGTGGCCACGCTCTCCACAATAATAGCAGACATCTCTACCGGGTCCACCAGTCTGTCTCCTAGTAGAAGCAACAGAAGTCGCACTCGCCTGAGGAGTCGGCTGTGCTCTAGCTCCCCGAAATCCAGAGCCCTGAAAACTGCCTAGTCTGCCAAATCGGGCACCACCAGCCGATGAAGTACCACCATAGTTGCCCCGCTTCGGGGTCCTCTGACCCGACACTCCAGGAAAAGAATGCTCACGGCATCGCACACTACCCGAGTACTGTGGCCTGGCAGGTAAACTGGCCTCCACTCTCACAGCAGCGTCTAACAACTTCCTGAAAGTAGTAAATGAGCCAGCTGTCACAATGGCTCTAATCTCTCCACGAAGACCCAACTCAAACCAACGACACTTCTCAGCCTCGGTTTCCACAAATGCAGGAGCGAATCGGGACAACATCTGGAACCTCTGCTCATACTCGGCTACTGTCATGCTCCCCTGTTTCAACTGAAGGAACTCCGCCTCTTTGGCATCCCGAAAAGAGCGAGGATAATACTGGTCCAAAAACTGCTCCCGGAAAGTCTCCCAAGTCACGGTATGAGCGTCCCATCCTAACAAATCCAGCGTATACCACCACTCATACGCTGCGCCATCTAGCAAAAAGGTAGCCAACAACACACGATCTCCTGGAGGACAATGCATCACCCCAAAGATCCGCTCAAGCCGGATGATCCATCGGTGGGCTTCCTCTGGGTCTACCCCACCACTGAACGTAGTAGCCCCGAGCCGCTGGGCTCGGTCAATCGACGCACTCTCTGCTTCTTCAGATCGTGGAGAGGGTTCACGTCTCGGAGGCATGGTCGGCCGTACACTGAAAGAGGCATAGAGTTAGTAAAAAAACCTAAAAACGACCTCGTACCGACACAAACTGACAAACCTATGCTCTGATACCAATTGTCAGGACCCGTCCCAAATATCACCTCGATACTAGGGATGAACCCTGCTCCCGTCTGACAATCACACTTAAAGTACCAAAAATAACCTCAATACAACCATAAGCATAACTATCAGACAAGGGAGAAATATAATACAACCGTAAGTCAGAGCATAGTCTATACAAAACAGGCACAAAAGTCCTACTAGGCTAATCTTGCAACGGAAGAACGTCGTAAGCTCTATGCCTCGATCTCTGCCTCAACGTTTACCCAAGCACTATCACCACGACCTGGAGGGTAAGTTAAAACCAAAAAGTGTGAGTGGACTAAAAGAAATAAAAAGTTTAAAATGCAAGTTAAGAAATAAACAGTTTAAGGAAAACAATATGATTTACCCTCCGTTTTAAAATATGCATGCCTAACTAAGTACCAGAAAACCTCAATATAAAACAGTATGATAAGTATGCTAAGATCGTATCATAAAACCAAATCCTCAAATATCAAAATCCGATCAAACCTACTGGGTCTGTCTGAGTCTTTAAACTCAATCAGGCCTCAAATATAATCCGAGTCTTTAAACTCCCGAGTCATTAAACTCAAAAGGCCTACGGGGTAATATCATAAATATCCGAGTCTTTAAACTCCCTAGTCTTTAAACTCAATCTGGGCCCGTCCCCCGTCAATGAGAATCCGGGTCTTTAAATCCAATATCCAGATCCAGCAAATCCAATCCAAACCAATTTAAAATCAATTCTAAATCGATCTCCAAACCCGAATCCGAAATCCCCGATTTGAAGCCCTTCCGGCGTTGAGAACCGTCATTCCGAACCCAAATCCGGAATTTCACTTTTTAAACCGAAAATCGTGATTACCAAAAATCATATTTCACAATGCATTTATAACGAGCGGAAAGCAAGTATAATTATAGCATCAAAATCAAAAATCCCATTTTTCTCGAAAAACGTACGAAAACCCGAAAATGTCTCGAAAAATGTGCAAGCATATCAATCACATATAATCATCATTAACAAGCATAAAAACATACTTAAAATCATAAAACATAGATAAAAACAGCTAGGCATGCTCGTAAGAAAAGAAAGAGTCCACACACGAATCAGAAAGTATCAATCGCGCTCCGTGCGCTCTTCAACCGTCTCAGGCGTCTTCCGTCCTGTCAATGGACATCAAATAGGGTCACAAATACGTCACATATATTAACCCTAATTTACCCAAATTTTCGGGAATTTATACGTAATTTAAACTTCAACCCTAAACAGTCCGGATTCCCGAACTATCCCGCAACATCGTCCGATTAACCCGAAAATTATACCATTGGATTCCTTAGGACATTTAGAACAAAAACCCTGTTGGACGTTTGTTTAGAATCCTCCCCACGAGCCCCCATGCTCCACCCAAAGTGGCTGCGCGTGGGCCTCACCCATCGTCCAGTTCAATCCTACAAGCTTCGTCCAGTTCCCTGCAACCTATTCCCGTCCTAAAATCGAAGAATCACGGCCTAAAACCCATCGTCTTCATCCCTGAAACAGACGGCCTGTTTGCCCTGTTTTGGCCTCCGGCCACCCAAACCTTCCCCCGTCACGGAACCACACTCAGACGACTCCTGGGACCTTCTGGAGTCTCACTCTAACCTCCAAAACCCTCGACTCTAGCCCAAAGTCCACGACTTACGAATTGAAGGAAATGAAAACGGTTATGCATGCAAGTGTTAATAAAAATGGGCCCACTCACTGTACGCTCCCGCTGGGAATAACGCGCGTACGAACTTGTCTCCGGAATTAACGTAAGTTTCCTGTCATTTCAAATCACACGCAAGTGTCATTATAGGTCCTTAATATACCCTCAAAAAGTCCAAAACAGAAACCGGTTCGGGAAAGCCAGCCAACACACTTCCCGAGACATCCGTCCCTAAACTGACCTTCCTCACTATCTCAGATCAACATGGTTATTTCACAGAAAATGTTCAAAATTATGAAAGGATTAAAAGTCATGTTGACCGTGAACCGAGATAGTGCTCAACGCGCCCTCACGCGCCACCCAAAGTGGCTGCGCGTGAAAGTCACGCGCTGCTACAGTGACACTGTTACAGTGTCGTCGTTTCTGCCTGAATCACTGATATTTGGGTCTTCAACCCGCGGTGTGACCCGATTGATTAACCTTCCATTTCTACTTAATTTCATTCATTCTTGATCCTAACATGTTCTATCATCAATCAATTACAGTTCTGAGTCCTCCAATCACCTCGACAATCACTAAACCGTCCTATCCAAACCCGAATAGCTACACGGGTCAATTCCCAGAACTCCCCCAAACTAGTTCCATTGTCCAATTAACTCATACAGGGGCATAAGAGGACCTAGACTAACAAAATGGAACCATCAATTGAACGAAACATTACCTGGAAGTAGCCGTCCAAACACTGCGATTTCCTCTGCACACGGCGGTCACCGTCCCAGCTCCTCTGTGGCTGGTTGCCGTCGATTCCGATATGGACAAGTTCCAAATGATCCCAGAAGGCTCAATCAGTGATTAGTTTTGTCCAACAGGCCGTAGAAATTGAACTTGGATTTTTCCCTCCAAACTGGTTTTCTCTGAACTGGAACTTGGGTTCCTGGGCACACAATGATCATTCCCCTTCAATTATTGCACGTTCATGTTTCTGTCACTCCCAGAAGGCTTCCACAGTGCATAGATTGGTCCCAAAACCCGTAGAAATTGAGCTCCGAAATTTCCCCTCAAAAACCCAAAAATGTTCTTCATAGTTTTCTCTCTGTCTCTCACAATTCCTCTACTTCAGACTAACGCCAAATGAACCCTTCTCTCACTCCCCTACTCGGTTAAGCGATCAAGAAGGCCAGCACCCGTGGGAGACACCCTCAGACCTCACGGAACCCTGCTTCCCTCACACAGAGCCCATAACCACATTTTAATTCCTACCCGTGCTCTGAACAGCCTCAATCCACACTCCCAATATCTCAAACTACATAAACAATGCTCACAAATCAGTCCACTAGTGCTTTAAACAATTGCACGCCCAACAACACCACGCCATGGCCGTGTACCCTGTTTTTTTCACGGTTGTGCTACAGTAACCGTGCAAAAAGACCAAAATGCCCTCATGGCAGAAATTACCAAAATGCCCTCCAACTTCCGTGACCCGCAACTCGGTCATCCGATGTTGGTTTCACGCGTGCCGCCAGTCATTATACTCAGGGCATCGAGACGAATCCAACGGTCTTCGGGTCGTGTGAAAATTCACGGACTGTCAAAAAGTCAACTTTCTCCCTTATTTCGTCCAAATTACGGTAATGCCCCTGAACTTCCGAACGTCGCAACTTCTCCCCAATTCGTCCGAATTGGACGTGTCGCCTGTCAATGGACTCGTGACGTCCTGAACTATGTCACGACCATCAGTCAAGGTCCGGTTGACCCACGAATAAAAAAGTCAACAATTTGACCCAACCATTCACAAGGGTAAAAATGTCATTTCATTCCATATTTTACAATATTACAATCTACGACTTTCCGGGGTGTTACACATCACTCCCCTCCTCCTACGATCCTGATGTACTCTGATAGCCCCAGCGAGGGCAGAGAAGTAATTTTCCCTGGTCTGACACGTGGTGTCAGACGGGATCAGGCGGGTCCCACGTTAATCCCGGGGGATTTGGGACCGGTCCTGACATAATCAGTGAGAACCCACAGTCTCGGCGTGTCTCGTCGTTGACTGATCTGTTTAGTTGTGGGAGTTGGTTGTCGAACATTGTGACAGTATGTAGATTAGTGGAGGGTGAAAGACCCTATCGTTTGGAATCTAGTAGTTAACTGCGTGGATCCTAGGTGGAGCAGGATCGTCACGTTTATAGTCGTGGACGCAGTGTTCAATCTGGGTCGTGATCTTGATGATCCAGATAGGGGGAGAGTTTATCACCCTTACTTTGGTATGTGAGTCGTAAATGACGGGACTGGACTTCTTTTCGAAAGGAATCCCGTATGGTATATTACTCAGGTGAGTAGGTTTCCGACGTGGTCAGATTTTGTCAACGTTAGACGTGTGGATGTTGGGATTGGCTTCCCTATGAAGTCAATCGAATGTATTGAGCAGGTAACTGATAGGTTCGGTTTTGGTGTGTCTTGGTAGACGTGAACGAGATTTCAGGTTTTGGAATCGAATGTCTGGGTGACTATTCAGGATTCGATTTTGGAACTTGAAAGTGGATTTTTGGATTTGGGTGCAGAATGATTATTCCAAATGCTAGCTTGCGGAATAATGATTTCGGATTCGGATTAGGAAACGGATTAAGAATATGATGTCTGGGTTTGGATTCGGGATTTCTTAAGAAATTGCGAATTCGGATTTGGATTTGGAATTGGATGATGGGTGGAGTTTCGATTTGTTTAATGCTGGATTGGGCAAATGGACTCCATTATTGGAACGTGTTTGGCTATGACCTATGTGGCTGTAGTCTGGTTAGTGGATAGATGTGTGTACTTTGTACATGGTTCAAGGTACGATACTTTGCAGATTTTTGGTGCCTGGTGACGGTATACGGGTTATACCCGTCGTATGTCGGTGAGCGTGTTGGTGGTCGATTTAGTTCCGACACCATAGGATTAGTTGTGGTCGTGGACTGGACTTCAGATACTGTGCAGTGGGTCATGGTGGTTCTGATGGGTTCAGTTACACACAGGCCGAGTGAGGTATTGATTGCTGTATACTCGAGTGGAGTACGTTGGTGGTTGGTGTAACCACGAGTGAGTATAGTTTCAGTTTTCGACTGAGAACTGCCAAGTGGTGTCAGATTGTCGGGATGTGTCAACGTGGATTGTTGAGTGAGGTCTGATGACTCCCAATGGGAGTAGATACCAGGATATATTGGTGATTGAGAAAGGAACCGTCGGGTTGTCGCGTCAGCGAAATGATAGATTTTACATGTGGTGTGAATTCGAAACGTGTGGTTCTGTCATTCGACGGGGTTGAATGTAGTCGATACGACGTGAATACTAGTGGTACGTTTGGGTGCAGACAAGTTTTGTTTTGATGAGTTGGTGTATGAGTGTACACGGGTTGCGAGGTCGATTGTACTTTCCACGGGGCGTTGTGGAATCAGGACAGTTGGAATTTCGAGAACGAAACTAATTAATGAGGGAAGAATGGTTGAGATTAGGAGGACGAAATTCTTTAAGGAGGGAAGGTTGTAACGACCCGTCCCGAATTCCGGGATTAGATTAGTAACTAATCATGATTAGTGGGGTTAATCGGTGATTAGTTGGGCGAAATCGGACGAATGATGCAAAATGATCGTTTTGCCCCTAGTCGTGGGTAAAACGTTGACTTTTAATTTGGGTGATCAAATGGACTTTGATCGATGACCGTGACGTACTTTGGGACGTCACGAGTTCATAGACAGGTGGCATGTTCGATTCCGACATTCAAGGAGAAAGTTTTGACGTTTGGAAGTTCAAGGGCATTTTCGTAATTCGGACGAAAAGGGGGAAAATGTGGACTTTTCGATTGACTACTGATTTCACACAATTCGAGGACCGTTGGGTAGGTCTCGAGATGCCGAATCCCCAGACAGGCGGCACGCGTCAATCGGAGTTCAGATGACCAAATTACGAGTCTAGAAGCGTGAGGGGCATTTTGGTAATTTGGTGAAGGAAGGGTAAAATGGTCATTTTGAGGCTGCAGTTTGAATTCAGCCGTGGTGGTTTATGTGTGAATTGTTTAAATATTGAGTGGCATGTGCACAGTGTGTGTGAGTGTGTTGAGTTGGAATTTGAAGCTAGTGGGGGATTTTGAATGGTTAAACAGGGCACAGGTGGTTTGTTTGTGCTTTGAGTAGGAGGCAAGCGTGCCCTAGGAAGGCCTATGGCACGCGTATCGAGGCGCATCGTAGGACGGTCTATGAGTAGACTTTGGTTTTATAAATTTTATGCATGCATAACTATTTTATATGGATTATGATTGTGATTATATGATGTTGATTTGGATATTGGTGAATTATATGGTTTCACGCACTTCGAGGCGTTTTACGTGCTTGCACTTAAATCGAGGTTTTTCTGGTTTTACACTGAGTTTCCATACTTATGGTTTTGGATATGATTTCATGAAAAGGTTTTGAAATTGGAATGATAAACTGGGGCATGAGGCCCAATTGTTTTGGAAACCTTGGACTTGGAATCCAATTGAGTTACGTAATTGGGCCGGGGGCCCAATTGCTTTATGAAATCGGGCCAGGGGCCCAGTTGATTTACGAAATTGGGCCGTGGGCCCGTTGATTTACAAAATTGGGCATGAGGCCCAGTTGGTTATAAATGTGACTTAGGGCCGGAGACCCTACATGGATTTGAATAAATGGTTTTGGAATTGAAAATCAGATGTTTGGACTTGTGATGGTTTTATGGAAATTCCGGGCAGGGCCCTTGAGGTATTTGAAATGATTGATAAACTGTTTTCCATAAACCATCTTGATACGAGGATATGTGATGGTCTCCTCCTGGTGTCTGGGACACTAGGGATGTCACGGTGCATTGCCTGCGAGGGGTCATTGTACGGTGCTACCGGACCGTATAGTGACTCAGGAGCAGGATTGCTATGATTAGACGTCTGGGACGTCAGAAATTTGGGATGTCGGAGATATTGACCCGGAGAGACCCCGGGCAGCACGCGTTGCTTATTATTATACCGTGAGATATGACATCTGGGACGTCGAGCGTCTGAGACGCTAGGCTTCTGGGATGCCCAGGATGGTTTAAACATGTTTTCTTGGAAATGGTATTTATGGTTATGGTTTTGGGCGATGACCCACTTGGAATTGGAATTGGTATTCTGGATGTCGGATTTATATAATACATGTTTTGTTTTCGGTATTCATGGTTTTGGGTAGAGACCCACATGATTTGGTTTAATTTTTCTGTGCTAAGGCCCTAATAGTTCTTTTTAGTAAATAGTTACTTACTGGTTTTCGATGCATGCATACGTTTTAATGAAGGGCATAAATGTCTTATGAAATGTGTTTTATGAACTTATTTATTTTCGTCCACTCACAGCCTTTATTGTTTTTAATGCCCTTCAGGTTGATCACGGATGCGACTGCTTCAGAGACTCAGACATTGCATGCCTCCTCCATCGATCCTCGCGCACTCTAGAAGCTCGTCGGGGCAGTGGTTTTCGGTTATCCCTTGTCTGACACTTCGTGTGAGACGGGAGCATGACACATCCCACGGTAATCCCGGGGGGATTGGGATGGGTCGTGTCATCCTCAACCTCAAACCTCCCTCAAACTCATCCCAACACACTACTACTAACTCAATAAAGCCATCATAAGCCTTTAAAACAAGCCATAACGAAGGGTGAGGACGGCAGTCCAGGCCTATCGGGTTAAACCGATACCTATCGGGTTTTCCTCCTCCACCCCACCGTGGACGGCGGTCCAGGCCTCCTGCAGCCTCCTCTCAGTCCTCACATCCTTCCTCACCTAACCACAATGATCCTAGGTGATGGTGTGATGTGTGTTGTGTGTTTGTTCAAGAAATGGAAATGGAGATATGGAGGGGGAGTGCTTCGGGTGTGTTTGAAGAACAAAGAAGATGGTGATATCTGATGAGAAAGGGAAATGAAATGAAGGGTGATGATTGAGAGATTGATTAGAATGGACGGTTAGGATTTAGTGGGAGGGTAGGATTAACTATAAAATAGTAATAATAATAATAATAATTAATTAGGTTAGATCCATAATTTAGGGGAATTGACCAATGGGATAAGTGACACTTGTCACTCATCCATGGGTCCTACTTAAAATATTTGCCCAATCAGAATAAGCCACCTCACATCGCCTCGAAGTACGTGCATAGTGAAACCTGTCTACAAATTCGTATCATCTCGATCTACGTAACAGTCATTTGCCCTCAGCCATCGGACTTCCCAGTCCAAAAGTCAACTATTTACCCCTTTTAACCAAAATTACGAAAATGCCCCTTAACTTACGAACGTCATAACTCTTACCTCAAACGTTGAAAAGAACGTGCCACTGTCTATGAACTCGTGACATCCCGAACTACGTCACAGTCATCGGTCAAAGTCCATTTGACCGCCAGAATGAAAAGTCAACGTTTTGCCCACGCCTAGGAGCAAAACGGTCATTTTGCATCGTTCGTCCGATTTCGCCCAACTAATCACGGATTAGCCTCACTAATCACGATTAGTCACTAATCTAATCCAGGAATTTGGGACGGGTCTTTACACACCATGAGCTCTCGAAAACAAAACCGTGAGGATAAGGGTAAGGAGGCCCAAAGGGACAATATCGTACTAGAGTCGGGTTCTAACCGAGGAGGGTTGGGTCCTGACAAAAAATAACTTGGAAAACAAGAAGATGTCATTATTCACACATCACTATTCACCCTAACATTGTTTACGTGAATAGTATCAGATTCTCTTTCTTTCCTTATTTGCCCTCATGCTAACAGGACCCGTCCCAAATCCTCCGGGATTAACGTGGGACGTGATTGCTCTCGTCTGACACGAAGTGTCAGACTAAGGATAATTCCGTCCTTAGCCCAACCGGGACTACCAGAGCGCCAGGATCCGGAGGAGGAGTGTGATGTCTCGGTCTCTACTACAGCCCGCATCCACGATCAACCTGAAATGCATTCATGTCAGGACTCGTCCCAAATCCCCAGGGATTAACGGTGGACGCGCCTGATCCCGTCTGACACGAACCAGGGAAAATTTCATCTCTGGCCCTCACCGGGCTTCCAGAGTACGCCAGGATCGTAGGAGGAGGAGTGTGATGTCTCGTCTCTGCTATAGCCCGCATCCCCGATCAACTTGTAGGGCATTAAAACATCAAAAGTCGTGAGTGGACAAAAATAATAATATTTTAATAAAACATTTTCACATAAAGATATTTATGCCCTTCACTAAAAGCATATGCATGCATTCAAAAATCGTTTATCAAAACGTTCATGAAACCATTTGTCAAAAATATTCTCAAAACCTTTCAAGGGTTCATGCCCGGTCCCCATAAACCGTCTTGACCCATAAAAACCTTTCAAGGGTTCATGCTGGTCCCGATAAACCGTCATGAACCATAAATCAATTTATGGGTCCCCGACCTGAAATCACAAAAACCCGTAAATCAAATCAATAGGAACTCAGCCCAAATCACGTGACGTGGGTCTCAGCCCAAAACCATTCTCAGTGAAATACCAAAACACAGAATACGGGGTCTCTGCCCCCAAATCACTTTCCATAAGAACCATATACGTATCGACATACGTATAACCCAACTGCGACATTTTCGAGAAGATGCCAACTCAAGGCACACAGCCCCTAGGGAACACATGCCCGATATATGTCACGATATCATCTCTATACTAGTGTGCACACTACTCGGGGTCTCACTCTGAGTCTTCTCCCAGGAATTCTCCATCTGGGAGGCTCAATCTCTGGATCTAGTCCGAGCTCTCTCTCTAGATCAAGTCTGATCATCTCTCCGGAATCTGGTCTGGGACCACATCATATCTCGTAACTCCCACTCCTGGAACGGGATCCCTATAGGGATACCCATTCTGGTATGTGGATCGTGACTCTCCTGGTCGACGTCTGGAGGAGACCATATAAATCATATGGAGGGTTCATATTCATTTCCAAATCTCTTTCTTTCTTTTTCAAAACACATTTCAACTCGGTCTCATACCCGATTCATCTCAACAAGATTCCTCGAATCCAATTCAAATCCATTTCGTAGGCCTCAACCTAAATCCACAGTTCAACATGGTCTCATGCCCGAATTCTCATTTCACACCCCGAATTGGGACTCAAGGCCGATTTCACAATCAATTGGGCCTCTCGCTTGATATCACGAATAACTGGGCCCTAAGCCCGAAACCATAACTCAACTGGGCCTTAAGCCTGATTTCACAACCAATAGGGCCTCAAGCCCGATACTACAGTCAAAGGGGCTTCCAGCCCGAGATTACAACCAACTGGGCCTCAAGCCCAAACTTGTAAACCAACGGAGCCTCAAGCCCGATTTCACAACCAAAGGGGCCCTAAGCCCGATATTACAGTCAACTAGGCCTCAAGCCCAATATTACAACTAAATGGGCCTCAAACTCGGATCATAAATCAACGGGGCCCTTGGCCCGATCGTATACTCAAATGGACCCTCGGTCTGATTCCTCATCAAATCAAATAGACTCCAAGTCCGAGAGTTTGTAAATCAAATGGGTCTCGTGCCCGATTTCATATTTTCGAATCCAAAACCAATTCATTAAATCATCATTAAAAACCTCACACGTACAAGCATCGTATAAAATTGGAAATCTCAAAATACGTGCAAATACGTAAATCCTAGGCTACCACAAACAAATGCACTCATGGCATCACAAAACATATATTAAAACACTTATAAAACATTTATGCATGCATCGAATTCATAAAACAAGTCCACTCACAGACCATCCGAACCCGCGCCTTGATACGCATGTCATACTCCTCTCCTGGGCCAATCGTCACCTCTGGGATTCCCAAACCTGTCCAAATCGTAACAGAAGGTCGTATAACCCGAACTATATTGAAACGATGTTCGATTGACACGAAACGAGTCCCAAAATGTTCGTTACATTGAATAGATGATTTCACGTGTTGAAGACATCCCCAGAAACCCTACCACGTGCTGCCACGCACCCAAGGATTGAATTGCGTGTGGGCTCACGCGCCACTGTTCCTGCACCATCAACCTCGGCTGAACCAGGTCTGGCCGGTTCGCTTGGACCGGCGTGACCGGTCCGGCCTAGTTTTGCACCCAATTTCGGTCTGTTTGCTTCCAATCCAATCCCAAAATTCATATTTTCTCATTTTCCTATCTGTTCCAATCAAGAAACCTAAGGAAAACCACATAAAACCCACAGTTTGATTTTGTCCTAACGGTTCAATGTTTTCAAGTTTTTCCCAGGGGCTTCTCAGCCTTGAACCACCCTCAAAATCATCCTAACAACCTAAAAATCATTCTCTAATCTTCCTAAGCTATCCATAACGTCGAAATCAAAATATATGAAGATTTGGGTCTTACCGAGCAATCGAGTTTTCTTGGCCATCACCGCCGTGAACGGCGGTCCAGACAGCACCCCAGCCACCATCTGCCGCCTCTGTCTCTCCCTCTCAAGTCCTCTGGCACATGGTCGATTGACAAGGTAAATGGTATGGGTTGTGAGATCCGGTTTGCACGAATGTAAGGGTGACACTTGTAAAATGGAAGGGATATGCACAAATGTAAAATGGTGTCCAATGGATGGGTGACACTTGTCTCTCATCCATTGGACCTTGGGGCAAATATCTGGGCCCACATAATTCCAAAAAGTATCTATCTCGAACTTCGTGCAATAGTGCCACGGAACTTCCGTGAACCTTAACATCTCCGTCGTACGTCCGATTTCGACGTGTCGCCTGTCTATGGATTTGTATTGCCTCGATCTACGTAACGGTCCTCGACCCTCGGCCATCAGACCTCCTGGGTCAAAAGTCAACTATTTGCTCCTATTCAACCAAATTACCAAAACGCCCCCGAACTTCTGAAAATCATAACTTCTTCCTCGAATGTCGGAATCGGGCGTGCCACATGTCTATGAACTCATGACGTCCCGAACTACGTCACAGTCATCGGCCAAAGTCCATTTGACCGCCAGAACAAAAAGTCAACGATTCACCATTTTAGGGGCAAAATCGTCATTTTGCCCTGCTCGTCCGTTAATCCTCGTCTAATTCCCAATTAGTCTCGCTAATCCGTCATTAATTCTTTATTAATCTTGATAATATGGGACGGGTCATTACAATTCAAAACATCAAAAGCTATGAGTGAACAAAACAAATATTGAATAAAAACATTTCACAAAATGACCTTTATGCCCTTCACTAAAAACATGCATGCATTCGAAAACCATTTATCAAAACATTCACAAAACTGCTAGGGCCTTGGCCCAAAATAGTAACTCAAGTACATAGGAACTCAGCCCAAAACCATAACCAAAGCATAGAATACGGGGTCTCCGCCCTAAACCACTTTCCAAAACATAGAACATGGGGTCTCCGCCCCTAAACCATTTTTCGTGAAATCTCATATACAACCCATCCTCGGTATTTCAGGTGAGTTGCCAACTCGGGCACACAACCCGTAGGGAACATATCCCCGATATATGTCACCATTCATCTCTTTATAAGTGTGCACACTACTCGGGGTCTCACACCGAGTCTACCCCTAGAAATTCTCCATCTCGGAGGCTCTGTCACATCTAGGATCTACGACGTCTGGATGGCTGTCTACGGACCCAGTCCGAGACCATATCATAACTCCCACTCCCGGAATGTGCTCCCTATGGGGATACTTAATCCAAGTAGTGGATCGTGACTTTCCAGGTCTGACAGGACCCATCCCAATCCCCACGGGATTAACACGGGATGACCCTGCTCCCATCTGACACGAAGTGTCAGATAAGGGATATTTCTGAACTTTGCTGTCAGGACCCGACCCTCCTCGGTCAAGACCCGACTCATCTTGCACCATATTGTCCGCTTTGGGCCTCGCCCTCAAGGTTTTGTTTTCGGGAGCTCATGGTGCAACTTCCCAGGTGGTCACCCATCATGGAATTGCACTAGCCTCAACTCGCTTAACTTTGGGGTTCCAATCGGGAACACCCCGGAAATTCGAGGAATGTAAAATTATAAAATAATGAATGAAATGATGTTTTTACCCATGTGAATATTATGTTCAAATTGTTGACTTTTTGATTGGTAGGTCAAACGGACTTTTACTGATGACCGTGACGTAGTTCGGGACGTCACGAGTACATAGACAAGTGGCACGTCCAATTCCGGCGATCATGGAAGAAGTTGTGACGTTCAGAAGTTCAAGGGCATTTTGGTAATTTTTGAACAGGAGGGAAAAATGGTAATTTTTCACGTGTTACTGTTTGCAGCCATGGGAAACAGAGTCTGCACACCGTGCTTGGTGGTTCTGATCAAACACATTGTTTAAACGTTTTAGTGGCTGGCCAGAGTGGATTGTTTATATGTTTTGAGGCAGTGGGAAGCACAGATTGTGGGTTGAATCAAACACCAGGCATGGGCACCATTTTGTTCTGAGTTTGGGACCGTTGTGGGAAACAAGTTCCTAAGTGGACTGAGGAGATTCCCACGGGTGTTGGGTCACAATTCAGTGAACTGAGAGTTGGGAGGTGAGAGGAGTTCATTTCGGTGTTTGAGAGTCTGAAAACTGAGAGAAAACAGAGAGTTGGAAAATCCAAAAAATTGGAGGGAAAAATCGAGTTTAATCTAGGAGGCTAGTTGGACGAAACCAAGGATTGGTTTAGCCTTCTGGGACCATTTGGAACCAAACCACATCGAATTTGAAGGGGATCGATCACTATTTGGCCAGGAACCCAAGTTCCAGTTTCGAACAAATTTCAGTGTTGTGGACGACGACTTCCAGGTGAGTATTCGTTCAATTGGTTGTGTGTTTTGGTTCCTATTGGTCCTAGAAAACTTTCTGTGAAGTTAATTTGAAAATGGAATAGAGATCAGTAAGTTATGGTGATCGACCTGTTTGGTTGATCACGGGTCGAAGGATCGTTTGAGGACCTGTTAAGGCTAATTAATTGACCGGGTGGAGTCGCGGGTTGAGGTCCCGTTTATCAGATGTAGGGGTGAAGGAGACGACACTGTAGCTACAGTGTCAGGCGCGTGGCTTTCACGCGTAGCCACTTTGGGCGGAGCGTGAGGGTGCGTGGAGCTTCATCTCCGGTCACGGTCAACTAGAGTTTTCATCCTTTCAGTGTTTTGAACATTTTGAGTTTAATAATCATGTTAATCGGGGGTCGTTAAGTTGGTCAGAATAGGGCCGGTTGCCTCGGGAAGAGTGTTGGGCGGCTTTCCCGAGCCGGTTTCAGTTTAGGACTTCTTGGATAATTGTTAAGGACTTGTTGTGACCGTTATGTGTGATTGGACAGACAGGAATCGTACGGTAGTACCGGGACAAGGTGATACGCGCAGTTTCGCAACGGGATTGTACCGTGAGTGGGCCCGATTTCATTAAACCCTTGCATGCATAACTATTTTCACTTTTATATATATATCTATACATGCTGGAATCAAGTAATGGTTTTGATGATCTTGAAGTTATGGTTATGGCACGTTTTATGATGTTTGGGTTTGAGACCCGTCTGGTGAAATTGAAATATTGTTTTGGATTTTATATATATATTTGTGCATGTGGATATCGATGACTATGTTTGGTACTGGACTGTATGGATCCACCCGTGTGATACTGTCTCCTCCGGATGTGGTACCCCGAAGCGGTCACGGCGCATTGCCTGTACCCGGACTGGGTTCGGGGATTGGACTCGGGATTGAGACCCCGAGTGGCACGCGTTGCCTTGGGATTGTGACCTTATCGGACGTCAGGGACGTCGGACATCTGGGATGTCGGTGTTGGAGCGTATAGTGCAGTGGCTGTGATTATGTTTATGGTTTTGTTATATGCCTTATGGTTTATCTTATATGGTTTTATGGTTTTAAATACTGATGCATGCAAGTTTGGAAAATTGAGGGGTAAAAGTACATGTTTTAATTGTTAAACTGTTTTATAAACCTTGAGTTTCGGCCCACTTACCCTTAATGTTTTGGTTGACCCCTCCAGGCCGTGCTATTGAGGTAGAGGAGGAACCTGAGGTTGAGGCATAGATCCACACTGCGCACCTGTAACACTGCTAGGTAGGTTAACCCGGAGGATAACATAGAGTCGTGCTCGGAACTTGTAATTTTGGACTTTATCCCTTGTCTGACATCTGTTAAATTTCGGATTGCATGTATAACTTTATTTCAGATATTTATGCATTTGAACTTTTGAGGTTAAATTTGGAATGTTGGTTCGGGTGTCAGACGGGAGCAGGGCACTTCCCCTTGTGGTCCCCAGGGGATCAGGGCGTGTCCTGTCGGCTTGATATCAGAGCACTAGGTTGTGGTCAGCATGCAAGACTAGTGATTAGTACTAGGTACTTTTCAAGTTTAAGGATAATGTTATCTGATCTATGCCTCTTAACAGTTGGTTATGCCTCCAAGGAGAATTCCTCAAGCACGGACTGACGAGGAACTGGAGAGGGAAATTGAATACGCAAGTATTGAACGGGCTCAGCGTTTGGGAGCCCCTCCTTTCAGCGGGGGATCAAACCCTGAGGATGCCTACGATTGGATTGCCAAGTGGGAAAGGATTTTCACGGTGATGCACCGCCCTCCGGGCGAGCGGGTGACATTGGCTGCCTTCTTGCTGGAAGGCGGAGATTATCAGTGGTGGCATGGCCTTGAGATGTCAGGATGGTATGTCCACACCACTACCTGGGAGGTCTTCCGTGACCGATTCTTGGATTAGTACTACCCGCGATCGTTTCGCACGGCACGAGAGGCAGAGTTCTTGTGGCTGGAGCAGGGGGATATGTCTGTTGCGGACTATGAGCAGACTTTTGGGAAATTTTCTCGGTTTACAGCAGCGTTTGAACTTGGACTCCGAGGGGAGATTCGGGCAGGTGTCACAACTGCCAGTTACGCTACTATGAGAGACATGGTCGACGCAGTGGTTCGTGTCGAGGCCAGTCTGGCGGTACACCAGGTGTAACACCCCGGAAATTCGAGGAATTCCATATTGTAATTTAATGTGTGATTTGACGATTTTACCCCTGTGAATGGTATGGTCAAATGTTGACTTTTTGATTGATGAACTAAATGGACTTTGACCTATGACTGTGACGTAGTACGGGACGTCACGAGTTCGTAGACAGGTGGCACGTCCATTTCGGACGATCAGGGTAAAAGTTATGACTATCGGAAGTTCAGGGGCATTACCGTAATTTGGACTCTCGGGGGAAAATGTTGACTTTTCTTTTGGCAACTAATTTTCAGTTGACTCAAGGACCGTTGGGTAGGCCTCGACGTCCTGAGTCCGTAGACAGGTGGCACGCCGAAATCGGACTTCGTACGAGGAAGTTATGGTCAGAAACGTGAATTCGGGAAGTTCGTGTCTCGGTTTTCGTGTCGAATATTAAATTCAGGAAATCTGATTGGAGGACATCTGGTGAGTGACAAGTGTCACTCACCCATTGGCTAGATTGGATCAGATCCACTATTGGATTAATTATCATTTAAATCTGCTTTAAATTACAGCCCTTAGATCTGAAATCCCTTGATTTGATCTCAGCCTTTGATCTCATTCTGAGATTTAATCCTGGCCCTTGATTCATTTTCCTATTCAGTATTAAAAGTCCATGAGTTCATGCACCCATGTGTACATTCCCTTAACCGTGTGTGCGATTTCTCCCTGGAACCAGCCCATCAGCCACCACCACTCAACCCCACACCTCAGACAACCAGCAGCCACACCCCTGACGCCGGCCACCGCTCCACGGCCACCCTGCACGGCGGCATCCTTCCAAACCCGTGAAGGAAACCCGTGGAACCCAAGTCACCGAACCATCCCAACCTTTGATCTAGGCCTGGAACCAACATGCGGTTGTGACCACCGTGACTACTGGACGGCAAGGAGCTGACCCTGACAGTGTACGGCGGCGACACGGCGGCGTTCGGACGTTAAACCCGTAGGTAACCATTTTCCTTCCCGGCTTCAAAACACCTGGTTGTGACGTTGACATCATTGAATTTTTGTTAGGACTCGTCTAGGTGACCTTGACGACCATTTTGGAACCAGGACCAGGGCTGAACAACCGTCGACTCACCGGAAAGGATTACCAGAACCGGCAGCCAAGCTTCCCGTCGAGTTTCAGGTAACCTCCTAGACCTAAAACCTAATTCTAATTACATAGAACCAATCTAGGGACTAGGACGAGTATTTAGGAATTGAAAGAACTGAAAATGACCCAGGAATGAAGGAATGGCAACCGGGTCTCGATCGCGGGTCTGATCGACCCGAGTTGCAGGAAAACGGGTCAACCCGTCTGAGGACAGTGGTGCTGACGTGGCACCCTGTCAGCCTGTCAGATGACGTGGACCAACCGTGAGCCGACAAGTGTCACATGTCAGTGCACAGTCAGCACTGACATGTCAGTGACGTGGACCAGTCAGGGACTGCCACGTGTCACTGACATGTCAGTGACGTGAACCAGTGCCGTGCTGACACGTGGCACATGTCAGATCTGACACGTGGTCTGACAGATCAGTGAGGTGGACCAATTGGATGTTGACACGTGGCACCTGTCAGAGTCTGACACGTCAGACCTGACAGCTGTCAGATGACGTCAGCATGACGTCATGCTGACGTCAGCAGTGACGTCAGCAGGACTGTTCCACCGTTGACCGCCGCGTTGACCGGCGCGTGGGGGCGCGTGTGAACAGTGTTTCTGGTGGGACCACCACCATTCTTTAGGTTTCGACGATCCGGATCCAATGGCGGTGGTTTCGGGTCGATCGGAGATCATTAAGTTGGTCAAAATAAGGGTTATTGCCTTGGGAAGCGCGTTCGGGCGGCTTTCCCGGGTCGGTTTCGACCTAGGCTTTCATGGTTGAATATTGGGGGTTTATTTTGACCTTTACGAATACTTGGATTTGACAGGGATTGTACATTTGTACCAGGACGAGGGTATACGTTCGGTTTCTAGCAGGATTGTACTGTGAGTGGGCCATTTTCTTAAACCCTTGTGTGCATAAATGTTTTCTGGTTTTATTATACTTATTCACATGCTAAAACAATGATGGTTTTGATGATATGAAAAATATGGTTATGGCACGTTTCACGGTATTTGGGCTTGAGACCCGTCCGATGAAACTGAATGATTGGTTCGGATTCTACCTATGTATATATATGTTTGCATGTGGATATCAATAAAATGTATTTGTTACTGCACTGTATAGATCCTTCCATATTATATTGTCTCCTCCGGATGAGGTACCCCGGAGAGGTCACGGACGTCTAGTACGTCCAGCGTCTATGACGCTAAGCATCGGGGATGCTGTACCCGAACGGGGTTCGGGGATTGAACTCGGAAATTGAGACCCGAGTGGCACGCGTAGCCTTGTGATTGTGACCTATTGGACGTCAGGGACGTCAGACATCAGGGATGTCGGGATTGGAGTGTATAGTGCAGCAACTAAAATTATGGTTATGGTTTTGTTATACGCCTTATGGTTCATATTATATGGTTTATGATTTTGGAATTATGGTGCACGCATGTTTGGAAAACGGAGGGGTAAATTATATGTTTTACTTATCAAACGATTACATAAACTTGAGTTTCGGTCCACTCACCCTTTAATGTTTTGATAACCCCTCCAGGTCGGGAAACTGAGGTAGAGGAGGAACCAGAGGCTGAGGCATAGATCTACTTCTGCGTACCTGAACCCCTGCTGGGCGGTGTACCCGCAGGATTACTTTAGAGTCGTGCTCGCAAATTTGTAATTTTGGATTATATCCCTTGTCTGACATTCGTTTAATTCGGATTTTATGTATGACTTTAATTTGGTTATTTATGCTTTTAAATGTTTTGAGGTTAAAATTGGTATGAATTATTGGGTGTCAGACGGGAGCAGGGCACGTCCCCTTGTGGTCCCTGTGGGATCGGGGCGGGTCCTGTCAGCTTGGTATCAGAGCACTAGGTTGTGGTCAGTACTAGGGTATTGGTCTGCATGCTAGACTAGCGATTAGTACTAGTTACTTTTCGACTTTTAAGAATATTGTTTTCTGATCTATGCCTCTTGACAGTTGGTTATGCCTCCTAGGAGAATTCCGCATACTCGAACGGACGAGGATCTAGAAAGAGAGATGGAATGCGCGAGCATCGAAAGGGCTCAACGTTTGGGAGCCACTCCTTTCTGCGGGGGATCAAACCCCGAGGATGCTCACGACTGGATCACCAAGTGGGAGAGGATCTTCTCGGTGATGCACTGCCCTCCGGGCGAACGAGTGACTCTGGCGGCCTTCTTACTGGAGGGAGGAGCCTACCAGTGGTGGCATGGACTCGAAATGTCCGGGTGGTCTGTCCATACCACTACCTGGGAAGCTTTTCGTTCCAGGTTTCTGGACCAGTACTACCCGCGATCCTTTCGCGCGGCGCGGGAGGCGGAATTCCTGCGGCTGGAGCAGGGTGACATGTCTGTTTCAGACTACGAACAAACATTCGGGAGACTTTCCCGGTTCGCTGCCTCATTCGTAAGCACGGAGGAGGACAAATGCCAGCGGTTTGAGCTTGGACTCCGAGGGGAGATCCGGGCCAGTGTGACTGCTACCACTCATGCTTCTCTGAGGGATATGGTCGACGCAGCGGTGCGTGTCGAGGCCAGTCTGGCGGCACACCAATCACGACAACCTTCGGGGGAGGGGCGACGTCAGGATCGCCCACACCATGGACCATCGGGCCGGAAGAACAACAGGGGAGGGAGCTACAGAGGAGCACCCTCATCCTTCAAGGGTCGTGGCTGGTCGGGTCGACGTGGAGGCTCTCAGGGCAGAGGATCTGGACACAATTCTGGGCAGCACTCATCTTGGAGTGGTGCATCTGGTGGGCATTCGGGCAGGCCAAGGCCAGTAACTTGTTTTGCTTGCGGAGAGGAAGGCCACTATGCCTGCGATTGTCCGCAGTTGTCCAAAAACAACGACGCTGGGGGCTCGAGTGTGGTGCAGAGCACGGCGTCCCACACTAACGGAGGTCGCGGTCAGGGAGGTGACCGTGGTGCTGGACGTGGCGCGCGCGGGCGCGGACGGAACGGAGGGCCGAGGGCCCAAGTGTTTGCAATGACCCAGCAGCAGGCGAGGACTGCTCCAGGCGTGGTCACAGGTACACTACATATCTTTAATTTTCTTGTACGTGTATTAATGGATGCGGGGGCTACACATTCTTTTATTTCGAAGAGTTGTGCTGGTTTACTTGATTGTGTGGTATCAGCCTTAGATTGCGAAATGGGTGTTGGCACCCCGATGGGTACCGTGTACCTTGTGAATCAGGTGATTCGGAGGTGCCCGGTAAGAATTGAGGATGTGGATTTACCAGCAGACTTAATTATTCTGGATATCCACGACTTCGACATAATCCTAGGGATGGATTGGCTGTCGGAGCACGGATCGCTAATCGACTGCTGTAGCAAGCAAGTAATTTTGCGGAGCCCGGGTTTGCCGAAAGTTATCTTTCAGGGGGAACGTGAGGGTTCGCCTCCTGAAGTGATTTCGTCACTTACTGCTACCAAACTTCTACGGAAGGGATGCCAGGGTTATCTGGCGCATGTCGTGTCGGAACGGGTCGATACTCCGGTCATCGACGAAATACCGGTGGTCTGTGAGTTTCCGGACGTATTCCCGGAAGACTTACCTGGATTGCCACCATCGCGGGAGATTGAGTTTACTATTGAACTACTCCCGGGTACCCGACCTATATCCCAGGCACCATACCGGATGGCGCCGGCCGAGTTACGAGAACTCAAGACTCAATTACAGGAGTTGGTAGATTTGGGATATGTCCGACCGAGTACTTCACCGTGGGGGGCACCGGTGTTGTTCGTGAAGAAGAAGGAAGGAAGTCTCCGTTTATGTATTGATTATCGACAACTCAACAAGGTGACATTGAGGAACCAATATCCTCTACCCAGGATCGATGACCTTTTCGACCAGTTGCGGGGAGCTCAGTGCTTCTCGAAAATTGATTTGCGGTCTGGGTATCACCAACTGAGGATTTCGGAGGAGGATATTCCGAAAACTGCTTTTCGAACCCGCTACGGGCACTACGAGTTCCTTGTTATGCCATTTGGTTTGACGAATGCTCCAGCAGCATTCATGGATCTGATGAACCGGGTCTTCCGACCCTACCTGGATAAGTTCGTGATTGTGTTCATCGATGATATTTTGGTATACTCGAGGAGTGCCCGTGCACATGAAGAACATCTACGGTTGGTCTTGGAGAAACTGAGACAAGAACAATTGTATGCCAAGCTGAGCAAGTGTCAGTTTTGGCTGAGCAGTATTGGTTTTCTGGGACACGTGATATCGACGGATGGGATTTGCGTGGATCCCCAGAAAACAGAAGCGGTGACCAACTGGGCTAGACCGACAACGGTGACCGAGGTGCGGAGTTTCGTCGGATTAGCAGGTTACTACCGGAGATTCGTGGAGGGTTTCTCCAAAATTGCTGCACCATTGACTCGTCTGACTCGGAAAGGAGTAAAGTTTATCTGGGACGAGCAGTGCGATCGGAGCTTTCAAGAGTTGAAGGATCGATTGACCACTGCACCTGTCCTTGCATTGCCGGACGACAGTGGAGAGTTTGTAGTTTTCAGTGATGCTTCACTGCAAGGTTTGGGCTGCGTGTTGATGCAAACTGGCAAGGTTATCGCCTATGCATCCCGGCAGCTGAAGACTCATGAGTTGAACTACCCTACCCATGATTTGGAGTTGGCGGCGGTGGTTCATGCTCTCAAGATCTGGAGACATTATCTGTTCGGCGCAACGTGTCGGATATACACCGACCACCAGAGTCTTAAATATTTATTCACTCAGAAGGAGCTCAACATGAGACAACGGAGATGGTTGGAGCTACTGAAGGACTATGACTGTACGATCGAGTACCATCCGGGTAAGGCCAATGTGGTGGCGGATGCACTCAGCAGGAAATCAGCGGGAACTATTGCACACCTAGGGATGGTGTATCTTCCCTTGTTAGTGGAACTCCGGAAGACGGGAGTTATTTTGGGTACGGATGCGCATGGAGCTTTGTTGGCCAGCTTCCATGTGCGACCAGTACTGATTGATCGGATCATCGAAGCACAACTGCAGGATCCGATACTCTGTATTTACAGAATTGAGGTCGATGCGGATGGGAGACAGGATTTTACCATCCGGGACGATGGAGCACTGGTGAAATTGGGCCGTTTGTGCGTACCTGCAGTGGCGGAGTTACGGGCCGAGATACTTGAGGAGGCCCACAGTTCGGCCTATGCTATGCATCCGGGAGGTACAAAGATGTACCGTACCCTCCGGAACCATTATTGGTGGCCAGGAATGAAGAAGGATATTGCTGAGTTCGTGAGCAAATGCTTAACCTGTCAGCAGGTTAAGGCGGAACGGCAGAGACCGTATGGGGCTATGCAGCCACTTCCGATTCCTGAGTGGAAGTGGGATCACATCACCATGGACTTCGTCTTTAAGTTACCGAGGACTCAGAGTGGAGTGGACGGAGTATGGGTGATCGTGGATCGGTTAACCAAATCAGCCCATTTTCTGCCAGTTCAGGAAACCTATAAACCTAACCGACTGGCTCAGTTGTTTGTGAAGGAAATCATACGACTTCATGGTACGCCAGAATCGATCGTGTCTGATCGTGATCCGCGTTTCACTTCCAGGTTCTGGCGGAGTTTGCAAGCTACTTTGGGAACAACCTTACGTTTCAGTACTGCTTTCCATCCACAGACCGATGGACAGTCTGAGAGAACCATTCAAACCCTGGAGGACATGATGAGGTCATGCGTACTACAGTTTCAAGACTCTTGGGATACTCATTTGCCATTGATGGAATTCGCTTACAACAACAGCTATCAGGCAAGCATCGGGATGGCACCTTATGAGGCACTGTATGGCCGACAGTGCAGGACACCTATCTGCTGGACGGAGGTAGGAGAGCGAGCGGCTGTAGGGCCGGAGATAATGGACTTAACCATGGAAACTGTTCGCGTGATCAAGGAAAGATTGAAGGTGGCACAGGATCGCCAGAAGAGTTATGCCGACCGACGGATTCGAGACTTGGAGTTTGAAGTGGGAGATTTTGTCTTCCTGAAGTTGTCTCCGTGGAAAGGGATTATCCGTTTTGGCCGACGGGGGAAACTGAGTCCGCGTTTTATCGGACCTTATGAAATCGTGGAGAGAATTGGCAGAGTTGCATACAGATTGGCACTACCCCCAGAACTATCAAGAGTTCACGATGTTTTCCACGTATCGATGTTACGGATGTATGTACGTGATGCTTCTCATGTACTTGGGGAACAACCTGTCGAACTGCGGGAGGATTTGAGCTTTGAAGAACAACCAGTACAGATCTTGGATCGGAAGGACAAGGTACTACGTCGAAAGACGATCCCTCTCGTGAAAATTCTCTGGAGAAACCAGAACGTGGAAGAAGCCACATGGGAGCCTGAGGCTCAGATGCGAGAACAATTTCCTCATTTGTTTCTTTGAAATTTCGGGACGAAATTTCTTAAGGGGGGAAGGTTGTAACACCCCGGAAATTCGAGGAATTCCATATTGTAATTTAATGTGTGATTTGACGATTTTACCCCTGTGAATGGTATGGTCAAATGTTGACTTTTTGATTGATGAACTAAATGGACTTTGACCTATGACTGTGACGTAGTACGGGACGTCACGAGTTCGTAGACAGGTGGCACGTCCATTTCGGACGATCAGGGTAAAAGTTATGACTATCGGAAGTTCAGGGGCATTACCGTAATTTGGACTCTCGGGGGAAAATGTTGACTTTTCTTTTGGCAACTAATTTTCAGTTGACTCAAGGACCGTTGGGTAGGCCTCGACGTCCTGAGTCCGTAGACAGGCGGCACGCCGAAATCGGACTTCGTACGAGGAAGTTATGGTCAGAAACGTGAATTCGGGAAGTTCGTGTCTCGGTTTTCGTGTCGAATATTAAATTCAGGAAATCTGATTGGAGGACATCTGGTGAGTGACACATTGGCTAGATTGGATCAGATCCACTATTGGATTAATTATCATTTAAATCTGCTTTAAATTACAGCCCTTAGATCTGAAATCCCTTGATTTGATCTCAGCCTTTGTTCTCATTCTGAGATTTAATCCTGGCCCTTGATTCATTTTCCTATTCAGTATTAAAAGTCCATGAGTTCATGCACCCATGTGTTCATTCCCTTAACCGTGTGTGCGATTTCTCCCTGGAACCAGCCCATCAGCCACCACCACTCAACCCCACACCTCAGACAACCAGCAGCCACACCCCTGACGCCGGCCACCGCTCCACGGCCACCCTGCACGGCGGCATCCTTCCAAACCCGTGAAGGAAACCCGCGGAACCCAAGTCACCGAACCATCCCAACCTTTGATCTAGGCCTGGAACCAACGTGCGGTTGTGACCACCGTGACTACTGGACGGCAAGAAGCTGACCCTGACAGTGTACGGCGGCGACACGGCGGCGTTCGGACGTTAAACCCGTAGGTAACCATTTTCCTTCCCGGCTTCAAAACACCTGGTTGTGACGTTGACATCATTGAATTGTTGTTAGGACTCGTCTAGGTGACCTTGACGACCATTTTGGAACCAGGACCAGGGCTGAACAACCGTCGACTCACCGGAAAGGATTACCAGAACCGGCAGCCAAGCTTCCCGTCGAGTTTCAGGTAACCTCCTAGACCTAAAACCTAATTCTAATTACATAGAACCAATCTAGGGACTAGGACGAGTATTTAGGAATTGAAAGAACTGAAAATGACCCAGGAATGAAGGAATGGCAACCGGGTCTCGATCGCGGGTCTGATCGACCCGAGTTGCAGGAAAACGGGTCAACCCGTCTGAGGACAGTGGTGCTGACGTGGCACCCTGTCAGCCTGTCAGATGACGTGGACCAACCGTGAGCCGACACGTGTCACATGTCAGTGCACAGTCAGCACTGACATGTCAGTGACGTGGACCAGTCAGGGACTGCCACGTGTCACTGACATGTCAGTGACGTGGACCAGTGCCGTGCTGACACGTGGCACATGTCAGATCTGACACGTGGTCTGACAGATCAGTGAGGTGGACCAATTGGATGTTGACACGTGGCACCTGTCAGAGTTTGACACGTCAGACCTGACAGCTGTCAGATGACGTCAGCATGACGTCATGCTGACGTCAGCAGTGACGTCAGCGATGACGTAAGCAGGACTGTTCCACCGTTGACCGCCGCGTTGACCGGCGCGTGGGGGCGCGTGTGAACAGTGTTTCTGGTGGGACCACCACCATTCTTTAGGTTTCGACGATCCGGATCCAATGGCGGTGGTTTCGGGTCGATCGGAGATCATTAAGTTGGTCAAAATAAGGGTTATTGCCTTGGGAAGCGCGTTCGGGCGGCTTTCCCGGGTCGGTTTCGACCTAGGCTTTCATGGTTGAATATTGGGGGTTTATTTTGACCTTTACGAATACTTGGATTTGACAGGGATTGTACATTTGTACCAGGACGAGGGTATACGTTCGGTTTCTAGCAGGATTGTACTGTGAGTGGGCCATTTTCTTAAACCCTTGTGTGCATAAATGTTTTCTGGTTTTATTATACTTATTCACATGCTAAAACAATGATGGTTTTGATGATATGAAAAATATGGTTATGGCACGTTTCACGGTATTTGGGCTTGAGACCCGTCCGATGAAACTGAATGATTGGTTCGGATTCTACCTATGTATATATATGTTTGCATGTGGATATCAATAAAATGTATTTGTTACTGCACTGTATAGATCCTTCCATATTATATTGTCTCCTCCGGATGAGGTACCCCGGAGAGGTCACGGACGTCTAGTACGTCCAGCGTCTATGACGCTAAGCATCGGGGATGCTGTACCCGAACGGGGTTCGGGGATTGAACTCGGAAATTGAGACCCGAGTGGCACGCGTAGCCTTGTGATTGTGACCTATTGGACGTCAGGGACGTCAGACATCAGGGATGTCGGGATTGGAGTGTATAGTGCAGCAACTAAAATTATGGTTATGGTTTTGTTATACGCCTTATGGTTCATATTATATGGTTTATGATTTTGGAATTATGGTGCACGCATGTTTGGAAAACGGAGGGGTAAATTATATGTTTTACTTATCAAACGATTACATAAACTTGAGTTTCGGTCCACTCACCCTTTAATGTTTTGATAACCCCTCCAGGTCGGGAAACTGAGGTAGAGGAGGAACCAGAGGCTGAGGCATAGATCTACTTCTGCGTACCTGAACCCCTGCTGGGCGGTGTACCCGCAGGATTACTTTAGAGTCGTGCTCGCAAATTTGTAATTTTGGATTATATCCCTTGTCTGACATTCGTTTAATTCGGATTTTATGTATGACTTTAATTTGGTTATTTAGGCTTTTAAATGTTTTGAGGTTAAAATTGGTATGAATTATTGGGTGTCAGACGGGAGCAGGGCACGTCCCCTTGTGGTCCCTGTGGGATCGGGGCGGGTCCTGTCACCAGGCACGACAGCCTTCAAGCGAGGGGCGACGTCAGGATCGTCCATACCTTGGGCCAGTGGGCCAGAGGAACACCAAGGGAGGAAGTTACAGAGGAGCACCTTCATCCTTACGAGGTCGTGGCTGGTTAGGTCAACGTGGGGGCTCTCAGAGGACATGATTGGGGTTCAGCTCAGGGCAGCATTCATGTTGGAGTGGTGCATTCGGTGGGTCTTCGGACAGGCCGAGGACAGTCAGCTGCTTTGCTTGTGGAGGAGCGGGCCACTATGCCCGAGATTTCCCACTGTTGTCTAGGAACAACGATGCAGGGGGCTCTAGTGCTGTACAGAGTTCGGATTCCAACACTGTCGGAGGTCGAGGTCAGGGAGGTGACCGTGGTGCTGAGCGTGGCGCGAGTGGGTGCCGACAGACTGCACTACCCAGGGCTCGTGTGTTTACAGTGACTCAGCAGCAGGCTAGGACAGCCCCAAGTGTGGTTACAGGTACTCTTCATATCTCAAACCTTCTTGTACGTGTATTGATGGATGCGGGGGTTACTCAAACTTTTATTTCGAGGAGTTGTGCGGGTATGCTAGATTGTGAGGTATCAGCTATAGATAGCGAGATGGGCGTCGGCACGCCGATGGGAATTGTGTACTTGGTGAATCAGGTGATTCGGAGGTGCCCGGTGAGAGTAGAGAATGTGGATTTACCAGCGGACTTAATCATTCTGGATATCCATGACATTGATGTGATTTTAGTGATGTATTGGTTATCGGAGCATGGGTCGCTCATTGATTGCTGTAGTAGGCAAGTGTTTCTGCGAAGTCCGGGTTTGTCGGAGGTTATCTTTTGGGGGGAGGGTGACGGTTCACTTATTGAAGTGATTCCTTCACTTGCCGCTACCAAACTTCTATGGAAGGGATGCCAGGGTTATCTGGCGCATGTTGTGACGGAGCAGGTTGATACTCCGAGTATCGATGAGATACCAGTGGTGCGAGAGTTTCCGGATGTGTTCCCGGAAGACTTACCTGGATTACCACCACCGCGGGAGATCGAGTTTACGATTGAACTACTCCCCGGTACCCGACCTATATCCCAGACACCATACTGGATGGCGCCGGCCGAGTTACGGGAACTCAAGACTCAGTTGCAGGAGTTGGTGGATTTGGGATTCATCCGACCGAGTACTTCACAGTGGGGAGCACCAGTGTTATTCGTACAGAAGAAGGAGGGGAGCCTCCGATTGTAGACTACCGGCAACTCAACAAAGTGACACTGAGTAACCAGTACCCTCTACCCAGGATCGATGATCTATTCGACCAGTTACGAGGAACACAGTACTTCTCGAAGATTGATTTACGGTCGGGGTATCACCAGCTGAGAATTGTGGAGGGGGATTGTAACGACCCATCCCGGAATTCGGGATTAGTTTTGCAACTAATCATGATTAACGGGGTTACTCGGTGATTAGTTTTGTGAAATCGGACGAACGATGCAAAATGACCGTTTTGCCCCTAGTCGTGGGTAAAACGTTGACTTTTAGTTTGGGTGGTCAAACGTACTTTGACCGATGACCGTGACGTAGTCTGGGACGTCACGAGTTCATAGACAGGTGGCACGTTCGATTTCGACGTTCGTGGTGAAAGTTATGACGTTCGGATGTCTAGGGGCGTTTTCGTAATTTGGACGAAATAAGGGTAAATGTTGACTTTTTGATCGGGAGGTCCGATGGCCAAGGACCGAGGACCATTAGGAAGGTCTCGATGCCCTGAGTCCGTAGACAGGCGGCACGCATCAATCGGAGTTCGGATGACCGAGTTACGGGCCTGTATGCGTGAGGGGCATTTTGGTAATTTTCTGCACAAGGACAAAATGGTAATTTCACAGGGGATGTTTGAACGGTTACTGTAGCACCTGTAATGGGAGGCATGCCAGTGCACGGGTGGATGGTTTTTGGGGGCAAATTGGATGGGCTAAATGGTTGTTTAAGGGTTATTGCATTGTTTAATTATATTAGTGGGAGACATGGCCATGTGGAGGGTGAGATTGGGCAACTAAACTGTGGCTGGTGCACTGGTGGGTTTTTAGCACGGGTTGTTGGTTACAGGCGTGAAGCAGAGACGTGGGGGAGCACTTCGATTCTGGTCGGTGTGGGTGTGAGTGTTTTGAGTTGTTTTGCTACTTAGTGGTGTGATCAGAGCACGAGGGGGACTGGGTTTTGGCCCTGAGTGGGAAGCAGGTAGTGCACGGGCTGAGTCTGTCTATATTGAAAAACAGGGACAGTTGAGCAGTGACAGAGAGAGGGAGAGTCGTATTGTTCAGTGGGTGATCAAGTAGTGCTTGTGCCTGAGCTCAAAGGGTGTGAGGGCACTGGTATTTGGGTCTGAGAGTACACAAATGCGGGCTGGTGAACTCATAGCAGTGTGGGTGTCTCTGAGGGGAAAACAGAGTGTGAGAGCAGGTTGATTATCCTTCCATTAGAACAAGCCAGGGGTGAGTCGAGGCGGGGTGAGTGAGTGTTTAGAGTCCAATGGTGAGGTGTGGCGGAGTGGCTGAGTGAGAATACACCCAGAACCCGGGAACCGTCCCTGGGAAATTTCAAATTCGAAGACCAGTTTTAGGCCAGCCCAAAGTCCAATTAAGTTCAAATGAGCTTTATGGGACCTTCTTTAGTCGATCGAAGTCAAGGAAGTTGACGTTCAAAGCTCGCCGAGCCATGTTCAGACTCGACGAATTTCCGGAAACCAGGAGCTTGTGTTCGTGCAATTGGAGGTAAGCCCTTGCAAAATTGATTTCAAAATCATCCTCAAGGTAAGTCTGCGATGCTCCCTAACCAATTAATTGAGGGAAACAGTGACAGTCTGTTGAACTGGGACGATGAACTCCGAGTTCGACTCGAGTTCAATTATTTTGGTTTTAGGCCGTGTCGAGTGGATTAATTGACACAGACCTTTAATTGAGTGTATTGCGAGTCTACTTGTGGGATCAATTGAAGAAATTAGATGGTTTATCGCAGGGATCGAATCGGTTCGAGACGTGGGTGAAATGGCCTGTTTACCAGCTAGCCGGGTAAGGACGACGACTATGCAGTACTGTAGCAGGCGTGTGAGCCTCACGCGCAGCCGCTTTCGGCGGAACGTGAGGGCGCGTGGAGCGGTTTTTCAAGGTGAGTTCAAAACGACTTCTGTCCTACACAACGTAACGAACATTTTAGCATTGGTTTCAAATTTATCGGACACCGTTTCGATGTGGTTTCGAGGGTCCGAAGATTTATATTACGTTTGTAATTAATGATTAATTCCCGGAAAATTAGTATGTTGTTATCTAAGCACTTAGTGACACTAAAGTATGTTTTCGGACAGGATTTGGAATTTCTGGAAATATCGGAAATTACGGGCATGCGTGAGGCGCGAAACCGAGCCTTAAGAATGGTGTGTGAGTGGACGTTGCTTTCAAAATTTAATGCATACATAAATAGTTCTCTGATTTCCATGATTATGATTATGAATGGTGATTGATTTTGATTTCCGTATTTATACGTATTTTTTTTACATGCACACGAAATTGCACATATTTCGAGATATGGTTTACCGTATGTTTTGGACGATGATTTAACGTATGATTTCATATGCTTTGTGCGTATTATGTTTTTAAGATGTGGATTTCGATTGTGAGTATGGTTTACGATTTTGACACGTATTTCGAGAATGTAACGGTTTTGCACGTTTTACGAGATTTCGAGTATGTTGTGATCTGATCGTGATTTTGGTGATTTGATTGTGGTATTGATGCTTTGACCTTGGGATTTGAAAAATGATGTGATTTCAAGGGTTTAAAATGGATTTTGAAAAAGGTGATTTCAGGCTTGATGCTCGGGGCACAAAAGTAACTTGATTAACGAGTTTTTGGTTTTCGTAAATGTAAAGCGAATTCTTGGTTTGGGTTCGGGATGATGCTTCCGGATGCCAGCTTACGGAATCATTATTGCGAATTCGAATTCGGGAATCGAAGACGATTTAATAAGTGATTTGGTGTGATTATACATGCCCCGTGTTGAATGATGATTTGAATATGTTTCGTAAAGTATGATTTTGGGGATTTGAATGTGGAAATTCGGACCATGAGTCCTGTTGTGAAAAACTGTGATTTCGGGATAGATCCCGTGTTGTTGTGATTGATAAATGTTTGGGGGTCTAAAGAACCGTCGAAAACTGTTTTGGGTTTAAGGACCCAGGTGCTATTGTTGGAGCACGTTTTGAGTTTAAAGACTCGGTTAATTGATGACGGGGGAGGGCCCTTTGAGTTTGAAGACTCGGTTATTGTGATACCCCCGAGGCCTATTGATTATTTTCTTAGTTTAAAGACTCGTTGATATCCCGGGAAAGCCTGATTATGCGCATGATTTTGAGTTTAAAGACTCGGGCGCACCTGATATCCAGCAAAATGACTGACTTGTGATTTGTTGTTAATTTCTGATGTTTCGATTGAGTTGGGAAATGGCCCGTTTATATGGTCGATGGATTTGGTTTATATTGTATCCTTGGATTTTGATTTCATGGTTTTGGGCTGAGGCCGGTGTTTATGATTACGTGCTAAGACCCGATGGTTGAGAAAGGAAAAATGATTTTGAGTTTCGTACAAGTGTTCCTTATGTTGAAATTTGACACATGGCTTTTCCCTATGTTGAAAATGTAACCGATTACGAAATGATTTTTGTATGCATGCATTGGTTTTCACGTGGAGGGTAAAAACGTCTTTTTGTAACTGTTTTTATAAACTGTTTGATTTTTGTCCACTCACACCTTTTGGTTTTATTGACCCTCCAGGTCGTGGCGCGTTGATCGAGAGAAGGAGGCATGAGTAAGTACGTGTGGCTATCCCTGGTCTGGCACATACTGAGGGTGTTTTGGGGATTTCAGTCGTCTGGCAGGACCGGGTACGGTTAACCATGCCCTTTTCTGGGGCGGTCCTGTCAGGGATGTCCCGAAAATGGCATTTCGGACCCAATCTGGACATTACGAGTTCCTAGTGATGCCTTTCGGCTTGACGAATGCTCCAGCAGCATTCACGGATTTGATGAACAGGGTCTTCCGACCCTACTTGGATAAATTTGTGATTGTGTTCATTGATGACATCCTGGTGTACTCAAGGAGTTCCAGAGCACATGAGAAACACCTACGGTTGGTGCTAGGGAAACTGAGACAGAAACAGTTGTACGCCAAGCTGAGCAAGTGCCAGTTTTGGCTGAGCAGCATTGGTTTTCTGGGACATGTGATATCAACTGATGGGATTAGTGTGGATCCCCAGAAGAGAGAAGCAGTGACTAACTGGGCCAGACCGACAACGGTAACGGAGGTACTGAGTTTTGTCGGGTTAGCGGGTTACTATCGGAGATTCGTGGAGGGTTTCTCCAAAATTGCTGCACCGTTGACTCGATTGATTCGAAAAGGGGTGAAGTTCATTTGGGACTAGCAGTGTGAACAGAGTTTTCAGGAATTGAAGTATCGGTTGACCACCGCACCCGTCCTTGCATTGCCAATTGACAGTGGAGAGTTCGTGGTCTTTAGTGATGCATCGCTACAAGGTTTGGGCTGCGTGCTAATGCAGAATGGTAAGGTTATCACTTACGCATCACGGCAGCTAAAGACTCATGAATTGATCTACCCTACCCATGATTTGGAGTTGGCGGCGGTGGTTCATGCCCTAAAAATCTGGAGACATTATCTATTCGGTGTAACCTGCAGGATATACACCGACCACTAGAGCCTAAAGTATGTATTCACCCAGAAGGAGCTTAACATGAGGCAACGGAGATGGTTGGAGCTAATCAAGGATTATGACTGTACGATTGAGTACCATCCGGGTAAGGTAAATGTAGTGGTAGATGCACTCAGCAGGAAATCAGCGGGATCAGTTGCACACTTGAGGATGGTTTATCTCCCTTTGTTGGTGGAACTCCCGAAGGCTGGAGTTATACTGGGGACGGACAAGCATGGAGTTTTGTTAGCCAGTTTCCATGTACGACCAGTGCTGATTGATCGGATCATCGAAGTACAACTTCAGGATCCGATACTTTCCATCTACAGGATTGAGGTCGAAGCAAGTGAGAGACATGATTTTACCATCCGAGGTGATGGAGTACTTATGAAGTTGGGCCGATTGTGTGTACCTGCAGTGACAGAGTTACAGGCCGAGATTTTCGAGGAGGCCCATAGTTTGGCTTATGCTATGCATGCGGGAGGTACAAAGATGTACCGTACTCTCCAGAGCCATTATTGGTGGCCAGGAATGAAAAAGAACATTACAGATTTCGTGATAAGATGCTTGACTTACCAGCAGGTTAAGGCGGAGCGGCAGAGACCTTACGGGGCTATGCAGCCACTTCCAATTCCCGAGTTGAAGTGGGATCACATCACCATGGACTTCGTCTTTAAGTTACCAAAGACCCGGAGTGGATTTGACGGAGTGTCGGTGATTGTAGACCGGTTAACCATGTCAGCCCATTTTTTGCCAGTACAGGAGACTTGTAAACCTAACCGACTGGCTCAACTGTTCGTGAAGGAAATCATTCGACTACATGGTACGCCGGAGTTGATCGTGTCTGATCCCGATCCGCGTTTCACTTCCAGGTTCTGGCGGAGTTTGCAAACCACCTTGGGAACAAACCTACACTTCAGTACTACTTTCCATCCACAGACCGATGGACAGTCGGAGAGGACCATTCAGACCATGGAGGACATGATGAGGTCTTGCGTGCTACAGTTTCAGGATTCGTGGGATACTCACTTGCCGTTGATGGAATTTAATTACAACAACAGCTATCAGGAAAGTATCGGAATGGCACCCTACGAGGCACTGTATGGTCGACAGTGCAGGACACCTATCTATTGGATGGAGATAGGGGAGCGAGCGGCGGTAGGGCCGGAATTGATGTACTTAAGCCAGGAAGTAGTCCGTGTTATCAAAGAAATATTGAAGGCGGCACAGGATCGCCAAAAGAGTTACGTTGATCGACGGATTCGAGACTTGGAACTTGAGGTTGGAGATTTTGTTTTCCTGAAGCTATCTCCGTGGAAAGGGATTATCCGTTTTGGTCGACGAGGAAAACCGAGTCCACGTTTTATCAGACCTTACGAGATTGTGGAGAGGATTGGCCAGGTTGCTTACAGATTGGCACTACCTCCAAAACTTTCTAAAGTCCACGATGTCTTCCACGTGTCGATGCTACGGAAGTACGTATATGCTGCCTCTCACGTACTGGAGGAGCAACCCATCGAACTCCGAGAGGATTTGAGCTTTGAGGAACAGCCCGTACAGATTTTGGATCGAAAAGATAAGGTACTACGTCAGAAGACCATTCCCCTGGTGAAGGTTGTCTGGAGAAACCAGAATGTGGAGGAAGCCACATGGGAGCCCGAGACACAGATGCGAGAGCAGTTTCCATACTAGTTTCCTTAAAATTTCGGGACGAAATTTCTAAAGGGGGGAAGGTTGTAACACCACGGAAATTCGAGGAATGTAAAATTGTAAAATAATGAATGAAATGACATTTTTACCCCTGTGAATAGTATGGCCAAATTGTTGACTTTTTGATTGGTAGGTCAAACGGACTTTGACCGATGACTGTGACGTAGTTCGGGACGTCACGAGTCCATAGACAGATGGTACGTCCAATTCTGACGATCAGGGAAGAAGTTGTGACGTTCAGAAGTTCAAGGGCATTTTGGTAATTTTTGAATAGGAGGGCAAAATGGTAATTTTTGCACGGGTTACTGTTTGGGGAAGTGGGAAATGGAGTCCGCACGCCGTGCTTGGCGGTTCTAATCAAACACATTGTTTAAAAATTTTAGTGGGTGGCCAGAGTGGATTGTTTATTTGTTTTGAAGCAGTGGGAAGCACAGATTGTGGGTTGAATCAAACACCCGACACGGGCACCATTTTTTTCTGAGTTTGGGATTGTTGCGGGAAACAAATTCCTGAGTGGACTAATGAGATTCCCACGGGTGTTGGGCCACAATTCAGTTAACTGAGAGTTGGGAGGTGAGAGGAGTTCATTTCGGTGTTTGAGAGTTTGAAAACTGAGAGAAAACAGAGAGTTGGAAAATCTGAAAAATTGGAGGGAAAAATCAAGTTTAATCTGGGAGGCTAGTTGGACGAAACCAAGGATTGGTTTAGCCTTCTGGGACCATTTGGAACTCAACCACATCGAATTTGAAGGGGATCGATCATTGTTTGGCCAGGAACCCAAGTTCCAGTTTCGAAGAAATTTCAGTGTTGTGGACGACGACTTCCAGGTCAGTATTCGTTCAATTGGTTGTGTGTTTTTGTTCGTATTTGTCCTAGTAAACTTTCTGTTAAGTTAATTTGAATATGGAATGGAGATCAGTGAGTTATGGTGATCGACCCGTTTGGTTGATCACGGGTCGAAGGTTCATTTGAGGACCTGTTAAGGCTAATTAATGACACAGAACCCAAATTAGATGGTTAAGGAAGATTTTAGGATAAAAAACGAAGGATATCAAGTGGGAATTGAGGGTTAATTGACGGGGTCGAGTCGCGGGTTGAGGACCCGTTTATCAGATGTACGGGTGAAGGAGACGACACTGTAGTTACAGTGTCAGGCGCGTGGCTTTCACGCGCAGCCACTTTGGGCGCCGCGTGAGGGCGCGTGGAGCCTTATCTCCGGTCACGGTCAACTAGAGTTTTCATCCTTTTAGTGTTTTGAACATTTTGAGTTTAATAATCAAGTCAATCGGGGGTCGTTAAGTTGCTCAGAATAGGGCCGGTTGCCTCGGGAAGCATGTTCAGGAGGCTTTCCCGAGCCGGTTTCAGTTTAGGACTTCTTGGATAAATGTTAAGGACTTGTTGTGACCCTTATGTGTGATTGGACTAATAGGAATCGTACGGTAGTACCGGGACAAGGTGATACGCGCAGTTTCGCAACGGGATTGTACCGTGAACGGGCCCCAATTCATTAAACCCTTGCATTCATAACTCTTTGAACTTTTATATATATCTATACATGCTGGAATCAAGTAATGGTTTTGATGATCTTGAAGTTATGGTTATGGCATGTTTTACGATGTTTGGGCTTGAGACCCGTCTGGTGAAATTTAAATATTGTTTTGGATTATATATATATATATATATGTGCATGTGGATATCGATGACTATCTTTGGTACTGCACTGTATGGATCCACCTATGTGATACTGTCTCCTCCGGATGTGGTACCCCGAAGCGGTCACGGCGCATTGCCTGTGAGGGGTCATTCTACTGAGGGACCGGACCGTAGGACGACTCAGGAGCAGGATTGCAATGATTGGACGTCTGGGACGCTAGGAATCTGGGATACCGTACCCGAACTGGGTTCGGGGATTGGACTCTGGATTGAGACCCCGAGTGGCACGCGTAGCCTTGCGACTGTGACCTTATCGGACGTCAGGACGTCGGACATCTGGGATGTCGGTGTTGGAGCGTATAGTGCAGTGGCTGTGATTATGTTTATGGTTTTATTATATGCCTTATGGTTTATCTTATATGGTTTATGGTTTTAAATACTGATGCATGCATGTTTGGAAAATGGAGGGGTAAAAGTACATGTTTTAATTGTTAAACTGTTTTATAAACCTTGAGTTTCAGCCCACTCACCCTTAATGTTTTGGTTGACCCCTCCAGGCCGTGCTACTGTGGTAGAGGAGGAACGTGAGGCTGAGGCATAGATCCACACTACGCACCTGTAACCCTGCAGGATAACTTAGAGTCGTGCTCGGAATTTGTAATTTTTGGACTTTATCCTTGTCTGACATCTGTTAAATTTCGGATTGCATGTATAACTTTATTTCAGATATTTATGCATTTGAACTTTTGAGGTTAAATTTGGAATGTTGGTTCGGGTGTTAGACCGGAGCAGGGCACGTCCCCTTGTGGTCCCCGGTGGATCGGGGCGGGTCCTGTCACAATCCCCCCCAAAGACACTTGAGCTCCCAAAATGCCTAGTGCTAGATAGGTGTGCCTACACTTTTAAGGCACACAACCATCCTCTCTCAGACTATTCCCCCCCTCGCAGGAATGTGGGATTGTTCACCGTTCCCTCCAAGACACGGGTCTTACAATCCACCCCCATTAAGGCCCAGCGTCCTAGCTGACACACTTCCCGGTCGAGGTCTGGCGCTGATACCAAATTGTCAGGACTGACCCTCCTCGGTCAGGACCCGACTCATCTAGCACCATATTGTCCGCTTTGGGCCTCGCCCTCACGGTTTTGTTTTCTGGAGCTCATGGTGCAACTTCCCAGGGGGTCACCCATCATGGAATTGCACTAGCCTCAACTCGCTTAACTTTGGGGTTCCAATCCCCCCCAAAGCCACTTGAGCTCCCAAAAGGCCTAGTGTTAGATAGGTGTGTGCCTACAACTTTAAGGCACACCACCATCCTCTCCCAGACCATTCCTCCTCACAGGAATGTGAGATTGTCCACCGTTCCCTCCAGGACACGGGTTTTACATTTGCCCTCCCGGGCCATCACAGTACGCCAGGATCCGGAGGAGGTATGTGATATCTCGGTCTCATCTATAGTCCACATCCGCTGTCAACCTGAAGGGCATTCAAAACATTAAAAACTGTGAGTGGACAAAACAAAGATTTTATAAAAACATTTCATAAGAAAGACATTTGTATCCTTCACTAAAAAGCATGCATGCATTCAAAACCATTTAACCAAATGAACCACATGTGGGAACTAAGCTCAAAACCATAATGAAAGAACCAATAAGAACCAATCATACGGGCCACTGCCCAAATCCATGTGGGACTCAGCCCAAATCATAAAGAAACCAAGTACAAGGGACACTGCCCAAAACCTGTATCCATCACACATCATATTACATATTTCATATAGCATATATCATGTATACATATAATTCACACAACCAATCCTGTCACGGTTTCCAAAGCTACGAACGTGCTTCCCGGGGTCTCAACCCATGTCTTCTCAAAGTCAAGGTCAATGTTCGTAGACCAATGACCCTACCCGAGGTTATAGTAACCATAGCCTTTCTGAGTATAAGGAACCCAAAGGGGGCAACTCTCACTCAGTCAGTGCTCCATGACTACTCCGGGGTCCACCCAGGCGGACGACCCTCCCCAGAGGAGATAATAGAAGTAAAGGAAGGTATATGAATATACATACATATATATACATAACATAAACACTCATGCCCGGTCCCCCTGAACCGTCATGATCCATAATATCCATGTAAGGGTTCATGCCCGGTTCCCATAAACCGTCATGTACCACAATAACATAACAAGGGTTCATGCCGGTTCCCATAAACCGTCATGAACTTGGAAATCCATGTAGGGTCCCTGACCCGAAATCATAACTGTAAAGTAACTAGGTCTCGTGCCCGAACATATGACAACAGCTGGGCACCGTGCGTGATATCTAAGGTTCAGTCACGAATCCAATCGTAGTGATGTGTGCAACCATCCATCCAGGACCGCCCTCAATCCTGGTATGTCATCGTGGACGTATCAACCGACGCGACGATCACAAGATCATGGTGCACTCATCACCGATCGCTATCCTGAACCGTCTGCACTATGAAGTCGAGCCTCCCTAGGCTGCCCGACCAGGAATCGTGCATCGTGACCTTTTCGGAAGGAACACATCCCAATCCGAAGGCAAGCGTCACGTCGTACGTCGCCGTACACCAAGCACCTGCCGCGACCACGACTAGGACCCGTAGGTCATCAATAGGGTCATATGCTCGAGACAAAACCAAATGGGTCTCATACCCGAGTTTATCCTTTGAAATCCAAAACCATTTCATTTAAACCAATAAAGAAATAGAGACCCGTATAAGCACCGTATAAGGCTGAAACCAAGAAATACGTGCTTATACGTAACCACAACCAAATGCACCCATGGCATTATCAAACATGTATTAAAACATATAATAAAAATTTATGCATGCACCAATTTAGAAAACCAAGGTCCACTCACAGACCGTCCGAGCTGCGGCCTCGATTTACGTGCCATACGGCTCTCCCGAGCCAATCACCATTACCGGGACTCCCAAACCTGTCCAAATCGTAATAGAAGGTTACTAACTACTTAATTAACCTCCCACTAAAGCCCCGTAATTTTCTGGAATTTTTAACTATTTTTAATCCCGATCCGAAACCTTCCGATGCCCCGCACATTATCGAGACAGTGTCCGATCGACACGAAACCAGTCCCAAAATGTTCGTTACATCGAATAGAGTGTTTCACATTTTGAACATTTCCCCATTGGACCTACCACGAGCCCTCCACGTGCCTTAGATAGCCCCTACGCGTTAGCCCACGTGCCAGGCACTATTCATCATCTCCTTCCTTTTTCGAACTGGGTTCGACTGGTTCGAACCGGACCGGACCGGCTCGACTGGTTCAACCCTCAAACCGTCCATTTTCAATCCCATTTCAACCTATTTTAATCCCTAGATGTTCCTAACCCTATTTCCTATCATTTTAAACCTTAAAAACCGAATAACAAACACCAAAACCGTACCTTCAAGCTTGGCTATGGTGGGTGAGTTTTCCCCCGTCGTTCACCGCCCTTCCCGGCCATCCTAAGCCCCAAAACTAATCCCATTAACCTCCTAGGGTCCCCAGAAACCTTACCTAGTTAATGAAATCGAGTAAAAACCATTAAAACCCAAACTCGAATTTTGAATATTTCCTTACCTCACGGGTTCTCTCCACCGTGGCCACCACCGTGTGCCACCGTCCTCAACCGTTGTCCTCAGTCCCTCAACACTCTCACATGGTCATGTTCAGCTCATAGGTTCATGGTGGTGAGGTGTGGGTTGTGTTTGAAAATGAAGAAAATGTGCATAAGGGGGGTTCGGGTTTTGTGAGGAAAAACAAAGAATTGAAGATGATATTTGTTCTGATGAGAGGAGAGAGATAGATTAGCTGAGTGGTGAGGATTGAGTGATTAGTTAGATGGATGGATAGGATTGAAAGATGAAAGGATTAATTATGTAATAATAGGTATAATAGTATTTAATTAACTGAGATCCACAAATTAGGGGATCTAGCCAATGGGATGAGTTACACTTGTCACTCATCCATGGGACCCACTGAAAATGTCTGCCCAATCAGATATTGCCAAATCACCCCCGTCTCGAAGTACATGCATAGTGAAATCGAACTTCTATGACCTATAACTTCCCCCGTTCGAAGTCCGATTTCAGCATGTCGCCTGCCTATGGATTCATATCATCCCGATCTGCGTAACGGTCTTCGGCCCTCGGCCATCAGACCTCCCGGTCAAAAGTCAACATTTTCTCCTTTTAACCAAAATTACCAAAATGCCCCTAATCTTCCGAACGTCATAACTTCTTCCTCGAATGTCGAAATTGAACGTGCCACCTGTCTATGAACTCGTGACGTCCTAAAATATGTCACTGTCATTGGTCAATGTCAATTTGACCGCCTGAATTAAAAGTCAACATTTTACCCATTCTAGGGGCAAAACGGTCATTTTGCATCGTTCGTCCGATTTCGCCCAACTAATCACGGATTAAACTCACTAATCGTGATTAGTCACTAATCTAATCTAGGAATTCGGGATGGGTTGTTACAAGGTCGACGTCCGGAGGAGACTAATCAAATCATATCGGAGGGTATATACATTTTCAAAATACTTTCTTTCTCAATTGGGTCTCATACCCGAATCTCAATGGGATTACTCGAATCTTATTCAAATCCACTTTCACAGGCCTCGGCCTAAATCCACAGTTTAATAGGGTCTCAACCCGGATTCTCATTTAATAAACCGAACTGGGACTCAAGCCCGATTTCATGATCCGATAGGGCCTCAAGCTCGATTTCACAATTAACTGGGCCTCTAGCCCGATATCACAACCAACGAGGCCTCAAGCCCGATACCAAAATCAACTGGGCCTCTTGCCCGATACTGGGGTCAACTAAGAGTCAACCCCAATTTCATAATTCAATTGGGCCTCAAGCCCGATTTTGTAAACCAACAGGGCCCTCGGCCCGATCGTATAGCTAAAATGGGCCTTCGGCTTGATTTCTCATCAAATCAAATGGATTCCAAGTCCGAAGGTTCGTAAATCAAATGGGTCTCATGACACGACCCATCCCAATCCCCCCGGGATTACCATGGAATGTGACGTGCTCCCGTCTGACAAGAGGCGCCAGACAAGGGATAACCGATTGCCATTGCCCAAACGGGCTTCCAGAGTGCGTAAGGATCGATGGAGGAGGTGTGCGATGCTCAAGTCTCTGCTGCAGTCGTATCCGGAATCAACCTGAAGGGCATTGAAAACAAAAGCTGTGAGTGGACGAAAATAAACAAGTCTGCTTAAAACATTTATAAGACATTTATGCCCCTCAGTAAAATCATATGCATGCACGAAAACCAATAATCCCATATTTATTTAGAAATAACCATTAGGGCCTTAGCCCGGAAACCAAAGCATAGTTTCAATTTCCAAAAGTAAATCCAAGAGTTATTTCATAAATCCAGTAATATGAACCATAAGGCATATAATATAAACCATAACCATTATTTTAGCCACTGCACTATACACTCCAATCCGACATCCCTGATGTCTGACGTCCCTCACGTCAATAAGGTCACAATCACAAGGCTACGCGTGCCACTCGGGTCTCAATTTTCCGAGTTAAATCCCCGAACCCCGTTCGGGTACAGCATCACCTGATGCAGCATCACCTGATGCTTAGCGTCATAGACGCTGGACGTACTAGACGCCCGTGACCTCTCCGGGGTACCTCGCCGGAGGAGACAATATAATATGGAAGGATCTATACAGTGCAGTACCAAATACATTTTATCGATATCCACATGCAAGGCATATATATATACATGGATAAAACCCAAACCAATCTTTAAGTTTCATCAGACGGGTCTCAAGCCCAAATACCGTGAAACGTGCCATAACCATATTTTCCATATCATCAAAACCACTATTGTTTTTAGCATGTGAATATATATAAAATGTAAACCAGAAAACATTTATTCAATTTCGTTTTAGGGTCCCCGACCCGCAATCACCGGTAGAAGTCAACTGGGCCCCTGGCCCGATTCATAAGTTAACTGGGCCCCTGGCCCGATTCATTAATTAACTGGGCCCCTGGCCCGATTCCATTTATCAAATCCGTAACTGTTTCATGAAATCATATCCAACCACATTTATGGAAATAAGTGCAAATCCAGAAAACCTCGATTTACGTGCAAATACGTAAATCTCCTCGAAATGCGGGAAATCATTTAAATTCACCGATATCCCAAGTAAATCATTTAATCATAACCATAACAATCATAAAACAGTTATGCATGCATCGAATTTATAAAACCAATGTCCACTCACAGACCGTTTAACCGAGCGCCTTGATACGCGTGCCATAGGCCTTCCCGGGCCAAATCACTATCACCGGGACTCCCAATCCTGTTCAAATCACATTAGAGGATTACTAACCTCATCATTAACATCCTATTTAAGTCCCGTAATTTTCCCGAATTTTTAAGTATTTTTAAACTGGATTTAAAACCTTCGGACATCCCGAACAATATCGAGACGGTGTCCGATCGACACGAAACCAATCCCAAAATGTTCGTTACATTGTATAGGACAAAAGTCATGTTGATCTTACCTCGAGATTCGTGCCCACGCGCCGTCACGCGCCGCCGTGAGTGGCTGCGCGTGAAAGCCACGCGCCTGCTACAGTGACTGCTACAGTCACCATCTTCACCCGTTTGTCTGGTAAACGGGTCGAAAAGCCCGCGATAGGATCCGGTTCAATCTCACTCAATTCGACATCAATTCAATCCGTTCTTGATCCTACAACAATCATCAATCCACCAATTTCAGTTCTGTGTCCATGATTAGCATCAACCATCGATCAATCGTGTCAACAACCCGTGATCACCCAAAACGGGTCGATCACCAAAACTCCTCCAATCCTTAACCATTATCAAATTAACTTCTCAGGAAGTTAATAAGGACTAATACGAACTAATTAGCATGATTAATTGAACTCGACAATACCTCAATCGTCACAACTCAAGCTTGAGTTTTCCGGCCGTCCACCATGTCCGTTCACGGCCCTAGGAGCTCCCAAGCTTGCCCCAAATGATCTGGATCGACTGGAAATGATCCCAGAGAACTAAATGAGTCATCAAATTGCCCTGGGCTGGCCCAGAACCTCGAATTGGATTTTTGAATTTGTTAAACACAGTTTCGGGTTTCAGGACAAACCTCCACCATTTTCACTCTATTCCTTTCATTCTCAATCTCAGAGTCAACCTCTCGACTCACTCTCCATTCTAACAATCCAAAACAGCCATTAAAAGCATCCAAAAGTGCCACACCGGCCACTGCGCAATGTCCCCTGCACTGACCTGAAAACAATAGAAAAACCAGTGTCCATGTTGTGCAATCGATTGCCAGCACCTCACATGTGCAATCACACAACAAAACTGCCCCAACAACAGTCCATTAATTGATAAACAATCCAGGAATCGATCGCACAAAACATCCCATTTCACGGCTGTTTCAATCAAACAGTACCCCCGTGAAGAAAATTACAATTCTGCCCTTGTGCAGAAAATTACCAAAATGCCCCTCACGCATCCTGACCCGTAACTCGGTCATACGGACTCCGATTGATACGTGCCGCCTGTCTACGGACTCCGGGCATCGAGACCGTCCTAACGGTCCTCGGTCCTCGGCCATCGGACCTCCCGATCAAAAAGTCAACATTCCCCTTATACCGTCCAAATTACGATAATGCCCTTGAACTTCCGTACATCATAACTTTCACCACGAACCTCGGAATCGAACGTGCCACCTGTCTATGAACTCGTGACGTCCCGAACTACGTCACGGTCATCGGTCAAAGTCCTTTTGACCATCCGATTTAAAAGTCAATGTTTTGCCCACGCCCAGGGGCAAAACGGTCATTTTGCACAATTCGTCCGAAATCGCTCAACTAATCCCAGATTAGTAAATCATAATTAAATATTATTAAATTTCGATATTCGGGACGGGTCGTTATAACCTTCCCTCCTTAAAGAATTTCGTCCTCGAAATTACCAACAATCTTATTCCACAACCACCTTGTGGAAAACAATTCGACCACACATCTGTGTACAGTTGTACACCCACATACTGGGACAACACCAGCCTCGTTTGTACCCAGACATCCCATCACCGTCATACGTCATAATAGCAACAACACTCGACCACCTCGAGTGGAAATGATCACCTGATCCGCGATAAAATCGCCTAACCATTTAGCTGACTCCTTCAGCTAGATGGTTCCTTTCCATTTTCAATAAATCCTTACATTTGCTCCCATTGAGAGTCACCAACTCTCATTTGTCAGTCCATGCTGACACCATCAGTCAAACTGTCACCACAAAGCTTTACCACCCTAGTAAAGCCCCAACCATCTGTCCGTCCGTGACAACACCACGTACTACATCACCCTCGATGTAGCGTAAGATCAACCACATGATCTCAATTCGCAGGGCAAGCCCAATCCTGCGACACAAAATAATCTCAATGTCCATAATCGCCGACTCCCTCAGCGAACCAAAACGCTGGGAAATCACGGTGTGATAAAATCACACAAGGCTACTCGTGGTTACTCAGACCACCAATTCACTCATCCTGAGTGTACGTATACCGTCAACTTACACAATCAAGTGGAGTAACTGGAACACATTGAATACCAGCCCAGCAGTGATCACACATCTCAATACCAGGGTTCCACTAGCCAACCATGGCCAAGAGCACCTGCTCATACAATCACTGAACCCGACAAAATCAAATTGCACAGCGCACGGTATCCAATGTCCAGTCCACGATCACAACCAAACAAATGATGTCGGAACCAAGCCGATCACCATCACGTTTGATCACACACCACAGGTACATCCCATGTACCGCCATTAGGCACCAATCAGCCTAACCAGTAACAATCCTCGTATAACGTACCCTGTACGTACATCAATCCATCAATCTGCCTATAACCACCCAGGTCATAGCCAAACACGTTCTAGTAACGGGGTACATTTGCCCAACCAACATGAGACAAAACGAACTCCACCCGTCATCTAGTTCCAATTCCGAATCCGAATTCGCAATTTCGTAAGAAATCCCGAAACCGAACCCAGACATCATGTTTTTAATCCATGTCCAAATCCGAATCCGAAATCATTATTCCATAAGCTAGCATTGGAATAATCATTCCGCACCCAAATCCAGTAATCCATTTTCGAGCTTCGCAATCGAATCCTGAATCGTCACCCAGAAATTCGATTCCAAAACCCAAAATCTCGTTTACGTCCATCAAGACGTAACATAACCGAATCTATCAGTTGCCTGTCCAAAACACTCGATTGACTTCATAGGGAAACCAATCCCAATATCCACACGTCAAAGGTTGACAAAATCCGACCACATCGGAAACCTACTCAACCAAGTCACAAACCATATGGACTTCACTCCGAAAAGAAGTTCAGTCCCGTCATCTACGACTCACATACCAAGGTAAGAGTGATAACCTCTCCACCCATCTGGATCATCAAGATCACAATCCATATCCATCGCTACGTCACCCGACAAGTAATATCACGATCCTAGATCGTCACATCGACCAAAGTCGACAACATCGCAAATCAGATCCACCTAGGATCCACACATGTCCACATAGCTAACAATCCATCTGAAAGCTGATCGTAGGGTCTTACACCCTCAATTGAATCTTTCGCCAAATTTCCCTTGGTGGAAAGATGACCTCGCATTTCCCACCAAATCCAAAATCATACACAACTTCTTGTGTCCAATGACCCAAGGCCAAACCTGGGTCCACCTACCAATACACGCTCAACGTACTGGTAGCAAAAATCATCATCTGCCACGGCAGGAAATATGAATTCAACCCTAATGACTTCGGAATACCAATCACTGATGCGGAAACGAGCACTCCTCTCGTCTCCCAATCACAACTCTCCCCAAATCGGGAGTTCCAACCACGTTGGAAACAGACATGCTCCCAATGAGATGTCAAGTCCAACCACTGGACTGCCCACGTCCATACCTCACTTGGACCACCACGTGTCCAAAATCAATTCATTACTCGGACCTCACGTCCCCAATACTCACGTACGCACACACCCCGATTCCGAACGGAAATTTCCTCAACTCTGCCTGGATGTGCATACCAATACTCCCTTCGTCTCACATCTCAACCTAACCAGGTTCAATCCTCAGGTTCCAAGTGATTCGCAATCACAAAATCCCACATCAATACCACGAATGGTTTCCCCGACTTTTCCAACTTCAATAATTTCCTTGTATTTCCTGGGGATATAAGAATTATACCATCATACCAATCTCGGAGTTGACAACAACTCCCCAAATCCACCAATACACCTGACATAGGGAACAGCATCCCAAGATTCCCCAAATTTTCAATCATACTTTTTGATCCATTCATCACTTGTCGTCATATAACTGTTAGGACTTATCCCAACACGACACAACCTCCACTGGATCCCATCCAGCCCAAGACTCAACCACCACTGAGTCACAGATACCAATCATCTGTTCATCATGACAGAGTCACACCCCAACTGGTGGCTCATCGTCATCACAATTACTGTCACCAGCACCAACGCACCATCATCAATACCAGTATCAGCACACAGGCATCCATACTAGTATTGGCATATAGGTATCACCATACCAACATCCATACATAGCACACGAACATCCATGCTAGCACACAGTGTGCAAAGTTGTTACCCTGGATCTCCGTTCATTACGAACGACGATCCCGTAACAGCACTCGTACCCCACGACTATGGGTACCTCCAATTTGACCACTGGCACATCAGGATAATGGTCGTTCCCTGAACATCCCCTGATCCTCAAGTGTGAAAGCCACACAAAATACCCTCGATAGCCAGTCATCTCGACACAACTGTCGACCAACAGTCATCGTTGTCAAGATCCGTAACCACACCTCACACTAGTATTCGATCCAACACGGGATTCCATATTTTATCTCATAACCGCATCCGTGGATCGAATCCCATAATCCAGACTAGACTCACTAGAGTCATCCACATGGTCATCCATGACCTCAGCCGCTCGTCGCAGCACAAGTTCTCATTTAAAGTTCACCTTTCGGTCCATCGATTATAAATTAGGGTTCCAAGATCACACCCTAGGGTTCCACCGAACCCAACTGCCTTCTGCAGTAAAATCCACAACCTAACCGACCCCGCGGTCCTGACATCGTATAGACGTCCAATCCAATCCAATCGTCAACTCAACGTGGGTTCCATCGTGGGTTCCACCACGAAGGTCATCGGCTAACTCCGATGCACCAACCCCCGTACACTAGCCAACACTACTAGGGTCCAAAACATAGACCAATACTCAACTGAGTTTCACATTTCCAATCAAATGGGGTTCCCTGAACCTAGCTGTGCCCAGTGGCACAACAATCCATCATCACATGACCGAACCGACGGTCCCACATTACCAGTTAATCGTATACAACCCCACTTGGGTTGAATCGCATCAATGCACGGCGTATCGGGCCAAATACACCCAATTCACTATACAAACCCAAAACTATCTATCAGGTTGACAACGGAACTGCAGCCCAAAGAGACATCACACCCTCGTCCTTCGCGCACAAAAGAGCAAAACCTGCTCTGATACCACTTGACACGACCCATCCCAATCCCCCCGGGATTACCATGGAATGTGACGTACTCCCGTCTGACAAGAGGCGCCAGACAAGGGATAACCGATTGCCATTGCCCAAACGGGCTTCCAGAGTGCGTAAGGATCGATGGAGGAGGTGTGCGATGCTCAAGTCTCTGCTGCAGTCGTATCCGGAATCAACCTGAAGGGCATTGAAAACAAAAGCTGTGAGTGGACGAAAATAAACAAGTCTGCTTAAAACATTTATAAGACATTTATGCCCCTCAGTAAAATCATATGCATGCACCAAAACCAATAATCCCATATTTATTTAGAAATAACCATTAGGGCCTTAGCCCGGAAACCAAAGCATAGTTTCAATTTCCAAAAGTAAATCCAAGAGTTATTTCATAAATCCAGTAATATGAACCATAAGGCATATAATATAAACCATAACCATTATTTTAGCCACTGCACTATACACTCCAATCCGACATCCCTGATGTCTGACGTCCCTCACGTCAATAAGGTCACAATCACAAGGCTACGCGTGCCACTCGGGTCTCAATTTTCCGAGTTAAATCCCCGAACCCCGTTCGGGTACAGCATCACCTGATGCAGCATCACCTGATGCTTAGCGTCATAGACGCTGGACGTACTAGACGCCCGTGACCTCTCCGGGGTACCTCGCCGGAGGAGAAAATATAATATGGAAGGATCTATACAGTGCAGTACCAAATACATTTTATCGATATCCACATGCAAGGCATATATATATACATGGATAAAACCCAAACCAATCTTTAAGTTTCATCAGACGGGTCTCAAGCCCAAATACCGTGAAACGTGCCATAACCATATTTTCCATATCATCAAAACCACTATTGTTTTTAGCATGTGAATATATATAAAATGTAAACCAAAAAACATTTATTCAATTACGTTTTAGGGTCCCCGACCCGCAATCACCGATAGAAGTCAACTGGGCCCCTGGCCCGATTCATAAGTTAACTGGGCCCCTGGCCCGATTCATTAATTAACTGGGCCCCTGGCCCGATTCCATTTATCAAATCCGTAACTGTTTCATGAAATCATATCCAACCACATTTATGGAAATAAGTGCAAATCCAGAAAACCTCGATTTACGTGCAAATACGTAAATCGCCTCGAAATGCGGGAAATCATTTAAATTCACCGATATCCCAAGTAAATCATTTAATCATAACCATAACAATCATAAAACAGTTATGCATGCATCGAATTTATAAAACCAATGTCCACTCACAGACCGTTTAACCGAGCGCCTTGATACGCGTGCCATAGGCCTTCCCGGGCCAAATCACTATCACCGGGACTCCCAATCCTGTTCAAATCACATTAGAGGATTACTAACCTCATCATTAACATCCTATTTAAGTCCCGTAATTTTCCCAAATTTTTAAGTATTTTTAAACTGGATTTAAAACCTTCGGACATCCCGAACAATATCGAGACGGTGTCCGATCGACACGAAACCAATCCCAAAATGTTTGTTACATTGTATAGGACAAAAGTCATGTTGACCTTACCTCGAGATTCGTGCCCACGCGCCGTCACGCGCCGCCGTGAGTGGCTGCGCGTGAAAGCTACGCGCCTGCTACAGTGACTGCTACAGTCACCATCTTCACCCGTTTGTCTGGTAAACGGGTCGAAAAGCCCGCGATAGGATCCGGTTCAATCTCACTCAATTTGACATCAATTCAATCCGTTCTTGATCCTACAACAATCATCAATCCACCAATTTCAGTTCTGTGACCATGATTAGCATCAACCATCGATCAATCGTGTCAACAACCCGTGATCACCCAAAACGGGTCGATCACCAAAACTCCTCCAATCCTTAACCATTATCAAATTAACTTCACAGGAAGTTAATAAGGACTAATACGAACTAATTAGCATGATTAATTGAACTCGACAATACCTCAATCGTCACAACTCAAGCTTGAGTTTTCCGGCCGTCCACCATGTCCGTTCACGGCCCTAGGAGCTCCCAAGCTTGCCCCAAATGATCTGGATCGACTGGAAATGATCCCAGAGAACTAAATGAGTCATCAAATTGCCCTAGGCTGGCCCAGAACCTCGAATTGGATTTTTGAATTTGTTAAACACAGTTTCGGGTTTCAGGACAAACCTCCACCATTTTCACTCTATTCCTTTCATTCTCAATCTCAAAGTCAACCTCTCGACTCACTCTGCATTCTAACAATCCAAAACAGCCATTAAAAGCATCCAAAAGTGCCACACCGGCCACTGCGCAATGTCCCCTGCACTGACCCGAAAACAATAGAAAAACCAGTGTCCATGTTGTGCAATCGATTGCCAGCACCTCACATGTGCAATCACACAACAAAGCTGCCCCAACAACAGTCCATTAATTGATAAACAATCCAGGAATCGATCGCACAAAACATCCCATTTCACGGCTGTTTCAATCAAACAGTACCCCCGTGAAGAAAATTACAATTCTGCCCTTGTGCAGAAAATTACCAATATGCCCCTCACGCATCCTGACCCGTAACTCGGTCATACGGACTCCGATTGATACGTGCCGCCTGTCTACGGGCTCCGGGCATCGAGACCGTCCTAACGGTTCTCGGTCCTCGGCCATCGGACCTCCCGATCAAAAAGTCAACATTTCCCCTTATACCGTCCAAATTAGGATAATGCCCTTGAACTTCCGTACATCATAACTTTCACCACGAACCTCGGAATCGAACGTGCCACCTGTCTATGAACTCGTGACGTCCCGAACTACGTCACGGTCATCGGTCAAAGTCCTTTTGACCATCCGATTTAAAAGTCAATGTTTTGCCCACGCCCAGGGGCAAAACGGTCATTTTGCACAATTCGTCCGAAATCGCTCAACTAATCCCAGATTAGTAAATCATAATTAAATATTATTAAATTTCGATATTCGGGACGGGTCGTTACATCTCATGTCCAATTTCATATTTCGAAATCCAAAATCCATTCATTAGACCCTTATCGAAAACAGAGTACGTATAGGCATGACATAAAGCTAAAAACCTCGAAAAAACGTGCAAATACGTAATTTCTAAGCTACCACTAATAAATGCACTCATGGCATCATAAAACATATTCATTAAAGCATATAAAACATTTATCATGCATCGAATTCATAAAAGAAGTCCACTAACAGACCATCCGAAGCCGCGCCTCGATACGCAAGCCATAAGCCTCTTCCGGGCCAATTAACGTCACCGGGAATTCCAAACCTGTCAAAATCGTAATAAAGAGTTACTAACTACTTAAATAACCCCTCACTAATGCCCCGTAATTTTCTGGAATTTTTAACTATTTTTAAAGTCGATCCTAAACCTTCGGACGTCCCGAACTATATTGAAACGATGTCCGATCGACTCGAAACTAGTCCCAAAATGTTCGTTACATTGAATAGATGATTTCACATGTTGGCAGTTTCCCCAAACTCCCCACCACGTGTCGTCACGCGCCACCCAAAGGGCTGCGCGTATGGCTCACTCGCCAGTGCACAGTTGCCTTCAACCTTGGGCAAACCAGCTGGTCCGGTTTATTTCTGCAATCTGGTCCGGTCCGTCCGACGTCACCGGTCTGACCCCATATCTCACCGGTTTTTCGTCCTTTTTCTTCCCTTCCAACTCCAATCTTCTTGTTTCAATTGTAGGAATCTATTTGAATGATTAGAACAAGGAAAACCGCCTAAAACTCATCTGTGCAAAACTCCCCCCCCCCCCCCCCCCCCCGATTGCACCCAGGGTTGTTCCGCCTTCCCCGACGTTCAAAACTTCCTCTAGACACTCCTAACAACCTAACAATTCTTATCCAAACACCCAAAACCATCCATAATACACCCAAACCTAAAAATCCCCTTCCAGAATTTTTAACTATTTTTAAAGTCGATCCTAAACCTTCGGACGTCCCGAACTATATCGAAACGGTGTCCGATCGACTCGAAACCAATCCCAAAATGTTCGTTACATCGAATCGATGATTTCACAAGTGGGAAGTACCCCCAAAAGATGCCCCACGCGTTGTCACGTGCCGCCCAAAGGGCCTTGCTCGTGGGCATCACGCGTCTGCAGGTCATCCTCAACCTTCAGCCGACCGGCTGGTCCGTTTCACCTCTGCAATCCGGTCCAACTAGACCGGCGTGACCGGTCTAGGCTCTTTAATCGTCCGATCTTCATCCTTTTTCTTCCTAATCAATCCCAATCTTCCTAATCTGATCCTAGAAACCTATTTGTGCAATCAAAACCACCTAAAACCCACTAAATCACAACGGTTCAATTCCCCCCTCATGGTTCAACATTTCATGTTTCTCCCCAGTGCTTCTTAGCCGCTAACCACCATCCAAAAACATCTGAACACCTTCCTAGTAACCTATTAGACCTATCCTAATCACCAAAGCTTGAGCTTAAATTACTTCCCTCTCATCTTAAGTATATCTTTTTGGGGGACCAAAATTCGTTTCTAGTTATCATAGCTTCTGATCGTCACTCTTTACAGGAAGAAAAGCTATTAAGAGTTTTGAGAGAGTTCAAATCCACCATTGGATGGTCTATAGCCGATATCAAAGGAATCAATCCCTCTATGTGCATGCATAGGATACTTATAGAGGAGGATAGCCAAGCCAGCCGTGAACCTCAACGAAGACTCAATCCCAACATGAAAGAAGTGGTTAGAGCTGAAGTACTTAAGCTACTTGACACTGGGATCATCTATCCTATTTCTGACAGCAAGGGGGTTAGTCCTCCTCAAGTTGTACCAACAAGAGTCACGACTGGATGGAGAGTGTGCATCGATTACAGGAAGTTAAATCCTATGACTATAAAAGATCACTTTCCCCTTCCTTTTATTGATCAAATGCTTGCAAGATTAGCTGGTTACTCACACTATTGTTTTCTTGATGGTTATTCAGGTTATAACCAAATCCCAATTGCACCTAATGACCAAGCGAAGACGACCTTTACCTGCCCATTTGGCACGTTTGCTTATCAGAGGATGCCATTTGGTTTGTGTAATGCGCCAGCAATATTTCAAAGATGCATGATGTCCATTTTCTCTGACATGGTAGAGAGGTTCATCGAGGTTTTTATGGATTATTTTTCTGTGTTTCGTTCCTCATTTGATGACAGGACCTGTCCCAAATCCCCCGGGATTAACATGGGACGTGCCTGCTCCTGTCTGACACGAAGTGTCAGAACAGGGATAATTCCATCCTTAGCCCAACCGAGACTACCAGAGAGTGGCAGGATCCGGAGGACGAGTGTGATGTCTCGGTCTCTGCTACAGCCCGCATCTGCGATCAACATGAAGGGCATTCAAAAACATCAAAAGTCATGAGTGGACAAAGAAAATATTTTAATAAAAACATTTCATAAAACGACAGATTTATGCCCTTCACTAAAAACATGCATGCATTCGAAAACCGTTTATCAAAACATTCCCAAAAACTGTTAGGGCCTTGGCCCAAAACCGTAAATCAAACTATATGGGAACTCAGCCCAAAAACCAATTATATGGGACTCTGGCCCAAACCCGTAATGTGGGTCTCAGGCCAAAACCAGTTTCCATAGGGACTCAGTCCAAATCAACATATATGGGTCTCAGCCCAAAACCATATCCAAAACATAGAACAAGGAGTCTCCGCCCCAAACCATTTCCAAAACATCGAATACGGGGTCTCCGCCTTGAACCACATTCCATAAGAAAACATCATACGTATAGACATACGTATAACCCATCCTCGGCACTTCTGAGAAGATGCCAACTCGGGGCACACAGCCCCTAGGCAACACATCCCTGATATATGTCACGATTCATCTCTATACTATTGTGTACACTACTCAGGGTCTCACTCCGAGTCTACCCTCAGGAATTCTCCATCTGGGAGGCTCTATCTCCGGATCTAGTCCGAGCTCTATCTCTGGTTCTAGTCCGAGCATCTCTCCGGAATCTGGTCCGGGACCACATCTTAACTCCCACTCCCGGAATGTGCTCCCTATGGGGATACTCATCCTGGGTAATGGATCATGACTCTCCAAGTCGACGTCTGAAGGAGACCAATCAAATCATATGGAAGGTATATACATTTTCAGAAATACTTTCGTTCTCAACTGGGTCTCATACCTGATTCATCTCAACAAGATTCCTCGAATCCGTTCAAATCCATTTTCATAGGCCTCGACCTAAATCCACAGTTTAATAGGGTCTCAAACCCGAATTCTCATTTCGTAAACCAAACTGGGACTTAAGCCCGATTTCACAATCCAACCCAATGGGGCCATAAGTGTAACGACCCGTCCTGAATATCGGGATTTAATAATATTTAATTATGATTTACTAATCTGAGATTAGTTGGGTGATTTCGGACGAATTGTGCAAAAAGACCGTTTTGCCCCTGGCGTGGGCAAAACGTTGACTTTTATTTCGGATGGTCAAATGAACTTTGACCGATGACCGTGACGTAGTTCGGGACGTCACGAGTTCATAGACAGGTGGCACGTTCGATTCCGACGTTCGTGGTGGAAGTTATGATGTACGGAAGTGCAAGGGCATTTTCGTAATTTGGCATATTATGGGCCAAATGTTGACTTTTTGACCGGGATGTCCGATGGCCGAGGGCCAAGGACCGTTACGTAGGTTTCGTCGATGCGAATCCAATGACAGGCGGCATGCCGAAATCGGAGATTCGACGACGAAGTTATGGTCAAGGAAACGAACTAACGAACCGAGGCTCCGATTAAAATAATAATATAATAATGAACAGTACCCGGTGACTGAACACACTTGGATGAGTGACAAATGTCACTCATCCCTTAATTTGGGGCTTAAGGCCAGGATCCATGTTTTGGGGGAACATTATGATTATGTTTTATTAATTAATTAACTAAATTATTGTCTAATTTCCATTAAACCTCTTCTGCTTTCTTAGCCGTGTACAACCAAATGCCATTTTCTTCCTACCTTCATTTCTCTTCCAATTCTGAAACTGAGAGTGAGAAATTGGAGAGAATTCAGAGACTAACTCAACTGGGATTGCACGGGGGATTGATCGGGTGAGGGAGACAGAGAAATCGAAAATTTGGTTTTTGGGAGGGAAATTCGAAATGGATGATTTGAGCCGTGAGGATCGAAATTGATGATTCAATTCGACTTCTGGGATCAAAACGAACATCTTTGCTGCAAGAACGAAGAGAAATGGTGGCGGTTTGAGGAAGAACTGAGCTTCCATGGCAGCTCAAAGTCGAGCTTGTGTTCAGTGGGTTTGAGCTAAGTAATTCTCAAATTGACCTTGTAGAAATGTCCCTTACACTCTCACGATGCTAACTGAATGAATTAATTTGGAAACCAGGGACGATATCGTGAAACCCGAATTGAAAACCCGTCGAGGATCGATCGAGAGTCGTGAGGATTTAGACCATGATTTGTGTAATTCGATTTACAGAACTTAAATGGTGATTGATTACAAGGGATCAGTTGAAAGAACGGATTGATTTGATGTTGAATTGGGTGTGATTGAACCGGGTCCTATCGCGGGTTTTTCAACCCGTTTACCAGAGAAACGGGCGAGGATGGTGACTATAGCAGTCACTGTAGCAGGCGCGTGGCTTTCACGCGCAGCCACTCACGGCGGCGCGTGACGGCGCGTGGGCACGAATCTCGAGGTGAGGTCAACATGACTTCTGTCCTATTTAATGTAACGAACATTTTGGAATTGGTTTCGTGTCGATTGGACACTGTTTCGTTATTGTTCGGGATGTCCGAAGGTTTTAAATCCAGTTTAAAAATACTTAAAAATTCGGGAAAATTATTGGACTTGAATAGGATGGTAATGATGAGGTTAGTAATCCTCTAATGTGATTTGAACAGGATTGGGAGTCCCGGTGATAGTGGTGTGGCCCGGGAAGGCCTATGGCACGCGTATCGAGGCGCTCGGTTAAACGGTCTGTGAGTGGACATTGGTTTCATAAATTCGATGCATGCATAACTGTTTTATGATTGTTATAATTATGATTAAATGATTTACTTTCGATATCGGTGAATTTAAAATGATTTCACGTATTTCGAGGTGAATTACGTATTTGCACGTAAACCGAGGTTTTCTGGATTTGCACCGATTTCCATAAATGTGGTTGGATATGATTTCATGAAATGGTTACGAACTTGAATAATGTAAAATCGGGCCAGGGGCCCAGTTGAACTATGAAATTCGGGCCAGGGGCCCAGTTAACATGTGGATCGGGCCAGGGGCCCAGTTAACTTGTGAAATCGGGCCAGGGGCCCAGTTGATTTCTACATACGATTGCGGGTCGGGGACCCTAAAATGGAATTGAATAAATGTTTTCTGGTTTACATTTTATATATGTTCACATGCTGGAATCAATAAATGGTTTTGATGATATTTCGGTTATGGCACGTTTCACGGTATTTGGGCATGAGACCCGTTTGATGAAACGTAACGATCGGTTCGGATTTTACCTATGTATACCTATATGTTTTGCATGTGGATATCAATAAAATGTATTTAGTACTGTACTGTATAAATCCTTCCATATTATATTGTCTCCTCCGGATGAGGTACCCCGGAGAGGTCACGGACGTCTAGTACGTCCAGCGTCTATGACGCTAAGCATCGGGGATGCTGTACCCGAACGGGGTTCGGGGATTGAACTCGGAAATTGAGACCCGAGTGGCACGCGTAGCCTTGTGATTGTGACCTTATTGACGTTAGGGACGTCAGACATCAGGGATGTCGGATTGGAGTGTATAGTGCAGTGGCTAAAATTATGGTTATGGTTTATATTATAGGCCTTATGGTTCATATTACTGGATTTATGAAATAACTCTTGGATTGACTTTTGGAAATTGAAACTATGCTTTGGTTTCCGGGCTAAGGCCCTAATGGTTATTTCTAAATAAATGTGTGATCATTGGTTTTTGGCGCATGCATATGGTTTTACTGAGGGGCATAAATGTCTTATAAATGTTTTAAACAGACTTGTTTATTTTCGTCCACTCACAGCTTTTGTTTTCAATGCCCTTCAGGTTGATTCCGGGTACGACTGCAGCAGAGACTTGAGCATCATACACCTCCTCCATCGATCCTTACGCACTCTGGAAGCCCGTTTGGGCAGTGGCAATAGGTTATCCCTTGTCTGACACCTCTTGTCAGACGGGAGCATGGCACATTCCATGGTAATCCTAGGGGGATTGGGATGGGTCGTGTCAAGTGGTATCAGAGCAGGTTTTGCTCTTTTGTGTGCGAAGGACGAGGGTGCGATGTCTCTTTGGGCTGCTGTTCCGTTGTCAACCTGATAGATAGTTTTGGGTTTGTATTGTGGATTTGGTGTGTTTGGCTCGATACGCCGTGCATTGATGCGATTCAACCCAAGTGGGGTTGTATATGATTAACTGGTAATGTGGGACCGTCGGTTCGGTCATGTGATGATGGATTGTTGTGCCACTGGGCACAGCTAGGTTCAGGGAACCCCATTGGAATAATGTTATGGAAGTACGAAACTCAGTCGAGTATTGGTCTAAGTTTTGGACCCTAGTAGTGTTGGCTAGTGTACGGGGTGTTGGTGCATCGGAGTTAGCCGATGACCTTCGTGGTGGAATCCACGATGGAACCCACGTTGAGTTGATGATTGGATTGGATTTGACGTCTATATGATGTCAGGACCGCGGGGTCGGTCAGGTTGTGGATTTTACTGCAGAAGGCAGTTGGGTTCGGTGGAACCCTAGGGTGTGATTTTGGAACCCTAATTTATAATCGATGGACTGGAAAAGTGAACTTTGAATGAGAACTTGTGTTGCGACGGGCGGCGAAGGTCGTGGATGACCATGTGGATGACTCAAGAGAGTCTAGTTAGGATTATGGGTTTCGATCCACGGATGCGGTTATGAGATGAAAAATGGAATCCCGTGTTGGATCGAATATTAGTGTGATGTGTGGATACGGATCTTGACAACGATGACTGTTGGTCGACAGCTGTGTCGAGATAACTGGCTATCGAGGGTATTTAGTGTGGCTTTCACACTTGGGGATCAGGGGATGTTCAGGGAACGTCCATTATCCTGATGTGCCAGTGGTCAAATTGGAGGTACCCATAGTCGTGGGGTACGAGTGCTGTTACGGGATCGTCGTTCGTAATGAACGGAGATCTAGGGTAACAACTTAGCACACAGTGTGCTAGCATGGGTGTTCGTGTGCTATGTATGGATGTTGGTATGGTGATACCTTTATGCCAATACTAGTATGGATGCTTGTGTGCTGATACTAGTGTTGATGATGGTGCGTTGGTGCTAGTACTAGCGCTGGTGCTGGTGACAGTAATTGTGATGACGATGAGCCACCAGCTGGGGTGTGACTCTGTCATGATGAACAGATGATTGGTATCTGCGACTCAGTGGTGGTTGAGTCTTGGACTGGATGGGATCCAGTGGAGGTTGTGTCGTGTTGGGATGAGTTCCGAAAGATATACGATGACTTGTGATGAACGGATAAAATGGTATGATTGAAACTTGGGGAATCTAGGGACGATGTTCCCTACGTCATGAGAATCAGTGGATTTGGGGAGTTGTTGTCAACTCCGAGATTGGTAAGATTGTTTACCTCTAATATCCTCAGAGGGTACAAGGAAATTATTGAAATTGGAAAGTCGAGGAAAACCATTCGTGGTATTGATGTGTGATGTTGTGATTGTGAATCACTTGGAACCTGAGGATTGAACCTGTAAAGGTTGAGATAAGAGACGAAGGCAGTATGGTATGCACATCCAGGCAGAGTTGAGGAAATTTCCGTTCGGAATCGGGGTGTGTGCGTACGTGAGTATTGGCGGACGTGAGGTCCGAGTAATGAATTGATTTTGGACACGTGGTGGTCCAAGTGGGGTATGGACATGGGCAGTCCAGTAGTTGGACTTGACATCTCATTGGGAGCATGTCTGTTTCCATCATGGTTGGAACTCCCGTTTCGGGGAGAGTTGTGATTGGGAGACGAGAGGAGTGCTCGTTTCCACATGGGTGATTGGTATTCCGAAGTCATTGGGGTTGACTTCTTATTTTCTGCCGTGGCAGATGATGATTGTTGCTACCAGTACGTTGAGCGTGTATTGGTTGGTGGACCCATGTTTGGCTTGGGGTCATTGGGCACAGGAGGTTGTGTATATTTTGGATTTGGTGGTGAAATGCGAGGTCATCTTTCCACCAAGGGAAATTTGACGACGGATTCAATTGAGGGTGTAAGACCCTACGATCAGCTTTCAGATGGATTGTTAGCTATGTGGGCATGTGTGGATCCTAGGTGGATCTGATTTGTGATGTTGTCGTCTTTGGACGATGTGACAATCTAGGATCGTGATGTTACTTGTCGGATGATGTAGCGATGGATCTGGGTTGTGATCGTGATGATCCAGATTGGATGAGAGTTTAACACTCTTACCTTGGTATGTGAGTCGTAAATGACGGGACTGAACTTCTTTTCGGAGTGAGTCCTTATGGTTTGTGACTTGGTTGAGTGGGTTTCCGATGTGGTCGAATTTTGTCAACCTTTGACGTGTGAATATTGGGATTGGCTTCCCTATGAAGTCAATCGAGTGTTTTTGACAGGCAACCGATAGGTTCGGTTATGTTACGTCTTGATGGACGTAAACGAGATTTTGGGTTTTGGAACCGAATTTCTGGGTGACGATTCAGGATTCGATTGCGAAGCTCGAAAATGGATTACCGGATTTGGGTGCGGAATGATTATTCCAATGCTAGCTTACGGAATAATGATTTCGGATTCGGATTTGGAAATGGATTAAAATATATGATGTCTGGGTTCGGGTTTGGGATTTCTTACGAAATTGCGAAATTCGAATTCGGAATAGGAACTAGATGACGGGTGGAGCTCGTTTTGTCTCATGATGGTTTGGGCAAAGGTACTTCATTACTAGTACGCGTCTGGCTATGACCTGGGTGGTTGTAGGCGGATTGTTGGATTGATGTACGTACAGGGTATGTTATACGAGGATTGATACTGGTTAGGCTGAGTGGTGCCTAAATGGCGGTACATGGGATGTAGCAGTGGTGTGTGATCAAACGTGTTGGTAATCGGCTTTGTTCCGAATCATTTGTTTGGTTGTGATCGTGGACTGGACATTGGATACAGTGCGCTGTGCAGAGTGATTTTGTCGGGTTCAGTGACTGTATGAGCAGGTGCTCTTAGCCACGGTTGGCTAGTGGAACCCTAGTATCGAGATGTGTGATCACTGCTGGGCTGGTATTCAATGTGTTCCAGTTACACCACTTGGTTGGGTTAATTGACGGTGTACGTACACTCAGGATGAGTGAATTGGTGGTCTGAGTAACCACGAGTAGCCTTGTGTGACTTGATCACACCGTGATTTCCCAGCGTCTTGGTTCGCTGAGGGAGTCGGCGATTATGGACATTGAGATTAATTTGTGTCGCAGGATTGGGCGTGCCCTGCGAATTGTGATCATGTGTTGATCTTACGCTACATCGAGAGTGATGTAGTGCGTGGCGTTGTCACTGAGTAGCTGATGGTTGGGGCTTTACTAGGGTGGTAAAGCTTAGTGATGACAGTTTGACTGATGGCGTCAGCATGGACTAACAAATGAGATTTGGTGACTCCCAATGGGATCGAATGTAAAGATTTATTGGCAATGGAAAGGAACCCTCTAGCTGAAGGAGTCAGCTAAATGGTTAAGCGATTTTATCGCAGATCTGGTGATCATTTCCACTCGAGGTGGTCGAGTGTTGTTGCTATTATGACGTATGACTATGATGGGATGTCTGGGTGCAGACGAGACTGGTGTTGTTCCAGTATGTGGGTGTACAAGTGTACACATGGTATGTGGTCGAAATGTTTTCCACAAGGTGGTTGTGGAATAAGGTTATTGGTAATTTCGAGGACGAAATTCTTTAAGGAGGGAAGGTTGTAATGACCCGTCCCGAATATCGGGATTTAATATTATTTAATTATGATTTACTAATCTGGGATTAGTTGGGTGATTTCGGACGAATTGTGCAAAATGACCGTTTTGCCCCTAGGCGTGGGCAAAACGTTGACTTTTATTTCGGATGGTCAAATGGACTTTGACCGATGACCATGACGTAGTTCGGGACATCACGAGTTCATAGACAAGTGGCACGTTCGATTCCGACGTTCGTGGTGGAAGTTATGATGTACGAAAGTGCAAGGGCATTTTCGTAATTTGGCATATTATGGGCCAAATGTTGACTTTTTGACCGGGATGTCCGATGGCCGAGGGCCAAGGACCGTTACATAGGTTTCGTCGATACGAATCCAACGACAGGCGGCATGCCGAAATCGGAGATTCGACGACGAAGTTATGGTCAAGGAAACGAACTAACGAACCGAGGCTCCGATTAAAATAATAATACAATAATGAACAGTACCCGGTGACTGAACACACTTGGATGAGTGACAAGTGTCACTCATCCCTTAATTTGGGGCTTAAGGCCAGGATCCATGTTTTGGGGGAACATTATGATTATGTTTTATTAATTAATTAACTAAATTATTGTTTAATTTCCATTAAACCTCTTCTGCTTTCTTAGCCGTGTACAACCAAATGCCATTTTCTTCCTACCTTCATTTCTCTTCCAATTCTGAAACTGAGAGTGAGAAATTGGAGAGAATTCAGAGACTAACTCAACTGGGATTGCACGGGGGATTGATCGGGTGAGGGAGACAGAGAAATCGAAAATTTGGTTTTTGGGAGGGAAATTCGAAATGGATGATTTGAGCCGTGAGGATCGAAATTGATGATTCAATTCGACTTCTGGGATCAAAACGAACATCTTTGCTGCAAGAACGAAGAGAAATGGTGGCGGATTGAGGAAGAACTGAGCTTCCAAGGCAGCTCAAAGTCGAGCTTGCGTTCAGTGGGTTTGAGGTAAGTAATTCTCAAATTGACCTTGTAGAAATGTCCCTTACACTCTCACGATGCTAACTGAATGAATTAATTTGGAAACCAGGGACGATATCGTGAAACCCGAATTGAAAACCCGTCGAGGATCGATCGAGAGTCGTGAGGATTTAGACCATGATTTGTGTAATTCGATTTACAGAACTTAAATGGTGATTGATTACAAGGGATCAGTTGAAAGAACTGATTGATTTGATGTTGAATTGGGTGTGATTGAACCGGGTCCTATCGCGGGTTTTTCAACCCGTTTACTAGAGAAACGGGCGAGGATGGTGACTGTAGCAGTCACTGTAGCAGGCGCGTGGCTTTCACGCGCCGCCACACACGGCGGCGCGTGACGGCACGAATCTCGAGGTGAGGTCAACATGACTTCTGTCCTATATAATGTAACGAACATTTTGGAATTGGTTTCGTGTCGATTGGACACTGTTTCGTTATTGTTCGGGATGTCCGAAGGTTTTAAATCCAGTTTAAAAATACTTAAAAATTCGGGAAAATTATGGGACTTGAATAGGATGGTAATGATGAGGTTAGTAATCCTCTAATGTGATTTGAACAGGATTGGGAGTCCCGGTGATAGTGGTGTGGCCCGGGAAGGCCTATGGCACGCGTATCGAGGCGCTCGGTTAAACAGTCTGTGAGTGGGCTTTGGTTTCATAAATTCGATGCATGCATAACTGTTTTATGATTGTTATAATTATGATTAAATGATTTACTTTGGGTATCGGTGAATTTAAAATGATTTCACGTATTTTGAGGTGAATTACGTATTTGCACGTAAACCGAGGTTTTCTGGATTTGCACCGATTGCCATAAATGTGGTTGGATATGATTTCATGAAACGGTTACGAACTTGAATAATGTAAAATCGGGCCAGGGGCCCAGTTGAACTATGAAATTCGGGCCAGGGGCCCAGTTAACATGTGGATCGGGCCAGGGGCCCAGTTAACTTGTGAAATCGGGCCAGGGGCCCAGTTGATTTCTACATACGATTGCGGGTCGGGGACCCTAAAATGGAATTGAATAAATGTTTTCTGGTTTACATTTTATATATGTTCACATGCTGGAATCAATAAATAGTTTTGATGATATTTCGGTTATGGCACGTTTCACGGTATTTGGGCATGAGACCCGTTTGATGAAACGTAACGATCGGTTCGGATTTTACCTACGTATACCTATATGTTTTGCATGTGGATATCAATAAAATGTATTTAGTACTGCACTGTATAAATCCTTCCATATTAGATTGTCTCCTCCGGATGAGGTACACCGGAGAGGTCACGGACGTCTAGTACGTCCAGCGTCTATGACGCTAAGCATCGGGGATGCTGTACCCGAACGGGGTTCGGGGATTGAACTCCGAAATTGAGACCCGTGTGGCACGCGTAGCCTTGTGATTGTGACCTTATTGACGTCAGGGACGTCAGACATCAGGGATGTCGGATTGGAGTGTATAGTGCAGTGGCTAAAATTATGGTTATGGTTTATATTATAGGCCTTATGGTTCATATTACTGGATTTATGAAATAACTCTTGGATTGACTTTTGGAAATTGAAACTATGCTTTGGTTTCTGGGCTAAGGCCCTAATGGTTATTTCTAAATAAATGTGTGATCATTGGTTTTTGGCGCATGCATATGGTTTTACTGAGGGGCATAAATGTCTTAAAAATGTTTTAAACAGACTTGTTTATTTTCGTCCACTCACAGCTTTTGTTTTCAATGCCCTTCAGGTTGATTCCGGGTACGACTGCAGCAGAGACTTGAGCGTCATACACCTCCTCCATCGATCCTTACGCACTCTGGAAGCCCGTTTGGGCAGTGGCAATAGGTTATCCCTTGTCTGACACTTCTTGTCAGACGGGAGCATGGCACATTCCATGGTAATCCTAAGGGGATTGGGATGGGTCGTGTCAATAAGCCCGATTTCATGATCAACAGGGCATCAAGCCCGATATCACAATAACAGGGCCTCGAGCCTGATTTCACAATCAACTGGGCCTCTAGCCCGAAATCACAACAAACGGGGCCTCGAGCCCGATTTCACAACTAACAGGACCTCGACCCGATATCATAAATCAACGGGGCTTCAAGCCGATTTCAAAAATCAATTGGGCCTTAAACCGGATACCACAGTTAAAGGGGCCTCAAGCCTGATATTACAGCCAACTGGCCTTAAGCCTGAATTCGTAAACCAACGGGGCCCTCGGCTCGATCATATAACTCAAATGGGCCTCCAGCCCGATTTCTCATCAAATCAAATGGACTCTAAGTCTGAGAGTTTCCAATCAAATGGGTCCCATGTCCGATTTCATATTTCCAAATCTGAAACCCGTTCATCAAACGCTCACAGAAAACGTCGTACGTATAGGCATCGTATAAAACCAAAAATCTTGAAATACGTGCAAATACGTAAATACTAGCTACCACAAACAAGCGCACTCATGGCATCACAAAACATGTATTAAAACAATTATAAAACATTTATGCATGCATCAGTTTAGAAAGAAGGGTTCACTCATACACCGTCCAAAGTCGCGCCTCGATACACGCGCCATAAGCGTCTTTCGGGCCAATCATCGCCTCCAGGGTTCCCGAACCTGTTCAAATTAATTTAGAGGGTTACTAATTACTCAAATAACCCCTCACTAAAGGCCCGTAATTTTCTGAAATTTTTAACTATTTTTAAACCCGATCCTAAGCCTTCGGACCTCCCGAACTATATCGAAACGATGTCGATCAACACGAAACTAGTCCCAAAATGTTCGTTACATAGAGTAGATGATTTCACATGTTGGAACCACCCCCAAAAGATGGCCCACGTTCCCACATGCGCCGCCTGAAGTGGCTGCGTGTGGGAGCCACGCGCCACTGTTTAATCATCTTTTTCCTTGGCCAGACGGGTCTAAACCAGCCCGTCCGGTTTAGCACTGTACAACGAGTCTAACTAGACAGGCGTGACCGGTCGAGGGCTATCCTCTCCTCATTTTTCATCCATTTCTTCCCCTTTTGCTTCCAATCTTCCTAATCCAATCCTAGGAACCTAAATATGGAAGCAAAATCACCTAAAACCTATAAAAACCCAATGGTTTGATTTTCCTCCCTCATGGTTCACTTCTCAGTTTCCTCCCCATGGTTCCTCAGCCACTAACCACCACCAAAACTATCTTAAAACCTCGCTAGCAACCTATTATCCTCATTCAACTCGATTAAAATCGTCCCCAACGGGAAAAATCTAAAATAAAAGAAAAATGGGCAAACGCGATACCTTGCCAGACTTGCCTCCGCCGTCCACGGCGGCACTTCTCCTGGCCAGCCACCATCATCATCTTGCCTTCACTTTATTCTCTTGGTCTCAAACATGGTCAGATGGTGGGAGGGTTTAGTGGGATGAAGGGTGCTCGGGTTGGTGGATGGGGAATTGATCGAATAGAAAAGGGGAAGGATGTGCATGAATGGGAAATGATGGGGAATGGACGAATGAGACTTATCATTCATGCACTGGGCCTGGGGAATGATCTGGGGCCCACTAAATGCCAAAAGGCATCCATCTCTTAAAACATGCAATAGTTCCTCGGAACTTTCGTGAATCGTAACTTTCCCCAGGTTGGTTATGGATTCGTATCGACTTGATCTACGCAAAGGTCCTCGGTCCTCGGTCCACGGTCTATGAATCCTCGTTTAATCCCTAATTAGCCTCGCTAATCCGTCATTAAGTCTTAATTAATCTCGATAATTCAGGACGGGTCGTTATAATCTTCCCCCTTCAAGAATTTCGTCCTCGAAATTCAAACCGACCTAATTCCACAACCAACCTGGGGAATCCAATTGTGTCCCCTCTACTCGGGTACTGTCATGTAATGTACACATCCGTCGCAACCACGGTACTTGTCGATACGCACTGTCACTGGTGCCTCCAAAGCTCCAATTCATTCTAGAGAACTACACGTCGGCTCGTACGTCTCACTCGAGATAGTGTCGACGCCTTGCCTGTCACGCGCTCCGACAGGTCAACTATACTAAGTTGATTCTAGATCCTTATAGTTCACCCTTCCGAGACGTTCCAACCTACACCCAGCAGGTTACAACGCGTGCTCCCACTAAGGGCTACCTTTTCCACTCTGACATCATGTCGACTTTTTAGTCTGATGGTTCTTCTCGTCTGACACCTAAGTTAGCTTTTCAGTCTGACGACCTTTCCTATCCGACAATAGGGCTGATATCCTATTCAGCCTCCGATTCGGACAACATCCTCTAGATCCTGCCATCAAAATGGCACGAATCCCATCTCACCAGTCATCCTCAGACCTATGACGTAGGTTTAATCCACCTCGATGCTCACACGAATCGATTCTCTCAATTTTCCATACTCAAAGCTGACTCTCCTTAGATTCCCATCAATACATACCTATCCGAACGCATCGGATACCGATTAAATCCATGACCACCATAGGTCATAACCATCGTGACTAGCTGGTAACTCCCAGCTCTGCTGCGCTTTCACTGCACTACACTGATTCCAACTCCCTCTCGAGCCTCGTATCGTATCTCACCTCACTTAGCGATCTCCGCTGACACCTAGACTCACCTCAAGTCTCAACTGTCGTACTACTAAACCTATAGAATACTCACCTCACCCATCCTGGGTGTATCTGGATCCTAGATCGAATACTCATCTCAGCAGGAAGCACACACAGTCACTAGGGTTCCTCTGGCCCGCACGGCCCTGAGCTCTCGTCTCACCAACTCTCCGAACCCTCTCCAATAACTCTGCTCGAGCACACTCGACGTCCAGTCAATATACCAATATGTTGGAACGCATCCAATCATAGTACTCATCGGTCCGATGTTCAATCGTACGTCACGAGCCAGCCTCAATCCAACACAATCTCTATCCTCAAATCTAACTCGAGGCATCGGCTATTCATCTTTTCTTCATCGATATCCACGTATCGTCGTTGTCTCACCTTTCTCCCCAATTCCAATATCTGTCTTGTCATCTCACCAACTATGCTAAGGGATCCTTCAACAGGCTTACCAACAAATTCTCCTCTGCTCCTAACTTAGCATAATCAGTAAGGTATTTTACTCTGATGACGACCAGACCTCGGTCTAGTCACCTCAATGTCGCCACAATCACCTCAGTCATCCCGATCACCCTTATCGTTACCACATGACCAATCTTGCTCACCTCGGGCACTCACTTGTCACGTCACTAGATGTGACACTACGAATCATCTGGTCTCCAAGTCAATCCAATTTGACCCACAACCTAGGTGTTCAGTTCTTACACACTCTTTGAACCCTTTAGTTGTGATATCACTCCTCGTCGTCCCACCTAGGGACGAATCCAAGAGAATCCAAGATGATGACATCAAAGTTCATCCTATGTCATCCTCCGGCACCCAGCACTATCTACTAAAGAGTCACACTAAGTGACCTTGGAACATCCATCACTAATGCGGAATCAAGTACTCTTTTCATCGTCTCAATCACAACTTCTCTTGATCCTGAAGTTCCAATCACGTTGGAAACATGCTTCTTTTCCAATTACTGAGCTCACTCATTACACGAGCATTCCCGCGACCTCCGCGACCTATACGCAAACGATTTCCAAGTCCCCAACTCAGGAGGTATGGTCAACCGTAGTTTAATGACCCGTTCCGAATTCCGAGATTAGATTAGTGACTAATCACGATTAGTGACTAATCACGATTAGTGAGGTTAATTGGTGATTAGTTGAGCGAAATCGGACGAACGATGCAAAATGATCGTTTTGCCCCTAGGCGTGGGTAAACCGTTGACTTTTTATTCTGGTGGTCAAGTGGACTTTGACCAATGACCGTGAGGTAGTTCGTGAGGTCACGAGTTCATAGACAGGTGGCACGTTCAATTCCGATATTCGAGGAAGAAGTTATGACGTTCGGAAGTTTTAGGGCATTTTGGTAATTATGGTTAAAAAGGGACAAATGTTGACTTTTTTGACCGGGAGGTCCGATGGCCGAGGACCAATGACCGTTACGTAGATCGAGACGATACGAATCCATAGGCAGGCGGCACGCTGAAATCGGACTTCAAACGGGAGAGTTATAGGTCACGGAAGTTTGATTTCACTATGCACGTACTTCGAGACTGTGATGATTTGGCATAATCTGATTGGCTAAGATATTTTCAGTGGGTTGGTCAATTCCCCTAAGTTGTGGATCTACTTAATTAAATATTAATATAATTATTATTTTATAATTAATCTTTCTATCATTCAATCTTAGCCATCCATTTCAATTTAATCCTTAAATCCACACCACTCATCTCATCCATCTCTTCTTTCATCAGATCAAATCATCTTCAAACTTCATTTCCTCTCTTTTCTTCATAACCCGAAAACCCCATAACCCATAACCCTCCATTTTCTCTCTAACACACAACCCACACCTCACCACCATGAACTTGTGAGCTCGTGAGTGACCGTGAGGAAGGACTGAGAGATTGTGACGGCGAGCCACGGCTGGGGACGGCGGTAGCCACGGCTGGGAGGTCAAACCCGTGAGGTAAAACATTCAAAATTCCTAAAATCGTTTTGTTGCTTTTTGTTAAATTCTAAGGATTGGGTAAGGTTTCTGGGGACTCTAGGTTCTGTTAGGATTGGTTTCGAGGCCTAGGACGGCCGGGAACGACAGTGGACGGTGGAGGAAAACACCTCCGCCATGGCCGAGTTTGAAGGGACGGTTTTGGTGGGTTTTTCTTAGTTTTTAATGTCTAAAAAGATTAGAAATAGGATTAGGAAGGTATTAGGATCAAAAGGGATTAAAATGGACTGTAAACGGACAGGATTGGGCCTTGAACCTGTCCAGACTGGTTCGACCCGATCCAAGTTGCAGGAACCGGTTCGTCTCACGAAGGAGACGATAAATAGTGCCCGCGCGTGGTCTTCACGTGCAGGGGATTCCTAGAGCGCGTGGGGGCGCGTTCCCAATCTTTTGGGAAAGTGTTCAACATGTGAAACACTCTATTCGATGTAACGAACATTTTGGGGCTGGTTTCGTGTCAATCAGACACCGTTTCGATAATGTTCGGGGCATCAGAAGGTTTCGGATCAGGATTAAAAATAATTAAAAAATCCGGAAAATTACGGGGCTTTTTTGGGAGGTTAATTAAGTAGTTAGTAACCTTCTATTATGATTTTGACAGGTTTGGGAGTCCCGGTGACAGTGATTAGCTCGAGAGAGCCGTATGGCACGCAAATCGAGGCGACAGCTCAGACGGCATGTAAGTGGACCTTGGTTTTCTAAATTGGTGCATGCATAAATGTTTATTATATGTTTTAATACATGTTTGGCAATGCCATGGGTGCATTTGTGTTTGGTTACGTATAGGCTTGTATTTCGAGGTTTCGGCCCTATACGGTGCCTATACGGGTCTGTATTTCTTTATTGGTGTAAATGAAATGGTTTTGGATTTCCAAAAGGATAAACTCGGGTATGAGACCCATTTGTTTTTGTCTCGCGCATATGACCCTATTGATGACCTACGGGTCCGAGTCGTGGTCGCGGCCGATGCTTGGTGCACATCGACAGACGACGTGACGCTCACCTCCGGATTGGGATATGTTCCTTCCGGAGAGGTTACGATGCACGATTCGTGGTCGGGCAGCCTTAGAAGGCTCGACTTCGGAGTGCTGACAGTTCAGGATAGCGATCGGTGATGAGTGTACCATGATCTTATGGTGGTCGCGTCGTTTGATACGTTCACGGCGACATACCAGGATTAAGGGTGGTCATGGATGGATGGTTGCACACATCACTACGATCAGAGTCGTGACTGACCTTGAGATATCTGGCAGGATGCCCATCTGATGTCGTATGTTCGGGCACGAGACCCAGTTGTTTTACATTGATGATTTCGGGTCAGTGACCCTAGATGAATTTCTAAGTTCATGTCGATTTATGGGAACCGGCATGAACCCTGGAAAGGTTATTGTGGTACATGACGGTTTATGGGAACCGGGCATGGAGGATTTTTTCTATATATATATATATATATTTAATCATATATATATATATATATGAATGGCATGGATGTTATAGCTCATGACGGTTCAGGGGAACCAGGCATGAATATTTATGTTATGTATATATATATGTTCATATACCTTCCTTTACTTCTACTATCTCCTCCGGGGAGGGTCGTTGGCCTGGGTGGACCTTAGAGTAGTCACGGAGCACTGACTGAGTGGGAGTCGCCCCCGTTGGGTTCCTTACTCTCAGGAAGGTTTGTACTATAACCTCAGGATGGGTCATTGGTCTACGGACATTGACCTTGGATTCTGAGAGACTTGGGTTTGAGACCCTGGTAGCACGCACGTAGCTTTGGAAACCGTGCACAGGATTTGGGCAGTGGCCCGTGTACTTAGTTTTAGTATGGAAATGGTTTTGGGCTGAGTCCCTTATGGATTTGGGCAGTGGCCCGTATATTTGATTTTATTATGGTTTTGGGCTTAGTTCCCACATGTCGTTATTTCAGATAAATGGATTTCGAATGCATGCATGCTTTTTAGTAAAGTTGACAAATGTCTTTCTTATGAAATGTTTTTATAAACTCTTGTTTTGTCCACTCACAACTTTTAATGTTTTGACTGCCCTTCAGGTTGACAGCAGATGTGGACTGTAGCAGAGACCAAGATATCGCATACCTCCTTCGGATCCTGGCGTACTCTGATAGCCCGGGAGGGCAAAGGTCGGAAATATCATTTATCTGACAATTCGTGTCAGACAGGAGCAGGGTCATCTCGCGGTAATCCCGGGGGGATTGGGATGGGTCCTGTCAGCGTGGTATCAGAGCTCAGTTAGCTCATATCAGAGCATAGGATTGCTTATCAGAGCACAGTTTGCTCTTACGGTGCGCACAGGTTGAGGATGTGATATCTGAATGGGCTACAGTTCGTGGTCAACCTGATAGTTGGGATGCCGATATGATAGTTAGTAGGACTGGATCATGGATCATGTTGATTCAGCATCTGATGTCGAGTTGCCATAGTTCTGTTGTGGTTGGCAGTGTTGGACCCTACGTAAGGATGAACGTATTCGTACGCTAGATTGTGATCGTGAGATGGTTAGTTGGGATCATTTTCAAGATGTCGTAGGATCGGTTTGGCGATAGTTCGGAATTGTGACCAACCGTTGGTCGAATTTGGATGATTGGACTTTGTTGAGTTAAATGGATTTACTGCTCCTGGTGGTTAGCAGTCAGGTTCGTGAAATCCTAGTTGGATTGACGGTAGGAATGGATTGATGTCTTTTCGATGTCAAGAACGCGGAGACGGTCAGATTGTGAATTGTATTGCAGTTGGTAGCTTGCAGTTGGGTTCAGAGTGACCCTAGAGTATGATTGTGGAACCCTACCTTATGGCGTATGGTTCGGAAAGGTGAGTTGGCGAGTGGTTTGACTTTGACGACTTTTCGGAGTCGATACCGACTATCGGACATGTCTGGTCTAGTCATGTCAGCTTGTGTTAGGACTGCACTCTGCAGGCGAGGTTTTACTTATCGGTTAAACCTAGTTGGTTGTCGTACGACTCAGTTGTGATGGATTTTTGGTACAGCTAAGGTCATGGGCGACCTGGTAGACGACATTGGTTTAGTCGAGTTACTACATGTTAGAGTTTGGTTGGACAGGTTACCATGGTTGGCACTTGTCGATGGAATCCCTGAGTAGGGATACAGAGTAATTAGTACGGGTGATTGATTCCGTTGGATGCGGAGTCTACATCGTGATGTCTAGTGGTTAGGTCTGCATGAGTATGTGGCAGGCGCTACTACTGAGAGTGGTTGTAGTTACGATTGTTGGGAATCGGGGACGTTCGGGGGATGTTTCCTTTTCTCGTATGAGATGTCAGGGTGACTGTACCCAGAGTTTTGGGTACGAGGGAGGCAGAGTTTCTCCTTTTCTAGCAGAGGTACGAGATCGTCGCTCGGTATGAGCGGAGAGCCAGAGTTATCTGTTTCGCACACTAGATGATGATGCTCGTGTGCTGGTGCTGGTTGCGTGCACTTATACTTGTGTGGATGTCTGTGTGCTGGTACTAGCGCTGGTACTGGTGCCGGTGATTGTGATGACGGTGAGTCACGGGTCGGGATATGACTTCGTCGAGATGAGCATATGTTCGGTATCCGTGGTTCGGGAGTGCATCATGGATAGTGATGGACTGGATAGGATCCTGCGGTAGTTGAGGAGTAAGGATCGAGTACTGTCATGGGGGATTAGTGACCAGTTGGTCAGACTCGATCTGTCGCGGGGTTTAGCGACCAGTTGGTCAGAATTGGTCAGGATTGGTCAGATATGGTGGTATGTAGAGATTTTTCCAAGGAGTCTGTTGTGACTTTTCAGTCGAGCGGTATATCAGATTAGGATGAATTGACATCTTTTTGGATGTACCTATATGGTCGTAAATGGGCAAGTGTCCGTAAACAGTCAAAAGGGGACACGTGGATGATGTCCAAGTATGTTGTTTCCAATCTGGTTGGAACTTCGGAATCGCGAGAGGTTACGATTGAGGTGACGAGTGGAATGCGGGTTTTCGCATTGGTAATGGTTATTTCGAAGTCATTAGGGTGACTTCTCAGGTTCTACCGTGGTAGATGACGGTAGATGACGTTAGATGGTGATTGTTGTCACGATTACATTGGTCGTGTAAGTGGTTGGTGGACCCAAGATTTATTTTGGGTCATCAGGTGGAATTGAGTATATCGAAGTTAGGTGACTGAGATTTCTCATTCTCTGCTTGGTGGCAGACGAGGTCGGTATACATGGCGTGGTGAGTGCAACGAGTTTGTTCGCATTCACGTAGGATAATTTTGATGTCATCGTGTTAGATAGTACTTGGTTTTTCCTCGGTGGAATGACAAGGATTGATAAGAGGTAATCAATGAGAACCCATAGTCTCGACATGTCTCGTCGTTAACTGAGATGTGGGAAATGGTTGAGGACTTTAGACGACGTGACGAAAATCCTTTTGAAATCATTCTTTAAACCTTTCAAGGATTCATGACCGGCCCCCATAAGCCGTCATGAACCCTAAAATCCTTTCAAGGGTTCATGCCGGTTCCCATAAACTGTAATGAACCATAAAAACCTTCAAGTGTTCATGCCGGCCCATATAAACCGTCATGAACCGTAAATCCATTTATGGGTCCCTGACCCGAAATCATAATTGTAAAACGTAACTGGGCCCTAAGCCCGAATCCACTTACAAACAGGACCTGTGGTCTGAATCGTAAACCAACTGGGCCTTGTTCCTGATTTCATAAACTAAATGGGCCTCGTGTCCGATATGTAAGTCAACTGGGCCTCGTGCCCGATTCGCAAGCTAATTGGGCCTCTGGCCCGATACGTAAACCAACTAGGCCTCCAGCCCGAATGCCTTGTTAAATCAAATGGAATTTAAGTCCGAGAGTTTGTAAATCAAATGGGTATCATGCCCGATTGCATATTTCTAATTCCGAAATCGATTTAAGAACCAATTGGGCCTCTAGCCCGAGAACATCACTAAAAGTACTTCGAGTCCGAGGGTTTCCAAAACAAATGGGTCTCGAACCCGAGCTTACCTTTTCAAATCCAAAACTTTTTCATTAAACTATTTCCAAAACCATAAGTACGAAAAATCAGAGTAAAATTGAAAACCTCGATTTACGTGCAAGCACGTAAATCACCTCAAAATGCGTGAAATCATATAATTCACCAATATCCAAATCAACATCATAGAATCACATTCATAATCCATATAAAACATTTATGCATGCATCACAATTTAGAAATCAAGGTCCACTCACAGACCGCCCTAAGTTGCCGCCTCGATTTACGTATCGTAAGCCTCACCGAGAAAATCGTCGTCACCTGGACTCCCAAACCTGTCCAAATCAATCTAGAGGGTTACTAACTACCTAATTAACCTCTCATTGAAGCCCCGTAATTTTCCCGAATTTTTAACTATTTTAAATCTCGAACCTAAACCTTCCGATGTCCCGAACATTATCGAGACGGTGTCCGATCGACACGAAACCAGTCCCAAAATGTTTGATACATCGAATAGAGTGTTTCACATGTTGAACACTTCCCCATTGGACCGCTCACGCACCCTCACGTGTATCCCAAAGGGGCTGCACGTGAAGGCCACGCGCCGCACTGTTCATCCCTAACCTTGCGACGGACCAGGTTTGACTGGTTTGAACCGGCCGAACCGGTCTGGACCGGTCCAGAGCCCAAAATCATCCATTTTCTGTCCATTTCATCCATTTTTTATTCCTAAAGCTTCCTAATCTTGTTTCCTATCTATTTAACATTTAAAAGTATAAGTAAACTCACAAAACCCGTACCTCCTTGATCGGCCATGGCAGTTGTCACTGCAACCTCCACCCGTCGTGCTTCCCAACAGTCCAAGCACTCGAAAACCATCTCATTTGTCTCACCATACCCCCAGAAGCATAACACAATGGTTAGGTTCGATCAAAAACCAATAAAAACCAAGTTTCGAAATTTAAAACCAAAGCTTACCTTCTCGGGTTCTCCGGCCACCGTCCACGGCGGACCATGCCGTCAGTGCCACTCTCGTCGTCTCATTCCCCTCTTCATTTTTCAGTCACAACTCAGACACTATTAAGGAGGTTTGGATGGTTTCCATGGAGGGGGGTGTTTGGGTTGCTTATGGAGAACATGAAGAATGGTGTTTGGTTTAAGGGAGAGAAATGAAGATAATATCTTATGAGAGAGGGAAGTGAAATGAAGGGTGAGGATTGAGAGATTTGTTGAAATGGAGGGTTAGGATTTAGGGGTAAATAGACTATATTATAAAATAATAATAATAATAATAATAATAATAATAATTAATTAGGATAGATCCACAATTTAGGGGTTTGGGCCAATGGGATGAGTGACACTTGTCACTCGTCCATGGGTCTCACCAAAATATCTGACCAATCAGATTATGCCACTTAATCATTGCCACGTAATGCGTGCATAGTGAAATCGAACTTCCGTGATTAACGAGGAACGCTCCTGATCCCATTTGACATGGAGTGTCAGACCAAGGAAAATTTAAAACCTTTAGCCCGAAGGTTTCCAGAGTACGCCAGGATCCGGAAGAGGTATGCGATATCTCGGTCTCTGCTACAGTCCGTATCGTAATTAACCTGAAGGGTATTAAAAACAGAAAGACTGTGAGTGGACAAAAAGTAATACTTCAGAAATATATTTTATAAAAGTCCTTTATATCCTTCACTAAAAAGCATGCATGCATAGTAAAACCATTTATCCAATCACATATGTTTAAACAACCATAATCATACGGGCTCCTGCGAAAAACCATTTACAGAAAACCGTAACATAGTAAACATATGTAGGATCTTCGCCCAAATACATTTATCATCATAAAACAAAATTTCCCAAACCACTTGAAATCATGTTTATCCATATATTTCATATCACCAATCCTGTCACGGTAATCTAGAGCTACGCGCGTGCTACCCGAGATCTCAAACCCAAGTCTCTCCAGGGTACACCCAGGTTAATGTCTGTAGATCAATGACCCTCCCCGGAGGTTATAATACATAGCCTTTTTGAGAGCAAGGTACCCAACTGGGGGGCGACTCCACTCAGTCAGTGCTCCGTCATTACTCCGGGGTCCTCCCAGACCAACGACCCTCCCCAAAGTAGACAATACATATATAAAGGATGGCATACGAAAAACCTTTTGAAATCATTCTTTAAACCTTTCATGAATTCATGCCCGGCCCCAATAAGTCGTCATGAACCATACAATCTTTTCAAGGGTTCATGTCGGTTCCTATAAACCGTCATGAACCATAAAAACCTTTCAAGGGTTCATGTCGGTCCCCATAAACCGTCATGAACCGTAAATCCACTTGTGGGTCCCTGACTCGAAATCAAAATAATAAAATGTAACTGGGCCCTAAGCCCAAATCCACTTACTAGGCCTCGTGCCCGATTTCGTAAACTAAATGGGCCTCGTGCCCGATTTCGTAAACTAAATGGGCCTCGTGCCCAATACGTAAGTCAACTGGACCTCGAGCCCCATTCGCAACCTAACTGGGCCTCCTGCCCGATACGTAAACCAACTGGGCCTCCGGCCCGAATGCCTTGTTAAATCAAATGGACTTCTTATTCGAGAGTTTGTAAATCAAATGGGTTTCATGACAGATTCCATATTTGCAATTCCGAAATCGATTTAAGAACCAACTGGGCCTCTTGCCCGAGAACCCCACTAAAAGGACTTCGAGTCCGAGGGTTTCCAAAACAAATGGGTCTCGAACCCGAGCTTACCTTTGCAAATCCAAAACCGTTTCATTAAACTATTTCCAAAACCAAAAGTACGGAAAATCAGAGTAAAACTGAAAACCTTGATTTACGTGCAAGCAAGTAAATCGCCTCAAAATGCGTGAAACCATATAATTCACCAATATCCAAAACAACATCATAGAATCACATTCATAATCCATATAAAACATTTATGCATGCATCAAAGTTTAGAAATCAAGGTCCACTCACAGACCGTCCTAAGCTGCCACCTCGATTTGCATGCCGTAAGCCTCACAGGGCAAATCGTCATCACTAGGACTCCCAAACCTGCCCAAATCAATCTAGAGGGTTACTAACTAACTAATTAACCTCTCATTGAAGCCCCGTAATTTTCCCGAATTTTTATCTATTTTAAATCTCGAACCTAAACCTTCTGATGTCCTGAACATTATTGAGACGGTGTCCGATCGACACGAAACTAGTCCCAAAATATTCGTTACATCGAATAGAGTGTTTCACATGTTGAACACTTCCCCATTGGACCGCTCACGTGCTCTCAGGCGCCGCCCAAAGGGGATGCGCGTGAAGCCCACGGGCCGCCCAAACTGGATGCGCGTGAAGCCCACGCGCCCACTGTTCATCTCTAACCTTGCGACAGACCGGGTCTGACTGGTTTGAACCGGCCGAATCGGTCTGGACCGGTCCAGAGCCAAAAATCGTCCATTTTCGGTCCATTTAATCCATTTTTGATTCCTAAAGCTTCCTAATCTTGTTTCCTATCTATTTAACATTTGAAAGTATAAGCAAACTCACAAAACCCGTACCTCCTTGATCGGCCATGGCGGTTGTCACTGCAACCTCCACCCGTCGTGCTTCCGGTCATTGAAGCACTCGAAAACCATCCCATTTGTCTCACCAGACCCCCAGAAGCATAACCCAAAATGGTTAGGTTCGATCAAAAACCAACAAAAACCAAGTTTCGTAATTTAAAACCAAAGCTTTCCTTCTCGGGTTCTCTAGCCACCGTCCACGGCGGACCATGCCGTCAGTGCCACTCTCGTCGTCTCATTCCCCTCTTCATTTTTCACTCCAAACTCAGACACTAATGAGGAGGTTTGGAGCGTGTTCATGGAGGGGGGGTGTTCGAGTTGCTTCTGCAGAACATGAAGAATGGTGTTTGGTTTAAGGGAGAGAAATGAAGATAATATCTAATGAGAGAGGGAAGGGAAATGAAGGGTGAGGATTGAGAGATTTGTTGAAATGGAGTGCTAGGGTTTAGAGGTAAATAGATTAAATTATAAAATAATAATAATAATAATTAATTAGGATATATCCACAATTTAGGGGTTTGGGCCAATGGGATGAGTGACACTTGTCTGATTTGGACGTGCCGTTTGTCTATGGATTCGTATCGACCCGATCTACGTAATGGTCCTCGGTCCTCGGACCTCGGCCATCGGACGTGGCACCTGTCTATGAACTCGTGATGTCCCGAGCTATGCCACGGTCATCGACCAAAGTTCATTTGATAGCCAGAATGAAAAGTCAATGTTTCAGCCACGCCTAGGGGCAAAACGGTCATTTTGCATCATTCGTCCGATTTCGCTCTACTAATCGCCGAATAACCTCACTAATACTAATTAGTCACTAAGCTAATCCCAGAATTCGGGACGGTTCGTTACAGGTCTCAGCCAAAAAATAGTTTCCGTAGGGACTCAGCCCAAATCAACATACGTGGGTTTCAGCCCAAAACCATATCCAAAGCATAGAACACGAGGTCTCCGCCCCAAACCATTTCCAAAACATCGAATGTTGCGTCTCCGCTCCAAACCACTTTCCGTAAGAAAACCTCATACGTATAGACATACATATAACCCATCCTCGACACTTCCGAGAAGATGCCAACTCGGGGCACACAGCCCCTAGAGAACACATCTTCGATATATGTCACGATTCATCTCTATACTAGTGTGCACAATACTCGGGGTCTCCCTTACCCCCATGAATTCTACGTTCGGGTGGCTCTATCTCTGGATTGAGTCCGAGCTCTATCTCCGAATTTAGTCCGAGCATCTCTCCGGAATCTGGTCCCGGACCACATCATAACTCCCACTCCCAGAATGTGCTCCTTATGGGGATACTCATCCCGGGTAGTGGATCGTTACTCTCCAGGTCAACGTCTGGAGGAGACCAATCAAATCATATGGAGGGTATATACATTTTCAGAAATACTTTCTTTCTCAACTGGGTCTCATACCCGATTCATCTCAACAGGATTCCTCGAATCCGATTCAAATCCACTTTCACAGGCCTCGGCCTAAATCCACAGTTTAATAGGGTCTCAAACCCGAATTCTCATTTTGTAAACCAAACTGGGACTTAAGCCCGATTTCACAATCCAACGGGGCCTCAAGCCCGATTTCATGATCAACAGGGCCTCAAGCCCGATGCCACAATAACGGGGCCTCGAGCTCGATTTCACAATCATTTGAGCCTTTAGCCCGAAATCACAACGAACGGGGCCTCGAGCCCGATTTCACAACTAATGGGGCCTCAAGCCCGATTTCATAAATCGACTGGGCTTCAAGCCCGAGTTCACAAATCAACTGGGCCTTAAGCCTGGTACCACAGTCAAAGGGGCCTCAAGTTCGATATTACAGCCAACTGGGCCTCAAGTCCAAATTCGTAAACCAACGCTGCCCTCGGTGTTAGGACCCATCCCAAATCCCCCCTGGATTATAACGACCCGTTCTGGAAATCAAGATTTGATTAGTGCTTAATGATGGACTAGTGACGTTAATCAGTGATTAGTTGGGTAATTTCGGACGGACGGTGCGAAATGACGGTTTTACCCCTAGAACTAGGCAAACGGTTGACTTTTTGTTCGGGATGTCACGAGTTCATAAACAGGTGGCATGTAGAATTCTGACATCCGAAGACGAAGTTATGACGTTCAGAAGTGTGAGGGTATTTTGGTAATTTGGTTAAAAAAGGGGTAATTTGTTGACGTTTCATTTGACATGGAATTTTCACGAACTTCAAGGATTGTTAGCTAGATCTCGATCCGCTGAGTACAACAACAGGTGGAACATCATCTTTGGGCTTCAGACGAATTAATTATTGGTCTAAATGTACGGGGGGTAAAATGGTAATTTTGCAAGGCAGGGGTAAAATGGTCATTCGGTTGCATAGGGATTTGTGCCAATTGGATTTGGACATATGGCTGCTCTTGGGAATCTTGCCCATAGAATAGTGGACACCTGGCTACAATCTGGAGGCCTGTAGAATCCTCTCACCGTTTCAAAATATCTCAGTGTGTTTTAAAAGGGTTGTGCAAGGGTTGGAAAGACGGAACATAGTGAGTGTTAACCGTGAGAAATTCCCTCAGACAATTCCTTCAACCCTTTATCGATTGCTCCAGCTTGATAACTGAAAATAATAGTTAGGAAGGACTGGAATAGGAGGGGTGCCACCGTGAGAAGTTACCGTGGACGGTGGTCCTCTGGGAAAACAGAGACCAAGAAAATCGTGAAATCCCAACCCCTTTCAAATCCCATCCTTTGCACTTGTTGTGGGAATCAAAGTTGAACTTGATGATGTAGAGAGTTACCTGGTGGTCACGGCGAAGTTCGACGGTGGCAGACGGCGGCTATTCCCGCAACTGCTCTATTTTGTCATGTTGGCAATTGGACTTTTTGGGACGAGTTGGTCATTTTGAGGATAAGGAGGAGATTCAGAAGGGTCAAATGAGGCGAGTAGGGCCAAGCTCGATGCCCGCCGTGGACGGTGACCGTGGAACTTCAAAATGGTAAGTTTCCCTCCAAAAATGGTAACTTGCGATTCAACCATTGAAAATCCATTGTGTTAATTGGGAGTCGTTCATGGAGGTCCTAGGGATTGTTTGGCACTGGACTCACGGCTGGCGATGGCCAAAATGACGAGGACAGAGAGGAGGAACTCTCTGGTTTTCTTCTTCGAGCTGGAAGGTATAGTTCAGGGCCTCAATTCATGATTTTATTGGATAGATCATTTGTAGAATGTAGGACGAAGGTTTTGGGATTAAAACAAGTTTAAAAGATGAAAAAATGGATGAGAACCGCCTACGCCGGTTCGGTCGAACCGGTCTGAACCGGGCTTAACAAAGGTTGAAGATGAACAGTGTACGGTGTGCAGCCCCTTTAGGCGGCACTTGAAGCCCACGCGCAACCCCTTTGGCCGGCGCGTGTTGGCACGTGGCACGCCTTTTGAGGAAGGTTCCAACATGACTTTTAAAGTATTTGATGTAGCGAACATTTTGGCACTAGTTTCGAGTCAATCAGACATCGTCTCGATATGTTTCAGGATGTCCGAAGGTGTTAAGGCTCGTTTAAAAATAGGTAAAAATACGGGAAAATTACGGGGTTTAAGTATGATCATTGTGAAGTAGTTAGTGACCTTATTATGGGATTTGGACAGGTTCGGGGAAGCCGGTCATAGGGGATTATCCAGGAACGGCGTAAGTGCACGTGTATCGAGGCAACGGTGTAATGGTCTGTGAGTGGACTTTGCTTTCGAACTCTTGATGCATGCATATATGTTTTTTTATGTTTTATATACGTGATTCTATGATTTGGTTTATGATCTTGATGATTTACGATTTTGCAAGTATTTCGAGAAATTGACTTATTTGCACGTTTTACGAGATTTTGATTGATCTTGTGATTTGATCATGGTTTTAAAGATTTGAAATATGATTTGATTTCAAGGTTTTGAAATAGATTTTGGAAAAGTGATTTTGGGCTTAGAGCCCTGTTCATGAGATTTCGATATACGAGCTTTTGGTTTTGGAATTGGATTTCGGAAATGAGATTTCGGATTTTGTTTTGAGGCGTGGAAACGAAATCTGGTTTTGGGTTCGGGATGATGGTTCAGGATGCTAGCTTACGGAATCATTGTTGCGAATTCGGATAAGGATTTTCTATGGTTTTCACTGTTGATTGAAAACTGGTTTTGGGCTTAAAGACCTGGAAAAAGAAAAAGAAAAGAAAACTGATGGATCTGGTTTTGAGTTTAAAGATTCGGTTGAGTGACGGGGGGAGGGCCCTGGATTGATATGTTTTGAGTTTAAAGACTCGGTTATGATACCCCTCGAGGCCTGTGATTGTGTTTTGAGTTTAAAGACTCGTTGATATCCCGGGATGGCCTAATTATTGCACATGGTTTTGAGTTTAAAGACTCGGGCGAACTTGAGATCCAGCAAACTCGCATGGTTGATATTTTCACTGGTTTTTCATTGGTTTTTCAGATGTTTTGGGAAGTGACCCGGATGAATTGGATTTGATGAGTTTTAGGGCTGAGTTCCCTTACTTTGAGATTGATTTGCGGTTTGGCCTGAGGCCCTGGATTGATTGACGGATTTGATTCGGGTTTTCAATAATTGTTTTTCATTGATGGTTTTTAATGTGAAATGGTTTCGTGACTTGGATGTTATATGCATGACTTGGATGTAAAAATGTAATTTCTCTGAACTGTTTTTCTAAATTATTATTTATTTTTGTCCACTCACAGTCTCTTCATGTTTTCGATACCCTCCAAGTTGTAGCGGTACAAGCTGTTGGTGGAGAGAGACGGAGAAATCACACAAGAGATCCACACTAGATTTCGTGCACTCTGGGAAGGCCGAAAGCTTTTGGACGATCGGAAAGAGTTTCCCTTGTCTGACTTACGTGTCACATGGAGGTTGGAAGTCAGTTTAGCCTTCGTGTCATACGTAAGTTAGACGGGAGCAGGATTTAGCCCTTAATCCAGGGGGATTGGGGCGGGTCCTGTCAAATTGGTATCATAGTAGGTTTTGTGCTCTACGGGAAGTTTGACTTCCAGAGCTGGTGGTTTGTCGATTAGCGTGATGTGATACTACTGTGGAAGTGATGTCTCAATGCGGAACAGCCCATCATCTACCTAGATACGCGAGTGATAATGAGTAGTTGTACGCTAGCTAGTGGCATAGTCAGTGGCGAAAGTACGAGAAACTAGGTGATATGTTGCCTGATACGCATTTGGATGTGTTACTTGCTGGCTTTGGACCGGAAAGGATAGCGTGGTGGATGCTGGATATGCTCGATTTTTGGTCGGACCATAGGGTCGGAGGTATGCCAGCGGTTAACCTGGATAGTAGCCAGTGAGCTACAATTGAGTAGGCTGGTCGGTCTGTGGGGCCGATAATAGTCTGTTGAGCTGGTCGTATACGTGTGCCGAGGAGGCCGGTTGATGGTGGTCTGTTGGGCCGGATGGGGTGACGAAAGTATGTACTTGTGACCATTTGGTCAGATTGTTTGAGCTTGGACTTGTACCGCTATGAGTAGCCGGATGCCTCGAGTGACAGGGTTTAGGAAACCACCTTAAGGAATTGAGGGCTTTTCCCCCTAGTTTGGGTCACTAGTGGACATTGGTGTGTACACTTTACGATAAGGGATAGTCTTAGTCGGTTGTGACGACCCGAGTGGTAAGGTTGTGGCGAACTAGTGGCTGTGGGGGGTTTGGACAACCCGTATGGCGACGATGATTTGAGGAACCCCGTGAGATGACTGGTCTAGAACCCGTGAGTTGGGGTTTGTGGTTAGGAAGCTATTGTGGTTGGGCCAATTTACGGCTGGCTTGGAAATGGTGTTGCTAGGAGCAGCCGAGGTAGTGATTGGTTGGTGGACGATTCTGGACGAGTCCAGTGTTTGGTGCTCAGTGTATTGGACTACGAGGGAGGTTAGTTTCCATGACCCCCACATAGATTGAGGGTTTTGGCTCGATAGTAGCAGAGGCTCGGGACTGGTGTGTTGTGAGCGCTAGATCGGAATGATGTGCCACAAGTTGGGATACTTGTAAATGGTCGGATAGGCACATCGAGTTGAGGTTGTGGCCAGTTGTGAAGTGACGGTGTTTGGTAGGAACCACTAACCGAGCGGGGATATGTGATGACCATTGGTAGGTCATGTTTCGGAACTAACAGTCAGGATGTCGTTGGTTTGATCAGAGTAGCGCAGCAGAAGCGCGGTGGACCTATGCTTTGTGTCGGAACGGGATAGGTTTGTATGGACGAGTTAAACCATTTGTGAGGTAGATGTTAGTGGGCTCCCCCTGATATGTTGGCATATGTCGGCAAATGCCGAGGTTGGCATTTGGGTAATGTCGAGGCATGTGCTTGTAATTGTCTAAAATTTGTGATTGACAAACCCGAGGATCATGACTCGGAAGGCTGAGGTTAGAGATCGTTGATTGTGATCCCGAGAATTAGGTACGAGTATGTTAGTGGTGCTTGGGATTGAACCTCAGAAAGTTTGTGATGCAATCATCAAAAAGAGTGATGATTGACATCCTTTTGGATGTGTATACACGGTGTTAACCGATAGGTGAGTTGGTTAAGTTACGGACACGTGGTTGTGATCCGTAGGAGTCGTGGACCGCCTAAGTGTAGCAGAGTTGTCGTTTAGACGGTTGGTCCAATGGTGGAATTCGTGTTTCGGATTGAGTTCCATGGATGGAAAAGGTGGTTATATTTCCAACATGGTTCGAATCTCGGAATCAGGAGCAGTTGTAGTTTAGACGTTGAGATGTGTGTTGATTCCGAGATGGTGTTAGATGTCGCGTGTGAGAGATGGATCTTTTAGAATCGATTTGGGGATTGCTTAAAGGAACTTAAGGAATTGTGACCCCCTTGGTCATGGACACGGGTGGATGTGTTAGGGGGTAGAAAGAGTACTTGGTGATGCCGGAAGTGACCTGTGTGGCGGGTGTCATAGGATTGTGCTAAGTTGGATTCAGGCAGGGTGACTTGTGATGTCCTAGTTGTGGACTATTGAGAGTTCTGTCACGACCCGGCCCATCTAACACAATATTGTCTTCTTTGGGTCCAGCCCTCACGGTTTTGTTTTCGGGAGCTCACGTACAACTTCCCAGTAGGTCACCCATCATGGGATTGCACGAGCCTCAACTCACTTAACTTTGGGGTTCCAATCCCCCTCAAAGCCACTGAGCTCCCAAAAGGCCTTGTTTAGATAGATACGTGCCCACACATATAAGGTACTTCACCTTTCCCTCCCCGAGCGATGTGGGATCATTCACCGATCTTACCTTTCCAAGATCACGGGTATTGCTCACTGTTCTTGCTTCTCAAGCTCACGGGTCTTGCTCACTGTTCTTGCTTCTCAAGCTCACGGGTCTTGCTCACTGTTCTTGCTTCCAAGACCAGGTCTTACAATCCACCCCCTTGGGGCCCAGCGTCCTCGTTGGCACACTTCCGAACAGGGTTTGGTTCTGATACCATTATGTCACGACCCGGCCCATCTAATACAATATTGTCCGCTTTAGGTCCAGCCCTCACGGTTTTATTTTCGGGAGCTCACGTGCAACTTCCCAGTAGGTCACCCATCATGGGATTGAACCAGCCTCAACTCGCTTAACTTTGGGGTTCGAATCCCCCCCAAAGCCACTGAGCTCCCAAAAGGCCTTGTTTAGATAGATATGTGCCCACACATATAAGCTACTTCACCTTTCCTTCCCCGAGCGATGTGGGATCGTTCACCGATCTTACCTTTCCAAGCTCACGGGTCTTGCTCACCGTTCTTGCTTCTCAAGGTCACGGGTCTTGCTCACCGTTCTTGCTTCCAAGACCGGGTCTTACAGTTCCGTTGGAGGATGACGAAAGGAAATGGAAAAAGGAGTGACTATAACTGATCGATATGAGGTTATTAAAGAGAACCCACAATCTAGATGTGCGGTATATAAGATTGATTGGATTTGATACAGTGGTCTAAAACCTAGTCAGTAGGATCCACTTAGGAGTATATGGATCATGATTGGATTTCTTCTGATAGGTTTGAGTAGTTGTGGAACAGCAGGATCGGCTGTGAGAGACAAGTTGGATAGCGTGACCGACTTGGAATTGTGCAGGACATTTGTGGTCTGTCTCGCAGACGTTTGAGTATTGGACTTGGATCTAGTGCGGGGTCTATCCTGTGTACATAATGAGAGGAGCTTGAGGTTCATACTGGTCGGGCGACCCAGGAGACCGGAAGATTCGGAAGTTGACTTGAACTGGTGTTTTCGGAAGACGTGTTGGCCTAGCATTGGAGTGGACCAATGTGATTCAAAAGTAAAGCGTGTTTGACTCGTCGTCAGGTGGTAATCAGTATGATTATAAGGATGTTTGTGTGCCCTGGAAATTTTCACTGTGAAGGTGACGGGTACACTATGGTGGTGTTGGACGGACCTTGGGTGAAGTAGAGCTCGGTTGAGGCCGATGTGAGTTGATTGATGGGTTACCGTAGGATGTCGTTGGAAGTACGTGAGGATATACGCTACGAACTGTGTTGAGGTATTTTAAAATATCTTTGTTTCCTTCAAGGTTCGTAGGGTAGTCCTTGCGTGTGGTTGGTGGTATGCACCGTGGTTCTAGTTGGTGGTAACGGGTGCATGTACTTGGAATGTGTACGCACTGGTTCTGCAGCGGTCGGAACCATGCCGATGTAATTGGACGAGTAGTGTGATGTTCTAGTAGAAGTGTTGGTGAACAGCTTAATGCCGAAGTATGCTGTGAATGGATGGTTAATCAGTGTAGTTCTGATATGATGGTTTTTGACGAAGCATATGGGTCGCATCAGGGTGATTCTGAGTGGTTAATTGGTTATTACGGGCTTCAGTGTTGAGATTAGATGGATACTCCGAGCCATGAGTGCCTGGTGGGACCCTGACATTGAGATGTAACCACAGTTAACCAGATCTGTGATAGGATTCGGTTGCAGACATGTAGTGTGGATTGTGGATGGTATTTCCACAGGTCGACAGTGTTAGTGGTTAGCGGAACCGCTGGTGAGAGGATTGGCTGAATTAGGGGTTTACACGTGTACGTTGTGTCTTCGGTTAGGTCGACGTGGATCGCTGACGGAAGTTGTATGGAACATTGCATGAATCTTGGTGCGTAGGAGTACCGAGACCGGTAGATGCCGTCTTGTGAATGGATGTACTTGAGAATTGTGTTCAACGACGGCGAACTCGCAAGAGGTACTGGGACATTGGTACGAGGTATGCTCGACTCGAGGAGGAGTCGGAAGTGTTGAAACTAGAAGCGGTGATGTGGGGGCGCACCCCGTGTTGGTTGAATCGTGAGTGTCGGCGAGTGTGACGTTAAAGGTACCTTGGGTACGAGTTGAACAGTGTTGACCTTGAAGAAAATCAATGGATTACGAGATGGACTGAAAGTTGGTTGAGTTGGTTTGCTTGGCAGAGATGTGGTGACAGTCTGGGAACTGTCAGGATAAGCCGGAGTGGCAGGTGCTGGACATCAGGTAGGAGACCCAGGTGTGAGACCAGTTAGATTTCCCCCAATTAGTTACGGAAATAAGAGATTCGGAATTTCAGGGACAAAATTCTTTAAGGGAGGTAGATTGTAACGACCCGTCCCTGAAATCGGGATTAGATTAGTAGTTAATGACGGATTAGTGAAGTTAATCGGTGATTAGTTGGATGCGTTCGGACGGACGATGCAAAATGACGATTTTGCACCTAGAATGGGTAAAAATGTTGACTTTTCTTTCGGGCTGTCAAATGGACTTTGACCGATGACCGTGACGTAGTTCGGGATGCCATGAGTTCAGGCACATGTGGCACATCCGATTCTGACATTCGAGGGAAAAGTTATGACACTCGGAAGTTCAAGGGTAATTTGGTAATTTGGTTGAAAAGGGGTAATTTGTTGACTTTCAAACGACATGGCTTTTTCACGTAATTCGAGGACCATTAGGAATGTCTTGATCTCCTGAATACAACGACAAGCGGCATGTGTCGTTTGCAGCAAGGGGCATTTTAGTCATTTTGCTATCTTGGAATGTGTGCCTAATGTGATCAGGACACTTGGTTGTTTTTGGATGGGGTGACCACCAGGTTTTAGACACCTGGCTGGGTCTGGATGGTGGTAGAATGTTGCTCACCGTCCCAAATGTGCTTTTAAACATTTTATGCGCGTTTTGAATAACAGAGGAAAACATAGAGGAATCCACCCTTTAATTTCATTCGATCTTCATCAATTTTTCCTACCCTGTGAACGAAAAAGAGACAGTCGAAGGGGAGGAGTATGGTGGTGCCGCTACCAAGCACCGTCGTGCACTGTGGTGGTCGAACAGAGGTAAGAACCCGTGAGTCCCCTACTGAGTTTGAAAAATTGGAATCGAATTGAAGGGTTAATGAGCCAAATTGTTTAATAGATGATGTTTCTGAGGTGCCTAGGAGACGAATAAGGTTGAACTGGTGGCTCGCCGTGGACGGTGGCCGCAGAATTGAAAACTGGAAAGCTTTCATTCGACAATGGTGTTTCACGATTTTGTGACCATTACTCGGGTTTGATGATTGGGAACTTACTCTCAGACTGCCAGGAGGTGAATGGAATCGAAACCAGGGTTTGGAAGGGTTGGAATCAGAGCAACAGTTAGGAGGAACTTTTCGATTTTTTGCAGGTGGATTGAGAGGTAAGATCTCGTACTCCATTTCTCGATTTAACTAGTTAGATTCCTTGTAGAAATAAGGACGAAACTATGAGACTAAAAAGGATTGAAAACGGACCAGAATTGGACAGTTTAAGACGTTAGACCGCCTGCGCTGGTTTGGCTGGACCGGGCTGAACCAAACTGGTCTGAACCCGGTTTAACGTGAGGTTGAAGATGACTGCGCTGAGGCGCGTGAGGCCCACGCGTAGCCCCTTTGGGAGGCACGTGGGGGAACGTGGCACGTCTTTTAGTATGGTCCAAACATGACTTTTAAAGTATTCGATGTAACAAACTTTTTGGGATTGGCTTCGAGTCAATCAGATATCGTCTCGATATGTTTCTGAATGTCCGAAGATTTTAGGGCAAGGTTAAAAATAGTTAAAAATTCAGGAAAATTACGGGGCTTTAGTATAAGCTTTATGAAGTAGTTAGTGACCTTATTATGGGATTTGGACAGGTTCGGGAAAGATGGTGATAGTGGATTGGCCGGGAACGGCATAGGTGCACGCGTATCGAGGCAATGGCGAAACGGTCTGTGAGTGGACTTTGCTTTCTTACTTATGATGCATGCATATATGTTTTTATATGTTTTCTATACGTGATTCTATGCTTTTGATTATGGTCTTGATGGTTTACGGTTTTGCACGGTTTTCGAGATATTTACGGAATTACACGTTTTACGAGAATACGATTGATGTTGTGATTTAAATACGGTTTTAATTATTTGATTTCGGGATTTAAAATGCGATTTGATTCTAAAGATTTAAAACGGAGTTTGGAAAGTGGATTTCCGGATTTGGGTCCGGAATGGTTATTCCGGAAGCTAACTTACAGAATGATGATTTCGGACTCGGATTTGGAAATGGATGATGAATATGATACTGGGTTTGGACTCGAGATCCTGATGAGATTGCGGATTCAGATTCAGAAATGGAAAATGGTTTTCAAATGGTTTTTGGATTGGATTTGTTGGATCTGGTTATTGGGTTTAAAGACCCAGATTGAGTTTAAAGACTCGGGAGTTTAAAGACTCGGGAGTTTAAAGACTCGGATATTAATATTTCCCCCGTAGGCCTATTGAGTTTAAAGACTCGGGAATTTAAAGACTCCGATTATATTGAGGCCTGGATTGAGTTTTAAAGACTCGGGAGTTTAAAGACTCGGATAGATCAAGCAGGTTCGATGGATGGAAAAGTGGTTTCAAATGTGTTTTGGGATTTCAATGAGACTTGATAATAATGGTTTTCCGATGTTTTGGGCAATGACCCGGATGAACGGATTTTGATGGTTTTGGGCTGAGGGCCGAGAACTGGAAAAGGAAAATGAGTTATGTTTTTCTTAAATTCTTTGAATGACTTGAAGATAGAAAGGTTTTATGACATGACTTCTGATATGCATGCATTGGTTTTTAAATGGAGGGCATAAATGTAATTGTTTTATTGAACTTTTTTTGAATTTATACTTTATTTTTTTGTCCACTCATAGTCTTTTTGTGTTTTCGATACCCTCCATGTCAGGACCTAACCCTCCTCAGTCAGGACCCGACTCATCTAGCACCATATTGTCCGCTTTGGGCCTCGCCCTCACGGTTTTCTTTTCGGGAGCTCATGGTGCAACTTCCTAGGGGGTCACCCATCATGGAATTGCACCAGCCTCAACTCGCTTAACTTTAGTATTCCAATCCCCCCCAAAGCCACTTGAGCTCCCAAAAGACCTAGTTCTAGATAGGTGTGTGCCTACACCTTTAAGGCACACCACCTTCCTCTCCCAGACCATTCCCCCTCGCAGGAATGTGGGATTGTTCACCGTTCCCTTCAAGACACGGGTCTTACATAGGCTACCTGAAACAAATGCACTCATGGCATCACAAAACATGTTCGAAACCAATCATAAAACATTTATGCATGCATTAGTTTAGAAAGAAGGGTCCATTCACAGACCGTTCGAAGCCGCGCCTCGATACGCGCGCCATAAGCCTCTCCCGGGCCAATCGTCGCCTCTGGGGTTCCCGAACCTGTCGAAATTAATTTAGAGAGTTACTAACTACTTAAATAACCCCTCACTAAAGCCCCGTAAGTTTTTGAAATTTTTAAATAATTTTAAACCCGATCCTAAACCTTCAGACAGCCCAAACCATATCGAGACGATGTCTGATCGACTCGAAACTAGTCCCAAAATGTTCGTTACATCGAATAGATGATTTCACATGTTGGAACCACCCCCAAAAGATGGTCCATGTACCCACATGCATCACCCAAAGGGGCTGCGCGTGGGAGCCACGCGTCACTGTTTAATTACCTTCAACCTAGCGACAGACCAGTTCGAACCGGGTTCCTGTGCGACCGGTTCAGCCCTATAAATCCTCCATTTTTCGGTCAGTTTTCTTCCATTTTGATTTCATTCTTCCTATGTCATCATTTCCTATCTATTCCTATCATCAAATCTAAGGAAAAATATGTAAAACCCGGCTGTGCAAAACACCCCCTCACGGTCCATTTTTCCAATTGCACCTAAGGCCGTTCAGCCCCTCCCCGTCGTTCAAAACTTCCTCTAGCACTCCTAACAGCCTAATAATCCTTTCCCAATCAACTAAAAGCACCCATAACGTCCTAATAGAAAAACAATGAAAATTGGACACAACCGGGTAATCGGGTTTACCTCGATTTCCTGGGCCCTCGCCACCGTGCACGGCTGTCTTGCCACTGTTAGTCTCTCTCGCTTTCTATTTCTCTCTCTCAGTCCAATAGCAAGGATTGAAATGGTCGATGGATTGGTTTGGGTGAGATCGGGTGTGAATGAAGAAACAAAGAAGGTGAAGATGATATGCATGAATGTGGGGTGATAGGCAATGGATGAGTGACACTTGTCACTCATCCATTGGGCCTGGGAAGGATCTGGACCTACATAAGACAAAACAAAAGTCAACTGCCTCATAAAACATGCCATTTCGAATAGTTCTCTTGAACTTCCGTGAACCGTAACGTTTCCATCGAACATCCGAATTGGACGTGCCGCCTGTCTACGGATTCGTATCGACGTGATCTACGTAACGATCCTCGGCCATCGGACCTCCCAAGTCAAAAGTCAACTTTTCACCCTCGTTTAGGGGCAAAATCGTAATTTCGCCCTGAACGTCAGTTAATCCTCGTTTAATCCCTAATCAGCCTCGCTAATCAGTCATTAAGTTTTAATTAATCTCGATAATTCGGAACGGGTTGTTACATTAGGTGTTCGGGTTTGAAGGAGAAAAATAAAGAAGAAGTTGAAGTCTGATGCGTGAGGAAGAAGAGAGAGAAATGAGAGGGGAAAATTAATAAAATAATAAAAATAATAATATTTTAATCCTAAACCATCCAATCACCTTTAGATCCACAAATTGGGGGGGATGGCCTTGTCACTCATCCTTTGGTCCGGAAACAAATAACTGGGCCCACATGAGGACAAATGTAATCTGTCTCATAATTCGTGCAATAGTTTTCTCGAACTTCCGTGAACCAAAACTTTCCCGTCGAACCTCCGATTTCGACGTAGCACCTGTTTACGGACTCGTGACGTCCCGATCTACATCACGGTTATCGGTCCTCGTACGTTTGGCTTCCAGAGTCAAAAGTCAACATTTTGCCCAATCTAGGGGCAAAACGGTCTTTTTACACCGTCCGTCCGATTTCGCTCAACTAATCGCCGATTAATCTCACTAATACTTCATTAGTATCTAATCTAATCCCGAAATTCGAGACGGGTCATTACAACCTTCCCTTCTTAAATAATCCCGTCCTCGAAATTCCAACTATCCTCATTCCACATCCACCTCGTGGAAAGTGAATTCGACCTCACATCAAATGTACACTTGTACACCCACTAACCAGCACAATACTTGCATGCACTCAGATGTTCTACCAACACTCACGTCGCCTCGACTACACCCAACCACGTCGAGTGACATTGATCACACATTCAGAGTTCATACCACCCGACATTTCTGCTATTCGCGAATTGGGCTGCAGACTGAAACTTGGGCCGCGTCTCTAAGTCGTACGAACTGGGCTCCTGGGTTAAAACAAGAGATTTTGGCTCACAATTTTGGGCTGAGTTTAATGCATTTTAAGTTTTTAAAATAGATTTATATAAATCCACCAAATTTCGTCCATAATTTCTTCATTCGAATTCCGATCGGGACGATTCTTTCGCCAAAACGGTGACGATGATTAAGTATGTCTCAAGTGTAAAGATGACTAAACTCTGTGGGAATGATGATTTTTAACATGTCATGTGCATTGGAAATCCATGAGGTAAATGTTGGAAGGATAGGTTGTGTTTTGTTTGTTTTGTTTCGTTTTGTTTTTTCTATTTATTTTGTTTTACTCGAAGACTAGCAAAAGCTAAGTGTGGGGGAATTTGATAGGAGCATATTTATGCGACTTAGTTAGCTTGTTCTTGTGCATTTACGTTGTTAGTTCTTAGTTATTTTTGTCTTTTAAGCCAATTTCATGTATTTTCAGGTTCTATGGGCAAAGTGTGCAAGAAGGTGCATTTTGGAGTCTTTTGGAGCATAATTGGGCTTGGAATGGATATCACATGCTTGGAGCAATAGGAATGGACGAAAGTGAAGATCAAAGGAGGCTAGGAGTGAGTGAAGAAATGAAATGAAGAACAAAGTGTTCAGATTTAGAAACCAAGTTTCTATTCTTGAAGGTTTCTATTCTTGAAGGTTTCTATTCTTGGAGGGTTCCATTCTTGGGAGTTTCTATTTTTGGCTCTAAACTTTCCTAATCCTAATTCACCTAAGTTCCAGCCACAAAAGGATTCCAAAACATTTTAGGACACTTAATTGTTTGTTCTAGAAGCCTAAACCTGTCCTAAAGTCCTTGCCGTGCAAGGGAGGCCCATCTTTCCTAATTCCTGATCCTAAGCCACCTAACCTATTTCCTTTAATTTCCTGATTTGTTTTCCTTTTTCTAGAATCTTTGACTTAATTTCTGTTAATCTAATTAAGTTGTGGGTTTTAATTTCCCAAAACTCTTTCCCAAATTCTTTGCCACATCCCCTTTTCCTGCTATCTCTTAATTTCTGATTTTAATTCCCTTTTTCTCTCTTGATTTGTTTTCCTAAATTGTTCCAGAAATTAAGAGGGCTGAGATTACTATCCCTTTAAATAAAATCTGTTTGGCCGCACCCTAAGGATATTTATTCAGCACCATTCCATTCTCTCAAGGACTCACTCAACCATCCTCTCACCATTCACGCCAGAAAACTTCACCCATTCTCTGTGGCCACCATCCTTCACCAATCTTCATATTTTCTGACCCAAAAACCTTCCTTTCTGTGCCATACACCCATCCTAGACACTTTTCCACCATTCTACATCATCCATAACCACCACAACTCACCACCATCACTTGTCCAGCAGCAAAGAAGAGGGAGGAGTGCATTGAATGTGTTTGCTATTCAATTGAGGATTGCTGGAACGTTTAGGTGTTTTCTTTCTTTTATTTTCAATGTTTCAATTCAATAATCTCTGTGTTGTGAGTATGAGGAACCAAACCCCTCTTAGTTAGGGGGTGATTCGAAACCATGTACATACTTGCAATATGAATTGATTACCTTTAGTTTTCATTTCATAAGTTGTGAATCCAATTTGTTTAACTGCTTGATTGATAAGTTATTCGTGTATGTTTATTAAGAGTGCACGCTTAGTTTTCATGCATGAATATGATGCTAGAGTATAAGGGAGTTTCACCTAATAGTTACAATCTTATATTCACAAGTAGTGGAGGTCGCTTATAAACGATCGCGTTAATTGAATTCTTGGCACAAGTTTCGTGCTCATCATAGTACGAATGCCTTGCCAATACTTATAGTTCTCTTATTGCTTAATGATCTTTGATTGTATCTTTATTGTGCTTTTCACGTAAAGGACTTTTGAAGAATGTGTTGAATTGTTGTATGCGCTTTCCCATCCAATTCAATAACTTAAGGAGAACTTGAAGGTTAATTTAAGCGGACCTAATTAACCTGGGTTGTTGAGTTCCATGATTTATCGAAAGAACAACTGGAAATTGGTTCATGTGCAAGTATGTCATGTGTGGAGAAGAACCCTCTAGCTAACCTTCCATCCATAGTTTCATCCAAATTCGTTTTACAATATGTTTTAATTACAATCTGTTTTCTTTGTTTTCAAATTCGTCAAAACCAAGTCCCCCTTTATCATGAAGTGTCATAATAGTTAGTAAGTGTTTTAGTTTGTGTTTTTAAGTGTTTTGATTCAATTTATAACCCAATTTGGTCCAAATTAGTGTTAGGTGTTCGAAACTGCCCAGAAAGTGTTTTTAAGGCAGTTTTGAGTCTTTTGGTTGCTGTTTTGAGTTTTTGGTTTGTTTTAGTGTTTTAAACTTTAGTTTTGCATTCTTTGAGTCAAGATTAGTGTTTTAAACTTTGTTTTTACGTTTTTAAGTCAGTTTTCAAGTGTTTAGCAATCCCTCCTAATCCCCGGTCTAGAACGATCCCCACTTACATGCTTTACTACAATTGTCACAAGAGGGTTTAATCTGTGTGCTTATATATTTCGCACCAAATTTTTGGCGCCGTTTCCGGGGATTAGCAACTTTGCTAATCCCTTGGATCTTTTATTTCAGTTTTTTTTTAGTTTATTCCAGATTCAGACCTTGTTTTTTTTTTCTTGTTTTTAGGTACTAGTGTATGACTCGAAGCTCCCAACCTATTCGTAAGCATATCTGGGACTTCGACGATGATTTTGAGCGAAATTTGAGAAGGAATAAGAATCAACAAGTGCCCAATCCGCCTACTTTTGAACCAGCGTTTGAAAAACAAGTAGTAGAGGAGGAAGAAACCCCCACGACACAGGTTGGGGAGGAACTGCAAGACATGGCAGCAGAGACTAGAACAATCAAGGAGCTTTCTGCTTCGAGGTTGGACAATGCCACACCCTTATGCATCCAATACCCCGCGGCTGCTGCAGATAAGACCGCCGAGTTCGAGTTGAAGTCAAGTTTGCTCCACCACATTCCGAAGTTCCATGGGTTGTCCATGGAAGATCCGAATAAACATTTGAAAGAATTTGAAGTGGTGTGTTCAAGCATGACTCCCGTCAATGTTAACGGAAGTATATTGAAGATTAAGGCCTTTCCCTTTTCTCTCTTGGAAAAGGCGAAAGATTGGTTGTATGAATTGGCTCCCGGAACTGTCACATCTTGGGAGAGCATGAAGCGAGCTTTCTTGGAGAATTTTTTTCCCAACTTTTCGAGTCATCACCATACGAAAAAGGATAAGTGGAATTCAGCAAGAGGAAGGTGAGTCTTTTCCTACTTACTATGAACGTTTTAAATCACTTGTTGCTTCTTGTCCACAACATCAGATGAATGAGGAGTTACTTCTACAATACTTCCACGAGGGGCTCTTACCAATTGAACGTCAAATGCTCGATGCCTCGGCGGGTGGAGTGTTGGTGGACAAAACATCCATGGCTGCCAAGATTCTAATTGCTAATCGAGGTAAGTTCCAAATCCGACATTCATGTACAATTAGCTAATCTTACTTCCATTGTGTCTCAAATGGCCGAAGGAATGAAGATGCAAGGACCAATTGTGTGTGGTATGTGTTCTAATCAAGGACATGCTTCTGAAAAGTGCCCGCAATTGATTGAAAATGGTGGATGGGAAAGCGCCAACGCAATTGCATTTCAAGGCCAAAATCAGTCAAGGAATGATCCGTATTCCAACACGTACAATCCGGGGTGGAGAGACCATCCAAACTTCAAGTTGAGGGAGCAACAACAACCATAACAACAAGGTGGTTTTAGACAGCAACCTCCGGGCTTCTACAACAAGCCATACGTCCCCACACAAGTCCCACAACAATCTGCCCCTAATGCTTCAGGTTCGTCTTTAGATAATGATGCACTTCTTAAAATACTAACCACTTTGTCTCAGGGGTAAGAAAAGCAAACCCAAGCTATGCAAAGCCAAGACAAAAGGGTGGATCAATTGGAGAAACAAATTGGGCAGATTGCAGATTTCGTGGGCAAATTTCGAGACCCCGGTCAACTCCCTAGCTCAACCATTCAAAATCTGAAGGGAGGCTTCGAAAGTGCAAAAGCCATACTCTTGAGAAGTGGAAAAGAAGTTGGGGCAGGTTCTAAACCATCAACATCAGGTCCCATAGAGGATGAAAAACTGAGATTTGAAGAGGAAGAAGCAAAGCCACCCACGGCAAAGGTGGGAACACCTTTGCCGCAAGCTTCCATAGTTCCAAATCTGTCCAATTCGGCTAATAAGGGTAAGAATGTGTCCAATTCAGTTCATACTAATGTTTTTCCTTCAAATGTGTCTTTTCCTAGTAGGTTCATGCAGACGAAGAAATAAGAGGCTGAAAAGGACATCCTTGATATCTTTAGGAAAGTTCAAGTTAACATACCTTTGTTGGATGCAATCAAGCAAGTCCCGAGATACGCCAAGTTTTTGAAGGAGTTGTGCACCACTAGGAAGAGGATTTCGACCAAGGAGGTGGTAAAGGTAGGTGAGAATTTATCCGCCATCTTGCAACGCAAACTACCCCCCAAATGCAAAGATCCGAGTAGTTTTACCATTCCTTGTGTAATTGGTAACACTAGGTTCGAATCTGCCATGCTAGACTTAGGTGCTTCTATAAATGTTATGCCATATTCCATTTATGCATCTATGAACCTAGGAGTGTTGAAAAATGATGGTGTTATCATACAATGGGCCGATAGATCTAATGCCTATCCAAAGGGGGTTTTGGAAGATGTTTTGGTGCAGGTTAATCATTTGATCTTTCCAGCAAATTTCTATGTTCTTGAGATGGATGGATCGGATCATGCACCTTCGCTGCCCATTCTACTTGGAAGGTCATTCATGAAGACGGCCCAGACTAAAATTGATGTGTTTAATGGAACTTTGTCCATGGAATTTGATGGGGAAGTTGTTAATTTCAATCTTTCTGATTCTATTAAGTATCCTAGTGAGGATCATTCATGTTTCTCTATTGATATAGTTGACTCTTTGGCGCAGGGATATCTTGAAGATTTGAATGACGATGCGCTTGAAAAGGTCATTACAAGAGGCGTGGAACTCAAAACCAAGCGGGCAGAAATTAAGCTAACCCATGGCACTCATGAATCAGTTCATGCCGTGCCCCCTAGTGAGGAAATCAGTGAGACGGTTGCTACCCTTGAGTCGTTACCTGAACACCTTGGTAAGCCTCCAATCCCAATTCCAATTCCTGTTTCTACTAACAAGTTGTTACCTTCAATGATTCAGGCACCCATTCTTGAGCTTAAACCATTGCCAGACCATTTGAAGTATGTTTTTTTGGGAGATAAAGAGACGTTGCCCGTCTTTGTCTTTTCATCACTCACATCAATGGAGGAGGAGAAACTGATTCTGGTGTTGAAAGAGTACAAAATATCCATTGGATGGACCTTGGCCGACATTAAGGGAATTATCCCTACAACGTGCATGCATCACATACTTCTAGAGGAGAGGGCTAAACCAACTCGAGAGGCTCAACGCCGACCCAACCCTCCAATGATGGAAGTTGTGAAAAAGGAGATTATCAAGCTTCTTGATTGTGGAGTGATTTATCCAATCTCGGATAGTCGTTGGGTTTCACCGGTTCAAGTTGTTCCAAAGAAATCGGGAGTCACTGTGGTAAAGAATGAAGAGAACGAACTTGTTCCTACCCGTATCCAAACAGGTTGGAGAGTTTGCATCGATTATAGAAATCTCAACGCCACCACAAGGAAGGATCACTTCCCTCTGCCGTTCATCGATCAAATCCTTGAAAGGTTAGCTAGTCATTCATTTTATTGCTTTCGTGATGGGTATTCTGGATATAATCAAATTGTCATAGCTCCGGACGATCAAGAGAAGACCACTTTTACTTGTCCATTTGGTTCCTTTTCCTATCGTCAAATGCCATTCGGTTTATGTAATGCACCAGCCACATTTCAAAGATGCATGGTAAGTATCTTTTCAGATTATGTTGAAAAGTTTATTGAGGTTTTCATGGATGATTTAAGTGTCTTTGGTGATTCATTTGATGATTGCTTGGATAATCTCGCTTTAATCTTGAAACTTTGTGTTGAAACAAACCTTGTGTTAAATTGGGAGAAATGTCATTTTATGGTTAAACAAGGTATTGTTTTGGGTCATATAATCTCTGAAAAAGGAATTGAAGTTGATAAGTCTAAGGTAGATCTTGTACGCTACTTACCCTCTCCTACTTCGATTAGAGTGGTTCGTTCTTTTCTTGGTCATGCAGGATTTTATAGACGATTTATCAAGGAATTTTCCAAGGTCGCACAACCATATGTTGTCTCCTCCAAAAGGAAGTGTCTTTTGAGTTCATCAAGGCGTGTGAGAAAGCATTCAACCATCTCAAAGACTTACTCACCACGGCACCAATCATCACTCCATCGGATTGGTCCACTCCCTTTGAATTGATGTGTGATGCATCGGATTATGCACTTGGGGCTATTTTGGGTCAAAGGAAAAACAAACAGCCACATGTTATTTATTATGCATCCCGCACTTTAAATGATGCTCAATTGAATTATTCTACAACCGAAAAAGAATTTTTCGCGGTTGTATTTGCTTTACATAAATTTAGATCATATCTAATTGGTACTAAAGTAATTGTTTTCACTGATCATGCAGCCTTGAAGTATCTTTTCACCAAAAAGGAGGCCAAACCAAGGCTCATTCGTTGGATGCTCCTACTTCAAGAATTCGATATTGGAATTAGGGACAAGAAAGGTTGTGAAAAAGTGGTGGCTGACCACCTAAGTAGAATGGTGCATGAAGAGGACCCTCTTCCCATTTCTTAAACGTTTCTGGATGAACAACTTCTGTCCATTGAGGTAAGTACCCCTTGGTATGTCGATTTGGTCAATTTCTTGGTGTCTAAGAAAGTTCCTAACACCCTAAGCAAGACCCAACGTGACAAACTTAGAAAGGATGCACGTTTTTATGTATGGGATGACCCATATTTGTGGAAAATCTGCTCTGATCAGATTGTGCGCCGTTGTGTTATTGAATCTGAGTTTAATTCAATTTTGAGTTTTTGCCATTCTTATGCATGTGGTGGACACTTTGGCACACAACGCACAGCACATAAGGTTCTTGAATGTGGTTTTTTTTGGCCTACGTTGTTTAGAGATGCTAGGATTTTTTGTTTGACATGTGATAGATGCCAAAGGACAGGAAATTTAGGCCAAAGAGACCAAATGTCGGAAACCCCCATTCTTGTTGTGGAAATCTTTGATGTTTGGGGTATTGATTTTATGGGTCCTTTCCCTACATCTTTTGGTTTTACTTACATTTTACTTGCAGTTGATTATGTGTCGAAGTGGGTGGAAGCCAAAGCCACCCGAACTAACGATTCTAGAGTTGTTGCAGATTTCGTTAAATCTAACATTTCCTCTAGATTTGGGATGCCTAGAGTGCTCATAAGTGATGGCGGATCTCACTTATGCAACCGCACCATTGAAGCATTGTTGAGGAAGTATAATGTGATGCATAAGGTTTCCACACCTTATCACCCCCAAACAAGTGGCCAAGCCGAAGTTTCAAATAGAGAAATCAAGTAAATCTTGGAGAAGACCGTTGGGCCAAATAGAAAAGATTGGAGCTTGCGTTTGGAGGATGCATTGTGGGCGTATAGAACGGCTTACAAAACGCCCATTGGTATGTCCCCATTTCGGCTAGTATATGGCAAGCCATGCCATATTCCCGTGGAGCTTGAACACAAGGCACATTGGACGGTCAAAACCTTCAATATGGATGTGGACACGGCTGGAAATCATAGGAAGCTACAATTGAACGAGCTTGAAGAGATTAGGCATGATTCGTATGAGAATGCCCAGATTTACAAAGAAAAGACCAAGGTGTTCCACGACGAGATGATTAGAGGCAAAACCTTCTAAATTGGGCAGAAAGTGTTGCTATTTAACTCTCGTCTTCGTCTATTCCCCGGTAAGTTACGTTCTAAGTGGGTTGGTCCATTTGTTATTACTAATGTTTTTGTGCATTGTGCAGTCCAAATACAAAGTTTGAAAACTGGACAAGAATTCAAGGTTAATGGGCATCGATTGAAGCCCTACTATGAGAACTTTGTTGAGCATGTCGTGGAGGAGATCCCACTCCCATGTCGTGGGCTCCAATGGGGATTGAACGTGTTCTTCGTACGGCTGCAAGACGTTAAAGCAAGCGCTACTTGGGAGGCAACCCGTGCATTCAACAAAGGAAGCCCTAGGAAACACTCCAATTCCAGATTTGCGTTCCTAAAACTCTTCTTTGTTGTTGTTCTAATCTGCCCAGTTTTGTATTTAAATTGCTGTTTGTGTGATTTTATGCTTGAAACATTGAGGACAATGTTTGATTTATGTGTGTGTGTGTGTGTGTGTGTGGAGGGGGAGGGGAGGGGAGGGGGGGGGGGGGGGGGGGGGGGGGGGGGGGGGGGGGGGGGTTAACTAAAGTGTTACCTTCTAACACAATGATGAGGATTCGGTTTTTAATTGCATGATTGTTAAAGAGAGTTATAACATGGATGGAATCTGAGTTACTCTTTGGTTTATGCTTGGTTATGGTCATAACTTATGAATTCACATGTAATTACAAAGAAAAAAAAAATCAGTTTTGTAACATGCTTGAAGGAATGAACTCAAATTAACGCTACAACCTCGTGAGGCTTGAGCCTAAACGTTTATTTGGAGAGTTGATAATCTGTGAATTATTGTGTTCTAAGTCGTTGCATGATCTCATTATTCTTTGCTTGGTTACTACTTAGAAGGCGTCTCATCACTTAGTTCCAAATGCTAGAACTCAAGCCCATTTCATTCAAAGCATGCTATTGTTTTGCATAACACATATTCAAGATGAAGTTGTGTAGTGTCCACCACCATAGCCAAACTTTCGTGTATCCTACATCATTTTATGTTTAAGTTAACCCCGTTGAGCTTTGTTAGCCTATGTTCTTTATTGACCCACACTATCCTCACCTAGCTTAGATTAGGACCATCCATACCATTGTTCTTGAAGCATAGTAAAGCATGAATCAAAATGAATTCCTTTTGATCAATGTATTGCAGAAAACAAGTGTGGGGGAAGTAATTCTTGTGTGTGTGTGCCAAATTCCTTAATAAGGCACGGGTAGAAAAGAAAAATAAAAGAAATTCGTAGAAAAGAAAAAAAAGAAGAGAAGTGTGTGAAAAGAATGAAAAAGAGTTGGAAAAGATATGAAAAGAGTTCTAAAGTGTTGTTTGTTGAAAGGGTCCAAAACATTGAATCTGGCCCTAAGCGTTGCTTGAATCTGCCCTCTGTGTTTAAAAGACGATTTCTGCAATCTAAGTGAATTCTAAGTTTCAATTTCATTACTTTGCTTGCTATCGCTTTACGAACGATTGTTATCCCTATCCTTTCATTGTTAGCCAATACCCCAAGCCCCGTTACAACCCTTGACTTCAATCTTGAGTGTTATGTGTTTCAATTTGTGGAGTTTGAATTTAGTATGAGCATATGGTGTCACTGGTTCTCGCATCTAAGTAGTAGCATTCCATTCATGATATCATATCTAAACATGCTTAATAACTCCAGAAATTGCTTTCTTTGTTATAACATATGTGAGTGTTTGTTTTCATGTTTACATCAATCTTCTCATATATACCTAGTGTAGGGTGTGTAGTTAGAAAATATGAGTGAAAATTGAGTGTTTATCTTGTAAGGAATTGAGCAAATTCTCTAAGGCATGTTACTACATTCAAAACATCATTTTAATTGGTTAATTGTGAACTAGTAAGTGGTGACGGTGATTAAGTATGTCTCAAGTGTAAAGATGACTAAACTCTGTGGGAATGATGATTTTTAACATGTCATGTGCATTGGAAATCCTTGAGGTAAATGTTGGAAGGATAGGTTGTGTTTTGTTTGTTTTGTTTCGTTTTTTTTTTGTTTATTTTGTTTTACTCGAGGACTAGCAAAAGCTAAGTGTGGGGGAATTTGATAGGAGCATATTTATGCGACTTAGTTAGCTTGTTTTTGTGCATTTACGTTGTTAGTTCTTAGTTATTTTAGTTTTTTAAGCCAATTTCATGTGTTTTCAGGTTCTATGGGCAAAGTGTGCAAGAAGATGCATTTTGGAGTCTTTTGGAGCATAATTGGGCTTGGAATGGATATCACATGCTTGGAGCAAAAGGAATGGACGAAAGTGAAGATCAAAGGAGGCTAAGAGTGAGTGAAGAAATGAAATGAAGAACAAAGAGTTCAGATTTAGAAACCAAGTTTCTATTCTTGGAGGGTTCCATTCTTGGGAGTTTCTATTTTTGGCTCTAAACTTTCCTAATCCTAATTCACCTAAGTTCCAGCCACAAAAGGATTCCAAAACATTTTAGGATACTTAATTGGTTGTTCTAGAAGCCTAAACCTGTCCTAAAGTCCTTGCCGTGCAAGGGAGGCCCATCATTCCTAATTCCTGATCCTAAGCCACCTAACCTATTTCCTTTAATTTCCTGATTTGTTTTCCTTTTTCTAGAATCTTTGACTTAATTTCTGTTAATCTAATTAAGTTGGGGGTTTTAATTTCCCAAAACTCTTTCCCAAATTCTTTGCCACATCCCCCCTTTCCTGCTCTCTCTTGATTTTAATTGCCTTTTTCTCTCTTGATTTGTTTTCCTAAATTGTTCCAGAAATTAAGAAGGCTGAGATTACTTTCCCTTTAAATAAAATCTGTTTGGCCGCACCCTAGGGATATTTATTCAGCACCATTCCATTCTCTCAAGGACTCACTCAACCATCCTCTCACCATTCACGCCAGAAAACTTCACCCATTCTCTGCAGCCACCATCCTTCACCAATCTCCATATTTTCTGACCCAAAAACCTTCCTTTCTGTGCTATACACCCATCCTAGACACTTTTACACCGTTCTACATCATCCATAACCACCACAACTCACCACCATCCCTTGTGCAGTAGCAAAGAGGAGGGAGGAGTGCCTTGAATGTGTTTTCTATTCAATTGAGGATTGCTGGAACGTTTAGGTGTTTTCTTTCTTTTATTTTCAATGTTTCAATTCAAATAATCTATGTTTTGTGAGTATGAGGAACCAAACCCCTCTTAGTTATGGGGTGATTCAAAACCATGTACATACTTGGAATATGAATTGATTACCTTTAGTTGTGATTTCATAAGTTGTGAATCCAATTCGTTTAACTTCTTGATTGATAACTTATTCGTGTATGTTTATTAAGAGTGCACGCTTAGTTTTCATGCATGAATATGATGCTAGAGTATAAGGGATTTTCACCTAATAGTTACAATCTTATATTCACAAGTAGTGGGGGTCGCTTATAAACGATCGCGTTAAATGAATTCTTGGCACGAGTTTCGTGCTCATCATAGTACGAATGCCTTGCCAGTACTTATAGTTCTCTTATTGCTTAATGATCTTTGATTGTATCTTTATTGTGCTTTTCACGTTAAGGACTTTTGAAGAATGTGTTGAATTGTTGTATGCGCTTTCCCATCCAATTCAATAACTTAAGGAGAACTTGAAGGTTAATTTAAGCGGACCTAATTAACCTGGGGTGTTGAGTTCCATGATTTATCGAAAGAACAACTGGAAATTGGTTTATGTGCAAGTATGTCATGTGTGGAGAAGAACCCTCTAGCTAACCTTCCATCCATAGTTTCATCCAAATTCATTTTACAATCTGTTTTAATTACAATCTGTTTTCTTTGTTTTCAAATTCGTCAAAACCAAATCCCCCTTTATTTTGAAGTGTCATATTAGTTAGTAAGTGATTTAGTTTGTGTTTTTAAGTGTTTTGATTCATGTTATAACCCAATTTGGTCCAAATTAGTGTTAGGTGTTCGGAACTACCTAGAAAGTGTTTTTAAGGCAGTTTTGAGTCTTTTGGTTGCTGTTTTGAGTTTTTGGTTTGTTTTAGTGTTTTAAACTTTAGTTTTGCATTCTTTGAGTCAAGATTATTGTTTTAAACTCGTAAAATACATCCTCAAGTACTTCCAACGACATCCTACGGTACGTCCACAAATCAACCACATCGGCATTAACCGAGCACTACTTCTCCCAAAGTCCATCTCAACAACACCATAGTGACAGGACCCGCCCCGATCCCACAGGGACCACAAGGGGATGTGCCCTCCTCCCGTCTGACACCCAATAATTCATACCAATATTAACCTCAAACATCAAATGCATAAATAACCAAATTAAAGTCATACATCAAATCCGAATTAAACGAATGTCAGACAAGGGATGAAATCCAAAATTACAAGTTGCGAGCACGACACTATAGTAAACCTGCGGGTACACCACCCAACAGGGGTTCAGGTACGCAGAAGTAGATCTATGCCTCAGCCTTAGGTTCCTCCTCTACCTCAATATCACGACCTGGAGGGGTTACCAAAAACATTAAGGGTGAGTGGACCGAAACTCAAGTTTATAAAATCGTTTGATAAGTAAAACATATAATTTACCCCTTCCGTTTTCCAAACATGCATGCATCATCATTTAAAATCATAAATCATATAACATGAATCATAAGGCATGTAATAAAACCATAAGTATAATTTTAGTTGCTGCACTATACACTCCAATCCCGACATCCCTGATGTCTGACGTCCCTGACGTCAATAAGGTCACAATCACAAGGCTACGCGTGCCACTCGGGTCTCAATTCCGAGTTCAATCCCCGAACCCCGTTCGGGTACAGCATCCCCGATGCTTAGCGTCATAGATGCTGGACGTTCTAGACGTCCGTGACCACTCCGGGGTACCTCATCCGGAGGAGACAGTATCATATGGAAGGATCTATACAGTGCAGTACCAAATACATTTTCTTGATATCCACATGCAAAACATATATGTATACATAGGTAAAATCCGAACCGATCGTTACGTTTCATCAGACGGGCCTCAAGCCCAAATACCGTAAAACGTGCCATAACCATATTTTCCATATCATCAAAGCCATTATTTTTTTTAGCATGTGAATATGTATAATAAACCAGAAAACATTTATGCACGCAAGGGTTTAAGAAAATGGCCCACTCACAGTACAATCCTGCTGAAAACCGAGCGTATAACCTCGATCTGGAACAATTATACAATCCCTGTCATATCCAAAGTATACGTAAGGGTCCATTTAAACCCCTAACATTCAACCATGAAACCCTAGATCGAAACCGGCCTGGGAAAGCCGCCCAAACGCTCTTCCCAATGCAATAAACCTCATTTTGACCAACTTAATGATCTCCGATCGACCCGAAACCACCGCCATTGGATCCGGATCGTCGAAACCTAAAGAATGGTGGTGGTCCCACCAAAAGTACTGTTCACACGCGCCCACACGCGCCAGTCAACGCGTCGGTCAACGCAGGAACAGTCCCTGCTGACGTCATCGCTGACGTCACAGCTGACGTCAGCATTACGTCATGCTGACGTCATCTGATAGTTCCACGTGTCAACACCCGATTGGTCAACCTCACTGATCTATCAGGCCACGTGTCAGATCTGACATGTGCCACGTGTCAGCACGTCACTGGTCCACGTCACTGACATGTCAGTGACACGTGGCAGTCCGTGATTGGGCCACGTCACTGACATGTCAGTGCTGACTGTGCACTGACATGTGACACGTGTCGGCTCACGGTTGGTCCACGTCACCTGACAGTCTGACAGGGTGCCACGTCATCACCTCTGTCCTCAGACGGGTTGACCCGTATCTCAGCAACTTGGGTCGATCAGACCCGCGATCATGACCCAGTCATCAATTCATCATTTCTCAATCATTTTTGTTCAGGTTTGTTCCTAACTACTCGTCTTAATCCCAGAAACAGTTCTAGCTAATTAAAATCAATAAACAAGGGCTGAATCGAAGACTTACCTCGATGAACAGACCCGGGTTCCCGTCGCTGTTTAACCACCGTTCAGGTCACCTCAGACCACGAAGTCACGTCCTAAAGTTCCCTACCAGTCCATAGAATCGAATAGGATCAATAGAACACGACAAAACACGTTGGAAAACAGGCTTCCATTTTCTGAGTTTTTTAAGCAGTTTCGGGTTAGGAACCACCTACCTTGCCGCCGCCTGCCGCCGTTCACCGCCGTCTCTCAGCCTCACCAGTGAGTCCCCCCACACGCAGACACAGAGAATGGGTGATGAGCTGGGGTGTTTGTTCAAAATGGACAGAATGTGCATTTCAGGTAGTAAATATAAAGAATGGAGGGAAAGGAAACGGACGGTCCAGATTTGATCTCAAGGATGAGATCAATGGTTTAGATTAGATCTGGGTACTTCAAATCAATGGCTGAGATCAAAAGTGGATTTTAATGCTATTTAATCCCATAGTGGATCTGATCCAATCTAGCCAATGGGTGAGTGACACTTGTCACTCACCAGGTGTCCTCCAATCAGAATTTTTAGAATAAAATATTCGACGTGAAAACCGAGACACGAACCTCCCGATTTCACGTTTCTGACCATAACTTCCTCGTACGAAGTCCGATTTCGGCGTGCCGCCTGTCTACGGACTCAGGACGTCGAGGCCTACCTGACGGTCCTTGAGTCAACTGAAAATTAGTTTCCAAAAGAAAAGTCAACATTTTCCCCCCCGGAAGTCCAAATTACGATAATGCCCCAGAACTTCCGATAGTCATAACTTTTTCCCTGATCGTCCGAATTGGACGTGCCACCTGTCTATGAACTCGTGATGTCCCGAACTACGTCACGGTCATAGGTCAAAGTCCGTTTAATTCATCAATCAAAAAGTCAACAATTGGCCATACCCATCACAAGGGTAAAAGCGTCAAATCACACATTAAATTACAATATTGAAATCCTCGAATTTCCGGGGTGTTACAACCTTCCCCCCTTAAGAAATTTCGTCCCGAAATTTCAAAGAAACAAATAAGAAAATTGTTCTCGCATCTGAGCCTCAGGCTCCCATGTGGCTTCTTCCACATTCTGGTTTCTCCAGAGAATCTTCACGAGAGGGATCGTCTTCCGACGTAGTACCTTGTCCTTCTGATCCAAGATCTGTACTGGTTGTTCGTCAAATCTCAAATCCTCCCGTAGCTCGACAGGTTGTTCCCCAAGTACATGAGAAGCATCACGTACGTACTTCCGTAGCATCGATATGTGGAAAACATCGTGAACTCTAGATAGTTCTGGAGGTAGTGCCAATCTGTAAGCAACTCTGCCGATTCTCTCCACGATCTCATATGGTCCGATAAAACGCGGACTCAGTTTCCCTCGTCGACCGAATCGGATAATCCCCTTCCACGGTGATAACTTCAGGAAGATGAAATCTCCCACTTCAAATTCCAAGTCTCGAATCCGTCGATCGGCATAACTCTTCTGGCGATCCTGTGCCGCCTTCAATCTCTCCTTGATAACACGAACAGTTTCCATGGTTAAGTCCATCAATTCCGGCCCTTCCGCCGCTCGCTCTCCTATCTCCATCCAGCAGATAGGTGTCCTGCACTGTCGACCATACAATGCCTCATAGGGTGCCATCCCGATGCTTGCCTGATAGCTGTTGTTGTAGGCGAATTCCATCAATGGAAAATGAGTATCCCAAGAGTCCTGAAACTGTAGTACACATGACCTCATCATGTCCTCCAGGGTCTGAATGGTTCTTTCAGACTGTCCATCGGTCTGAGGATGGAAAGCAGTACTGAAACGTAGGGTTGTTCCCAGAGTAGCTTGCAAACTCCGCCAGAACCTGGAAGTGAAACGCGGATCACGATCGGACACGATCGATTCCGGCGTACCATGCAATCGTATGATTTCTTTCACGAACAACTGAGCCAGTCGATTAGGTTTATAGGTCTCCTGAACTGGCAGAAAATGGGCTGATTTGGTTAACCGATCCACGATCACCCATACTCCGTCAACTCCACTCTGAGTCCTCGGTAACTTAAAGACGAAGTCCATGGTGATGTGATCCCACTTCCACTCGGGAATCGGAAGTGGCTGCATAGCCCCATAAGGTCTCTGCCGTTCCGCCTTAACCTGCTGACAGGTTAAGCATTTGCTCACGAACTCAGCAATATCCTTCTTCATTCCTGGCCACCAATAATGGTTCCGGAGGGTACGGTACATCTTTGTACCCCCTGGATGCATAGCATAGGCCGAACTATGGGCCTCCTCAAGAATCTCGGCCCGCAACTGTGCCACTGCAGGTACACACAAACGGCCCAATTTCACAAGTGCCCCATCGTCCCGGATGGTAAAATCCTGTCTCCCATCCGCATCGACCTCAATTCTGTAAATACAGAGTATCGGATCCTGAAGTTGTGCTTCGATAATCCGATCAATCAGTACAGGTCGTACATGGAAGCTGGCCAACAATGCTCCATGTGCATCCGTACCCAAAATAACTCCCGCCTTCCGGAGTTCCACCAGTAAGGGAAGATACACCTTCCCCAGGTGTGCAACTGATCCCGCTGATTTTCTGCTGAGTGCATCCGCCACCACATTGGCCTTACCCGGATGGTACTCGATCGTACAGTCATAGTCCTTCACCAGCTCCAACCATCTCCGTTGTCTCATGTTAAGCTCCTTCTGAGTGAATAAGTATTTAAGACTCTGGTGGTCGGTGTATAACCGACACGTTGCGCCGAATAGATAATGCCTCCAGATTTTGAGAGCATGAACCACCGCCGCCAACTCCAAATCATGGGTAGGGTAGTTCAACTCGTGGGTCTTCAGCTGCCGGGATGCATAGGCGATAACCTTGCCAGTTTGCATCAACACGCAGCCCAGACCTTGCAGCGATGCATCACTGAAGACCACAAACTCTCCACTGTCATCCGGCAATGCAAGGACAGGTGCAGTGGTCAATCGATCTTTCAACTCTTGAAAACTCCGATCGCACTGCTCGTCCCAGATAAACTTCACGCCCTTCCGAGTCAAACGAGTCAATGGTGCAGCAATTTTGGAGAAACCCTCCACGAATCTCCGGTAGTAACCTGCTAATCCGACGAAACTCCGCACCTCGGTTACTGTTGTCGGTCTAGCCCAGTTGGTCACCGCTTCTGTTTTCTGGGGATCCACGCAAATCCCATCCGTCGATATCACGTGTCCCAGAAAACCAATACTGCTCAGCCAAAACTGACACTTGCTCAGTTTGGCGTACAATTGTTCTTGTCTCAGCCTTTCCAAGACCAACCGTAGATGTTCCTCATGTGCACGGGCACTCCTCGAGTACACCAAAATATCATCGATGAACACAATCACGAACTTATCCAGGTAGGGTCGGAAGACCCGGTTCATCAAATCCATGAATGTTGCTGGAGCATTCGTCAATCCAAATGGCATAACAAGGAACTCGTAGTGTCCGTAACGGGTTCGAAAAGCAGTTTTCGGAATATCCTCCTCCGAAATCCTCAATTGGTGATACCCAGACTGCAAATCAATTTTCGAGAAGCACTGAGCTCCCCGCAACTGGTCAAAAAGGTCATCGATCCTGGGCAGAGGATACTGGTTCCTCAGCGTCACCTTGTTGAGTTGTCGATAGTCAATACATAAACGGAGACTTCCCTCCTTCTGCTTCACGAACAACACCGGTGCTCCCCACGGTGAAGTACTCGGTCGGACATATCCCAAATCCACCAACTCCTACAATTGAGTCTTGAGTTCTCGTAACTCAGCCGGCGCCATCCGGTAGGGTGCCTGGGATATAGGTCGGGTACCAGGGAGTAGTTCAATAGTAAACTCGATCTCCCGCGATACCCGGAGTATCAACCTGTTCCGACACGACATGCGCCAGATAAGCCTGGCATCCCTTCCGTAGAAGTTTGGTAGCAGTAAGTGACGAAATCACTTCAGGAGGCGAACCGTCACGTTCCCCGGCAAACCCGGGCTCCGCAGAATCACTTGCTTGCTACAGCAGTCGATGAGCGATCCATGCTCCGACAACCAATCCATCCCTAGGATTATATCGAAGTCGTGGATATCCAGAATAATTAAGTCTGCTGGTAAATCCACATCCTCAATTCTTACCGGGCACCTCCGAATCACCTGATTCACAAGGTACACGATACCCATCGGGGTGCCAACACCCATTTCGTAATCTAAAGCTGATACCACACAATCAAGCATACCAGCACAACTCTTCGAAATAAAAGAATGCGTAGCCCCCGCATCCATCAATACACGTACAAAAAGGTTAAAGATATGTAGTGTACCTGTGACCACGCCTGGGGCAGTCCTCGCCTGATGTTGGGTCATGGCAAAAACTTGGGCCCTCGGCCCTCCGTTCCGTCCGCGCGCGCGCGCGCCACGCCCAGCACCACGGTCACCTCCCTGACCGCAACCTCCATTAGTGTGGGAAGCCGTGCTCTGCACCACACTAGAACCCCCAGCGTCGTTGTTCTTGGACAACTGCGGGCAATCACAGGCATAGTGGCCCTCCTCTCCGCAAGCAAAACAAGTTACTAGCCTTGGCCTGTCCGAATGCCCACCAGAAGCACCGCTCCAAGATGAGCGTTGCCCAGAGTTGTATCCTGATCCTCTGCCCTGAGAGCCTCCGCATCGACCTGACCAGCCACGACCCTTGAAGGATGAGGGTGCTCCCCTGTAGCCCCCTCCCTTGTTGTTCTTATGGCCCGATGGCCCACGATGTGGGCGATCCTGACGTCGCCCCTCGCCCGAAGGTTGTCGTGTCTGGTGTGCCGCCAGACTGGCTTCGACACGCACCGCAGCGTCGACCAAATCTCTCAGAGAAGCATGAGTAGTAGCAGTCACACTTGCCCGGATCTCCCCTCGGAGTCCAAGCTCAAACCTTTGGCATTTGTCCTCCTCCGTGCTCACGAATGATGCAGCGAACCGGGATAGTTTTCCGAAAGTTTGCTCGTAGTCCGCAACGGACATTTCCCCCTGCTCCAGCCGCAGGAACTCAGCCTCCCGTGCCGCGCGAAAGGATCACGGGTAGTACTGGTCCAGAAATCTGGAACGGAAAGCTTCCCAAGTAGTGGTATGGACCGACCACCCAGACATTTCGAGTCTGTGCCACCATTGGTAGGCTCCTCCTTCCAGCAAGAAGGCCGCCAAGGTTACCCGTTCGCCCGGAGGGCAGTGCATCACCGAGAAGATCCTCTCCCACTTGGTGATCCAATCATGAGCATCCTCGGGGTTTGATCCCCCGCAGAAAGGAGTTGCTCCCAACCGTTGAGCCCTTTCAATGCTCGCGCATTCCATCTCCCTTTCCAGATCCTCGTCAGTTCGTGTATGAGGAATTCTCCTAGGAGGCATAACCAACTGTCAAGAGGCATAGATCAGATAACGATGTTCTTAAAAGTCGAAAAGTAACTAGTACTAATCGCTAGTCTAGCATGCTGACCATACCCTAGTACTGACCACAACCTAGTGCTCTGATACCAAGCTGACAAGACCCGCCCCAATCCCACAGGGACCACAAGGGGACGTGCCCTGCTCCCGTCTGACACCCAATAATTCATACCAATTTTAACCTCAAAACATCAAATGCATAAATAACCAAATTAAAGTCATACATCAAATCCGAATTAAACGAATGTCAGACAAGGGATGAAATCCAAAATTACAAGTTGCGAGCACGACACTATAGTAAACCTGCGGGTACACCACCCAACAGGGGTTCAGGTACGTAGAAGTAGATCTATGCCTCAGCCTCAGGTTCCTCCTCTACCTCAATATCACGACCTGGAGGGGTTACCAAAAACATTAAGGGTGAGTGGACCGAAACACAAGTTTATAAAATCGTTTGATAAGTAAAACATATAATTTACCCTTTCCGTTTTCCAAACATGCATGCATCATCATTTAAAATCATAAATCATATAACATGAATCATAAGGCATGTAATAAAACCATAAGTATAATTTTAGTTGCTGCACTATACACTCCAATCCCGACATCCCTGATGTCTGACGTCCCTGACGTCAATAAGGTCACAATCACAAGGCTACGCGTGCCACTCGGGTCTCAATTCCGAGTTCAATCCCCGAACCCCGTTCGGGTGCAGCATCCCCGATGCTTAGCGTCATAGACGCTGGACGTTCTAGACGTCCGTGACCACTCCGGGGTACCTCATCCGGAGGAGACAGTATCATATGGAAGGATCTATACAGTGCAGTACCAAATACATTTTATTGATATCCACATGCAAAACATATATGTATACATAGGTAAAATCCGAACCGATCGTTACGTTTCATCAGACGGGCCTCAAGCCCAAATACCGTAAAACGTGCCATAACCATATTTTCCATATCATCAAAGCCATTATTGTTTTTAGCATGTGAATATGTATAATAAACCAGAAAACATTTATGCACGCAAGGGTTTAAGAAAATGGCCCACTCACAGTACAATCCTGCTGAAAACCGAGCGTATACCCTCGATCTGGAACAATTATACAATCCCTGTCATATCCAAAGTATACGTAAGGGTCCATTTAAACCCCTAACATTCAACCATGAAACCCTAGACCGAAACCGGCCTGGGAAAGCCGCCCGAACGCTCTTCCCAATGCAATAAACCTCATTTTGACCAACTTATTGATCTCCGATCGACCCGAAACCACCGCCATTGGATCCGGATCGTCGAAACCTAAAGAATGGTGGTGGTCCCACCAAAAGTACTGTTCACACGCGCCCACACGCGCCAGTCAACGCAGGAACAGTCCATGTTGACGTCAGCATGACGTCATCTGACAGCTGTCAGGTCTGACATGTCAGACTCTGACAGTGCCACGTGTCAACACCCGATTGGTCAACCTCACTGATCTGTCAGGCCATGTGTCAGATCTGACATGTGCCACGTGTCGGCACGGCACTGGTCCACGTCACTGACATGTCAGTGACACGTGGCAGTCCCTGATTGGGCCACGTCACTGACATGTCAGTGCTGACTGTGCACTGACATGTGACACGTGTCGGCTCACGGTTGGTCCACGTCACCTGACAGTCTGACAGGGTGCCACGTCATCACCTCTGTCCTCAGACGGGTTGACCCGTATCTCAGCAACTTGGGTCGATCAGACCCGCGATCATGACTCGGTCACCAATTCATCATTTCTCAATCATTTTTGTTCAGGTTTGTTCCTAACTACTCGTCTTAATCCCAGAAACAGTTCTAGCTAATTAAAATCAATAAACAAGGGCTGAATCGAAGACTTACCTCGATGAACAGACCCGGGTTCCCGTCGCTGTTTAACCACCGTTCAGGTCACCTCAGACCACGAAGTCACGTCCTAAAGTTCCCTACCAGTCCATAGAATCGAATAGGATCAATAGAACACGACAAAACACGTTGGAAAACAGGCTTCCATTTTCTGAGTTTTTTAAGCAGTTTCGGGTTAGGAACCACCTACCTTGCCGCCGCCTGCCGCCGTTCACCGCCGTCTCTCAGCCTCACCAGTGAGTCCCCCACACGCAGACACAGAGAATGGGTGATGAGCTGGGGTGTTTGTTCAAAATGGACAGAATGTGCATTTCGGGTAGGAAATATAAAGAATGGAGGGAAAGGAAACGGACGGTCAAGATTTGATCTCAAGGATGAGATCAATGGTTCAGATTAGATCTGGGTACTTCAAATCAATGGCTGAGATCAAAAATGGATTTTAATGCTATTTAATCCCATAGTGGATCTGATCCAATCTAGCCAATGGGTGAGTGACACTTGTCACTCACCAGGTGTCCTCCAATCAAAATTTTTAGAATAAAATATTCGACATGAAAACCGAGACACGAACCTCCCGATTTCACGTTTCTGACCATAACTTCCTGGTACGAAGTCCGATTTCGGCGTGCCGCCTGTCTACGAACTCAGGACGTCGAGGCCTACCTGACGGTCCTTGAGTCAACTGAAAATTAGTTTGCAAAAGAAAATTCAACATTCCCCCCCCCCCCCCCCGGAAGTCCAAATTACGATAATGCCCCTGAACTTCCGATAGTCATAACTTTTTCCCTGATCGTCCGAATTGGACGTGCCACCTGTCTATGAACTCGTGACATCCCGAACTACGTCACGGTCATAGGTCAAAGTCCGTTTAATTCATCAATCAAAAAGTCAACAATTGGCCATACCCATCACAAGGGTAAAAGCGTCAAATCACACATTAAATTACAATATTGAAATCCTCGAATTTCCGGGGTGTTACACATAGTGTATCCGTCACTCACACAGTGTATCTCCAGTGCACACAAACAGCCTCGTAACCATACGAATTACCACCTGACTACGAGTCAAACACGCTTCAGTTTTGAAGCCCATCAGTCCAATCCAATACTAGGCCAACACGTCAGGCCCAACACGTCTTCTAAAAACACACCAGCTCAAGTCTACTTCTAGTCTTCCGGTCTCCTGAGTTTCCTAACCCATATGAACTCTAATCGCATCTCAACTACAAACACAGAGCAGACCCAGTACCAGTTCCAAGTCCCATACCATGCATATGCGAGCCGAACCACACACGTCCTGCACAACTCCAAGATGGTCAAGATATCCATCCACTTTTGCTCCTGCAAGACAGAGCAATCTCCTTAGTTGGATATCCAACATATCCAACCTCTATCTTGCCTACGATCCTCCTGATCCACAATAACGCAATCTTGAGCCATAAGTGCTCCAATCCCGATCCACACACTCCTAAGTGGATCCCGCTTACTGGCTCACTACTTCGCCTTCCATTCCAACAATTGATCAGATCACCACATTGGATCCCATCAATCAAGACTACCACACGTCTGTGGGATCTCTTTAATAACCTCACAATGGTCCACAACTATGGCATCACAAGTCATCCTATCTTAATCCAACTCAGCACAATCCCAAGACGTTCGCCACACAGGCCACACTCGGCGTCACCAAGTATCTTTCTACTCCTGAACACATCCACAAGTGTCCACGATCAAGGGGGGTCACAAATCCTGACGTCCCAACAATGAGTCTCCCAAATCGACTCCAACTCGGAATCCAAACACAGCATCTCATCGTCTCAATCTCAACATTTCACGATTCCGAGATTCTAGCTATGGGACTTCATCCTTAAGTATGCCATCTCCGGACTAACTCTCTAAACATCACTTCCTCGACTACACTTGAAGAAACAACTCCTACGAATCACAATCACGTGTCTGTAGCCAAATCAACTTATCGACCAACTCGCCTGTCGGTTATCCCCGTTTATGCACATCCAAAAGGATGTCAATCATCACTCCTTCTGATGATCGCATCCCAAAATTTTCGAGGTTCAACCCCGAGCACCACTATAATACGGGTCACCAACTCTCGGAATCCTCAATCAACAATCACTGACCTCGGACTCCCCAGTTACCACCCTCGAAGTCGTCAATCACCAAGTGCCAACCTCGGCATCTGCCAACATATGCCAACACATCAGGGGGAGTCCACTAAAACCAACCTCACGAACAGTCAAACCCGACCATACAAACCTAGCCCGATCCAACACGAAGCATAGGTCCACCACGCTTCCACTGCTCTACTTTTATCAAACTAATGGTATCCTGACCGTTCGTATCGAAACATGACCTACCAATGGTCATCACATATCCCCGCTCAGTTAATGGTTCCTGCCAGACACCAACACCTCACAACTAGTCACAACCTCAACTCAATGTGTCCATCCGACCATTTACAAGCATTCCAGCTCGTGGTACATCATTTCAGATCTAGTGCTCACAGCACAACAGTCCCGAGCCTCCGCTCTTACCGAGCCAAAACCCTAAATTTACGCTCGAGTCGGGAGAACTGACATCCCTCGTAATCCACAACGCTGAGCTACTGAATGCTCAACTAACGACGTAGTCTTACTGGACTCGTCCAGAGTCATCCACCAACCATCCACTACCTCGGCTGCGTATCGCATCACCATTTCCAATCCAGTCGTAAATCGGCCCAATCACAACAACTATCTAACCACAAACCCCAACTCACGGTTTTCCAAACTAAGCACTTACTTTGGGCTTTCTCACTACGATACTCACAGTGACCAGCTAGCCCTCACAACAGGTTTCCTTTACCCCCTGCTACCCGAGGTATCCGGCGACTCATAGCCGCATAAGTCCAAGCTCGAACAATTTAATCAAATGGTCACAAGTCCATACTACGTCACCCAATCTCTATCTGGCCCAACAGGCCACCATCAACCGGCCTCCTCGGCCGACGCGTATCACCAGCTCAACAAACTACTATCAGGCCCCACAAGCCGACCAGCCTACTCGTACTTATAGCTCACTGGCTACCATCCAGGTTAACCACGTTGGGACACATCCGACCCTATGGTCCAACCATCGAGCATATCCAGTGCCAAACACGCTAACTACTCCGGCCCTAAGCCGTCATACGTCATACCTCGCACCATGTATCGAGCAACTATCACCCTGGCACTAACAATCGCTGCTAACTAACCTCTAACAAATGTACTATCACTATCGCGTCTAGGTTGATGACGGGCTGTTCCGCGTCGAGACATCACATCCACAGTAGTATCACAACACCCAAGTCGACGAACCAACGACTTTGGAAACCCAAACCTCGCGCAAAGCGCACAAAACCTGCTCTGATACCAATTTGACACGACCCACCCCCAATCCCTTGGGATTAAGGGCTAAGTCATGCTCCCGTCTAACTTAGGCGTGACACGAAAGCTAAACCGACGTCCAACCATCATGTAACGCGTAAGCTGTACAAGGGATTTTCAACCGAACCATCCAAAAGTTCCAGACTTCCCAGAGCCCGCAGAAGCTACTGTGGATCGCGTGTGTGATGTCTCCGTCTCTCTCTACCAACAGCCTGCACCGCAACAACCTGGAGGGTATCGAAAACACAAAATACTGTGAGTGGACAAAAATAAATAATATGTTTTGAAAACAGGTTGTAGAAAAGTACATTTATACCCTCCATTTGAAAACAGGTTCCAGACCCGGGTTTCGATTCCATTCACCTCTTGGAAGTCTAAGAGTAAGTTCCCAATCATCAAACCCGAGTAACTGTCATGAAATCATGAAACACCATTTTTGAATGAAAACTTACCCATCTTCGGTTTTTCGGCCACCGTCCACGGCAAGCCACCTGTTCAAGTTCATTCAATTCCCATACACCTCAGAATCATGATTTATTAATCAATTAGGCTCATTAACCCTTCAATTGGACTTCCATATTTGAAACTCAAACAAGGGACTCACGGGTTTCTTACCTCTATTCGTCCACCACCGTGTACGACGGTGCTTGGTAGCAGCACCACCATACTCCCTACCAACTGCTCTGTCAATCTTCTTCACACATCACGGGTTAAGGATGAATGGTTTGCTCATGGTTCACTATCTCATCCTCTGTTTCACTCTAGTTTCTGCTCAAACCGTGCACAACCATTTAACCCGTTCAAACCGACTTGTCCAAGGTTCTACCACTATCCAGAGAAGGACAGGTGTCCACTTCTCTGTGGTTAGAAATCCCCAGAACAGCCAAGTGTCCTGATAACACTGGGCACATATTCCAAGATAGAAAAATGACTATTTTACCCCTACCTTACGAAATTACCATTTTGCCCATCTCATTCTTAGACCAAAATCCTAACTATCCGAAATCCAATGGTAGCGTGCCACCTGTCGTTGTATTCAAGGGATCAAGACCTATCCAACTGTCCTCGTATTACGTGAAAAGTCCATGTCGTTTGAAAAGTCAACAATTTTCTCCTTTTTAACTAAATTACCAAATTGCCCTTGAACTTCCGAACATCATAACTTCCTCCTCGGATGTCGGAATCAGACGTGCCACCTATCTATGAACTCATGACGTCCCGAACTACATCACGGTCATCGGTCAAAGTCCATTTGACCACCAAACAAAAATAAACATTTTTGCCCATTCGAGGGGTAAAATCGTCATTTTTCACCGTCCGTCCGAATTCAACCAACTAACTACCGATCAACTTCACTAATCTGTCTTTAAGTACTAATCTAATCTCGAATTCCAGGACGGGCTGTTAAAATCTACCCCTTTAAAGAATTTTATCCCCATAGTTTCGCATCTCGTACTTACGTAACAAACTGGGGGAAATCTAACTAATCTCACACCTTGGTCTCCTTCCCAGTATTCGTCACTAGACACTCCGGCTGATCCTGATAGTTTCCAGACTGTCACCACATCTCTACCAAGCAAGCCAACTAAACCGACTTCCAGTCCATCTTGTAATCTATTGCTTTTCTCCGAGGTCAACATTGTACTACTACTAGTCCTATCCATCTCGACTCAGGCTCGAGTCATGCGTACCTCGTACGAACATCTCATTACATCTTGCGAGTCCGCCGTCAACAACACAAATCTCAAGTACACCCATTGACAAGACGGCATCTACCGGCTTTGGTACTATTATCCTTCAATATCCGTACCATGACTCGTACTAATTCCACTAGCGATCTGTGCCGACCTTACCGGGGTCACAACGTACTTATCTATACCCCTAATTCAACCAATCATCTCACCGGTGGTCTGCTAACCACCAACACAATCAACCTGCGGGAACACCATCCACGTCCCATACTACCTGTCTGCAGCTAGACCCTACCAATTTCTGTTCATTATAATCCCTCATCGCTGAATCACATATCTCAACATCAGGGTCCCACCAGCCAATCGTGGCTCTGAGCATCCAACTCATCAGCAATAATCAACAGATCACTACAGATCCTCCGGATCCAATCCACAAGCTCCGTCCAAAATCCATCATATCAGAACTATGCTGATAATCCGTCTCTCCACAACATCCCTCGGCACTAAGCCGATCAACAAACCTTTTACCAGAACATCAAGCTGCACGTCCAATTACATCGGCATGGTTCCAACCACTGCCAGATCAGTACGTACACATTTCAAGTACGTGCACCAATTACCACTAACCAGAACCACAGTGCATATCACCAAACACACGCAAGGACAACTCTACGATCTTTGAGTATCACAAAGATATTTTAAAATACCTCAAGCACAGCTCGTAGTGTACATCCTCACGCACTTCCAACGTCATCTTACGGTACGTCTACTAATCAACCATAGCGGCATCAGCCATGTACTACGATATCCAGCCACTTTGTTCCTGCAAGACAGTGAATTCCCCTCAGTTTGATGTCTAACATATCCAATCCATGTCTTGCCTAGAATTCTCCTGATCCACAACAACTCAATCCGGAGCAAAAAATGATCCAATCCTGATCCACTCATTCCTAAGTGGATCCCACTCCTTGTCCCTACAACTCTTACCCTTACATCGAACTAAATCAATCCAAAATACCACACGTCTGGATTGTGGGATCTCTTCAATAACCTCATATCGATCAGTCATAGTCATTCCATTTCCGTTTCCTTCTGTCATCCTTCAACGTAACACACAATAATCTACCACTATGACATCGCAAGTCATCCGACCTTAAGCCAACTTAATGCAAACTCATAATACGGGCCACACATCCCAAACATCACGACACCAAGTCCTCTCTCTACTCCTTAGCACATCCACAAGTGTCCACAATTTATGGGGGTCACAATTCTTGACATCCCATCAATGAGTCTCCCAACTCAAACTCGAGGGAATCCACCACACAACCTAATCACCAACTCGAAACCAAACACAGTATCTCATCGCCTCAATCTCAACATCTCCTGATTTCGAGCTCCCAACTGACAGGACCTGTCCCCGAAGGACATAGATAACTGTGCCCAGTCCTACTCCCGTTTGACAAGTCAACTGAAGTCCCGAAACTACCCTTCAGCACCTGTCAGATCAGGGATAACTGCACTGATTTCCGCTCATGCCTCCGCCTCTCAATCAGCCCAGAACGTCGTGCCATGGCCTAGAAGGTCATCAAAACAGGAAAGGTGTGAGTGGACAAAAATAATATCACTTAAAACACATTTCAAAATACATCATTTACCCTCCAGTTTATGTCACAACCTTCACCCCTTAAAGAATTTCGTCCTCGAAATTCGAATGTACCTCTCCAACACTAATCGTGGACACTCAATTCGCATCCAGTTCAATACCTCGGGTTCCCACCTGAGGCGTTACTCGTTATGTGCAACCATAGCCACGTTTTCCATCTGTTTCAGCTCATCCCGTGCACTCATATCACATCATGACTCATTCCGAGTCCTAAACCAAGTCCTGACTCCTACTAAGTCCAAATCCAATGTCTCGACTCCTCTCGAGTCTGAAGTCAACATCCACTAATATCAATGCCACCACTAGCATATCCGGTCACCTAGCAAACACCCCTAGGCGAAACATATCCTACTCAGGATCCACACACTAAACCAATTTTCGGACTCCCTCTGAGTCCCATTCGATATCCAAAATCCAAAGGTTACTCATGCAACCCCCTATCCTCGAGTCAAATGTATCCTGGGCCCAACATGCCCATCTATATACCATCATATACCATATCATAAACAACCACCCGGACTAACACAAGTCTAACACAACCAGAACACAAGATACAATGTTCGACCCCCAATCCAAGGTCATAGTCACTCCATGGAGTTCTGATACCCTCATATCTCGTCTAACCACCAGGCCACGCACAGGGAACGTGTCTCGGAGGCATGGCAAATTAGTAACCAAATGCTCTGATACCAATTTAACAGGACTCGTCCCCGAAGGACATAGATAACTGTGCCCGGTCTTGCTCCAGTCTGACAAGTCAACTGAAGTCCCGAAACTACCCTTCAGTACCTATCAGACTAGGGATAACTGCACGAATTTCTGCTCATGCCTCCGCCTCTCGATCAGCCCCGAACGTCGTGCCACGGCCTGGAGGGTCATCAAAACAGGAAAGGTGTGAGTGGACAAAAATAATATCACTTAAAATACTTTTCAAAATACATCATTTACCCTCCATCTTATCAAGCCATGCATGCATAGAATCAAACATATGAATAACATCACCGGCTTTCTAGCCAAATCACATTAAACATAGCAAATCCCTGCTCTCAAGCCAAACACATGAAAACATAATCACCTGGCCACACATACCAAAAACCCGTACTCAATACCAGTACGCAATCACAATCAACATCAAACAGCACTACTCACAAGTGCACAATCAATCAATCAATCTGCACTATTCATAAGTGCACAAACAATCCCACAGCCACATCCGCACTACGCGTAGGCCAACCTCGGGAACTGCACTCAGGCACCATCTGAGTCATATCAGTCATGTCTGGGAACTGCACACGCACCATCTAGACGTACCACATACTCGGGAACTGCACTCACGCAACATCCGAGTCACGTTTAGGGACTGCACTCACACCATCCAGAACATGTTCTAGTATCCACAATCACAAACACAATCCATTCCACAAACACATATAAATCACATACATGACTTCAAACGAAGTTAAAAGCATTCCCAACAGGGTTTCTAGCCCAATTGCCATTTACACGTAAATCCGTAATATCTCATTGAAAACAATAAAATATTACAGAAATCATCCTTGACTCACCAATTAAGTCAAAATGTAACGACCCGTCCCAAATATCGGGATTAAGTATTAATTAAATAAGGTTTAGAATGACTAATCTGGGATTAGTTGAGTGAAATTGGACGAAATGTGCAAAATGACCGTTTTGCCCCTAAGCGTGGGCAAAATATTGACTTTTAGTTTGGGCGGTCAAATGGACTCTGACCGATGAATGTGACGTAGTTCGTCACGTCACGAGTTTATAGATGGGCGGCACGTCCGATTCTGACATTCGAGGAAGAAGTTATGACGTTTGGAACTCGAGGGGCATTTTGGTAATTTAGTTGAAAAGGGGCCAAATGTTGACTTTTGACCCGGAAGGTCCAATTGCCGAGGACCAAGGACCATTACGTAGATTGAGTTGATACAAATCCATAGACAGGAGGCACGCCGAAATCAGAGGTTCGACGACGAAGTTGTCGTCATGGGAGCGAAATCGATTAACCAAACGAACCGAGATTTGACTAAAATAATATTAAAATAGTGAACAGTGACCGATGATTATGGACCGTTGGATGAGTGACAAGTGTCACTCATCCCATGTTTTAAGGGCCCTAAATTGTGGATCATGTTTCCCTCTAATTCAATTTTAATTATCCATCATCACCCTTAATCATCATTCATTCTTCATTATTAGTCATCTTCATCTTCTTCATTTATTTTCTTCAAAACCGTATACCTCAATCCTACACAAACACCTCTCAGTCATCATCCATTGCTTATGACCCGTGAATGAAAGTTGGAGAGGGTGTTGAGACGAACCCAATGGTGGCCACGGCAAGGACCGTCGTGCACGGTGGGCGGAATTTTGGAAGGTAAACCGTGGGATTAAAATTTTGGGTTTTTGATTTTTTGATGGTGTTTGTCGATTCTAAGCTTAGGATGATGTTCTTTGAGCTCTCACGAGCTTGTAGGTGCAATTTGGGACGGATTTGGACATTGGAGGTGGCCGAAATGATGATTGGAATTCTGGCCGAAACTTTGAATGGCCATAACATAAAATCCAGGTACTTTCTGAAATTTCTGGGTTAATATTTGGAATCCTTGGCTCGAGTAGATGGATTTACATAGGTAGAACGTCGAATTTGGTTGAGAAACGAGTGAGATATCGAAGTTTTAAGTTTGGGGCATCAATGGAGTTTTTCGACGAGAAATTCCGGCGAGTTGACTCGTTGACCTGTTGACTTTTTGACCGTTGACTACTGTTCATGATGACATCACCATTGACTTTTTGGTCGACGTTTGACTATAACTTTGACCCGCGCGTGGGGGCGCGTGTGAGCATATTTTCAGGTGGGACTCGGGCATGAGACCCAATTATTTTGGAAACCTCGGACTTGGGAGTCCATTTGAGTTACGTAATCGGGCCGGGGGCCAAGTTACTTGATGAAATCGGGTCAGGGGCCTAGTTGTTATGAAATCGGGATGAGACCTATTTGAGTTATATTATCGGGCCAGGGGCCCAGCTGATTTACGAATTAGGGTCGTGGGCCCAGTGGTTTATGAAATCGGGTCGTGGGCCCAGTGGTTTACAAAATTGGGCATGAGGCCCAGTTGGGTCATAAATGAGATTTCGGGTCTAGGACCCTATGTTTTATAAATGAGATTTCAAGTCGGGGACCCTAAATTGAATTGTGATGTTTTTTGGAGATTTTGGGCAGAGCCTATTGAAATGTTGGGAAATGATTTGATAAAACTATTTTCCATATACCATCTTGATACGAGGATATGTGATGGTCTCCTCCAGGTGTCTGGGACACTGGGGAAGTTACGGTGCATTGCCTGCAAGGGGTCATTGTACGGAGCTACTGGACCGTTGAGAGGACCCATTCCAATCCCCCCCGGGATTAACGCAGGATCACCCGCTCCCGTCTGACACAAAGTGTCAGACAAGGGATATTTCCGACCTTTGCCCTCCCGGACTATCAGAGTACGCCAGGATCCGGAGGAGGCATATGATATCTCGATCTCTGCTACAGTCCACATCGTATCCAACCTGAAGGGTATTAAAAACAGAAAGACTGTGAGTAGACAAAAATAAAGAGTTTATAAAACATATTTCATAAAATACCTTTATACCCTTCACTAAAAATCATGCATGCATAGTAAAACCATTTATCCAAACACATATGTTTAAACAACCATTATTAGGGCCTCAGCCCCAAATTCTGTAAATACAAGTCACACGGGCTCCTGCCCAAAACCATTTACAGAAAACCATAGTATAGTAAACATACGTGGGATCTCAGCCCAAATCCATTTATCATTATAAAACATAATTTTCCAAACCAATTGAAATCATGTTTATCCATTATATTTCATATCCAAGAACCTGTCACGGTAAAATAAAGCTACGTGCGTGCTAACCGGGGTCTCAAACCCAAGTCTCTCCAGGGTCCACCCAAGTCAATGTCCGTAGATCAATGACCCTCCCTGTTGGTAACGAACCATGCCCATCCTGAGAGTAAGGAACCCAACTAGGGGGCGACTCCACTCAGTTAGTGCTCTGTGACTACTCCGGGGTCCACCCAGGCCAACGACCCTCCCCGGATGAGACAATCATATATAAAGGATGGAATATGAAAATCCTTTTCAAGATTCATGCCCGGCCTGTAACGACCCGTCCCAAATACCTAGATTAGATTAGTGACTAATCACGATTAATGAGGCTAATCCGTGATTAGTTTAGCGAAATCGGATGAACGACGCAAAATGACCGTTTTTCCCCTAGGCGTGGGCAAAATTTTGACTTTTCATTCGGGCAGTCAAATGGACTTTGACCGATAGCCGTGAAGTTGTTCGTGACGTCATGAGTTCATAGACAGGTGGCACGTTCAATTCCGACGTTCGAGGAGGAAGTTATGACGTTCAGAAGTTTAGGGGCATTTTGGTAATTTTGGTTAAATGGGCCAAATAGTTAACTTTTTGACCTGGAGGTCCGATGGCCGAGGGCTGAAGACCGTTACGTAGATAAGGACGATACGAATCCATAGACAGGCGGCACGTCGAATTTGGACGTTCGACGACGAAGTTACGGTTCACGGAAGTTCAAGTGCACTATTGCATGAATTACGAAATAACTTACCTTTTGGACTTTAGTGGGGCCCAGATATTTAATGGAGGCCCAATGGATGAGTGACAAGTGTCACCCATCCAATGGACACCAATTTCTCTTCATGCACCTTCCTTTCCCCGTGCATTTTCATTTCTCCATTTCAAATACACACAAAACACCCACCCGATCTCATCCATTTTCCTCTCATCCGTGCAACCCAAAACCCATCCACTCTTCACCCATGACCAGGCAGAGGACCAGGGAGACTGAGGAGGTTGCTGGGCGGCCTGAACCGCCGTCCACGGCGGCGAGAGGAGGAAGAACCCGTGAGGTTCACGGTAAGTCCATTTTGATCCAATTTTACATTTTTTATGTTATGGTTGGTTTTTAATGGTTTTAATGAGTCCATTAGGTTGCTAGGGACATGTTAGGAAGGTTTAAGGAAGCTTGGGATGGCTAGGCAGCCATGGGAGATTTTTGAGAACTTTGAACCGTTTGGTTCAAAATCGAACCATAGGTTTAGGCGGGTTTTAGGTTGTTTTAAGGATTGGAATGGATAGAAAACACCAAAATAGGATGAAAGGAACCAAAAAGGAAGAACTAGGATGAAAAATGGGGTGTCTAGGGCTGTGAACCAGTCACGCCGATCCAGTTGGACCGGCCAAACCAGGTGAACTGGCCATGAACAGTAAAACCAGTTTGCTGGAGGTTAGTGCCGATGAATAGTGTTTTTGACTTTCTAGGGGCTCGTGAGGGCACGTGGTCCATAATTTGGGAAAGTGTTCAACACGGAAATCTTCTATTCGATGTAACGAAGATTTTGAGACTGGTCTTGCGTCAATCGGACATCGTTTCGATAGGTTTCGGGGTGTCGGAAGGTTTAGGGTCGGTTTAAAAATAGTTAAAAGTTCGGGAAAATTACGGGGCTTTGGTAGGAGGTTAATTAAGTAGTTAGTAACCTTCTATTAAAATTTGGACAGGTTTGGGACTCCCGGTGATGGTGATCGGCTCAGGGATCCCTATGGCATGCAAATCGAGGCAGCAGCTCGGACGATCTGTGAGTGGACCTTGTTTTCTAAATTGGTGCATGCATAAATGTTTATTGTATGTTTTATTACTTGTTTGATGATGCCATGGGTGCATTTTTATGTGGTTACGTATAAGCACGTATTTCGAGGTTTCAGCCTTATACGGTGCTTATACGGGTCTGTATTCCTTTATTGATTTAAATGAAATGGTTTTGGATTTCTAAATGGATAAACTCGGGTATGAGACCCATTTGGTTTTGTCTCGGGCATATGACACTATTTACGACCTTCGGGTCTAAATCATGGTGGCGACGGGTGCTTTGTGCACGGCGATCAACGATACGACGCTCGCCTCCGGATTGGGATGTGTTCCTTCCGGAGAGGTCACGATGCACGATTCATGGTCGGGCAGCCTGGGGAGGCTCGACTTCGGAGTGCTGACGGTTGAGGATAGCGATCGGTGATGAGTACACCATGATCTTGTGGTGGTCGCGTCGGTTGATACGTTCACGGCGACATGCCAAGATTGACGGCGGTCCTGGATGGATGGTTGCACGCATCACTATGATCGGAGTCGTGACTGACCCTTAGATATCGGGCACGGTGCCCAGTTGAGTCATATGTTCGGGCACAAGACCCAATTACTTTACGGTTTATGATTTTGGGTCAGGGACCCTAGATGGATCTCCAAGTTCATGACGGTTTATGGGAACCGGCATGAACTCTGGAAAGGTCATTGTGGTTCATGACGGTTTATGGGAACCGGCATGAACCTTTGTCAGGTCATTATGGATCATGACGGTTCAGGGGAACCGAGCATGAACGTTTATGTTATGTATATATATGTATTCATATACCTTCCTTTACTTCTATTATCTCCTCCGGGGAGGGTCGTTGGCCTGGGTGGACCCCGGAGTAGTCACCGAGCACTGACTGAGTGGAGTCACCCCCCAGTTGGGTTCCTTACTCTCAGGAAGGCTATGATTACTATTACCTCGGGTAGGGTCAGTGGTCTGCGGACATTGATCTTGACTTTGAGAAGACTCGGATTGAGACCTGGGTAGCACGCGCGTAGCTTTGGAAACCGTGACAGGATTGGTTGTGTGGATTATATGTATATATGATATATGGATGTGATGTGTGGTTACACAGGTTTTGGGCAGTTACCCGTATATTTAATTGATCATGGTTTTGGGCTGAGGCCCTTGTTGGTTTCGTATGGATTTGGGCAGTGGCCCGTCTGGTCGATTTCATTGTGGTCCTTTCGACCTTGGTTTATTTCTGATTTGGGCTTAGTTCCCACATATGATTTCTTTGGTTAAATGGTTTTCGAATGCATGCATGCTTTTTAGTGAAGGGTACAAATGTCTTCCTTATGAAATTTTTATAAACTCTTGTTTTGTCCACTCACAGTTTTTAATGTTTTGACTGCCCTTCAGGTTGACATCGGATGTGGACTGTAGCAGAGACCGAGATATCACATACCTCCTCCGGATCCTGGCGTACTCTGATAGCCCGGGAGGGCAAAGGTCGAAATTATCCCTTGTCTAACACTCCGTGTCAGACGGGAGCAGGGTCATCCCGCACTAATCCCTGGGGGATTGGGATGGGTCCTGTCACGGCCCCTCATAAGCCGTCATGAACCATAAAACCTTTCATGGGTTCATGCTGGTTCCCATAAACCGTCATAACCCATAAATCCATTTCAAGGGTTCATGCCGGTTCCCATAAACCGTCATGACCCATAAATCCATTTCAAGGGTTCATGCCGGTTCCCATAAACCGTCATGACCCATAAATCCATTTCAAGCGTTCATGCCAGTTCTCATAAACCGTCATGACCCATAAAAACCATTTGTAACACATAATTGGGCGCTAGGCCCGAATCCACATAGAAACTGGACCTCCAGTCCGAATCGTAAACCAACTGGGCCTCCGACCTGATTCAGTAAATCAAATTAGTTTCGAACCCGAGTTTACCTTTTCGAATCCAAAACCATTTCATGAAATCATATCCAAAACCATAAGTATGGAAGATCAGTATAAACCCGAAAAACCTCGATTTACGTGCAAGCACGTAAATCGCCTCGAAATACGCGAAACCATATAATTCACAAATATCCAAATCAACATCATTAAATCACATTCATTATCCTTTTGGAAATCCAAAACCATTTCATTTAGACCAATAAAGATATACATACCCGTATAGGGCCGAAACCTCGAAATACGTGCCTATACGTAACCACACATCCAAATGCACTCATGGCATCACAAATAAGTATTTAAAACATATAATAAACATTTATCCAAGCACCAATTTAGAAAACAAGGTCCACTCACAGACCGTCCGAGCTGTCGTCTCGATTTGCGTGCCATAGGCTCTCCCGAGCCAATCGCTATCACCGGGACTCCCAAACCTGTCCAAATTTTAATAGAATGTTACTAACTACTTAACTAACCTCCCATTAAAGCCCCGTAATTTTTCCCAAGCTGTTAAATATTTTTAAATCGATCCTAAACCTCTTCGGACAGCCCGAAACCTATCGAACGATGTCCGATTGACGCGAGACCAGTCCCAAAATCTTCGATACATCGAATAGAAGATTCTCATATGTTGAACACCTTCCCAAATTATGTCCCACGTGCCCTCACGCGTCCCAAGAAAGTCCAAAACAATGTTCATCGTCTCTAACCTCCAGCTGAACCGGTTCACTGTTCATTGGCACTGTTCCGAACCGGCGTGACCGGCGTCAGTGGTTTTCTCCCTCTATTTTGGTCCGATTTCGACCCTAATTAATCCTATAATTCTTATTTCTTCATTCCCCTATCAATTTTCTATCATTAAAACCACCTAAAAACTACACAAAACCCATGGTTTAATTCTTGAACCATATGGTTCAAAGCTTCCAAAACTGCACCATGGCTGTACAGCCGTCCCACCCACCCTAGAAACTTTCTTATTAAGTCCTAGCAGCCTAACAATCACTTCCTAGGCACCCAAAAGCAACCTAAATGCAAGAATTGAAAAATGGAAAGGATTGGGCCTAACCGTGAACCTCTCGGCTTTGGGGCTCCACCGCCCACGGCGGCGCCGTCCTGGGGCCGGCCACCACATCCACGATCTTCCTCTCACTCTCTGGTCCTCCCAGCTGGTCAGGGGGTTGAAGGTTGGATGGGTTTGGGTTGCACAAAGATGGAGAGATATGGTGAGATAGGGGAAATGTTGTGAAGGCAAAGGGAAATGGATCGATGCATGAATCAATGTGGGTGGCCTGTGGATGGGTGACACTTGTCACTCATCCATTGGGCCTCCTTTAATATCTGGGCCCCCACTAAATTCCAAAAGTTAACTCGTTTCGTAATTCGTGCAATAATACCCTTGAACTTTCTCGTGAATCGTAACTTCCCCGTCGAACGTCCGAATTCGACGTGCCGCCTGTCTATAGATTCGTATCGTCCCGATCTACGTAATGGTCCCTCGGCCCTTGGAAATCGGACATCCCGATCAAAAAGTCAACATTTAACCCCTTTCAACTAAAATTACCAAAATGCCCCTAAAACTTCCGAACGTCATAACTTCCTCCTCGAACGTCGAAATTGAACGTGCCACCTGTCTATGAACTCGTGACATCACGAACTACGTCATGGTCATCGGTCAAAGTCCATTTGACCGCCCAAACGAAAAGTCAAAATTTTACCCACCTAGGGGCAAAATGGTCATTTTTGCAATCGTTTGTCCGATTTCGCCTAACTAATCACCGATTAACCTCACTAATCGTGATTAGTCACTAATCTAATCTTGGAATTTGGGACGGGTCGTTACAACCTTCCCTCCTTAATTAATTTCTTCATCGAAATTCCAACCGACCTAAGTCCAAACCGTTCTTCCCTCCTTAATTTAGTTTCATTCTCAAAACTCCAAATATCCCGATTCCACATCCAGCCTTGTGGAAATAACTCGATCTCACAAGACGTGTACACTAGTACACCCACTAGTCAACATAAACCTTGTTTGCAACTAGACGTAGCACTAACACTCACGTCGCATTGACTACATTCGACTACGGTCGAATGACAGTAGTCACCCGTTTCGAATTGACACTATTTGTCAATTCTACCGAGTCGCTGACAGAACCAACTATACGGTTACTTTCTCAATCACTAACAATCCTGATATCTACTCCCACTGGGAGTCATCAGACCTCACACAACGATCCGCGCTGACACCTCCGACAAACCATCACCACTTGGCAGTCGTTAGTCAAAAACTAACACTATACTCACTTGTAGTTATATTAACCACCAACTCACTCAACCTGAGTATACGCATACCAACAAAATACTCGACCTGTGTGTAACTGGACCCACCAGAATCACTATGACCCACTGCACAGTATCCAATGTCCAGTCCACGTCCTCGACTAATCCGATGGTATCAAAACCAATCCGACTACCAACACGCTCACCATCATACCACTGGTATAACCTATATACCATCACCAGGCACCACAAGTCTGCCCAGTATCGCACCTCGAACAACGTACAAGGTACGTACACCTATCCATCAATCAGCTTACAACCACAACAACCACGACAACCTAGGTTGTAGGAAATCACGTTTCAATAATGGAGTCCATATGTCCAATCCAGTATTAGACAAATCGAAACTCCAACCCATTATCCATTTCCAAAACTGAATCCGAATCCGCAATTTCGTAAGAAATCCCGAATCCAGACCCAGAAATCATATCCATAATCATGTTCAAATTCGAATCTGAAATCATCATTCCGTAAGCTAGCATTTGGAATAACCATTCCGAACCCAAATCCTTAAAAGAAAATCCACTGTCAAGCTCCTGAATCAAATCCTGAATCGTCACCCAGAATCAAATCCTGAATCGTCACCCAGAATCCGATTCCAAAACCCAACTCCAGAAATCCACTTTCAAGTTCCAAAATCAAATCCTGAATCGTCATCCAGAAATCTGATTCCAAAACCCGAAATCTCGTTCACGTCTACCGAGAAGCATACAAACCGAACCTATTGGTTACTCACTTAAACAATTACCACAATACTATCGATTGACTTCATAGGGAAGCCAATCACCATATCAACACATCTCTAAGGCTGACCGTATCCGACCACGTCGGAAAACTACTCACCTGAGTAATATACCATAAGGGATTCACTTCAAAAAGAAGTTCAGTCCCATCATCTACAACTCCAACATCCAAGTAAGAGCGATAAACTCTCCACCTATATGGATTATCAAGATCACGATCCAGATCCATAACTACGTCACCCGACCATAGACGTCACGATCCTCGATCGTCACGACGTCCAAAGTCCTCAACCATTTCCCACATCTAAGCAGATTAGTCAACGACTAGACACGTCGAGACTGTGGGTTCTCACTAATTACCTCGTATCGATCCTTGTCATCCCACCGAGGAAAAACCAAGGATGATTCAACAAGATGACATCAAAACTCATCCTACGTGAATGCAAACAAAACTCGCTGCACTCACCACGCCACGTAACCTGACATCGTCTGCCACCAAGTAGAGAATGAGAAATCTCAGTCACCTAACTTCGATATACTCATTCCACCTGATGACCCAAGACAAACCACGGGTCCACCCACCAATACACGATCGATGTACTAGTGGCAACCAACAACATCTACATCATCTACCATCATCAATCATGGTAGAATCTGAGAAGTCACCCAAAATGACTTTGAAATACCTATTACCAATGCGGAAAACCCGCATTCCTTGTCACCTCAATCGCAACCTCTCGCGATTCCGAAATTCCAGCTACGTCAAAACCAACACACTCGGACATCAACCACATGTCCATCACCAATTTAACTCTATCCGTGATCCACTCTTGAACCACAGATACCGAACATATGCCCATCTCGACGGAGTCACATCCTGATCCGTAACTCATCGTCATCACAATCACCGGCACCAGTACCAGCACCAGTATCATCACTATCACCAGCACTAGTACCACCACTGTCACTATCACCAACATCACCAGTCAGCATCAGCACAAAGTGTGTGAATCAGACAAACCTAGATCTCCGCTCATACCGAGCGACGACCCCGTACCTCTGCTCAAATTGGAGAAACTCTGCCTCCCTCGTACCCAACAACTCTGGGTACAGTCACCCTGATAACTCATACGAGAAAAGGAAACGTCCCATGAACATCCCCGATTCCCAACAACGGTAACTACAGCCACTCTCGGTAGTAGCGCCTGCCACCGACTCGTGCAGACCTAACTACCAAACATCACGATCGAGACTCCGCATCCAACGGAATCAACCGCCCGTATTAACCACTCTGTATCCCACTCAGAGATTCCATCGACAAGTACCAACCCTGATAACTTGTGCAACCGAACTCTAACCAGTCGCAACTCGACTAAACTAATGTCGTCCACCAGGTCGCCCATGACCTTAGTTGCACCAAACCACAACTGAGTAGCACAACAACTAACTAGGTCTAACCAATAAGTACAACCACGAATGTAGAGTGCAGTCCCAACAAAAACTGACATGACTAGACCGACTAACGAACCCAAACTCGAATAGTTGTCAAAGTCAAATCACTCGCCAACTCACATTTCCAAACCATACACACCAAGGTAGGGTTCCATAATCACACGCAAGGGTCACTCTGAACCCAACCGCTAGCTGCCAACTGCAGTAAAATCTACAATCTGACCGTCTCCGCGGTCTTGACATCGAAAAGACGTCAATCCAATCCTACCGTCAATCAACTAGGATTCCTCGAATCCGGCTGCCAACTGCCATAAGTTCAACCAGATTTCCACGAACTCGACTGCTAACTGCCAGCTGCAGTAAATCCATTTAACTCAACCAAATCATATCATCAGATGATCACAATTCCAAACCAGTCGTCAGAACCGATCCTACGTCATCGTGAAGACAATCCCAACTAACCGTCACACGATCAAAACTCGAATGTACCGTTTACGTTCATCCATTCATAGGGTCCCACTCTGCCAACCCTGACAGAACTATGGCAATCCCGGCATCTAGTGCCAAACCAAAACAATCCGCGATTCAAACCTACTAACTATCGTATTGGCATCCTAACTATCAGGTTGATAATGAACTGTAGCCCATTGAGATATCACATCCTCGACGTGCGTACTACTCCAAGAGCTCCACGGTTGCTCGAATAGAGACAACCCCGCTCTAATAAACAATCCTATGCTCTAATACCACGTTGACAGGACCCATTCCAATCCCCCCGGGATTAACGCGGGATGACCCTGCTCCCGATTGACACGAAGTGTCAGACAAGGGATATTTCCGACCTTTGCCCTCTCAGACTATTAGAGTACGCCAGGATCCGAAGGAGGCATGTGATATCTCAGTCTCTGCTACAGTCCACATCATATCCAACCTGAAGGGTATTAAAAACAGAAAGACTGTGAGTGGACAAAAATAAAGAGTTTATAAAACATATTTCATAAAAGACCTTTATACCCTTCACTAAAAAACATGCATGCATAGTAAAACCATTTATCCAAACACATATGTTTAAACAACCATTATTAGGGTCTCAGCCACAAATTCCGTAAATACAAGTCACTCGGGCTCCTGCCCAAAACCATTTACAGAAAACCATAGTATAGTAAACATACGTGGGATCTCAGTCCAAATCCATTTATCATTATAAAACATAATTTCCCAAACTAATTGAAATCATGTTTATCCATTGTATTTCATATCCAAGAACCTGTCACGGTAAAATAAAGCTACGCGCGTGCTAACCGGGGTCTCAAACCCAAGTCTCTCCAGGGTCCACCCAGGTCAATGTCCGTAGATCAATGACCTCCATGGAGGTAACGAACCATGCCCATCCTGAGAGTAAGGAACCCAACTGGGGGGCGACTCCACTCAGTCAGTGCTACGTGACTACTCCAGGGTCCACCGAGGCCAACGACCCTCCCCGGAGGAGACAATCATATATAAAGGATGGAATATGAAAAGCCTTTTCAAGATTCATGCCCGGCCCCTCATAAGCCGTCATGAACCATAAAACCTTTCATGGGTTCATGCTGGTTCCCATAAACCGTCATGACCCATAAATCCATTTCAAGGGTTCATGCCGGTTCCCATAAACCGTCATGACCCATAAATCCATTTCAAGGGTTCATGCCGGTTCCCAGAAACCGTCATGACCCAAAAACCATTTGTAACACATAACTGGGCGCTAGGCCCGAATCCACATAGAAACTGGACCTCCGGTCCGTATCGTAAACCAACTGGGCCTCTAGCCTGATTCCGTAAATCAAATGGGTTTCGAACCCGAGTTTACCTTTTCGAATCCAAAACCATTTCATGAAATCATATCCAAAACCATTTCATGAAATCATAGCCAAAACCATTTCATGAAATCATATCCAAAACCATAAGTATGGAAATTCAGTATAAACCCGAAAAACCTCAATTTACGTGCAAGCACCTAAATCGCCTCGAAATACGCGAAACCATATAATTCACAAATATCTAAATCAACATCATTAAATCACATTCATTATCCTTTTGGAAATCCAAAACCATTTCATTTAGACCAATAAAGACATACAAACCCGTATAGGCACCGTATAGGGCTGAAATCTCGAAATACGTGCCTATACGTAACCACACATCCAAATGCACTCATGGCATCACAAACAAGTATTTAAAACATATAATAAACATTTATGCATGCACCAATTTAGAAAACAAGGTCCACTCATAGACCGTCCGAGCTGTCGCCTCAATTTGCGTGTCATAGGCTCTCCCGAGCCAATCGCTATCACCGGGACTCCTAAACCTGTCCAAATTTTATAAGAAGGTTACTAACTACTTAATTAACCTCCCATTAAAGCCCCGTAATTTTCCCGAACTTTTAACTATTTTTAAACCGATCCTAAACCTTCGGACAGCCCGAAATCTATCGAACGATGTCCGATTGACGCGAGACCAGTCCCAAACTCTTCGTTACATCGAATAGAAGATTTCATATGTTGAACACTTTCCCAAATTATGGCCCACGCGCCCCCATGCGCCCCAAGAAAGTCCAAAACACTGTTCATCGTCTCTAACCTCCAGCTGAACTAGTTCACTGTTCATGGCACTGTTCCGAACCGGCGTGACCGGTTCAGTGGTTTTCTCCCTCTATTTTGGTCCGATTTCAACCCTAATTAATCCTATAATTCCTATTTCTTCATTCCCTATCAATTTCTATCATTAAAACCACCTAAAACTACACAAAACCCATGGTTTAATTCTTGAACCATACGGTTCAAAGCTTCCAAAACTGCACCATGGCTGTACAGCCGTCCAACCACCCTAGAAACTTTCTTATTAAGTCCCTAGCAACCTAACAATCACTTCCTAGGCACCCAAAAGCAACCATAAAGCAAGAATTGAAAAATGGAAAGGATTGTGCCTAACCTTGAACCTCTCGGTTTGGGGCTCCACCAACCACGGCGGCGCCGTCCTGGGCCGGCCACCACATCCACGATCTTCCTCTCACTCTCTGGTCCTCCCAGCTGGTCAGGGGTTGAAGGTTGGATGGGTTTGGGTTGCACAAAGGTGCAGAGAAATGATGAGATCGGGGAAATGTTGTGAAGGCAAAGGGAAATGGTCGATGCATGAATCAATGTGGGTGGCTTGTGGATGGGTGACACTTGTCGCTCATCCATTGGGCCTCCATTAAATATCTGGGCCCCACTAAAGTCCAAAAGTTAACTCGTTTCGTAATTCGTGCAATAGTACCCTTGAACTTTCGTGAACCGTAACTTCGCCGTCGAACATCCGAATTCGACGTGCCGCCTGTCTATGGATTCGTATCGTCCCGATCTACGTAATGGTCCTTGGCCCTTGGCAATCAGACATCCCGGTCAAAAAGTCAACATTTGACCCCTTTTAACTAAAATTACCAAAATGCCCCTAAACTTCCGAACGTCATAACTTCCTCCTCGAACGTCGGAATTGAACGTGCCACCTGTCTATGAACTCGTGACGTCACGAACTACGTCACGGTCATCGGTCAAAGTCCATTTGACCCCTCGAACAAAAAGTCAACGTTTTACCCCCGCTAGGGGCAAAACGGTCATTTTGCATCGTTTGTCCGATTTCGCCTAACTAATCACCGATTAACCTCACTAATCTTGATTAGTCACTAATCAAATCTTGGAATTTAGGACGGGTCGTTACAACCGTATAGTGACTCAGGAGCAGGATTGCTATGATTAGACGTCTGTGACGTCAGACATCTGGGATGTCAGAGATATGGACCCTGAGAGACCCCGGGCAGCACGCGTTGCTTATTATACCGTGAGATATGACGTCTGGGACGTCAAGCGTCTGGGACTCTAGGCATCTGGGATGCCAGAGATGGTAATATGGTAAATATGGACTATTGGATCTATGAAATGGTTTTTCGGTTGGATTTGTGTTTATGGAATTGGACAGTGGCCCACTTGGTTTTGTATTTACAGATTTGGTAATCTACAGTTTTGGGCTGAGTTCCCACACTTGGTTTTGAGTTACGGTTTTTGGGCTAATGCCCTAATGGCTTGTTTGAGTAAATGTTTTGTTTACTGGTTTTCGATGCATGCATACGTTTTAATGAAGTGCATAAATGTCTTTGTGAAATATGTTTTATGAACTTAATGATTTTCGTCCACTCACAGCTTTTGGTTGTTTTTAATGCCCTTCAGGTTGATCACGGATGCGACTGAAGCAGAGATTGGGATATCGCATACCTCCTCCATCGATCCTTGCGCACTCTAGAAGCCCCGTTTGGGCAGTGGCATCAGGTTATCCCTTGTCTGACACTTCGTGTCAGACGGGAGCATGGCACATTCCACGGTAATCCCGGGGGGATTGGGATGGGTCGTGTCACAAAATATCCTTTTTGAAACCTTTTTTATTCCGGGCCTAGCCCAAAACATCATTTGCACATTTCTCATAAAACGTGCCCGAAAGACCGATTAAAATAATCATTAAATCACAAATAATCATGCCACATCATCAAAACATCATTGCAATTCAAATCATGCAATTAATCATATAAAACATTTAACTATGCATGCATAACGGTTTATAAAACAAACGTCCACTCACACACCATCAAAACCGCTCGCTTTCCGAGCTACACGCATTTTCGTAATTTCCGACATTTTTCAGGAATCTCGAATCCTGTCCAAAATCATTACTCAGGGTCACTAATGACTTCATTAACATCATATTAATTTCTCATAATTTTTCGGGAATTAAATATTAATTAAACATGTAACTCGAAACAATATTGAAACAGTGTTCGATTAACTCGAAACCAACGCCAAAATGTTTGTTACATTAAATGGAACAAAAGTCATGTTGGCCTCACCTCGGGATTCCCTCTTACACGCTCCCACCCACCGCCGCAAGCGGCTGCGCGTGGAAGCCACGCACCAGCTACAGTATACAGGCCACTATTCATCATCGCCTCTACCCGTTTCCCCTACAAACGGGTCCTGCGGTGCAACCCGGTTCAATCCTGCCCAATTCGTGTTCAATTTCCACAATTAATTCATCATATAGCATCGTTATAACTCTAATTGAGGTCTTGTAATCTTAATTACACAACAACTTACCTTTATACCATCGAACTCAACCTCCCTATTTCCACACCGTCGCAGTTACTATTCACTATTCAATCTCAATCAATTCTTATTGTTTTCTTGCAATTGATTCATCAAGAAGCATCGTAGCATCATGATTAACAGTCTTACAACTTCAATTTCATCATGCAACGCTTCCCTTAACTCGAACTCAATCTCGAATTTTTCAGAGATTTGAAGCTTCAGTTCTTGACCTTCCTTCCATCAATTCTCCCCAATTTGGAGGCGGTTCGATGCAAAATGGTTCCAGGAAACTCTCTCTTACATTAATTCGACTTGGGTTGGTCTCAACCTCAACAATTGAATTTTTAATTGATCAAGCACATGTTTCGGGTTTGGGTATTCTCTCACAATTTCAATACCTCTCTTCTCTGGTTCTCTTCTTTTCCTTCTTCCCAATCTCACTTTCTCTCTATCCCTCTCAACTTGATCAATCAGGAAGGGCTGGTTGTAGGATTGTTCTTAGTCTCAGTCTCTGTTTTTGTTCAAAGAACACACACACACACACGGTTCTGATAAACACAAATATCTCCACATCTCAGGCCACTAATTCAATCTTACAAGTGACATGTGTCACGTAATATCATATCTGAGTCAATAGTGGGCGAGTCATCAAAACCCACAAAAGGACAATTTTATCCCCATAAAAGACAATTGACTAAAATGCACTTGCGCTTCAAATTACGAAAATGCCCCTAACCCTCTTAGACCCATAACTTTCACGTCTGAACTCCGATTGATGCATGCCGCCTGTCTACGGATTCAGCGTCCCGAGACCTATCCAACGGTACTTTCGGAAAGTCCAAACAAGGTCCCGATTAAAAAGTCAACTTTGGGCCCTTATAACCAAGGGCAAAATCGTCATTTTACATCCAACTTTTCCAATTTTTCAAAATTTTCCTTTTTCGAATTTCCGGGTCATCACACCAACCATTTTGGAAGTAAGTCCACCTTTTCCAACTATGGAACTCAATCCGCAACACGAATACCACCATTGGAAAAACCGTCCAACTTCCACTCTGCTATACTTAAGCGATCCTCAACTCCTACGGATCACGACCACGTGTCCGTAACCAAACCAACTCACCGAACAACTCACGTGTCGGTGAGCCCCTTTTATACACATCTGAACGGATGTCAATCATCACTCCTTCTGATGATCGCATCCCAACCTTTCCGAGATTCATCTCCGAGAACCTGCAACGATACAAGTTACTAACTCGCAGAATCCTCAATCAACAATCACCGACCTCAGACTCCTCAGTCACTACTCTCGAAGTCGTCAATCACCAATCTTGAACCTCGACATCACCACATGCCAACTTCGGCATAGGCCGACATATACCAGCACATCAGGGGAAGTCCACAAAAACCAATCCTCACGAATGGTCAACCCCGACCACACAAACCTAGCCCGATCTGACACAAAGCATAAGTCCACCGTGCTTCCACTGCGCTACTCTGATCCAACCAACGACATGCTGACCATTCGTACCGAACTTGACCAACTAAGGATCATCACATATTCAAAATCGGTTAGTGGTTCCACCTTCTAGACACCAGCATCTCACAACTGGCCACAACCTCGACTCAATGTCCCCATCCGACCAAGCATCACAGCTCGTGGCACACCATTATCGATCTAGTGCTCTCAGTACACCAGTCCCGAGCCTCTGTGACAAGACCCATCCCAATCCTCCCGGGATTAACGCGGGATGACCCTGCTCCCATCTGACACGAAGTGTCATACAAGGGATATTTTCGACCTTTGCCCTCTCGGGCTATCAGAGTACGCTAGGATCCGAAGGAGGTATGTGATATCTCGGTCTCTGCTACAGTCCACATCCGCTGTCAACCTGAAAGGCAGTCAAAACATTAAAAGCTGTGAGTGGACAAAACAACCAGTTTATAAAAACATTTCATAAGAAGGCATTTGTACCCTTCACTAAAAAGCATGCATGCATTCGAAAACCATTTATCCAGAAAAACCATAGGTGGGAACTAAGCCCAAAACCATGAAGATACCAAACATACGGGCCACTGTCCAAATCCATACGGGACTCAGCCCAAAACCATATCCATACTGAAACCAAGTACACGGGGCCACTGCCCAAATCCTGTGCACATCACATATCACATAACATGTATATCATATATACATATAATTCACACTACCAATCCTGTCACGGTTTCCAAAGCTACGCGCTTGCTACCCGGGGTCTCAAACCCAAGTCTCTCAGAGTCCAAGGTCAATGTCCGTAGACCAATGACCCTTCCTGAGGTTACGATCCATGCGTTCCTGAGAGTAAGGAACCCAACTGGGGGGCGACTCCACTCAGTCAGTGCTCCGTGACTACTCCGGGGTCCAACCAGGCCAACGACCCTCCCCGGAGGAGATAATAGAAGTAAAGGAAGGTATATGAACATATATATATATATACATAATATAAATATTCATGCCCGGTTCCCCTGAACCGTCATGATCCATCATATACATATAGATAACCTCCATGCCCGGTTCCCATAAACCGTCATGTACCACAATGACCTTTCCAGGGTTCATGCTAGTTCCCATAAACCGTCATGAACTTGGAAATCCATCTAAGGTCCCTAACCCGAAATCATCAATGTAAAACAACTGGATCTCGTGCCCGAACATATGACATCAGCTGGGTATCGTGCCCGATATCTTAGGGTCAGTCACGAATCCGATCATAGTGATGTGTGCAACCATCCATCCAGGACCGCCCTCAATCCTGGTATGTCTCTGTGAACGTATCAACCGACGCGACCACCACAAGACCCAGTCGTCGTGCACTCATCACCGATCGATATCCTGAACCATCCGCACTCCAAAGTCGAGCCTCCATCGGCTACTCGACAACAGATCGTGCATGGTGACCTCTCCGGAAGGAACACATCCTAGTCCAGAGGGGAGCGTCGTATCGTTTGTCGCCGTGCACATAGCACTAGCTGCGACCACGATTTAGACCCGAAGGCCATCAATAGGGTCATATGCCCGAGACAAAACCAAATGGGTCTCATACCCGAGTTTATCCATTTGAAATTCAAAACCATTTCATTTTGACCATCATAGAAATACAGACCCGTATAGGCCCCATATAAGGCTGAAACCTCGAAATACGTGCCTATACGTAACCACACATCCAAATGCACCCATGGCATCACCAAACATGTATTAAAACATATAATAAACATTTATGCATGCACCAATTTAGAAAACAAGGTCCACTCATAGACCGTCCGAGCTGCCACCTCGATATGCGTGCCATACGACTCTCTCGAGCCAAACACCATCATCGGGACTCCCGAACCTGTCCAAATCGTAATAGAAGGTTACTAACTACTTAATTAACCTCCCACTAAAGCCCAGTAATTTTCCGGAATTTTTAACTATTTTTAATCCCGATCCTAAACCTTCCGATGCCCCGAACATTATCGAGACGGTGTCCGATCGACACGAAACCAGTCCCAAAATGTTCTTTACATCGTATAGAGTGTTTCACATGTTGAACACATCCTCAAACTGACAGGACCCGCCCCGTTTTCCCCCTAGGGACCACTGGGGAAGCCTGCTCCCATCTGACACGTAAACCAAAAATACCACAAATACCCTTCCAAGGGTTTTATTACACAAATACCCCTATTGGGGGTTTTAGATACACACCGGTGTGTTTCATAATACAACATGTCAGACAAGGGAAATGAGCATTATGTTCGTACTAATACAAAATAAAGATAAAACCTACCCCTCAGGGTGGTGTAAACGCAACGGTGGTATTTATGCCTCGGCCCCAGAGTCGATGCCCTCCTCGGTTTCCTCTCCTGAAGGGTCAAGAAAACATTCAAAGTGTGAGTGTACCAAAAATAAGCAGTTATAAATCCATTTGAATATATATATATATATATATAATTTGACCCTTCGTTCATGGAAGCATACATGCATGCAGTATAAAACAGGAAATACGATCACATATAAAAACATGGAACATATCTATACATACACGTATATCTATAGTAAAAACATATCTGGTCAACATCATATCACTCTACAAGTAAACATGTATCCACAACCCTTTCCTCGGCCTCGAAAACAAGTTCGACGCCTACTCGGGGCACACATCCCCTAGGGATCAAATCCCTGATAACGGTCACGATTTATCTCTAAAAGGGTATGCATACCACCCGGGGCCTCACTCCGAGTCTTCTTCCAGGAATTCTCCGTCTAGAAGGCTCCGTCTCTGAACTAAGTCCGAGCTCTCTTTCTCGAACTCTAGTTCGAGTATCTCTCCGGAATCCGGTCCGGGTCCACAACATAATCTCCCACTCCTGGAACGGATTCCCAATGGGGAAGCCCACTCTGGTCAGTGGATCGCGACCCTCCAGGTCGACGTCTGGAGGAGACCAATCTGCAAATATGGAAGGGTGTAACATGTACTTAATGAAACCTTTCAAAATCATGTCAAAATCTTTTCCCATAATTCTTTATAAACAAGTCTTTAAGTTGAAGGTCTCAAATCATCAATAATCCATGGTTCACAATTCATTTCGAAATACCTTTGTCCAAATCCGAGTCAATGCTCGTCAAATGGGTCTCAGGCCCGACAAGTCCCCTTTTTAAGTAAAATCCATTCATTTCTCGAAATCCAAAATCAAATTCTCAAATCCCAACATCATAAAACATTTATCATAAAAAAATTTAGAAAACAAGTAACATAGCCATGCATGTATTGATTTATAAAATCAACGGTCCACTTACTGACAGGATCGCCCCCGAAAGGGGCATCGATAACCGTGCCCGGTCCTGCTCCCGTCTGGCAAGTCGACTGAAATACCCAAGTTACCCTCCGTACGTGCCAGACCCGGGATAGCCACATGTGCTTACTCATGCCTCCGCCCCTCGTACAGTCTCGAACAACGCGCCACGACCTGGAGGGTCAATAAAAACCAAAAGGCGTGAGTGGACAAAAATAAATCAGTTTAGCAAAACAGTTGCAACAAGCGTTTTTACCCTCCGCGTAAAAACGAATGCATGCATACAAAAATCATTTCGCAATCGGTTAAGATTTTCCACATAAGAAAAACTGTGTATCAAATTTCAACATAAGGAAAAACTCGTATGAACCTCAAATCATTTTCCTTTCCTTGATCTTCGGGTCATAGCCCGCAATTGTAAACACCGGGCCTCAGCCCAAAACCACAAATCAAACCAAATGCACAACATGATCCAAAACCAACAACCACATACCGGGCCACTGCCCAACTCAACCAAAACATCAGAAATCATCAATAAATCACAAATCAAACCTTCTGCTGGTTATCAAGTGAGCCCGAGTCTTTAAACTCAAAACCATGCGCATAAATAGGCCTTCCCGGGATATCAACGAGTCTTTAAACTCAGAACATAATCAATAGGCCTCGGGGGTATCACAGTAACCGAGTCTTTAAACTCACGAGTCTTTAAACTCATTAAGGGCCCTCCCCCGTCATCAATTAACCGAGTCTTTAAACTCAAAACGTGCTCCAGCAATAGCACCGGGTTTTTAAACCCAAACCAGTTTTCAACGGGTCTTTAAACCCCAAAACATTTGTCAAACACAACAACGTGGGATCCATCCCAAAATCACATTTTCCACAACAGGACTCATGGTCCGAATTTCCACATTCAATTCCCCAAATCATACTTCACAAACATAATCAAATTATCATTAAACACGGGGCATGCAAAATCAGACCAAATCACTTTATTAAATCCTTTTCCATTCCCGAATTCGAATTCACAATAATGATTCCGTAAGCTGGCATCCGGAAACATCATCCCGATCCCAAACCAAGAATCTACTTTAAATTTTCGAAAACCGAAACCTCGTTCGTTAAAATTACTTTTATGCCCCGAGCATCAAGCCCGAAATCGCATTCTTCAAACTCCATTTTAATTCCTTGAAATCATTTCATTTCTCAAATCTCATTATCAAAACATCAAAACCCCAATCATAATTACCAAAATCACGATCCAGCAAAACATACTCCAAACCCACATTTAAAATCCTCAAAACCACAAGTCTCATTTTAATTCACCAATTCAACATCAACAGTGATCAAATCACAATGACTCGAAATCTCGTAAAACGTGCAAATCCGGAACGTTCTCGAAAAACGTGTCAAAATCGTAGGTCACACTCACAAATCATAAACAACCTTCTTAAACCATTTTACACCCGTTTCATATAATTTCTTTCATTAAACCATCGTTAAGCACACGAGTGACCATAGTCTCGAAATACGCGTAATTTCACATATATAGTAAAAAATACGTATAAATACGAAAATCGAGTACGTATAAATACGGAAATCAAAATCAATCTCAACTTATAATCATAATCATAAAATCATAGAAATAATTTATGCATGCATTAAATTTTGAAAGCAAGTCCACTCACACACCGTCCAATAGGGCTCGGTTTCGCGCCGCACGCGGTTCCGTAATTTCCGATATTTTCCAGAAATTTCAAATCCTGTCCGAAAATATACTTTAGTGTCACTAAGGGCTTAGATAACAACATACTAATTTCCCATAATTTTCTGGGAATTAATCGTTAATTACAAACGTAACATAAATCTTCGGACCCTCGGAAAAACATCGAGACGGTGTCCGATAAATTTGATATCACCGTTAAAATTTTCGTTACAATGTGTAGGACAAAAGTCATGTTGGACTCACCTCGAAAATCGAGCCCACGCGCCGTCTCGCGCCGCCGCAAGCGGCTGCGCGTGAGTCCACGCGCCTGCTACAGTAGTAGCTACAGTCATCGTCCTAACCCGACCAGCCTGCAATCCGGGTTGTTCGACCCGCGACATGACCCGTTAAATTTCCCTTAATTACAGCTTGATTTCAACAATGCAACTGTCTATTAGTCTCGCCAATAATCCAATCAAGGTTCTGTGAAGTCGATTACCTCAAAGCTTACCTCAATCCGGTCGAATCAGCACGACTTCCTTTTGAAGAACACCGGCTACCGTTCCACGCTTGATTTAGTTGATTCACAGTGATTTCTTTAAATTGGCTCACTCAGGGGCTTCGCAGGATCACTAGGAACTAGTCCTCGCTCTCAATTGCAAGCTCCAATCCCTCAACCCCCACTGACTCAACTGGGATTTTCAGCACAGAACCTCGAAGTCGCCTGGGCTCCTCCCTGCACCAATCTCATCACTTCCAATCCCGTTCGACTCGTCAGAATGTCTGGAAGCTCAACCTCCCCCTAATTCCATCAATTGGCCGCCCCATTTCAAAGTTTGATTTTCAAGCTGAAAAATGGAGTTTTCGGGCGGGTTCAGTGTTCCTGGGTTTCCCTTCCCCGATTCTTCCTTCTCTCCCACTCCAATTCCTCCCTAACATCCTTTTCAGTTCACATTGTCCCTTAATTTCGTATGGGGAAGGTCGATCACGCTCACTGTGTGCAGGTCTCTGTTTTTCCTTTCGGCCACCGTCGTCCCCCAACTTCCTCCGTCGTTTCTCCGTCCTCAGCCTCACACAGAGGTTTGAATGGATTCTCCCGTGCCCCTGCGTCTCCACCTCTCACCCAGTCCAAATAACCACGGAATGGTGCACTGCTCAACACTCCCTGTTTTTTTTTCCAATAGCACAGACACAACCTCAACAAAACTCAGCCCGTGCACTGCCTGTTCAGTGCAATGTCGCCACCCGGTTTCAAACTCCAATTTTCCCCCACTCACTACTGATCACACCTGTGAATCTGCCTCTGTCCATTGTCCCCTCACTCATCGTATAAACAAGGCGAGAATAACCGTGCTCCCAAACTCCCTGCCTTGTTTAACAAAAATAAACCCAACACAACACCAGTTTCCCAACCCCCAGTGCACCCCGTGCTGAATTTGATCACCAAAATCATAAACAATTCCCATGAGTGCTGAATTCCATTGCATCAACCCATGCCACCATGCTCCCCACGCCTCAAAATCCATAAACAATTCCCTTACTCTGCTCAAAGACCATCCATTCACGGCTCAAACAGGTCTCATAGTAACAATTACCATTTTGCCCTCACTTGGCAAATTACCACAATGCCCCTCACCATCCGTGACCCGTAACTTGGTCAATTGGACTCCGATCGACGCATGCCGCCCGTCGTTGTGCTCGGGGCATCGAAACCATCCTAACGGTCCTCGGCCCTCGGCCATCGGACCTCCCGATCAAAAAGTCAACATTTTCCCTTATTTCGTCTAAATTACGTAAATGCCCCTGGCCTTCCGCACGTAATAACTTCCACCATGTTCGTCCGAATCGGACGTGCCGTCCGTCTATGAACTCGTGACATCCCAAACTACGTCACGGTCATCGGGCAAGGTCCACTTGACCGCCCGAATAAAAAGTCAACGTTTCACCCACGACTGGGGGCAAAACGGTCATTTTGCCACGTTCGTCCGATTCCACCCAACTAACCACCGATTAACCCTCATTAATCATGATTAGTTACCAATCTATTCCCGAATTCCGGGCTGGGTCGCTACAATCTTCCCCCCTCAAAGAATTTCGTCCCCAAAATTCCAACCGATCAAAACTCAACCGTTCCTCCCTTCTAAAACCCGTTTCGTCCTCGTAATTTCCAATCATCCTCATTTCACATCCACCTTGTGGAAAACGTTTCGTCCTCGCAACACGCATACACCCGTTCACCAGCCACTCATCTATACTCAAACGTCCCATTACCGTCTCACGTCGTACCGACCACACTCGACCACCTCGAGTGAAAATGATCACCTGACGTCTGCTCCCACAGGGAGTCACCACATCTCACTTGTCAGTCCGTGCTGACGCTACCAGCCAACTATCACCACTAAACCACCCTGGTAAAGCGGCAATCAACAGCCAATTGGTGTCACATAAAGTTGCGTAAGATCAGTAACACGATCTCATCTCGCAGGGCAAGCCCAACCTTGCGGCATATATCAAGCTCAAATTCCAGTTCACAACAACACCAAGTGTGTCGGAATTAAGCCGAAAGCCAACACGTACAACCACACCACTGGTACCTCCCACGTACCGCCACTAGATACCACTCGGCCTGTCCGGTACCAATCCTCGTACACCGTACAGGGTACGTACACCCATCTCTCAACAAGTCCACTACAAGGTTCACAGTCAATCACAACCTGACATTCGGGTTTCTTGTCCAATCTCATACTAGACAAATTGATCATTCTAACTCATCATCCATTCTAGATCCCATGGTCACCCAACCAGTAACACTGTCAGGACCCACCCCGGTTTCACCCCGAAACCCGAGGTAAATCCCGCTCCCGTCTGACTCCCCAACACAACACCTAAGGAACACTTACTCGAACCCAGTCAAACGCAGGAGTAATTACGTAATATCCCAAAAAAAAATCCTTATCGTTTACAGAGCATAGCACTACATTACAAGGAAAATAAAAACTGAGAAAGTACACGCACACAGAAGCCTTTAAACTCTTCTAGGATCCCTCACGTCACTTCTATGCCTCAGACTCTGCCTCGACGTCAAGACCCCGCGCTAGCTCCACAACCTGGAGGGCAATTTAAAGCAGAAAATGTGAGTGGACCAGAAGGTACAAAAAGTTCAAAAACCATTTTATAAGAAAACCGAGTTAAACCCTCCGTTTTGAAAACACATGCATAACCAGCAGTTATAAACACCTTTATAAAAGAATCATTCTTAAACATCATAAGAAACAGAAACACTATAAAATATCATAAGAAACCATAACATGAGTATCAGAAACTGTATCAAAACCATAACCACCAAATCATCCTTTTCTCGATCAAACCTGCTGGACCTATCCGAGTCTTTAAACTCCCGAGTCTTTAAACTCAATCCAGGCCTTAATAATATCCGAGTCTTTAAACTCCCGAGTCTTTAAACTCAAGGCCTACGGGGGAAATCAATATATATCCGAGTCTTTAAACTCCCGAGTCTTTAAACTCAATCCGGGTCTTTAAACCCAATCCGGCCGGTCCCCCGTCACATATATCCGGGTCTTTAAACCCAATATCCAGATCCAGCAAATCCAATCCCAAAACCATTTGAAAACCATTTACCAAATCCTCATCCAAACCCGAATCCGAAATCACTGGTCCGAAGCCCTCCCGGCATCTAGAACCGTCATTCCGAACCCAAATCCGGAGTCCACTTTCCAATCTTAAAACCAAATTCCGATTAGTGAAATCCGATTCTAAAATCGAAAACTTTGATCATGGAAATCATGTTCCCAAAATCCACTTATAACCATTGAAAACCACTTATCAATTGCAAATCCCAAAATCATTGCATCCATTCCAGAAACAAACCACTTTTTCGTAAAACGTGCTAAAAACCACTTTCCTCGAAAACCGTGCAATTTTGTAAAATCAACCAAAACATATTCAATAAACATAGAATCATAATCAAAATCATAAAACCAGTATAGAAAACAGTTATGCATGCTCGAGTTTAAAGAAAAGGTCCACTCACAGTACTGAGCCCTACTCGCGTCCCGAACGTCCAGCCCGTTCCTCGGCTTCCTCGGGAAATCCCGATCCTGTCAAACACCGTCAAATTACGTCACTAATACATCTACCAACACTCTCCTAGATTTCCCCAAAAATCCCCGAACCGACGACCTAGAACCCCGGGACCCTAAACCTTCACCCTCGCGGAACTAAACTCAAACGACTTCCGATTAACCCGAAACCAACTCCATTCCCTAACCACTCAGCTTTGCACTCAGATCGATCAACTGATCCAAAACTCTCACCCTCTGTTCTCTGTATTTCGAAGGACTGCACGGTTGCACCCCAATTATTTGGGACCGTGAACACACAGGATTCCACCAGAATCCTCCAGTCCTTCAACACGTGTCACCATCCCTTCCAACTACATCCCATCTGTTTAAATCCCAGCCATCCATTCTTTTATCTCTGCACAAATCCCCATAAACCCAAAAAGACTAAAATAGCCTTCTGTTTAACACATTTTTACGGTTTTACCGAAACTTCCTAGACCCGTAACTCTCGCCTCGTAAGTCCGATGAACACGTGCCGCCTGTCATCGAACTCAGGACGACAAGAACTATCTAACCCTCCTAGGTCAACCTACCAAAACTCGATTATACGGAAAGTCAACTATTCCCCCTACTTTACCCAAATTACGGTTAAGCCCTCAACCTTCCGAACATACTTCCTCCTCGGATGTCGGAATCGGGCGTGCCACCTGCCTACGGATTCGTGACGTCCTCAACTACGTCCTGGTCACTGGTCAACTCCCATTTGACCACCCGAAATAAAAGTCAATATTTCTGCCCGACCCAGGGGCAAAATCGTCATTCTAAGTTCCCGGACCCCTCGGGACCACCTAACCCTTGATTAACCTTACTAATCACACCTTAATCACTCTACTAATCCCAATTCTCGGGACGGGTTGTTACAATCTACCCACCTAAAAAGAATTTCGTCCCCGAAATTCCACAGCTAGTTCCCGACACCTAACGTCTTCTACCCGGTATCCACACTAGGGCAGCAACAGCTTCTCCTAAACACTCTGTCTATCATCTCCACCTTGGGTATTTCACTCCATCCCCAACTACTGTTACCACAGCCAACCCTAGCTATGTAACAACTGCATGGTGTACGCAAGGGAAACTCTATGAACAGAAAACAAAGGTATTATACAATACCTCATGTCACAGTACCCGACAGAAGTCATAGAGTACCTCCTCGTATACAACCACCCATCTCCCTCGGCTACTATTCCGGCCACGGTCGGACTAACTTCACAAAGTCCTAAAGGCAAACTCTAGCTTGTGGGTTCTCTCCTTCCACAGTCTCAGATTGATCAGTTATAGTCACTCCTTTCCTCTACTTCCCATCAACCTGCTACGGAACTTACGGTACACTCTAAGTCCTCTAAGAAAACTCCTAGACTCTACCCCGAAATCCAACAACCAAACCGACAGAACAACCAAAAGTGAAACAAGTACCTGTCCCCACATCTGATATCGACTGATCCTCCGGCTGCGTCATCGAGAACACCCGGGCCTGAGATCCCGACGCTCTACCACGTCCCCTCGAACTACTCGTGGCTGTGCCACCACCTCCTCTAGTGCCCGCTGTCCCTAACGCTATACTCTGTCCGGACTCCGCTACTCCTCTGCCTACACCACCTTCCTGTGGCAACAGTGGACACTCACGTCTAAAATGACCTCGCTCCCCACAGTAGAAACACACATTCCAGCCTGGTCCACTGCTCGGTCTCCCTGTGGACGCTACCGACGTCGCACTCGCTTGCGGAGTCGGCGGTACTCGATAACCCCAAAATCCTGAACTCTGGGCACTACCAGGCCTACCAAAACGATCATCGCCCGACGAGGACGATCCACCGAAGTTACCTCTTTTCGGTGTCCGCTGGCTCGAAGCTCCAGGAATAGATAGTTCCCGGCGTCGCACTGGCAAACTAGCCTCAACTCGCACCGCAGCATCCGACAAGTCTCGGAGGGTAGCAACAGATCCAGCCGTCACTACGGCTCGAATCTCACCGCGCAAGCCCAACTCAAACCTACGGCACTTCTCGGCTTCAGTGGCCACAAAAGCAGGAGCAAACCGAGACAACATCTGGAACTTCCGTTCATACTCTGCCACGGTCATATCCCCCTGCTGGAGCTGCAGAAACTCCGCCTCCTTGGCATCCCGGAAAGAACGAGGATAATACTGCTCCAGAAACCGTTCCCTAAACGTCTCCCAGGTCACACTGTGAACATCCCAACCGGACAACTCGAGGGTATACCACCACTCGTACGCCGCACCATCTAGTAAAAATGCAGCCAACAATACTCGCTCCTCCGGCGGACAATGCATCACCGCAAAAATCCGCTCCAGTCTAGTAATCCACCTCTGGGCTTCCTCAGGATCAGCCCCACCACTAAAAGTAGTAGCCCCGAGCCGCTGGGCTCGCTCAATCGTGGCACTCTCCGTCTCTCTGGCTACTTCTTTAGGTTGTGGAGAGGGTCTACGTCTCGGAGGCATCGTCAACCGCACGCTGAAAGAGGCATAGAAGTAGTCAAACAACTGAAACACAACCTCACAAACCGACAGACCCAACAATCTCGACAAACCTATGCTCTGATACCAATTGTCAGGACCCACCCCGGTTTCACCCCGAAACCCGAGGTAAATCCCGCTCCCGTCTGACTCCCCAACACAACACCTAAGGAACACTTACTCGAACCCAGTCAAACGCAGGAGTAATTACGTAATATTCCAAAAAAAAATCCTTATCGTTTACAGAGCATAGCACTACATTACAAGGAAAATAAAAACTGAGAAAGTACACGCACACAGAAGCCTTTAAACTCTTCTAGGATCCCTCACGTCACTTCTATGCCTCAGACTCTGCCTCGACGTCAAGACCCCGCGCTAGCTCCACAACCTGGAGGGCAATTTAAAGCAGAAAATGTGAGTGGACCAAAAGGTACAAAAAGTTCAAAAACCATTTTATAAGAAAACCGAGTTAAACCCTCCGTTTTGAAAACACATGCATAACCAGCAGTTATAAACACCTTTATAAAAGAATCATTCTTAAACATCATAAGAAACAGAAACACTATAAAATATCATAAGAAACCATAACATGAGTATCAGAAACTGTATCAAAACCATAACCACCAAATCATCCTTTTCTCGATCAAACCTGCTGGACCTATCCGAGTCTTTAAACTCCCGAGTCTTTAAACTCAATCCAGGCCTTAATAATATCCGAGTCTTTAAACTCCCGAGTCTTTAAACTCAAGGCCTACGGGGGAAATCAATATATATCCGAGTCTTTAAACTCCCGAGTCTTTAAACTCAATCCGGGTCTTTAAACCCAATCCGGCCGGTCCCCCGTCACATATATCCGGGTCTTTAAACCCAATATCCAGATCCAGCAAATCCAATCCCAAAACCATTTGAAAACCATTTACCAAATCCTCATCCAAACCCGAATCCGAAATCACTGGTCCGAAGCCCTCCCGGCATCTAGAACCGTCATTCCGAACCCAAATCCGGAGTCCACTTTCCAATCTTAAAACCAAATTCCGATTAGTGAAATCCGATTCTAAAATCGAAAACTTTGATCATGGAAATCATGTTCCCAAAATCCACTTATAACCATTGAAAACCACTTATCAATTGCAAATCCCAAAATCATTGCATCCATTCCAGAAACAAACCACTTTTTCGTAAAACGTGCTAAAAACCACTTTCCTCGAAAACCGTGCAATTTTGTAAAATCAACCAAAACATATTCAATAAACATAGAATCATAATCAAAATCATAAAACCAGTATAGAAAACAGTTATGCATGCTCGAGTTTAAAGAAAAGGTCCACTCACAGTACTGAGCCCTACTCGCGTCCCGAACGTCCAGCCCGTTCCTCGGCTTCCTCGGGAAATCCCGATCCTGTCAAACACCGTCAAATTACGTCACTAATACATCTACCAACACTCTCCTAGATTTCCCCAAAAATCCCCGAACCGACGACCTAGAACCCCGGGACCCTAAACCTTCACCCTCGCGGAACTAAACTCAAACGACTTCCGATTAACCCGAAACCAACTTCATTCCCTAACCACTCACCTTTGCACTCAGATCGATCAACTGATCCAAAACTCTCACCCTCTGTTCTCTGTATTTCGAAGGACTGCACGGTTGCACCCCAATTATTTGGGACCGTGAACACACAGGATTCCACCAGAATCCTCCAGTCCTTCAACACGTGTCACCATCCCTTCCAACTACATCCCATCTGTTTAAATCCCAGCCATCCATTCTTTTATCTCTGCACAAATCCCCATAAACCCAAAAAGACTAAAATACCCTTCTGTTTAACACATTTTTACGGTTTTACCGAAACTTCCTAGACCCGTAACTCTCGCCTCGTAAGTCCGATGAACACGTGCCGCCTGTCATCGAACTCAGGACGACAAGAACTATCTAACCCTCCTAGGTCAACCTACCAAAACTCGATTATACGAAAAGTTAACTATTCCCCCTACTTTACCCAAATTACGGTTAAGCCCTCAACCTTCCGAACATACTTCCTCCTCGGATGTCGGAATCGGGCGTGCCACCTGCCTACGGATTCGTGACGTCCTCAACTACGTCCTGGTCACTGGTCAACTCCCATTTGACCACCCGAAATAAAAGTCAACATTTCTGCCCGACCCAGGGGCAAAATCGTCATTCTAAGTTCCCGGACCCCTCGGGACCACCTAACCCTTGATTAACCTAACTAATCACACCTTAATCACTCTACTAATCCCAATTCTCGGGACGGGTTGTTACAAACACAAAATCAACCCCCAAACACGTCATCCAAGATGTACCAATCCAAGCACGCTCACCAAGGCGCGTACAGTCATGCCGAAAGGGCATCAAATCTCACTCACAATTACCGAGGCGCACCAACCCCGAATCTATACTCGCTCAACGGTCACCACGTCACATCCGATTGACTTCAAAAAGAAGCCAATCCCAATCGCCCATCTCTACAACTGACCAATTAGACCCAGTTGGATATCCACTCATCCACAGGTCAAGCCTCGAGTCCAAAACATTAACGTTCCCACTCGCTCGAGTACGGGTTAACTTTGAAAAGAAGTTCGGTCCAACAATCCTCATATCTAAACATTTACGGCAGGGCGATAAGCTCTTCACCTAGCCTGATCAAGGAGATCACAGTCCATGCGCCCCCATGCGCCTGGTCAACGCGCTGTCAACGGTGCTACAGTAACTGATGACGTCAGCGTGACGTCACTGCTGACGTCATCCTCTGACAGGTGTCAGACGCCACGTGTCAGCCTGTGATTGGTCCCTGCCCTGACAAGTCTGACAAGATGACATCATCACGCTGTCAGAATAGTGTCAGAATGATGACGTCATCATCGGTGGAGTCCTACCGAAGACCTAGACTCAGCTTCGGCTGCCTTGCACCGAAGGCCTGCGGCGCTGCTCGGTGGGAATCTACCGAAAACCCAGCGGCAGAGCCACCGTGACCCACAGCCAAGGCCCGCCCAGAAATTCCTCCTTTGGTCACCATTTTCTTCGCAGATTGGCCCTAGAGACTCGTCTAAACACACCCTAGACGTCTGTAACCTCCAAATCTAAGAAAAATATCGAAATCGTTACCTTTGGTGTGGAGAACTTCAGCTCTGTTTCCCGGTTCCTCTCCGTCGCTTCAGGCGGCGTCCTGCGTCGAACCAGCCATTCGTGAGTTCCAGTCATGCTCCCTGTCCTCTTCTGTGTCCACTGTCGAGCTCCAGACAGAAGGGGAAAATGTGGGTTGCACGATCGACGGTTTGGGGTACGTTTGGGCTGTCGCGGGTTTGGGCTGTCGTGGTGGCTGCGATGGCCGACGACGATGAAAGTAAGGATGATGATGATGATGATGTTCAGTGAGGGTCAGTGAGGGTGAGGGATCGATCTGGCTGAGAGAAAAATGAAAAGGAAGAGGAGAAGAGTGTTTCTGTGTGTATATGGTGTTCACGGCAAAGAAGAATAGCAAAGGTCCATACACCCAATTATTTGGGCTTTTGGGCCAGTTAGATGAGTGACAAATGTCACTCATCTGATTGGTTCAAAGGTCCAAGTTTGACTAAGTAAGACCATTAATTCTCACGTTCCTCAAAAAATGCAATAGTGCCCCGTAACATCCTTGACCCGTAACTTTCGCTCCGGGTCTCCAATTTCGGCATGCCACCTGTCCACGTAATCAGGGCGACCGATCTACGTATCGGTCAAAAAGTCAAAGTCAAACGATGCTTCGGGTCAAAAGTCAATATTTTGCCTTGACTAGGGGCAAAATGGTCATTTTACAAATAATTTCCATTTAATTAAATAATAATAAAATCTGGGTCGTTACACAAACAGTCACTCACACGCTACCACGCGCCCAATGAAGGTGATGCGCGTGTAGCCCACGCGCGCACTGTTCATTGTCCCTAACCTCTAGCCGAACCGGGTTCGACTTGTTCTGGACCTGCCGAACCGGTCTGGACCGGTTCATCGTTCAAACCACCCATTTTTCGATCCATTTCATTCCTTTTTCATCCTAATCCCTTCCTACGTTCATTTCCTACCTTTTTATACCTTAAAAACTAAGGAAAAACCACAAACCCGTACCTTCCAAGTTTGGCCATGGCGGTGGTGAGTACCTTCGATGTCGACCGTCCATTCCAGGGCATCCCAGCCTTCACAAAAAGTCCTAAACTTCTCCTGAGACCACTAGAAACATTACCTAGATGTTAGGTTCGATTAAAACTCAATAAAACCCAATTTCGAGATTTTGAATATTTTTACCTCACGGGTCGAGCTCCCCGTCGTGGCCTCCGTCGTCCCGAGCCTTGGCTCGCCGTCATCCTCATCTTCTTACTCGCTCACGATCACACACGGCACAGAGGAAGATGAGTTAGGGTCATGATGTGTGTGGTGTGGTTTCGGGTTTTAAGAACAAAGAAGAAGAAAATATGGTGATCGGGTTTGGATGATGAAAAAAGAAGAAGGTAATGTCTGATGAGAGAAGGGAGAAGAATGAAAGGTGAGGATTGAGAGATTAAGTTTAGATGGAGGGCTAGGATTTAGTGTTGGGTGAGATTAATTATAAAATAATAATAATATTATTATTATTTAATTAACTTAGATCCACAATTTAGGGATTTTAGCCAATGGGATGAGTGACACTTGGCACTCATCCATGGGTCCCACTCAAAATATCTGCCTAATCAGATATAGCCAAATCAGCATCGTCTCGAAGTACGTGCATAGTGAAATCGACCTTCTGTTACCTATAGCTTTCCCGTTCAAAGTCCGATTTCAGATGCTGCCTGTCTATGGATTCATATCGTCCCGATCTACGTAACGGTCCTCGGCCCTCGGCAATCGGACCTCCCGGTCAAAAAGTCAACAATTTGCCCCTTTTAACCAAAATTACCAAATTGTCCTTAAATGACACGACCCATCCCAATCCCCCTAGGATTACCATGGAATGTGCCATGCTCCCGTCTGACAAGAGGTGTCAGACAAGGGATAACCTATTGCCACTGCCCAAACGGGCTTCCAGAGTGCGTAAGGATCGATGGAGGAGGTGTGCGATGCTCAAGTCTCTGCTGCAGTCGCATCCGGAATCAACCTGAAGGGCATTGAAAACAAAAGCTGTGAGTGGACGAAAATAAACAAGTCTGTTTAAAACATTTGTAAGACATTTATGCCCCCGAGTAAAAGCATATGCATGCACCATCATTTAAAATCATATATCATATAATATGAACCATAAACATAATTTTAGCCACTGCACCATACACTCCAATCCGACATCCCTGATGTCTGACGTCCCTGACGTCAATAAGGTCACAATCACAAGGCTACGTGTGCCACTCGGGTCTCAATTTCCGAGTTCAATTCCCGAACCCCGTTCGGGTACAGCATCCCCGATGCTTAGCGTCATAGACATTGGACGTACTAGACGTCCGTGACCTCTCCGGGGTACCTCATCCGGAGGAGACAATATAATATGGAAGGATCTATACAGTGCAGTACCAAATACATTTTATTGATATCCAGATGCAAAGCATATATATATACATAGATAAAATCCAAACCAATCTTTAAGTTTCATCAGACGGGTCTCAAGCCCAAATACTGTGAAACGTGCCATAACCATAATTTCAATATCATCAAAACCATTATAAGTCCAAATAGTTGATTTAAATCCAAAATCATTTATTCGATTCCATTTTAGGGTCCCGACCCGAATCACATGAATAAATCAACTGGGCCCCTGGCCCGATTTCATAAGTTAACTGGCCCCTGGCCTGAATTCATAAGTCCACTGGCCCCCCGGCCCGAATTCACAAGTTAACTGGGCCCCTGGCCCGATTCATAAGTTAACTGGGCCCCTGGCCCGATTTCATAATTCAACTGGGCCCCTGGCCCGATTTTACTTTATTCAAGTTCGTAACCGTTTCATGAAATCATATCCAACCACATTTATGGAAATCGGTGCAAATCCAGAAAACCTCGGTTTACGTGCAATTACGTAATTCACCTCGAAATACGTGAAATCATTTTAAATTCACCGATATCCAAAATAAATCATTTAATCGCAATTATAACAATCATGAAACAGTTATGCATGCATCGAATTTATAAAACAAATGTCCACTCACAGACCGTTTAACCGAGCGCCTCGATACGCGTGACATAGGCCCTCCCGGGCCACACTACTATCACCGGGACTCCCAATCCTGTTCAAATCACATTAGAGGATTACTAACCTCACCATTAACATCCTATTTAAGTCCCGTAATTTTCCCGAATTTTTAACTATTTTTAAACTGGATTTAAAACCTTCGGACATCCCGAACAATATCGAAACGGTGTTCGATCGACACGAAACCAATTCCAAAATGTTCGTTACATTGCATAGAACAAAAGTCATGTTGACCTCACCTCGATATTCGTGCCCACGCGCCGTCACGCGCCGCCGTTAGTGGTTGCGCGTGAAAGCCACGCGCCTGCTACAGTGACTGCTACAGTCACCATCCTCGCCCGTTTCTCTGGTAAACGGGTTGAAAAACCCGCGATAGGACCCGGTTCAAACACACCCAATTCAACATCAAATCAATCTGTTCTTTCAACTAATCCCTTGTAATCAATCACCATTTAAGTTCTGTAAATCGAATTACACAAATCATGGTCTAAATCCTCACGACTCTCGATCGATCCTCGACGGGTTGAACCCAAGCTCGATTTTAATTCATTCATTCAGTCAGCATCGTGAGAGTGTAAGGGACATTTCTACAAGGTCAATTTGAGAATTACTTACCTCAAACCCGTTGAACCCAAGCTCGATTTTAAGCTGCCATGGAAGCTTCTGTTCTTCCACAATTCGACACTATTTCTCGTCGTTTTCGTTGCAGAGATGTTCGTATTAATCCCAGAAGTCGAATTGAATCCACAATTGTGATCCTCACCGCTCATATTGTCGAATTCGCAATTCCCCCAATTTTCACGATTTTTCGGTTCAAAATTAACCCAGGGGCCTCACTGTCACTCGAGCCTCACACTCAATTCGCCTTCCTCAGTCTCCCAATTGCACAATGGAGCTGAGACAGAGGTTAATTAGCTGCTAATTGATAATCATTAAGACAACCCACAATTTAGGGAATTAGTGTCTAAAGTAAGAATAATTGTGTCTCCCTTAATACACGATTCCATGTTATCTGGGGCAAAGAAGATGACAAAGTGACAGATGTCACTGTCAGGCAGCAAGATTCAATGGTAAAAGACCATTTTGCCCTCCGTTTGACAAATTACCATTTTGCCCCCAGACACCCGTGACCCGTAACTTGGTCACCCGAACTCCGTTTTCGACGTGCCGCCTGTCGTTGGATTCGTATCGACGAGACCTACGCAACGCTCCTTGGCCCTCGGCCATCGGACATCCCGGTCAAAAAGTCAACATTTGGCCCCTAATATGCCAAATTACGAAAATGCCCTTGCACTTCCGTACATCATAACTTCTTCCACGAACGTCAGAATCGAACGTGCCACCTGTCTATGAACTCGTGACGTCCCGAACTACGTCACGATCATCGGTCAAAGTCCATTTGACCATCCGAAATAAAAGTCAACGTTTTGCCCACGCCCAAGGGCAAAACGGTCATTTTGCACAATTCGTCCGAAATCACCCAACTAATCCCAGATTAGTAAATTATAATTAAATATTATTAAATCCCGATATTCGGGACGGGTCGTTACAACCTTCCCTCCTTAAAGAATTTCGTCCTCGAAATTACCAACAACCTTATTCCACAACCACCTTGTGGAAAACATTTCGACCTCACATCTGTGTACCCCTGTACACCCACTTATTGGAACAACGCCAGTCTCGTCTGTACCCAGACATCCCATCACAGTCATACGTTACAACAACAACACTCGGCCACTTCGAGTGGACATAATCACCTGATCCGCGATAAAATTGCTTAACCATTAAGCTGACTCCTTCAGCTAGATGGTTCCCTTCCATTGCCAAAATGTCCTTACATTTGCTCCCATTGGGAGTCACCAAATCTCATTTGTCAGTCCACACTGACACCACCAGTCAAACTGTCACCGCTAAGCTTTACCACCCTAGTAAAGCCCCTGTAGAAATCGGGATTCCGGCTATTATATAAACTCGGGAGTTCGGCCCTAAAACCAATTGGTGATAGGGGGAGTTGCCCAAGCCTATATAAAGCACACATTCATTTTCCTCTTTTCCCATGTGGGACATCTCACATCCCAACAGCCCCAACCATCAGCCAGTCAGTGACAACGCCACGCACTACATCACTCTCGATGTAGCGTAAGATCAACCACATGATCTCAATTCGCAGGGCAAGCCCAATCCTGCGACATATACTAATCTCAATGTCCATAATCGCCGACTCCCACAGCGAACCAAGATGCTGGGAAATCACGGTGTGATCAAGCCACACAAGGCTACTCGTGGTTACTCGGACCACCAATTCACTCATCCTGAGTGTACGTATATCGTCAACTTACACAATCAAGTGGTGTAACTGGAACACATTGAATACCAGCCCAGCAGTGAACACAAGTCTCAATACTAGGGTTCCACTAACCAACCATGGCTAAGAGCACCTACTCAAACAACCACTGAACCCGACCAAAACACTCTGCACAGCGCACAGTATCCAATGTCCAGTCCACAATCACAACCAAACAAATGATATCGGAACCAAGCCGATTACCAACACGTTTGATCACACACCACTGGTACATCCCATGTACTGCCATTTAGGCACCACTCAGCCTAACCAGTATCAATCCTCGTATATCGTACCCTGTACGTACGTCAATCCAACAATCCGCCTACAACCACTCAGGTCATAGCCAGACACGTTCTAGTAATGAAGTACAATTGCCCAAACCAACATGAGAAAAAACGAACTCCATCCGTCATCTAGTTCCAATTCCGAATCCGAATCCGTAATTTCGTAAGAAATCCCGAACCCGAACCCAGACATCATATTTTTTTATCCATTTCCAAATCCGAATCCTAAATCATTATTCCGTAAGCTAGCATTGGAACAATCATTCCGTACCCAAATCCAGTAATCCATTTTCGAGCTTCGCAATCGAATCCTGAATCGTCACCCAGAAATTCGGTTCCAAAACCCAAAATCTCGTTTACGTCCACCAAGACGTAACAAAACCGAACCTATCGGCTGCCTGTCTAAAACACTCGATTGACTTCATAGGGAAGCCAATCCCAATACTATCACGTCAAAGGTTGACGAAATCCGACCACGTCGGAAACCTACTCAACCGACTAACAAACTATATGGACTCTGTAACGACCCGTCCCAAATTCCTAGATTAGATTAGTGACTAATCCCGATTAGTGAGGCTAATCCGTGATTAGTAGAGCGAAATCGGACGAACGGTGCGAAATGACCGTTTTGCCCCTAATGGTGGCAAAACATTGACTTTTTAATCGGGTGGTCAAATGGACTTTGACCGATGACCGTGACGTAGTTCGTGACGTCACGAGTTCATAGACAGGTGGCACGTTCAATTCCGACGTTCGAGGAAGAAGTTATGACGTTCGGAAGTTTAGGGGCATTTTGGTAATTTGGGTGAATAGGAGGTCAAAAGTTGACTTTTTGACCGGGAGGTCCGATGGCCGAGGGCGGAAGACCATTACGTAGATAAGGACGATACGAATCCGTAGACAGGCGGCACGTCGAATTCGGACGTTCGACGGCGAAGTTACGGTTCACGGAAGTTCCCAGTTACTATTCATAACGGCACGTTTTACGAGACAAAAAGTGCAGTTTTGTCTCCAGTGGGCCCAGATATTTAATGGAGGCCCAATGGATGAGTGACACTTGTCACCCATCCACTGGCCAACCCCACCTACTCATGCACCAAACCCATCCCCGTGCATTTTCATTTCTTCATCCACACACAAACCCACCCCATCTCACCCTTTTCTCTCCATCTTCGTGCAACCCAAACCCAGCCAACCCAACCCCAATTCGGCCAGGACGGAGACCAGACGTGAGGGAAGGACTGAGGATGATGGTGGCCGGCCAAGAGGGAGCCACCGTGCACGGCCGAGACCCAAACCCGAACGGTTACCCGGTTAGGCCCAAATCTCCCATTTTGTCGATTTTTACATTATGGATAGTTTTGGTTGATTAGGGAATGTTTGTTAGATTGTTTAGGGTGTATAGAGATGGTTTTGAACGGGGGTTGACGGCTGTGAAGCCTGGGGACGAAATCGGAAAACAGGGTCGTGGGGGGGTTAATTTTTAGGGATCGATTTAGGGGGTTTTAAGTTGTTTTGTTAATTGGGTTAGATAGGAAATGAAGAAATAGGAATTTAGGAATTGGAATGGATGAAATCGGACCGAAAATGAGGGAGAAGGACACCTGGACCGGTTACGCCGGTCCAAGTTGCAGGAAAAACCGGACCGGACCGGTTTGGACCGGTCTGACCGATGTAGGGGATGACTGATGACGTCATCCTGATGACGTCATCATGTCAGGGATGACGTCATCATGTCAGATCTGACAATGTCAGACTGACATGTCAGACAGTGGGCCAATGGGAGCGTGACACGTGTCACTGTCAGGGGCTGTCAGTGATGACGTCATGCTGACGTCAGCGATGACGTCATGCTGACGTCAGCGATGACGTCAGCAGGTACTGTAGCAGGCGCGTGAAGCCCACGCGCAGCCACTTCAGGCGGCGCGTGAGGGCGCGTGGCAGGGAATCTAGGGAAGGTTCCAACATACGAAATCATCTATTCGATGTAACGAACATTTTGGGACTGGTTTCGTGTCGATCGGACACCGTCTCGAGATGTTTCGGGGCATCGGAAGGTTTAGGTTCGGGATTAAAAATAGTTAAAAATACGGGAAAATTACGGAGCTTTGGTAGGAGGTTAATTAAGTAGTTAGTAACCTTCTATTACGATTTGGACAGGTTTGGGAGTCCCGGTGACGGTGATCGGCTCGGGGAGCCATATGGCATGCAAATCGAGGCGGCAGCTCGGACGGTCTGTGAGTGGACCTTGTTTTCTAAATTGGTGCATGCATAAATGTTTATTATATGTTTTATTACTTGTTTGATGATGCCATGGGTGCATTTCTATGTGGTTACGTATAAGCACTATTTCGAGGTTTCGACCTTATACGGTGCTTATACGGGTCTGTATTTCTTTATTGATTTAAATGAAATGGTGTTAGATTTCTAAAAGGCTAAACTCGGGTATGAAACCCATTTGGTTTTGGCTCGGGCATATGACCTCAGATTCCGGGCACGGTGTCCAGTTGGTGTCCTATGTTCGGGTACGAGACTCAGTCACTTTACGGTTTTGATTTCAGGTCAGGGAACCTTAAATGGATTCCCAGGTTCATGACGGTTTATGGGAACCGGCATGAACCCTTGTTGTGGTATCGTGGTTCATGACGGTTTATGGGAACCGACATGAACCCTTGTTATGTTATTACGGTACATGACGGTTTATGGGAACCGGCATGTTACCTGATTATGGATATGATGGATCGTGACGGTTCAGGGGAACCGGTCATGAATGTTTATGTTATGTATATATATGTTCGTCTACCTTCCTTTACTTCTATTATCTCCTCCGGGGAGGGTCGTTGGCCTGGGTGGACCCCGGAGTAGTCACGGAGCACCGACTGAGTGGAGTCACCCCCCAGTTGGGTTCCTTACTCTCAGGAAGGCTATGGTTACTATTACCTCGGGTAGGGTCAGTGGGCTGCGGACATTGACCTTGACTTTGAGATGACTCGGATTGAGACCCGGGTAGCGCGCGCGTGGCTTTGGATACCGTGACAGGATTGGTTGTGTGACTTATATATGTATGTGATGGATATATGATATATGATATGTGGTGTGTGCAGGTGTGCACAGGATTTGGGCAGTTCCCCGTATGGTCGTTTTTATTGTGGTCCTTTCGACCTTAGTTTATATCTGCTTTGGGCTTAGTCCCACATATGGTTTGTGTTGGATAAATGGTTTTCGAATGCATGCATGCTTTTTAGTGGAGGGTACAAATGTCTTCCTTATTAAATGTTTTTATAAACTTTTGTTTTGTCCACTCACAGTTTTTAATGTTTTGACTGCCCTTCAGGTTGACATCGGATGTGGACTGTAGCAGAGACCGAGATATCACATGCCTCCTCCGGATCCTGGCGTACTCTGATAGCCCGGGAGGGCAAAGGACGAAAATATCCCTTGTCTGACACTTCGTGTCAGACGGGAGCAGGGTCATCCCGCACTAATCCCGGGGGGATTGGGATGGGTCCTGTCAACGTGGTATCAGAGCGGGGTTGTCTCTATTCGAGCAACCGTGTAGCTTTTGGGGTATGTACGCAGGTCGAGGATGTGATATCTCATTGGGTTGCAGTTCGTGGTCAACCTGATTGTCGGGGTGCCAGTACGATAGTTAGTAGGATTGGCATGCCTTGGTTCGGCATTCGATGCCGGGGTTTCCATAGTTCTGTCAAGGTTGGCAGTGTGGGACCCTACAAAGGGATTAACGTGTTCGTATTCTGGAGTGTGATCGTGAGACGGTTAGTTGGGATCGTCTTTCACGATGTCGTAGGATTGGTTCCGACGACTAGTTGGGAATTGTGATCATCGGATGATCGGATTTGGTTGAGTTAGATAGATTTACTGCAGTTGGCAGTTAGCAACCGGATACGAGGAATCCGAGTTGGATTATTGGTAGGATTGGATTGATGTCTTTACGATGTCGGACCGCAGGGTCGGTCAGATTGTTGATTTTACTGCTTTTCGCAGTTGGGTTCCGAGGAACTCTAGGTGTGATCGTGGAACCCTACCTTGGTAGGTATGGTTCGGAAAGGCGAGTTGACGAGTGGTTTGACTTGGATGACTATTCGGATTTGGGGTTCGTTAGTCGGCCTGGTCATGTCAGCTTGTGTTGGGACTGCACTTCGCAGTCGAGGTTATATTTATCGGTTAGACCGAGTTGGTTGTCGTGCTACTTCAGTTGTGGGTTGGTGCAACTAAGGTCGCGGGTGACCTGGTAGACGACATTGGGATAGTCGAGTTGCGCCTGGTTAGAGTGTGGTTGGACAGGTTACCGGGGTTGGTACTTGTCGATGGAATCCCTGAGTGGGATACAGGGTAGTTGGTACGGGCTGTTGATTCCGTTGGATGCGAATCTCGATAGCGAGGTCTGGTAGTTAGGTATGCACGAGGTTGTGGCAGACGCTACTATCGATGGACTTAGTCGAGTCTCATCAGGTCGGGTAGACTCAGGTAGTCGTGACGATGATACGGGGTGCGTGAGTAACGCATATGTACGAGCAGTGATTCTGGATTTGACTCGGTTACGGCTGAGTGCGATCGCAGAATGAGTTGGGGACGTTCGGGGAGCGTTTCCTTTTCCCGTATGAGCTGTCAGGGTGACTGTACTCAGAGTTGTCGGGTACGAGGGAGGTAGAGTTTCTCCTATTCGAGCAGAGGTACGGGATCGTCGCTCGGTATGAGCGGAGATCCAGGGTGTCAGTTTTGCACACAGCGTGTTGATACTGACACTAGTTTTGGTGATAGTGCGTGGTGCTGGTGCTAGTGCTGGTACTGGTGCCGGTGATCGTGATGACGATGAGTTACTGATCGGGGTGTGACTCCGTCGTAATGGGCATATGTTCGGTATCTGTGGTTCAGGAGTGGAACTCAGATAGAGTTAAACTGGTTAGGGGACACGTGGTTGATGTCCGGGTATGTTGTTTCCAATCTTGTTGGAACTTCGGAATCGCGAGAGGTTGCGATTGAGGTGACGAGTGGAATGCGGGTTTTCCGCATTGGTAACGGGTATGTCGAACTCGTTTTGGGTGACTTCTCGGATTCTACCATGATTGATGATGGTAGATGACGTTGATGATATAGATGTTGTTGGTTGCCTCTAGTACGCTGATTGTGTATCGGTTGGTGGACCCGGGATTTGTTCTGGACCATCAGGAGGAGATGAGTATATCGAAGTTAGGTGACTGAGATTCCTCATTTTTTTTACTTGGTGGCAGACGATGTTAGGTTACATGGCGTGGTGAGTGCAGCGAGTGTTGTTTGCATTCACGTAGGATGGATTATTCGATCATTCTTGGTTTTCCGCAGTGGAATGCCAAGGATCGATACGAGGTGATTGGGGAGGACCCACAGTCTCGATCGTGACGTCTATAGTCGTTTGACGTAGTGTTGGATCTGGATCATGATTTGGATATCCAGATAGGTGGAGAGTTATTACTCTTACTTGGATGTTGAGTGGAGCATGTTGGGACTGAACTTCTTTTCAAGGTAAATCCCATATGGCTTACTACTCGCCTGAGTAGTTGTCCGATGAGTAGGTGTCTGACGAGGTCGGATTTTGTCTGACCTAGTGTTGTGTTGATGTTGGGATTGACTTCCCTATGAAGTCAATCGATCGTATTGTGGTAATCGGTTGAGCGAGTAACCAATAGGTTTGGTTTTGGTATGTCTCGGTAGACGTGAACGATATTTCAGGTTTCGGAATAAGATTTCTAGATGACGATTTAGGATTTGATTTTGGAACTTGAAAGAGGATTTCTGGAGTTGGGGTTTGGAATCGGATTCTGGGTGACGATTCAGGATCTGATTCTAAAGCTTGACTGTGGATTTTCTTTTATGGATTTGGGTTCGGAATAGTTATTCCAAATGCTAGCTTACGGAATAATGATTTTGGATTCGAATTTGGACATGATTATGGATATGATTTCTGGATTTGGATTTGGGATTTCATACGAAATTGCGGATTCGGATTCGGATTTGGAAATGGATAATGGGTCGGAGTTTCGAATTGTCTAATACGATTGGACAAATGAACTCCATATTTGAAACGTGTTTGACTACGACCTAGGTGGTCTGGTTATTGTTGTGGTATGTCGATGGGTAGATGTACGTACTTTGTGCGTTGTTCGAGGTATGATACCAGGAAGACTGGTGATGTCTGGTGACGATATATAGGGTATACCAGTGGTACATTGGAGAGCGTATTGGTAGTCGGCTTAGTCCGATACCATTGAATTAGTCGAGGTCGTGAACTGGACATTGGATACCGTGCATTGGGTCATGGTATTTCTGATGGGTCTAGTTACACACAGGTCGGGTGAATTGTTGGTTAGTGTAACCACGAGTGAGTATAGTGACAGATTTCGATTGACGACTGTCAAGTGGTGACAATTTGTTGGAGGTGTCATCGTGGATCGGTTAGTGAGTTTTGGTGACTCCCAGTGGGAGTAGATGTCAGGATAGTTAGCGGTTGAGCACGGAACCTTCTAGTTGGTTGTGTCAACGAAACGGTAGATTTGACAAGTAGTGTCAATTCAGAACGCATGACTACTGTCATTCGACGTGGTCGAACGTAGTCGATACGATATGGATGTTAGCGGTACGTCTGGCTGCAGACGAGTAAGTATTGTTCTGGTTAGTGGGTGTACTAGCATACACGCGTTGCGTGGTAGGTCAAATTATTTCCACGAGGTGGAGGTTGTGGAATCAGGATAGTGGAGTTTCGAGAACGGAACTAATTAAGGAGGGAAGAACGGTTAGATTAGGTCGGTTGGAATTTCGAGGACGAAATTAATTAAGGAGGGAAGGTTGTAACGACCCGTCCCAAATTCCTAGATTAGATTAGTGACTAATCACGATTAGTGAGGCTAATCCGTGATTAGTAGAGCGAAATCGGACGAACGGTGCGAAATGACCGTTTTGCCCCTGATGGTGGCAAAACGTTGACTTTTCAATCGGGTGGTCAAATGGACTTTGACCAATGACCGTGACGTAGTTCGTGACGTCACGAGTTCATAGACAGGTGGCACGTTCAATTCCGACGTTCGAGGAAGAAGTTATGACGTTCGGAAGTTTAGGGGCATTTTGGTAATTTGGGTGAATAGGAGGTCAAAAGTTGACTTTTTGACCGGGAGGTCCGATGGCTGAGGGCCGAAGACCATTACGTAGATAAGGACGATACGAATCCGTAGACAGGCGGCACGTCGAATTCGGACGTTCGACGGCGAAGTTACGGTTCACGGAAGTTCCCGGTTACTATTCACGACGGCACGTTTCACGAGACAAAAAGTATAGTTTTGTCTCTAGTGGGCCTAGATATTTAATGGAGGCCCAATGGATGAGTGACACTTGTCACCCATCCACTGGCCAACCCCACCTACTCATGCACCAAACCCATCCCCGTGCATTTTCATTTCTTCATCGACACACAAACCCACCCGATCTCACCCTTTTCTCTCCATCTTCGTCCAACCCAAACCCAGCCAACCCAACCCCAATTCGGCCAGGACGGAGACCAGACGTGAGGGAAGGACTGAGGATGATGGTGGCCGGCCAAGAGGGAGCCACCGTGCACGGCCGAGACCCAAACCCGAACGGTTACCCGGTTAGGCCCAAATCTCCCATTTTGTCGATTTTTACATTATGGATAGTTTTGGTTGATTAGGGAATGTTTGTTAGATTGTTTAGGGTGTATAGAGATGGTTTTGAACGGGGGTTGACGGCTGTGAAGCCTGGGGACGAAATCGGAAAACAGGGCCGTGGGGGGGTTAATTTTTAGGGATCGATTTAGGGGGTTTTAAGTTGTTTTGTTAATTGGGTTAGATAGGAAATGAAGAAATAGGAATTTAGGAATTAGAATGGATGAAATCGGACCGAAAATGAGGGAGAAGGACACCTGGACCGGTTACGCCGGTCCAAGTTGCAGGAAAAACCGGACCGGTCTGACCGATGTAGGGGATGACTGATGACGTCATCCTGATGATGTCATCATGTCAGGGATGACGTAATCATGTCAGATCTGACAATGTCAGACTGACATGTCAGACAGTGGGCCAATGGGAGCGTGACACGTGTCACTGTCAGGGGCTGTCAGTGATGACGTCATGCTGACGTCAGCGATGACGTCAGCAGGTACTGTAGCAGGCGCGTGAAGCCCACGCGCAGCCACTTCAGGCGGCGCGTGAGGGCGCGTGGCAGGGAATCTGGGGAAGGTTCCAACATACGAAATCATCTATTCGATGTAACGAACATTTTGGGACTGGTTTCGTGTCGATCGGACACCGTCTCGAGATGTTTCAGGGCATCGGAAGGTTTAGGTTCGGGATTAAAAATAGTTAAAAATACGGTAAAATTACGGGGCTTTGGTAGGAGGTTAATTAAGTAGTTAGTAACCTTCTATTACGATTTGGACAGGTTTGGGAGTCCCGGTGACGGTGATCGGCTCGGGGAGCCATATGGCACGCAAATCGAGGCGGCAGCTCGGACGGTCTGTGAGTGGACCTTGTTTTCTAAATTGGTGCATGCATAAATGTTTATTATATGTTTTATTACTTGTTTGATGATACCATGGGTGCATTTCTATGTGGTTACGTATAAGCACTATTTCGAGGTTTCGGCCTTATACGGTGCTTATACGGGTCTGTATTTCTTTATTGATTTAAATGAAATGGTGTTGGATTTCTAAAAGGCTAAACTCGGGTATGAAACCCATTTGGTTTTGTCTCGGGCATATGACCTCAGATTCCGGGCACGGTGTCCAGTTGGTGTCCTATGTTCGGGTACGAGACCCCGTCACTTTACGGTTTTGATTTCAGGTCAGGGAACCTTAAATGGATTCCCAGGTTCATGACGGTTTATGGGAACCGGCATGAACCCTTGTTGTGGTATCGTGGTTCATGACGGTTTATGGGAACCAGCATGAACCCTTGTTATGTTATTACGGTACATGACGGTTTATGGGAACCGGCATGTTACCTGCTTATGGATATGATGGATCATGACGGTTCAGGGGAACCGGTCATGAATGTTTATGTTATGTATATATATGTTCGTCTACCTTCCTTTACTTCTATTATCTCCTCCGGGGAGGGTCGTTGGCCTGGGTGGACCCCGGAGTAGTCACGGAGCACCGACTGAGTGGAGTCACCCCCCAGTTGGGTTCCTTACTCTCAGGAAGGCTATGGTTACTATTACCTCGAGTAGGGTCAGTGGGCTGCGGACATTGACCTTGACTTTGAGATGACTCGGATTGAGACCCGGGTAGCGCGCGCGTGGCTTTGGATACCGTGACAGGATTGGTTGTGTGACTTATATATATGTATGTGATGGATATATGATATATGATATGTGGTGTGTGCAGGTGTGCACAGGATTTGGGCAGTGACCCGTATGGTCGTTTTTATTGTGGTCCTTTCGACCTTAGTTTATATCTGCTTTGGGCTTAGTCCCACATATGGTTTGTGTTGGATAAATGGTTTTCGAATGCATGCATGCTTTTTAGTGGAGGGTACAAATGTCTTCCTTATTAAATGTTTTTATAAACTTTTGTTTTGTCCACTCACAGTTTTTAATGTTTTGATTGCCCTTCAGGTTGACATCGGATGTGGACTGTAGCAGAGACCGAGATATCACATGCCTCCTCCGGATCCTGGCATACTCTGATAGCCCGGGAGGGCAAAGGACAAAAATATCCCTTGTCTGACACTTCGTGTCAGACGGGAGCAGGGTCATCCCGCACTAATCCCGGGGGGATTGGGATGGGTCCTGTCAGACTCCACTCCGAAAGGAAGTTCAGTCCCGTCATTTACGACTCACATACCAAGGTATGAGTGATAAACTCTCATCCAATCTGGATCATCACGATCACAACCCAGATCCATCGCTACGATATCCGACAAGTAACATCACGATCCTAGATCGTCACATCGTCCAAAGTCGACAACATCACAAATCAGATCCACCTAGGATCCACACATGCCCACATAGCTAACAATCCATCTGAAAGCTGATCGTAGGGTCTTACACCCTCAGTGAATCATTCGCCAAATTTCCCTTGGTGGAAAGACGACCTCGCATTTCACCACCAAATCCAAAATCATACACAACTGCTTGTGTCCAATGACCCCAAGCCAAACATGGGTCCACCCACTAATACACACTCAACGTATTGGTAGCAACAATCATCGTCTGCCTCGGCAGGAAATAAGATGTCAACCCCAAAAGACTTCGGAATACCAATCACCGATGTGGAAACGAGCACTCCTCTCGTCTCCCAATCACAACTCTCCCCGAAACGGGAGTTCCAACCATGTTGGAAACAGACACGCTCCCATTGAGATGTCAAGTTCGACCACTGGACTGCCCACGTCCTTACCTCACTTGGACCACCACGTGTCCAAAATCAATTCATTACTCGGACCTCACATCCGCCAATACTCATGTATGCACACGCCCCGATTCCGAACGGAATATCCACAACTTTGCCTGGGTGTGCATACCATACTGCCTTCGTCTCACATCACAACCCTTACAGGTTCAATCCTCAGGTTCCAAGTGATTCACAATCACAAAATCCCACATCAATACCATGAATGGTTTTCCCCGGTTTTTCCAATCTCAATAATTTCCTTGCACCCTCTGAGGATATTAGAGGTAAACAATCTTACCAATCTCGGAGTTGACAACAACTCCCCAAATCCACCAATTCTCATGACATAGGGAACATCGTCCCTAGATTCCTCAAGTTTCAATCATACCATTTTATCCGTTCATCACTTGCCATTATAAATCCGTTGGGACTTATCCCAACACGACACAACCTCCACTGGATCCCATCCAGTCCAAGACTCAATCACCACTGAGTCGCAGATACCGATCGAATGTCCAACATGACAGAGTCACACCCCAACTGGTGGCTCATCGTCACCACAATTACTGACACTAGCACCAGCGCTAGTACCAACACCAACGCACCATCATCAACACTAGTATCAGCACACAGGCATCCATACTAGTATTGGCATAAAAGCACCAACATACCGACATCCATACATAGCACACGAACATCCATGCTAGCACACAGTGTGCAAAGTTGTTACCTTGGACCTCCGTTCATTCCGAACGACGATCCCGTAACACCACTCGTACCCCACAACCATGGGTACCCCCAATTTGGCCATCCACACGTTAGGATAATGAACGTTCCCTGAACGTCCCCAAGTATTAAAACCACGCTAAATACCCTCGATAGCCAGTTATCTCGACACAACTGTCGACCAACAGTCATCGTTGTCAAGATCCGTATCCACACATCATACTACCATTCGATCCCACATGGAAATCCATATTTCATAACCGCATCCGTGGATCGAACCCATAAGACTCACTAGAGCCATCCACATGGTCATCCACGACCTCAGCCGCTCACCGCAGCACAAGTTCTCATTCTAAGTTCACTTTTCCAAATCCATCAATTACTTGTTAGGGTTCCAAAATCACACCCTAGGGTTCCACCGAACCCAACTGCCTTCTGCAGTAAAATCCATAACCTGACCGGCTCCGCGGTCCTGACATCATATAGACGTCCAATCTAATCTAATCGTCAACTCAACGTGGGTTCCATCGTGGGTTCCACCACGAAGGTCATCGGCTAACTCCGATGCACCAACACCCCGTACACTAGCCAACACTACCAGGGTCCATAATTAGACCAATACTCAACTGAGTTTCGCATTTCCATAACATTATTCAAATGGGGTTCCCTGAACCCGGCTGTGCCCAGCAGCACAACAATCCATCATCACATGACCGAACCGACGGTCCTGCATTACAAGTTAATCGTATACAACCCACTTGGGTTGAATCGCATCATTGCACGGCGTATCGGGCCAAACACACCCAATCCACCACACAAACCCAAAACTATCTATCAGGTTGACAACGGAACAGCAGCCCAAAGAGACATCACACCCTCGTCCTTCGCGCACAAAAGAGCAAAACCTGCTCTGATACCACTTGACACGACCCATCCCAATCCCCCTAGGATTACCATGGAATGTGCCATGCTCCGGTCTGACAAGAGGTGTTAGACAAGGGATAACCTATTGCCACTGCCCAAACGGGCTTCCAGAGTGCGTAAGGATTGATGGAGGAGGTGTGCGATGCTCAAGTCTCTGCTGCAGTCGCATCCGGAATCAACCTGAAGGGCATTGAAAACAAAAGCTGTGAGTGGACGAAAATAAACAAGTCTGTTTAAAACATTTGTAAGACATTTATGCCCCCGAGTAAAAGCATATGCATGCACCATCATTTAAAATCATATATCATATAATATGAACCATAAACATAATTTTAGCCACTGCACCATACACTCCAATCCGACATCCCTGATGTCTGACGTCCTGACGTCAATAAGGTCACAATCTCAAGGCTACGCGTGCCACTCGGGTCTCAATTTCCGAGTTCAATCCCCGAACCCCGTTCGGGTACAGCATCCCCGATGCTTAGCGTCATAGACGCTGGACGTACTAGACGTCCGTGACCTCTCCGGGGTACCTCATCCGGAGGAGACAATATTGACAGGACCCGCCCCGATCCCCCTGGGACCACCCGGGACGTGCCCTGCTCCCGTCTGACACCCGACGTTAAAATACCAAAAATACCCTTATTGAAGATAAAATGCATAAAGAAAATCCATAGTTAAGTCATACATAGCACACCACACAAATACTCAAATACAAATAGTGTCAGACAAGGGATGGTTCCCGAATACAGTTTATTGAGCACGACTCTAGACACACTACGTGCCAACCTACCCAGCAGTAGGGTTCAGGTACGCAACGTAAACCTATGCCTCTTCCTCCTCGGGATCCTCCTCCTCCTCCTCGGGATCCTCCTCCTCGATAGCACTACCTGGAGGGGTAGTAAAACAACAAAGGTGAGTGGGCCGAAACTCAAGGTTTACAAAGTAGTTTACCATTTCGAAAACATATAGCTTTTCCCCTCCGTTTTCCGAAAAGACATGCATAGTATCAAAACCACAAAACCATATAGTTATAAGCAGAATAATATCAACATAATATAATCTTAGTCACTGCACTATACATCCCAACCCTGACATCCCAGATGCCTAACGTCCCAGACGCCCAATAAGGTCACAGTCTCAAGGCTACGCGTGCCACCCGGGGTCTCAATCCCGAGTCCAAATCCCGAACCTAGTCCGAGCATGGCATTCTAGATGCCGGACGTCCCAGACGTCCAATAGTAGCAATCCTGCTCCTGAGTCACTCTACGGTCTGGTCCCTCCGTAGAATGACTCCTCACAGGCAATGCGCCGTGACCACTCCGGTGTGCCTACATCCGGAGGAGATAGAATCCTAGGGTAGATCCATACAGTGCAGTACCACAGATAATATCGAGTTCCATTATACATATATATGACTCCAAACCATTTATAAACAACCAGACGGGTCTCATGCCCAAACATCGTAATACGTGCCATAAATCATACACAAGATAAACAGATACTTTTACTCAAATCACATATAGATATAGTAGAAAGTAAAACAGTTATGCATGCCGAAGTTTAGTGAAATCAAGGCCCACTCACAGTACAATCCCGCTGCAATCCCGAGCGTAAAGCCCCGTCCAAGGTTTAAAGTACAATTCCTGTCATGCCCAAAACATACGTAAAGGTCACTTTAAGTCCCTACTAAACAACTACGAAACCCTAGACTGAAACCGGCCCGGGAAAGCCGTCCGAACACGCTTCCCAAGGCATCAAACCCTAATTTGACCAACTTAACGATCTCCGATCGACACGAAACCACCGCCATTGGATCCGTATCGTCGAAACCTTGAAAATGGCACTGGTCCCACACAAAATACTGTTCACACGCGCCCCCCACGCGCCGGTCAACCCTCTGGTCAACAGTGCTACAGTGATGCTGACGTCAACATGACGTCACTGCGGACGTCAGCATGACGTCATCACTGACAATGTCAGAGGACACGTGTCAACAGCCCATTGGTCCCTGGTCTGACAATATTCTGACATGATGACGTCATCATGACGTCACTGCTGACGTCAGCATGATGACGTCATCAGCTACAGTACCGGGTCTGCGAATCGGGTCACCGCAGACCCACGGTTCGACCCGATCACAGATCGTGATTCCGACCACCAAAATCGACGGGGTTTGTTCCTATGGACTCGTCTGAACATGTTCTATGGCTCTATGTCATCAAAACTGGATTTTAAGATCGAGGAATCACCTGAAAAACGACGGGGAACTGGCTGCCGGTTATGGTTCGCCTTCTCCGGCGAGCCGTCACGCTTCCAGCCACCAACTCAGGTCCAAAACGCTCGTCTAGTCCCCTAGGTTAAGTCTCAAAAACAACCCAACAAGTTTAACGTTAAAAACGGACAGTTCGAGGCAGGGAAGGAAAATCGGCCTTCACGGGTTTGCAGGCTTACCGCCGCCGTGTCGCCGCCGTGGGCTGCCCAGTCCAGTCCTACGTCGTCCAGAGGTCACAACGGTCCTAGCCCTAGGTTGGTTCGAGCCCAGACGTCACGGTTTGGATGGTTGGATGGTTTTGGGACGCACGGGTTCCTCACGGGTTTGTGGGTTTTCCGGGTTGCTCCGCCGTCCGTGGTGGTGGTGATGGCCGTCTGGAGGTGGCTGAGAGGTAGGCTGGTGTGTGGGTTGAGGCTGAGGGATGGTGTGATGGCTGGTGTGTTTGTGCAGAGAATGGGAGGTTGCACGGTTTGATGGAATGGAAATGAGAGAATGAATTCTCTCATGGTTTTTAAAACAGAGTGATCAAATGGAATGGAGGGCTGAGATTGATTCTGAGTTAAGAGTGAAGGGTGAGGATTTAAGGAAATTAAACTATTTAATTAATCTCATGGCAGACCAAGATCCAGATTGTTGGGGATGATGTGGATGGGGTAGATGAGTGACATGTGTCACTCATCAAGGGTCCAGATTGATTGGGTTAAAGTAAATCAGATTATAATATTTTATTATTATTTTATGTTCCGAGTCTCGGTTAGTTCGGTTACGTTCTTGACCATAACTTTTTCGTCGTAAGTCCGATTTCAGCGTGCCGCCTGTCTACGGATTCGTATCGACGAGACCTACGTAACGGTCATTGGCCCTCGTCCGTTGGACTTCCCGGGTCAAAAGTCAACATTTGGCCCCCAAATGGCCAAATTACCAAAATGCCCCTCGACTTCCGAACGTCACAACTTCTTCCTCGAACGTCGGAATCGAACGTGCCACCTGCCTATGAACTCGTGACGTCCTAAACTACGTCACGGTCACGTGTCAAAGTCCTAAATACTTCCCGAGGTAAAAGTCAACTTTTCCCCCCCTTAGGGGCAAAACGGTCATTTTACAATAAAATAATAATTACGAAAGTTCGGGTCGTTACAATATAATATGGAAGGATCTATACAGTGCAGTACCAAATACATTTTATTGATATCCAGATGCAAAGCATATATATATACATAGATAAAATCCAAACGAATCTTTAAGTTTCATCAGACGGGTCTCAAGCCCAAATACTGTGAAACGTGCCATAACCATAATTTCAATATCATCAAAACCATTATAAGTCCAAATAGATGATTTAAATCCAAAATCATTTATTCGATTCCATTTTAGGGTCCCCGACCCGAATCACATGAATAAATCAACTGGGCCCCTGGCCCGATTTCATAAGTTAACTGGCCCCTGGCCTGAACTCATAAGTCCACTGGGCCCCCGACCCGAATTCACAAGTTAACTGGGCCCCTGGCCCGATTCATAAGTTAACTGGGCCCCTGGCCCGATTTCATAATTCAACTGGGCCCCTGGCCCGATTTTACATTATTCAAGTTCGTAACCGTTTCATGAAATCATATCCAACCACATTTATGGAAATTGGTGCAAATCCAGAAAACCTCGGTTTACGTGTAATTACGTAATTCACCTCGAAATACGTGAAATCATTTTAAATTCACCGATATCCAAAATAAATCATTTAATCACAATTATAACAATCATGAAACAGTTATGCATGCATCGAATTTATAAAACCAATGTCCACTCACATACCGTTTAACCGAGCGCCTCGATACGCGTGCCATAGGCCCTCCCGGGCCACACTACTATCACCGGGACTCCCAATCCTGTTCAAATCACATTAGAGGATTACTAACCTCACCATTAATATCCTATTTAAGTCCCGTAATTTTCCCGAATTTTTAACTATTTTTAAACTGGATTTAAAACCTTCGGACATCCCGAACAATATCGAAACGTTGTCCGATCGACACGAAACCAATTCCAAAATGTTCGTTACATTGCATAGAACAAAAGTCATGTTGACCTCACCTCGATATTCGTGCCCACGCGCCGTCACGCGTCGCCGTTAGTGGCTGCGCGTGAAAGCCACGCGCCTGCTATAGTGACTGCTACAGTCACCATCCTCGCCCGTTTCTCTGGTAAACGGGTTGAAAAACCCGCGATAGGACCCGGTTCAAACACACCCAATTCAACATCAAATCAATCCGTTCTTTCAACTAATCCCTTGTAATCAATCACCATTTAAGTTCTGTAAATCGAATTACACAAATCATGGTCTAAATCCTCACGACTCTCGATCGATCCTCGACGGGTTTTCAATTCGGGTTTCACGATATCGTCCCTGTTTTCCAAATTAATTCATTCAGTTAGCATCGTGAGAGTGTAAGGGACATTTCTACAAGGTCAATTTGAGAATTACTTACCTCAAACCCGTTGAACCCAAGCTCGATTTTAAGCTGCCATGGAAGCTTCTGTTCTTCCACAATTCGACACCATTTCTCGTCGTTTTCGTTGCAGAGATGTTCGTATTAATCCCAGAAGTCGAATTGAATCCACAATTGTGATCCTCACCGCTCATATTGTCGAATTCGCAATTCCCCCAATTTTCACGATTTTTCGGTTCAAAATTAACCCAGGGGCCTCACTGTCACTCGAGCCTCACACTCAATTCGCCTTCCTCAGTCTCCCAATTGCACAATGGAGCTGAGACAGAGGTTAATTAGCTGCTAATTGATAATCATTAAGACAACCCACAATTTAGGGAATTAGTGTCTAAAGTAAGAATAATTGTGTCTCCCTTAATACACGATTCCATGTTTTCTGGGGCAAAGAAGATGACAAGTGACAGATGTCACTGTCAGGCAGCAAGATTCAATGGTAAAAGACCATTTTGCCCTCTGTTTGACAAATTACCATTTTGCCCCCAGACATCCGTGACCCGTAACTTGGTCACCCGAACTCCGTTTTCGACGTGCCGCCTGTCGTTCGATTCTTATCGACGAGACCTACCCAACGGTCCTTGGCCCTCGGCCATCGGACATCCCGGTCAAAAAGTCAACATTTGGCCCCTAATATGCCAAATTACGAAAATGCCCTTGCACTTCCGTACATCATAACTTCTTCCACGAACGTCGGAATCGAATGTGCCACCTGTCTATGAACTCGTGACGTCCCGAACTACGTCACGGTCATCGGTCAAAGTCCATTTGACCATCCGAAATAAAAGTCATCGTTTTGCCCACGCCTAGGGGCAAAACGGTCATTTTGCACAATTCGTCCGAAATCACCCAACTAATCCCAGATTAGTAAATCATAATTAAATATTATTAAATCCCGATATTCGAGACGGGTCGTTACATTAAACTTCCGAACGTCATAAATTCTTCCTCGAATGTCGGAATTGAACGTGCCACTTGTCTATTAACTCATGATGTCACGAACTACGTCACGGTCATCGGTCAAAGTCCATTTGACAACCAGAATGAAAAGTCAACGTTTTACCCATTCTAGGGGCAAAATGGTCATTTTGCATCGTTCCTCATATTTCGCCCAACTAATCGCGGATTAACCTCAATAATCCTGATTATTCACTAACCTTAATCGACGCTCAGATCGGGGGAAACTAACCTCCTTCGTAGTCCACAAGCCTGAGCGTCTCAATGCTCAACTAAAACTCACTGGATTCGTCTAGAGTCGTCCACCAACCATTCACTACCTCGGTTGTACCCCCGCAGTACCCTTGCCAATTCGGCCGTAAGTCGGCCCAAGGCACAACTACCAACTCAGGTTTCCGAAACTAAGCACTTCATCTGAGTTCCTCTCTATGGAATTCGAAGTCCAGACCAGTCATCCCACAGGGTTTTCTCAAATAGTCCTCGTCCTACGGGTTATCCAAACCCGCGACAGCCACACACCACAACCTTACCACTCGGGTCGTCACACCAACATCAACTAGTAACCAATTCTAGGGTAAATCAATCAATTCCTTAAATTAGTTCCGATACCCCGTCACTCTGGCATCCGGCTACTCGTAGCCGTACTAGTCCAAGCTTGAACAATCTGGCCAAATGGTCACAAGTCCATACTTTCGTCATCCAATCACCATTCGACCCAACAAGCCACCGTCAATCGGCCTCCTCTGCCCACGTATACCACCAGCTCAACAGGCTATTATCGGGCCCCACAAGCCGACCAGCCTACTCAATCGTAGCTCACCGGCTACCATCCAGGTTAACCACGTTGGCATACATCCGACCCTATGGTCCAACCATCGAGCACATCCAGCACCAAACATGCTAATTATTCCGGCCCCGAGCCAACATACGTCATCCCTTGCACCGCGTATCGAGCGATTATCACCCTAGCACTAATAATCACTCCTAATTATCCACTAACGAACGTGCTGTCACTATCGCGTCCAGGTTGATGACGGGTTGTTCTGCGTCGAGACATCACATCCACAGTAGCATCACAACACCTAAGTCGACGAACCAATGACTCTGGGAGCCAAACCTCACACAGAGCACACAAAACATGCTCTGATACCAATTTGACAGGACCTACCCCTAATCTCCCGAGATTAAGGGCTAATTCCTGCTCCCGTCTAACTTACGCATGACACGAAGGCTAAACTGGTGTGCAACCTCCATGTGATGCGTAAGTCGGACAAGGGATTTTCAAACGCACCGCTCAAAACATTCGGAACTTCCCAGAGCGCGCAGACTCTACTGTGGATCGCGTATGTGATTTCTTTGTCCCTCTCTATCAATAGCCCGCACCTCAACAACCTGGAAGGTATCGAAAACATGAAAAGGCTGTGAGTGGACAAAAATAAAATATAAGTTAAAAAAAACAGGTTAAAATAAAAGTACGTTTATACCCTCCATTTAAAAACCAATGCATGCATATAAAAACTCATGTCATAAAACCATTCAATATTCAAGTTATCCAAACCAAAAAAAAACCGAACGCATTTTCCTTTTCTCAAATCCCGGGCCTCATCCCAAAACCATAAAAGCCATTTTATCCGGGTCATAGCCCAAAACATCGGAAAACCATTATTGAAAACCATCATTGTCAAGTTCTCATCGAAATCCAAAACACAGTTGAAATCCATTTCAATCCATCGAACCTGCTGGATTTATCCGAGTCTTTAAACTCAATCTAAGCCTCAATATAATCTGAGTCTTTAAACTCCCGAGTCTTTAAAATCAATAGGCCTACGGGGGAAATATCAATATCCGAGTCTTTAAACTCCCGAGTCATTAAACTCAATCCGGGTCTTTAAACCCAATCCGGGCCCGCCCCCGTCATATCATATCCGGGGTCTTTAAACCCAATAACCAGATCCAGCAAATCCAATCCAAAACCAATTGAAAACCATTTCCAAATCCATATCCAAATCTGAATCTGAAATCACCGTTCCGAGTTCCAAGCCGAATCTGAAATCAGCATCCCGAATCCAAGTCCAGAATCATATCCATCATCCATTTCCAAATCTGAATTTGAAATCATCGTTTCGTAAGCCGGCATCCGGAATAACCATTCAGAACCCAAATCCGGAAATCCACTTCCAAAACCCGAAATCACGTTCATTAAAACCACTTTTATGAACTGGGCTTCAAGCCCGAAATCACTTTTCCGAAATCCATTTTAAATCTTTAAAATCAAATCATATTTCAAATCCCAAACTTAAATCTTTAAAACCATGATCAAATCACAATAGAAATCGAAACCTCGTAAAACGTGCAATTATGTCATAATCTCGAAATTCGTGCAAAACCACAAATCATCAAGATCAATTCACAAATATAGAATTCACATATAGAAAACATATAAAACATATATGCATTCATCATAAGTTCGAAAGCAAAGTCCACTCACAGACCATTTCGCCGCTGCCTCGATACGCGCGCATTTACACCATTCCCGGCTAATCCACTATCATCGGCTTTCCCTAACCTGTCCAAATCCTATAATAAGGTCACTAACTACTTCATAAAGCTTATTCTAAAGCCCCGTAATTTTCTCGAATTTTTAACTATTTTTATCCGAGCCCTAAAACCTTCGAATATCCCGAAACATATCGAGACGATATCCAATCGATTTGAAACTTGTCCCAAAATGTTCGTTACATCAATTATATCATTTCTCACGTTGAACACATGCCCAGAATAGGCCCCACGCGCCCTCACACGCCGCCCAAAATGGCTGCGCGTGGAAGCCATGAGCCTGCACTGTTCATCATCTTCAACCTCGAGCAACCGGTTCAGACCGGTCCGGTCCAGCCTGAACCGGCGTGGCCGGTTTTCGTCCAATTATCAACCATTTTTACTCCTTTCAATCCCATTAGCTTCGTCCTACACTAATCACTTGATCTAACTAGTTAAATCAAGAAATGAAGTACGAAATCGTACCTCCCAAACAACCTGCAAAAACTCGAAAGGTTCCCCCTATCAGTTGCTCTGATTTCAGCCCTTCCAGACCCTGGTTTTGATTCCATTCACCTGCTGGCAGTCTGAGAGTAAGTTCCCAATCATCAAACCCGAGTAATTGTCACAAAATCACGAAACAACATTTTTGAATGAAAACTTACCCATCTTCGGTTTCCCAGCCACCGTTCACAACAAGCCACCCGTTCAAGTTCATTCAATTCCCAGACACCTCAGAATCATGATTTATTAATCAATTAGGCTTATTAACTCTTCAATTCGACTTCCATATTTGAAACTCAAATAGGGGACTCACGGGTTTCTTACCTCTATTCGTCCACCACCGTGCACGACGGTGTTTGGTAGCAACACCACCATACTCCCCACCAACTGCCCTGTCAATCTTCTTCACACATCACGGGTTAAGAATGAATGGTTTGCTCACGGTTTACTCTCTCATCCCCTGTTTCACTCTGGTTTCTGCTCAAACCGTGCACAACCATATAACCCGTTCAAACTGACTTGTCCAAGGTTCTACCACCATCTAGAGAAGGACAGGTGTCCACTTCTCTGTGGTTAGAACTCCCCAGAAAAGCCAAGTCTCCTGATAACACTGGGTACACATTCCAAGATAGCAAAATGGCTATTTTACCCATGCCTTATGAAATTACCATTTTGCCCTTCTCATTCTTAGACCAAAATCCTAACTATCCGAAGTCCAATAGCATCGTGCCACCAGTTGTTGTATTCAGGGGATCGAGACCTATCTAACGGTCCTCGTATTACGTGAAAAGTCCATGTCGTTTGAAAAGTCAACAATTTGCCCCTTTTTAACTAAATTACCAAATTGACCTTGAACTTCCGAACATCATAACTTCCTCCACGGATGTCGGAATCGGACTTGCCACCTGTCTATGAACTCGTGTCGTCTCGATCTACTTCAGTGTCATCGATCAAAGTCCATTTGACCGCCCGAACAAAAAATTCAACATTTTTGCCCATTCCAAGGGCAAAATCGTCATTTTTCATCGTCCGTCCGAATTCAACCAACTAACTACCGATCAACTTCACTAATCCGTCTTTAACTACTAATCTAATCCCGAATTCCGGGACGGGCTGTTACAAGCGCTCTGTTTCTTGATTTGGTTTTCACTTGGATGTCTAGAGCTAGCCTCTATTTCGTCGGTGGTTTGTCTAGCGGTAGTGCGGTTTGATCATGATGATCGATATTCAAGCATCGAGGATGCATTGGTGATACACGATTATTGTTTCGTATGGATTTGATTACGGATATTAGTTGGCGTACAGATATTTTTGCTTATGCAGCTTTCTAACTGAAATTGAAAAGAATTGTTGTATAAATTGAAATTTGATTGTTCAGTTGTTACGGTTTACATATGCATGCATAGTTTTAGGAAAAAAATGGATAAATTACTTATGTTTTTCAAACTATGTGTTTAAAAGGTTGATTTGTCCACTCACATGTTTTCGTGATTTTGATAACCCTTCAGGCAGTGGCACAAAGATCAGAGTTAAACGAACAACGATGGAATGAAAGGTAAGACATTACGAATATCCTTTGTCTGACACAATTTAAAGGCAGTTTCAGTAATTAGGGATTGTTGTTAGATGTGAGCAGGATCGGGCGCTTTTATCAAAAAAATTTAGTCGCATCCTCTCAGCAAATATTATGACTTGTGAAATTACCAAAATGTCCATAGTATTAAAATTTCAAAAATACCCTTGACTAATTTAGATTCGTGAGGAACTCATACTACTTGTCTATGGATTCAGGATTATGAGACTTATGTAATGGTCCTTACGAAAAGTCCAAAAATTACTTGGAGTAAAAGTGAACTTTTGACCCCTAAAGACAAAATGGTCTATTCTCTTTTTAAATTTCCAAAATTACCTTTCAAATTTCTTGTTCGTTACATTGGGTACACTAATGGACAATTCACTATTTTTAGTCGTAATGAAGATTCTTATGATGATATTACTTTAATTTTTTTTTTTGTATAAATATTGAAGATAATTTAATAAGTTTGATTGTAATCGAACGTAATAAATTATTATTATCATGAGCTACCCTGCCGGGACTAGGCTTCCATGTTTGAAAGTGCCATGTGCCCCATGTATTACCCGAGATTCCTACAAAACCGCAAGCCTGTTAAAACTTTCTGGAGTGTCATCCTCAGCCACCCACATAAACACTGCCATGTATACATTCATATTTTTTCCTTCCCCCATAAATATCACCTCCTTGCACACTCACACTTCACTTGTCTCATTCCCATTTCCATTCCCATTTCCGTTCCCATAATCATTAATTAACCTCCTCTCTCTTTTTCTAATTTTTTATTTTCTTACCAACGATGGCTGGGAAGGACAAGGAGAAAGAATCGGATCCGTTTCTGTACGAGAGTGAAAATGAAGAAGATGATATCGAGGAGAACAAATTTGAGAGTGGAAGCAGTTGCAGTAGCAGCCATGTCGACCATGCTCATCATGAGGCCTCCTCTGCTGTTAGTTTTATCTCTCAAAATTGGCCTCAGAGTTACAGGTATTTTCGTATGCGCGTGTATATATATATGTATCTTATACTGCTTACAATTTTTCACTGCGGCATTCTTTCATACAGTTGGTTTCAAGGTTTTTTTATATTCTTATACTGAAAGGGTACAAGTAAAATACGTTGAATCGAAGGTTTTTCTCGGCTTCCACTCTCTAAATCAAAACTGGGGTCATTGTTAATTGGTTTCGTTAAGAGATATACACCATATAATCTACTTCCAATTATTTCAATTTATTTGTTCATTGAAATTGATGCGGATCATTGCACTAGTTAGCTGCAATAATCAAGAATAAGCAGAACTGGTGTAGTAATATGGATCCCATCTCAGTTTCAATCTCTGCATCTTTTTTGATGAGGAAGATGGCCTATTCTGTGCGTGTATGGGAAACTGAGGCACAAGATAGAGGAAAGAAAAACATGGTTCACCAAGTTTCAAATGAATTATGCGTATACAATAGTACGATGCATTTCAAATGAGGTCAGATAATCAAACTGATTGTTCAGAGCTTATTTTCTCACTTGATAGTTGAGATTGACAAACAATATTGCCTAAAAACCATTCATCCTTCAAGAAGTATTTTCATTTGCATGCTTGTAGATTACAGGACCAATAATGATGCTTACTTCTTCTAATGTTCATGGTTGATGGGATTTGCAGTGGTTATGACGGAGTAAGTACTTAAAATTGATGTTAACAAATAAGACATATAGCTTACTTCACATACGCAGGTGCCATTTAGTTCAATTTTACCTAGAGAAAAGTTTTTTCTATGCTTTCTAGCCATGTTTGTGGTCCCTAAATTACCACCTATGTTATTGATAAGGAAACAATGAGGGAGCAGACATAGGCTCATTGTAGTTTTATTTTATTTTCCAGAGTATTTGTTGTATAACGTGTTCTTTATAGTTGATACACTCGAGTTCTCATTCGCGCCACCTTGTTTTATATATATTTATATTTATTTATTTTTTTTTTGCAGGGAGACCATTGATTCTTACTCAATTGCAGCATCACCAAATATCGCAAATCTTGGATTTGTTCCAAATAATTCACAAATTTATGCAAGCTTTAACAATTATTCGAAAGGAATTTTAGACCTCATTACAAAGTCTCCCTTTGTGTCTACCAATGAATGTGTTTCTCAAAAGGCTGATGCAGATAAGTTCTCAATAACCCAGTCATTAGTGTCAGATAAATCGACCCTCCATAAGCAGCAGACTGGAGAATTACCTATTGGTTATGGTTGTAGCTTGGCTCAAACTGTCTTCAATGGTATCACTACGGATGTAACTTTTTTTTGTGTTTGATATTAATTGTTTATATTCATGTATGATTTATGCTTTTGATGTTGGTAATGAATCCAACGGCATCACCATTGGTGATCCATTAATGTTATGTGAATGAATTTCATGTACTTTTTTTGTCTGCTTCATTTTATATGGTTGTGCTATCAAATATGCCAATAAACAGTTGATGTATCTATTAGAAATACATGGGTTCTATTTGGTTTCTGCATTTACTTGGTAGTGTAAAATTTTGTATCATTGAAATATCTGCTTAATTAAACATGTCACAACTTTCTGGACAGGAATTAATGTAATGGCTGGAGTTGGGCTTCTTTCTACACCTTCGACACTGAAAGAAGCTGGCTGGGCAGGCATTGTGGTGCTACTTCTTTTTGCAGGTGTGTGTTGCTACACGGCCACACTGATGAGATTCTGCTTTCAAAACCAAGAAGGCATCGCAAGTTACCCAGATTTAGGAGAAGCTGCCTTTGGAAGATATGGGCGGCTTTTCGTATCTGTAAGTTGCACCTAAAAAGAAAGTCCCAATTTGTTGTCACTACATATGGCTGTACTCTTGGAGTATCGAAGAGTTGGCTTGGCTAGTTCTATATAGTTGTTATTGCTGACATATTGACATATCAATCTTATCTTTCTTGTGGTCGATTTTAAGATACATAAATTTATTTGAAGCATATTAACCATCTAATTAGCATTGTTCAGTTTCCAGTTAGATGGTTTCCTTTCTGGTATTTCAGTCAGTCATGCATGATGATTTGTGTCATTGAATTTATCGGTTCTATGAAAATGCGTTATTTCAAGATGATTTCCTTTAAACTTCCATGTCAGTGTTTTTTTGTATTCCTTTTTTTTCTGATATTATTGGGTGTTTTTATAATGGTGCAGATCGTTTTGTATGCAGAACTATATGTAAGTGAAATATTGATTTATTTATTTTTTTACTTTTGTATTTCAACCATAATTTGTTTCTTCTAAAAAAGATTTATTTTCTATATATGCAGTCTTATTGTGTAGAATTCATCATTTTGGAAGGAGATAACCTCAGCAGGTTATTCCCAGGGTCATCCTTGGATTTAGCTGGTTTGCACCTGAACTCCATGCACTTATTTGGAATAGTAACTGCGATCGTTGTTCTACCAAGTGTTTGGTTGAGGGATCTTCGTTTGATTTCATTTCTTTCTGGTATTACCAACGATGCTTTGTTCAAATTACGATAAAATGAATTCTTTCATATGCAATGCAACAAATGGAATTCTTAAAAAAAATTATTTCCTTTCGCAGCTGGCGGAGTCATAGTCACAATTTTGATTGTTCTATGTGTAATATTACTTGGTACAGCTGGTGGGATTGGTTTTCATCATACTCCTCAAGCAGTGAACTGGAATGGAATTCCCCTTGTAATTGGTGTGTATGGGTTTTGCTTCGCGGGGCATACTGTGTTTCCAAATATATACCAATCTATGGCAGACAAGCGACAATTTAGCAAGGCGTTGACAATATGGTATTGATGTCAATGCTTTACTAGTGCAAACGCATTTGTTGACCTCCTTTCTTATACTTTGTACATTTCTCTTGTGCAGTTTTATATTGTGCGTTTTATTATATGGGAGTGTTGCAATCATGGGATATCTTATGTTTGGTCAACAGACATTGTCTCAGATAACGTTAAACATGCCACCAGATGCTTTTCTGTCCAAAGTTGCACTCTGGACTACTGTAAGTGTGAGATTGTGGATTCTCAATTCATAATGGGATATTTTTGTGCGCAAGTATTTGATGGATATTTTTGTGATTTCCGAGCTCATATTTTAATTTTTTGCTATTTTAACAGGTTATCAATCCATTAAGTAAATATCCTTTAAACTATTTATCTGTATGTGTGTGTGCGTTGCTTCTTTGGACAAATTTGACCCAAATTTTTTTCCAAAATTAAGAATTAAGATAGTCTTTACATTTAACTTCAGCTTTGACCAAATGAACAATAGCTGGCTATATTAGCTAGCACGGTTTATTATGTTAAATTTGAAGGCAAATTTGAAGAAATACATGAGAGTTTGAGGATTTAATCTGATAACTGTATGGCCATGTTTTATCTTTGCTTCCTTGACGTTGAGCAAATATGCTCTGTTGATGAATCCCTTAGCAAGGAGTATCGATGAGCTGCTTCCGATTGAACTCGCTAGTAGTACTTGGTGTTTCATTCTTTTAAGAACAGCACTTGTCATTTCTACTGTTGGAGCTGCCTTTCTTATTCCTTTCTTTGGTAAGCATAGGATTCAAGCAATTACATCAATCCTATGAGCTAGGTCACTGTAGAACTTGCCTCTGAATTCTATAATGAACTCGTTATGTTTTAAATCCCAAAATACCTAAGTTTGATTTTTCATATTGCAGGTCTTGTGATGGCTTTAATTGGTTCTCTACTCAGTGTTCTTGTGGTAAGTTTACACTTCTGTTCAGTAATTACATGGCTCTAGTTCAATAAATGACACAACATCTTAAGTAGGTCTTTTCTATTAGGCAATATAAGCCGCATGGCCACGGTTGGTGGGTAGGATTGGACTGGATTGGATTGGATAACTCTTTAAACTTAAACGTATTTTGAATGTAAAAATAAATGCGGTTTCACTATAGGAGGATTAGATAAACTTACCTTTTCTAATCCTACTATTTGAGGGGATTAGATTGGATAAGTTTTCTTTGATCCCTATCCACTCTGATCCTGCTACAGTGAAAATATATCCATTTTTGCATTCAAAATACATGAATTGATGAGTTATCCAATTCAATCTAGCCCAATCACCAAATGAATCCTACTGTTGCAGCATTAGTAGTGGATTTTTTATAAGGGCGTGTATCCTTTCGTGTCAATATTGAATATTGGAAAAATGTGAGGATTCATTTGATTTGTGTGGCTTTGATTCAGTCAATAATAGTGCCATCACTGTGCTTTCTGAAGATATCAGGAAGGAAAGCTACGACGACACATGTACGGGAGTTGTTCTAACTAAATAAATACCTTGGTTATTTATCCAAGTTTTTGAAAAAAAAAAATTATATTATTTCTTACTTCATATTTACAAATCTGGTTTCACTTTTTCACTTATTTAGGTTGTTTCAAGTACGGCAGTTGCTGCTCTGGGTATCCTTGTTGCAGCCCTTGGTACATATGCTTCAGTATCAAAAATTGCCAAGCACTATTGACATATTTAGTCCTCCAACATTTCAATAAAAATGGCCTATATAATCCTGGTTTTACGGCGCATACTTTCTTCGTGTACGTTTATATACCCCAGTATGCATTTGTCACTCGTATATTTGTGGCAACAATAATGATAGGAAGACCACATTTGTAAACAGAGTGATAAGGCCGGCGCTACTTGTAGTTGTAGGTTCTCTCAATTTATGTGTTTAGAAATGCGTATAAACATGATTTTTAATGACAGTGGTTCGAACACAAGTATTTAACCTACTATTCCTTACTGATACTGTTTTACCGGAAGGGGGAACTGGCTTGTCTTCCTTATTTAAATATTTAATTTATTATTTTTTTTTACCCTTTTTACCACTCTTTTTTTTTTGGCTTTGAATGGATGGATATAGTTCGAAATTGGGCATGAAGTGTGAAGACTATTTTGGTTACATACTGGTATCATATTTGCCTGTATTTGACTAACCTCTCCCTTTTCATTCCATATTTTCTTCCAGTAACTTCAATTTTTTTAAACTAGGCCAAAACCTAGGCTCTTAATTACTTCCAGCACAAGTTTTCCAACTTTTAGCCCCTTATTTCCTGTGTTTGGCCATGATGTTATAGGTAAAATGACAGTACATTTGAAAAGAATTTAAAAAACCTACACTAGAACCATAATTTCTCTTGATCGTCCTCTACTGATGTTATAGCAGATTTATGTGATATTGCTTGTTTGATTGGGCAATGGCAATTTTTTTCCTTCGCTAGATTGAAATTCCGGTAAGATTTTAATGAGATCACTTTGTGTCACTTGTATTCTGGTTTCATTATCAATGAGAATGACGGCACTGGTCTTATTGTCGGGACAAGCACTTTTTTCGGGCAAAAATCTATAAATGGCTAGGTATTTTTTGAGGATATTGGTCGACAAAACAAGTCATTGAGCAAGGCAAATTTGTTGCACGAGATTTCGGTGCCAACAACAATTTTTGGTGCTTTATCATCCATCAATTTTCCTGATGAAAATTATTAGTTGTTCGGCGGGAAATATTAGCATATGCTTGCTCAACGAATAATTGTCGGGAAATATCAATTTTAACTTACTCAGACTCTTTTAAACTAATAAATAAATTCATCCTTACGGGATTACTGTCCATGTCCATTCCACTAAATCTCGTCAAGTGACGAAAATTTCTAATTTTACTTAAATTGGGCCTTATTCAAATTAACAATAGCATGTATAGTTATTGCCACAAACAAATTCAAGGACAAATAAAATAGTTATTATTTTCACTTCAACTTTTCCATTTTTCAAAATTATATTACACATTTATTCTTATTAAAAAATAAGTATAATTATTCATCCTTAACATCTTTTCCATAACATTTCTATTGAACATAAATGTTAGTTATTACCAAACATCAATATAACTTATAATATTTACATGCTTATAACTCAAATCATTTGAACTAACTACACAAACCCTTAGCTAAGTACCTCAAATACATTTCCTTTAAACACTTCTACCCGTCATAACTTTCCCAAAATCACATTTAAAGAATATAAAACCTAAACAAACTATAACTCAAATTAATATTATAACCATTCATGAAAACTCCTTAACAACCCTTAGATCTTTATCTTTCTCACCTATTCCAACTCATCAAAATTAACTTTTAAACTTTGATAGAACTCACAATAACCTTATAATCGCACTCCCCAATTTTTTAGAAATTAATTAGGGTTTTTTATGTAACGACTTGAACATTATTATATTTTAATTATTAATTAATGCAAAATGACCATTTTGGCCCTACTGGGAGAAAAAAGTTGACTTTTGACTCGAGATTCTTTTCGGATTTTGACCTATGACCGTGACGTAAATCAGAATGTCACGAGTCTGTAGACAGGCAACACGCCGAAATCGGACGTCGGACGGAGAAGTTGTGGTCACAGAATCAAAATTGGTTATTTTACGAATTGGGATTTGAATTAATTAATACTTAAATCTGATTGGTTGATTAAATTAATGTGGGCCCATGGATGAGTTACAAGTGTAACTCATCCCATTGGTGGGTTTCCTTAAAATGTGGATCTACATTTCTTTGGTAAGGATTTTATTTAATTCATTTATCCTCACATCTCTCTCCCACCCGTGTATCACCTTCATCATCTTTCATTCACTCTAACCATGAACAACCAAAAACACCACCCCCCATAACCATATCATCATCTCACTATCATGACTTATTGATCCTTGTTGAGGCTGAGAGTGAAACCCAAGGGAGCAGACGAGGACGACGATGAGGCTGAGCACGGTGGAGAGGTAAGAAAACCAAAAATCCGTTTAACCTCATTTTTGGAACTTTGATGTTTAACGAGTTCATTAGGTGTGGTTCTAAGGACCAGGACGAGTTCATTGGGCTTGGTTGGAGGAGTTTGGTGGCCTAGTTCGACTGGAGTAGAACTGGAACTTCAAGCTCACTGTTCATCAAATTTCAAGTAGCTTTTAGATCATTTTTTCCTAGTTTTGATCTATAGATCTCTTAGTTAGGCTGAGACGAACACCTAGGAAGAAATAGGGTAGATTTTCGTAGAGGAATGAAGGTTTTGTGGTCGGGTCGGGTCACAATTCTGTGCGACCCGGACATAGAAACCTGGGCTAACCCATCGCGAGTTAGCTGATGATGATGCCAGCATGCTGACGTCATCATGTCAGACGTATCAGACCAGTAGCCAATCCAAGAGTGACACATGTCATATGTTAGTGCCCAGTCAGCAATGGACATGTAGTGATGTGGCCCAATCAGTGGCTGCCATGTGTCACTAACATGTTAGTGACATGGACCAAACCGACAACTAACACATGGCGCTATAAGATCCTGGCACGTGGCAGTGACGTGCACCAACCACATGTTGACACGTGGACCTATCAGAGTTTGACGGATGTCAGACTTGATAGCTGTCAGATGACGTTAGTAGTGACATCATGCTGACGTTAGCAAGCGTTGACCGTTGACTTCCAACATTGACATTTTGTTGACCCGCATGTGGGGGCGCGTGAGTGCAAGTTTCGTGGTGGGACTGCACCATTTTCAAGGTTTCGACGATACGAATCGAATGGTGGTGTTTTCGTGTCGATCTGAGATCGTTCAATTGGTCAAAATTAGGTTTCATACCTCGGGAAACGTGTTCGGGCCGCTTTCCCAAGCCGATACTATTCTAGGGTTTTATGTTTGAACTTGTAGAGCCCATTAGTGACCCTTGGATGTGTTTGGAAAGGTTTAGATGGTTCGTTTGTGCATTGAGGACCGTGTGTGAGTGGGCTTTTGATTTCAAAATGATTGCATGCATAACTGTTTTTACTATTTCACTTCATGATTTGGATTGGACTATTCTGGATATTAAATTGTGGTGTTATATACGTATTACGATGTTTTGGGCATGAGACCTCTCTGGATATTATATGGATTTAACTTCGAAGTCAATTAGGGATTTAAGAGGATTTCTATATTATCGCACTATACCTACCTACCTTATGATTTTTATCTCCTCCAAACGTCTCGTAGTATGCTAAAATAGTCACGTCGCTCTGCTTGGGAGGGGCTGCCCTGAGGGATAGTTCAGGATCAAGAGTGCAATTAAGGATGATACCACGGGTAGTGATCCGGGAATACCCGAACACTGGTGGACCCTAGGGAGTACTCAGGATTGAGACCCCGAGTGGCACGCGTAGCCTTAGGACGGTGACATTATTAGGCATCTGGGATGCCAGACATCTGGGATGTCGGGGTGGGGTTTTTTTAACGACCCGTCCCAAAATTAAAGGGTTAATTATGACTAATTACGGATTAGTGGGGCTAATCGAGAATTAATCGAGGATTAACGGACGTTCAGGGCGAAATTACAATTTTACCCCTAAATGAGGGTGAAAAGTTGACTTTTGAATCAGGAGCTTTGATGGCCGAGGGTCAAAGACCGTTACGTAGATCGAGTCGATACGAGTCCGTAGATAGGCGGCACGTCAAAATCGGACATTCGACGGAAAAGTTATGGTTCAAGGATGTTTCGAGGTACTATTCACGATGGTGCATTTTACGAGACGAATGTGGAATTTTGTCCTGAGTGGGGCCCAGATATTTTCCCCATACCCAATGGATGAGTGACAAGTGTCACGCATCCATTGCCCCCTTACACAAACACATGCAACCACTCCCCCCCGTTTGTTTCATTCGATCGACATCCAAACCCAGTAAACCCAAATGCAAACCCTTCCCATCTGAATCTTTGTGAAGCCAAGAGAGTGGCTGAGGGTGCAAGGATGAATGAGAGGATGTGGCGACAGTGACAAGACGGCCAGCCGCCATGGACGGCGGAGGAAACCGCGGGAAAAAGGTAAAACCAGAACCCCCTTTATATTTTCGAATTTGGATTTTTAAATTGAGACGTTTAGTCGGTTAGATGTTGATTAGGATGTGTTTAAGAGGTTGGTAGGATGTTTATGGGAAGGTTTTGGGGGCTAAGGATGTAACGACCCGTCCCGAATTAGCGGGATTAATTAAGGATTAATGAAGGATTAGCGAGACTAATCGGAGATTAGACGAGGATTATCGGACGTTTAGGGAGAAATGACGATTTTGCCCCTAGAATAGGCAAAATGTTGACTTTTCGTTCGGACGATCAAATGGACTTTTACCGATGACCGTGACATATTTCGGGACGTCACAAGTTCATAGACAGGTGGCACGCTCGATTTCGACATTCGAGGAAGAAGTTGTGACGTTCGGAAGTTCGAGGGCAGTTTGGTAATTTGGTTGAATAGGGGTCAACAGTTGACTTTTGACCCAGGAGGTCCGATGACCGAGGGCCGAGTACTGTTACGTAGATCGGGACGATAAGAATCCGTAGACAGGTAGCACGTCGAATTCGGACGTTCGACGGGGAAGTTACGGTTCAAGGAAGTTTGAACGTACTATTGCATGTTTTACGAGATGGGGACTATTTGGCAACAAGTGGGGCCCAGATATTTGTCCCAAGGCACAATGGATGAGTGACAAGTGTCACCCATCCACTGGACATCATTTTCCTTCATGCATACCCCATTCCTTTTTCATCGATCATTTTCTCCCATCCACCCAAACCCAAACTGATCACCCATTTTCAATCCAATCCAAACCCTTCAACCTATAACCGTTTGTGAGAGGCCAGAAGATAAACTCAGGAGCTGAGGAAGGATGGTGGCTGGCCTAGGGAGAGCCGCCGTGGACGGCGGAGGAGGAACCGATTGAGGTAATCGGTTTTACCCGATTTTGTCTATTTTTTATTTCTGTTATTATGGGTCATTTTGGGTGATTCTAATGAATTAAATAGGTTGTTAGGAAGTTATTAAGAAGGTTTTGAGAGAGGTTAGATGTTGAGGAACCCTGGGAAAGGGTTGGAAAACTTTGAACAGTGAGGAAGAATTGGACCGGTTGGATTTCTTGAGTTTTTGACGTTTTAAGTTATAAGTTTAGGTTCCTAGGATTAAACAAGGAAGATTAGGATCGATTAGGGAGGAAAACGGTGAAAAATAGATTGTGTAGGGTCATGGACCTGTCACGTCGGTCCAAATTGCAGAGAAAATCGGACCGGCTAGTTTGGACCGGTCGGCTGGAGGTTGAAGGCGCACTGTAGCTAGGCGTGTGGCTCCCACGCGCAGCCACATCAGGCGGCGCGTGGCGGCGCGTGGGGGAGAATTAGAGGAAGGTTCCAACATGGGACCCATTTGGATGTGGTTTGGCTCGGGCATGAGACCTTATTGACGACCCGTAGGTCTGAGTCGTGGTCGCGATGGGTGATGTGTGTACGGAGGAATTCGAGGAAGATTCCAACATGTCAAATCATCTATTCCATGTAACGAACATTTTGGGACTGGTTTCGAGTGGATCGAACATCGTCTCGATATAGTTCGGGATGTCCGAAGGTTTCGGTGCGCGTTTAAAAATAGTTAAAAATCCCGAAAAATTAGGGGGCTTTAGTGAGAGGTTAAATAAGTAGTTATTAACCCTCTAAAGTGATTTGGACAGGTTTGGAAGTCCCGGAGACGACGATTGACCCGGGAAGGCGTACAGCGCGAGTATCGAGGTAGCAGCTCGGATGGTCTGTGAGTGGACTTTCTTTCCGAAATCGATGCAAGCATAAATGTTTTATATATGTTTTAATATGTGTTTTGTGATGCATTAAGTGCATTTTGGTGTGTGTTTATGTATGGGCACGTACTTCGAGGTTTTTGGGTTTTATACGTGCTGATACGCGCTTACGATTTAGGTTTTCATGAAATGGTTTTGAAAAGGTAAAACCGGACATGGGACCCATTTGGATTTAGTTTGGCTCAGGCATGAGACCCTATCGACGACCCGTAGGTCTGAGTCGTGGTCGCGACGTGCACGGAAGAATTCGAGTGGATCGGACATCGTCTCGGTTTAGTTCGGGCTGTCCGAAGTTTTCGGTGCACATTTAAAAATAGTTAAAAATCCTGAAAATTTAGGGGGCTTTAGTGAGGGGTTAATTAAGTAGTTAGTAACCCTCTAAAGTGATTTGGACAGGTTTGGAAGTCCCGGAGATGACGATTGACCTGGGAAGGCGTACGGCGCGTGTATCGAGGCAACAGCGCGGACGGTCTGTGAGTGGACTTTCTTTCCAAAATCGATGCAAGCATAAATCTTTTATATATGTTTTAATATGTGTTTTGTGATTCCTTGAGTGCATTTTGGTGTGTGTTTACGCATGGGCACGTACTTTGAGGTTTTCGGTTTTATACGTGCTGATACGCGCTTACGATTCGGTTTTCATGAAATGGTTATTAAAGGTAAAATCGGACATGGGACCCATTTGGATTTGGTTTGGCTCGGGCATGAGACCCTATTGACGACCTGTAGGTCTGAGTCGTGGTCGCGATGGGTGATGTGTGTACGGAAGAATTCGAGGAAGATTCCAACATGTCAAATCATCTATTCTATGTAACGAACATTTTGGGACTGGTTTCGAGTGGATCGGGCATTGTCTCGATATAGTTCGGGATGTCCGAAGGTTTCGGTGCGCGTTTAAAAATAGTTAAAAATCCCGAAAAATTAGGGGGCTTTAGTGAGAGGTTAAATAAGTAGTTATTAACCCTCTAAAGTGATTTGGACAAGTTTGGAAGTCCCGGAGACGACGATTGACCCGGGAAGGCGTACGGCGCGAGTATCGAGGCAGCAGCTCGGACGGTCTGTGAGTGGACTTTCTTTCCGAAATCGATGCAAGCATAAATGTTTTATATATGTTTTAATATGTGTTTTGTGATGCATTAAGTGCATTTTGGTGTGTGTTTATGTATGGGCACGTACTTCGAGGTTCTTGGGTTTTATACGTGCTGATACGCGCTTACGATTTAGGTTTTCATGAAATGGTTTTGAAAAGGTAAAATAGGCCATGGGACCCATTTGGATTTGGTTTGGCTCAGGCATGAGACCCTATTGACGACCCGTAGGTCTGTGTCGTGGTCGCGACGGGTGCTGTGTGCACGGAGGAATTCGACGAAGGTTCCAACTTGTCAAATCATCTATTCAAAGTAACAAATATTTTGGGACTGGTTTCGAGTGGACTGGACATCGTCTCGATTTAGTTCGAGCTGCCCGAAGGTGTCGGTGCGCTTTTAAAATAGTTAAAAATCCCGAAAAATTAGGGGGCTTTAGTGAGGTGTTAATTAAGTAGTTAGTAACCCTTTAAAGTGATTTGGACAGGTTTGGAAGTCCGGGAGACGACGATTGACCCGGAAAGGGGTACGGCGCGCGTATCGAGGCAGCAACGCGGACGGTCTGTGAGTGGACTTTCTTTCCGAAATCGATGCAAGCATAAATGTTTTATATATGTTTTAATATGTGTTTTGTGATGCCTTGAGTGCATTTTGGTGTGTGTTTACGTATGGGCACGTACTTCGAGGGTTTTGGGTTTTATACGTGCCAATACGTGCTTACGATTTCGGTTTTCATGAAATGGTTTTGAAAAGGTAAAACCGGATATGGGACCCATTTGGATTTGGTTTGGCTCAGGCATGAGACCCTATTGACGACCCGCAGGTCTGAGGGTTGGTCGCGATGGGTGCTGTGTGCACGGAAGAATTCGAGGAAGGTTCCAACATGTCGAATCATTTATTCGGTGTAACGAACATTTTGGGACTGGTTTCGAGTGGATCGGACATCGTCTCGATTTAGTTCGGGCTGTCCGAAGGTTTCGGTGCGCAATTAAAAATAGTTAAAAATCCCAAAAAATTAGGGGCTTTAGTGAGGGGTTAATTAAGTAGTTAGTAAACCTATAAAGTGATTTGGACAAGTTTGGAAGTCCCGGAGACGACGATTGACCCGGGAAGGCGTACGACGCTCGTATCAAGGCAACAGCGCGGACGGTCTACGAGTGGACATTCTTTCCGAAATCGATGCAAGCATAAATGTTTTATATATGTTTTAATTTGTGTTTTGTGATGCATTAAGTGCATTTTGGTGTTTGTTTATGTATGGGCACGTACTTCGAGGTTTTTGGGTTTTATACGTGCTGATACGCGCTTATGAATTAGGGTTTCATGAAATGGTTTTGAAAAGGTAAAACTGGATATGGGACCCATTTGGATTTGGTTTGGGTCAGGCATGAGACACTATTGACGACCCGTAGGCTTGAGGGGTGGTCGCGACGGGTGCTGTGTGCACGGAAGAATTCGAGGAAGGTTCCAACATGTCAAATCATCTATTCGATGTAACGAACATTTTGGGACTGGTTTCGAGTGGATCGGACATCGTCTCGGTTTAGTTCGGGCTGTCCGAAGTTTTCGGTGAGCATTTAAAAATAGTTAAAAATCCCAAAAAATTAGGGGGCATTAGTGAGGGGTTAATTATGTAGTTAGTGACCATCTAAGGTGATTTGGACAGGTTTGGAAGTCCCGGAGACGACGATGGACCCTGGAAGGTGTACGGCTCACGTGTCGACGCAGCTGCGCGGACGGTCTGTGAGTGGACTTTATTTCCGAAATCGATGCAAGCATAAATGTTTTATATATGTTTTAAAATGTGTTATGTGATGCCTTGAGTGCATTTTGGTGTGTGATTACGTATGGGCACGTACTACGAGATTTTCTGGTTTTATACGTGCTGATACGCGCTTACGATTTCGGTTTTCATGAAATGGTTATTAAAAGGTAAAACCGGACATGGGACCCATTTGGATTTGGCTTGGCTCGGGCATGAGACCATATTGACGACCCGTAGGTCTGAGTCGTGGTCGCGACGGTTGCTGTGTGCACGGAAGAATTCGAGGAAGGTTCCAAAATGTCCAATCATTTATTCGATGTAACGAACATTTTGGGACTTGTTTCGAGTGGATCGGACATAGTCTCAATATAGTTCGAGCTGTCCGAAGGTTTTGGTGCGTGTTTGAAAGTCCCGGAGACGACGATTGACCCGGGAAGGCGTACGACGCGCGTATCGAGGTAGTAGCGCGGACGGTCTGTTAGTGGACTTTCTTTCCGAAATCGATGCAAGCATAAATGTTTTATATATGTTTTAATTTGTGTTTTGTGATGCCGTGATTGCATTTTGGTGTGTGTTTACGTATGGGCACGTACTTCGAGGTTTTCGGGTTTTATACGTGGTGATACGCTCTTACGATTTCGGTTTTCATGAAATGGTTTTGAAAAGGTAAAACCGGATATGGGACCCATTTGGATTTGGTTTGGCTCAAGCATGAGACCCTATTGACGGTTCGTAGGTCTGAGGGGTGGTCGCGACGGGTGCTGTGTGCACGGAAGAATTCGAGTTAGGTTCCAAGATGTCAAATCATCTATTCGAAGTAACGAACATTTTGGGGCTGGTTTTGAGTGGATCGGACATCGTCTCGATTTAGTTCGGGTTGTCCGAAGGTTTTAGTGCGCATTTAAAAATAGTTAAAAATCCCGAAAAATTAGGGGGCTTTAGTGAGGGGTTAATTAAGTAGTTAGTAAACCTATAAATTGATTTGGACAAGTTTGGAAGTCCCGGAGACGACGATTGACCCGGGAAGGCGTACGGCGCTCGTATCAAGGCAGTAGTGCGGACGGTCTACGAGTGGACTTTCTTTCCGAAATCGATGCAAGCATAAATGTTTTATATATGTTTTAATATGTGTTTTGTGATGCCTTGAGTGCATCTTGGTGTGTGTTTAGGTATGGGCACGTACCTCGAGGTTTTCTGGTTTTATAGGTGCTGATACGCGATTACGCTTTCGGTTTTCATGAAATGGTTATTAAAAGGTAAAACCAGGTGTGGGACCCATTTGGATTTGGTTTGGCTCGGGCATGAGACCCTATTGACGACCCGTAGGTCTGAGTCGTGGTCGCGACGGGTGCTGTGTGCACGGAAGAATTCGACGAAGGTTCCAACATATCAAATCATCTATTCGAAGTAACGAACATTTTGGGACTGGTTTCTAGTGGATAGCACATCGTCTCGATTTAGTTCGGGCTGTCCGAAGGTTTCGGTGCGCATATAAAAATAGTTAAAAATCGCGTATAAGCTAGTATAAAACCCGAAAACCTCGAAGTACATGCCCATACGTAAACACACACCAAAATGCACTCAAGGCTTCACAAAACACATATTAAAACATATATAAAACATTTAAGCTTGCATCGATTTCGGAAAGAAAGTCCACTCACAGACTGTCCGCGCTGCTTCCTCGATACGCGCGTCGTACGCCTTCCCGGGTCAATCGCCTTCTCCGGGACTTCCAAACCTGTCCAAATCACTTTAGAGGGATACTAACTACTTAATTAACCCCTCACTAAAGCCCCCTAATTTTTCGGGATATTTAACTATTTTTAAATGCGCACCGAAACCATCAGACAGCCCGAACTAAATCGAGACGATGTCCGATCCACTCGAAACTAGTCCCAAAATGTTCGTTACATCGAATAGATGATTTGACATGTTGGAACCTTGCTCGAATTCTTCCGTGCACACAACACCCGTCTCGACCACCCCTCAGACCTACGGGTCGTCAATAGCGTCTCATGCCTGAGCCAAACCAGATCCAAATGGGTCTAATATCCGGTTTTACCTTTTCAAAACCATTTCATGAAAACCGAAAGCGAAATCGCGTATCAGCTAGTATAAAACCTGAAAACCTCGAAGTACATGCCCATACGTAAACACACACCAAAATGCACTCAAGGCTTCACAAAACACAAATTAAAACATATATAAAACATTTATTCTTGCATCGATTTCGGAAAGAAAGTCCACTCACAGACCGTCCGCGCTGCTTCCTCGATACGCGCGTCGTACGCCTTCCCGGGTCAATCGTCATCTCCGGGACTTCCAAACCAGTCCAAATCACTGTAGAGGGTTACTAACTACTTAATTAACCCCTCACTAAAGCCCCCTAATTTTTCAGGATTTTTAACTATTTTTAAATGCGCACCGAAACCTTCGTATAGCCCGAACTAAATCGAGCCGATGTCCTATCCAATCGAAACCAGTCCCAAAATGTTCATTACTTAGAATAGATGATTTGACATGTTGGAACCTTCCTCGAATTCTTCCGTGCACACAGCACCCGTCGTGAAAACGACTCAGACCTACGTGTCGTCAAAAGGGTCCCATGCCCGAGCCAAGCCAATTCCAAACGGGTCCCATGCCCAGTTTTATCTTTTAATAACCATTTCATGAAAACCGAAATCGTAAGCGCGTATCAGCACGTATAAAACCAGAAAACCTCGAAGTACGTGCGCATACGTAAACACACACCAAAATGCACTCAAGGCATCACAAAACACATATTAAAACATATATAAAATATTTATGCTTGCATCGATTTCGTAAAGAAAGTCCACTCACAGACCTTCCGTGCGGCTGCCTCGATACGCGCGCTGTACGCCTTCCTGGGTCAATTGTCGTCTCCGGGACTTCCAAACCTGTCCAAATCACTGTAGAAGGTTACTAACTACTTAATTAACCCCTCACTAAAGCCTCCTAATTTTTCAGGATTTTTAACTATTTTTAAATGCGCACCGAAACCTTCGGACAACCCGAACTAAATAGTGACGATGTCCGATTCACTCGAAACCAGTCCCAAAATGTTCGTTACTTCGAATAGATGATTTGCAATGTTGGAACATTCCTCGAATTCTTCCGTTCACACAGCACCCGTCGCGACCACGACTCAGTCCTACGGGTCGTCAATAGGGTCTCATGGTCGAGCCAAACCAAATCCAAATGGGTCTGATGCCCAGTTTTACCTTTTAATAACCATTTCATGAAAACCGAAAGCGTAATGGCGTATCAGCTAGTGTAAAACCTGGAAACCTCGAAGTACGTGCTCATACGTAAACACACACCAAAATGCACTCAAGGCATCACAAAACACATATTAAAACATATAAAAAACATTTATGCTTGCATCGATTTCGGAAAGAAAGTCCACTCACAGATCATCCGTGCTGCTGCCTCGATACGCGCGCCGTACGCCTTCCCAGGTCAATCGTCATCTCCGGGACTTCCAAACCAGTCCAAATCACTGTAGAGGGTTACTAACAACTTAATTAACCCCTCACTAAAGCCCCCTAATTTTTCGGGATTTTTAACTATTTTTAAATGCGCACCGAAACCTTCGGATAGCCCGAACTAAATCGAGCCAATGTCCGATCCACTCGAAACCAGTCCCAAAATGTCCGTTACTTCGAATAGATGATTTGACATGTTGGAACCTTCCTCGAATTCTTCCGTGCACATATCACCCGTCGAGAAAACGACTCAGACCTACGGGTCGTCAAAAGGGTCTCATGCCCGAGCCAAGCCAAATCCAAATGGGTCCCATGCCCAGTTTTACCTTTTAATAACCATATCATGAAAATCGAAAACGTAATGGTGTATCAGCTAGTATAAAACCTGGAAACCTCGAAGTACGTGCGCATACGTAAACACACACCAAAATGCACTCAAGGCATCACAAAACACATATTAAAACATATAAAAAACATTTATGCTTGCATCGATTTCGGAAAGAAAGTCCACTCACAGATCATCCGTGCTACTGCCTCGATACGCGCGCTATACGCCTTCCTGGGTCAATTGTCGTCTTCGGGACTTCCAAACCTGTCCAAATCACTGTAGAAGGTTACTAACTACTTAATTAACCCTCACTAAAGCCCCCTAATTTTTCAGGATTTTTAAATATTTTTAAATGCGCTCCGAAACCTTCGGACAGCCCGAACTAAATCGAGACGATGTCCGATCCATTCGAAACCAGTCCCAAAATGTTCGTTACTTCGAATAGATGATTTGCAATGTTGGAACATTCCTCGAATTCTTCCGTTCACACAGCACCCGTCGCGACCACGACTCAGTCCTACTGGTCGTCAATAGGGTCTCTTGGTCGAGCCAAACCAAATCCAAATGGGTCCCATGCCGGTTTTACCTTTTAATAACCATTTCATGAAATCCGTAAGCGTAATCGCGTATCAGCACGTATAAAATCCGAAAACCTCGAAGTACGTTCCCATACGTAAACACACACCAAAATGAACTCAAGGCATAACATAACACATTAAAACATATATAAAACATTTATGCTTGCATCGATTTCGAAAAGAAAGTCAACTCACAGACCGTCCACGCTGCTTCCTCGATACGCATGGCGTACGCCTTCCCTGGTCAATCGTCGTCTCCGGGACTTTCAAACCTGTCCAAATCACTTTAGAGGGTTACTAACTACTTAATTAACCCCTCACTAAAGCCCCCTAATTTTTCGGGATTTTTAACTATTTTTATTTGCGCACCGAAACCTTCGGATATCCCGAACTAAATCGAGCCGATGTCCGATCCACTAGAAACCAGTCCCAAAATGTTCGTTAATTCGAATAGATGATTTGACATGTTGGAACCTTCGTCGAATTCTTCCGTGCACAGAGCACCCGTCGCGACCACGACTCAGACCTACGGGTCGTCAATAGGGTCTCTGGCCCGAGCCACAGCAAATCCAAATGGGTCCCACGCCCGGTTTTACCTTTTAATAACCATTTCATGAAAACCGAAAGTGAAATCGCGTATCAGCTAGTATAAAACCCGAAAACCTCGAAGTACGTGCCCATACGTAAACACACACCAAAATGCACTCAAGGCTTCACAAAACAAATATTAAAACATATATAAAACATTTATGCTTGCATCGATTTCGGAAAGAAAGTCCACTCACAGATAGTCCGCGCTGCTGCCTCGATACATGCGCCGTACGCCTTCAAGTGTCTATCGTCGTCTCCTGGACTGTCAAACCTGTCCAAATCACTTTTGGGGGTTACTAACTACTTAATTAACCCCTCACTATAGCCCCCTAATTTTTCGGGATTTTTAACTATTTTTAAATGCGCACCGAAACCATCGGATAGCTCGAACTAAATCGAGACGATGTCCGATCCACTCGAAACCAGTCCCAAAATGTTCGTTACTTCGAATAGATGATTTGACATGTTGGAACCTTCCTCGAATACTTCCGTGCACATATCACCCGTCGCGAAAACGACTCAGTCCTACGGGTCGCCATTAGGGTCTCATGCCCGAGCCAAACCAAATCTAAATGGGTCCCATGCCCGATTTTACCTTTTAATAACCATTTCTTGAAAACCGAAAGCGTAATCGCGTATCAGCTAGTATAAAACCCGAAAACCTCGAAGTATGTTCCCATACGTAAACACACACCAAAATGCACTCAAGGAATCACAAAACACATATTAAAACATATATAAAACATTTATGCTTGCATCAATTTCGGAATGAAAGTCCACTCACAGACCGTCCGCGCTGCTTCCTCGATACGCGCGCCGTACGCCTTCCCTGGTCAATCGTCGTCTCCTGGACTTCCAAACCTGTCCAAATCCATGTAGAGGGTTAATAACTACTTAATCAACCCCTCACTAAAGCCCCCTAATTTTTCAGGATTTTTAACTATTATTAAATGCGCACCGAAACCTTCGAACAGCCCGAACTAAATCGAGCCGATATCCGATCCACTCGAAACCAGTCCCAAAATGTTCGTTACATCGAATAGATGATTTGACATGTTGGAACCTTTCTCAAATTCTTCCTTGCACACAGCACCCGTCACGAAAACGACTCAGACCTACGGGTCGTCAATAGAGTCTCATGCCCGAGCCAAACCAAATCCAAATGGGTCCCATGTCCGGTTTTACCTTTTAATAACCATTTCATGAAAACCGAAAGCGTAATGGCGTATCAGCTAGTATAAAACCCGAAAACCTCGAAGTACGTGCGCATACGTAAAGACACACCAAAATGCACTCAAGGCATCACAAAACTCATATTAAAACCTATATAAAACATTTATGCTTGCATCGATTTCGGAAAGAATGTCCACCCACAGACCGTCCGTGCTGCTGCCTCGATACGCGCGTCGTACGCCTTCCAGGGTCAATCGTCGTTTCCGGAACTTCCCAACCTGTCCAAATCACTGTAGAGGGTTACTAACTACTTAATTAACCCCTCACTAAAGCCCCCTATTTTTTCGGGATTTTTAACTATTTTTTTATGCGCACCGAAACCTTCGGATATCTCGAACTAAATCGAGCCGATGTCTGATCCACTTGAAACCAGTCCCAAAATGTTCGTTACTTTGAATAGATGATTTGACATGTTGGAACCTTCCTCGAATTCTTCCGTGCACACAGCACCCGTCGCGAAAACGACTTAGACCTACGGGTCGTCAATTGGGTCTCATGCCCGAGCCAAACCAAATCCAAATGGGTCCCATGCCCAGTTTTACCTTTTAATAACCATTTCATGAAAACCGAAAGCGTAATCGCGTATCAGCACGTATAAAACCCGAAAACCTCGAAGTACGTGCCCGTACGTAAATACACACCAAAATGAACTCAACGCATCACAAAACACATTAAAACATATATAAAACATTTATGCTTGCATCGATTTCGAAAAGAAAGTCCACTCACAGACAGTCCGCGCTGTTGCTTTGATACGCACGCCGTACGCCATCCCTGGTCAATTGCCTTCTCCGGGACTTCCAAACCTGTCCAAATCACTTTAGAGGGTTACTAACGACTTAATTAACCCCTCACTAAAGCCCCCTAATTTTTCGGGATTTTTAACTATTTTTAAATGCGCACAGAAACCATCGGACAGCCCGAACTAAATCGAGACGATGTCCGATCCACTCAAAACCAGTCCCAAAATGTTCGTTACATCGAATAGATGATTTGACATGTTGGAACCTTGCTCGAATTCTTCCGTGCACACAGCACCCGTCGCGACCCCCCCTCAGACCTACGGGTCGTCAATAGCGTCTCATGCCTGAGCCAAACCAGATCCAAATGGGTCCAATATCCGGTTTTACCTTTTCAAAACCATTTCATGAAAACCGAAAGCGTAATCGCGTATCAGCACGTATAAAACCGGAAAAGCTCGTAGTACGTGCCCATATGTAAACACACATCAAAATGCAATCAAGGCATCACAAAACACATATTAAAACATATATAAAACATTTATTCTTGCATCGATTTCGGAAAGAAAGTCCACTCACAGACCATCCGCGCTGCTGACTCGATACGCGCGCCGTATGCCTTCCCGGGTCAATCGTCATCTCTGGGACTTCCAAACCTGTCCAAATCACTTTAGAGGGTTAGTAACAACATAATTAACCCCTCACTAAAGCCCCCTAATTTTTCGGGATTTTTAACTATTTTTAAATGCGCACCGAAACCTTCGGACAGCCCGAACTAAATCGAGACGATGTCCGATCCACTCGAAACCAGCCCCAAATTGTTCGTTACATCGAATAGATGATTTGACATGTTGGAACCTTCCTCGAATTCTTTCATGCACACAGCACCTGTCGCGACCACCCCTCAGACCTACGGGTCGTCAATAGGGCCTCATGCCCGAGCCAAACCAAATCCAAATGGGTCCCATGTCCGGTTTTACCTTTTAATAACCATTTCATGAAAATCGAAATCGTAAGCGCGTATCAGCACGTATAAAACCGAAAAACCTCGAAGTACGTGCCCATAAGTAAACACACACCAAAATGCACTCAAGGCATCACATAACACATATGAAAACATATATAAAACATTTATGCTTGCATCGATTTCGGAAAGAAAGTCCACTCACAGACCGTCCGCGCTGCTGCCTCGATACGCGAGCCGTACGACTTCCTGGGTCAATTATCGTCTGCGGGACATCCAAACCTGTCCAAATCACTTTAGAGGGTTACTAACTACTTAATTAACCCCTCACTAAAGCCCCCTAATTTTATGGGATTTTCAAATATTTTAAAGGCGCACCGAAACCTTCGGACAGCCCGAACTAAATCGAGACGACATCCGATCCACTCGAAACCAGTACCAAAATGTTCGTTACTTAGAATAGATGATTTGACATGTTGGAACCTTCCTCGAATTCTTCCGTGCACATGCACCCGTCACGACCACGACTCAGACCTACGGGTCGTCAAAAGGGTCTCATGCCCGAGCCAAACCAAATCCAAATGAGTCCCATATCTGGTTTTACCTTTTTAAAACCATTTCATGAAACCAAAATCGTAAGCGCGTATCAGCACGTATAAAACCGGAAAGCCTCTAAGTACGTGCCCATACGTAAACACACACCAAAATGAACTCAACGCATCACAAATCACATTAAAACATATATAAAACATTTATGCTTGCATCGATTTCGAAAAGAAAGTCCACTCACAGACAGTCCGCGCTGTTGCTTTGATACGTGCGCCGTACGCCATGCCGGATCAATCGCCTTCTCCGGGACTTCCAAACTTGTCCAAATCACTTTAGAGGGTTACTAACTACTTAATTAACCCCTCACTAAAGCCCCCTAATTTTCCGGGATTTTTAACTATTTTTAAATGCACAACGAACCCATCGGACAGCCCGAACTAAATCGAGACGATGTCCGATCCACTCGAAACTAGTCCCAAAATGTTCGTTACATCGAATAGATGATTTGACATGTTGGAACCTTGCTCGAATTCTTCCGTGCACACAGCACCCGTCGCGACCACCCCTCAGACCTACGGGTCATCAATAGCGTCTCATGCCTGAGCCAAACCAGATCCAAATGGGTCCAATATCCGGTTTTACCTTTTCAAAACCATTTCATGAAAACCGAAAGCGTAATCGCGTATCAGCACGTATAAAACCGGAAAAGCTCGAAGTACGTGCCCATAAGTAAACACACACCAAAATGCAATCAAGGCATCACAAAACACATATTAAAACATATATAAAACATTTATTCTTGCATCGATTTCGGAAAGAAAGTCCACTCACAGACCATCCGCGCTGCTGACTCGATACGCGCGCCGTATGCCTTCCCGGGTCAATCGTCGTCTCTGGGACTTCCAAACCTGTCCAAATCACTTTAGAGGGTTAGTAACAACATAATTAACCCCTCACTAAAGCCCCCTAATTTTTCGGGATTTTAACTATTTTTAAATGCGCACCGAAACCTTCGGACAGCCCGAACTAAATCGAGACGATGTCCGATCCACTCGAAACCAGCCCCAAATTGTTCGTTACATCGAATAGATGATTTGACATGTTGGAACCTTCCTCGAATTCTTCCATGCACACAGCACCCGTCGCGACCACCCCTCAGACCTACGGGTCGTCAATAGGGTCTCATGCCCGAGCCAAACCAAATCCAAATGGGTCCCATGTCCGGTTTTACCTTTTAATAACTATTTCATGAAAATCGAAATCGTAAGCGCGTATCAGCACGTATAAAATCGGAAAACCTCGAAGTACGTGCCCATAAGTAAACACACACCAAAATGCACTCAAGGCATCACATAACACATATGAAAACATATATAAAACATTTATGCTTGCATCGATTTCGGAAAGAAAGTCCACTCACAGACCATCCGCACTGCTGCCTCGATACGCGAGCCGTATGACTTCCTGGGTCAATTATCGTCTGCGGGACATCCAAACCTGTCCAAATCACTTTAGAGGGTTACTAACTACTTAATTAACCCCTCACTAAAGCCCCCTAATTTTTTGGGATTTTCAAATATTTTAAAGGCGCACCGAAACCTTCGGACAGCCCGAACTAAATCGAGACGATGTCCGATCCACTCGAAACCAGTACCAAAATGTTCGTTACTTAGAATAGATGATTTGACATGTTGGAACCTTCCTCGAATTCTTCCGTGCACATGCACCCGTCGCGACCACGAATCAGACCTACGGGTCGTCAAATGGGTCTCATGCCCGAGCCAAACCAAATCCAAATGAGTCCCATATCTGGTTTTACCTTTTTAAAACCATTTCATGAAACCAAAATCGTAAGCGCGTATCAGCACGTATAAAACCGGAAAGCCTCTAAGTACGTGCCCATACGTGAACACCCACCAAAATGCACTCAACACATCACAAAACACATATCAAAACATATATAAAACATTTATGCTTACATCAATTTTGGAAAGAAAGTCCACTCACAGACCATCCGCCCTGCTGCCTCGATACGCGCGCCGTACGCCTTTTCGGGTCAATCGCCTTCTCCGAGACTTCCAAACCTATCCAAATCTCTTTAGAGGGTTACTAACTACTTAATTAACACCTAACTAAAGCCCCCTAATTTTTCGGGATTTTTAACTATTTTTAAATGCGCATCGAAACCTTCGGACAGCCCGAACTAAATCGAGACGATGTCCGATCTACTCGAAACTAGTCCCAAAATGTTCGTTACATCGAATAGATGATTTGACATGTTGGAACCTTTCTCAAATTCTTCCTTGCACACAGCACCCGTCGCGACCACCCCTCAGACCTACGGGTCGTCAATAGGGTCTCATGCCCGAGCCAAACCAAATCCAAATGGGTCCCATGTCCGGTTTTACCTTTTAATAACCATTTCATGAAAATCGAAATCGTAAGAGCGTATCAGCACGTATAAAATCGAAATCGTATGCGCGTATCAGCACGTTTAGAACTAGAAAACCTCGAAGTACGTGCCCATAAGTAAACACACACCATAATGCATTCAAGGCATCACAGAACACATATTAAAACATATATAAAACATTTATGCTTGCATCGATTTCGGAAAGAAAGACCACTCACAGCCCATCCGCGCTGCTGCCTCGATACGCGCGCCGTATGCCTTCCCGGGTCAATCGTCGTCTCTGGGACTTCCAAACCTGTCCAAATCACTTTAGAGGGTTAGTAACTACATAATTAACCCCTCACTAAAGCCCCCTAATTTTTTGGGATTTTCAAATATTTTAAAGGCGCACCGAAACCTTCGGACAGCCCGAACTAAATCGAGACGATGTCCGATCCACTCGAAACCAGTACCAAAATGTTCGTTACTTAGAATAGATGATTTGACATGTTGGAACCTTCCTCGAATTCTTCCGTGCACATGCACCCGTCGCGACCACGAATCAGACCTACGGGTCGTCAAATGGGTCTCATGCCCGAGCCAAACCAAATCCAAATGAGTCCCATATCTGGTTTTACCTTTTTAAAACCATTTCATGAAACCAAAATCGTAAGCGCGTATCAGCACGTATAAAACCGGAAAGCCTCTAAGTACGTGCCCATACGTGAACACCCACCAAAATGCACTCAACACATCACAAAACACATATCAAAACATATATAAAACATTTATGCTTACATCGATTTTGGAAAGAAAGTCCACTCACAGACCATCCGCCCTGCTGCCTCGATACGCGCGCCGTACGCCTTTTCGGGTCAATCGCCTTCTCCGAGACTTCCAAACCTATCCAAATCTCTTTAGAGGGTTACTAACTACTTAATTAACACCTAACTAAAGCCCCCTAATTTTTCGGGATTTTTAACTATTTTTAAATGCGCATCGAAACCTTCGGACAGCCCGAACTAAATCGAGACGATGTCCGATCTACTCGAAACTAGTCCCAAAATGTTCGTTACATCGAATAGATGATTTGACATGTTGGAACCTTTCTCAAATTCTTCCTTGCACACAGCACCCGTCGCGACCACCCCTCAGACCTACGGGTCGTCAATAGGGTCTCATGCCCGAGCCAAACCAAATCCAAATGGGTCCCATGTCCGGTTTTACCTTTTAATAACCATTTCATGAAAATCGAAATCGTAAGAGCGTATCAGCACGTATAAAATCGAAATCGTATGCGCGTATCAGCACGTTTAGAACTAGAAAACCTCGAAGTACGTGCCCATAAGTAAACACACACCATAATGCATTCAAGGCATCACAGAACACATATTAAAACATATATAAAACATTTATGCTTGCATCGATTTCGGAAAGAAAGACCACTCACAGCCCATCCGCGCTGCTGCCTCGATACGCGCGCCGTATGCCTTCCCGGGTCAATCGTCGTCTCTGGGACTTCCAAACCTGTCCAAATCACTTTAGAGGGTTAGTAACTACATAATTAACCCCTCACTAAAGCCCCCTAATTTTTCGGGATTTTAAACTATTTTTAAATGCGCACCGAAACCTTCGGACAGCCCGAACTATATCGAGACGATGTCCGATCCACTCGAAGCCAGCCCCAAAATGTTCGTTACTTTGAATAGATGATTTGACATGTTGGAACCTTCCTCAAATTCTTCCGTGCACACAGCACCCGTCGCGACCACCCCTCAGACCCACGGGTCGTCAATAGGGTCTCATGCCTGAGCCAAACCAAATCGAAATGGGTCCCATATCCGGTTTTACCTTTTCAAAACCTTATCATGAAAACCGAAATCTTAAGCGCATATCAGCACGTATAAAATCGGAAAACCTCGAAGTATGTGCCCATACGTAAACACACACAAAGATGCACTCAAGGCATCACAAAACACATATTAAAACATTTATGCTAGCATCGATTTCGGAATGAAAGTCCACTCAAAGACCGTCCGTGCTGCTGCCTCGATACGCGCGTCGTACGCCTTCTCGGGTCAATCGGCGTCTCCGGGACTTCCAAACCTGTCCAAATCATTGTAGAGGGTTACTAACTACTTAATTAACCCCTCACTAAAGCCCCCTAATTTTTTGGGATTTTTAACAATTTTTAAACGCGCACCGAAATCTTCGGACGGCAAGAACTATATCGAGACGATGTCCGATCCACTCGAAACCAGTCCCAAAATGTTCGTTAAATCGAATAGATGATTTGACATTTTGGAACCAACCTCGAATTCTTCCGTGCACACAGCACCCGTCGCGACCATGACTCAGAACTACGGGTCTTCAAAAGGGTCTCATGCCCGAGCCAAACCAAATCCAAATGGGTACCATATCCGGTTTTTCCTTTTCAAAACCAATTCATGAAAACCGAAATCGTATGCGCGTATCAGCACGTTTAGAACTAGAAAACCTCGAATTACGTGCCCATACGTAAACACACACCAAAATGCACTCAAGGCATCACAAAAACACATATTAAAACATATATAAAACATTTATGCTTGCATCGATTTCGGAAAGAAAGTCCACTCATAGACCGTCCGCGCTGCTGCCTCGGCAAGCGCGTCGTACGCCTTCCCGGGTCCATCGTCGTCTCCGGGACTTCCAAACCTGTCCAAATCACTTTAGATGGTTACTAACTACATAATTAACCCCTCACTAATGCCCCCTAATTTTTCGGGATTTTTAACATTTATGCTGGCATTGATTTCGGAAAGAAAGTCCACTCACAGACCGTCCGCGCTGCTGCCTCGATACGCACGCTGTACGCCTTCCCGGGTCAATCGTCGTCTCCGGGACTTCTAAACCTGTCCAAATCACTTTAGAGGGTTACTAACTACTTAATTAACCCCTCACTAAAGCCCCCTAATTTTTCGGGATTTTTAACAATTTTTAAACGCGCACCAAAACCTTCGCACAGCTCGAACTATATCGAGACGATATCTGATCCACTCGAAACCAGTCCCAAAATGTTCGTTACATCGAATAGATGATTTGACATTTTGGACCCTTCCTTGAATTCTTCCGTGCACACAGCACCCGTCGCGACCACGAATCAGACCTACGGGTCGTCAATAGGGTCTAATGCCCGAGCCAAACCAAATCCAAATGGGTCCCATGTCCGGTTTTACCTTTTAATAACCATTTCATTAAAACCAAAATTGTAAGCGCGTATCAGCACGTATAGAACTGGAAAACCTCGAAGTACGTGCCCATACGTAAACACACACCAAAATGCACTCAAGGCATCAAAAAACACATATTAAAACAGATATAAAACATTTATGCTTGCTTCGATTTCGGAAAGAAAGTCCACTCACAGACCGTCCGCGCTGCTTCCTCGATACGCGTGCCGTACGCGTTCCCGGGTCAATCGTCGTCTCCGGGATTTCCAAACCTGTCCAAATCACTTTATAGGGTTACTAACTACTTAATTAACCCCTTACTAACTACTTATAGGGTTCCAAACCTGTCCAAACCTGTCCAAATCACTTTATAGGGTGCTGTGTGCACGGAAGAATTCAACGAAGGTTCCAACATGTCAAATCATCTATTCGAAGTAACGAACATTTTGGGACTGGTTTCGAGTGGATCGGACATCGTCTCGATTTAGTTCGGGCTGTCCGAAGGTTTCGGTGCGCATTTAAAAATAGTTAAAAATCCCGAAAAATTAGGGGGCTTTAGTGAGGGGTTAATTAGGTTGTTAGTAACCCTCTACAGTGATTTGGACAGGTTTGAAAGTCACGAAGACGACGATTGACCCGGGAAGGCGTACGGCGCGCGTATCGAGGCAGCAGCGCGGACGTTCTGTGAGTGGATTTTCTTTTAGAAATCGATGCAAGCAGAAATGTTTTATATATGTTTTAATATGTGTTTTGTGATGCCTTGAGTGCATTTTGGTGTGTGTTTACGTATGGGCACGAACATCAAGGTTTTCGGGTTTTATACTAGCTGATACGCGATTACGCTTTCGGTTTTCATGAAATGGTTATTAAAAGGTAAAACTGGGCATGAGACCCATTTTGTAACGACCCGTCCCGAATATCGGGATTTAATAATATTTGTTTGTGATTTACTAATATGGGATTAGTGGACGATTTCGGACGAATTGTGCAAAATGACCGTTTTGCCCCTAGGCGTGGGCAAAACATTGACTTTTAATTCGGGCGGTCAAATGGACTTTGACCGATGACCGTGACGTAGTTTGGGACGTCACGAGTTCATAGACAGGTGGCACGTTCGATTCCGACGTTCGTGGTGAAAGTTATGATGTAAGGAAGTGCAAGGGCATTTTCGTAATTTGGACGATATAGGGGGAAATGTTGACTTTTTGATCGGGGGGTCCGATGGCCGAGGACCGAGGACCGTTAGGAAGGTCTCGATGCCCTGAGTCCGTAGACAGGCGGAACGCATCAATCGGAGTCCGAAGGACCGAGTTACGGGTCTGGATGTGTGAGGGGCATTTTGGTAATTTTCTGCACAAGGGCAGAATAGTAATTTCACAAGGTATTGTTGAACGGATTACTGTAGCAGCTGTGTTGAGAGAACATGGCCAGTGCACAGATGATTTGTTTATGGGGAAAATGATGGCCTAAACTATTATATATGTGTAGTGGGATTGTTTAATAATGCTTGTGGGAGACAGCCTATTATATATGTGTAGTGGGATTGTTTAATAATGCTTATGGGAGACAAAGCCTATTATATATTTGTAATGGGATTGTTTAATAATGCTGGTGGGAGACAAAGCCGTGTGGGACGGTGAGGACAACCCTTAAACAATGGCTGGTGGGTTTGATCGTGGAAGACAAAAACAGAGTGTGAGAATTTTATTTCACAATGTGCAGGACACTAGTCGGTTTGAGTTGGATTCGAATCTGTCCCTGGGACAATTTGAGAGTGAGTGAGCTGTGAATGGAGTCCTATGAGGGGTGGAGGATGCTCGGACCCAAAAACTCAAAATTCAAGCCTCATTTTCAAATTTCAATCTGGGCGGCCAATTGATGGAATTGGATTAAAGGAATTGAGAGTAAGTCGAGAGGTTCATTCTGAGATGGAGAAAGGAAGGAAAGGAGTGAAAATGGTGAGGCAATGTTCAAAAACCTGAAACTGGTTTTTGAAGAATTCAAATTCGAATTTCGATTTTTAGGCCAGCCCAAGCCTAATGGAGGTCCGAAATGGCTTTCTGGAACCTTTCTTGGTCGATCCAAATCAATTGGGGCAAGTTTTGAAGCTCCTAGAGCCATGGACGGACGAGGTGGACGGCCGGAAAATCCAAGCTTGAGTCGTGGTGATTGAGGTAACTTCATGTCCAATTAATCATGCGAATTAGTTCGTATTAATCCTAATGAGCTTATTGGAAGGTTAATTTGACAATGGTTGAGGAATTGTGGAGTTACGGTGATCGACCCGTTTTGGTGATCACGGGTTGATGGCACGATTAAGGGATGGTTGGTATTGATCATTGACACAGAACTGAAATTAATTGGTAAATGTTTGTTTTAGGATAAAAAACGGATGGAATCAAGGTCGAATTGAGGGTTATCTGGCCGGGTCAGATCGGGGGTAATCAGACCCGTTTACCAGACATACGGGTGAAGATGGTGACTGTAGCAGTCACTGTAGCAGGCGCGTGGCTTTCACACGCAGCCATTCACGGCGGCGCGTGACGGCGCGTGGGCACGCGTATCGAGGCGCTCGGTTAAACGGTCTGTGAGTGGACATTGGTTTTATAAATTCGATGCATGCATAACTGTGTCATGATTGTTATAATTATGATTAAATGATTTACTTTGGATATCGGTGAATTTAAATGATTTCAAGCATTTCGAGGTGATTTACGTATTTGCACGTAAACCGAGGTTTTCTAGATTTGCACCGATTTCCATAAATGTGGTTGGATATGATTTTATGAAACGGTTACGGACTTGATAAAGTAAAATCGGGCCAGGGGCCCAGTTAACTTGTTAATCGGGCCAAGGGTCCAATTGAATTATGAAATCGGGCCAAGGGCCTAGTTAACTTATAAATCGGGCCAGGGGCCCAGTTAACTTGTGAATTCGGGCCAGGGGCCCAGTGGACTTATGAATTCGGGCCAGGGGCCAGTTAACTTATGAAATCGGGCCAGGGGCCCAGTTGATTTATACATGTGATTCGGGTCGGGGACCCTAAAATGGAATCGAATAAATGATTTTGGATTTAAATCAACTATTTGGACTTATAATGGTTTTGATGATATTGAAATTATGGTTATGGCACGTTTCACAGTATTTGGGTCTGAGACCCGTCTGATGAAACTTAAAGATTGGTTTGGATTTTATCTATGTATACATATATGCTTTGCAATTGGATATCAATAAAATGTATTTAGTACTGCACTGTATAAATCCTTCCATATTATATTGTCTCCTCCGGATGAGGTACCCCAGAGAGGTCACGGACGTCTAGTACGTCCAGCGTCTATGACGCTAAGCATCGGGGATGCTGTACCCGAACGGGGTTCGAGGATTGAACTCGGAAATTGAGACCCGAGTGGCACGCGTAGCCTTGTGATTGTGACCTTATTGACGTCAGGGACGTCAGACATCAGGGATGTCGAATTGGAGTGTATAGTGCAGTGGCTAAAATTATAGTTATGGTTTATATTATATGCCTTATTGTTCATATTACTGGATTTATGAAATAACTCTTGGATTGACTTTTGGAAATTGAAACTATGCTTTGGTTTCCAGGCTAAGGTCCTAATGGTTATTTCTAAATAAATGTGTGATCATTGGTTTTTGGCGCATGCATATGGTTTTACTGAGGGGCATAAATGTCTTATAAATGTTTTAAACAGACTTGTTTATTTTCGTCCACTCACAGCTTTTGTTTTTAATGCCCTTCAGGTTGATTCCGGATGCGACTGCAGCAGAGACTGGGACATCATACACCTCCTCCATCGATCCTTACGTACTCTGGAAGCCCGGTTGGGCAATGGCAACAGGTTATCCCTTGTCCGACACCTCTTGTCAGACGGGAGCATGACACATTCCATGGTAATCCCGGGGGGATTGGGATGGGTCGTGCCACATTTGGATTTGGTTTGGCTCGGGCATGAGACACTATTGACGACCCGTAGGTCTGAGTCATTTTCGCGATGGGAGCTGTGTGCACAGAAGAATTCGAGGAAGGTTCAAACATGTCAAATCATCTACTCGAAGTAACGAACATTTTGGGACTGGTTTCGAGTGGATCGGACATCGTCTCCATTTTGTTCGGGCTGTGCGGTGTTTTCGGTGCGCATTTAAAATAGTTAAAAATCCCAAAAAATTAGGGGGCTTTAGTGAGGGGTTAATTAAGTAGTTAGTAACCCTCTACAGTGATTTGGACAGGTTTGGAAGTCCCAGAGATGACGATTGACGTGGGAAGGCGTACGACGCGCGTATCGAGGAAGCAGCACGGACGGTCTGTGAGTGGACATTCTTTCCGAAATCGATGCAAGCATAAATGTTTTATATATGTTTTAATATGTGTTTTGTGATGCCTTGAGGTCATTTTGGTGTGTGTTTACGTATGGGCACGTACTTCAAGGTTTTCGGGTTTTATACTAGCTGATACGCGATTTCACTTTCGGTTTTCATGAAATGGTTATTAAAAGGTAAAACCGGGCGTGGGACCCATTTGGATTTGGTTTGGCTCGGGCATGAGACCCTATTGACGACCCGTAGGTCTGAGTCGCGGTCGCGATGGGTGCTGTGTGCACGGAAGAATTCGACGAAGGTTCCAACATGTCAAATCATCTATTCGAAGTAACGAACATTTTGGGACTTGTTTCGAGTGGATCGGACATCGTCTCGATTTAGTTCGGGCTGTCCGAAGGTTTCGGTGCGCATTTAAAAATAGTTAAAAACCCCGAAAAATTAGGGGGCTTTAGTGAGGGGTTAATTAAGTAGTTAGTAACCCTATACAGTGATTCGGACAGGTTTGAATGTCCCGGAGACGACGATTGACCCGGGAAGGCGCACGGCGCGGGTATCGAGGCAGCAGCTCGGACGATCTGTGAGTGGACTTTCTTTCCGAAATCAATGCGATATGCGAGGTTTTAATATGTGTTTTGTGATGCCTTGAGTGCATTTTGGTGTGTGTTTACGTATGGGCACGTACTTCGAGGTTTTCGAGTTTTATACTAGCTGATAGGCGATTACGCTTTTGGTTTTCATGAGATGGTTATTAAAAGGTAAAACCGAGCATGAGACCCATTTGGATTTGGTTTGGCTCTGGCATGAGACCCTATTGACGACCCGTAGGTCTGAGTCGTTTTCGCGACGGGTGCTGTGTGCACGGAAGAATTCGACGAAGGTTCCAACATGACAAATCATCTATTCGAAGTAACGAACATTTTGGGACTTGTTTCGAGTGGATCGGACATCGTCTCGATTTAGTCGGGCTATCCGAAGGTTTCGGTGCGCATTTAAAAATAGTTAAAAATCCCGAAAAATTATGGGGCTTTCGTGAGGGGTTAATTAAGTAGTTAGTAACCCTCTATAGTGATTTGGACTGGTTTGAAAGTCCCAGAGATGACGATTGACCAGGGAAGGCGTACGGCGCGCGTATCGAGGCAGCAGCGCGGATGTTCTGTGAGTGGACTTTCTTTCCGAAATCGATGCAGGCATAAATGTTTTATATATGTTTTAATATGTGTTTTGTGATGCCTTGAGTGCATTTTGGTGTGTGTTTACGTATGGGCGCGTATTTCGAGGTTTTCGGATTTATACTAGCTGATACGCGATTACGCTTTCGATTTTCATGAAATGCTTATTGAAAGGTAAAACCGAACATGGGACCCATTTGGATTTGGTTTGGCTAGGGCATGAGACTCTATTGACGACCCGTAGGTCTGAGTCGTGGTCGCGACGGGTGCTGTGTGCATGGAAGAATTCGAGGAAGGTTCCAACATGTCAAATCATCTATTCGATGTAACGAACATTTTGGGACTGGTTTCGAGGGGATCAGACATCGTCTAGATATAGTTCGTGTTGTCCGAAGGTTTCGGTGCGCATTTAAAAATAGTTAAAAATCCAAAAACATTAGGGGCTTTAGTGAGGGGTTAATTAAGTAGTTATTAACCCTCTACAGTGATTTGGACAGGTTTGGAATTCCCGGAGACGACGATTGACCCGGGAAGGCGTACGGTGGGCGTATCCTGGCAGCAGCGCGGACGGTCTGTGAGTGGACTTTTTTCCGAAATCGATGCAAGCATAAATGTATTATATATGTTTTAATATGTGTTTTGTGATGCCTTGAGTGCATTTTGGTGTGTGTTTACGTATGGGCACGTATTTCGAGGTTTTCGGATTTATACTAGCTGATACGCGATTACGCTTTCGGTTTTCATTAGTTATTAAAAGGTAAAACCGAACATGGGACCCATTTGGATTTGGTTTGGCTCGGGCATGAGACCCTATTGACGACCCGTAGGTCTGATTCGTTTTCGCGATGGGTGCTTTATGCACGGAAGAATTCGAGGAAGGTTCCAAGATGTGAAATCATCTATTCGAAGTAACGAACATTTTGGGACTGGTTTCGAGCGGATCAGACATCGTCTCGATATAGTTCAGGCTGTCCGAAGGTTTCGGTGAGCATTTAAAAATAGTTAAAAAACCCGAAAAGTTAGGGGGCTTTAGTGAGGGGTTAATTAAGTATTTAGTAACTTTCTACACTGATTTGGACAGGTTTGGAATTCCCGGAGACAAAGATTAAACCGGGAAGGCGTATGACGCGCATATCGAGGAAGCAGCGCAGACGGTCTGTGAGTGGACTTTCTTTCCGAAATCGATGCAAGCATAAATGTTTTATATATGTTTTAATATGTGTTTTGTGATGCCTGGAGTGCATTTTGGTGTGTGTTTACATATGTTCACGTACTTCGAGGTTTTCGGGTTTTATACTAGCTGATACGTGATTACGCTTTCGGTTTTCATGAAATGGTTATTAAAAGGTAAAACCGGGCATGGGACCCATTTGGATTTGGTTTGGCTCGGGCATGAGACCCTATTGACGACCCGTAGGTCTGAGTCGTTTTCGCGACGGGAGTTGTGTGCACGGAAGAATTCGAGGAAGGTTCCAACATGTGAAATCATCTATTCGAAGTAAAGAACATTTTGGGACTGGTTTCGAGTGGATCGGACATCGTCTAGATTTAGTTCGGGCTGTCCGAAGGTTTCGGTGCGCATTTAAAAATAGTTAAAAATCCCGAAAAATTAGGGGGCTTTAGTTGGGGATTAATTAAGTAGTCAGTAACCCTCTACAGTGATTTGGACAGGTTTGGAAGTCCCGGAGACGACAATTTACCCGGGAAGGCGTACGACGCGCGTATCGAGGAAGCAGCGCGGACGGTCTGTGAGTGGACTTACTTTCCGAAATCGATGCAAGCATAAATGTTTTATATATGTTTTAATATGTGTTTTGTGATGCCTTGAGTGCATTTTGGTGTGTGTTTACATATGGGCACGTACTTCGAGGTTTTCGGGTTTTATACTAGCTGATACGTGATTACGCTTTCGGTTTTCATGAAATGGTTATTAAAAGGTAAAACCGGGCATGGGACCCATTTGGTTTTGGTTTGGCTCGGGCATGAGACCCTATTGACGACCCGTAGGTCTGAGTCGTTTTCGCGACGGGAGCTGTGTGCACGGAAGAATTCGAGGAAGGTTCCAACATGTCAAATCATCTATTCGAAGTAACGAACATTTTGGGACTGGTTTCGAGTGGATCGGACATCGTCTTGATTTAGTTCAGGCTATCCGAAGGTTTCGGTGCGCATTTAAAAATAGTTAAAAATCTCGAAAAATTAGGAGGCTTTAGTGAGGGGTTAATTAAGTAGTTATTAACCCTCTACAGTGATTTGGACAGGTTTGGAATTCCCGGAGACGACGATTGACCCGGGAAGGCGTACGGTGGGCGTATCGAGGCAGCAGCGCGGACGGTCTGTGAGTGGACTTTCTTTCTTAAATCGATGCAAGCATAAATGTTTTATATATGTTTTAATATGTATTTTGTGATGCCTTGAGTGCATTTTGGTGCGTGTTTACGTATGGGCACGTATTTCGAGGTTTTCAGACTTTATACTAGCTGATACGCGATTACGCTTTCGATTTTCATGTAACGGTTATTAAAAGGTAAAACCGAACATGGGACCCATTTGGATTTGGTTTGGCTAGGGCATGAGACTCTATTGACGACCCGTAGGTTTGAGTCGTGGTCGCGATGGGTGCTGTGTGCACGGAAGAATCCGAGCAAGTTTCCAACATGTCAAATCATCTATTCGATGTAACGAACATTTTGGGATTGGTTTCGAGTGGATCAGACATCGTCTCGATATAGTTCGGGTTGTCCGAAGGTTTCGGTGCGCATTTAAAAATAGTTAAAAATCCAAAAAAATTAGGGGCTTTAGTGAGGGTTTAATTAAGTAGTTAGTAACCCTCTACAGTGATTTGGACAGGTTTGGAATTCCCGGAGACGACGATTGACCCGGTAAGGCGTACAGTGGGCGTATCGAGGCAGCAGCGCGAACAGTCTGTGAGTGGACTTTCTTTCCGAAATCGATGCAAGCATAAATGTTTTATATATGTTTTAATATGTGTTTTGTGATGCCTTGAGTGCATTTTGGTGTGTGTTTACGTATGGGCACGTACTTCGATATTTTCGGATTTTTTACCAGCTGATACGCGATTACACTTTCGATTTTCATGAAATGGTTATTAAAAGGTAAAACCGAACATGGGACCCATTTGGATTTGGTTTGGCTCGGGCATGAGACCCTATTGACGACCCGTAGGTCTGAGTCGTTTTCGCAAAGGGAGCTGTGTGCACGGAAGAATTCGAGGAAGGTTCTAACATGTGAAATCATCTATTCGAAGTAACGAACATTTTGGGACTGGTTTCGAGTGGATCGGACATCGTCTAGATTTAATTCGGGCTGTCCGAAGGTTTCGATGCGCATTTAAAAATAGTTAAAAATCGCGAAAAATTAGGTGGCTTTAGTGGGGGGTTAATTAAGTAGTCAGTAACCCTCTACAGTGATTTGGACAGGTTTGGAAGTCCCAGAGACGACGATTTACCCGGGAAGGCGTACGATGCGCGTATCGAGGAAGCAGCGCGGACGGTCTGTGAGTGGACTTACTTTCCAAAATCGATGCATGCATAAATGTTTTACATATGTTTTAATATGTGTTTTGTGATGCCTTGAGTGCATTTTGGTGTGTGTTTACGTATGGGTACGTACTTCGATGTTTTCAGATTTTATACTAGCTGATACACGATTACGCTTTCGATTTTCATGAAATGGTTATTAAGAGGTAAAACCGAACATGGGACCCATTTGGATTTGGTTTGGCTAGGGCATGAAACTCTACTGACGACCCGTAGGTCTAAGTCGTGGTCGCGATGGGTGCTGTGTGCAAGGAAGAATTCGAGGAAGGTTCCAACATGTCAAATCATCTATTCGATGTAACGAACATTTTGGGACCTGTTTCGAGTGGATCAGACATCGTCTCGATATAGTTCGGGCTGTCCGAAGGTTTCGGTGCGCATTTAAAAATAGTTAAAAAACCCGAAAAATTAGGGGGCTTTAGTGAGGGGTTAATTAAGTAGTTAGTAACCGTCTACACTGATTTGGACAGGTTTGGAATTCCCGGAGACGAAGATTAAACCGGGAAGGCGTATGACGCACATATCGACGAAGCAGCGCAGACGGTCTGTGAGTGGACTTTCTTTCCGAAATCGATGCAAGCATAAATGTTTTATATATGTTTTAATATGTGTTTTGTGATGCCTTGAGTGCATTTTGGTGTGTGTTTAGATATGGGCACGTACTTCGAGGTTTTCGGGTTTTATACTAGCTGATACGTGATTACGCTTTCGATTTTCATGAAATGGTTATTAAAAGGTAAAACCGGGCATGGGACCCATTTGGATTTGGTTTGGCTCGGGCATGAGACCCTATTGACGACCTGTAGGTCTGAGTCGTTTTCGCGACGGGAGCTGTGTGCACGAAAGAATTCGAGGAAGGTTCCAACATGTCAAATCATCTATTCGAAGTAACGAACACTTTGGGACTGGTTTCGAGTGGATCGGACATCGTCTTGATTTAGTTCAGGCTATCCGAAGGTTTCAGTGCACATTTAAAAATAGTTAAAAATCTCGAAAAATTAGGGGGCTTTAGTGAGGGGTTAATTAAGTAGTTATTAACCCTCTACAGTGATTTGGACTGGTTTGAAAGTCGCGGAGACGACGATTGACCCTGGAGGCATACAGCGCGCGTATCGAGGCAACAGCGCGGACGGTCTGTGAGTGGACTTTCTTTCCGAAATCGATGCAACCATAAATGTTTTATATATGTTTTAATATGTGTTTTGTGATGCCTCGAGTGAATTTTGGTGTGTGTTTACGTATGGGCACGTACTTCGAGGTTTTTGGGTTTTATACTAGCTGATACGCGATTACGCTTTCGGTTTTCATGAAATGGTTATTAAAAGGTAAAACCGGGCATGGGACCCATTTGGATTTGGTTTGGCTCGAGCATGAGACCCTATTGACGACCCGTAGGTCTGATTCGTTTTCACGATGGGTGCTATGTGCACGGAAGAATTCGAGGAAGGTTCCAACATGTGAAATCATCTATTCGAAGTAACGAACATTTTGGGACTGGTTTCGAGTGAATCGGACATCGTCTCGATTTAGTTCGGGCTGTTTGAAGGTTTCGGTGTGCATTTAAAAATAGTTAAAAATCCCGAAAAATTAGGGGGCTTTAGTTAGGGGTTAATTAAGCAGTTAGTATCCCTCTACAATGATTTGGACTGGTTTGGAATTCCCGAAGACGACTATTGACCAGGGAAAGCGTACGACGCGCGTATCGAGGATGCAGCGCAGACGGTTTGTGAATGGACTTTCTTTCCGAAATCGATTCAAGCATAAATGTTTTATATATATTTTAATATGTGTTTTGGGATGCCTTGAGTGCATTTTGGTGCGTGTTTACGTATGGGCACTTACTTCGAGGTTTTCGGATATTATACTAGCTGATACGCGATTACGCTTTCGATTTTCATGAAATGCTTATTGAAAGGTAAAACCGAACATGGGACCCATTTGGATTTGGTTTGGCTAGGGCATGAGACTCTATTGACGACCCGTAGATCTGAGTCGTGGTCGCGACGGGTGCTGTGTGCACGGAAGAATTCGAGGAAGGTTCCAACATGTCAAATCTTCTATTCGATGTAACGAACATTTTGGGACTGGTTTCGAGTGGATCAGACATTGTCTCGATATAGTTCGGGTTGTCCGAAGGTTTCGGTGCGCATTTAAAAATAGTTAAAAATCCAAAAAAATTAGGGGCTTTAGTGAGGGGTTAATTAAGTAGTTAGTAACCCTCTACAGTGATTTGGACAAGTTTGGAATTCCGGGAGACGACGATTGACCTGGGAAGGCGAACGGTGGGCGTATCGAGGCAGCAGCGCGGACGGTCTGTGAGTGGACTTTCTTTCCGAAATCGATGCAAGTATAAATGTTTTACATATGTTTTAATATGAGTTTTGTGATGCCTTGAGTGCATTTTGGTGTGTGTTTACGTATGGGCACGTACTTCGATGTTTTCAGATTTTATACTAGCTGATACGCGATTACGCTTTCGATTTTCTTGAAATGGTTATTAAAAGGTAAAACCGAACATGGGACCCATTTGGATTTGGTTTGGCTAGGGCATGAGACTCTATTGAAGACCCGTAGGTTTGAGTCGTGGTCGCGATGGGTGCTGTGTGCAAGGAAGAATTCGAGGAAGGTTCCAACATGTCAAATCATCTATTCGATGTAACGAACATTTTGGGACTGGTTTCGAGTGGATCGGACATCGTCTCGATATAGTTCGGGCTGTCTGAAGGTTTCGGTGCGCATTTAAAAATAGTTAAAAAAACCCGAAAAATTAGGGGGCTTTAGTGAGGGGTTAATTAAGTAGTTAGTAACCGTCTACACTGATTTGGACAGGTTTGGAATTCCCGGAGACGAAGATTAAATCAGGAAGGCGTATGACGCGCATATCGAGGAAGTAGCGCAGACGGTCTGTGAGTGGACTTTCTTTCCGAAATCGATGCAAGCATAAATGTTTTATATATGTTTTAATATGTGTTTTGTGATGCCTTGAGTGCATTTTGGTTTGTGTTTACATATGGGCACGTACTTCGAGGTTTTCAGGTTTTATACTAGCTGATACGTGATTACGCTTTCGGTTTTCATGAAATGGTTATTAAAAGGTTAAACCGGGCATGGGACCCATTTGGATTTGGTTTGGCTCGGGCATGAGACCCTATTGACGACCCGTAGGTCTGAGTCGTTTTCGCGACGGGAGCTGTGTGCACGGAAGAATTCGAGGAAGGTTCCAACATGTCAAATCATCTATTCGAAGTAACGAACATTTTGTGACTGGTTTCGAGTGGATCGGACATCGTCTCGATTTAGTACGGGCTGTCCCGAAAAATTAGGGGCCTTTAGTGAGGGGTTAATTAAGTAGTTAGTAACCATCTATAGTGATTTGGACTGGTTTGAAAGTCCCGGAGACGACGATTGACTCGAGAGGCGTACGATGCGCGTATCGAGGCAACAGCGCGGACGGTCTGTGAGTGGACATTCTTTCCAAAATCGATGCAAGCTTAAATGTTTTATATATGTTTTAATATGTGTTTTGTGATGCCTTGAGTGCATTTTGGTGTGTGTTTACGTATGGGCACGTACTTCGAGGTTTTTGGGTTTTATACTAGCTGATACGCGATTACGCTTTCTGTTTTCATGAAATGGTTATTAAAAGGTAAAACCGGGCATGGGATCCATTTGGATTTGGTTTGGCTCGGGCATGAGACCTTATTGACGACCCGTAGGTCTGATTCGTTTTCGCGATGGGTGCTATGTGCACGGAAGAATTCGAGGAAGGTTCCAACATGTGAAATCATCTATTCGAAGTAACGAACATTTTGGGACTGGTTTCGAGTGAATCGGACATCGTCTCGATTTAGTTCGGGCTGTTCGAAGGTTTCGGTGTGCATTTAAAAATAGTTAAAAATCCCGAAAAATTAGGGGGCTTTAGTTAGGGGTTAATTAAGCAGTTAGTATCCCTCTACAATGATTTGGACTGGTTTGGAATTCCCGAAGACGACGATTGACCAGGGAATGCGTACGACGCGCGTATCGAGGATGCAGCGCAGACGGTTTGTGATTGGACTTTCTTTCCGAAATCGATTCAAGCATAAATGTTTTATATATATTTTAATATGTGTTTTGTGATGCCTTGAGTGCATTTTGGTGCGTGTTTACGTATGGGCACTTACTTCGAGGTTTTCGGATATTATACTAGCTGATACGCGATTACGCTTTCGATTTTCATGAAATGCTTATTGAAAGGTAAAACCGAACATGGGACCCATTTGGATTTGGTTTGGCTAGGGCATGAGACTCTATTGACGACCCGTAGGTCTGAGTCGTGGTCGCGACGGGTGCTGTGTGCACGGAAGAATTCGAGGAAGGTTCCAACATGTCAAATCATCTATTCGATGTAACGAACATTTTGGGACTGGTTTCGAGTGGATCAGACCTCGTCTCGATATAGTTCGGGTTGTCCGAAGGTTTCGGTGCGCATTTAAAAATAGTTAAAAATCCAAAAAAATTAGGGGCTTTAGTGAGGGGTTAATTAAATAGTTAGTAACACTCTACAGTGATTTGAACAGGTTTGGAATTCCCGGAGAAGGCGATTTACCTGGGAAGGCGTACGGTGGGCGTATCGAGGCAGCAGCGCGGACGGTCTGTGAGTGGACTTTCTTTCCGAAATCGATGCAAGTATAAATGTTTTACATATGTTTTAATATGTGTTTTGTGATTCCTTGAGTGCATTTTCGTGTGGGTTTACGTATGGGCACGTACTTCGAGGTTTTCAGATTTTATACTAGCTGATACGCGATTACGCTTTCGATTTTCATGAAATGGTTATTAAAAGGTAAAACCGAACACGGGACACATTTGGATTTGGTTTGGCTAGGGCATGAGACTCTATTGACGACCCGTAGGTCTGAGTCGTGGTCGCGACGGTTTCTGTGTGCACGGAAGAATTCGAGGAAGGTTCCAACATGTCAAATCATCTATTCAATGTAACAAACATTTTGGGACTAGTTTCGAGTGGATCGGACATCGTCTCGATTTATTTCGGGCTGTCCTAAGGTTTCGGTGAGCATTTAAAAATAGTTAAAAATCCGAAAAAATTAGGGGGCTTTAGTGAGGGGTTAATTAAGTAGTTATTAACCCTCGACAATGATTTGGACAGGTTTGGAAGTCCCGGAGACGACGATTGACCCGGGAAGGAGTATGGCGCGCGTATCGAGGCAGAATCGCGGACGGTCTGTGAGTGTACTTTCTTTCCGAAATGGATGCAAGAATAAATGTTTTATATATATTTTAATATGTGTTTTTTGATGCCTCGAGTGCATTTTGGTGTGTGTTTACGTATGGGCACGTACTTCTAGGTTTTGGGGTTTTATATTAGCTGATACGCGATTACGCTTTCGGTTTTCATGAAATGGTTATTTAAAGGTAAAACCGGGCATGTGACCCATTTGGATTTTGTTTGGCTCGGGCATGAGACCCTATTTATGACCTGTAGGTCTGAGTAGAGGTCGCGACGGGTGCTGTGTGCCCGGAAGAATTCGAGGAAGGTTCCAACAAGTCAAATCATCTATTCGAAGTAACGAACATTTTGGGACTGGTTTCGAGTGGATCGGACATCGTCTCGATTTAGTTCGGGCTGTCCGAAGGCTTCGGTGCGCATTCAAAAATAGTTAAAAATCCCGAAAAATTAGGGGGCTTTAGTGAGGGGTTAATTAAGTAGTTAGTAACCCTCTACAGCGATTTGGACAGGTTTGGAAGTCCCGGAGACGACGATTGACCCGGGAAGGCGTACGGCGCCCGTATCTAGGCAGCAGCGCGGACGGTCTGTGAGTGGACTTTCTTTCCGAAATCGATGCAAGCATAAATGTTTTATATATGTTTTAATATGCGTTTTGTGATGCCTTGAGTGCATTTTGGTGTGTGTTTACGTATGGGCACGTACTTCGAGGTTTTCAGATTTTATACTAGTTGATACGCGATTACGCTTTTGATTTTCATGAAATGGTTATTAAAAGGTAAAACCGAACACGGGACACATTTGGAATTGGTTTGGCTAGGGCATGAGACTCTATTGACGACCCGTAGGTCTGAGTCGTGGCCGCGATGGGTGCTGTGTGCACGGAAGAATTCGAGGAAGGTTCCAACATGTCAAATCATCAATTCGAAGTAAGGAACATTTTGGGACTGGTTTCGAGTTGATCGGACATCGTCTCGATTTAGTTCGGGTTGTCCGAAGGGTTCGGTGCGCATTCAAAAATAGTTAAAAATCCCGAAAAATTAGGGGGCTTTAGTGAGGGGTTAATTAAGTAGTTAGTAATCCTCTACAGCGATTTGGACAGGTTTGGAAGTCCCGGAGACGACGATTGACCCGGGAAGGCGTACGGCGCCCGTATCTAGGCTGCAGCCCGGACGGTCTCTGAGTGGACTTTCTTTCCGAAATCGATGCAAGCATAAATGTTTTATATATTTTTTAATATGTGTTTTGTGATGCCTTGAATGAATTTTTGTGTGTGTTTACGTATGGGCACGTACTTCGAGGTTTTCAGATTTTATACTAGCTGATATGCGATTACGCTTTCGATTTTCATGAAATGGTTATTAAAAGGTAAAACCGAACATGGGACCCATTTGGATTTGGTTTGGCTAGGGCATGAGACTCTATTGACGACCCGTAGGTCTGAGTCGTGGGCGCGACGGGTGCTGTGTGCACGGAAGAATTCGAGGAAGGTTCCAACATGTCAAATCATCAATTCGAAGTAACGAACATTTTGGGACTGGTTTCGAGTGGATCGGACATCGTCTTGATTTAGTTCAGGCTATCCGAAGGTTTCAGTGCACATTTAAAAATAGTTAAAAATCTCGAAAAATTAGGGGGCTTTAGTGAGGGATTAATGAAGTAGTTATTAACCCTCTACAGTGATTTGGACTGGTTTGAAAGTCCCGGAGACGACGATTGACCCGGGAGGCATACGGCGCGCGTATCGAGGCAACAGCGCGGACGGTCTGTGAGTGGACTTTCTTTCCGAAATCGATGCAGCCATAAATGTTTTATATATGTTTTAATATGTGTTTTGTGATGCCTCGAGTGCATTTTTGTGTGTGTTTGCGTATGGGCACGTACTTCGAGGTTTTCAGATTTTATACTAGCTGATATGCGATTACGCTTTCGATTTTCATGAAAAGGTTATTAAAAGGTAAAACCGAACATGGGACCCATTTGGATTTGGTTTGGCTAGGGCATGAGACTCTATTGACGACCCGTAGGTCTGAGTCGTGGTCGCGACGGGTGCTGTGTGCACGGAAGAATTCGAGGAAGGTTCCAACATGTCAAATCATCAATTCGAAGTAACGAACATTTTGGGACTGGTTTCGAGTGGATGGGACATCGTCTCGATTTAGTTCGGGCTGTCCGAAGGCTTCGGTGCGCATTCAAAAATAGTTAAAAATCCCGAAAAATTAGGGGGCTTTAGTGAGGGGTTAATTAAGTAGTTAGTAACCCTCTACAGCGATTTGGACAGGTTTGGAAGTCCCGGAGACGACGATTGACCCGGGAAGGCGTACGATGCGCATATCGAGGAAGCAGCGCGGACGGTCTGTGAGTGGACTTTCTTTCCGAAATCGATGCAAGCATAAATGTTTTATATATGTTTTAATATGCGTTTTGTGATGCCTTGAGTGCATTTTGGTGTGTGTTTACGTATGGGGACGTACTTCGAGGTTTTCAGATTTTATACTAGCTGATACGCGATTACGCTTTCGATTTTCATGAAATGGTTATTAAAAGGTAAAACCGAACACGGGACACATTTGGATTTGGTTTGGCTAGGGCATGAGACTCTATTGACGACCCGTAGGTCTGAGTCGTAGTCGCGACGGGTGCTGTGTGCACGGAAGAATTCGAGGAAGTTTCCAACATTTCAAATCATCAATTCGAAGTAACGAACATTTTGGGACTGGTTTCGAGTGGATCGGACATCGTCTCGATTTAGTTCGGGCTGTCCGAAGGCTTCGGTGCGCATTCAAAAATAGTTAAAAATCCCGAAAAATTAGGGGGCTTTAGTGAGGGGTTAATTAAGTAGTTAGTAACCCTCTACAGCGATTTGGACAGGTTTGGAAGTCCCGGAGACGACGATTGACCCGGGAAGGCGTACGGCGCCCGTATCTAGGCTGCAGCGCGGACGGTCTCTGAATGGACTTTCTTTCCGAAATCGATGCAAGCATAAATGTTTTATATATTTTTTAATATGTGTTTTGTGATGCCTTGAGTGCATTTTTGTGCGTGTTTGCGTATGGGCACGTACTTCGAGGTTTTCAGATTTTATACTAGCTGATACGCGATTACGCTTTCGATTTTCAAGAAATGCTTATTGAAAGGTAAAACCGAACATGGGACCCATTTGGATTTGGTTTGGCTAGGGCGTGAGACTCTATTGACGACCCGTAGGTCTGAGTCGTGGTCGCGACGGGTGCTGTGTGCACGGAAGAATTCGAGGAAGTTTCCAACATTTCAAATCATCAATTCGAAGTAACGAACATTTTGGGACTGGTTTCGAGTGGATCGGACCTCGTCTTGATATAGTTCGGGTTGTCCGAAGGTTTCGGTGCGCATTTAAAAATAGTTAAAAATCCAAAAACATTAGGGGCTTTAGTGAGGGGTTAATTAAGTAGTTAGTAACCCTTTACAGTGATTTGGACAAGTTTGGAATTCCCGGAGACGACGATTGACCTGGGAAGGCGTACGGTGGGCGTATCGAGGCAGCAGCGCGGACGGTCTGTGAGTGGACTTTCTTTCCGAAATCGATGCAAGTATAAATGTTTTACATATGTTTTAATATGAGTTTTGTGATGCCTTGAGTGCATTTTGGTGTGTGTTTACGTATGGGCACGTACTTCGATGTTTTCAGATTTTATACTAGCTGATACGCGATTACGCTTTCGATTTTCATGAAATGGTTATTAAAAGGTAAAACCGAACATGGGACCCATTTGGATTTGGTTTGGCTAGGTCATGAGACTCTATTGACGACCCGTAGGTTTGAGTCGTGGTCGCGATGGGTGCTGTGTGCAAGGAAGAATTCGAGGAAGGTTCCAACATGTTAAATCATCTTTTCGATGTAACGAACATTTTGGGACTGGTTTCGAGTGGATCGGACATCGTCTAGATATAGTTCGGGTTGTCTGAAGGTTTCGGTGCGCATTTAAAAATTGTTAAAAACCCGAAAAATTAGGGGGCTTTAGTGAGGGGTTAATTAAGTAGTTAGTAACCGTCTACACTGATTTGGACAGGTTTGGAATTCCCGGAGACGAAGATTAAATCAGGAAGGCGTATGACGCGCATATCGAGGAAGCAGCGCAGACGGTCTGTGAGTGGACTTTCTTTCCGAAATCGATGCAAGCATAAATGTTTTATATATGTTTTAATATGTGTTTTGTGATGCCTTGAGTGCATTTTGGTGTGTGTTTACATATGGGCACGTACTTCGAGGTTTTCAGGTTTTATACTAGCTGATACGTGATTACGCTTTCGGTTTTCATGAAATGGTTATTAAAAGGTTAAACCGGGCATGGGACCCATTTGGATTTGGTTTGTCTCTGGCATGAGACCCTAGTGACGACCCGTAGGTCTGAGTCGTTTTCGCGACGGGAGCTGTGTGCATGGAAGAATTCGAGGAAGGTTCCAACATGTCAAATCATCTATTCGAAGTAACGAACATTTTGTGACTGGTTTCGAGTGGATCGGACATCGTCTCGATTTAGTTCGGGCTGTCCCGAAAAATTAGGGGCCTTTAGTGAGGGGTTAATTAAGTAGTTAGTAACCATCTATAGTGATTTGGACTGGTTTGAAAGTCCCGGAGACGACGATTGACTCGAGAGGCATACGATGCGCGTATCGAGGCAACAGCGCGAACGGTCTGTGAGTGGACATTCTTTCCAAAATCGATGCAAGCTTAAATGTTTTATATATGTTTTAATATGTGTTTTGTGATGCCTTGAGTGCATTTTGGTGTGTGTTTACGTATGGGCACGTACTTCGAGGTTTTTTGGTTTTATACTAGCTGATACGCGATTACACTTTCGGTTTTCATGAAATGGTTATTAAAAGGTAAAACCGGGCATGGGACCCATTTGGATTTGGTTTGGCTCGGGCATGAGACCCTATTGACGACCCGTAGGTCTGATTCGTTTTCGCGATTGGTGCTATGTGCACGGAAGAATTCGAGGAAGGTTCCAACATGTGAAATCATCTATTCGAAGTAACGAACATTTTGGGACTGGTTTCGAGTGAATCGGACATCGCCTCGATTTAGTTCGGGCTGTCCGAAGGTTTCGGTGTGCATTTAAAAATACTTAAAAATCCCGAAAAATTAGGGGGCTTTAGTTAGGGGTTAATTAAGTAGTTAGTAACCCTCTACAGTGATTTGGACTGGTTTGGAATTCCCGAAGACGACGATTGACCAGGGAAAGCGTACGACGCGCGTATCGAGGATGCAGCGCAGACGGTTTGTGAATGGACTTTCTTTCCGAAATCGATTCAAGCATAAATGTTTTATATATTTTTTAATATGTGTTTTGTGATGCCTTGAGTGCATTTTTGTGCGTGTTTACGTATGGGCACTTACTTCGAGGTTTTCAGATATTATACTAGCTGATACGCGATTACGCTTTTGATTTTCATGAAATGCTTATTGAAAGGTAAAACCGAACATGGGACCCATTTGGATTTGGTTTGGCTAGGGCATGAGACTCTATTGACGACCCGTAGGTCTGAGTCGTGGTCGCGACGGGTACTGTGTGCACGGAAGAATTCGAGGAAGGTTCCGACATGTCAAATCATCTATTCGATGTAACGAACATTTTGGGACTGGTTTCGAGTGGATCAGACATCGTCTCGATATAGTTCGGGTTGTCCGAAGGTTTCGGTGCGCATTTAAAAATAGTTAAAAATCCAAAAAAATTAGGGGCTTTAGTGAGGGGTTAATTAAGTAGTTAGTAACCTTCTACAGTGATTTGGACAGGTTTGGAATTCCCGGAGAGGGCGATTTACCTGGGAAGGCGTACGGTGGGCGTATCGAGGCAGCAGCACGGACGGTCTGTGAGTGGACTTTCTTTCCGAAATCAATGCAAGTATAAATGTTTTACATATGTTTTAATATGTGTTTTGTGATGCCTTGAGTGCATTTTGGTGTGTGTTTACGTATGGGCACGTACTTCGAGGTTTTCAGATTTTATACTAGCTGATACGCGATTACGCTTTCGATTTTCCTGAAATGGTTATTAAAAGGTAAAACCGAACACGGGACACATTTGGATTTGGTTTGGCTAGGGCATGAGACTCTATTGACGACCCATAGGTCTGAGTCGTGGTCGCGACGGTTTCTGTGTGCACGGAAGAATTCGAGGAAGGTTACAACATGTCAAATCATCTATTCGATGTAACAAACATTTTGGGACAGGTTTCGAGTGGATCGGACATCGTCTCGATTTAGTTCGGGCTGTCCGAAGGTTTCGGTGAGCATTTAAAAATAGTTAAAAATCCGGAAAAATTAGGGGGCTTTAGTGAGGGGTTAATTAAGTAGTTTGTAACCCTCTACAATGATTTGGACAGGTTTGGAAGTCCCGGAGACGACGATTGACCCGGGAAGGAGTACGGCGCGCGTATCGAGGTAGAATCGCGGACGGTCTGTGAGTGTACTTTCTTTCCGAAATGGATGCAAGAATAAATGTTTTATATATATTTTAATATGTGTTTTTTGATGCCTCGAGTGCATTTTGGTGTGTGTTTACGTATGGGCACGTACTTCTAGGTTTTGGGGTTTTATACTAGCTGATACGCGATTACACTTTCGGTTTTCATGAAATGGTTATTAAAAGGTAAAACCGGGCATGAGACCCATTTGGATTTGGCTTGGCTCGGGCATGAGACCCTATTGACGACCCGTAGGTCTGAGTCATTTTCACGATGGGTGTTATGTGCACGGAAGAATTCGAGGAAGGTTCCAACATGTCAAATCATCTATTCGAAGTAACGAACATTTTAGGACTGGTTTCGAGTGGATCGGACATGATCTCGATTTAGTTCCGGTTGTCCGAAGGTTTCGGTGCGCATTTAAAAATAGTTAAAAATCCCGAAAAATTAGCGGGCTTTAGTGAGGGGTTTATTAAGTAGTTAGTATCCCTCTACAGTGATTTGGACAGGTTTGGAAGTCGCGGAGACGACGATTAACCCGGGAAGGCGTACGGCGCCCGTATCTAGGCTGCAGCGCGGACGGTCTTTGAGTGGACTTTCTTTCTGAAATCGATGCAAGCATAAATGTTTTATATATTTTTTAATATGTGTTTTGTGATGCCTTGAGTGCATTTTTGTGTGTGTTTGCGTATGGGCACGTACTTCGAGGTTTTCAGATTTTATACTAGCTGATATGCGATTACGCTTTCGATTTTCATGAAATGGTTATTAAAAGGTAAAACCGAACATGGGACACATTTGGATTTGGTTTGGCTAGGGCATGAGACTCTATTGACGACCCGTAGGTCTGAGTCGTGGTCCCGACGGGTGCTGTGTGCACGGAAGAATTCGAGGAAGGTTCCAACATGTCAAATCATCAATTCGAAGTAACGAACATTTTGGGACTGGTTTCGAGTGGATCGGACATCGCCTCGATTTAGTTCGGGCTGTCCGAAGGCTTCGGTGCGCATTCAAAAATAGTTAAAAATCCCGAAAAATTAGGGGGCTTTAGTGAGGGGTTAATTAAGTAGTTAGTAACCCTCTACAGCGATTTGGACAGGTTTGGAAGTCCCGGAGACGACGATTGACTCGGGAAGGCGTACGATGCGCGTATCGAGGAAGCAGCGCGGACGGTCTATGAGTGGACTTTCTTTCCGAAATCGATGCAAGCATAAATGTTTTATATATGTTTTAATATGTGTTTTGTGATGCCTTGAGTGCATTTTGGTGTGTGTTTACGTATGGTACGTACTTCGAGGTTTTCGGATTTTATACTAGCTGATATGCGATATCGCTTTTTATTTTCATGAAATGGTTATTAAAAGGTAAAACCGAACATGGGACCCGTTTGGATTTGGTTTGGCTAGGGCATGAGACTCTATAGACGACCCGTAGGTCTGAGTCGTGGTCGCGACGGGTGCTGTGTGCACGGAAGAGTTCGAGGAAGGTTCCAACATGTCAAATCATCTATTCGATGTAACAAACATTTTGGGACGGGTTTCGAGTGGATCGGACATCATCTCGATTTAGTTCGGGCTGTCCGAAGGTTTCGGTGAGCATTTAAAATTAGTTAAAAATCCGGAAAAATTAGGGGGCTTTAATGAGGGGTTAATTAAGTAGTTAGTAACCCTCTACAGTGATTTGGACAGGTTTGGAAGTCCCGGAGACGACGATTGCCCCAGGAAGGAGTACGACGCGCGTATCGAGGAAGCAGCGCGGACGGTCTGTGAGTGGACTTTCGTTCCGAAATCGATGCAAGCATAAATGTTTTATATATGTTTTAATATGTGTTTTGTGATTCCTTGAGTGCATTTTGGTGTGTGTTTACGTATGGCCACGTACTTCGATGTTTTCGGATTTTATACTAGCTGATACGCGATTACTCTTTCGATTTTCATGAAATGGTTATTAAAAGGTAAAACCGAACATGGGACCCATTTGGATTTGGTTTGGCTAGGGCATGAGACTCTATTGACGACCCGTAGGTCTGAGTCGTGGTCGCGACGGGTGCTGTGTGCACGGAAGAATTCGAGGAAGGTTCCAACATGTCATATCATCTATTCGCTCTAACGAACATTTTGGGTCTGGTTTCGAGTGGATCGGACATCTTCTCGATATAGTTCGGGCTGTCCGAAGATTTCGGTGTGCATTTAAAAATAGTTAAAATTCCCAAAAAATTAGGGGGCTTTAGTGAGGGGTTAATTAAGTAGTTAGTAACCCTCTACAGTGATTTGGACAGGTTTGGAATTCCCGGAGATGACGATTGAACCGGGAAGGCGTACGGTGCTCGTATCGAGGCAGTAGCGCGGACGGTCTGTGAGTGGACTTTCTTTCCGAAATCGATGCAAGCATAAATGTTTTATATATGTTTTAATACGTGTTTTGTGATGCCTTGAATGCATTTTGGTTTGTGTTTACGTATGGGCACGTACTTCGGGGTTTTTGGATTTTATACTAGCTAATACGCGATTACGCTTTCGATTGTGATGAAATGGTTATTAAAAGGTAAAACCGAACATGGGACCCATTTGGATTTGGTTTGGCTAGGCCATGAGACTCTATTGACGACCCGTAGGTCTGAGTCGTGGTTGCGACGGGTGCTGTGTGCACGGAAGAATTCGAGGAAGGTTCCAACATGTCTAATCATCTATTCGAGGTAACGAACATTTTGGGTATGGTTTCGAGTGGATCGGACATCGTCTCGATATAGTTCGGGCTGTCCGAAGGTTTCGGTGCGCATTTAAAAATAGTTAAAAATACCGAAAAATTAGGGGGCTTTAATGAGGGGTTTATTAAGTAGTTAGTAACCCTCTGCAGTGATTTGGACAGGTTTGGAAGTCCCGGAAAATACGATTGACCCGGGAAGGCGTACGACGCCCTATCGACGAAGCAGCGCGGACGGTCTGCGAGTGGACTTTCTTTCCGAAACGATGCAAGCATAATTGTTTTATATATGTTTTAATATGTGTTTTGCAATGCCTTGAGTGCGTTTTGGTGTGTGTTTACGTATGGGCATGTACTTCGAGGTTTTCGGATTTTATACTAGCTGATACGCGATTACGCTTTCAGTTTTCATGAAATGGTTATTAAAAGGTAAAACCGAACATGGGACATATTTGGATTTGGTTTGGCTAGGCCATGAGACTCTATTGACGACCCGTAGGTCTGAGTCGTGGTCGCGACGGGTGCTGTGTGCATGGAAGAATTCGAGGAAGGTTCCAACATGTCAAATCATCTATTCGATGTAACGATCATTTTGGGACTGGTTTCGAGTGGATCGGATATCATCTCGATTTAGTTCGGGCTGTCTGAAGGTTTCGGTGAGCATTTAAAAATAGTTAAAAATCCGGAAAAATTAGGGGGCTTTAGTGAGGGGTTAATTAAGTAGTTAGTAACCCTCTACAGTGATTTGGATAGGTTTGGAAGTCCCAGAGACGACGATTGACCCGGGAAGGCATACGGCGCGCGTATCGAGGCTGCAACGTGGATGGTCTATGAGTGGACTTTCTTTCCGAAATCGATGCAAGCATAAATGTTTTATATATGTTTTAATATGTGTTTTGTGATGCCTTTAGTGCATTTTGGTGTGTGTTTACTCATGGGCACGTACTTCGAGTTTTTCGGGTTTTATATTAGCTGATACGCGATTACGCTTTCGGTATTCATGAAATGGTTATTAAAAGGTAAAACCGGGCATGGGACCCATTTGGATTTTGTTTGGATCGGGCATGAGACCCTATTGACGACCCGTAGGTCTGAGTCGTCGTCGCGACGGGTGCTGTGTGCACGGAGGAATTCGAGGAAGGTTCTAACATGACAAATCATCTATTCGAAGTAACGAACATTTTGGGACTGGTTTCGAGTGGATCGGATATCATCTCGATTTAGTTCGGGTTGTCCGAAGGTTTCGGTGCGCATTTAAAAATAGTTAAAAATCCCGAAAAATGAGGGGGCTTTAGTGAGGGGTTAATTAAGTAGTTAGTAACCCTCTATAGTGATTTGGATAGGTTTGGAAGTCCCGGAGATGACGATTGACCCGGGAAGGCGTACGGCGCGCGTATCTAGGCAGCAGCGCGGACGGTCTGTGAGTGGAAATTCTTTCCGAAATCGATGCAAGCGTAAATGTTTTATATATATTTTAATATGTGTTTTCTGATGCCTTGAGTGCATTTTAATGTGTGTTTACGTATGGGCACGTACTTCGAGGTTTTCGGGTTTTATACTAGCTGATACGCGATTACTCTTACGGTTTTCCTGAAATGGTTATTAAAAGGTAAAACCGGGCATTGGACCCATTTGGATTTGGTTTGTCTCGGGCATGAGACCCTATTGACGACCCGTAGGTCTGAGTCGTTTTCGCGACGGGAGTTGTGTGCGCGGAAGAAATTGAGGAAGGTTCCAACATGTCAAATCGTCTATTCGAAGTAACGAACATTTTGGGACTAGTTTCGAGTGGGTCGGACATTTTCTCGATTTAGTTCGGGCTGTCTGAAGGTTTCGGTGCGCGTATCGAGGTAGCATCGCGGACGGTCTGTGAGTGGACTTTCTTTCCGAAATCGATGCAAGCATAAATGTCTTATATCTGTTTTAATATGTGTTTTGTGATGCCTTGAGTGCATTTTGGTTTGTGTTTACGTATGGGCACGTACTTCGAGGTTTTCGGGTTTTATACTAGCTGATACGCGATTACGCTTTCGGTTTTCGTGAAATGGTGATTAAAAGGTAAAACCGTGCATGGGACCCATTTGGATTTGGTTTGGCTCGGGCATGAGACACTATTGTCGACCCGTAGGTGTGAGTCGTTTTCGCGACGAGAGCTGTGTGCACGGAAGAATTCGAGGAAGGTTTCAACATGTTAAATTGTCTATTCGGAGTAACGAACATTTTGGGACTGGTTTCGAGTGGATCGGACGTCGTCTCGATTTAGTTCGGGCTGTCCGAGGTTCCGGTGCGCATTTAAAAATAGCTAAAACACCCGAAAAATTAGGGGATATTAGTGAGGGGTTAATTAAGTAGCCTCTACAGTGATTTGGACAGGTTTGGAAGTCCCAGAGAATACGATTGACCCGGGAAGGCGTACGACGCGCGTAACGAGGAAGCAGAGCAACCGGTCTGTGAGTGGACTTTCTTTCCGAAATGGATGCAAGCATAAATGTTTTATATATGTTTTAATATGTGTTTTGTGATGCCTTGAGTGCATTTTGATGTGTGTTTACGTATGGGCACGTACTTCGAGGGTTTTATACTAGCTTATACGCGATTACGCTTTCGGTTTTCATGAAATGGTTATTAAAAGGTAAAACCGGGCATGGGACCCATTTGGATTTTGTTTGGCTCGGGCATGAGACCCTATTGACGACCTGTAGGTCTGAGTCATTTTTGCGACGGGAGCTGTGTGCACAGAAGAATTCGAGGAAGGTTCCAACATGTCAAATCATCTATTCGAAGTAACGAACATTTTGGGACTGGTTTCGTGTGGATCGGACATCGTCTTGATTTAGTTTGGGTTGTCCGAAGGTTTCGGTGCGCATTTAAAAATAGTGAAAAATCCCGAAAAATTAGGGGGCTTTAGTGAGGGGTTAATTAAGTAGTTAGTAACCCTCTACAGTGATTTAGACAGGTTTAGAAATCCCGGAGACAACGATTGACCCGGGAAGGCGTACGACGCGCGTATCGAGGAAGTAGCGCGGACGGTCTGTGAGTGGACTTTCTTTCCGAAAGCGATGCAAGCATAAATGTTTTATATATGTTTTAATATGTGTTTTGTGATGCGTTGAGTGCATTTTGGTGTGTGTTTACGTATGGGCACGTACTTCGAGTTTTTTGCCTTTTATATTAGCTGATACGCAATTACGCTTACGGTTTTCATGAAATGGTTATTAAAAGGTAAAACCGGGCATGGGACCCATTTGGATTTTGTTTGGCTCGGGCATGAGACCCTATTGACGACCCGTAGGTCTGAGTCGTAGTCGCGACGGGTGCTGTGTGCACGGAAGAATTCGAGGAAGGTTCCAACATGTCAAATCATCTATTCGAAGTAACAAACATTTTGGGACTGGCTTCGAGTGGATCGGACATCATCTCGATTAAGTTCGGGTTGTCCGAAGGTTTCAGTGCGCATTTAAAAATAGTTAAAAATCCCGAAAAATGAGGGGGCTTTAGTGAGGGGTTAATTATGTAGTTAGTAACCCTCTACAGTGATTTGGACTGGTTTGGAAGTCCCGGAGACGACGATTGACCCGGGAAGGCGTACGGCGCGCGTATCGAGGCAGCAGCGCGGACGATCTGTGAGTGGACTTTCTTTCCGAAATCGATACAAGAATAAATGTTTTATATATATTTTTTAATATGTGTTTTGTGATGCCTTGAGTGCATTTTAGTGTGTGTTTACGTATGGGCACGTACTTCGAGATTTTGGGGTTTTATACTAGCTGATACGCGATTACGCTTTCGGTTTTCATGAAATGGTTATTTCTAGGTAAAATCGGGCATGGGACCCATTGGATTTTGTTTGGCTCGGGCATGAGACCCTATTGACGACCCGTAGGTCTGAGTGGTTGTCGTGACGGGTGCTGTGTGCACGGATGAATTCGAGGAAGGTTCCAACATGTCAAATCATCTATTCGAAGTAACGAACATTTTGGGACTGGTTTCGAGTGGATCGGACATGATCTCGATTATGTTCGGGTTGTCCAAAGGTTCCGGTGCGCATTTAAAAATAGTTAAAAATCCCAAAAAAGTACGGTGATTTAGTGAGGGGTTAATTAAGTAGTTAGTAACCCTCTACAGTGATTTGGACAGGTTTGGTAGTCCAAGAGACGACGATTGACCCGGGAAGGCATACAGCGCGCGTATCGAGGCAGCAGCGCGGACGGTCTGTGAGTGGACTTTCTTTCCGGAATCGATGCAAGCATAAATGTTTTATATATGTTTTAATATGTGTTTTGTGATGCATTGAGGGCATTTTGGTGTGTGTTTACGTATGGGCACGTACTTCGAGGTTTTTGGATTTTAGACTAGATGATACGCGATTACGCTTTTGATTTTCATGAAATGGTTATTAAAAGGTAAAACCGGGCATGGGACCCATTTGGATTTTGTTTGGCTCGGGCATGAGACCCTATTGACGACCTGTAGGTCTGAGTCATTTTTGCGACGGGAGCTGTGTGCACGGAAGAATTCGAGGAAGGTTCCAACATGTCAAATCATCTATTCGAAGTAACGAACATTTTGGGACTGGTTTCGACTGGATCGGACATCGTCTCGATTTAGTTCGGGCTGTCCGAAGGTTTCGGTGCGCATTTAAAAATAGTTAAAAATCCCGAATAATTAGGGGGCTTTAGTGAGGGGTTAGTTAAGTAGTTAGTAACCCTCTACAGTGATTTGGACAGGTTTGGAAGTCCCGGAGACAACGATTGACCCGGGAAGGCGTACAACGCGCGTATCGAGGAAGTAGCGCAGACGGTCTGTGAGTGGACTTTTTTCCGAAAGCGATGCAAGCATAAATGTTTTATATATGTTTTAATATGTGTTTTGTGATGCGTTGAGTGCATTTTGGTGTGTGTTTACCTATGGGCACGTACTTCGAGTTTTTCGCCTTATATATTAGCTGATACGCAATTACGCTTTCTGTTTTCATGAAATGGTTATTAAAAGGGAAAACCGGGCATGGGACCCATTTGGATTTTGTTTGGCTCGGGCATGAGACCCTATTGACGACCTATAGGTCTGAGTCATTTTTGCGACGGGAGCTGTGTGCACGGAAGAATTCGAGGAAGGTTCCAACATGTCAAATCATCTATTCGAAGTAACGAACATTTTGGGACTGGTTTCGAGTGGATCGGATATCGTCTCGATTTAGTTCGGGCTGTCCGAAGTTTTCGGTGCGCATTTAAAAATAGTTAAAAATCCCGAATAATTAGGGGGCTTTAGTGAGGGGTTAGTTAAGTAGTTAGTAACCCTCTACAATGATTTGGATAGGTTTGGAAGTCCCGGAGCCAACGATTGACCCGGGAAGGCGTACGACGCGCGTATCGAGGAAGTAGCGCGGACGGTCTGTGAGTGGACTTTTTTCCGAAAGCGATGCAAGCATAAATGTTTTATATATGCTTTAATATGTGTTTTGTGATGCGTTGAGTGCATTTTGGTGTGTGTTTACCTAGGGCACGTACTTCGAGTTTTTCGCCTTATATATTAGCTGATACGCAATTACGCTTTCTGTTTTCATGAAATGGTTATTAAAAGGTAAAACCGGGAATGAGACCCATTTGGATTTTGTTTGGCTCGGGCATGGGACCCTATTGACGACTCGTAGGTCTAAGTCGTGGTCGCGACGGGTGCTTTGTGCACGGAAGAATTCGAGGAAGGTTCCAACATGTCAAATCATCTATTCGAAGTAACGAACATTTTGGGACTGGTTCCGAGTGGATCAGACATCGTCTCGATTTAGTTCGGGCTGTCCGAAGGATTCGGTGCGCATTTAAAAATAGTTAAAAATCCCGAAAAATTAGGCGTCTTTAGTGAGGGGTTAATTAAGTAGTTAGTAACCCTCTACATTGATTTGGACAAGTTTGGAAGTCCCGGAGACGACGATTGACCCCGGAAGGCGTACGACGCGCGTATCGAGGAAGCAGCGTGGCCGGTCTGTGACTGGACTTTCTATCCGAAATCGATGCAAGCATAAATGTTTTATATATGTTTTAATATGTGTTTTGTGATTCCTTGAGTGCATTTTGGTGTGTGTTTACGTATGGACGAGTACTTCGAGGTTTTCGGGTTTTATACTATCTTATAAGCGATTACGCTTTCGGTTTTCATGAAATGGTTATTAAAAGGTAAAACCGGGCATGGGACCCAGTTGGATTTCGTTTGGCTCGGGCATGAGACCCTATTGACGACCCGTAGGTCTGAGTCGTGGTCGCGACGGGTGCTGTGTGCACGGAAGAATTCGAGGAAGGTTCCAACATGTCAAATCATCTATTCGAGGTAACGAACATTTTTTGACTGGTTTCGAGTGGATCGAAATTGTCTCGATTTAGTTCGGGCTGTCCGAAGGTTTCGGTGCGCATTTAAAAATAGTTAAAAATCCCGAAAAATTAGGGCGCTTTAGTGAGGGGTTAATTAAGTAGTTAGTAACCCTCTACAGTGATTTGGACAGGTTTGGAAGTACTGGAGACGCCGATTGACACCGGAAGGTGTACGACGCCCGTATCGAGGAAGCAGCGCGGACAGTCTGTGAGTGCACTTTCTTTCCGAAATCGATGCAAACATAAATGTTTTATATATGTTTTAATATGTGTTTTGTGATGCCTTGAGTGCATTTTGGTGTGTGTTTACGTATGGGCACGTACTTCGAGGTTTTCGGGTTTTAAACTAGCTGATACGCGATTACGCTTTTGGTTTTCATGAAATGGTTATTAAAAGGTAAAACCGAACAAGGGGCCCATTTGGATTTGGTTTGGCTAGGCATAAGACGCTATTGACGACTCGTAGGTCTGAGTCGTGGTCACGACGGGTGCTGTGTGCAAGGACGAATTCGAGGAAGGTTCCAACATGTCAAATCATCTATTCGATGTAACGAACATTTTGGGACTGGTTTCGAGTGGATCGGACATCGTCTCGATATAGTTCTTGTTGTCTGAAGGTTTGGGTGCGCATTTAAAAATAGTTAAAAATTACGAAAAATTAGGGCGCTTTAGTGAGGGGTTAATTAAGTAGTTAGTTACCGTCTACAATGATTTGGACAGGTTTGGAATTCCCGGAGACGAAGATTAAACCGGGAAGGCGTATGATGCGCTTATCGAGGAAGCAGCGCGGACGGTTTGTGAGTGGACTTTCTTTCCGAAATCGATGCAAGCATAAATGTTTTATATATGTTTTAATATGTGTTTTGTGATGCCTTGAGTGCATTTTGGTATGTGTTTACGTATGGACACGTACTTCGAGGTTTTTGGATTTTATACTAGCTGATACGCGATTACGCTTTCGATTTTCATGAAATGGTTATTAAAAGGTAAAACCGAACATGGGACCCATTTGGATTTGGTTTGGCTTTGGCATGAGACTCTATTGACGACCCGTAGGTCTGAGTCGTGGTCGCGACGGGTGCTGTGTGCACGTTAGAATTCGAGGAAGGTTCCAACATGTCAAATCATCTATTCGATGTAACGAACATTTTGGGACTGGTTTCGAGTGGATCAGACATCGTCTCGATATAGTTCGGGCTGTCCGAAGGTTTCGGTGCGCATTTAAAAATAGTTAAAAATCCCAAACAATTAGGGGGCTTTAGTGAGGGGTTAATTAAGTAGTTAGTAACCCTCTACAGTAATTTGGACAGGTTAGGAATTCCCGGAGACGACGATTGACCCGGGAAGGCGTACGACGAGCATATCGACGTAGCAGCGCTGACGATCTGTGAGTGCACTTTCTTTCTTAACATAATGCAAGCATAAATGTTTTATATATGTTTTAATATGTGTTTTGTGATGCCATGAGTGCATTTTGGTGTGTGTTTACGTATGGGCACGTGCTTCGAGGTTTTCGGATTTTATACTAGCTGATTCACGATTACGCTTTCGATTTTCATGAAATGGTTATTAAAATCTAAAACCGAACATGGGACCCATTTGGATTTGGTTTGGCTAGGGCAAGAGACTCTATTGACGACCCGTAGGTCTGAGTCGTGGTCGCGACGGGTGCTGTGTGCAAAGAAGAACTCGAGGAAGGTTCCAACATGTCAAATCATCTATTCGATGTAACGAACATTTTGGGTCTGGTTTCGAGTGGATCGGACATCGTCTCGATATAGTTCGGGTTGTCCGAAGGTTTCGGTGCGCATTTAAAAATAGTTAAAAATACCGAAAAATTAGGGGGCTTTAATGAGGGGTTAATTAAGTAGTTAGTAACCCACTGCAATGATTTGGACAGGTTTGGAAGTCCCGGAGAAGACGATTGACCCGGGAAGGCGTACGAAGCTCGTATAGAGGAAGCAGCGCGGACGGCCTGTGAGTGCACTTTCTTTCCGAAATCGATGCAAGCATAAATGTTTTATATATGTTTTAATATGTATTTTGTGATGCCTTGAGTGCATTTTGATGTGTGTTTACGTATGGGCACGTACTTCGAGGTTTTCTGGTCTTATACTAGCTGATATGCGATTACGCTTTCGGTTTTCATGAAATGGTTATTAAAAGGAAAAACAGGGCATGGGACCCATTTGGATTTGGTTTGGATCGGGCGTGGGAAACTATTGACGACCCGTAGGTCTGAGTCGTTTTAGCGACGAGAGCTGTGTGCACGGAAGAATTCGAGGAAGGTTCCAACATGTCAAATCATCTATTCGAGGTAACGAACATTTTTTGACTGGTTTCGAGTGGGTCGAAATTGTCTCTATTTAGTTCGGACTGTCCGAAGGTTTCGGTGCGCATTTAAAAATAGTTAAAAATCCCGAAAAATTAGGGCGCTTTAGTGAGGGGTTAATTAAGTAGTTAGTAACCCTCTATAGTGATTTGGACAGGTTTGGAAGTCCTGGAGACGCCGATTGACACCGGAAGGTGTACGACGCCCGTATCGAGGAAGCAGCGCGGACGGTTTGTGAGTGCACTTTCTTTCCGAAATCGATGCAAGCTTAAATGTTTTATATATGTTTTAACATGTGTTTTGTGATGCCTTGAGTGCATTTTGGTGTGTGTTTACGTATGGGCACGTACCTCGAGGTTTTTGGGGTTTACACTAGCTGATAAGCGATTACGCTTTCGGTTTTCATGAAATGGTTATTAAAAGTTAAAACCGAACATGGGACCCATTTGGATTTGGTTTGGCTAGGCATGAGACTCTATCGACTACCCGTAGGTCTGAGTCGTGGTCGCGACGGGTGCTGTGTGCACGGTAGAATTCGAGGAAGGTTCCAACATGTCAAATCATCTATTCGAAGTAACGAACATTTTGGGACTGGTTTCGAGTGGATCGGACATCGTCTCGATTTAGTTCGGGCTGTCCGAAGGTTTCGGTGCGCATTTAAAAATAGTTAAAAATCCCAAAAAATTAGGCGGCTTTAGTGAGGGGTTAATTAAGTAGTTAGTAACCCTCTACATTGATTTGGACAAGTTTGGAAGTCCCGGAGATGACGATTGACCCCGGACGGCGTACGACGCGCGTATCGAGGAAGCAGCGTGGCCGGTCTGTGAGTGCATTTTCTTTCCGAAATCGATGCAAGCATAAAATTTTTATATATGTTTTAATATGTGTTTTGTGGTGCCTTGAGTGCATTTTGATGTGTGTTTACGTATGGGCACGTACTTCGAGGTTTTCTGGTCTTATACTAGCTGATATGCGATTACGCTTTCGGTTTTCATGAAATGGTTATTAAAAGGAAAAACAGGGCATGGGACCCATTTGGATTTGGTTTGGATCGGGCGTGGGAAACTATTGACGACCCGTAGGTCTGAGTCGTTTTCGCGACGGGAGCTGTGTGCACGGAAGAATTCGAGGAAGGTTCCAACATGTCAAATCATCTATTCGAGGTAACGAACATTTTTTGACTGGTTTCGAGTGGATCAAAATTGTCTCTATTTAGTTCGGACTGTCCGAAGGTTTCGGTGCGCATTTAAAAATAGTTAAAAATCCCGAAAAATTAGGGCGCTTTAGTGAGGGGTTAATTAAGTAGTTAGTAACCATCTACAGTGATTTGGACAGGTTTGGAAGTCCTGGAGACGCCGATTGACACCGGAAGGTGTACGACGCCCGTATCGAGGAAGCAGCGCGGACGGTCTGTGAGTGCACTTTCTTTTCGAAATCGATGCAAGCATAAATGTTTTATATATGTTTTAACATGTGTTTTGTGATGCCTTGAGTGCATTTTGGTGTGTGTTTACGTATGGGCACGTACTTCGAGGTTTTCGGGGTTTACACTAGCTGATAAGCGATTACGCTTTCGGTTTTCATGAAATGGTTATTAAAAGTTAAAACTGAAGATGGGACCCTTTTGGATTTGGTTTGGCTGTGGCATGAGACTCTATTGACTACCCGTAGGTCTGAGTCGTGGTCGCGACGGGTGCTGTGTGCACGGAAGAATTCGAGGAAGGTTCCAACATGTCAAATCATCTATTTGATGTAACGAACAGTTTGGGACTGGTTTCGAGTGGATCGGACATCGTCTCGATATAGTTCAGGCTGTCCGAAGGTTTTGTTGCGCATTTAAAAATAGTTAAAAATCCCAAAAAATTAGGGGGCTTTAGTGAGGGGTTAATTAAGTAGTTAGTAACCCTCTACAGTGATTTGGACAGGTTTGGAATTCCCGGAGATGACCATTGACCGGGGAAGGCGTACGACGAGCATATCGACGCAGCAGCGCGGACGGTCTGTGAGTGGACTTTCTTTCTTAAATCGATGCAAGCATAAATGTTTTATATATGTTTTAATATGTGTTTTGTGATGCCTTGAGTGCATTTTGGTGTGTGTTTACATATGGGCACGTACTTCGACGTTTTCGGATTTTATACTAGCTGATTCACGATTACGCTTTCGATTTTCATGAAAAGGTTATTAAAAGGTAAAACCGAACATGGGACCCATTTGGATTTGGTTTGGCTAGGGCATGAGACTCTATTGACGACCCGTAGGTCTGAGTCGTGGTCACGACGAGTGCTGTGAGCACAGAAGAATTCGAGGAAGGTTCCTACATGTCAAATCATCTATTCGATGTAACGAACATTTTGGGACTGCTTTCAAGTGGATCGGACATCGTCTCGATATTGTTCGGGCTGTCCGAAGGTTTCGGTGCGCATTTAAAAATAGTTAAAAATCCCGAAAAATTATCGGGCATTAGTGAGGGGTTAATTAAGTAGTTAGTTACCGTCTACAATGATTTGGACAGGTTTGGAATTCCCGGAGACGAAGATTAAACCGGGAAGGCGTATGATGCGCTTATCGAGGAAGCAGCGCGGACGGTTTGTGAGTGGACTTTCTTTCCGAAATCGATGCAAGCATAAATGTTTTATATATGTTTTAATATGTGTTTTGTGATGCCTTGAGTGCATTTTGGTGTGTGTTTACGTATGGGCACGTACTTCGAGGTTTTTGGATTTTATACTAGCTGATACGCGATTACGCTTTCGTTTTTCATGAAATGGTTATTAAAAGGTAAAACCGAACAAGGGACCCATTTGGATTTAGTTTGGCTAGGCATGAGACTCTATTGACAACCCGTAGGTCTGAGTCGTGGTCGCGACGGGTGCTGTGTGCACGGTAGAATTCGAGGAAGGTTCCAACATGTTAAATCGTCTATTCGGAGTAACGAACATTTTGGGACTGGTTTCGAGTGGATCGGACGTCGTCTCGATTTAGTTCGGGCTGTCCGAGGTTTCGGTGCGCATTTAAAAATAGCTAAAACACCCGAAAAATTAGGGGGAATTAGTGAGGGGTTAATTAAGTAGCCTCTACAGTGATTTGGACAGGTTTGGAAGTCCCAGAGAATACGATTAACCCGGGAAGGCGTACGACGCGCGTAACGAGGAAGCAGCGCGGCCGGTCTGTGAGTGGACTTTCTTTCCGAAATGGATGCAAGCATAAATGTTTTATATATGTTTTAATATGTGTTTTGTGATGCCTTGAGTGCATTTTGATGTGTGTTTACGTATGGGCACGTACTTCGAGGTTTTCGGGTTTTATACTAGCTTATACGCGATTACGCTTTCGGTTTTCATGAAATGGTTATTAAAAGGTAAAACCGGGCATGGGACCCATTTGGATTTTGTTTGGCTCGGGCATGAGACCCTATTGACGACCTGTAGGTCTGAGTCATTTTTGCGACGGGAGCTGTGTGCACAGAAGAATTCGAGGAAGGTTCCAACATGTCAAATCATCTATTCGAAGTAACGAACATTTTGGGACTGGTTTCGTGTGGATCGGACATCGTCTTGATTTAGTTTGGGTTGTCCGAAGGTTTCGGTGCGCATTTAAAAATAGTGAAAAATCCCGAAAAATTAGGGGGCTTTAGTGAGGGGTTAATTAAGTAGTTAGTAACCCTCTACAGTGATTTAGACAGGTTTAGAAATCCCGGAGACAACGATTGACCCGGGAAGGCGTACGACGCGCGTATCGAGGAAGTAGCGCGGACGGTCTGTGAGTGGACTTTCTTTCCGAAAGCGATGCAAGCATAAATGTTTTATATATGTTTTAATATGTGTTTTGTGATGCGTTGAGTGCATTTTGGTGTGTGTTTACGTATGGGCACGTACTTCGAGTTTTTTGCCTTTTATATTAGCTGATACGCAATTACGCTTACGGTTTTCATGAAATGGTTATTAAAAGGTAAAACCGGGCATGGGACCCATTTGGATTTTGTTTGGCTCGGGCATGAGACCCTATTGACGACCCGTAGGTCTGAGTGGTGGTCGCGACGGGTGCTGTGTGCACGGAAGAATTCGAGGAAGGTTCCAACATGTCAAATCATCTATTCGAAGTAACAAACATTTTGGGACTGGCTTCGAGTGGATCGGACATCATCTCGATTAAGTTCGGGTTGTCCGAAGGTTTCAGTGCGCATTTAAAAATAGTTAAAAATCCCGAAAAATGAGGGGGCTTTAGTGAGGGGTTAATTATGTAGTTAGTAACCCTCTACAGTGATTTGGACAGGTTTGGAAGTTCCGGAGACGACGATTGACCCGGGAAGGCGTACGGCGCGCGTATCGAGGCAGCAGCGCGGACAATCTGTGAGTGGACTTTCTTTCCGAAATCGATACAAGAATAAATGTTTTATATATATTTTAATATGTGTTTTGTGATGCCTTGAGTGCATTTTAGTGTGTGTTTACGTATGGGCACGTACTTCGAGATTTTGGGGTTTTATACTAGCTGATACGCGATTACGCTTTTGATTTTCATGAAATGGTTATTTCTAGGTAAAACCGGGCATGGGACCCATTTGGATTTTGTTTGGCTCGGGCATGAGACCCTATTGACGACCTGTAGGTCTGAGTCATTTTTGCGACGGGAGCTGTGTGCACGGAAGAATTCGAGGAAGGTTCCAACATGTCAAATCATCTATTCGAAGTAACGAACATTTTGGGACTGGTTTCGACTGGATCGGACATCGTCTCGATTTAGTTCGGGCTGTCCGAAGGTTTCGGTGCGCATTTAAAAATAGTTAAAAATCCTGAATAATTAGGGGGCTTTAGTGAGGGGTTAGTTAAGTAGTTAGTAACCCTCTACAGTGATTTGGACAGGTTTGGAAGTCCCGGAGACAACGATTGACCCGGGAAGGCGTACAACGCGCGTATCGAGGAAGTAGCGCAGACGGTCTGTGAGTGGACTTTTTTCCGAAAGCGATGCAAGTATAAATGTTTTATATAAGTTTTAATATGTGTTTTGTGATGCGTTGAGTGCATTTTGGTGTGTGTTTACCTATGGGCACGTACTTCGAGTTTTTCGCCTTATATATTAGCTGATACGCAATTACGCTTTCTGTTTTCATGAAATGGTTATTAAAAGGGAAAACCGGGCATGGGACCCATTTGGATTTTGTTTGGCTCGGGCATGAGACCCTATTGACGACCTATAGGTCTGAGTCATTTTTGCGACGGGAGCTGTGTGCACGGAAGAATTCGAGGAAGGTTCCAACATGTCAAATCATCTATTCGAAGTAACGAACATTTTGGGACTGGTTTCGAGTGGATCGGATATCGTCTCGATTTAGTTCGGGCTGTCCGAAGGTTTCGGTGCGCATTTAAAAATAGTTAAAAATCCCGAATAATTAGGGGGCTTTAGTGAGGGGTTAATTAAGTAGTTAGTAACCCTCTACGATGATTTGGACAGGTTTGGAAGTCCCGGAGCCAACGATTGCCCCGGGAAGGCGTACGACGCGCGTATCGAGGAAGTAGCGCGGACGGTCTGTGAGTGGACTTTTTTCCGAAAGCGATGCAAGCATAAATGTTTTATATATGCTTTAATATGTGTTTTGTGATGCGTTGAGTGCATTTTGGTGTGTGTTTACCTAGGGCACGTACTTCGAGTTTTTCGCCTTATATATTAGCTTATACGCAATTACGCTTTCTGTTTTCATGAAATGGTTATTAAAAGGTAAAACCGGGAATGAGACCCATTTGGATTTTGTTTGGCTCGGGCATGGGACCCTATTGACGACTCGTAGGTCTAAGTCGTGGTCGCGACGGGTGCTTTGTGCACGGAAGAATTCGAGGAAGGTTCCAACATGTCAAATCATCTATTCGAAGTAACGAACATTTTGGGACTGGTTCCGAGTGGATCGGACATCGTCTCGATTTAGTTCGGGCTGTCCGAAGGATTCGGTGCGCATTTAAAAATAGTTAAAAATCCCGAAAAATTAGGCGGCTTTAGTGAGGGGTTAATTAAGTAGTTAGTAACCCTCTACATTGATTTGGACAAGTTTGGAATTCCCGGAGACGACGATTGACCCCGGAAGGCGTACGACGCGCGTATCGAGGAAGCAGCGTGGCCGGTCTGTGACTGGACTTTCTATCCGAAATCGATGCAAGCATAAATGTTTTATATATGTTTTAATATGTGTTTTGTGATTCCTTGAGTGCATTTTGGTGTGTGTTTACGTATGGGCGAGTACTTCGAGGTTTTCGGGTTTTATACTATCTTATAAGCGATTACGCTTTTGGTTTTCATGAAATGGTTATTAAAAGGTAAAACCGGGCATGGGACCCATTTGGATTTCGTTTGGCTCGGGCATGAGACCCTATTGACGACCCGTAGGTCTGAGTCGTGGTCGCGACGGGTGCTGTGTGCACGGAAGAATTCGAGGAAGGTTCCAACATGTCAAATCATCTATTCGAGGTAACGAACATTTTTTGACTGGTTTCGAGTGGATCGAAATTGTCTCGATTTAGTTCGGACTGTCCGAAGGTTTCGGTGCGCATTTAAAAATAGTTAAAAATCCCGAAAAATTAGGGCGCTTTAGTGAGGGGTTAATTAAGTAGTTAGTAACCCTCTACAGTGATTTGGACAGGTTTGGAAGTACTGGAGACGCCGATTGACACCGGAAGGTGTACGACGCCCGTATCGAGGAAGCAGCGCGGACGGTCTGTGAGTGCACTTTCTTTCCGAAATCGATGCAAGCATAAATGTTTTATATATGTTTTAATATGTGTTTTGTGATGCCTTGAGTGCATTTTGGTGTGTGTTTACGTATGGGCACGTACTTCGAGGTTTTCGGGTTTTAAACTAGCTGATACGCGATTACGCTTTTGGTTTTCATGAAATGGTTATTAAAAGGTAAAACCGAACAAGGGACCCATTTGGATGTGGTTTGGCTAGGCATAAGACTCTATTGACGACTCGTAGGTCTGAGTCGTGGTCACGACGGGTGCTGTGTGCAAGGACGAATTCGAGGAAGGTTCCAACATGTCAAATCATCTATTCGATGTAACGAACATTTTGGGACTCGTTTCGAGTGGATCGGACATCGTCTCGATATAGTTCTTGTTGTCTGAAGGTTTGGGTGCGCATTTAAAAATAGTTAAAAATTACGAAAAATTAGAGGGCTTTAGTGAGGGGCTAATTAAGTAGTTAGTTACCGTCTACAATGATTTGGACAGGTTTGGAATTCCCGGAGACGAAGATTAAACCGGGAAGGCGTATGATGCGCTTATCGAGGAAGCAGCACGGACGGTTTGTGAGTGGACTTTCTTTCCGAAATCGATGCAAGCATAAATGTTTTATATATGTTTTAATATGTGTTTTGTGATGCCTTGAGTGCATTTTGGTATGTGTTTACGTATGGACACGTACTTCGAGGTTTTTGGATTTTATACTAGCTGATACGCGATTACGCTTTCGATTTTCATGAAATGGTTATTAAAAGGTAAAACCGAACATGGGACCCATTTGGATTTGGTTTGGCTTTGGCATGAGACTCTATTGCCGACCCGTAGGTCTGAGTCGTGGTCGCGACGGGTGCTGTGTGCACGTAAGAATTCGAGGAAGGTTCCAACATGTCAAATCATCTATTCGATGTAACGAACATTTTGGGACTGGTTTCGAGTGGATCAGACATCGTCTCGATATAGTTCGGGCTGTCCGAAGGTTTCGGTGCGCATTTAAAAATAGTTAAAAATCCCAAACAATTAGGGGGCTTTAGTGAGGGGTTAATTAAGTAGTTAGTAACCCTCTACAGTAATTTGGACAGGTTAGGAATTCCCGGAGACGACGATTGACCCGGGAAGGCGTACGACGAGCATATCGACGTAGCAGCGCTGACGGTCTGTGAGTGCACTTTCTTTCTTAAATCGATGCAAGCATAAATGTTTTATATATGTTTTAATATGTGTTTTGTGATGCCATGAGTGCATTTTGGTGTGTGTTTACGTATGGGCACGTGCTTCGACGTTTTCGGATTTTATACTAGCTGATTCACGATTACGCTTTCGATTTTCATGAAATGGTTATTAAAATCTAAAACCGAACATGGGACCCATTTGGATTTGGTTTGGCTAGGGCAAGAGACTCTATTGACGACCCGTAGGTCTGAGTCGTGGTCGCGACGGGTGCTGTGTGCAAAGAAGAACTCGAGGAAGGTTCCAACATGTCAAATCATCTATTCGATGTAACGAACATTTTGGGTCTGGTTTCGAGTGGATCGGACATCGTCTCGATATAGTTCGGGTTGTCCGAAGGTTTCGGTGCGCATTTAAAAATAGTTAAAAATACCGAAAAATTAGGGGGCTTTAATGAGGGGTTAATTAAGTAGTTAGTAACCCACTGCAATGATTTGGACAGGTTTGGAAGTCCCGGAGAAGACGATTGACCCGGGAAGGCGTACGAAGCTCGTATAGAGGAAGCAGCGCGGACGGCCTGTGAGTGCACTTTCTTTCCGAAATCGATGCAAGCATAAATGTTTTATATATGTTTTAATATGTATTTTGTGATGCCTTGAGTGCATTTTGATGTGTGTTTACGTATGTGCACGTACTTCGAGGTTTTTGGGTTTTATACTAGCTGATACGCGATTACGCTTTCGGTTTTCATGAAATGGTAATTAAAAGGTAAAACAGGGCATGAGACCCATTTGGATTTGGTTTGGCTCGGGCATGAGACCCTATTGACGACCCGTAGGTCTGAGTCGTTTTAGCGACGGGAGCTGTGTGCACGGAAGAATTCGAGGAAGGTTCCAACATGTCAAATCATCTATTCGAGGTAACGAACATTTTTTGACTGGTTTCGAGTGGGTCGAAATTGTCTCTATTTAGTTCGGACTGTCCGAAGGTTTCGGTGCGCATTTAAAAATAGTTAAAAATCCTGAAAAATTAGGGCGCTTTAGTGAGGGGTTAATTAAGTAGTTAGTAACCCTCTATAGTGATTTGGACAGGTTTGGAAGTCCTGGAGACGCCGATTGACACCGGAAGGTGTACGACGCCCGTATCGAGGAAGCAGCGCGGACGGTCTGTGAGTGCACTTTCTATCCGAAATCGATGCAAGCATAAATGTTTTATATATGTTTTAACATGTGTTTTGTGATGCCTTGAGTGCATTTTGGTGTGTGTTTACGTATGGGCACGTACCTCGAGGTTTTTGGGGTTTACACTAGCTGATAAGCGATTACGCTTTCGGTTTTCATGAAATGGTTATTAAAAGTTAAAACCGAACATGGGACCCATTTGGATTTGGTTTGGCTGTGGCATGAGACTCTATTGACTACCCGTAGGTCTGAGTCGTGGTCGCGACGGGTGCTGTGTGCACGGAAGAATTTAAGGAAGGTTCCAACATGTCAAATCATCTATTCGATGTAACGAACATTTTGGGACTGGTTTCGAGTGGATCGGACATCGTCTCGATATAGTTCGGGTTGTCCGAAGGTTTCGGTGCGCATTTAAAAATAGTTAAAAATCCCAAAAAATTAGGGGGCTTTAGTGAGGGGTTAATTAAGTAGTTAGTAACCCTCTACAGTGATTTGGACAGGTTTGGAAGTACTGGAGACGCCGATTGACACCGGAAGGTGTACGACGCCCGTATCGAGGAAGCAGCGCGGACGGTCTGTGAGTGCACTTTCTTTCCGAAATCGATGCAAGCATAAATGTTTTATATATGTTTTAATATGTGTTTTGTGATGCCTTGAGTGCATTTTGGTGTGTGTTTACGTATGGGCACGTACTTCGAGGTTTTCGGGTTTTAAACTAGCTGATACGCGATTACGCTTTTGGTTTTCATGAAATGGTTATTAAAAGGTAAAACCGAACAAGGGACCCATTTGGATTTGGTTTGGCTAGGCATGAGACTCTATTGACGACTCGTAGGTCTGAGTCGTGGTCACGACGGGTGCTGTGTGCAAGGACGAATTCGAGGAAGGTTCCAACATGTCAAATCATCTATTCGATGTAACGAACATTTTGGGACTGGTTTCGAGTGGATCGGACATCGTCTCGATATAGTTCTTGTTGTCTGAAGGTTTCGGTGCGCATTTAAAAATAGTTAAAAATTACGAAAAATTAGGGGGCTTTAGTGAGGGGTTAATTAAGTAGTTAGTTACCGTCTACAATGATTTGGACAGGTTTGGAATTCCCGGAGACGAAGATTAAACCGGGAAGGCGTATGATGCGCTTATCGAGGAAGCAGCGCGGACGGTTTGTTAGTGGACTTTGTTTTCGGAATCGATGCAAGCATAAATGTTTTATATATGTTTTAATATGTGTTTTGTGATGCCTTGAGTGCATTTTGGTATGTGTTTACGTATGGACACGTACTTCGAGGTTTTTGGATTTTATACTAGCTGATACGCGATTACGCTTTCGATTTTCATGAAATGGTTATTAAAATCTAAAACCGAACATGGGACCCATTTGGATTTGGTTTGGCTAGGGCAAGAGACTCTATTGACGACCCGTAGGTCTGAGTCGTGGTCGCGACGGGTGCTGTGTGCAAAGAAGAACTCGAGGAAGGTTCCAACATGTCAAATCATCTATTCGATGTAACGAACATTTTGGGTCTGGTTTCGAGTGGATCGGACATCGTCTCGATATAGTTCGGGTTGTCCGAAGGTTTCGGTGCGCATTTAAAAATAGTTAAAAATACCGAAAAATTAGGGGGCTTTAATGAGGGGTTAATTAAGTAGTTAGTAACCCACTGCAATGATTTGGACAGGTTTGGAAGTCCCGGAGAAGACGATTGACCCGGGAAGGCTTACGAAGCTCGTATAGAGGAAGCAGCGCGGACGGCCTGTGAGTGCACTTTCTTTCCGAAATCGATGCAAGCATAAATGTTTTATATATGTTTTAATATGTATTTTGTGATGCCTTGAGTGCATTTTGATGTGTGTTTACGTATGGGCACGTACTTCGAGGTTTTTGGGTTTTATACTAGCTGATACGCGATTACGCTTTCGGTTTTCATGAAATGGTAATTAAAAGGTAAAACAGGGCATGAGACCCATTTGGATTTGGTTTGGCTCGGGCATGAGACCCTATTGACGACCCGTAGGTCTGAGTCGTTTTAGCGACGGGAGCTGTGTGCACGGAAGAATTCGAGGAAGATTCCAACATGTCAAATCATCTATTCGAGGTAACGAACATTTTTTGACTGGTTTCGAGTGGGTCGAAATTGTCTCTATTTAGTTCGGACTGTCCGAAGGTTTCGGTGCGCATTTAAAAATAGTTAAAAATCTCGAAAAATTAGGGCGCTTTAGTGAGGGGTTAATTAAGTAGTTAGTAACCCTCTATAGTGATTTGGACAGGTTTGGAAGTCCTGGAGACGCCGATTGACACCGGAAGGTGTACGACGCCCGTATCGAGGAAGCAGCGCGGACGGTCTGTGAGTGCACTTTCTATCCGAAATCGATGCAAGCATAAATGTTTTATATATGTTTTGACATGTGTTTTGTGATGCCTTGAGTGCATTTTGGTGTGTGTTTACGTATTGGCACGTACCTCGAGGTTTTTGGGGTTTACACTAGCTGATAAGCGATTACGCTTTCGGTTTTCATGAAATGGTTATTAAAAGTTAAAACCGAACATGGGACCCATATGGATTTGGTTTGGCTGTGGCATGAGACTCTATTGACTACCCGTAGGTCTGAGTCGTGGTCGCGACGGGTGCTGTGTGCACGGAAGAATTCGAGGAAGGTTCCAACATGTCAAATCATCTATTCGATGTAACGAACATTTTGGGACTGGTTTCGAGTGGATCGGACATCGTCTCGATATAGTTCGGGTTGTCCGAAGGTTTCGGTGCGCATTTAAAAATAGTTAAAAATCCCAAACAATTAGGGGGCTTTAGTGAGGGGTTAATTAAGTAGTTAGTAACCCTCTACAGTGATTTGGACAGGTTTGGAAGTACTGGAGACGCCGATTGACACCGGAAGGTGTACGACGCCCGTATCGAGGAAGCAGCGCGGACGGTCTGTGAGTGCACTTTCTTTCCGAAATCGATGCAAGCATAAATGTTTTATATATGTTTTAATATGTGTTTTGTGATGCCTTGAGTGCATTTTGGTGTGTGTTTACGTATGGGCACGTACTTCGAGGTTTTCGGGTTTTAAACTAGCTGATACGCGATTACGCTTTGGGTTTTCATGAAATGGTTATTAAAAGGTAAAACCGAACATGGGACCCATTTGGATTTGGTTTGGCTTTGGCATGAGACTCTATTGACGACCCGTAGGTCTGAGTCGTGGTCGCGACGGGTGCTGTGTGCACGTAAGAATTCGAGGAAGGTTCCAACATGTCAAATCATCTATTCGATGTAACGAACATTTTGGGACTGGTTTCGAGTGGATCAGACATCGTCTCGATATAGTTCGCGCTGTCCGAAGGTTTCGGTGCGCATTTAAAAATAGTTAAAAATCCCAAACAATTAGGGGGCTTTAGTGAGGGGTTAATTAAGTAGTTAGTAACCCTCTACAGTAATTTGGACAGGTTAGGAATTCCCGGAGACGACGATTGACCCGGGAAGGCGTACGACGAGCATATCGACGTAGCAGCGCTGACGGTCTGTGAGTGCACTTTCTTTCTTAAATCGATGCAAGCATAAATGTTTTATATATGTTTTAATATGTGTTTTGTGATGCCATGAGTGCATTTTGGTGTGTGTTTACGTATGGGCACGTGCTTCGACGTTTTCGGATTTTATACTAGCTGATTCACGATTACGCTTTCGATTTTCATGAAATAGTTATTAAAATCTAAAACCGAACATGGGACCCATTTGGATTTGGTTTGGCTAGGGCAAGAGACTCTATTGACGACCCGTAGGTCTGAGTCGTGGTCGCGACGGGTGCTGTGTGCAAAGAAGAACTCGAGGAAGGTTCCAACATGTCAAATCATCTATTCGATGTAACGAACATTTTGGGTCTGGTTTCGAGTGGATCGGACATCGTCTCGATATAGTTCGGGTTGTCCGAAGGTTTCGGTGCGCATTTAAAAATAGTTAAAAATACCGAAAAATTAGGGGGCTTTAATGAGGGGTTAATTAAGTAGTTAGTAACCCACTGCAATGATTTGGACAGGTTTGGAAGTCCCGGAGAAGACGATTGACCCGGGAAGGCGTACGAAGCTCGTATAGAGGAAGCAGCGCGAACGGCCTGTGAGTGCACTTTCTTTCCGAAATCGATGCAAGCATAAATGTTTTATATATGTTTTAATATGTATTTTGTGATGCCTTGAGTGCATTTTGATGTGTGTTTACGTATGGGCACGTACTTCGAGGTTTTTGGGTTTTATACTAGCTGATACGCGATTACGCTTTCGGTTTTCATGAAATGGTAATTAAAAGGTAAAACAGGGCATGAGACCCATTTGGATTTGGTTTGGCTCGGGCATGAGACCCTATTGACGACCCGTAGGTCTGAGTCGTTTTAGCGACGGGAGCTGTGTGCACGGAAGAATTCGAGGAAGGTTCCAACATGTCAAATCATCTATTCGAGGTAACGAACATTTTTTGACAGGTTTCGAGTGGGTCGAAATTGTATCTATTTAGTTCGGACTGTCCGAAGGTTTCGGTGCGCATTTAAAAATAGTTAAAAATCCCGAAAAATTAGGGCGCTTTAGTGAGGGGTTAATTAAGTAGTTAGTAACCCTCTATAGTGATTTGGACAGGTTTGGAAGTCCTGGAGACGCCGATTGACACCGGAAGGTGTACGACACCCGTATCGAGGAAGCAGCGCGGACGGTCTGTCAGTGCACTTTCTTTCCGAAATCGATGCAAGCATAAATGTTTTATATATGTTTTAACATGTGTTTTGTGATGCCTTGAGTGCATTTTGGTGTGTGTTTACGTATGGGCACGTACCTCGAGGTTTTTGGGGTTTACACTAGCTGATAAGCGATTATGCTTTCGGTTTTCATGAAATGGTTATTAAAAGTTAAAACCGAACATGGGACCCATTTGGATTTGGTTTGGCTGTGGCATGAGACTCTATTGACTACCCGTAGGTCTGAGTCGTGGTCGCGACGGGTACTGTGTGCACGGAAGAATTCGAGGAAGGTTCCAACATGTCAAATCATCTATTCGATGTAACGAACATTTTGGGACTGGTTTCGAGTGGATCGGACATCGTCTCGATATAGTTCGGGTTGTCCGAAGGTTTCGGTGCGCATTTAAAAATAGTTAAAAATCCCAAACAATTAGGGGGCTTTAGTGAGGGGTTAATTAAGTAGTTAGTAACCGTCTACAATGATTTGGACAGGTTTGGAATTCCCGGAGACGAAGATTAAACCGGGAAGGCGTATGATGCGCTTATCGAGGAAGCAGCGCGGACGGTCTGTGAGTGCACTTTCTTTCCGAAATCGATGCAAGCATAGATGTTTTATATATGTTTTAATATGTGTTTTTTGATGCCTTGAGTGCATTTTGGTGTGTGTTTACGTATGGGCACGTACTTCGAGGTTTTCGGGTTTTAAACTAGCTGATACGCGATTACGCTTTTGGTTTTCATGAAATGGTTATTAAAAGGTAAAACCGAACATGGGACCCATTTGGATTTGGTTTGGCTTTGGCATGAGACTCTATTGACGACCCGTAGGTCTGAGTCGTGGTCGCGACGGGTGCTGTGTGCACGTAAGAATTCGAGGAAGGTTCCAACATGTCAAATCATCTATTCGATGTAACGAACATTTTGGGACTGGTTTCGAGTGGATCAGACATCGTCTCGATATAGTTCGCGCTGTCCGAAGGTTTCGGTGCGCATTTAAAAATAGTTAAAAATCCCAAACAATTAGGGGGCTTTAGTGAGGGGTTAATTAAGTAGTTAGTAACCCTCTACAGTAATTTGGACAGGTTAGGAATTCCCGGAGACGACGATTGACCCGGGAAGGCGTACGACGAGCATATCGACGTAGCAGCGCTGACGGTCTGTGAGTGCACTTTCTTTCTTAAATCGATGCAAGCATAAATGTTTTATATATGTTTTAATATGTGTTTTGTGATGCCATGAGTGCATTTTGGTGTGTGTTTACGTATGGGCACGTGCTTCGACGTTTTCGGATTTTATACTAGCTGATTCACGATTACGCTTTCGATTTTCATGAAATGGTTATTAAAATCTAAAACCGAACATGGGACCCATTTGGATTTGGTTTGGCTAGGGCAAGAGACTCTATTGACGACCCGTAGGTCTGAGTCGTGGTCGCGACGGGTGCTGTGTGCAAAGAAGAACTCGAGGAAGGTTCCAACATGTCAAATCATCTATTCGATGTAACGAACATTTTGGGTCTGGTTTCGAGTGGATCGGACATCGTCTCGATATAGTTCGGGTTGTCCGAAGGTTTCGGTGCGCATTTAAAAATAGTTAAAAATACCGAAAAATTAGGGGGCTTTAATGCGGGGTTAATTAAGTAGTTAGTAACCCACTGCAATGATTTAGACAGGTTTGGAAGTCCCGGAGAAGACGATTGACCCGGGAAGGCGTACGAAGCTCGTATAGAGGAAGCAGCGCGGACGGCCTGTGAGTGCACTTTCTTTCCGAAATCGATGCAAGCATAAATGTTTTATATATGTTTTAATATGTATTTTGTGATGCCTTGAGTGCATTTTGATGTGTGTTTACGTATGGGCACGTACTTCGAGGTTTTTGGGTTTTATACTAGCTGATACGCGATTACGCTTTCGGTTTTCATGAAATGGTAATTAAAAGGTAAAACAGGGCATGAGACCCATTTGGATTTGGTTTGGCTCGGGCATGAGACCCTATTGACGACCCGTAGGTCTGAGTCGTTTTAGCGACGGGAGCTGTGTGCACGGAAGAATTCGAGGAAGGTTCCAACATGTCAAATCATCTATTCGAGGTAACGAACATTTTTTGACTGGTTTCGAGTGGGTCGAAATTGTCTCTATTTAGTTCGGACTGTCCGAAGGTTTCGGTGCGCATTTAAAAATAGTTAAAAATCCCGAAAAATTAGGGCGCTTTAGTGATGGGTTAATTAAGTAGTTAGTAACCCTCTATAGTGATTTGGACAGGTTTGGAAGTCCTGGAGACGCCGATTGACACCGGAAGGTGTACGACGCCCGTATCGAGGAAGCAGCGCGGACGGTCTGTGAGTGCACTTTCTTTCCGAAATCGATGCAAGCATAAATGTTTTATATATGTTTTAACATGTGTTTTCTGATGCCTTGAGTGCATTTTGGTGTGTGTTTACGTATGGGCACGTACCTCGAGGTTTTTGGGGTTTACACTAGCTGATAAGTGATTACGCTTTCGGTTTTCATGAAATGGTTATTAAAAGTTAAAACCGAACATGGGACCCATTTGGATTTGGTTTGGCTGTGGCATGAGACTCTATTGACTACCCGTAGGTCTGAGTCGTGGTCGCGACGGGTGCTGTGTGCACGGAAGAATTCGAGGAAGGTTCCAACATGTCAAATCATCTATTCGATGTAACGAACATTTTGGGACTGGTTTCGAGTGGATCGGACATCGTCTCGATATAGTTCGGGTTGTCCGAAGGTTTCGGTGCGCATTTAAAAATAGTTAAAAATCCCAAAAAATTAGGGGGCTTTAGTGAGGGGTTAATTAAGTAGTTAGTAACCCTCTACAGTGATTTGGACAGGTTTGGAATTCCCGGAGACGACGATTGACCGGGGAAGGCGTACGACGAGCATATCGACCCAGCAGCGCGGACGGTCTGTGAGTGGACTTTCTTTCTTAAATCGATGCAAGCATAAATGTTTTATATATGTTTTAATATGTGTTTTGTGATGGCTTGAGTGCATTTTGGTGTGTGTTTACGTATGGGCACGTACTTCGACGTTTTCGGATTTTATACTAGCTGATTCACGATTACGCTTTCAATTTTCATGAAATGGTTATTAAAAGGTTAAACCGAACATGGGATCCATTTGGATTTTGTTTGGCTAGGGCATGAGACTCTATTGACGACCCGTAGGTCTGAGTCGTGGTCACGACGGGTGCTGTGAGCACAGAAGAATTCGAGGAAGGTTCCTACATGTCAAATCATCTATTCGATGTAACGAACATTTTGGGACTGCTTTCAAGTGGATCGGACATCGTCTCGATATAGTTCGGGCCGTCCGAAGGTTTCGGTACGCATTTAAAAATAGTTAAAAATCCCGAAAAATTAGGGGTCTTTAGCGAGGGGTTAATTAAGTAGTTAGTAACCGTCTACATTGATTTGGACAGGTTTGGAATTCCCGGAGACGACGATTAAACCGGGAAGGCGTATGACGCGCATATCGAGGAAGCAGCGCGGACGGTCTGTGAGCGGACTTTCTTTCCGAAATCGATGCAAGCATAAATGTTTTATATATGTTTTAATATGTGTTTTGTGATGCCTTGAGTGCATTTTGGCGTGTGTTTACGTATTGGCACGTACTTCAAGGTTTTCTGGTTTTATACTAGCTGATACGCGATTACGCTTTCGGTTTTCATGAAATGGTTATTAAAAGGTAAAACTGGGCATGTGACCCATTTGGATTTGGTTTGGCTAGGCCATGAGACAATATTGACGACCCATAGGTCTAAGACATTTTCGCGACGGGTGCTGTGTGCACGGAAGAATTCGAGGAAGGTTCCAACATGTGAAATCGTCTATTCGAAGTAATGAACATTTTCAGACTTGTATCGAGTGGATCGGACATCGTCTCGATTTTGTTCGGGCTGTCAGAAGGATTCGGTCCGCATTTAAAAATAGTTAAAAATCCCGAAAAATTAGTGGGCTTTAGTGAGGGGTTAATTAAGTAGTTGGTAACCCTCAATAGTGATTTCGACAGGGTTGGAAGTCCCGGAGACGACGATTGACCCGGGAAGGCGTACGATGCGCGTATCGAGGAAGCAGCACGGACGGTCTGTGAGTGCACTTTCTTTCCGAAATCGATGCAAGCATAAATGTTTTATATATGTTTTAATATTTGTTTTGTGATGCCTTGAGTGCATTTTGGTGTGTGTTTACGTATGGGCACGTACTTCGAGGTTTTCGGGTTTTAAACTAGCTGATACGCAATTACGCTTTTGGTTTTCATGAAATGGTTATTAAAAGGTAAAACCGAACATGGGACCCATTTGGATTTGGTTTGGCTTTGTCATGAGACTCTATTGACGACCCGTAGGTCTGAGTCGTGGTCGCGACGGGTGCTGTGTGCACGGAAGAATTCGAGGAAGGTTCCAACATGTCAAATCATTTATTCGATGTAATGAACATTTAGGGACTGGTTTCGAGTGGATCAGACATCGTCTCGATATAGTTCGGGCTGTCCGAAGGTTTCGGTGCGCATTTAAATATAGTTAAAAATCCCAAACAATTAGGGGGCTTTAGTGAGGGGTTAATTAAGTAGTTAGTTACCCTCTACAGTAATTTGGACAGGTTAGGAATTCCCGGAGACGACCATTGACTCGGGAAGGCGTACGACGAGTATATCGACGCAGCAGCGCTGACGGTCTGTGAGTGGACTTTCTTTCTTAAATCGATGCAAGCATAAATGTTTTATATATGTTTTAATATGTGTTTTGTGATGCCTTGAGTGCATTTTGGTGTGTGTTTACCTATGGGCACGTGCTTCGACGTTTTCGGATTTTATACTAGCTGATTCACGATTACGCTTTCGATTTTCATGAAATGGTTATTAAAATCTAAAACCGAACATGGGACCCATTTGGATTTGGTTTGGCTAGGGCATCAGACTCTATTGACGACCCGTAGGTCTGAGTCGTGGTCGCGACGGGTGCTGTGTGCACAGAAGAACTCGAGGAAGGTTCCAACATGTCAAATCATCTATTCGATGTAACGAACATTTTGGGTCTGGTTTCGAGTGGCTCGGACATCGTCTCGATATAGTTCGGGTTGTCCGAAGGTTTCGGTGCGCATTTAAAAATAGTTAAAAATACCGAAAAATTAGGGGGCTTTAATGAGGGGTTAATTAAGTAGTTAGTAACCCACTGCAATGATTTGGACAGGTTTGGAAGTCCCGGAGAAGACGATTGACCCGGGAAGGCGTACGAAGCTCCTATCGAGGAAGCAGCGCGGACGGCCTGTGAGTGCACTTTCTTTCCGAAATCGAACCAAGCATAAATGTTTTATATATGTTTTAATATGTATTTTGTGATGCCTTGAGTGCATTTTGATGTGTGTTTACGTATGGGCACGTACTTCGAGGTTTTCGGAATTTATACTAGCTGATACGCGATTACGCTTTCGGTTTTCATGAAATGGTTATTAAAAGGTAAAATAGGGCATGGGACCCATTTGGATTTGGTTTGGCTCGGGCATGAGACCCTATTGACGACCCGTAGGTCTGAGTCGTTTTCGCGACGGGAGATGTGTGCACGGAAGAATTCGAGGAAGGTTCCAACATGTCAAATCGTCTATTCGAAGTAACGAACATTTTGGGACTGGTTTCGAGTGGATCGGACATCGTCTCGATTTTGTTCGAGCTGTCCGAAGGTTTCGGTACGCATTTAAAAATAGTTAAAAATCCCGAAAAATTAGGGGGCTTTAGTGAGGGGTTAATTAAGTAGTTAGTAACCCTCTACAGTGATATCGACAGGTTTGGAAGTCCCTGAGAAGACGATTGACCCGGGAAGACGTACGACGCGCGTATCGAGGAAGCAGCGCGGACGGTCTGTGAGTGGACTTTTTTTTTCAGAAATCGATGCAAGCATAAATGTTTTTTATATCTTTTAATATGTGTTTTTTGATGCCTTGAGTGCATTTTGGTGTGTGTTTAAGTATGGGGACGTACTTCGAGGTTTTCAGATTTTTTACTAGCTGATACGCGATTACGCTTTCGATTGTCATGAAATGGTTATTAAAAGGTAAAACCGAACATGGGACCCATTTGGATTTGGTTTGGCTAGGGCATGAGACTCTATTGACGACCCGTAGGTCTGAGTCGTGGTCGCGACGGGTGCTGTGTGCACAGAAGAATTCGAGGAAGGTTCCAACATGTCAAATCATCTATTCGATGTAACGAACATTTTGGGTCTGGTTTCGAGTGGATCGGACATCGTCTCGATATAGTTCGGGCTGTCCGAAGGTTTCGGTGCGCATTTAAAAATAGTTAAAAATACAGAAAAATTATGGGGCTATAATGAGGGGTTAATTAAGTAGTTAGTAACCCACTACAATGATTTGGACAGGTTTGGAAGTCCCGGAGAAGACGATTGACCCGGGAAGGCGTACAAAGCGCGTATCGAGGAAGCAGCGCGGACGGTCTGTGAGTGCACTTTCTTTCCGAAATCGATGCAAGCATAAATGTTTTATATATGTTTTAATATGTGTTTTGTGATTCCTTGAGTGCATTTTGATGTGTGTTTACGTATGGGCACGTACTTCGAGGTTTTTGGGTTTTATACTAGCTGATACGCGATTACGCTTTCGGTTTTCATGAAATGGTAATTAAAAGGTAAAACAGGGCATGGGACCCATTTGGATTTGGTTTGGCTCGGGCATGAGACCCTATTGACGACCCGTAGGTCTGAATCGTTTTAGCGACGGGTGCTGTGTGCACGGAATAATTCGAGGAAGGTTCCAACATGTCAAATCGTCTATTCGAAGTAACGAACATTTGGGACTGGTTTCGAGTGGATCGGACATCGTCTCGATTTTGTTCGGGCTGTCCGAAGGTTTCGGTACGCATTTAAAAATAGTTAAAAATCCCGAAAAATTAGGGGGCTTTAGTGAGGGGTTAATTAACTAGTTAGTAACCCTCTACAGTGATTTGGACAGGTTTGGAAGTCCCGGAGACGACAATTGACCCGGGAAGGCGTACGACGCGCGTATCGAGGAAGCAGCGTGGACGGTCTGTGAGTGGACTTTCTTTCAGAAATCGTTGCAAGAATTAATGTTTTTTATATGTTTTAATATGTGTTTTGTGATGCCTTGAGTGCATTTTGGTGTGTGTTTTCATATGGGGACGTACTTCAAGGTTTTCGGATTTTATACTAGCTGATACGCGATTACGCTTTCGATTGTCATGAAATGGTTATTAAAAGGTAAAACCGAACATGGGACCCATTTGGATTGGGTTTGGCTAGGGCATGAGACTCTATTGACGACACGTAGGTCTGAGTCGTGGTCGCGACGGGTGCTGTGTGCACGGAAGAATTCGAGGAAGGTTCCAACATGTCAAATCATCTATTCGATGTAACGAACATTTTGGGTCTGGTTTCGAGTGGATTGGACATCGACTCGATATAGTTCGGGCTGTCCGAAGGTTTCGGTGCGCATTTAAAAATAGTTAAAAATACCGAAAAATTAGGGGGCTTTAATGAGGGGTTAATTAAGTAGTTAGTAACCCACTACAATGATTTGGACAGGTTTGGAAGTCCCGGAGAAGACGATTGACCCGGGAAGGCATACGAAGCGCGTATCGAGGAAGCAGCGCGGACGGCCTGTGAGTGCACTTTCTTTCCGAAATCGATGCAAGCATAAATTTTTTATATATCTTTTAATATGTGTTTTGTGATGCCTTGAGTGCATTTTGATGTGTGTTTACGTATGGGCACGTACTTCGAGGTTTTTGGGTTTTATACTAGCTGATACGCGATTACGCTTTCGGTTTTCATGAAATGGTAATTAAAAGGTAAAACAGGGCATGAGACCCATTTGGATTTGGTTTGGCTCGGGCATGAGACCCTATTGACGACCCGTAGGTCTGAGTCGTTTTAGCGACGGGAGCTGTGTGCACGGAAGAATTCGAGGAAGGATCCAACATGTCAAATCATCTATTCGAGGTAACGAACATTTTTTGACTGGTTTCGAGTGGATCGAAATTGTCTCGATTTAGTTCGGACTGTCCGAAGGTTTCGGTGCGCATTTAAAAATAGTTAAAAATCCCGAAAAATTAGGGCGCTTTAGTGAGGGGTTAATTAAGTAGTTAGTAACCCTCTACAGTGATTTGGACAGGTTAGGAATTCCCGGAGACGACGATTGACTCGGGAAGGCGTACGACGAGCATATCGACGCAGCAGCGCTGACGGTCTGTGAGTGGACTTTCTTTCTTAAATCGATGCAAGCATAAATGTTTTATATATGTTTTAATATGTGTTTTGTGATGCCTTGAGTGCATTTTGGTGTGTGTTTACCTATGGGCACGTGCTTCGACGTTTTCGGATTTTATACTAGCTGATTCACGATTACCTTTCGATTTTCATGAAATGGTTATTAAATGTTTTATATATGTTTTAACATGTGTTTTGTGATGCCTTGAGTGCATTTTGGCGTGTGTTTACGTATGGGCACGTACTCCAAGGTTTTCTGGTTTTATACTAGCTGATACGCGATTACGCTTTCGGTTTTCAGGAAATGGTTATTAAAAGTTAAAACCGAACATGGGACCCATTTGGATTTGGTATGGCTGTGGCATGAGACTCTATTGACGACCCGTAGGTCTGAGTCGTGGTCGCGACGGGTGCTGTGTGCACGGAAGAATTCGAGGAAGGTTCCAACATGTCAAATCGTCTATTCGAAGTAACGAACATTTTCGGACTTGTATCGAGTGGATCGGACAGCGTCTCGATTTTGTTCGGGCTGTCAGAAGGTTTCGGTCCGCATTTAAAAATAGTTAAAAATCCCGAAAAATTAGGGGGCTTTAGTGAGGGGTTAATTAAGTAGTTGGTAACCCTCAACATTGATTTGGACAGGTTTGGAAGTCCCGGAGACGACGATTAAACTGGGAAGGCGTATGACGCGCATATTGAGGAAGCAGCGCGGACGGTCTGTGAGTGTACTTTCTTTCCGAAATCGATGCAAGCATAAATGTTTTATATATGTTTTAATATGTGTTTTGTGATGCCTTGAGTGCATTTTGGTGTGTGTTTACGTATGGGCACATACTTCGAGGTTTTCGGGTTTTAAACTAGCTGATACGCAATTACGCTTTTGGTTTTCATGAAATGGTTATTAAAAGGTAAAACCGAACATGGGACCCATTTGGATTTGGTTTGGCTTTGGCATGAGACTCTATTGACGACCCGTAGGTCTGAGTCGTGTTCGCGACGGGTGCTGTGTGCACGGAAGAATTCGAGGAAGGTTCCAACATGTCAAATCATTTATTCGATGTAATGAACATTTTGGGACTGGTTTCGAGTGGATCGGACATCGTCTCGATATAGTTCGGGCTGTCCGAAGGATTCGGTGCGCATTTAAAAATAGTTAAAAATCCCAAACAATTAGGGGGCTTTAGTGAGGGGTTAATTAAGTAGTTAGTAACCCTCTACAGTAATTTGGACAGGTTAGGAATTCCCGGAGACGACGATTGACTCGGGAAGGCGTACGACGAGCATATCGACGCAGCAGCGCTGACGGTCTGTGAGTGGACTTTCTTTCTTAAATCGATGCAAGCATAAATGTTTTATATATGTTTTAATATGTGTTTTGTGATGCCTTGAGTGCATTTTGGTGTGTGTTTACCTATGGGCACGTGCTTCGACGTTTTCGGATTTTATACTAGCTGATTCACGATTACCTTTCGATTTTCATGAAATGGTTATTAAAATCTAAAACCGAACATGGGACCCATTTGGATTTGGTTTGGCTAGGGCATGAGACTCTATTGACGACCCGTAGGTCTGAGTCGTGGTCGCGACGGGTGCTGTGTGCACAGAAGAACTCGAGGAAGGTTCCAACATGTCAAATCATCTATTCGATGTAACGAACATTTTGGGTCTGGTTTCGAGTGGATCAGACATCGTCTCGATATAATTCGGGTTGTCCGAAGGTTTCGGTGCGCATTTAAAAATAATTAAAAATACCGAAAAATTAGGGGGCTTTAATGAGGGGTTAATTAAGTAGTTAGTAACCCACTGCAATGATTTGGACAGGTTTGGAAGTCCCGGAGAAGACGTTTGACCCGGGAAGGCGTACAAAGCGCGTATCGAGGAAGCAGCGCGGACGACCTATGAGTGCACTTTCTTTCCGAAATCGATGCAAGCATAAATGTTTTATATATGTTTTAATATGTGTTTTGTGATGCCTTGAGTGCATTTTGATGTGTGTTTACGTATGGGCACGTACTTCGAGGTTTTTGGGTTTTATACTAGCTGATACGCGATTACGCTTTCGGTTTTCATGAAATGGTAATTAAAAGGTAAAACAGGGCATGGGACCCATTTGGATTTGGTTTGGCTCGGGCATGAGACCCTATTGACGACCCGTAGGTCTGAATCGTTTTAGCGACGGGAGCTGTGTGCACGGAAGAATTCGAGGAAGGTTCCAACATGTCAAATCATCTATTCAAGGTAACGAAGATTTTTTGACTGGTTTCGAGTGGATCGAAATTGTCTCGATTTAGTTCGGACTGTCCGAAGGTTTCGGTGTGCATTTAAAAATTGTTAAAAACCCCGAAAAATTAGGGCGCTTTAGTGAGGGGTTAATTAAGTAGTTAGTAACCCTCTACAGTGATTTGGACAGGTTTGGAAGTCCCGGAGTCGCCGATTGACACCGGAAGGTGTACGACGCGCGTATCGAGGAAGTATCACAGACGGTCTGTGAGTGCACTTTCTTTCCGAAATCGATGCAAGCATAAATGTTTTATATATGTTTTAACATGTGTTTTGTGATGCCTTGAGTGCATTTTGGTGTGTGTTTACGTATGGGCACATACTTCGAGGTTTTCGGGGTTTATACTAGCTGATAAGTGATTACGCTTTCGGTTTTCATGAAATGGTTATTAAAAGTTAAAACCGAACATGGGACCCATTTGGATTTGGTTTGGCTGTGGCATGAGACTCTATTGACGACCCGTAGGTCTGAGTCGTGGTCGCGACGGGTGCTGTGTGCACGGAAGAATTCGAGGAAGGTTCCAACATGTCAAATCATCTATTCGATGTAACGAACATTTTGGGACTGGTTTCGAGTGGATCGGACATCGTCTCGATATAGTCCGGGCTGTCCGAAGGTTTCAGTGCGCATTTGAAAATAGTTAAAAATCCCAAAAAATTAGGGGGCTTTAGTGAGGGGTTAATTAAGTAGTTAGTAACCCTCTACAGTGATTTGGACAGGTTTGGAATTCCCGGAGACGACGATTGACCGGGGAAGGCGTACGACGAGCATATCGACGCAGCAGCGCGGACGGTCTGTGAGTGGACTTTCTTTCTTAAATCGATGCAAGCATAAATGTTTTATATATGTTTTAATATGTGTTTTGTGATGCCTTGAGTGCATTTTGGTGTGTGTTTACGTATGGGCACGTACTTCGACGTTTTCGGATTTTATACTAGCTGATTCACGATTACGCTTTCGATTTTCATGAAATGGTTATTAAAAGGTAAAACCGAACAAGGGACCCATTTGGATTTGGTTTGGCTAGGGCATGAGACTCTATTGACGACCCGTAGGTCTGAGTCGTGGTCACGACGGGTGCTGTGAGCACCGAAGAATTCGAGGAAGGTTCCTACATGTCAAATCATCTATTCGATGTAACGAACATTTTGGGACTGCTTTCAAGTGGATCAGACATCGTCTCGATATAGTTTGGGATGTCCGAAGGTTTCGGTGCGCATTTAAAAATAGTTAAAAATCCCGAAAAATTAGCGGGCTTTAGTGAGGGGTTAATTAATTAGTTAGTAACCCTCAACAGTGATTTGGACAGGTTTGAAAGTCCCGGAGATGACGATTGACTCGGGAAGGCGTACGACGCGCGTATCGAGGCAGCAGCGCGTACTGTCTGTGAGTGGACTTTCTTTCCGAAATCGATGCAAGCATAAATGTTTTATATATGTTTTAATATGTGTTTTGTGATGCCTTGAGTGCATTTTGGTGTGTGTTTACGTATGGGCACGTACTTCGACGTTTTCGGATTTTATACTAGCTGATTCACGATTACGCTTTCGATTTTCATGAAATGGTTATTAAAAGGTAAAACCGAACATGGGACCCATTTGGATTTGGTTTGGCTAGGGCATGAGACTCTATTGACGACCCGTAGGTCTGAGTCGTGGTCACGACGGGTCCTGTGAGCACAGAAGAATTCGAGGAAGGTTCCTACATGTCAAATTGTCTATTCGAAGTAACGAACATTTTGGGACTGGTTTCTAGTGGATCGGACATCGACTCGATATAGTTCGGGTTGTACGAAGGTTTCGGTGCGCATTTAAAAATAGTTAAAAATCTCAAAAAATTAGCGGGCTTTAGCGAGGGGTTAATTAGGTAGTTAATAACCATCAACAGTGATTTGGACAGGTTTTAAAGTCCCGGAGACGACGATTGACCCGGGAAGGCGTACGACGCGCTTATCGAGGCAGCAGCGCGGACGGTCTGTGAGTGGACTTTCTTTCCGAAATCGATGCAAGCATAAATATTTTACATATGTTTTAATATGTGTTTTGTGATGCCTTGAGTGCATTTTGGTGTGTGTTTACGTATGGGCACGTACTTCGACGTTTTCGGATTTTATACTAGCTGATTCACGATTACGCTTTCGATTTTCATGAAATGGTTATTAAAAGGTAAAACCGAACATGGGACCCATTTGGATTTGGTTTGGCTGGGGCATGAGACTCTATTGACGACCCGTAGGTCTGAGTCGTGGTCACGACGGGTGCTGTGAGCACAGAAGAATTCGAGGAAGGTTCCTACATGTCAAAACATCTATTCGATGTAACGAACATTTTGGGTCTGGTTTCGAGTGGATCAGACACCGTCTCGATATAGTTCGGGCTGTCCGAAGGTTTCGGTGCGCGTTTAAAAATAGTTAAAAATACCGAAAAATTAGGGGGCTTTAATGAGGGGTTAATTAAGTAGTTAGTAACCCACTACAATGATTTGGACAGGTTTGGAAGTCCCGGAGAAGACGATTGACCCGGGAAGGCGTACGAAGCGCGTATCGAGGAAGCAGCGCGGACGGCCTGTGAGTGCACTTTCTTTCCGAAATCGATGCAAGCATAAATGTTTTATATATGTTTTAATATGTGTTTTGTGATGCCTTGAGTGCATTTTGATGTGTGTTTACGTATGGGCACGTACTTCGAGGTTTTTGGGTTTTATACTAGCTGATACGCGATTACGCTTTCGGCTTTCATGAAATGGTTATTAAAAGGTAAAACCGAACATGGGACCCATTTGGATTTGGTTTGGCTGGGGCATGAGACTCTATTGACGACCCGTAGGTCTGAGTCGTGGTCACGACGGGTGCTGTGAGCACAGAAGAATTCGAGGAAGGTTCCTACATGTCAAAACATCTATTCGATGTAACGAACATTTTGGGTCTGGTTTCGAGTGGATCAGACACCGTCTCGATATAGTTCGGGCTGTCCGAAGGTTTCGGTGCGCGTTTAAAAATAGTTAAAAATACCGAAAAATTAGGGGGCTTTAATGAGGGGTTAATTAAGTAGTTAGTAACCCACTACAATGATTTGGACAGGTTTGGAAGTCCCGGAGAAGACGATTGACCCGGGAAGGCGTACGAAGCGCGTATCGAGGAAGCAGCGCGGACGGCCTGTGAGTGCACTTTCTTTCCGAAATCGATGCAAGCATAAATGTTTTATATATGTTTTAATATGTGTTTTGTGATGCCTTGAGTGCATTTTGATGTGTGTTTACGTATGGGCACGTACTTCGAGGTTTTTGGGTTTTATACTAGCTGATACGCGATTACGCTTTCGGCTTTCATGAAATGGTTATTAAAAGGTAAAACAGGGCATGGGACCCATATGGATTTGGTTTGGCTCGGGCATGAGACCCGATTGACGACCCGTAGGTCTGAATCGTTTTAGCGACGGGAGCTGTGTGCACGGAAGAATTCGAGGAAGGTTCCAACATGTCAAATCATCTATTCGAGGTAACGAACATTTTTTGACTGGTTTCGAGTGGATCAAAATTGTCTCGATTTAGTTCGGACTGTGCGAAGGTTTTGGTGCGCATTTAAAAATAGTTAAAAATCCCGAAAAATTAGGGCGCTTTAGTGAGGGGTTAATTAAGTAGTTAGTAACCCTCTACAGTGATTTGGACAGGTTTGGAAGTCCCGGAGACGCCGATTGACACCGGAAGGTGTACGACGCGCGTATCGAGGAAGTAGCGCGGACGGTCTGTGAGTGCACTTTCTTTCCGAAATCAATGCAAGCATAAATGTTTTATATATGTTTGAACATGTGTTTTGTGATGCCTTGAGTATATTTTGGTGTGTTTTTACGTATGGGCACGTACTTCGAGGTTTTCGGGGTTTACACTAGCTGATACGCGATTACGCTTTCGGTTTTCATGAAATGGTTATTAAAAGTTAAAACCGAACATGGGACCCATTTGGATTTGGTTTGGTTGTGGCATGAGACTCTATTGACGACCCGTAGGTCTGAGTCGTGGTCGCGACGGGTGCTGTGTGCACGGAAGAATTCGAGGAAGGTTCCAACATGTCAAATCATCTATTCGAGGTAACGAACATTTTTTGACTAGTTTCGAGTGGATCGAAATTGTCTCTATTTAGTTCGGACTGTCCGAAGGTTTCAGTGCGCATTTGAAAATAGTTAAAAATCCCAAAAAATTAGGGGGCTTTAGTGAGGGGTTAATTAAGTAGTTAGTAACCCTCTACAGTGATTTGGACAGGTTTGGAATTCCCGGAGATGACGATTGACCGGGGAAGGCGTACGACGAGCGTATCGACGCAGCAGCGCGGACGGTCTGTGAGTGGACTTTCTTTCTTAAATCGATGCAAGCATAAATGTTTTATATATGTTTTAATATGTGTTTTGTGATGCCTTGAGTGCATTTTGGTGTGTGTTTACGTATGGGCACGTACTTCGACGTTTTCGGATTTTATACTAGCTCATTCACGATTACGCTTTCGATTTTCATGAAATGGTTATTAAAAGGTAAAACCGAACAAGGGACCCATTTGGATTTGGTTTGGCTAGGGCATGAGACTCTATTGACGACCCGTAGGTCTGAGTCGTGGTCACGACGGGTGCTGTGAGCACCGAAGAATTCGAGGAAGGTTCCTACATGTCAAATCATCTATTCGATGTAACGAACATTTTGGGACTGCTTTCAAGTGGATCAGACATCGTCTCGATATAGTTTGGGATGTCCGAAGGTTTCGGTGCGCATTTAAAAATAGTTAAAAATCCCGAAAAATTAGCGGGCTTTAGTGAGGGGTTAATTAATTAGTTAGTAACCCTCAACAGTGATTTGGACAGGTTTGAAAGTCCCGGAGACGACGATTGACTCGGGAAGGCGTACGACGAGCGTATCGAGGCAGCAGCGCGTACTGTCTGTGAGTGGACTTTCTTTCCGAAATCGATGCAAGCATAAATGTTTTATATATGTTTTAATATGTGTTTTGTGATGCCTTGAGTGCATTTTGGTGTGTGTTTACGTATGGGCACGTACTTCGACGTTTTCGGATTTTATACTAGCTGATTCACGATTACGCTTTCGATTTTCATGAAATGGTTATTAAAAGGTAAAACCGAACATGGGACCCATTTGGATTTGGTTTGGCTAGGGCATGAGACTCTATTGACGACCCGTAGGTCTGAGTCGTGGTCACGATGGGTCCTGTGAGCACAGAAGAATTCGAGGAAGGTTCCTACATGTCAAATCGTCTATTCGAAGTAACGAACATTTTGGGACTGGTTTCTAGTGGATCGGACATCGACTCGATATAGTTCGGGTTGTACGAAGGTTTCGGTGCGCATTTAAAAATAGTTAAAAATCTCGAAAAATTAGCGGGCTTTAGCGAGGGGTTAATTAGGTAGTTAATAACCATCAACAGTGATTTGGACAGGTTTTAAAGTCCCGGAGACGACAATTGACCCGGGAAGGCGTACGACGCGCTTATCGAGGCAGCAGCGCGGACGGTCTGTGAGTGGACTTTCTTTCCGAAATCGATGCAAGCATAAATATTTTATATATGTTTTAATATGTGTTTTGTGATGCCTTGAGTGCATTTTGGTGTGTGTTTACGTATGGGCACGTACTTCGACGTTTTCGGATTTTATACTAGCTGATTCACGATTACGCTTTCGATTTTCATGAAATGGTTATTAAAAGGTAAAACCGAACATGGGACCCATTTGGATTTGGTTTGGCTAGGGCATGAGACTCTATTGACGACCCGTAGGTCTGAGTCGTGGTCACGACGGGTGCTGTGAGCACAGAAGAATTCGAGGAAGGTTCCTACATGTCAAAACATCTATTCGATGTAACGAACATTTTGGGTCTGGTTTCGAGTGGATCAGACACCGTCTCGATATAGTTCGGGCTGTCCGAAGGTTTCGGTGCGCGTTTAAAAATAGTTAAAAATACCGAAAAATTAGGGGGCTTTAATGAGGGGTTAATTAAGTAGTTAGTAACCCACTACAATGATTTGGACAGGTTTGGAAGTCCCGGAGAAGACGATTGACCCGGGAAGGCGTACGAAGCGCGTATAGAGGAAGCAGCGCGGACGGCCTGTGAGTGCACTTTCTTTCCGAAATCGATGCAAGCATAAATGTTTTATATATGTTTTAATATGTGTTTTGTGATGCCTTGAGTGCATTTTGATGTGTGTTTACGTATGGGCACGTACTTCGAGGTTTTTGGGTTTTATACTAGCTGATACGCGATTACGCTTTCGGCTTTCATGAAATGGTTATTAAAAGGTAAAACAGGGCATGGGACCCATATGGATTTGGTTTGGCTCGGGCATGAGACCCTATTGACGACCCGTAGGTCTGAATCGTTTTAGCGACGGGAGCTGTGTGCACGGAAGAATTCGAGGAAGGTTCCAACATGTCAAATCATCTATTCGAGGTAACGAACATTTTTTGACTGGTTTCGAGTGGATCAAAATTGTCTCGATTTAGTTCGGACTGTCCGAAGGTTTCGGTGCGCATTTAAAAATAGTTAAAAATCCCGAAAAATTAGGGCGCTTTAGTGAGGGGTTAATTAAGTAGTTAGTAACCCTCTACAGTGATTTGGACAGGTTTGGAAGTCCCGGAGACGCCGATTGACACCGGAAGGTGTACGACGCGCGTATCGAGGAAGTAGCGCGGACGGTCTGTGAGTCCACTTTCTTTCCGAAATCAATGCAAGCATAAATGTTTTATATATGTTTGAACATGTGTTTTGTGATGCCTTGAGTGCATTTTGGTGTGTGTTTACGTATGGGCACGTACTTCGAGGTTTTCGGGTTTTACACTAGCTGATACGCGATTACGCTTTCAGTTTTCATGAAATGTTTATTAAAAAGTAAAACCGAACATGGGACCCATTTGGATTTGGTTTGGCTTTGGCATGAGACTATTGACGTCCCGTAGGTCTGAGTCGTGGTCGCGACGGGTGCTGTGTGCACGGAAGAATTCGAGGAAGGTTCCAACATGTCAAATCATGTATTCGATGTAACGAACATTTTGGGACTGGTTTCGAGTGGATCGGACATCGTCTCGATATAGTTCTGGCTGTCCGAAGGTTTCGGTGCGCATTTAAAAAAAGTTAAAATCCCAAAAAATTAGGGGGCTTTAGTGAGGGGTTAATTAAGTAGTTAGTAACCCTCTACAGTGATTTGGGCAGGTTTGGAATTCCTGGAGACGACGATTGACCCGGGAAGGCGTACGACGAGCATATCGACGCAGCAGCACGGACGGTCTGTGAGTGGACTTTCTTTCATAAATCGATGCAAGCATAAATGTTTTATATATGTTTTAATATGTGTTTTGTGATGCCTTGAGTGCATTTTGGTGTGTGTTTACGTATGGGCACGTACTTCAAGGTTTTCTGGTTTTATACTAGCTGATATGCGATTACGCTTTCGGTTTTCATGAAATGGTTATTAAAAGGTAAAACCGGGCATGGGACCCATTTGGATTTGGTTTGGCTAGGCCATGAGACAATATTGACGACCCATAGGTCTAAGACATTTTCGCGACGGGTGCTGTGTGCACGGAAGAATTCGAGGAAGGTTCCAACATGTCAAATCGTCTATTCGAAGTAACGAACATTTTCGGACTTGTATCGAGTGTATCGGACATCGTCTCGATTTTGTTCGGGCTGTCAGAAGGTTTCGGTCCGCATTTAAAAATAGTTAAAAATCCCGAAAAATTAGGGGGACTTTAGTGAGGGGTTAATTAAGTAGTTGGTAACCCTCAACAGTGATTTGGACAGGTTTGGAAGTCCCGGAGACGACGATTGACCCGGGAAGGCGTACGACGCGCGTATCGAGGAAGCAGCACGGACGGTCTGTGAGTGCACTTTCTTTCCGAAATCGATGCAAGTATAAATGTTTTATATATGTTTTAATATGTGTTTTGTGATGCCTTGAGTGCATTTTGGTGTGTGTTTACGTATGGGCACGTACTTCGAGGTTTTCGGGTTTTAAACTAGCTGATACGCAATTACGCTTTTGGTTTTCATGAAATGGTTATTAAAAGGTAAAACCGAACATGGGACCCATTTGGATTTGGTTTGGCTTTGGCATGAGACTCTATTGACGACCCGTAGGTCTGAGTCGTGGTCGCGACGCGTGCTGTGTGCACGGAAGAATTCGAGGAAGGTTCCAACATGTCAAATCATTTATTCGATGTAATGAACATTTTGGGACTGGTTTCGAGTGGATCAGACATCGTCTCGATATAGTTTGGGCTGTCCGAAGGTTTCGGTGCGCATTTAAAAATAACTAAAAATCCCAAACAATTAGGGGGCTTTAGTGAGGGGTTAATTAAGTAGTTAGTAACCCTCTACAGTAATTTGGACAGGTTAGGAATTCCCGGAGACGACGATTGACTCGGGAAGGCGTAAGAAGAGCATATCGACGCAGCAGCGCTGACGGTTTGTGAGTGGACTTTCTTTCTTAAATCGATGCAAGCATAAATGTTTTATATATGTTTTAATATGTATTTTGTGATGCCTTGAGTGCATTTTGGTGTGTGTTTACCTATGGGCACGTGCTTCGACGTTTTCGGATTTTATACTAGCTGATTCACGATTACGCTTTCGATTTTCATGAAATGGTTATTAAAATCTAAAACCGAACATGGGACCCATTTTGATTTGGTTTGGCTAGGGCATGAGACTCTATTGCCGACCCGTAGGTCTGAGTCGTGGTCGCGACGGGTGCTGTGTGCACAGAAGAACTCGAGGAAGGTTCTAACATGTCAAATCATCTATTCGATGTAACGAACATTTTGGGTCTGGTTTCGAGTGGATCGGACATCGTCTCGATATAGTTCGGGTTGTCCGAAGGTTTTGGTGCGCATTTAAAAATAGTTAAAAATACCGAAAAATTAGGGGGCTTTAATGAGGGGTTAATTAAGTAGTTAGTAACCCACTGCAATGATTTGGACAGGTTTGGAAGTCCCGGAGAAGACGATTGACCCGGGAAGGCGTACGAAGCTCGTATCGAGGAAGCAGCGCGGACGGCCTGTGATTGCACTTTCTTTCCGAAATCGAACCAAGCATAAATGTTTTATATATGTTTTAATATGTATTTTGTGATGCCTTGAGTGCATTTTGATGTGTGTTTACGTATGGGCACGTACTTCGAGGTTTTCGGGTTTTATACTAGCTGATACGCGATTACGCTTTCGGTTTTCATGAAATGGTTATTAAAAGGTAAAACAGGGCATGGGACCCATTTGGATTTGGTTTGGCTCGGGCATGAGACCCTATTGACGACCCGTAGGTCTGAGTCGTTTTAGCGACGGGAGATGTGTGCACGGAAGAATTCGAGGAAGGTTCCAACATGTCAAATCGTCTATTCGAAGTAAAGAACATTTTGGGATTGGTTTCGAGTGGATCGGACATCGTCTCGATTTTGTTCGGGCTGTCCGAAGGTTTCGGTACGCATTGAAAAATAGTTAAAATCCCGAAAAATTAGGGGGCTTTAGTGAGGGGTTAATTAAGTAGTTAGTAACCCTCTACAGTGATATCGACAGGCTTGGAAGTCCCGGAGACGACGATTGACCCGGGAAGGCGTACAACGCGCATATCGAGGAAGCAGCGCGGACGGTCTGTAAGTGGACTTTTTTTCAGAAATCGATGCAAGCATAAATGTTTTTTATATGTTTTAATATGTGTTTTGTGATGCCTTGAGTGCATTTTGGTGTGTGTTTAAGTAAGGGGACGTACTTCGAGGTTTTCGGGTTTTATACTAGCTGATACGCGATTACGCTTTCGATTGTCATGAAATGGTTATTAAAAGGTAAAACCGAACATGGGACCCAATTGGATTTGGTTTGGATAGGGCATGAGACTCTATTGACGACCCGTAGGTCTGAGTCGTGGTCGCGACGGGTGCTGTGTGCACGGAAGAATTTGAGGAAGGTTCCAACATGTCAAATCATCTATTCGATGTAACGAACATTTTGGGTCTGGTTTCGAGTGGATCGGACATCGTCTCGATATAGTTCGGGCTGTCCGAAGGTTTCGGTGCGCATTTAAAAATAGTTAAAAAACCCAAAAAATTAGGGGGCATTAGTGAGGGGTTAATTAAGTAGTTAGTAACCCTCTACAGTGATTTGGACAGGTTTGGGATTCCCGGAGACGACGATTGACCGGGGAAGGCGTACGACGAGCATTTCGACGCAGCAGCGCGGACGGTCTGTGAGTGGACTTTCTTTCTTAAATCGATGCAAGCATAAATGTTTTATATATGTTTTAATATGTGATTTGTGATGGCTTGAGTGCATTTTGGTGTGTGTTTACGTATGGGCACGTACTTCGAGGTTTTCGGGTTTTACACTAGCTGATACGCGATTACGCTTTCAGTTTTCATGAAATGTTTATTAAAAAGGAAAACCGAACATGGGACCCATTTGGATTTGGTTTGGCTTTGGCATGAGACTATTGACGTCCCGTAGGTCTGAGTCGTGGTCGCGACGGGTGCTGTGTGCACGGAAGAATTCGAGGAAGGTTCCAACATGTCAAATCATGTATTCGATGTAACGAACATTTTGGGACTGGTTTCGAGAGGATCGGACATCGCCTCGATATAGTTCGGGCTGTCCGAAGGTTTCGGTGCGCATTTAAAAATAGTTAAAATCCCAAAAAATTAGGGGGCTTTAGTGAGGGGTTAATTAAGTAGTTAGTAACCCTCTACAGTGATTTGGACAGGTTTGGAATTCCCGGAGACGACGATTGACCCGGGAAGGCGTACGACGAGCATATCGACTCAGCAGCACGGACGGTCTGTGAGTGGACTTTCTTTCTTAAATCGATGCAAGCATAAATGTTTTATATATGTTTTAATATGTGTTTTGTGATGCCTTGAGTGCATTTTGGTGTGTGTTTACGTATGGGCTCGTACTTCAAGGTTTTCTGGTTTTATACTAGCTGATAAGCGATTACGCTTTCGGTTTTCATGAAATGGTTATTAAAAGGTAAAACCGGGCATGGGACCCATTTGGATTTGGTTTGGCTAGGCCATGAGACAATATTGACGACCCATAGGTCTAAGACATTTTCGCGACGGGTGCTTTGTGCACGGAAGAATTCGAGGAAGGTTCCAACATGTCAAATCGTCTATTCGAAGTAACGAACATTTTCGGACTTGTATCGAGGGGATCGGACATCGTCTCGATTTTGTTCGGGCTGTCAGAAGGTTTCGGTCCGCATTTAAAAATAGTTAAAAATCCCGAAAAATTAGGGGGACTTTAGTGAGGGGTTAATTAAGTAGTTGGTAACCCTCAACAGTGATTTGGACAGGTTTGGAAGTCCCGGAGACGACGATTGACCCAGGAAGGCGTACGACGCGCGTATCGAGGAAGCAGCACGGACGGTCTGTGAGTGCACTTTCTTTCCGAAATCGATGCAAGTATAAATGTTTTATATATGTTTTAATATGTGTTTTGTGATGCCTTGAGTGCATTTTGGTGTGTGTTTACGTATGGGCACGTACTTCGAGGTTTTCGGGTTTTAAACTAGCTGATACGCAATTACGCTTTTGGTTTTCATGAAATGGTTATTAAAAGGTAAAACCGAACATGGGACCCATTTGGATTTGGTTTGGCTTTGGCATGAGACTCTATTGACGACCCGTAGGTCTGAGTCGTGGTCGCGACGGGTGCTGTGTGCACGGAAGAATTCGAGGAAGGTTCCAACATGTCAAATCATTTATTCGATGTAATGAACATTTTGGGACTGGTTTCGAGTGGATCAGACATCGTCTCAATATAGTTCGGGCTGTCCGAAGGTTTCGGTGCGCATTTAAAAATAGTTAAAAATCCCAAACAATTAGGGGGCTTTAGTGAGGGGTTAATTAAGTAGTTAGTAACCCTCTACAGTAATTTGGACAGGTTAGGAATTCCCGGAGACGACGATTGACTCGGGAAGGCGTACGACGAGCATATCGACGCAGCAGCGCTGACGGTCTGTGAGTGGACTTTCTTTCTTAAATCGATGCAAGCATAAATGTTTTATATATGTTTTAATATGTGTTATGTGATGCCTTGAGTGCATTTTGGTGTGTGTTTACGTATGGGCACGTGCTTCGACGTTTTCGGATTTTATACTAGCTGATTCACGATTACGCTTTCGATTTTCATGAAATGGTTATTAAAATCTAAAACCGAACATGGGACCCATTTGGATTTGGTTTGGCTAGGGCATGAGACTCTATTGACGACTCGTAGGTCTGAGTCGTGGTCGCGACGGGTGCTGTGTGCACAGAAGAACTCGAGGAAGGTTCTAACATGTCAAATCATCTATTCGATGTAACGAACATTTTGGGTCTGGTTTCGAGTGGATCGGACATCGTCTCGATATAGTTCGGGTTGTCCGAAGGTTTCGGCGCGCATTTAAAAATAGTTAAAAATACCGAAAAATTAGGGGGCTTTAATGAGGGGTTAATTAAGTAGTTAGTAACCCACTGCAATGATTTGGACAGGTTTGGAAGTCCCGGAGAAGACGATTGACCTGGGAAGGCGTACGAAGCTCGTATCGCGGAAGCAGCGCGGACGGCCTGTGAGTGCACTTTCTTTCCGAAATCGAACCAAGCATAAATGTTTTATATATGTTTTAATATGTATTTTGTGATGCCTTGAGTGCATTTTGATGTGTGTTTACGTATGGGCACGTACTTCGAGGTTTTCGGGTTTTATACTAGCTGATACGCGATTACGCTTTCGGTTTTCATGAAATGGTTATTAAAAGGTAAAACAGGGCATGGGACCCATTTGGATTTGGTTTGGCTCGGGCATGAGACCCTATTGACGACCCGTAGGTCTGAGTCGTTTTCGCGACGGGAGATGTGTGCACGGAAGAATTCGAGGAAGGTTCCAACATGTCAAATCGTCTATTCGAAGTAAAGAACATTTTGGGATTGGTTTCGAGTGGATCGGACATCGTCTCGATTTTGTTCGGGCTGTCCGAAGGTTTCGGTACGCATTTAAAAAAAGTTAAAAATCCTGAAAAATTAGGGGGCTTTAGTGAGGGGTTAATTAAGTAGTAAGTAACCCTCTACAGTGATATCGACAGGCTTGGAAGTCCCGGAGACGACGATTGACCCGGGAAGGCGTACGACGCGCGTATCGAGGAAGCAGCGCGGATGTTCTGTGAGTGGACTTTTTTTCAGAAATCGATGCAAGCATAAATGTTTTTTATATGTTTTAATATGTGTTTTGTGATGCCTTGAGTGCATTTTGGTGTGTGTTTAAGTATGAGGACGTACTTCGAGGTTTTCAGATTTTATACTAGCTGATACGCGATTACGCTTTCGATTGTCATGAAATGGTTATTAAAAGGTAAAACCGAACATGGGACCCATTTGGATTTGGTTTGGCTAGGGCATGAGACTCTATTGACGACCCGTAGGTCTGAGTCGTGGTCGCGACGGGTGCTGTGTGCACGGAAGAATTTGAGGAAGGTTCCAACATGTCAAATCATCTATTCGATGTAACGAACATTTTGGGTCTGGTTTCGAGTGGATCGGACATCGTCTCGATATAGTTCGGGCTGTCCGAAGGTTTCGGTGCGCATTTAAAAATAGTTAAAAATACCGAAAATTTATGGGGCTTTAATGAGGGGTTAATTAAGTAGTTAGTAACCCACTACAATGATTTGGACAGGTTTGGAAGTCCCGGAGAAGACGATTGACCCGGAAAGGCGTACAAAGCGTGTATCGAGGAAGCAGCGCGAACGGCCTGTGAGTGCACTTTCTTTCCGAAATCGATGCAAGCATAAATGTTTTATATATGTTTTAATATGTGTTTTGTGATGCCTTGAGTGCATTTTGATGTGTGTTTACGTATGGGCACGTACTTCGAGGTTTTGGGGTTTTATACTAGCTGATACGCGATTACGCTTTCGGTTTTCATGAAATGGTAATTAAAAGGTAAAACAGGGCATGGGACCCATTTGGATTTGGTTTGGCTCGGGCATGAGACCCTATTGACGACCCGTAGGTATGAATCGTTTTAGCGACGGGAGCTGTGTGCACGGAAGAATTCGAGGAAGGTTCCAACATGTCAAATCATCTATTCAAGGTAACGAAGATTTTTTGACTGGTTTCGAGTGGATCGAAATTGTCTCGATTTAGTTCGGGCTGTCCGAAGGTTTCGGTGCGCATTTAAAAATAGTTAAAAATACCGAAAATTTATGGGGCTTTAATGAGGGGTTAATTAAGTAGTTAGTAACCCACTACAATGATTTGGACAGGTTTGGAAGTGCCGGAGAAGACGATTGACCTGGGAAGGCGTACAAAGCGCGTATCGAGGAAGCAGCGCGAACGGCCTGTGAGTGCACTTTCTTTCCGAAATCGATGCAAGCATAAATGTTTTATATATGTTTTAATATGTGTTTTGTGATGCCTTGAGTGCATTTTGATGTGTGTTTACGTATGGGCACGTACTTCGAGGTTTTGGGGTTTTATACTAGCTGATACGCGATTACGCTTTCGATTTTCATGAAATGGGTATTAAAAGGTAAAACCGGGCATGGGACCCATTTGGATTTGGTTTGGCTCGGGCATGAGACCCTATTGACGACACGTAGGTCTGAGTCATTTTCGCGACGGGTGCTGTGTGCACGGAAGAATTCGAGGAAGGTTCCAACATGTCAAATCATCTATTCGAAGTAACGAACATTTTGGGACTGGTTTCGAGTGGATCGGACATCATCTCGATTTACTTCGCGGTGTCCGAAGGTTTTGGTGCGCATTTAAAAATAGTTAAAAATCCGGAAAAATTAGGGGGCTTTAGTGAGGGGTTAATTAAGTAGTTAGTAACCCTCTACAATGGTTTGGACATGTTTGGAAGTCCCGGAGACGACGATTGACAAGGGAAGGCGTACGACGCGCGTATCGAGGAAGCAGCGCGGACGGTCTGTGAGTGCACTTTCTTTCCGAAATCGATGCAAGCATAAATGTTTTATCTATGTTTTAATATGTGTTTTATGATGCCTTGAGTGCATTTTGGTGTGTCTTTACGTATGGGCACGTACTTCGAGGTTTTCGGGTTTTATACTAGCTGATACGCAATTACGCTTTCGGTTTTCATGAAATGGTTATTAAAAGGTAACATCGGGCATGGGACCCATTTGGATTAGGTTGGCTCGGGCATGAGACCTTATTGACGACCCGTAGGTTTGAGTCGTTTTCGCGACCGGTGCTGTGTGCACGGAAGAATTCGAGGAAGGTTCCAACATGTCAAATCATCTATTCGAAGTAACGAACATTTTGGGACTGATTTCGAGTGGATCAGACAACGTCTCGATCTAGTTAGGGCTGTCTGAAGGTTTCGGTGCACATTTAAAAATAGTTAAAAATCGTGAAAAATTAGGGGGCTTTAGTGAGGGGTTAATTAAGTAGTTAGTAACCCTCTACAGTGATTTGGACAGGTTTGGAAGTCCCGGAGACGATGATTGACCCGGGAAGGCGTACTACGCGCGTATCGAAGAAGCAGCGCGGACGGTCTGTGAGTGGACTTTCTTTCCGAAATCGATGTAAGCATAAATGTTTTATATATGTTTTACTTTGTGTTTTGTGATGCCTTGAGTGCATTTTGGTGTGTGTTTACGTATGGGCATGTACTTCGAGGTTTTCAGGTTTTATTTAGCTGATACGCGATTACGCTTTCGGTTTTCATGAAGTGGTTATTAAAAGGTAAAACCGGGCATGTGACCCATTTGGATTTGGTTTGGCTAGGGCATGAGACTCTATTGACGACCCGTAGGTCTGAGTCGTGGTTGCGACGGGTGCTGAGTGCACGGAAGAATTCGACGAAGGTTCCAGCATGTCAAATCATCTATTCGAAGTAACGAATATTTTGGGTCGGGTTTCGAGTCGATCGGACATCATCTCGATTTAGTTCGCGGTGTTCGAAGGTTTTGGTTCGCATTTAAAAATAGTTAAAAATTCGGAAAAATTAGGGGGTTTTATATATGTTTTAATATGTGTTTTGTGATGCCTTAAGTGCATTTTGGTGTGTGTTTACGTATGGGCACGTACTTCGAGGATTTTGGGTTTTATACTAGCTGAAACGCGATTAGGCTTTCGGTTTTCATGAAATGGTTATTAAAAGGTAAAACCAGACATGGGACCCATTTGGATTTGGTTGGCTAGGGCATGAGACTCTATTGACGACCTGTAGGTCTGAGTCGTGGTCGCGACGGGTGCTGTATGCACGGAAGAATTCGAGGAAGGTTCCAACATGTCAAATCATCTATTCGAAGTAACGAACATTTTGGGACTGGTTTCAAGTGGATCGGACATCATCTCGATTTAATTCGGGCTGTCGGAGGCTTCGGTGTGCATTTAAGAATAGTTAAAAATCCCAAAAAATTAGGGGGCTTTAGTGAGGCGTTAATTAAGTAGTTAGTAACCCTATACAATGATTTGGACAGGTTTGGAAGTCCCGGAGACGACGATTGAAAAGGGAAGGCGTACGATGCGCGTATCGAGGAAGCAGCGCGGACGGTCTGTGAGTGCACTTTCTTTCCGAAATCGATGTAAGCATAAATGTTTTATATATGTTTTACTATGTGTTTTGTGATGCCTTGAGTGCATTTTGGTGTGTGTTTACATATGGGCTCGTACTTCGAGGTTTTCGGGTTTTATACTAGCTGATACGCGATTACGCTTTCGGTTTTCATGAAATGGTTATTAAAAGGTAAAACCGGACATGGGACCTATTTTGATTTGGTTTTCGGGTTTTATACTAGCTGAGTCGTGGTTGCGACGGGTGCGGTGTGCACGGAAGAATTCGAGGAAGGTTCCAACATGCCAAATCATCTATTCGATGTAACGAACATTTTGGGACATGTTTCGAGCGGATCGGACAACGTCTCGATATAGTTCGGGCTGTCCGAAGGTTTTGGTGCGCATTTGAAAATAGTTAAAAATCCCAAAAAATTAGGGGGCTTTAGTGAGGGGTTAATTAAGTAGTTAGTAACCCTCTACAGTGATTTGGACAGGTTTGGAAGTCCCGGAGACGACGATTGACCAGAGAAGGCGTACGGCGCGCGTATCGAGGCAGCATCGCAGAGGGTCTGTGAGTGGACTTTCTTTCCGAAATCGATGCAAGCATAAATGTTTTATCTATGTTTTAATATGTGTTTTGTGATGCCTTGAGTGCATTTTGGTTTGTGTTTACGTATGGGCACGTACTTCAAAGTTTTCGGGTTTTATACTAGCTGATACGCGATTACGCTTTCGGTTTTCATGAAATGGTTATTAAAAGGTAAAATCGGGCATGGGACCCATTTGGATTACGTTCGGCTCAGGCATGAGACCATATTGACGACCCGTAGGTCTGAGTCGTTTTCGCGACCAGTGCTTTGTCCACGGAAGAATTCGAGGAAGGTTCCAACATGTCAAATCATCTATTCGATGTAACGAACATTTTGGGACTGCTTTCGAGTGGATCAGACATCGTCTCGATCTAGTTCGGGCCGTCCGAAGGTTTCGGTGCACATTTAAAAATAGTTAAAAATCCGAAGAAATTAGGGGGCTTTAGTGAGGGGTTAATTAAGTAGTTAGTAAAGCTCTACAGTGATTTGGACAGGTTTGGAAATCCCGGAGACGACGATTGACGTGGGAAGGCATACGGCGGGCGTATCGAGGTACCAGCGCGGAGGGTCTATGAGTGGACTTTCTTTCCGAAATTGAAGCAAGCATAAGTGTTTTATATATGTTTTAATATGTGTTTTTTGATGCCTTGAGTGCATTTTGGTGTGTGTTTATGTATGCGCACGTACTTCGAGGTTTTCGGGGTTTATACTAGCTGATACGCGATTACGCTTTCGGTTTTCATGAAATGATTATTAAAGGTAAAACCGAGAATGGGACCCATTTGTATTAGGTTTGGCTCGGGCATGAGACCCTATTGACGACCCGTAGGTCTGAGTCGTTTTCGCGACAGGTGATGTTTGTCCGGAAGAATTCGTGGAAGGTTCCAACATGTCAAATCATCTATTCGAAGTAACGAACATTTTGGGACTGGTTTCGAGGGGATCGTACATCGTCTTGATCTAGTTCGGGCTGTCCGAAGGTTTCGGTGCGCATTTAAAAATAGTTAAAAATCCCAAAAAATTAGGGGACTTTATTAAGGGGTTAATTAAGTAGTTAGTAACCCTCTACAGTGATTTGGACAGGTTTGAAAGTCCCGGAGACGACGATTGACCCGGGAAGGCGTACGACGCGCGTATCGAGGTACCAGCGCGGACGGTCTGTGAGTGCACTTTCTTTCCGAAATCGATGCAAGCATAAATGTTTTATATATGTTTTAATATGTGTTTTGTGATCCCTTGAGTGCATTTTGGTGTGTGTTTACGTATGAGCACGTACTTTGAGGTTTTCGGGTTTTATACTAGCTGATACGCGGTTACGCTTTCGGTTTTCATGAAGTGGTTATTAAAAGGTAAAACCGGGCATGGGACCCATTTGGATTTGGTTTGGCTCGGGCATGAGACCCTATTGACGACCCGTAGGTCTGAGTCGTTTTCGCGACGGGAGATGTGTGCACGGAAGACTTCGAGGAAGGTTCCAACATGTCAAATCGTCTATTCGAAGTAAAGAACATTTTGGGATAGGTTTCGAGTGGATCGGACATCGTCTCGATTTTGTTCGGGCTGTCCGAAGGTTTCGGTACGCATTTAAAAATAGTTAAAAATCCCGAAAAATTAGGGGGCTTTAGTGAGGGGTTAATTAAGTAGTTAGTAACCCTCTACAGTGATATCGACAGGCTTGGAAGTCCCGGAGACGACGATTGACCCGGGAAGGCGTACGACGCGCGTATCGAGGAAGCAGCGCGGACGTTCTGTGAGTGGACTTTTTTTCAGAAATCGATGCAAGCATAAATGTTTTTTATATGTTTTAATATGTGTTTTGTGATGCCTTGAGTGCATTTTGGTGTGTGTTTAAGTATGGGGACGTACTTCGAGGTTTTCGGATTTTATACTAGCTGATACGCGATTACGCTTTCGATTGTCATGAAATGGTTATTAAAAGGTAAAACCGAACATGGGACCCATTTGGATTTGGTTTGGCTAGGGCATGAGACTCTATTGACGACCCGTAGGTCTGAGTCGTGGTCGCGACGGGCGCTGTGTGCACGGAAGAATTTGAGGAAGGTTCCAACATGTCAAATCATCTATTCGATGTAACGAACATTTTGGGTCTGGTTTCGAGTGGATCGGACATCGTCTCGATATAGTTCGGGCTGTCCGAAGGTTTCGGTGCGCATTTAAAAATAGTTAAAAATACCGAAAATTTATGGGGCTTTAATGAGTGGTTAATTAAGTAGTTAGTAACCCACTACAATGATTTGGACAGGTTTGGAAGTCCCGGAGAAGACGATTGACCCGGGAAGGCGTACAAAGCGCGTATCGAGGAAGCAGCGCGAACGGCCTGTGAGTGCACTTTCTTTCGGAAATCGATGCAAGCATAAATGTTTTATATATGTTTTAATATGTGTTTTGTGATGCCTTGAGTGCATTTTGATGTGTGTTTACGTATGGGCACGTACTTCGAGGTTTTGGGGTTTTATACTAGCTGATACGCGATTACGCTTTCGGTTTTCATGAAATGGTAATTAAAAGGTAAAACAGGGCATGGGACCCATTTGGATTTGGTTTGGCTCGGGCATGAGACCCTATTGACGACCCGTAGGTATGAATCGTTTTAGCGACGGGAGTTGTGTGCACGGAAGAATTCGAGGAAGGTTCCAACATGTCAAATCATCTATTCAAGGTAACGAAGATTTTTTGACTGGTTTCGAGTGGATCGAAATTGTCTCGATTTAGTTCGGGCTGTCCGAAGGTTTCGGTGCGCATTTAAAAATTGTTAAAAATACCGAAAATTTATGGGGTTTTAATGAGGGGTTAATTAAGTAGTTAGTAACCCTCTACAATGATTTGGACAGGTTTGGAAGTGCCGGAGAAGACGATTGACCCCGGAAGGCGTACAAAGCGCGTATCGAGGAAGCAGCGCCAACGGCCTGTGAGTGCACTTTCTTTCCGAAATCGATGCAAGCATAAATGTTTTATATATGTTTTAATATGTGTTTTGTGATGCCTTGAGTGCATTTTGATGTGTGTTTACGTATGGGCACGTACTTCGAGGTTTTGGGGTTTTATACTAGCTGATACGCGATTACGCTTTCGATTTTCATGAAATGGGTATTAAAAGGTAAAACCGGGCATGGGACCCATTTGGATTTGGTTTGGCTCGGGCATGAGACCCTATTGACGACACGTAGGTCTGAGTCATTTTCGCGACGGGTGCTGTGTGCACGGAAGAATTCGAGGAAGGTTCCAACATGTCAAATCATCTATTCGAAGTAACGAACATTTTGGGACTGGTTTCGAGTGGATCGGACATCATCTCGATTTACTTCGCGGTGTCCGAAGGTTTTGGTGCGCATTTAAAAATAGTTAAAAATCCGGAAAAATTAGGGGGCTTTAGTGAGGGGTTAATTAAGTAGTTAGTAACCCTCTACAATGGTTTGGACATGTTTGGAAGTCCCGGAGACGACGATTGACAAGGGAAGGCGTACGACGCGCGTATCGAGGAAGCAGCGCGGACGGTCTGTGAGTGCACTTTCTTTCCGAAATCGATGCAAGCATAAATGTTTTATCTATGTTTTAATATGTGTTTTATGATGCCTTGAGTGCATTTTGGTGTGTCTTTACGTATGGGCACGTACTTCGAGGTTTTCGGGTTTTATACTAGCTGATACGCAATTACGCTTTCGGTTTTCATGAAATGGTTATTAAAAGGTAACATCGGGCATGGGACCCATTTGGATTAGGTTGGCTCGGGCATGAGACCTTATTGACGACCCGTAGGTTTGAGTCGTTTTCGCGACCGGTGCTGTGTGCACGGAAGAATTCGAGGAAGGTTCCAACATGTCAAATCATCTATTCGAAGTAACGAACATTTTGGGACTGATTTCGAGTGGATCAGACAACGTCTCGATCTAGTTAGGGCTGTCTGAAGGTTTCGGTGCACATTTAAAAATATTTAAAAATCGTGAAAAATTAGGGGGCTTTAGTGAGGGGTTAATTAAGTAGTTAGTAACCCTCTACAGTGATTTGGACAGGTTTGGAAGTCCCGGAGACGATGATTGACCCGGGAAGGCGTACTACGCGCGTATCGAGGAAGCAGCGCGGACGGTCTGTGAGTGGACTTTCTTTCCGAAATCGATGTAAGCATAAATGTTTTATATATGTTTTACTTTGTGTTTTGTGATGCCTTGCGTGCATTTTGGTGTGTGTTTACGTATGGGCATGTACTTCGAGGTTTTCAGGTTTTATTTAGCTGATACGCGATTACGCTTTCGGTTTTCATGAAGTGGTTATTAAAAGGTAAAACCGGGCATGTGACCCATTTGGATTTGGTTTGGCTAGGGCATGAGACTCTATTGACGACCCGTAGGTCTGAGTCGGGGTCGCGACGGGTGCTGAGTGCACGGAAGAATTCGACGAAGGTTCCAGCATGTCAAATCATCTATTCGAAGTATCGAATATTTTGGGTCGGGTTTCGAGTCGATCGGACATCATCTCGATTTAGTTCGCGGTGTTCGAAGGTTTTGGTTCACATTTAAAAATAGTTAAAAATTGGGAAAAATTAGGGGGTTTTATATATGTTTTAATATGTGTTTTGTGATGCCTTAAGTGCATTTTGGTGTGTGTTTACGTATGGGCACGTACTTCGAGGATTTTGGGTTTTATACTAGCTGAAACGCGATTAGGCTTTCGGTTTTCATGAAATGGTTATTAAAAGGTAAAACCAGACATGGGACCCATTTGGATTTGGTTGGCTAGGGCATGAGACTCTATTGACGACCTGTAGGTCTGAGTCGTGGTCGCGACAGGTGCTGTATGCACGGAAGAATTCGAGGAAGGTTCCAACATGTCAAATCATCTATTCGAAGTAACGAACATTTTGGGACTGGTTTCAAGTGGATCGGACATCATCTCGATTTAATTCGGGCTTTCGGAGGCTTCGGTGTGCATTTAAGAATAGTTAAAAATCCCAAAAAATTAGGGGGCTTTAGTGAGGCGTTAATTAAGTAGTTAGTAACCCTATACAATGATTTGGACAGGTTTGGAAGTCCCGGAGACGACGATTGAAAAGGGAAGGCGTACGACGCGCGTATCGAGGAAGCAGCGCGGACGGTCTCTGAGTGCACTTTCTTTCCGAAATCGATGTAAGCATAAATGTTTTATATATGTTTTACTATGTGTTTTGTGATGCCTTGAGTGCATTTTGGTGTGTGTTTACATATGGGCTCGTACTTCGAGGTTTTCGGGTTTTATACTAGCTGATACGCGATTACGCTTTCGGTTTTCATGAAATGGTTATTAAAAGGTAAAACCGGACATGGGACCTATTTGGATTTGGTTTTCGGGTTTTATACTAGCTGAGTCGTGGTTGCGACGGGTGCTGTGTGCACGGAAGAATTCGAGGAAGGTTCCAACATGCCAAATCATCTATTCGATGTAACGAACATTTTGGGACATGTTTCGAGCGGATCGGACAACGTCTCGATATAGTTCGGGCTGTCCGAAGGTTTTGGTGCGCATTTGAAAATAGTTAAAAATCCCAAAAAATTAGGGGGCTTTAGTGAGGGGTTAATTAAGTAGTTAGTAACCCTCTACAGTGATTTGGATAGGTTTGGAAGTCCCGGAGATGACGATTGACCAGAGAAGGCGTACGGCGCGCGTATCGAGGCAGCAGCGCAGAGGGTCTGTGAGTGGACTTTCTTTCCGAAATCGATGCAAGCATAAATGTTTTATCTATGTTTTAATATGTGTTTTGTGATGCCTTGAGTGCATTTTGGTTTGTGTTTACGTATGGGCACGTACTTCGAAGTTTTCGGGTTTTATACTAGCTGATACGCGATTACGCTTTCGGTTTTCATGAAATGGTTATTAAAAGGTAAAATCGGGCATGGGACCCATTTGGATTACGTTCGGCTCAGGCATGAGACCATATTGACGACCCGTAGGTCTGAGTCGTTTTCGCGACCAGTGCTTTGTCCACGGAAGAATTCGAGGAAGGTTCCAACATGTCAAATCATCTATTCGATGTAACGAACATTTTGGGACTGCTTTCGAGTGGATCAGACATCGTCTCGATCTAGTTCGGGCCGTCCGAAGGTTTCGGTGCACATTTAAAAATAGTTAAAAATCCGAAGAAATTAGGGGGCTTTAGTGAGTGGTTAATTAAGTAGCTAGTAAAGCTCTACAGTGATTTGGACAGGTTTGGAAGTCCCGGAGACGACGATTGACGTGGGAAGGCATACGGCGTGCGTATCGAGGTACCAGCGCGGAGGGTCTATGAGTGGACTTTCTTTCCGAAATTGAAGCAAGCATAAGTGTTTTATATATGTTTTAATATGTGTTTTTTGATGCCTTGAGTGCATTTTGGTGTGTGTTTATGTATGCGCACGTACTTCGAGGTTTTCGGGGTTTATACTAGCTGATACGCGATTACGCTTTCGGTTTTCATGAAATGATTATTAAAGGTAAAACCGAGAATGGGACCCATTTGTATTAGGTTTGGCTCGGGCATGAGACCCTATTGACGACCCGTAGGTCTGAGTCGTTTTCGCGACAGGTGATGTTTGTCCGGAAGAATTCGTGGAAGGTTCCAACATGTCAAATCATCTATTCAAAGTAACGAACATTTTGGGACTGGTTTCGAGGGGATCGTACATCGTCTTGATCTAGTTCGGGCTGTCCGAAGGTTTCGGTGCGCATTTAAAAATAGTTAAAAATCCCAAAAAATTAGGGGACTTTATTAAGGGGTTAATTAAGTAGTTAGTAACCCTCTACAGTGATTTGGACAGGTTTGAAAGTCCCGGAGACGACGATTGACTCGGGAAGGCGTACGACGCGCGTATCGAGGTACCAGCGCGGACGGTCTGTGAGTGCACTTTCTTTCCGAAATCGATGCAAGCATAAATGTTTTATATATGTTTTAATATGTGTTTTGTGATCCCTTGAGTGCATTTTGGTGTGTGTTTACGTATGAGCACGTACTTTGAGGTTTTCGGGTTTTATACTAGCTGATACGCGGTTACGCTTTCGGTTTTCATGAAGTGGTTATTAAAAGGTAAAACCGGGCATGGGACCCATTTGGATTTGGTTTGGCTAGGGCATGAGACTCTATTGACGACCCGTAGGTCTGAGTCGTGGTCGCGACGGGTGCTGTGTGCACGGAAGAATTCGAGGAAGGCTCCAACATGTCAAATCATCTTTTCGAAGTAACGAACATTTTGGGACTGGTTTCGAGTGGATCAGACATCATCTCGATTTAGTTCGCGGTGTCCGAAGGTTTCGGTGCGCATTTAAAAATAGTTAAAAATCCGGAAAATTAGGGGGCTTTAGTGAGGAGTGAATTAAGTAGTTAGTAATGCTCTACAGTGATTTGGACAGGTTTGGAAGTCCCGGAGACGACGATTGACACGGGATGGCGTACGACGCGCGTATCGAGGAAGCAGCGCGGACGATCTGTGAGTGCACTTTCTTTCCGAAGCCGATGTAAGGATAAATGTTTTATATATGTTTTAATATGTGATTTGTGATGCCTTGAGTGCATTTTGATGCGTGTTTACGTATGGGCACATACTTCGAGGTTTTTGGGTTTTATACTAGCTGATACGCGATTACGCTTTCGGTTTTCATGAAATGGTTATTAAAAGGTAAAATCGGACATGGGACCCATTTGGATTTGGTTGGCTAGGGCATGAGACTCTATTGACGACCCGTAGGTCTGAGTCGTGGTCGCGACGGTTGCTGTATGCACGGAAGAATTCGAGGAAGGTTCCAATATGTCAATTCATCTATTCGAAGAAAGGAACATTTTGGGACTGGTTTCCAGTGGACCGGATATCATCTCGATTTAGTTCGGGTTGTTCGAGGTTTCGGTGCGCATTTAAAAATAGTTAAAAATCCCGAAAAATTAGGGGGCTTTAGTGAGGGGTTAATTAAGTAGCTAGTAACCCTCTACAATGATTTGGACAGGTTTGGAAGTCCCGGAGACGACGATTGGCACGTGAAGGCGTACGGCTCGCGTATCGAGGAAGCAGCGCGGACGGTCTGTGAGTGCACTTTCTTTCCGAAATCGATGTAAGCATAAATGTTTTATATATGTTTTAATATGTGTTTTGTGATGCCTTGAGCGCATTTTGGTGTGTGTTTACGTATGGGCACGTACTTCGAGGTTTTTGGGTTTTATACTAGCTTATACGCGATTACGCTTTCGGTTTTCATGAAATGGTTATTAAAAGGTAAAACCGGACATGGGACCCATTTGGATTTGTTTTTGCTAGGGCATGAGACTCTATTGACGACCCGTAGGTTTAAGTCGTGGTCGCGACGGGTGCTGTGTGCACGGAAGAATTCGAGGAAGGTTCTAACATGTCAACTCATCTATTTGATGTAAAGAACGTTTTGGGACTGGTTTCAAGTGGATCGGACATCATCTCGATTTAGTTCGGGCTATCAGAAGGTTTCGGTGCGCATTTAAAAATAGATAAAAATCCCGAAAAATTAGGGGTCTTTAGTGAGGGGCTAATTAAGTAGTTAGTAACCCTCTAACTTGATTTGGACAGGTTTGGAAGTCCCGGGGACGACGATTGACCCGGGAAGGCGTACGACGCGCGTATCGAGGAAGCAGCGCAGACGGTCTGTGAGTGGACTTTCTTTCCGAAATCGATGCAAGCATAAATGTTTTATATATGTTTTAATATGTGTCTTGTGATGCCTTGATTGCGTTTTGGTGTGTGTTTACGTATGCACACGTACTTCGAGCTTTTCGTGTTTTATACTAGCTGATACGCGATTACGCTTTCGGTTTTCATGAAATGGTTATTAAAAGGTAAAACCGGGAATAGGACCCATTTGGATTAGGTTTGGCTCGGGCAAGAGACCCTATTGACGACCCGTAGGTCTGAGTCGTTTTCGCGACGGGTGCTGTGTGCTCGGAAAAATTCGAGGAAGGTTCCAACATGTCAAATCATCTATTCGAAGTAACGAACATTTTGGGACTGGTTTCGAGGGGATCAGACATCGTCTTGATCTAGTTCGGGTTGTCCGAAGGTTTCGGTGCGCATTTAAAAATAGTTAAAAATCCCAAAAAAATTAGTGGACTTTAGTGAGGGGTTAATTAAGTAGTTAGTAACCCTCTAAAGTGATTTGGACAGGTTTGGAAGTCCCGGAGACGACGATTGACCCGGGAAGGCGTACGGCGCGCGTATCGAGGCAACAGCGCGGACGGTCTGTGAGTGGAGTTTCTTTCCGAAATCGATGCAAGCATAAATGTTCTATATATGTTTTAATATGTGTTTTGTGATGCCTTGAGTGCATTTTGGTGTGTGTTTACGTATGGGAACGTACTTCGTGGTTTTCTGGTTTTATACTAGCAGATACGCAATTACGCTTTCGGTTTTCATGAAATGGTTATTAAAAGGTAAAATTGAACATGGGACCCATTTGGATTTGGTTTGGCTAGGGCATGAGACTCTATTGACGACCCGTTGGTCTGAGTCGTGGTCGCGACGGGTGCTGTGTGCACGGAAGAATTTGAGGAAGGTTCCAACATGTCAAATCGTCTATTCGAACTAACGAACATTTTGGGACTTGTTTCGAGTGGATCGGACATCGTCTAGATTTAGTTCGGGCTGTCCGAAGGTTTCGGTGCGCATTTAAAAATTGTTAAAAATCCCAAAAAATTAGGGGGCTTAGTAAGGGGTTAATTATGTAGTTAGTAACCCTCTACAGTGATTTGGACAGGTTTGGAAGTCCCGGAGACGACGATTGACCCGGGAAGGTGTACTGTGCGCGTATCGAGGCAGCAGCGCGGACAGTCTGTGAGTGGACTTTCTTTACGAAATCGATGCAAGCATAAATGTTTTATATATATTTTAATATGTGTTTTGTGATTCCTTGAGTAAATTTTGGTGTGTGTTTACGTATGGGCACGTACTTCGAGGTTTTCGGGTTTTATACTAGCTGATAAGCGATTACGCTTTCGGTTTTCATGAAATGGTTATTAAAAGGTAAAACTGGACATGGGACCCATTTGGATTTGGTTTGGCTAGGGCATGAGACTCTATTGACGACCCGTAGGTCTGACTCGTGGTCGCGACGGGTGCTGTGTGCACGGAAGAATTCGAGGAAGGTTCCAACATGTCAAACCATCTATTCGATGTAACGAACATTTTGGAATTGATTTCGAGTGGATCAGACATCGTCTCGATATAGTTCGGGCTGTCCGAATGTTTCGGTGCTCATTTAAAAATAGTTAAAAATCCCCAAAAATTAGGGGGCTTTAATGAGGGGTTAATTAAGTAGTTAGTAACCCTCTATAGTGATTTGGACAAGTTTGGAAGTCCCGGAGACTACGATTGACCCGGGAAGGCGTATGGCGCGCGTATCGAGGCAGCACCGCGGACGGTCTGTGATTGGACTTTCTTTCCGAAATCGATGCAAGCATAAATGTTTTAGATATTTTTTAATATGTGTTTTGTGATGTCTTGAGTGCATTTTGGTGTGTTTTTACGTATGGGCACGTACTTCGAGGTTTCCGGGTTTTATACTAGCTGATACACGATTACGCTTTCAGTTTTCATGAAATGGTTATTAAAAGGTAAAACCGTACATGGGACCCATTTGGATTTGGTTTAGCTAGGGCATGAGACTCTATTGACGACCCGTAGGTCTGAGTCGTGGTCGCGACGGGTGCTGTGGGAACGGAAGAATTCATGGAAGGTTCCAACAAGTCAAATCATCTATTCGATGTAACGAACATTTTGGGACTGGTTTCGAGTGGATCGGACATTGTCTCGATATAGTTTGGGCTGTCCGAAGGTTTCGGTGTGCATTTAAAAATAGTTAAAAATACCGAAAAATTAGGGGGCTTTAATGAGGGGTTAATTAAGTAGTTAGTAACCCTCTACAGTGATTTGGACAGGTTTGGAAGTCCCGGAGAAGACGATTGACCCGGGAAGGCGTACGATGCGCGTATCGAGGAAGCAGCACGGACGGTCTGTGAGTGCACTTTCTTTCCGAAATCGATGCAAGCATAAATGTTTTATATATGTTTTAATATGTGTTTTGTGATGCCTTGAGTGCATTTTGGTGTGTGTTTATGTATGGGCACGTACTTCAAGGTTTTTGGGTTTTATACTAGCTGAAACGCGATTAGGCTTTCGGTTTTCATGAAATGGTTATTAAAAGGTAAAATCGGACATGGGACCCATTTGGATTTGGTTGGCTAGGGCATGAGACTCTATTGACGACCCGTAGGTCTGAGTCGTGGTCGCGACGGGTGCTGTATGCACGGAAGAATTCGAGGAAGGTTCCAACATGTCAAATCATCTTTTCGAAGTAACGAACATTTTGGGACTGGTTTCGAGTGGATCAGACATCATCTCGATATAGTTCACGGTGTCCGAAGGTTTCGGTCCACATTTAAAAATAGTTAAAAATCCGGAAAATTAGGGGGCTTTAGTGAGGAGTGAATTAAGTAGTTAGTAATGCTCTACAGTGATTTGGACAGGTTTGGAAGTCCTGGAGACGACGATTGACACGAGATGGTGTATGACGCGCGTATCGAGGAAGCAGCGCGGACGGTCTGTGAGTGCACTTTCTTTCCGAAGTCGATGTAAGGATAAATGTTTTATATATGTTTTAATATGTGATTTGTGATGCCTTGAGTGCATTTTGATGCGTGTTTACGTATGGGCACATACTTCGAGGTTTTGGGTTTTATACTAGCTGATACGCGATTACGCTTTCGGTTTTCATGAAATGGTTATTAAAAGGTAAAATCGGACATGGGACCCATTTGGATTTGGTTGGCTAGGGCATGAGACTCTATTGACGACCAGTAGGTCTGAGTCGTGGTCGCAACAGTTGCTGTATCCACGGAAGAATTCGAGGAAGGTTCCAACATGTCAATTCATCTATTCGAAGAAAGGAACATTTTGGGACTGGTTTCAAGTGGAACGGATATCATCTCGATTTAGTTCGGGCTGTTCGAGGTTTTGGTGCGCAATTAAAATTAGTTAAAAATCCCGAAAAATTATGGGGCTTTAGTGAGGGGTTAATTAAGTAGTTAGTAACCCTCTACAAAGATTTGGACAGGTTTGGATGTCCCGGAGACGACGATTGGCACGGGAAGGCGTACGGCGCGCGTATCGAAGAAGCAGTGCGGACGGTCTGTGAGTGCACTTTCTTTGCGAAATCGATGCAAGCATAAAAGTTTTATATACGTTTTAATATGTGTCTTGTGATGCCTTGATTGCGTTTTGGTGTGTGTTTACGTATGCACACGTACTTCGAGGTTTTCGGGTTTTATACTAGCTGATACGCGATTACGCTTTCGGTTTTCATGAAATGGTTATTAAAAGGTAAAATCGGGAATAGGACCCATTTGGATTAGGTATGGCTCGGGCATGAGACCCTATTGACGACCCGTAGGTCTGAGTCGTTTTCGCGACGGGTGCTGTGTGCTCGGAAAAATTCGAGGAAGGTTCCAATATGTCAAATCATCTATTCGAAGTGGCGAAGATTTTAGGACTGGTTTCGAGGGGATCAGACATCGTCTTGATCTAATTCGGGTTGTCCGAAGGTTTCGGTGCGCATTTAAAAATAGTTAAAAATCCCAAAAAATTAGGGGACTTTAGTGAGGGGTTAATTAAGTAGTTAGTAACCCTCTAAAGTGATTTGGACAGGTTTGGAAGTCCCGGAGACGACGATTGACATGGGAAGGCGTACGACGCGCGTATCGAGGAAGCAGCGCGGACGGTCTGTGAGTGGACTTTCTTTCCGAAATCGATGCAAGCATAAATGTTTTATATATGTTTTAATATGTGTTTTGTGATGGCTTGAGTACATTTTGGTGTGTGTTTACGTATGGCTTGAGGAAGGTTCTAACATATCAACTCATCTATTCGATGTAACGAACGTTTTGGGACTGGTTTCGAGTGGATCGGACATCATCTCGATTTAGTTCGGGCTATCAGAAGGTTTCGGTGCGCATTTAAAAATAGTTAAAAATCCCAAAAAATTAGGGGACTTTAGTGAGGGGTTAATTAAGTAGTTAGTAACCCTCTAAATTGATTTGGACATGTTTGGAAGTCCTGGAGACGACGATTGACCCGGGAAGGCGTACGACGCGCGTATCGAGGAAGCAGCGCGGACGGTCTGTGAGTGGACTTTCTTTCCGAAATCGATGCAAGCATAAATGTTTTATATATGTTTTAATATGTGTCTTGTGATGCCTTGATTGCGTTTTGGTGTGTGTTTACGTATGCACACGTACTTCGAGGTTTTCGGGTTTTATACTAGCTGATACGCGATTACGCTTTCGGTTTTCATGAAATGGTTGTTAAAAGGTAAAACCGGGAATAGGACCCATTTGGATTAGGTTTGGCTCGGGCATGAGACCCTATTGACGACCCGTAGGTCTGAGTCATTTTCGCGACGGGTGCTGTATGCACCGAAGAATTCGAGGAAGGTTCCAACATGTCAAATCATATATTCGAAGTAACGAACATTTTGGGACTGGTTTCGAGGGGATCAGACATCGTCTTGATCTAGTTCGGGCCGTCCAAAGGTTTCGGTGCGCATTTAAAAATAGTTAAGAATCCCAAAAAATTAGGGGACTTTAGTGAGGGGTTAATTAAGTAGTTGGTAACCCTCTACAGTGATTTGGACAGGTTTGGAAGTCCCGGAGACAACGATTGACACGGGAAGGCGTACGACGCACGTATCGAGGAAGCAGCGCAGACGGTCTGTGAGTGGACTTTCTTTCCGAAATCGATGCAAGCATAAATGTTTTATATATGTTTTAATATGTGTTTTGTGATTCGTTGAGTGCATTTTGGTGTGTGTTTACGTATGGGCACGTCCTTCGAGGTTTCGGGTTTTATACTAGCTGATACGGGATTACGCTTTCGGTTTTCTTGAAATGGTTATTAAAAGGTTAAACCGGGCATGGGACCCATTTGGATTTGGTTTGGCTCGGGCGTGAGACCCTATTGACGACACGTAGGTCTGAGTTGTTTTCGCGACGGGTGCTGTGTGCAAGGAAGAATTCGAGGAAGGTTCCAACATGTCACATCATCTATTCGAACGAAAGAAAATTTTGGGACTTTTCTCGAGTGGATCGGACATCGTCTCGATATAGTTCGGGCTGTCTGAAGGTTTCGGTGAGCATTTAAAAATAGTTAAAAATCCCGAAAAATTAGGGGGCTTTAGTGTGGGGCTAATTAAGTAGTTAGTAACCCTCTACAGTGATTTGGATAGGTTTGGAAGTCCCGGAGATGACGATTGACAAGGGAAGGCGTACGACGAGCTTGTCGAGGGAGCAGCGCGGACGGTCTGTGAGTGCACTTTCTTTCCGAAATCGATGTAAGCATAAATGTTTTATATATGTTTTAATATGTGTTTTCTGATGCCTTGAGTGCATTTTGGTGAGTTTTTACGTATGGGCACGTACTTCGAGGTTTTTGGGTTTTATACGTGCTGATACGCGATTACGCTTTCGATTTTCATGAAATGGATATTAAAATGTAAAACTGGGCATGGGACCCATTTGGATTAGGTTTGGCTCGGGCATGAGACCCTATTGACGACACGTAGGTATGAGTCTTGGTCGCGACGGGTGCTGTGTGCACGGAAGAATTCGAGGAAGGTTCCAAGATGTCAAATCATCTATTCGAAGCAACGAACATTTTGGGACTGGTTTCAAGTGGATCGGACATCGTCTCGATTTAGTTCGGGCTGTCTGAAGGTTTTGGTGCGCATTTAAAAATAGTTAAAAATCCCGAAAAATTAGCGGGCTTTAGTGAGGGGTTAATTAAGTAGTTAATAACCCTCAACAGTGATTTGGACAGGTTTTAAAGTCCCGGAGACGACGATTGACCCGGGAAGGCGTACGACGCGCGTATCGGGGCAACATCGCTTACGGTCTGTGAGTGGACTTTCTTTCCGAAATCGATGCAAGCATAAATGTTTTATATATGTTTTAATATGTGTTTTGTGATGCCTTGAGTGCATTTTGGTGTGTGTTTACGTATGTGCACGTACTTCGAGGTTTTCGGGTTTTATACTAGCTGATACGGGATTACGCTTTCGGTTTTCATGAAATGGTTATTAAAATGTAAAACCGGGCATTGGAACCATTTGGATTAGGTTTGGCTCGGGCATGAGACCCTATTGACGAACATTTCAAATCATGTCAAATCATCTATTCGATGTAACGAACATTTTGGACTGGTTTCGAGGGGATCAGACATCGTCTTGATGTAGTTCGGGCTGTCCGAAGGTTTCGGTGCGCATTTAAAAATAGTTAAGAATCCCAAAAAATTAGGGGACTTTAGTGAGGGGTTAATTAAGTAGTTAGTAACCCTCTACAGTGATTTGGACAGGTTTGGAACTCCCGGAGAGGACGATTGACCCGGGAAGGCGTACGACGCGCGTATCGAGGATGCAGCGCGGATGGTCTGTGAGTGGACTTTCTTTCCGAAATCGATGCAAGCATAAATGTTTTATATATGTTTTAATATGTGTTTTGTGATGCCTTGAGTGCATTTTGGTGTGTGTTTACGTATGGGCACGTACTTCAAGGTTTCGGGTTTTATACTTGCTGATACGCGATTACGCTTTCGGTTTTTATGACATGGTTATTAAAAGGTAAAACTGGGCATGGGACCCATTTGGATTTGGTTTGGCTCGGACATGAGCCCTATTGACGACCCGTAGGTATGAGTCGTGGTCGCGACGGGTGCTGTGTGCACGGAAGAATTCGAGGAAGGTTCCAAGATGTCAAATCATCTATTCGATGTAACGAACGTTTTGGGACTGGTTTCGAGTGGATCAGACTTCGTCTCGATTTAGTTCGGGCTGTCCGAAGGTTTCGGTGCGCATTTAAAAATAGTTAAAAATCCCGAAAAATTAGCGGGCTTTAGTGAGGGGTTAATTAAGTAGTTAGTAACCCTCAACAGTGATTTGGACAGGTTTGAAAGTCCCGGAGACGACGATTGACCCGGGAAGGCGTACGACGCGCGTATCGAGGTAGCAGTGCGTACAGTCTGTGAGTGAACTTTCTTTCTGAAATCGATGCAACCATAAATGTTTTATATATGTTTTAATATGTGTTTTGTGTTGCCTTGAGTGCATTTTGGTGTGTGTTTACGTATGCGCACGTACTTCAAGGTTTCGGGTTTTATACTTGCGTATACGCGATTACGCTTTCGGTTTTTATGAAATGGTTATTAAAAGGTAAAACTGGGCATGGGACCCATTTGGATTTGGTTTGGCTCGGACATGAGACCCTATTGACGACCCGTATGTTTAAGTCGTGGTCGCGACGGGTGCTGTGTGCACGGAAGAATTCGAGGAAGGTTCCAACATGTCAAATCATCTATTCGAAGTAAAGAACATTGTGGGACTGGTCTCGAGTGGATCGGACATCATCTCGATATAGTTCGGGTTGTCCAAAGGTTTCGGTGCGCATTTAAAAATAGTTAAAATCCCGAATAATTAGGGGGCTTTAGTGAGGGGTTAATTAAGTAGTTAGTAACCATCTACAGTGATTCTCACAGGTTTGGAAGTCCCGGAGACGACGATTGACCCGGGAAGGCGGACGTCGCGCGTACCGAGGCAACAGCGCGGACGATATATGTGTGGACTTTCTTTCCGAAATCGATGCAAGCACAAATGTTTTATATATGTTTTAATATGTGTTTTGTGATGCCTTCAGTGCATTTTGGTGTGTGTTTACGTATGGGCACGTACTTCGAGGTTTTTGGGTTTTATACGTGCTGATACGCGATTACGCTTTCGATTTTCATGAAATGGATATTGAAGGTAAAACTGGACATGGGACCCATTTGGATTTGGTTTGGCTCGGGCATGAGACTCTATTGACGACCTATAGGTCTGAGCCATGGTCGAGACGGGTGCTGTGTGCACGGAAGAATTCGAGGAAGGTTCCAACATGTCAAATCATTTATTCGATGTAACGAACATTTTGGGACTGGTTTCGAGTGGATCGGACATCGTCTCGATATAGTTCGCGCTGTCCGAAGGTTTCGGTGCGCATTTAAAAATTGTTAAAAATCCCAAAAAATTAGGGGGCTTTATTGAGGGGTTAATTAAGTAGTTAGTTACCCTTTAATTAAGTAGTTAGTTACCCTCAACAGTTAGTTACCTTCCTCGCATTTAAAAATTGTTAAAAATCCCAAAAAATTAGGGGGCTTTATTGAGGGGTTAATTAAGTAGTTAGTTACCCTCAACAGTGATTTGGATTTGGATTTCGGTGCGCTGTAACGAACATTTTGGAACATTTTCAGGTTTTATACTTGCTAATACGCGATTACGCTTTCGGTTTTTATGAAATGGTTATTAAAAGGTAAAACTGTGCATGGGACCCATTTGGATTTGGTTTGGCTCGGACATGAGCCCTATTGACGACCCGTAGGTATGAGTCGTTGTCGCGACGGGTGCTGTGTGCACGGAAGAATTCGCGGAAGGTTCCAACATGTCAAATCATCTATTCGAAGTAACGAACATTTTGGGACTGGTTTCGAGTGGATCGGACATCATCTCGATTTAGTTCGGGCTGTCCAAAGGTTTCGGTGCGCATTTAAAAATAGTTAAAAATCCCGAATAATTAGGGGGCTTTAGTGAGGGGTTAATTAAGTAGTTAGTAACCATCTACAGTGATTCGGACAGGTTTGGATGTCCCTGGAGACGACGATTGACCCGGGAAGGCGTACGACACGCGTATCGAGGAAGCAGCGCGGACGGTCTGTGAGTGGACTTTCTTTCCGAAATCGATGCAAGCATAAATGTTTTATATACGTTTTAATATGTGTCTTGTGATGCCTTGATTGCGTTTTGGTGTGTGTTTACGTATGCACACGTACTTCGAGGTTTTCGGGTTTTATACTAGCTGATACGCTATTACGCTTTCGGTTTTCATGAAATGGTTATTAAAAGGTAAAACCGGGAATAGGACCCATTTGGATTAGGTATGGCTCGGGCATGAGACCCTATTGACGACCCGTAGGTCTGAGTCGTTTTCGCGACGGGTGCTGTGTGCTCGGAAAAATTCGAGGAAGGTTCCAACATGTCAAATCATCTATTCGAAGTGGCGAAGATTTTGGGACTGGTTTCGAGGGGATCAGACATCGTCTTGATCTAATTCGGGTTGTCCGAAGGTTTCGGTGCGCATTTAAAAATAGTTAAAAATCCCAAAAAATTAGGGGACTTTAGTGAGGGGTTAATTAAGTAGTTAGTAACCCTCTAAAGTGATTTGGACAGGTTTGGAAGTCCCGGAGACGACGATTGACATGGGAAGGCGTACGACGCGCGTATCGAGGAAGCAGCGCGGACGGTCTGTGAGTGGACTTTCTTTCCGAAATCGATGCAAGCATAAATGTTTTATATATGTTTTAATATGTGTTTTGTGATGGCTTGAGTGCATTTTGGTGTGTGTTTACGTACGGCTTGAGGAAGGTTCTAACATATCAACTCATCTATTCGATGTAACGAACGTTTTGGGACTGGTTTCGAGTGGATCGGACATCATCTCGATTTAGTTCGGGCTATCAGAAGGTTTCGGTGCGCATTTAAAAATAGTTAAAAATCCCAAAAAATTAGGGGACTTTAGTGAGGGGTTAATTAAGTAGTTAGTAACCCTCTAAATTGATTTGGACATGTTTGGAAGTCCTGGAGACGACGATTGACCCGGGAAGGCGTACGACGCGCGTATCGAGGAAGCAGCGCGGACGGTCTGTGAGTGGACTTTCTTTCCGAAATCGATGCAAGCATAAATGTTTTATATATGTTTTAATATGTGTCTTGTGATGCCTTGATTGCGTTTTGGTGTGTGTTTACGTATGCACACGTACTTCGAGGTTTTCGGGTTTTATACTAGCTGATACGCGATTACGCTTTCGGTTTTCATGAAATGGTTGTTAAAAGGTAAAACCGGGAATAGGACCCATTTGGATTAGGTTTGGCTCGGGCATGAGACCCTATTGACGACCCGTAGGTCTGAGTCATTTTCGCGACGGGTGCTGTATGCACCGAAGAATTCGAGGAAGGTTCCAACATGTCAAATCATATATTCGAAGTAACGAACATTTTGGGACTGGTTCGAGGGGATCAGACATCGTCTTGATCTAGTTCGGGCCGTCCAAAGGTTTCGGTGCGCATTTAAAAATAGTTAAGAATCCCAAAAAATTAGGGGACTTTAGTGAGGGGTTAATTAAGTAGTTGGTAACCCTCTACAGTGATTTGGACAGGTTTGGAAGTCCCGGAGACAACGATTGACAAGGGAAGGCGTACGACGCGCGTATCGAGGAAGCAGCGCAGACGGTTTGTGAGTGGACTTTCTTTCCGAAATCGATGCAAGCATAAATGTTTTATATATGTTTTAATATGTGTTTTGTGATTCGTTGAGTGCATTTTGGTGTGTGTTTACGTATGGGCACGTCCTTCGAGGTTTTCGGGATTTATACTAGCTGATACGGGATTACGCTTTCGATTTTCTTGAAATGGTTATTAAAAGGTAAAACCAGGCATGGGACCCATTTGGATTTGGTTTGGCTCGGGCGTGAGACCCTATTGACGACACGTAGGTCTGAGTTGTTTTCGCGACGGGTGCTGTGTGCAAGGAAGAATTCGAGGAAGGTTCCAACATGTCACATCATCTATTCGAACGAAAGAAAATTTTGGGACTTTTCTCGAGTGGATCGGACATCGTCTCGATATAGTTCGGGTTGTCCGATGGTTTCGGTGAGCATTTAAAAATAGTTAAAAATCCCGAAAAATTAGGGGGCTTTAGTGTGGGGCTAATTAAGTAGTTAGTAACCCTCTACAGTGATTTGGACAGGTTTGTAAGTCCCGGAGATGACGATTGACAAGGGAAGGCGTACGACGACCTTGTCGAGGGAGCAGCGCGGACGGTCTGTGAGTGCACTTTCTTTCCGAAATCGATGTAAGCATAAATGTTTTATATATGTTTTAATATGTGTTTTCTGATGCCTTGAGTGCATTTTGGTGAGTTTTTACGTATGGGCACGTACTTCGAGGTTTTTGGGTTTTATACGTGCTGATACGCGATTACGCTTTCGATTTTCATGAAATGGATATTAAAATGTAAAACTGGGCATGGGACCCATTTGGATTAGGTTTGGCTCGGGCATGAGACCCTATTGACGACACGTAGGTATGAGTCTTGGTCGCGACGGGTGCTGTGTGCACGGAAGAATTCGAGGAAGGTTCCAAGATGTCAAATCATCTATTCGAAGCAACGAACATTTTGGGACTGGTTTCAAGTGGATCGAACATCGTCTCGATTTAGTTCGGGCTGTCTGAAGGTTTTGGTGCGCATTTAAAAATAGTTAAGAATCCCAAAAAATTAGGGGACTTTAGTGAGGGGTTAATTAAGTAGTTAGTAACCCTCTACAGTGATTTGGACAGGTTTGGAACTCCCGGAGAGGACGATTGACCCGGGAAGGCGTACGACGCGCGTATCGAGGATGCAGCGCGGATGGTCTGTGAGTGGACTTTCTTTCCGAAATCGATGCAAGCATAAATGTTTTATAGATGTTTTAATATGTGTTTTGTGATGCCTTGAGTGCATTTTGGTGTGTGTTTACGTATGGGCACGTACTTCAAGGTTTCGGGTTTTATACTTGCTGATACGCGATTACGCTTTCGGTTTTTATGAAATGGTTATTAAAACGTAAAACTGGGCATGGGACCCATTTGGATTTGGTTTGGCTCGGACATGAGCCCTATTGACGACCCGTAGGTATGAGTCGTGGTCGCGACGGGTGCTGTGTGCACGGAAGAATTCGAGGAAGGTTCCAAGATGTCAAATCATCTATTCGAAGTAACGAACATTTTGGGACTGGTTTCGAGTGGATCGGACATCGTATCGATTTAGATCGGGCTGTCCGAAGGTTTCGGTGCGCATTTAAAAATAGTGAAAAATCCCGAAAAATTAGCGGGCTTTAGTGAGGGGTTAATTAAGTAGTTAGTAACCCTCAACAGTGATTTGGACAGGTTTGAAAGTCCCGGAGACGACGATTGACACGGGAAGGCGTACGACGCGCGTATCGAGGAAGCAGCGCGGATGGTCTGTGAGTGGACTTTCTTTCCGAAATCAATGCAAGCATAAATGTTTTATATATGTTTTAATATGTGTTTTGTGATGCCCTGAGTGCATTTTGGTGTGTGTTTCCGTATGGGCACGTACTTCAAGGTTTCAGGTTTTATACTTGCTGATACGCGATTACGCTTTCTATTTTTATGAAATGGTTATTAAAAGGTAAAACTAGGCATGGGACCCATTTATATTTGGTTTGGCTCGGACATGAGCCCTATTGACGACCCGTAGGTATGAGTCGTGGTCGCGACGGGTGCTGTGTGCACGGAAGAATTCGAGGAAGGTTCCAAGATGTCAAATCATCTATTCGAAGTAACGAACCTTTTGGGACTGGTTTCGAGTGGATCGGACATCGTCTCGATTTAGTTCGGGCTGTCCGAAGGTTTCGGTGCGCATTTAAAAATAGTTAAAAATCCCGAAAAATTAGCGGGCTTTAGTGAGGGGTTAATTAAGTAGTTAGTAACCCTCAACAGTGATTTGGACAGGTTTGAAAGTCCCGGAGACGACGATTGACCCGGGAAGGCGTACGACGCGCGTATCGAGGTAGCAGCGCGTACAGTCTGTGAGTGAACTTTCTTTCTGAAATCGATGCAAGCATAAATGTTTTGTATATGTTTTAATATGTGTTTTGTGTTGCCTTGAGTGCATTTTGGTGTGTGTTTACGTATGCGCACGTACTTCAAGGTTTCGGGTTTTATACTTGCGTATACGCGATTACGCTTTCGGTTTTTATGAAATGGTTATTAAAAGGTAAAACTGGGCATGGGACCCATTTGGATTTGGTTTGGCTCGGACATGAGACCCTATTGACGACCCGTATGTTTAAGTCGTGGTCGCGACGGGTGCTGTGTGCACGGAAGAATTCGAGGAAGGTTCCAACATGTCAAATCATCTATTCGAAGTAATGAACATTGTGGGACTGGTCTCGAGTGGATCGGACATCATCTCGATATAGTTCGGGTTGTCCAAAGGTTTCGGTGCGCATTTAAAAATAGTTAAAAATCCCGAATAATTAGGGGGCTTTAGTGAGGGGTTAATTAAGTAGTTAGTAACCATCTACAGTGATTCACACAGGTTTGGAAGTCCCGGAGACGACGATTGACCCGGGAAGGCGGACGTCGCGCGTACCGAGGCAACAGCGCGGACGATATATGTGTGGACTTTCTTTCCGAAATCGATGCAAGCACAAATGTTTTATATATGTTTTAATATGTGTTTTGTGATGCCTTCAGTGCATTTTGGTGTGTGTTTACGTATGGGCACGTACTTCGAGGTTTTTGGGTTTTATACGTGCTGATACGCGATTACGCTTTCGATTTTCATGAAATGGATATTGAAGGTAAAACTGGACATGGGACCCATTTGGATTTGGTTTGGCTCGGGCATGAGACTCTATTGACGACCTGTAGGTCTGAGCCATGGTCGAGACGGGTGCTGTGTGCACGGAAGAATTCGAGGAAGGTTCCAACATGTCAAATCATTTATTCGATGTAACGAACATTTTGGGACTGGTTTCGAGTGGATCGGACATCGTCTCGATATAGTTCGCGCTGTCCGAAGGTGTCGGTGCGCATTTAAAAATTGTTAAAAATCCCAAAAAATTAGGGGGCTTTATTGAGGGGTTAATTAAGTAGTTAGTTACCCTTTAATTAAGTAGTTAGTTACCCTCAACAGTTAGTTACCTTCCTCGCATTTAAAAATTGTTAAAAATTCCAAAAAAATAGGGGGCTTTATTGAGGGGTTAATTAAGTAGTTAGTTACCCTCAACAGTGATTTGGATTTGGATTTCGGTGCGCTGTAACGAACATTTTGGAACATTTTCAGGTTTTATACTTGCTAATACGCGATTACGCTTTCGGTTTTTATGAAATGGTTATTAAAAGGTAAAACTGTGCATGGGACCCATTTGGATTTGGTTTGGCTCGGACATGAGCCCTATTGACGACCCGTAGGTATGAGTCGTTGTCGCGACGGGTGCTGTGTGCACGGAAGAATTCGCGGAAGGTTCCAACATGTCAAATCATCTATTCGAAGTAACGAACATTTTGGGACTGGTTTCGAGTGGATCGGACATCATCTCGATTTAGTTCGGGCTGTCCAAAGGTTTCGGTGCGCATTTAAAAATAGTTAAAAATCCCGAATAATTAGGGGGCTTTAGTGAGGGGTTAATTAAGTAGTTAGTAACCATCTACAGTGATTCGGACAGGTTTGGATGTCCCGGAGACGACGATTGACCCGGGAAGGCGTACGTCGCGCGTACCGAGGCAACAGCGCGGACGGTATATGTGTGGACTTTCTTTCTGAAATCGATGCAAGCATAAATGTTTTATATATGTTTTAATATGTGTTTTGTGATGGCTTGAGTGCATTTTGGTGTGTGTTTACGTATGCGCACGTACTTCAAGGTTTTGGGTTTTATACTTGCTGATACGCGATTACGCCTTCGGTTTTCATGAAATGGTTATTAAAAGGTAAAACCGGGCATTGGACCCATTTGGATTAGGTTTTTCTCGGGCATGAGACCCTATTGACGACCCGTAGGTCTGAGCCGTTTTCGCGACGGGTGCTGTATGCACAGAAGAATTCGAGGAAGGTTCCAACACGTCAAATCATCTATTCGATGTAACGAACATTTTGGGACTGGTTTCGAGGGGATCAGACATCGTCTCTATTTAGTTCGGGCTGTCCGAAGGTTTCGGTGCGCATTTAAAAATAGTTAAGAATCCCAAAAAATTAGGGGACTTTAGTGAGGGGTTAATTAAGTAGTTAGTAGCCCTCTACAGTGATTTGGACAGGTTTGGAACTCCCGGAGAGGACGATTGACCCGGGACGGCGTACGACGCGCGTATCGAGGATGCAGCGCGGATGGTCTGTGAGTGGACTTTCTTTCCGAAATCGATGCAAGCATAAATGTTTTATATATGTTTTAATATGTGTTTTGTGATGCCTTGAGTGCATTTTGGTGTGTGTTTACGTATGGGCACGTACTTCAAGGTTTCAGGTTTTATACTTGCTGATACGCGATTACGCTTTCGGTTTTTATGAAATGGTTATTAAAAGGTAAAACTGGGCATGGGACCCATTTGGATTTGGTTTGGCTCGGACATGAGCCCTATTGATGACCCGTAGGTATGAGTCGTGGTCGCGACGGGTGCTGTGTGCACGGAAGAATTCGAGGAAGGTTCCAAGATGTCAAATCATCTATTCGAAGTAAAGAACATTGTGGGACTGGTCTCGAGTGGATCGGACATCATCTCGATATAGTTCGGGATGTCCAAAGGTTTCGGTGCGCATTTAAAAATAGTTAAAAATCCCGAATAATTAGGGGGCTTTAGTGAGGGGTTAATTAAGTAGTTAGTAACCGTCTACAGTGATTCGGATAGGTTTGGAAGTCCCGGAGACGACGATTGACCCGGGAAGGCGTACGTCGCGCGTACCGAGGCAACAGCGCGGACGGTATATGTGTGGACTTTCTTTCCGAAATCGATGCAAGCATAAATGTTTTATATATGCTTTAATATGTGTTTTGTGATGCCTTCAGTGCATTTTGGTGTGTGTTTACGTATGGGAACGTACTACGAGGTTTTTGGGTTTTATACGTGCTGATACGCGATTACGCATTCGATTTTCATGAAATGGATATTAAAGGTAAAACTGGACATGGGAACCATTTGGATTTGGTTTGGCTCGGGCATGAGACTCTATTGACGACCTGTAGGTCTGAGTCATGGTCGAGACGGGTGCTGTGTGCACGGAAGAATTCGAGGAAGGTTCCAACATGTCAAATCATTTATTCGATGTAACGAACATTTTGGGACTGGTTTCGAGTGGATCGGACATCGTCTCGATATAGTTCGCGCTGTCCGAAGGTTTCGATGCGCATTTAAAAATTGTTAAAAATCCCAAAAAAATTAGGGGGCTTTATTGAGGGGTTAATTAAGTAGTTAGTTACCCTCAACAGTGATTTGGACAGGTTTGAAAGTCCCGGAGACGACGATTGACCCGGGAAGGCGTACGACAAGCGTATCGAGGCAGCAGCGCGTACGGTCTGTGAGTGGACTTTCTTTCTGAAATCGATGCAAGCATAAATGTTTTATATAGGTTTTAATATGTGTTTTGTGATGCCTTGAGTGCATTTTGCTGTGTGTTTACGTATGCGCACATACTTCAAGGTTTGGGGTTTTATACTTGCTGATACGCGATTACGCTTTCAGTTTTTTTATGAAATGGTTATTAAAAGGTAAAACTGGGCATGGGACCCATTTGGATTTGGTTTGGCTAGGGCATGAGACCCTATTGACGACCCGTAGGTATGAGTCGTGGTCGCGACGGGTGCTATGTGCACGGAAGAATTCGAGGAAGGTTCCAAGATGTCAAATCATCTATTCGAAGTAACGAACATTTTGGGACTGGTTTCGAGTGGATCGGACATCGTCTTGATTTAGTTCGGGCTGTCTGAAGGTTTCGGTGCGCATTTAAAAATTGTTAAAAATCCGAAAAAAATTAGCAGGATTTAGTGAGGGGTTAATTAAGTAGTTAATAACCCTCAACAGTGATTTGGACAGGTTTTAAAGTCCCGGAGACGACGATTGACCCGGGAAGGAGTACGACGCGCGTATCGAGGCAGCAGCGTGTACTGTCTGTGAGTGGACTTTCTTTCCGAAATCGATGCAAGCATAAATGCTTTATATATGTTTTAATATGTGTTTTGTGAAGCCTTGTGTGCATTTTGGTGTGTGTTTACGTATGCGCACGTACATTGAGGTTTTCGGGTTTTATACTAGCTGATACGCGATTACGCTTTCGGTTTTCTTGAAATGGTTATTAAAAGGTAAAACCGGGCATTTGACCCATTTGGATTAGGTTTGGCTCGGGCATGAGACCCTATTGACGACCCGTAGGTCTGAGTCGTTTTCGCGACGGGTGCTGTGTGCACGGAAGAATTCGAGGAAGGTTCCAAGATGTCAAATCATCTATTCGAAGTAACGAACATTTTGGGACTGGTTTCGAGTGGATCGGACATCGTCTCGATTTAGTTCGTGCTGTCCGAAGGTTTCGGTGCGCATTTAAAAATAGTTAAAAATACCGAAAAATTAGCGAGCTTTAGTGAGGGGTTAATTAAGTAGTTAGTAACCCTCAACAGTCATTTGGATAGGTTTGAAAGTCCCGGAGACGACGATTGACCCGGGAAGGCGTACGACGCGCGTATCGAGGCAGCAACGCGTACGGTCTGTGAGTGGACTTTCTTTCTGAAATCGATGCAAGCATAAATGTTTTATATATGTTTTAATATGTGTTTTGTGATGCCTTGAGTGCATTTTGGTGTGTGTTTACGTATACGCACGTACTTCGAGGTTTTCGGGTTTTAAACTAGCTGATACGCGATTACGCTTTCGGTTTTTTTGAAATGGTTATTAAAAGGTAAAACCGGGCATTGGACCCCTTTGGATTAGGTTTGGCTCGAGCATGAGACCCTATTGACGACCCGTAGGTCTGAGTCGTTTTCGCGACGGGTGCTGTGTGCACGGAAGAATTCAAAGAAGGTTCCAACATGTCAAATCATCTATTCGAAGTAACGAACATTTTGGGGCTCGTTTCGAGTGGATCGGACATCGTCTCGATTTAGTTCGGGCTGTCCGAAGGTTTCGGTGCGCATTTAAAAATAGTTAAAAATCCCAAAAAATTAGCGGGCTTTAGTGAGGGGTTAATTAAGTAGTTAGTAACCCTCATCAGTGATTTGGACAGGTTTGAAAGTCCCGGAGACGACGATTGACCCGGGAAGGCGTACGACGCGCGTATCGAGGAAGAAGCGCGGGCGGTCTGTGAGTGGACTTTCTTTCCGAAATCGATGCAAGCTTAAATGTTTTATATATGTTTTAATATGTGTTTTGTGATGCCTTGAGTGCATTTTGGTGTGTGTTTACGTATGGGCACGTACTTCAAGGTTTGGGGTTTTATTCTTGCTGATACGCGATTACGCTTTCAGTTTTTTTATGAAATGGTTATTAAAAGGTAAAACTGGGCATGGGACCCATTTGGATTTGGTTTGGCTAGGGCATGAGACCCTATTGACGACCCGTAGGTATGAGTCGTGGTCGCGACGGTTGCTGTGTGCACGGAAGAATTCGAGGAAGGTTCCAAGATGTCAAATCATCTATTCGAAGTAACGAACATTTTGGGATGGGTTTCAGGTGGATCGGACATCGTCTTTATTTAGTTCGGGCTTTCCGAAGGTTTCGGTGCGCATTTAAAAATAGTTAAAAATCCCGAAAAATTAGCGGGCTTTAGTGAGGGGTTAATTAAGTAGTTAGTAACCCTCATCAGTGATTTGGACAGGTTTGAAAGTCCCGGAGACGACGATTGACCCGGGAAGGCGTACGACGCGCGTATCGAGGAAGAAGCGCGGGCGGTCTGTGAGTGGACTTTCTTTCCGAAATCGATGCAAGCATAAATGTTTTATATATGTTTTAATATGTGTTTTGTGATGCCTTGAGTGCATTTTGGTGTGTGTTTACGTATGGGCACGTACTTCAAGGTTTGGGGTTTTATACTTGCTGATACGCGATTACGCTTTCAGTTTTTTTATGAAATGGTTATTAAAAGGTAAAACTGGGCATGGGACCCATTTGGATTTGGTTTGGCTAGGGCATGAGACCCTATTGACGACCCGTAGGTATGAGTCGTGGTCGCGACGGGTGCTGTGTGCACGGAAGAATTCGAGGAAGGTTCCAAGATGTCAAATCATCTATTCGAAGTAACGAACATTTTGGGACGGGTTTCAGGTGGATCGGACATCGTCTTTATTTAGTTCGGGCTTTCCGAAGGTTTCGGTGCGCATTTAAAAATAGTTAAAAATCCCGAAAAATTAGCGGGCTTTAGTGAGGGGTTAATTAAGTAGTTAGTAACCCTCAACAGTGATTTGGACAGGTTTGAAAGTCCCGGAGACGACGATTGACCCGGGAAGGCGTACGACGCGCGTATCGAGGTAGCAGCGCGTACAGTCTGTGAGTGAACTTTCTTTCTGAAATCGATGCAAGCATAAATGTTTTGTATATGTTTTAATATGTGTTTTGTGTTGCCTTGAGTGCATTTTGGTGTGTGTTTACGTATGCGCACGTACTTCAAGGTTTCGGGTTTTATACTTGCGTATACGCGATTACGCTTTCGGTTTTTATGAAATGGTTATTAAAAGGTAAAACTGGGCATGGGACCCATTTGGATTTGGTTTGGCTCGGACATGAGACCCTATTGACGACCCGTATGTTTAAGTCGTGGTCGCGACGGGTGCTGTGTGCACGGAAGAATTCGAGGAAGGTTCCAACATGTCAAATCATCTATTCGAAGTAATGAACATTGTGGGACTGGTCTCGAGTGGATCGGACATCATCTCGATATAGTTCGGGTTGTCCAAAGGTTTCGGTGCGCATTTAAAAATAGTTAAAAATCCCGAATAATTAGGGCGCTTTAGTGAGGGGTTAATTAAGTAGTTAGTAACCATCTACAGTGATTCACATAGGTTTGGAAGTCCCGGAGACGACGATTGACCCGGGAAGGCGGACGTCGCGCGTACCGAGGCAACAGCGCGGACGATATATGTGTGGACTTTCTTTCCGAAATCGATGCAAGCACAAATGTTTTATATATGTTTTAATATGTGTTTTGTGATGCCTTCAGTGCATTTTGGTGTGTGTTTACGTATGGGCACGTACTTCGAGGTTTTTGGGTTTTATACGTGCTGATACGCGATTACGCTTTCGATTTTCATGAAATGGATATTGAAGGTAAAACTGGACATGGGACCCATTTGGATTTGGTTTGGCTCGGGCATGAGACTCTATTGACGACCTGTAGGTCTGAGCCATGGTCGAGACGGGTGCTATGTGCACGGAAGAATTCGAGGAAGGTTCCAACATGTCAAATCATTTATTCGATGTAACGAACATTTTGGGATTGGTTTCGAGTGGATCGGACATCGTCTCGATATAGTTCGCGCTGTCCGAAGGTGTCGGTGCGCATTTAAAAATTGTTAAAAATCCCAAAAAATTAGGGGGCTTTATTGAGGGGTTAATTAAGTAGTTAGTTACCCTTTAATTAAGTAGTTAGTTACCCTCAACAGTTAGTTACCTTCCTCGCATTTAAAAATTGTTAAAAATCCCAAAAAAATAGGGGGCTTTATTGAGGGGTTAATTAAGTAGTTAGTTACCCTCAACAGTGATTTGGATTTGGATTTCGGTGCGCTGTAACGAACATTTTGGAACATTTTCAGGTTTTATACTTGCTAATACGCGATTACGCTTTCGGTTTTTATGAAATGGTTATTAAAAGGTAAAACTGTGCATGGGACCCATTTGGATTTGGTTTGGCTCGAACATGAGCCCTATTGACGACCCGTAGGTATGAGTCGTTGTCGCGACGGGTGCTGTGTGCACGGAAGAATTCGCGGAAGGTTCCAACATGTCAAATCATCTATTCGAAGTAACGAACATTTTGGGACTGGTTTCTAGTGGATCGGACATCATCTCGATTTAGTTCGGGCTGTCCAAAGGTTTCGGTGCGCATTTAAAAATAGTTAAAAATCCCGAATAATTAGGGGGCTTTAGTGAGGGGTTAATTAAGTAGTTAGTAACCATCTACAGTGATTCGGACAGGTTTGGATGTCCCGGAGACGACGATTGACCCGGGAAGGCGTACGTCGCGCGTACCGAGGCAACAGCGCGGACGGTATATGTGTGGACTTTCTTTCTGAAATCGATGCAAGCATAAATGTTTTATATATGTTTTAATATGTGTTTTGTGATGGCTTGAGTGCATTTTGGTGTGTGTTTACGTATGCGCACGTACTTCAAGGTTTTGGGTTTTATACTTGCTGATACGCGATTACGCCTTCGGTTTTCATGAAATGGTTATTAAAAGGTAAAACCGGGCATTGGACCCATTTGGATTAGGTTTGGCTCGGGCATGAGACCCTATTGACGACCCGTAGGTCTGAGCCGTTTTCGCGACGGGTGCTGTGTGCACAGAAGAATTCGAGGAAGGTTCCAACACGTCAAATCATCTATTCGATGTAACGAACATTTTGGGACTGGTTTCGAGGGGATCAGACATCGTCTCTATTTAGTTCGGGCTGTCCGAAGGTTTCGGTGCGCATTTAAAAATAGTTAAGAATCCCAAAAAATTAGGGGACTTTAGTGAGGGGTTAATTAAGTAGTTAGTAACCCTCTACAGTGATTTGGACAGGTTTGGAACTCCCGGAGAGGACGATTGACCCGGGACGGCGTACGACGCGCGTATCGAGGATGCAGCGCGGATGGTCTGTGAGTGGACTTTCTTTCCGAAATCGATGCAAGCATAAATGTTTTATATATGTTTTAATATGTGTTTTGTGATGCCTTGAGTGCATTTTGGTGTGTGTTTACGTATGGGCACGTACTTCAAGGTTTCAGGTTTTATACTTGCTGATACGCGATTACGCTTTCGGTTTTTATGAAATGGTTATTAAAAGGTAAAACTGGGCATGGGACCCATTTGGATTTGGTTTGGCTCGAACATGAGCCCTATTGATGACCCGTAGGTATGAGTCGTGGTCGCGACGGGTGCTGTGTGCACGGAAGAATTCGAGGAAGGTTCCAAGATGTCAAATCATCTATTCGAAGTAACGAACATTTTGGGACTGGTTTCGAGTGGATCGGACATCGTCTCGATTTAGTTCGGGCTGTCCGAAGGTTTTGGTGCGCATTTAAAAATAGTTAAAAATCCGGAAAATTAGCGGGCTTTAGTGAGGGGTTAATTAAGTAGTTAGTAACCCTCAACAGTGATTTGGACAGGTTTGAAAGTACGGAGACGAGGATTGACCCGGGAAGGCGTACGACGCGCGTATCGAGGTAGCAGCGCGTACGGTCTGTGAGTGGACTTTCATTCTGAAATCGATGCAAGCATAAATGTCTTATATATGTTTTAATATGTGTTTTGTGATGCCTTGAGTGCATTTTGGTGTTTGTTTACGTATGCGCACGTACTTCAAGGTTTCGGGTTTTATACTTGCTCATACGCGATTACGTTTTCGGTTTTTATGAAATGGTTATTAAAAGGTAAAACTGGGCATGGGACCCATTTGGATTTGGTTTGGCTCGGACATGAGACCCTATTGACGACCCGTATGTTTGAGTCGTGGTCGCGACGGGTGCTGTGTGCACGGAAGAATTCGAGGAAGGTTCCAACATGTCAAATCATCTATTCGAAGTAAAGAACATTGTGGGACTGGTCTCGAGTGGATCGGACATCATCTCGATATAGTTCGGGCTGTCCAAAGGTTTCGGTGCGCATTTAAAAATAGTTAAAAATCCCGAATAATTAGGGGGCTTTAGTGAGGGGTTAATTAAGTAGTTAGTAACCGTCTACAGTGATTCGGACAGGTTTGGAAGTCCCGGAGACGACGATTGACCCGGGAAGGCGTACGTCGCGCGTACCGAGGCAACAGCGCGGACGGTATATGTGTGGACTTTCTTTCCGAAATCGATGCAAGCATAAATGTTTTATATATGCTTTAATATGTGTTTTGTGATGCCTTCAGTGCATTTTGGTGTGTGTTTACGTATGGGAACGTACTACGAGGTTTTTGGGTTTTATACGTGCTGATACGCGATTACGCATTCGATTTTCATGAAATGGATATTAAAGGTAAAACTGGACATGGGAACCATTTGGATTTGGTTTGGCTCGGGCATGAGACTCTATTGACGACCTGTAGGTCTGAGTCATGGTCGAGACGGGTGCTGTGTGCACGGAAGAATTCGAGGAAGGTTCCAACATGTCAAATCATTTATTCGATGTAACGAACATTTTGGGACTGGTTTCGAGTGGATCGGACATCGTCTCGATATAGTTCGCGCTGTCCGAAGGTTTCGATGCGCATTTAAAAATTGTTAAAAATCCCAAAAAAATTAGGGGGCTTTATTGAGGGGTTAATTAAGTAGTTAGTTACCCTCAACAGTGATTTGGACAGGTTTGAAAGTCCCGGAGACGACGATTGACCCGGGAAGGCGTACGACAAGCATATCGAGGCAGCAGCGCGTACGGTCTGTGAGTGGACTTTCTTTCTGAAATCGATGCAAGCATAAATGTTTTATATAGGTTTTAATATGTGTTTTGTGATGCCTTGAGTGCATTTTGGTGTGTGTTTACGTATGCGCACATACTTCAAGGTTTTGGGTTTTATACTTGCTGATACGCGATTACGCTTTCGGTTTTCATGAAATGGTTATTAAAATGTAAAACTGGGCATGGGACCCATTTGGATTAGGTTTGGCTCGGGCATGAGACCCTATTGACGACCCGTAGGTATGAGTCGTGGTCGCGACGGGTGCTATGTGCACGGAAGAATTCGAGGAAGGTTCCAAGATGTCAAATCATCTATTCGAAGTAACGAACATTTTGGGACTGGTTTCGAGTGGATCGGACATCGTCTCGATTTAGTTCGGGCTGTCTGAAGGTTTCGGTGCGCATTTAAAAATTGTTAAAAATCCGAAAAAAAATTAGCAGGATTTAGTGAGGGGTTAATTAAGTAGTTAATAACCCTCAACAGTGATTTGGACAGGTTTTAAAGTCCCGGAGACGTCGATTGACCCGGGAAGGAGTACGACGCGCGTATCGAGGCAGCAGCGTGTACTGTCTGTGAGTGGACTTTCTTTCCGAAATCGATGCAAGCATAAATGCTTTATATATGTTTTAATATGTGTTTTGTGAAGCCTTGTGTGCATTTTGGTGTGTGTTTACGTATGCGCACGTACATTGAGGTTTTCGGGTTTTATACTAGCTGATACGCGATTACGCTTTCGGTTTTCTTGAAATGGTTATTAAAAGGTAAAACCGGGCATTTGACCCATTTGGATTAGGTTTGGCTCGGGCATGAGACCCTATTGACGACCCGTAGGTCTGAGTCGTTTTCGCGACGGGTGCTGTGTGCACGGAAGAATTCGAGGAAGGTTCCAAGATGTCAAATCATCTATTCGAAGTAACGAACATTTTGGGACTGGTTTCGAGTGGATCGGACATCGTCTCGATTTAGTTCGTGTTGTCCGAAGGTTTCGGTGCGCATTTAAAAATAGTTAAAAATACCGAAAAATTAGCGAGCTTTAGTGAGGGGTTAATTAAGTAGTTAGTAACCCTCAACAGTCATTTGGATAGGTTTGAAAGTCCCGGAGACGACGATTGACCCGGGAAGGCGTACGACGCGCGTATCGAGGCAGCAGCGCGTACGGTCTGTGAGTGGACTTTCTTTCTGAAATCGATGCAAGCATAAATGTTTTATATATGTTTTAATATGTGTTTTGTGATGCCTTGAGTGCATTTTGGTGTGTGTTTACGTATACGCACGTACTTCGAGGTTTTCGGGTTTTAAACTAGCTGATACGCGATTACGCTTTCGGTTTTTTTGAAATGGTTATTAAAAGGTAAAACCGGGCATTGGACCCCTTTGGATTAGGTTTGGCTCGAGCATGAGACCCTATTGACGACCCGTAGGTCTGAGTCGTTTTCGCGACGGGTGCTGTGTGCACAGAAGAATTCAAAGAAGGTTCCAACATGTCAAATCATCTATTCGAAGTAACGAACATTTTGGGGCTCGTTTCGAGTGGATCGGACATCGTCTCGATTTAGTTCGGGCTGTCCGAAGGTTTCAGTGCGCATTTAAAAATAGTTAAAAATCCCAAAAAATTAGCGGGCTTTAGTGAGGGGTTAATTAAGTAGTTAGTAACCCTCATCAGTGATTTGGACAGGTTTGAAAGTCCCGGAGACGACGATTGACCCGGGAAGGCGTACGACGCACGTATCGAGGAAGAAGCGCGGGCGGTCTGTGAGTGGACTTTCTTTCCGAAATCGATGCAAGCATAAATGTTTTATATATGTTTTAATATGTGTTTTGTGATGCCTTGAGTGCATTTTGGTGTGTGTTTACGTATGGGCACGTACTTCAAGGTTTGGGGTTTTATACTTGCTGATACGCGATTACGCTTTCAGTTTTTTTATGAAATGGTTATTAAAAGGTAAAACTGGGCATGGGACCCATTTGGATTTGGTTTGGCTAGGGCATGAGACCCTATTGACGACCCGTAGGTATGAGTCGTGGTCGCGACGGGTGCTGTGTGCACGGAAGAATTCGAGGAAGGTTACAAGATGTCAAATCATCTATTCGAAGTAACGAACATTTTGGGACGGGTTTCAGGTGGATCGGACATCGTCTTTATTTAGTTCGGGCTTTCCGAAGGTTTCGGTGCGCATTTAAAAATTGTTAAAAATCCCAAAAAATTAGCGGGATTTAGTGAGGGGTTAATTAAGTAGTTAATAACCCTCAACAGTGATTTGGACAGGTTTTAAAGTCCCGGAGACGACGGTTGACCCGGGAAGGCGTACGACGCGCGTATCGGGGCAGCAGCGCGTACGGTCAGTGAGTGTACTTTCTTTCCGAAATCGATGCAAGCATAAATGTTTTATATATGATTTAATATTTGTTTTGTGATGCCTTGAGTGCATTTTGGTGTGTGTTTACGTACGCGCACGTACTTCGAGGTTTTCGGGTTTTATACTAGCTGATACGCGATTACGCTTTCGGTTTTCATGAAATGGTTATTAAAGGGTAAAACCGGGCATGGGACCCATTTGGATTAGGTTTGGCTCAGGCATGAGACCCTATTGACGACCCGTAGGTCTGAGTCGTTTTCGCGACGGGTGCTGTGTGCACGGAAAAATTCGAGGAAGGTTCCAACATGTCAAATCATCTATTCGAAGTAACGAACATTTTGGGACTGGTTTCGAGGGGATCAGACATCGTCTTGATCTAGTTCGGGCTGTTCGAAGGTTTCGGTGCACATTTAAAAATAGTTAAGAATCCCAAAAAATTAGGGGACTTTAGTGAGGGGTTAATTAAGTAGTTAGTAACCCTCTATAGTGATTTGGACAGGTTTGGAAGTCCCGGAGATGACGATTGACCCGGGAAGGCGTACGACGTGCGTATCGAGAAAGCAGCGCGGACGGTCTGTGAGTGGACTTTCTTTCCGAAATCGATGCAAGCATAAATGTTTTATATATGTTTTAATATGTGTTTTGTGATGCCTTGAGTGCATTTTGGTGTGTGTTTACGTATGGGCACGTACTTCGAGGTTTTCGAGGTTTTATACTAGCTGATACGGGATTACGCTTTCGGTTTTCTTGAAATGGTTATTAAAAGGTAAAACCGTGCATGGGACCCATTTGGATCTGGTTTGGCTCGGGCGTGAGACCCTATTGACGATACGTAGGTCTGATTTGTTTTTGTGACGGGTGCTGTGTGCAAGGAAGAATTCGAGGAAGGTTCCAACATGTCAAATCATCTATTCGAACTAAAGAAAATTTTGGGACTGGTCTCGAGTGGATCGGACATCGTCTCGATATAGTTCGGGCTATCCGAAGGTTCGGTGCGCATTTAAAAATAGTTAAATATCCCGAATAATTAGGGGGCTTTAGTGAGGGGTTAATTAAGTAGTTAGTAACCCTCTACAGTGATTCGGACAGGTTTGAAAGTCCCGGAGACGACGATTGACCCGGGAAGGCGTACGACGAGCGTATCGAGGGAGCAGCGCGGACGGTCTGTGAGTGGACTTTCTTTCCGAAATCGATGCAAGCATAAATGTTTTATATATGTTTTAATATATGTTTTGTGATGCCTTGAGTGCATTTTGGTTTGTGTTTACGTATGGGAACGTACTTCAAGGTTTCGGGTTTTATACTAGCTGATACGGGATTACGCTTTCGGTTTTCTTGAAATGGTTATTAAAAGGTTAAACCGGGAATGGGACCCATTTGGATTTGGTTTGGCTCGGGCGTGAGACCCTATTGACGACACGTAGGTCTGAGTTGTTTTCGCGACGGGTACTGTGTGCAAGGAAGAATTCGAGGAAGGTTCCAACATGTCAAATCATCTATTCGAACTAAAGAAAATTTTGGGACTGGTCTCGAGTGTATCAGACATCGTCTCGATATAGTTCGGGCTGTCCGAAGGTTCGGTGCGCATTTAAAAATAGTTAAATATCCCGAATAATTAGGGGGCTTTAGTGAGGGGTTAATTAAGTAGTTAGTAACCCTCTACAGTGATTCGGACAGGTTTGAATGTCCCGGAGACGACGATTGACCCGGGAAGGCGTACGACGAGCGTATCGAGGGAGCAGCGCGGACGGTCTGTGAGTGGACTTTCTTTCCGAAATCGATGCAAGCATAAATGTTTTATATATGTTTTAATATATGTTTTGTGATGCCTTGAGTGTATTTTGGTTTGTGTTTACGTATGGGAACGTACTTCAAGGTTTCGGGTTTTATACTAGCTGATACGGGATTACGCTTTCGGTTTTCTTGAAATGGTTATTAAAAGGTTAAACCGGGCATGGGACCCATTTGGATTTGGTTTTGCTCGGGCGTGAGACCCTATTGACGACCCGTAGGTCTGAGTTGTTTTCGCGACGGGTACTATGTGCAAGGAAGAATTCGAGGAAGGTTCCAACATGTCATATCATCTATTCGAACTAAAGAAAATTTTGGGACTGGTCTCGAGTGGATCGGACATCGTCTCGATATAGTTCGGGCTGTCCGAAGGTTCGGTGCGCATTTAAAAATAGTTAAAAATCCCGAATAATTAGGGGGCTATAGTGAGGGGTTAATTAAGTAGTTAGTAACCCTCTACAATGATTCGGACAGGTTTGAAAGTCCCGGAGATGATGATTGACCCGGGAAGGCGTACGACGAGCGTATCGTGGGAGCAGTGCGAACGGTCTGTGAGTGGACTTTCTTTCCGAAATCGATGCAAGCATAAATGTTTTATATATGTTTTAGTATGTGTTTTGTGATTCCTTGAGTGCATTTTGGTGTGTGTTTACGTATGGGCACGTACTTCAAGGTTTCAGGTTTTATACTTGCTGATACGCGATTACGCTTTCGGTTTTCATGTAATGGTTATTAAAAGGTAAAACTGGGCATGGGACCCATTTGGATTTGGTTTGGCTCGGGCATGAGACCCTATTGACGACCCGTAGGTCTGAGTCGTTTTTGCGACGGGTGCTGTGTGCACGGAAGAATTCGAGGAAGGTTCCAACATGTCAAATCATCTATTCGAAGTAACGAACATTTTGGGACTAGTTTCGAGGGGATCAGACATCGTCTTGATCTAGTTCGGGCTTTCCGAAGGTTTCGGTGCGCATTTAAAAATAGTTAAGAATCCCAAAAAATTAGGGGACTTTAGTGAGGAGTTAATAAAGTAGTTAGTAACCCTCTATAGTGATTTGAACAGGTTTGGAAGTCCCGGAGACGACGATTGACCCGGGAAGGCATACGACGCGTGTATCGAGGCAGCTGCGCGTACGGTCTGTGAGAGGACTTTCGTTCTGAAATCGATGCAAGCATAAATGTTTTATATATGTTTTAATAAGTGATTTGTGATGCCTTGAGTGCATTTTGATGTGTGTTTACGTATGGGCACGTACTTCGAGTTTTATACTTGCTGATACGCGATTACGCTTTCGGTTTTCAAGAAATGCTGATTAAAAGGTAAAACTGGGCATGGGACCCATTTGGATTTGGTTTGGCTCGGGCATGAGACCCTATTGAGGACCCGTAGGTATGAGTCGTGGTCGCGACGGGTGCTGTGTGCATGGAAGAATTCGAGGAAGGTTCCAAGATGTCAAATCATCTATTCGATGTAACGAACATTTTGGGACTGGTTTCGAGTGGATCGGACATCGTCTCGAATTAGTTCGGGCTGTCCGAAGGTTTCGGTGCTCATTTAAAAATAGTTAAAAATCCCGAAAAATTAGTGGGCTTTAGTGAGGGGTTAATTAAGTAGTTGGTAACCCTCAATAGTGATTTGGACAGGTTTGAAAGTTCCGGAGACGACGATTGACCCGGGAAGGTGTACGACGCGCGTATCGAGGCAGCAGCGCGTACGGTCTGTGAGTGGACTTTCTTTCTGAAATCGATGCAAGCATAAATGTTTTATATATGTTTTAATATGTGATTTGTGATGCCTTGAGTGCATTTTGATGTGTGTTTACGTATGGGCACGTACTTCGAGGTTTTTGGGTTTTATACTAGCTGATACGCGATTACGCTTTCGTTTTTCATGAAATGGTTATTAGAAGGTAAAACTGGGCATGGGACCCATTTGGATTAGGTTTGGCTCGGGCATGAGACCCTATTGACGACCCGTAGGTATGAGTCGTGGTCGCGACGGGTGTTGTGTGCACGGAAAAATTCGAGGAAGGTTCCAAGATGTCAAATCATCTATTCGAAGTAACGAACATTTTGGGACTGGTTTCGAGTGGATCGGACATCGTCTCGATTTAGTTCGGGCGGTCCGAAGGTTTTGATGCGCATTTAAAAATAGTTAAAAATCCCGAAAAATTAGCGGGCTTTAGTGAGGGGTTAATTCAGTAGTTAATAACCCTCAACGGTGATTTGGAAAGGTTTTAAAGTCCCAGAGACGATGATTGACCCAGGAAAGCGTACGACGCGCGTATCGAGGCAGCAACGCGTACGGTCTGTGAGTGGAATTTCTTTCCCAAATCGATGCAAGCGTAAAGGTTTTATATATGTTTTAATATGTGTTTTGTGATGCCTTGAGTGCATTTTAGTGTGTGTTTACGTATGCGCGCGTACTTCGAGGTTTTCGGGTTTTATACTAGCTGATACGCGATTACGCTTTCGGTTTTCATGAAATCGTTGTTAAAAGGTAAAACCGGGCATTGGACCCATTTGGATTAGGTCTGGCTCGGGCATGAGACCCTATTGACGACCCGTAGGTCTGAGTCGTTTTCGCGACGGGTGCTGTGTGCACGGAGGAATTCGAGGAAGGTTCCAACATGTCAAATCATCTATTCGAAGTAACGAACATTTTGGGACTGGTATCGAGGGGATCAGACATCGTCTTGATCTAGTTCGGGCTGTCCGAAGGTTTCAGTGCGTATTTTAAAATAGTTAAGAATCCCAAAAAATTAGGGGACTTTAGTGAGGGGTTAATTAAGTAGTTAGTAACCCTCTGCAGTGATTTGGACAGGTTTGGAAGTCCCGGTGATGACGATTGACCCGGGAAGGCGTACGACGCGCGTATCGAGGAAGCAGCGCGGACGGTCTGTGAGTGGACTTTCTATCCGAAATCGATGCAAGCATAAATGTTTTATATATGTTTTAATATGTGTTTTGTGATGCCTTGAGTGCATTTTGATGTGTGTTTACGTATGGGCACGTACTTCGAGGTTTTTGGGTTTTATACTAGCTGATACGCGATTACGCTTTCGTTTTTCATGAAATGGTTATTAAAAGGTAAAATGGCATGGGACCCATTTGGATTAGGTTTGGCTCGGGCATGAGACCCTATTGACGACCCGTAGGTATGAGTCGTGGTCGCGACGGGTGCTGTGTGCACGGAAGAATTCGAGGAAGGTTCCAACATGTCAAATCATCTATTCGAAGTAACGAACAATTTGGGACTGGTTTCGAGTGGATCGGACATCGTCTCGATTTAGTTTGGGCGGTCCGAAGGTTTTGGTGCGCATTTAAAAATAGTTAAAAATCCCGAAAAATTAGCGGGCTTTAGTGAGGGGTTAATTAAGTAGTTAATAACCCTCAACGGTGATTTGGACAGGTTTTAAAGTCCCGGAGACGACGATTGACCCGGGAAGGCGTACGACGCGCGTATCGAGGCAGCAACGCGTACAGTCTGTGAGTGGAATTTCTTTCCCAAATCGATGCAAGCATAAATGTTTTATAAATGTTTTAATATGTGATTTGTGATGCCTTGAGTGCATTTTGATGTGTGTTTACGTATGGGCACGTACTTCGAGGTTTTTGGGTTTTATACTAGCTGATACGCGATTACGCTTTCATTTTTCATGAAAAGGTTATTAAAAGGTAAAACTGGGCATGGGACCCATTTGGATTAGGTTTGGCTCGGGCATGAGACCCTATTGACGACCCGTAGGTATGAGTCGTGGTCGCGACGGGTGCTATGTGCACGGAAGAATTCGAGGAAGGTTCCAAGATGTCAAATCATCTATTCGAAGTAACGAACATTTTGGGACTGGTTTCGATTGGATCGGACATCGTCTCGATTTAGTTCGGGCGGTCCGAAGGTTTTGGTGCGCATTTAAAAATAGTTAAAAATCCCGAAAAATTAGCGGGCTTTAGTGAGGGGTTAATTAAGTAGTTAATAGCCCTCAACGGTGATTTGGACAGGTTTTAAAGTTCCGGAGACGACGATTGACCCGGGAAGGCGTACGACGCGCGTATCGAGGCAGCAACGCGTACGGTCTATGAGTGGAATTTCTTTCTCAAATCGATGCAAGCATAAAGGTTTTATATATGTTTTAATATGTGTTTTGTGATGCCTTGAGTGCATTTTAGTGTGTGTTTACGTATGGGCACGTAATTCGAGGTTTTTGGGTTTTATACTAGCTGATACGGGATTACGCTTTCGTTTTTCATGAAATGGTTATTAAAAGGTAAAACTGGGCATGGGACCCATTTGGATTAGGTTTGGCTCGGGCATGAGACCCTATTGACGACCCGTAGGTATGAGTCGTGGTCCCGACGGGTGCTGTGTGCACGGAAGAATTCGACGAAGGTTCCAACATGTCAAATCATCTATTCGAAGTAACAAACATTATGGGACTAGTTTCGAGTGGATCGGACATCGTCTCGATTTAGTTCGGGCTATCCGAAGGTTTCGGTGCGCATTTAAAAATAGTTAAAAATCCCAAAAATTAGGGGGCTTTAGTGAGGGGTTAATTAAGTAGTTAGTAACCCTCTACAGTGATTTGGACAGGTTTGGAAGTCCCGGAGACGACGATTGACCCGGGAAGATGTACGACGCGCATCTCAAGGCAGCATCCCGGACGGTCTGTGAGTGGACTTTTTTTCCGAAATCGATGCAAGCATAAATGTTTAATTTATGTTTTAGTATGCGTTTTGTGATGCCTTGAGTGTATTTTGGTGTGTGTTTACGTATGGGCACGTACTTTGAGATTTTGGGGTTTTATAATAGCTGATACGCAATTATGCTTTCAGTTTTCATGAAATGGTTATTAAAAGGTAAAACCGGACATGGGACCCATTTGGATTTGGTTTGGCTCTGTCATGAGACCCTATTGACGACCCGTAGGTCTGAGTCGTGGTCGCGACGGGTGCTGTGCGCACGGAAGAATTCGAGGAAGGTTGCAACATGTCAAATCATCTATTCGAAGTAGCGAACCTTTTGGGACTGGTTTCGAGTGGATAGGACATCGTCTCGATTGAGTTCCGGCTGTCCGAAGGTTTCGGTGCGCATTTAAAAATAGTTAAATATCCCGAAAATTAGGGGGTTTTAGTGAGGGGTTAATTAAGTGGTTAGTAACCCTCTACAGTGATTTGGACAGGTCTGAAAGTCCCGGAGACGACGATTGACCTTGGAAGGCATACGACGCGCGTATCGAGGCAGCAGCCCGGACGGTCCGTGAGTGGACTTTCTTTCCGAAATCGATGCAAGCATAAATGTTTTATATATGTTTTAATATATGTTTTGGGAGGCCTTGAGTGCATTTTGGTGTGTGTTTACGTATGGGCACGTACTTCGAGGTTTTTAGGTTTTTTACTAGCTGATACGCGATTACGCTTTCGGTTTTCATGAAATGGTTATTTAAAGGTAAAACTGGGAATGGGACCCATTTGGATTTGGTTTGGCTCGGGCATGAGACCCTATTGACGACCCGTAAGTCTGAGTCGTTTTCGCGACGGGTGCTTTGATCACGGAAGAATTCGAGGAAGGTTCTAACATGTCAAATCATCTATTCGAAGTAACGAACATTTTGGGACTTGTTTCGAGTGCATCAGACATCGTCTCGATTTAGTTCGAGCTGTCCGAAGGTTTCAGTGCGCATTTAAAAATAGTTAGGAATCCCGAATAATTAGGGGGCTTTATTGAGGGGTTAATTAAGTAGTTAGTAACCCTCTACAGTGATTCGGACAGGTTTGAATGTCCCGGTGACGACGAATGACCGGGGAAGGCGTACGGCGCGCGTATCGAGGTAGCAGCGCGGACGGTCTGTGAGTGGACTTTCTTTCCGAAATCGATGCAAGCATAAATGTTTTATATATGTTTTAATATGTGTTTTGTGATGCCTTCAGTGCATTTTGGTGTGTGTTTACGTATGGGCACGTACTTCGAGGTTTTCGGGATTTATACTTGCTGATATGCGATTACGCTTTCGGTTTTCATGAAATGGTTATTAAAATGTAAAACTGGGCATGGGACCCATTTGGATTTGGTTTGGCTCAGGCATGAGACCCTATTGACGACCCGTAGGTCTGAGTCATTTTCGCGACGGGTGCTGCGTGCACGGAAGAATTCGACGAATGTTCCAACATGTCAAATTATCTATTCGAAGTAACGAACATTTTGGGACTGGTTTCGAGTGGATCAGACAACGTCTCTATTTAGTTCGGGCTGTCCGAAGGTTCGGTGCGCATTTAAAAATAGTTAAAAATCCCGAAAAATTAGGGGGCTTTAGTGAGGGGTTAATTAAGTAGCTAGTAACCCTCTACAGTGATTTGGATAGGTTTGGAAGTCCCGGAGAAGACGATTGACCAGGGAAGGCGTACAACACGCGTCTCGAGGCAGCAGCGTGGACGGTCTGTGAGTGGACTTTCTTTCCGAAATCGATGCAAGCATAAAGGGTTTATATATGTTTTAATATGTGTTTTGTGATGCCTTGAGAGTGCATTTTGTTGTGTGTTTCCGTTTGGGCACGTACTTCGAGGTTTTCAGGTTTTATACTAGCTTATACGCGATTACGCTTTCGGTTTTCATGAAATGGTTATTAAAAGGTAAAACCGGGCATGGGACCCATTTGGATTTGGTTTGGCTCGGGAATGAGACCTTATTGACAATCCGTAGGACTGAGTCGTTTTCGCGACGGGTGCTTTGTGCACGGAAGAATTCGAGGAAGGTCCCAGCATGTCAAATCATCTATTCGATGTAACGAACATTTTGGGACTGGTTTCGAGTGGATAGGACATCGTCTCGATTTAGTTCCGGCTGTCCGAAGGTTTCGGTGTGCATTTAAAAATTGTTAAATATCCCGAGAATTAGTGGGTTTTAGTGAGGGGTTAATTAAGTAGTTAGTAACCCTCTACAGTGATTTGGACAGGTCTGAAAGTCCCGGAGACGACGATTGACCTGGGAAGGCATACGACGCGCGTATCGAGGCAGGAGCCCGGACGGGCTGTGAGTGGACTTTCTTTCCGAAATCGATGCAAGCATAAATGTTTTATATATGTTTTAATATGTGTTTTGGGAGGCCTTGAGTGCATTTTGGTGTGTCTTTACGTATGCGCACGTACTTCAATGTTTTTGGGTTTTTTACTAGCTGATACGCGATTACGCTTTCGGTTTTCATGAAATGGTTTTTAAAAGGTAAAACTGGGCATGGGATCCATTTGGATTTGGTTTGGCTCGGGCATGAGACCCTATTGACGACCCGTAAGTCTGAGTCGTTTTCGCGACGGGTGCTTTGTGCACGGAAGAATTCGAGGAAGGTTCCAACATGTCAAATCATCTATTCAAGGTAACGAACAATTTGGGACTGGTTTCGAGTGGATTGGACATCGTCTCGATTTAGTTCGAGCTGTCCGAAGGTTTCGGTGAGCATTTAAAAATAGTTAAAAATCCCGAATAATTAGGGGGTTTTAGTGAGGGGTTAATTAAGTAGTTAGTAACCCTCTACAGTGATTCAGACAGGTTTGAAAGTCTTGGAGGCGACGATTGACTCGGGAAGGCGTACGACGCTCGTATCGAGGCAGCAGCGCGGACGGTCTGTGAGTGGACTTTCTTTCCGAAATCGATGCAAGCATAAATGTTTTATATATGTTTTAATATGTGTTTTCTGATGCCTTGAGTGAATTATGGTGTGTGTTTACCTATGGGCACATACTTCGAGGTTTTCGGGTTTTATACTAGCTGATATGAGATTACGCTTTCAGTTTTCATGAAATGGTTATTAAAAGGTAAAACCGAGCATGGAACCCATTTGGATTTGGTTTGGCTCTGGCATGAGACCCTATTGACGAGCCGTAGGTCTGAGTAGTTTTCGCGACGAGTGCTGTGCGCACGGAAGAATTCGAGGAAGGTTGCAACATGTCAAATCATCTATTCGAAGTAACGAACATTTTGGGACTGGTTTCGAGTGGATCAGACATCGTCTCGATTTAGTTCGGGCTATCCGAAGGTTTCGGTGCGCATTTAAAAATAGTTAAAAATCCCAAAAAATTACGGGGCTTTAGTGAGGGGTTAATTAAGTAGTTAGTAAGCCTCTACAGTGATTCGGACAGGTTTGGAAGTCCCGGAGACGACGATTGACCCGGGAAGACGTACGACGCGCATCTCGAGGAAACATCGTGGACGGTCTGTGAGTGGACTTTCTTTCTGAAATCGATGCAAGCATAAATGTTTTATATATGTTTTAATATGCGTTTTGTGATGCCTTGAGTGCATTTTGGTGTGTTTTTACGTATGGGCACGTACTTCGAGGTTTTCGGGTTTTATACTAGCTGATACGCGATTACGCTTTCAGTTTTCATGAAATGGTTATTAAAAGGTAAAATCGGACATGAGACCCATTTGGATTTGGTTTGGCTCGGGCATGAGACACTATTGACGACCCGAAGGTCTGAGTCGTGGTCGCGACGAGTGCTGTGCGCACGGAAGAATTCGAGGAAGGTTGCAACATGTCAAATCATCTATTCGAAGTAACGAGCATTTTGGGACTTGTTTAGAGTGGATCGGACATCGTCTCGATTTAGTTCGGGCTGTCCGAAGGTTTCGGTTCGCATTTAAAAATAGTTGAAAATCCCGAATAATTAGGGAGCTTTAGTGAGGGGTTTATTAAGTAGTTAGTAACCCTCTACAGTGATTCGGATAGGTTTGAAAGTCTCGGAGACGACGATTGACCCGGGAAGGCGTACGTCGCTCGTATCGAGGCAGCAGCGCGGACGGTCTGTGAGTGGACTTTCTTTCCGAAATCGATGCAAACATAAATGTTTTATATATGTTTTAATATGTGTTTTGTGATGCCTTGAGTGAATTTTGGTGTGTGTTTACCTATGGGCACATACTTCGAGGTTTTCGGGTTTTATACTAGCTGATATGAGATTACGCTTTCAGTTTTCATGAAATGGTTATTAAAAGGTAAAACCGAGCATGGGACCCATTTGGATTTGGTTTGGCTCAGGCATGAGACCCTATTGACGACCCGTAGGTCTGAGTCGTGTTCGCGACGAGTGCTGTGCGCACGGAAGAATTCGAGGAAGGTTGCAACATGTCAAATCATCTATTCGAAGTAACGAACATTTTGGGACTGGTTTCGAGTGGATCGGACATCGTCTCGATTTAGTTCGGGCTATCCGAAGGTTTCGGTGCGCATTTAAAAATAGTTTAAAATCCCAAAAAATTAGGGGGCTTTAGTGAGGGGTTAATTAAGTAGTTAGTAACCCTCTACAGTGATTTGGACAGGTTTGGAACTCCCGGAGACGACTATTGACCCAGGAAGACGTACGACGTGCATCTCAAGGCAACATCGCGGACGGACTGTGAGTGGACTTTCTTTCCGAAATCGATGCAAGCATAAATGTTTTATATATGTTATAATATGCGTTTTGTGATGCCTTGAGTGCATTTTGGTGTGTGTTTACGTATGGGCACGTACTTCGAGGTTTTTGGGTTTTTTACTAGTTGATACGCGATTACGCTTTCCGTTTTCATGAAATGGTTATTAAAAGGTAAAACTGGGCATGGGACCCATTTGGATTTGGTTTGGCTCGGGCATGAGACCCTATTGACGACCCGTAAGTCTGAGTCGTTTTCGCGACGGGTGCTTTGTGCACGGAAGAATTCGAGGAAGGTTCCAACATGTCAAATCATCTATTCAAAGTAACGAACATTTTGGGACTGGTTTCGAGTGGATTAGACATCGTCTCGATTTAGTTCGAGCTGTCCGAAGGTTTCGGTGAGCATTTAAAAATAGTTAAAAATCCCGAATAATTAGGGGGTTTTAGTGAGGGGTTAATTAAGTAGTTAGTAACCCTCTACAGTGATTCGGACAGGTTTGAAAGTCTCGGAGACGACGATTGACCCGGGAAGGCGTACGATGCGCATATCGAGGCAGCAGCGCGGACGGTCTGTGAGTGGACTTTCTTTCCGAAATCGATGCAAACATAAATGTTTTATATATGTTTTAATATGTGTTTTGTGATGCCTTGAGTGAATTTTGGTGTGTGTTTACCTATGGGCACATACTTCGAGGTTTTCGGGTTTTATACTAGCTGATATGAGATTACGCTTTCAGTTTTCATGAAATGGTTATTAAAAGGTAAAACCGAGCATGGGACCCATTTGGATTTGGTTTGGCTCAGGCATGAGACCCTATTGACGACCCGTAGGTCTGAGTCGTGGTCGCGACGAGTGCTGTGCGCACGGAAGAATTCGAGGAAGGTTGCAACATGTCAAATCATCTATTCGAAGTAACGAACATTTTGGGACTGGTTTCGAGTGGATCGGACTTCGTCTCGATTTAGTTCGGGCTATCCGAAGGTTTCGGTGCGCATTTAAAAATAGTTAAAAATCCCAAAAAATTAGGGGGCTTTAGTGAGGGGTTAATTAAGTAGTTAGTAACCCTCTACAGTGATTTGGACAGGTTTGGAACTCCCGGAGACGACTATTGACCCAGGAAGACGTACGACGTGCATCTCAAGGCAACATCGCGGACGGACTGTGAGTTGACTTTCTTTCCGAAATCGATGCAAGCATAAATGTTTTATATATGTTTTAATATGCGTTTTGTGATGCCTTGAGTGCATTTTGGTGTGTGTTTACGTATGGGCACGTACTTCGAGGTTTTTGGGTTTTTTACTAGCTGATACGCGATTACGCTTTCCGTTTTCATGAAATGGTTATTAAAAGGTAAAACTGGGCATGGGACCCATTTGGATTTGGTTTGGCTCGGGCATGAGACCCTATTGACGACCCGTAAGTCTGAGTCGTTTTCGCGACGGGTGCTTTGTGCACGGAAGAATTCGAGGAAGGTTCCAACATGTCAAATCATCTATTCAAAGTAACGAACATTTTGGGACTGGTTTCGAGTGGATTAGACATCGTCTCGATTTAGTTCGAGCTGTCCGAAGGTTTCGGTGAGCATTTAAAAATAGTTAAAAATCCCGAATAATTAGGGGGTTTTAGTGAGGGGTTAATTAAGTAGTTAGTAACCCTCTACAGTGATTCGGACAGGTTTGAAAGTCCCGGAGACGACGATTGACCATGGAAGGCGTACGATGCGCATATCGAGGCAGCAGCGCAAACGGTCTGTGAGTGGACTTTCTTTCTGAAATCGATGCAAGCATAAATGTTTTATATATGTTTTAATATGCGTTTTGCGATGCCTTGAGTGCATTTTAGTGTGTGTTTACGTATGGGCACATACTTCGAGGTTTTTGGGTTTTATACTAGCTGATACGCGATTACGCTTTCAGTTTTCATGAAATGGTTATTAAAAGGTAAAATCGGACAGGGGACCCATTTGGATTTGGTTTGGCTCGGGCATGAGACCCTATTGACGACTCGTAGGTCTGAGTCGAGGTCGCGACGGGTGCTGTGCGCACGGAAGAATTCGAGGAAGGTTGCAACATGTCAAATCATCTATTCGAAGTAACAAACCTTTTGGGACTGGTTTCGAGTGGTTAGGACATCGTCTCGATTTAGTTCCAGCTGTCCGAAGGTTTCGGTGCGCATTTAAAAATAGTTAAAAATTCCGAATAATTAGGGGGCTTTAGTGAGGGGTTTATTAAGTAGTTAGTAACCCTCTACAGTGATTCGGACAGGTTTGAAAGTCCCGGAGACGACGATTGACCTGGGAAGGCGTACAGCGCACATATCGAGGTAGTAGCGCCGACGGTCTGTGAGTGGACTTTCTTTCCGAAATGGATGCAAGCATAAATGTTTTATATATGTTTTAATATGTCTTTTCTGATGCCTTGAGAGCATTTTGGTGTGTGTTTACGTATGGGCAAGTACTTCGAGGTTTTCGGGTTTTATACTAGCTGATACGCGATTACTCTTTTGGTTTTCATGAAATGGTTATTAAAAGGTAAAACCGAGCATGGGACCCATTTGGATTTGGTTTGGCTCGGGCATGAGAGCATATTGACGAGCCGTAGGTCTGAGTAGTTTTCGCGACGGGTGCGGTGTGTACGGAAGAATTCGACGAAGGTTCCAACATGTCAAATCATCTATTCGAAGTAACGAACATTTTGGGACTGGTTTCGAGTGGATCGGACATCGTCTCGATTTAGTTCGGGCTATCCGAAGGTTTCGGTGCACATTTAAAAATAGTTAAAAATATCAAAAAATTAGGGGGCTTTAGTGAGGGGTTAATTAGGTAGTTAGTAACCCTCTACAGTGATTCAGACAGGTTTGAAAGTCCCGGAGGCGACGATTGACCCGGGAACGCGTACGACGCTCGTATCGAGGCAGCAGCGCGGACGGTCTGTGAGTGGACTTTCTTTCCGAAATCGATGCAAGCATAAATGTTTTATATATGTTTTAATATGTGTTTTCTGATGCCTTGAGTGAATTTTGGTGTGTGTTTACCTATGGGCACATACTTCGAGGTTTTCGGGTTTTATACTAGCTGATATGAGATTACGCTTTCAGTTTTCATGAAATGGTTATTAAAAGGTAAAACCGAGCATGGGACCCATTTGGATTTGGTTTGGCTCTGGCATGAGACCCTGTTGACGAGCCGTAGGTCTGAGTAGTTTTCGCGACGAGTGCTGTGCGCACGGAAGAATTCGAGGAAGGTTGCAACATGTCAAATCATCTATTCGAAGTAACGAACATTTTGGGACTGGTTTCGAGTGGTTCAGACATCGTCTCGATTTAGTTCAGGCTGTCCGAAGGTTTCGGTGCGCATTTAAAAATAGTTGAAAATCCCGAATAATTAGGGGGCTTTAGTGAGGGGTTTATTAAGTAGTTAGTAACCCTCTACAGTGATTCGGACAGGTTTGAAAGTCTCGGAGACGACGATTGACCCGGGAAGGCGTACGGCGCTCGTATCGAGGCAGCAGCGCGGACGGTCTGTGAGTGGACTTTCTTTCCCAAATCGATGCAAGCATAAATGTTTTATATATGTTTTAAAATGTGTTTTGTGATGCCTTGAGTGAATTTTGGTATGTGTTTACGTATGGGCACGTACTTCGAGGTTTTGGGGTTTTATACTAGCTGATACGCGATTATGCTTTCCGTTTTCATGAAATAGTTATTAAAAGGTAAAACCGAGCATGGGACCCATTTGGATTTGGTTTGGCTCAGGCATGAGAGCATATTCACGACCCGTAGGTCTGAGTCGTTTTCGCGACGGGTGCTGTGTGCACGGAAGAATTCGATGAAGGTTGCAACATGTCAAATCATCTATTCGAAGTAACGAACGTTTTGGGATTGGTTTCGAGTGGATCGGACATCGTCTCGATTTAGTTCTGGCTATCCAAAGGTTTCGGTGCACATTTAAAAATAGTTAAAAATCCCGAAAAATTAGGGGGTTTTAGTGAGGGGTTAATTAAGTAGTTAGTAACCCTCTACAGTGATTCAGACAGGTTTGAAAGTCTTGGAGGCGACGATTGACTCGGGAAGGCGTACGACGCGCGTATCGAGGCAGCCACCCGGACGGTCTGTGAGTGGACTTTCTTTCCGAAATCGATGCAAGCATAAATGTTTTATATATGTTTTAATATGTGTTTTGTGAGGCCTTGAGTGCATTTTGGTGTCTGTTTACGTATGGGTACGTACTTCGAGGTTTTTAGGTTTTTTACTAGCTGATACGCGATTACGCTTTCGGTTTTCATGAAATGGTTATTAAAAGGTAAAACTGGGCATGGGATCCATTTGGATTTGGTTTGGCTCGGGCATGAGACCCTATTGACGACCCGTAAGTCTGAGTTGTTTTCACGACGGGTACTGTGTGCACGGAAGAATTCGAGGAAGGTTCCAACATGTCAAATCATCTATTCGAAGTAACGAACATTTTGGGACTGGTTTCGAGTGGATCGGACATCGTCTCGATTTAGTTCGGGCTATCCGAAGGTTTCGGTGCGCATTTAAAAATAGTTAAAAATCTCGATTAATTTGGGGGTTTTAGTGAGGGGTTAATTAAGTAGTTAGTAACCCTCTACATTGATTTTGACAGGTTTGGAAGTCCCGGAGACGACGATTGACCCGGGAAGGCGTACGACGCGCATATCGAGGAAACATCGTGGACGGTCTGTGAGTGGACTTTCTTTCTAAAATCGATGCAAGCATAAATGTTTTATATATGTTTTAATATACGTTTTGTGATGCCTTGAGTGCATTTTGGTGTGTGTTTACGTATGGTCACGTACTTCGAGGTTCTCAGGTTTTATACTAGCTGATACGCGATTACGCTTTCGGTTTTCGTGAAATGGTTATTAAAAGGTAAAATCGGACAGGGGACCCATTTGGATTTGGTTTGGCTCGGGCATGAGACCCTATTGACGACTCGTAGGTCTGAGTCGAGGTCGCGACGGGTGCTGTGCGCACGGAAGAATTCGAGGAAGGTTGCAACATGTCAAATCATCTATTCGAAGTAACAAACCTTTTGGGACTGGTTTCGAGTGGTTAGGACATCGTCTCGATTTAGTTCCAGCTGTCCGAAGGTTTCGGTGCGCATTTAAAAATAGTTAAAAATTCCGAATAATTAGGGGGCTTTAGTGAGGGGTTTATTAAGTAGTTAGTAACCCTCTACAGTGATTCGGACAGGTTTGAAAGTCCCGGAGACGACGATTGACCTGGGAAGGCGTACAGCGCACATATCGAGGTAGTAGCGCCGACGGTCTGTGAGTGGACTTTCTTTCCGAAATGGATGCAAGCATAAATGTTTTATATATGTTTTAATATGTCTTTTCTGATGCCTTGAGAGCATTTTGGTGTGTGTTTACGTATGGGCAAGTACTTCGAGGTTTTCGGGTTTTATACTAGCTGATACGCGATTACGCTTTTGGTTTTCATGAAATGGTTATTAAAAGGTAAAACCGAGCATGGGACCCATTTGGATTTGGTTTGGCTCGGGCATGAGAGCATATTGACGAGCCGTAGGTCTGAGTAGTTTTCGCGACGGGTGCGGTGTGTACGGAAGAATTCGACGAAGGTTCCAACATGTCAAATCATCTATTCGAAGTAACGAACATTTTGGGACTGGTTTCGAGTGGATCGGACGTCGTCTCGATTTAGTTCGGGCTATCCGAAGGTTTCGGTGCACATTTAAAAATAGTTAAAAATATCAAAAAATTAGGGGGCTTTAGTGAGGGGTTAATTAGGTAGTTAGTAACCCTCTACAGTGATTCAGACAGGTTTGAAAGTCCCGGAGGCGACGATTGACCCGGGAACGCGTACGACGCTCGTATCGAGGCAGCAGCGCGGACGGTCTGTGAGTGGACTTTCTTTCCGAAATCGATGCAAGCATAAATGTTTTATATATGTTTTAATATGTGTTTTCTGATGCCTTGAGTGAATTTTGGTGTGTGTTTACCTATGGGCACATACTTCGAGGTTTTCGGGTTTTATACTAGCTGATATGAGATTACGCTTTCAGTTTTCATGAAATGGTTATTAAAAGGTAAAACCGAGCATGGGACCCATTTGGATTTGGTTTGGCTCTGGCATGAGACCCTGTTGACGAGCCGTAGGTCTGAGTAGTTTTCGCGACGAGTGCTGTGCGCACGGAAGAATTCGAGGAAGGTTGCAACATGTCAAATCATCTATTCGAAGTAACGAACATTTTGGGACTGGTTTCGAGTGGTTCAGACATCGTCTCGATTTAGTTCAGGCTGTCCGAAGGTTTCGGTGCGCATTTAAAAATAGTTGAAAATCCCGAATAATTAGGGGGCTTTAGTGAGGGGTTTATTAAGTAGTTAGTAACCCTCTACAGTGATTCGGACAGGTTTGAAAGTCTCGGAGACGACGATTGACCCGGGAAGGCGTACGGCGCTCGTATCGAGGCAGCAGCGCGGACGGTCTGTGAGTGGACTTTCTTTCCCAAATCGATGCAAGCATAAATGTTTTATATATGTTTTAAAATGTGTTTTGTGATGCCTTGAGTGAATTTTGGTATGTGTTTACGTATGGGCACGTACTTCGAGGTTTTGGGGTTTTATACTAGCTGATACGCGATTATGCTTTCCGTTTTCATGAAATAGTTATTAAAAGGTAAAACCGAGCATGGGACCCATTTGGATTTGGTTTGGCTCAGGCATGAGAGCATATTCACGACCCGTAGGTCTGAGTCGTTTTCGCGACGGGTGCTGTGTGCACGGAAGAATTCGATGAAGGTTGCAACATGTCAAATCATCTATTCGAAGTAACGAACGTTTTGGGATTGGTTTCGAGTGGATCGGACATCGTCTCGATTTAGTTCTGGCTATCCAAAGGTTTCGGTGCACATTTAAAAATAGTTAAAAATCCCGAAAAATTAGGGGGTTTTAGTGAGGGGTTAATTAAGTAGTTAGTAACCCTCTACAGTGATTCAGACAGGTTTGAAAGTCTTGGAGGCGACGATTGACTCGGGAAGGCGTACGACGCGCGTATCGAGGCAGCCACCCGGACGGTCTGTGAGTGGACTTTCTTTCCGAAATCGATGCAAGCATAAATGTTTTATATATGTTTTAATATGTGTTTTGTGAGGCCTTGAGTGCATTTTGGTGTCTGTTTACGTATGGGTACGTACTTCGAGGTTTTTAGGTTTTTTACTAGCTGATACGCGATTACGCTTTCGGTTTTCATGAAATGGTTATTAAAAGGTAAAACTGGGCATGGGATCCATTTGGATTTGGTTTGGCTCGGGCATGAGACCCTATTGACGACCCGTAAGTCTGAGTTGTTTTCACGACGGGTACTGTGTGCACGGAAGAATTCGAGGAAGGTTCCAACATGTCAAATCATCTATTCGAAGTAACGAACATTTTGGGACTGGTTTCGAGTGGATCGGACATCGTCTCGATTTAGTTCGGGCTATCCGAAGGTTTCGGTGCGCATTTAAAAATAGTTAAAAATCTCGATTAATTTGGGGGTTTTAGTGAGGGGTTAATTAAGTAGTTAGTAACCCTCTACATTGATTTTGACAGGTTTGGAAGTCCCGGAGACGACGATTGACCCGGGAAGGCGTACGACGCGCATATCGAGGAAACATCGTGGACGGTCTGTGAGTGGACTTTCTTTCTAAAATCGATGCAAGCATAAATGTTTTATATATGTTTTAATATACGTTTTGTGATGCCTTGAGTGCATTTTGGTGTGTGTTTACGTATGGTCACGTACTTCGAGGTTCTCAGGTTTTATACTAGCTGATACGCGATTACGCTTTCGGTTTTCGTGAAATGGTTATTAAAAGTAAAATCGTACATGGGACCCATTTGGATTTGGTTTAGCTCGGGCATGAGACCCTATAGACGGCCCGTAGGTCTGAGTCGTGGTCGCGACGAGTGCTGTGCGCACGGAAGATTCGAGGAAGGTTATAACATGTCAAGTAATGGTTAAAAATAGTTCGGACATCGTCTCGATATAGTTCGGGCTGTCCGAAGGTTTCGGTACGCATTTAAAAATAGTTAAAAATCCCGAATAATTAGGGGGGTTTAGTGAAGGGTTTATTAAGTAGTTAGTAACCCTCTACAGTGATTCGGACAGGTTTGAAAGTCTCGGAGACGACGATTGACCCGGGAAGGCGTACAGCGCTCGTATCGAGGCAGCAGCGCGCACGGTCTGTGAGTGGACTTTCTTTCCGAAATCGATGCAAGCATAAATGTTTTATATATGTTTTAATATGTGTTTTGTGATGCCTTGAGTGAATTTTGGTGTGTGTTTACCTATGGGCACGTACTTCGAGGTTTTCGGGTTTTACACTAGCTGATATGAGATTACGCTTTCAGTTTTCATGAAATGGTTATTAAAAGGTAAAACCAAGCATGGGACCCATTTGGAGTTGGTTTGGCTCGGGCATGAGAGCATATTGACGACCCCTAGGTCTGAGTAGTTTTCGCGACGGGTGCTGTGTGCACGGAAGAATTCGATGAAGGTTCCAACTTGTCGAATCATCTATTCGAAGTAATGATCATTTTGGGACTGGTTTCGAGTGGATAGGACATCGTCTCGATTTAGTTCGGGCTATCCGAAGGTTTCGGTGCGCATTAAAAAATAGTTAAAAATCCCAAAAAATTAGGGGGCTTTAGTGAGGGGTTAATTAAGTAGTTCGTAACCCTCTACAGTGATTTGGACAAGTTTGGAAGTCCCGGAGACGACTATTGACACGAGAAGAAGTACGACATGCATCTCAAGGCAACATCGCGGACGGTCTGTGAGTGGACTTTCTTTCCGAAATCGATGCAAGCATAAATGTTTTATATATGTTTTAATATGCGTTTTGTGATGCCTTGAGTGCATTTTGGTGTGTGTTTACATATGGGCACGTACTTCGAGGTTTTGGGGTTTTGTACTAGCTGATACGCGATTAAGCTTTCAGTTTTCATGAAATGGTTATTAAAAGGTAAAATCGTACATGGGACCCATTTGGATTTGGTTTGGCTCGGGCATGAGACCCTATTGACGACCCGTAGGTCTGAGTCGTGGTCGCGACGAGTGCTGTGCGCACGGAAGAATTCGAGGAAGGTTGCAACATGTCAAATCATCTATTCGAAGTAACGAAAATTTTGGGACTTGTTTCGAGTGGATCGGACATTGTCTCGATTTAGTTCGGGCTGTCCGAAGGTTTCGGTGAGCATTTAAAAATAGTTAAAAATCCCGAATAATTAGGGGGCATTAGTGAGGGGTTTATTAAGTAGTTAGTAACCCTCTACAGTGATTCGGACAGGTTTGAAAGTCTCGGAGACGACGATTGACCCGGGAAGGTGTACGGCGCTCGTATCGAGGCAACTGGGTCTGTGAGTGGACTTTCTTTCCAAAATCGATGCAAGCATAAATGTTTTATATATGTTTTAATATGTGTTTTGTGATGCCTTGAGTGCATTTTGGTGTGTGTTTACGCATGGGCACGTACTTCGAGGTTTTCGGGTTTTGTACTTGCTGATACGCGATTACGCTTTCGGTTTTCATGAAATGGTTATTAAAAGGTAAAACCGAGCATGGGACCCATTTGGATTTGGTTTGGCTCAGGCATGAGAGCATATTCACGACCCGTAGGTCTGAGTCGTTTTCGCGACGGGTGCTGTGTGCACGGAAGAATTCGATGAAGGTTGCAACATGTCAAATCATCTATTCGAAGTAACGAACATTTTGGGACTGGTTTCGAGTGGATCGGACATCGTCTCGATTTAGTTCGCGCTATCCGAAGGTTTCGGTGTGCATTTAAAAATATTTAAAAATCCCAAAAAAATTAGGGGGCTGTAGTGAGGGGTTAATTAAGTAGTTAGTAACCCTCTACAGTGATTTGGACAGGTTTGGAACTCCCGGAGACGACTATTGACCCGGGAAGACGTACGACGTGCATCTCAAGGCAACATCGCGGACGGTCTGTGAGTGGACTTTCTTTCCGAAATCGATGCAAGCATAAATGTTTTATATATGTTTTAATATGCGTTTTGTGATGCCTTGAGTGCATTTTGGTGTGTGTTTACGTATGGACACGTACTTCGAGGTTTTGGGGTTTTATACTAGCTGATACGCGATTATGCTTTCCGTTTTCATGAAATAGTTATTAAAAGGTAAAACCGAACATGGGACCCATTTGTATTTGGTTAGGCTCGGGCAAGAGACCCTATTGACGACCCGTAGGTCTGAGTAGTGGTCGCGACGGGTGCTGTGCGCACGGAAGAATTCGAGGAAGGTTGCAACATGTCAAATCATCTATTCGAAGTAACGAACCTTTTGGGACTGGTTTCGAGTGGATAGGACATCGTCTCGATTTAGTTCCGGCTGTCCAAAGGTTTCGGTGCGCATTTAAAATAGTGAAAAATCCCGAAAAATTAGGGGGTTTTAGTGAGGGGTTAATTAAGTAGTTAGTAACCCTCTACAGTGATTTGGACAGGTCTGAAAGTCCCGGAGACGACAATTGACCTGAGAAGGCGTACGACGCGCGTATCGAGGCAGCCACCCGGACGGTCTGTGAGTGGACTTTCTTTCCGAAATCGATGCATGCATAAATGTTTTATATATGTTTTAATATGTGTTTTGTGAGGCCTTGAGTGCATTTTGGTGTGTGTTTACGTATGGGCATGTTCTTCGAGGTTTTTAGGTTTTTTACTAGCTGATACGCGATTACGCTTTCGGTTTTCATGAAATGGTTATTAAAAGGTAAAACTGGGCATGGGATCCATTGGGATTTGGTTTGGCTCGGGTATGAGACCCTATTGACAACCCGTAAGTCTGAGTCGTTTTCACGACGGGTGCTTTGTGCACCGAAGAATTCGAGGAAGGTTCCAACATATCAAATCATCTATTTGAAGTAACGAACATTTTGGGAATGGTTTCGAGTGGATCGGACATCGTCTCGATTTAGTTCGGGCTGTCCGAAGGTTTCGGTGAGCATTTAAAAATAGTTAAAAATCTCGAATAATTTGGGGGTTTTAGTGAGGGGTTATTTAAGTAGTTAGCAACCCTCTACAGTGATTCGGACAGGTTTGAATGTCCCGGAGATGACGATTGACCCGGGAAGGCGTACGGCGCGCATATCGAGGCAGCAGCGCGGACGGTCTGTGAGTGGACTTTCTTTCCGAAATTGATGCAAGCATAAATGTTATATATATGTTTTAATATGTGTTTTGTGATGCCTTGAGTGCATTTTGGTGTGTGATTACGTATGGGCACGTACTTCGAGGTTTTCAGGTTTTATTCTAGCTGATACGCGATTACGCTTTTGGTTTTCATGAAATGGTTATTAAAAGGTAAAACCGAGCATGGGACCCATTTGAATTTGGTTTGGCTCGGGCATGAGACCCTATTGACGACCCGTAGGTCTGAGTCGTTTTCGCGACGGGTGCTATGTGCACGGAAGAATTCGACGAAGGTTCCAATATGTCAAATCATCTATTCGAAGTAATGAACATTTTGAGACTTTTTTTCGAGTGGATCGGAAATCGTTTCGATTTAGTTCGGGCTGTCCAAAGGTTTCGGTGCGCATTTAAAAATAGTTAAAAATCCCCAAAAATTAGGGGGCTTTAGTGAGGGGTTAATTAAGTAGTTAGTAACCCTCTAAAATGATTTGGGCAGGTTTGGAAGTCCCGGAGACGACGATTGACCAGGGAAGGCGTACGGCGCGCGTCTCGAGGCAGCAGAGCGGACGGTCTGCGAGTGGACTTTCTTTTCGAAATCGATGCAAGCAGAAAAGGTTTATATATGTTTTAATATGTGTTTTGTGATGCCTTAAGTGTATTTTGGCACGTACTTCGAGGTTTTCGGGTTTTATACTAGCTAATACGCGATTACGCTTTTGGATTTCATGAAATGGTTATTAAAAGGTAAAACCGGGCATGGGACCCATTTGGATTTGGTTTGGCTCGGGCATGAGACCTTATTGACAATCCGTAGGACTGAGTCGTTTTCGCGACGGGTGCTGTGTGCACAGAAGAATTCAAGGAAGGTCCCATCATGTCAAATCATCTACTCGATGTAACGAACATTTTGGGACTGGTTTCGAGTGGATCGGACATCGGCTCGATTTAGTTCACGCTATCCAAAGGTTTCGGTGCGCATTTAAAAATAGTTAAAATCTCGAAAAATTAGGGGACTTTAGTGCGGGGTTAATTAAGTAGTTAGTAACCCTCTACAGTGATTTGGACAGGTCTGAAAGTCCCGGAGACGACGATTGACCAGGGAAGGCGTACGGCGCGCGTATCGAGGCAGCAGCGCGGACGGTCTATGAGTGGAGTTTCTTTCCGAATTCGATGCAAGCATAAATGTTTTATATATGTTTTAATATGCGTTTTGTGATACCTTGAGTTCATTTTGGTGTGTGTTTACGTATGGGCATGTACTTCGAGGTTTTCGGGTTTTATACTAGCTGATACGCGATTACGCTTTCGGTTTTCATGAAATGTTTATTAAAAGGTAAAACCGAGCATGGGACCCATTTGGATTTGGTTTGGCTCGGGCATGAGACCCTATTGACGACCCGTAGGTCTGAGTCGTTTTCGCGACGGGTGCTGTGTGCACGGAAGAATTCGAGGAAGGTTCCAACATGTCAAATCATCTATTCGAAGTAACGAACATTTTTGGACTGGTTTCGAGTGGATCAGACATCGTCCCGATTTAGTTCGGGTTGTCCGAAGGTTTTGGTGCACATTTAAAAATAGTTAAAAATCCCGAAAAATTAGGGGGCGTTAGTGAGGGGTTAATTAAGTAGTTAGTAACCCTCTATAGTGATTTGGACAGGTTTGGAAGTCCCGGAGATGACGATTGACCACGGAAGACGTATAGCATAAAGGGTTTATATATGTTTTATTATGTGTTTTGTGATGCCTTGAGTGTATTTTGGTGTGTGTTTACGTTTGGGCACGTACTTCGAGGTTTTCAGGTTTTATAGTAGCTAATACGCGATTACGCTTTCGGTTTTCATGAAATGTTTATTAAAAGGTAAAACCGAGCATGGGACCCATTTGGATTTGGTTTGGCTCGGGCATGAGACCCTATTGACGACCCGTAGGTCTGAGTCATTTTCGCGATGGGTGCTGTGTGCACGGAAGAACTCGAGGAAGGTCCCATCATTTCAAATCATCTATTCGATGTAACGAACATTTTGGGACTGGTTTTCGAGTTGATCGGACATCGGCTCGATTTAGTTCACGCTATCCGAAGGTTTCGGTGGGCATTTAAAAATAGTTAAAATCTCAAAAAATTGGGGGGCTTTAGTGAGGGGTTAATTAAGTAGTTAGTAACCATCTACAGTCATTTGGACAGGTCTAAAAGTCCCGGAGATGACGATTGACCCGGAAAGGCGTACGGCGCGCGTATCGAGGCAGCATCGCGGACGGCGTGTGAGTGGACTTTCTTTCCGAAATCGATGCAAGTATAAATGTTTTATATAAGTTTTAATATGCGTTTTGTGATGCCTTGAGTGCATTTTGGTGTGTCTTTACGTATTGGCATGTACTTCGAGGTTTTCGGGTTTTATACTAGCTGATACGCGATTACGCTTTCGATTTTCATGAAATGGTTATTAAAAGGTAAAACCGGGCATGTGACCCATTTGGATTTGGTTTGGCTCGGGCATGAGACCCTATTGACGAATCGTAAGTCTGAGTCATTTTCGCGATGGGTGCTGTGTGCACGGAAGAATTCGAGGAAGGTTGCAACATGCCAAATCATCTACTCGAAGTAACGATCATTTTGGGACTGGTTTCGAGTGGATCGGACATCGTCTCGATTTAGTTCGGGGTTTCCAAAGGTTTCGGTGCGCATTTAAAAAAAGTTAAAAATACCAAAAAATTAGGTGGCTTTAGTGAGGGGTTAATTAAGTAGTTAGTAACCCTCTACAGTGATTTGGACAGGTTTGGAAGTCCCGGAGACGACGCTTGACTGGGGAAGGCGTACGGAGCGCGTCTCGATGTAGCAGCGCGGACGGTCTATGAGTGGACTTTCTTTCCAAAATCGATGCAAGCATAAATGTTTTATATATGTTTTAATATGTGTTTTGTGATGCCTTGAGTGCATTTTGGTGTGTGTTTACATATGGGCACGTACTTCGAGGTTTTCAGGGTTTATACTAGTAGATACGTGATTACGCTTTCAGTTTTCATGAAATGGTTATTAAAAGGTAAAACCGGGCAATGGACCCATTTGGATTTGGTTTGGCTCGGGCATGAGACCCTATTGACGACCCGTAGGTCTGAGTCGCTTTCGCGACGGGTGCAGTGTGCACGGAAGATTCGAGTAATCTATTCGATGCAAGCATAAATGTTTTATATATGTTTTAATATGTGTTTTGTGATGCCTTGAGTGCATTTTGGTGTGTGTTTACATATGGGCACGTACTTCGAGGTTTTCAGGGTTTATACTAGTAGATACGTGATTACTCTTTCAGTTTTCATGAAATGGTTATTAAAAGGTAAAACCGGGCATTGGACCCATTTGGATTTGGTTTGGCTCGGGCATGAGACCCTATTGACGACCCGTAGGTCTGAGTCGCTTTCGCGACGGGTGCAGTGTGCACGGAAGATTCAAGTAATCTATTCGATGTAAAGAACATTTTGGGACTGGTTTCAAGGGGATCGGACATCGTCTCGATATAGTTCGGGCTGTCCGAAGGTTTCGGTGCGCATTTAAAAATAGTTAAAATTCCCAAAAAATTAGGGGGCTTTAGTGAGGGGTTAATTAAGTAGTTAGTAACCCTCTACAGTGATTTGGACAGGTTTGGAAGTCCCGGAGACGACGATTGACCAGGGAAGGCGTATGGCGCGCGTCTCGAGGCTGCACCACGGACGGTCTGTGAGTGGACTTTCTTTCCGAAATCGATGCAAGCATAAATGTTTTATATATGTTTTAATATGTGTTTTGTGATGCCTTGAGTGCATTTTGGTGTGTGTTTACGTATGGGCACGTACTTCGATATTTTTGCGTTTTATACTAGCTGGTACGCGATTAGTCTTTTGGTTTTCATGAAATGGTTATTAAACGGTAAAACCGGGCATTGGACCCATTTGGATTTGGTTTGGCTCGGGCATGAGACCCTATTGACGACCCGTAGGTCTGAGTCGCTTTCGCGACGGGTGCAGTGTGCACGGAAGATTCAAGTAATCTATTCGATGTAAAGAACATTTTGGGACTGGTTTCAAGGGGATCGGACATCGTCTTGATATAGTTCGGGCTGTCCGAAGGTTTCAGTGCGCATTTAAAAATAGTTAAAAATCCCGAAAAATTAGGGGGCTTTAGTGAGGGGTTAATTAAGTAGTTAGTAACCCTCTACAGTGATTTGGACAGGTTTGGAAGTCCCGAAGACGACGATTGACCCGGGAAGGCGTACGGCGCGCGTATCAAGGCTGCAGCGCGGACGGTCTGTGAGTGGACTTTCTTTCCGAAATCGATGCAAGCATAAATGTTTTATATATTTTTTAATATGTGTTTTGTGATGCCTTGAGTGCATTTTGGTGTGTGTTTACATTTCGGCACGTACTTCGAGATTTTTGCGTTTTATACTAGCTGATATGAGATTACGCTTTCAGTTTTCTTGAAATTGTTATTAAAAGGTAAAACCGAGCATGGGACCCATTTGGATTTGGTTTGGCTTGGGCATGAGACCCTATTGACGACCCGTAAGTCTGAGTCGTTTTCGCGACGGGTCCTGTGTGCACGGAAGATTCGAGGAAGGTTGCAACATGTAAAATCATCTATTCGATGTAACGAACATTTTGGGACTGGTTTCGAGTGGATCGGACATCGGTTCGATTTAGTTCACGCTATCCGAAGGTTTCGGTGCGCTTTTAAAAATAGTTAAAATCTCGAAAAATTAGGAGGCTATAGTGAGGGGTTAATTAAGTAGTTAGTAACCCTCTACAGTGATTTGGATAGGTTTGAATTTCACGGAGATGACGATTGACCCGGGAAGGCGTACGGCGGGCGTATCGAGGCAGCAGCGCGGACGGTCTGTGAGTGGAATTTCTTTCCGAAATTGATGCAAGCATAAATGTTTTATATATGTTTTAATATGTGTTTTGTGATGCCTTGAGTACATTTTGCTGTGTGTTTAAGTATTTGCACGTACTTCGAGGTTTTCGGGTTTTATACTAGCTGATACGCGATTACGCTTACGGTTTTCGTGAAATCGTTATTAAAAGGTAAAACCGAGCATGGGACCCATTTGGTTTGGCTTGGCTCGGGCATGAGACCCTATTAATGACCCGTAGGTCTTAGTCGTTTTCGCGATGGGTGCTGTTTGCACGGAAGAATTCGAGGAAGGTCCCAGCATATCAAGTCATCTATTCGCTGTAACGAACATTTTGGGACCGATTTCGAGTCGATCGGACATCGGCTCGATTTAGTTCACGCTATCCGAAGGTTTCGGTGGGCATTTAAAAATAGTTAAAATCTCGAAAAATTAGGGGGCTTTAGTGAGGGGTTAATTAAGTAGTTAGTAACCCTCTACAGTGATTTGGACAGGTCTGAAAGTCCCGGAGACGACGATTGACCAGGGAAGGCGTACGGCACGCGTATCGAGGCAGCAGCGCGGACGGTCTGTGAGTGGACTTTCTTTCCGAAATCGATGCAAGCGTAAATGTTTTATATATGTTTTAATATGCGTTTTGTGATGCCTTGAGTGCATTTTGGTGTGTTTACGTATGGGCATGTACTTCGAGGTTTTCGAGTTTTATACTAGCTAATATGCGATTACGCTTTCGGATTTCATGAAATGGTTATTAAAAGGTAAAACCGGGCATGGGACCCATTTGGATTTGGTTTGGCTCGGGCATGAGACCTTATTGACAATCCGTAGGACTGAGTCGTTTTCGCGACGGGTGCTGTGTGCACAGAAGAATTCAAGGAAGGTCCCAGCATGTCAAATCATCTATTCGATGTAACGAACATTTTGGGACTGGTTTCGAGTGGATCGGACATCGTCTCGATTTAGTTCAGGCTATCCGAAGGTTTCGGCTAGTATTTAAAAATAGTTAAAATCTCAAAAAATTAGGGGTCTTTAGTGAGGGGTTAATTAAGTAGTTAGTAACCCTCTACAGTGATTTGGACAGGTTTGAAAGTCCCGGAGACGACGATTGACCAGGGAAGGCGTACGGCACGCGTATCGAGGCAGCAGCGCGGACGGTCTGTGAGTGGACTTTCTTTCCGAAATCGATGCAAGCGTAAATGTTTTATATATGTTTTAATATGCGTTTTGTGATGCCTTGAGTGCATTCTGGTGTGTGTTTACGTAAGGGCATGTACTTCGAGGTTTTCGAGTTTTATACTAGCTAATACGCGATTACGCTTTCGGATTTCATGAAATGGTTATTAAAAGGTAAAACCGGGCATGGGACCCATTTGGATTTGGTTTGGCTCGGGCATGAGACCTTATTGACAATCCGTAGGACTGAGTCGTTTTCGCGACGGGTGCTGTGTGCACAGAAGAATTCAAGGAAGGTCCCAGCATGTCAAATCATCTATTCGATGTAACGAACATTTTGGGACTGGTTTCGAGTGGATCGGACATCGTCTCGATTTAGTTCAGGCTATCCGAAGGTTTCGGCTAGTATTTAAAAATAGTTAAAATCTCGAAAAATTAGGGGTCTTTAGTGAGGGGTTAATTAAGTAGTTAGTAACCCTCTACAGTGATTTGGACAGGTTTGAAAGTCCCGGAGACGACTATTGACCCGGGAAGGCGTACGGCGCGCATATCGAGGCAGCAGCGCGGACGGTCTGTGAGTGGATTTTCTTTCCGAAATTGATGCAAGCATAAATGTTTTATATATGTTTTAATATGTGTTTTGTGATGCCTTGAGTGCATTTTGCTGTATGTTTATGTATGGGCACGTACTTCGAGGTTTTCGGATTTTATACTAGCTGATACGCGATTACGCTTTCGGTTTTCATGAAATCTTTATTAAAAGGTAAAACCGAGCATGGGACCCATTTGGATTTGGTTTGGCTCGGGCATGAGTCCCTATTGATGACCCGTAGGTCTGAGTCGTTTTCGCGACGGGTGCTGTTTGCACGGAAGAATTCGAGGAAGGTCCCAGCATGTCAAATCATCTATTCGATGTAACGAACATTTTGGGACTGGTTTCGAGTGGATCGGACATCGTCTCGATTTAGTCCACGCTATCCAAAGGTTTCGGTGCGCATTTAAAAATAGTTAAAATCTCGAAAAATTCGGGGGCTTTAGTGCGGGGTTAATTAAGTAGTTAGTAACCCGCTACAGTGATTTGGACAGGTCTGAAAGTCCCGGAGACGACGATTGACCAGGGAAGGCGTACGGCGCGCGTATTGAGGCAGCAGCGCGGACGGTCTGTGAGTGGAGTTTCTTTCCGAAATCGATGCAAGCATAAATGTTTATATATGTTTTAATATGCGTTTTGTGATACCTTGAGTGCATTTTGGTGTGTGTTTACGTATGGGCATGTACTTCGAGGTTTTCGGGTTTTATACTAGCTGATACGCCATTACGCTTTCGGTTTTCATGAAATGTTTATTAAAAGGTAAAACCGAGCATGGGACCCATTTGGATTTGGTTTGGCTCGGGCATGAGACCCTATTGACGACCCGTAAGTCGGAGTCGTTTTCGCGACGGGTGCTTTGTGCACGGAAGAATTCGAGGAAGGTTCCAACATGTCAAATCATCTATTCGAAGTAACGAACATTTTTGGACTGGTTTCGAGTGGATCAGACATCGTCTCGATTTAGTTCGGGTTGTCCGAAGGTTTCGGTGCACATTTAAAAATAGTTAAAAATCCCGATAAATTAGGGGGCGTTAGTGAGGGGTTAATTAAGTAGTTAGTAACCCTCTATAGTGATTTGGACAGGTTTGGAAGTCCCGGAGATGACGATTGACCAGGGAAGACGTATAGCACGATTCTCGAGACAGCAGCGCCGACGGTCTGTGAGTGGACTTTCTTTCCGAAATCGATGCAAGCATAAAGGGTTTATATATGTTTTATTATGTGTTTTGTGATGCCTTGAGTGTATTTTGGTGTGCGTTTACGTTTGGGCACGTACTTCGAGGTTTTCAGGTTTTATAGTAGCTAATACGCGATTACGTTTTCGGTTTTCGTGAAATCTTTATTAAAAGGTAAAACCGAGCATGGGACCCATTTGGATTTGGTTTGGCTCGGGCATGAGACCCTATTGATGACCTGTAGGTCTGAGTCATTTTCGCGATGGGTGCTGTGTGCACGGAAGAACTCGAGGAAGGTCCCATCATGTCAAATCATCTATTCGATGTAACGAACATTTTGGGATTGGTTTCGAGTCGATTGGACATCGGCTCGATTTAGTTCACGCTATCCGAAGGTTTCGGTGCGCATTTAAAAATATTTAAAATCTCGAAAAATTGGGGGGCTTAAGTGAGGGGTTAATTAAGTAGTTAGTAACCCTCTACAGTGATTTGGACAGGTCTGAAAGTCCCGGAGACGACGATTGACCCGGGAAGGCGTACGGCGCGCGTATCGAGGCAGCAGTGCGGACGGTCTGTGAGTGGACTTTCTTTCCGAAATCGATGCAAGTATAAATGTTTTATATAAGTTTTAATATGCGTTTTGGGATGCCTTGAGTGCATTTTGGTGTGTCTTTACGTATGGGCATGTACTTCGAGTTTTTCGGGTTTTATACTAGCTGATACGCGATTACGCTTTCGGTTTTCATGAAATGGTTATTAAAAGGTAAAACCGGGCATGGGACCCATTTGGATTTGGTTTTGCTCGGGCATGAGACCCTATTGACAAATCGTAAGTCTGAGTCATTTTCGCGACGGGTGCTGTGTGCACGGAAGAATTCGAGGAAGGTTGCAACATGCCAAATCATCTACTCGAAGTAACGAACATTTTGGGACTGGTTTCGAGTGGATCGGACTTCGTCTCGATTTAGGTCGATGTTTCCGAAGGTTTCGGTGCGCATTTAAAAAAAGTTAAAAATACCAAAAAATTAGGTGGCTTTAGTGAGGGGTTAATTAAGTAGTTAGTAACCCTCTACAGTGATTTGGACAGGTCTGAAAGTCCAGGAGACAACGATTGACCAGGGATGGCGTACGGCGCGCGTCTCGAGGCAGTAGCCCGGACGGTCTGTGAGTGGACTTTCTTTCCGAAATCGATGCAAGCATAAAAGTTTTATATATGTTTTAATATGTGTTTTGTGATACCTTGAGTGCATTTTGGTGTGTGTTTACGTATGGGCACGTACTTCGAGATTTTTACATTTTATACTAGCTGGTAAGCGATTAGTCTTTCGGTTTTCATGAAATGGTTATTAAAAGGTAAAACCGGGCATGGGAACCATTTGGATTTGGTTTGGCTCGGGCATGAGACCCTATTGACGACCAGTAGGTCTGAGTCATTTTCGCGACGGGTGCTGTTTGCAAGGAAGAATTCGAGGAAGGCTCCAACATGTCAAATCATCTATTCGAAGTAACGAACATTTTGGGACTGGTTTCGAGTGGATCGGACATCGTCTCGATTTAGTTCGGGCTGTCCGAAGGTTTCGTTGCACATTTAAAAATATTTAAAAATCCCGAAAAATTAGGGGGCTTTAGTGAGGGGTTAATTAAGTAGTTAGTAACCCTTTACAGTGATTTGGACAGGTTTGGAAGTCCCGAAGACGACGATTAACCCGGGAAGGCGTACGACGCGCGTATAAAGGCTGCAGCGCGGACGGTCTGTGATCGGACTTTCTTTCCGAAATCGATGCAAGCTTAAATGTTTTATATATGTTTTAATATGTGTTTTGTGATGCCTTGAGTGCATTTTGGTGTGTGTTTACGTATGGGCACGTACTTCGAGATTTTTGCGTTTTATACTAGCTGGTACGCGATTAGTCTTTCGGTTTTCATGAAATGGTTATTAAAAGGTAAAGCCGGGCATGGGAACCATTTGGATTTGGTTTGGCTCGGGCATGAGACCTTATTGACGACCAGTAGGTCTGAGTCATTTTCGCGACGGGTGCTGTGTGCACGGAAGAATTCGAGGAAGGCTCCAACATGTCAAATCATCTATTCGAAGTAATGAACATTTTGGGACTGGTTTCGAGTGGATCGGACATCGTCTCGGTTTAGTTCGGGGTGTTCGAAGGTTTCGGTGCGCATTTATAAATAGTTAAAAATACCAAAAAATTTGGTGGTTTTAGTGAGGGGTTAATTAAGTAGTTAGTAACCCTTTATAGTGATTTGGACAGTTTTGGAAGTCCCTGAGACGACGATTGACACAGGAAGACGTACGGCGCGCGTCTCGATGCAGCAGCGCGGACTGTCTGTGAGTGGACTTTCTTTCCGAAATCGATGCAAGGATAAATGTTTTATATAAGTTTTAATATGCATTTTGTGATGCCTTGAGTGCATTTTGGTGTGTGTTTACGTATGGGCATGTACTTCGAGGTTTTCGGGATTTATACTAGCTGATACGCGATTACGCTTTCGGTTTTCATGAAATGATTATTAAAAGGTAAAACCAAGCATGGGACCCATTTGGATTTGGTTTGGCTCGGGCATGAGACCCTATTGATGACCCGTAGGTTTGAGTCGTTTTCGCGACGAGTGCTGTGTACACAGAAGAATTCGAGGAAGGTCCCAGCATGTCAAATCATCTATTCGATGTAACGAACATTTTGGGACTGGTTTCGAGTTGATCGGACATCGGCTCGATTTAGTTCACGCTATCCGAAGGTTTCGGTGCGCATTTAAAAATAGTTAAAATCTCGAAAAATTGAGGGGCTTTAGTGAGGGGTTAATTAAGTAGTTAGTAACCCTCTACAGTGATTTGGACAGGACTGAATGTCCCGGAGACGACGATTGACCCGGGAAGGCGTACGACGCGCGTATCGAGGCAGCAGCGCGGACGGTCTGTGAGTGGACTTTCTTTCCGAAATCGATGCAAGTCTAATTGTTTTATATATGTTTTAATATGCGTTTTGTGATGCCTTGAGTGCATTTTGGTGTGTCTTTACGTATGGGCATGTACTTTGATGTTTTCGGGTTTTATACTAGCTGATACGCGATTACGCTTTCGGTTTTCACGAAATGGTTATTAAAAGGTAAAACCGGGCATGGGACCCATTTGGATTTGGTTTGGCTCGGGCATGAGACCCTATTGACGAATCGTGAGTCTGAGTCGTTTTCGCGACAGGTGCTGTGTGCACGGAAGAATTCGAGGAAGGTTGCAACATGCCAAATCAGCTACTCGAAGTAACGAGCATTTTGGGACTGGTTTCGAGTGGATCGGACATCGTCTCGATTTAGTTCGGGGTGTCCGAAGGTTTCGGTGCGCATTTATAAATAGTTAAAAATACCAAAAAATTAGGTGGCTTTAGTGAGGGGTTAATTAAGTAGTTAGTAACCCTCTACAGTGATTTGGACAGGTTTGGAAGTCCCAGAGACAACGATTGACACAGGAAGACGTACGGCGCGCGTCTCGATGCAGCAGCGCGGACGGTCTATGAGTGGACTTTCTTTCCGAAATCGATGCAAGCATAAATGTTTTATATATGTTTTAATATGTGTTTTATGATGCCTTGAGTGCATTTTGGTGTGTATTTACGTATGGGCACATACTTCGAGGTTTTCGGGTTTTATACTAGCAGATACGCGATTACGCTTTCGGTTTTCATGAAATGGTTATTAAAAGGTAAAACCGGGCATGAGACCCATTTGGATTTGGTTTGGCTCGGGCATGAGACCCTATTGACGACCCGTAGGTCTGAGTCTATTTCGCGATGGGTGCAGTGTGCACGGAAGATTCGAGGAAGGTTATAACATGTCAAGTAATCTATTCGATGTAACGAACATTTTGGGACTGGTTTCGAGGGGTTCGGACATCGTCTCGATATAGTTCGGGCTGTCCGAAAGTTTCGGTGCGCATTTAAAAATAGTTAAAAGTCCCAAAAAATTAGGGGGCTTTAGTGAGGAGTTAATTAAGTAGTTAGTAACCCTCTACAGTGATTTGGACAGGTTTGGAAGTCCCGGAGACGACGATTGACCAGGGAAGGCGTATGGCGCGCGTCTCGAGGAAGTACCGCGGACGGTCTGTGAGTGGACTTTCTTTCCGAAATCGATGCAAGCATAAATGTTTTATATATGTTTTAATATGTGTTTTGTGACGCCTTGAGTGCATTTTGGTGTGTGTTTAAGTATGGGCACGTACTGCGAGATTTTTGCGTTTTATACTAGCTGGTACGCGATTAGTCTTTCGGTTTTCATGAAATGGTTATTAAAAGGTAAAACCGGGCATGGGAACCATTTGGATTTGGTTTGGCTCGGGCATGAGACCCTATTGACGACCCGTAGGTCTGAGTCGTTTTCGAGTCGGGTGCTGTGTGCACGGAAGAATTCGAGGAAGGTTCCAACATGTCAAATCATCTATTCGAAGTAACGAACATTTTTGGACTGGTTTCGAGTGAATCAGACATCGTCTCTATTTAGTTCGGGCTGTCCGAAGGTTTCGGTGCGCATTTAAAAATAGTTAAAAATCCCAAAAAATTAGGGGGCTTTAGTCAGGGGTTAATTAAGTAGTTAGCAACCCTCTACAGGGATTTGGACAGGTTTTGAAGTCCCGAAGACGACGATTGACCCGGGAAGGCGTACAATGCGCGTCTCGATGCAGCAGCGCGGACGGTCTGTGAGTGGACTTTCTTTCCGAAATCGATGCGACCATAAATGTTTTATATATTTTTTTAATATGTGTTTTGTGATGCCTTGAGTGCATTTTGTTGTGTGTTTACGTATGGGCACATACTTCGAGGTTTTCGGGTTTTATACTAGTTGATACGCGATTACGCTTTCCGTTTTCATGAAATGGTTATTAAAAGGTAAAACCAGGCATGGGACCCATTTGGATTTGGTTTGGCTTGGGCATGACACCCTATTGACGACCCGTAGGTCTGAGTCGTTTTCGCGACGGGTGCTGTGTGGACGGAAGAATTCGAGGAAGGTTCCAACATGTCAAATCATCTATTCGAAGTAAAGAACATTTTTGGACTGGTTTCGAGTGGATCGGACATCGGCTCGATTTAATTCGGGTTATCCGAAGGTTTCGGTGCGCATTTAAAAATAGTTAAAAATTTCAAAAAATTAGGGGGCTTTAGTGAGGGGTTAATTAAGTAGTTAGTAACTCTCTACAGTGATTTGGACAGGTTTGGAAGTCCCGGAGACGACGATTGACATAGGAAGGCGTACGGCGCGCGTCTCGATGCAGCAGCACAGACGGTCTATGAGTGGACTTTCTTTCCGAAAGCGATTGAAGCATAAATGTTTGATGTATGTTTTAATATGTGTTTTGTGATGCCTTGAGTGCATTTTGGTGTGTGTTTACGTATGGGCATGTACTTCGAGGTTTTCGGGTTTTATACTAGCAGATACGCGATTACGCTTTCGGTTTTCATGAAATGGTTATTAAAAGGTAAAACCGGGCATGAGACCCATTTGGATTTGGTTTGGCTCGGGCATGAGACCCTATTGACGACCCGTAGGTCTGAGTCGTTTTCGCGACGGGTGCAGTGTGCACGGAAGATTCGAGGAAGGTTATAACATGTCAAGTAATCTATTCGATGTAACGAACATTTTGGGACTGGTTTCTAGGGGATCGGACATCGTCTCGATATAGTTCGGGTTGTCCGAAGGTTTCGGTGCGCATTTAAAAATGGTTAAAAGTCCCAAAAAATTAGGGGGCTTTAGTGAGGGGTTAATTAAGTAGTTAGTAACCCTCTACAGTGATTTGGACAGGTTTGGAAGTCCCGGAGACGACGATTGACCTGGGAAGGCGTATGGCGCGCGTCTCGAGGAAGCACCGCGGACGGTCTGTGAGTGGACTTTCTTTCCGAAATCGATGCAAGCATAAATGTTTTATATATGTTTTAATATGTGTTTTGTGACGCCTTGAGTGCATTTTGGTGTGTGTTTACGTATGGGCACGTACTGCGAGATTTTTGCGTTTTACACTAGCTGGTACGCGATTAGTCTTTCGGTTTTCATGAAATGGTTATTAAAAGGTAAAACCGGGCATGGGAACCATTTGGATTTGGTTTGGCTCGGGCATGAGACCCTATTGACGACCCGTAGGTTTGAGTCGTTTTCGAGTCGGGTGCTGTGTGCACGGCAGAATTCGAGGAAGGTTCCAACATGTCAAATCATCTATTCGAAGTAACGAACATTTTTGGACTGGTTTCGAGTGGATCAGACATCGTCTCTATTTAGTTCGGGCTGTCCGAAGGTTTCGGTGCGCATTTAAAAATAGTTAAAAATCCCAAAAAATTAGGGGGCTTTAGTCAGGGGTTAATTAAGTAGTTAGCAACCCTCTACAGGGATTTGGACAGGTTTTGAAGTCCCGAAGACGACGATTGACCCGGGAAGGCGTACAACGCGCGTCTCGATGCAGCAGCGCGGACGGTCTGTGAGTGGACTTTCTTTCCGAAATCGATGCGACCATAAATGTTTTATATATTTTTTTAATATGTGTTTTGTGATGCCTTGAGTGCATTTTGTTGTGTGTTTACGTATGGGCACGTACTTCGAGGTTTTCAGGTTTTATACTAGTTGATACGCGATTACGCTTTCCGTTTTCATGAAATGGTTATTAAAAGGTAAAACCAGGCATGGGTCCCATTTGGATTTGGCTTGGCTCGGGCATGAGACCCTATTGACAACCCGTAGGTCTGAGTCGTTTTCGCGACGGGTGTAGTGTCACGGAAGAATTCGAGGAAGGTTCCAACATGTCAAATCATCTATTTGAAGTAAGGAACATTTTTGGACTGGTTTCGAGTGGATCAGACATCGTCTATATTTAGTTCGGGCTGTCCGAAGGTTTCGGTGCGCATTTAAAAATAGTTTAAAATCCCGAAAAATTAGGGGGCTTTAGTGAGGGGTTAATTAAGTAGTTAGTAACCCTCTACAGTGATTTGGACAGGTTTGGAAGTCCCGGAGACGATAATTGACTAGGGAAGGCGCACGGCGCGCGTCTCGATGCAGCAGCGCCGACGGTCTGTGAGTGGACTTTCTTTCCGAAATCGATGCAAGCATAAATGTTTTATATATGTTTTAATATGTGTTTTGTGATGGCTTGAGTGCATTTTGGTGTGTGTTTACATTTCAGCACGTACTTCGAGATTTTTGCGTTTTATACTAGCTGATAAGCGATTACGCTTTCGGTTTTCATGAAATGGTTATTAAAAGGTAAAACCGGGCATGGGACCCATTTGGATTTGGTTTGGCACGGGCATGACACCCTATTGACGACCCGTAGGTCTGAGTCGTTTTCGCGACGGGTGCTGTGTGGACGGAAGAATTCGAGGAAGGTTCCAACATGTCAAATCATCTATTCGAAGTAAAGAACATTTTTGGACTGGTTTCGAGTGGATCGGACATCGGCTCGATTTAATTCGGGCTATCCGAAGGTTTCGGTGCGCATTTAAAAATAGTTAAAAATTTCAAAAAATTAGGGGGCTTTAGTGAGGGGTTAATTAAGTAGTTAGTAACTGTCTACAGTGATTTGGACAGGTTTGGAAGTCCCGGGGACGACGATTGACATAGGAAGGCGTACGACGCGCGTCTCGATGCAGCAGCACAGACGGTCTATGAGTGGACTTTCTTTCCGAAAGCGATTGAAGCATAAATGTTTTATGTATGTTTTAATATGTGTTTTGTGATGCCTTGAGTGCATTTTGGTGTGTGTTTACGTATGGGCACGTACTTCGAGGTTTTCGGGTTTTATACTAGCAGATACGCGATTACGCTTTCGATTTTCATGAAATGGTTATTAAAAGGTAAAACCGGGCATGAGACCCATTTGGATTTGGTTTGGCTCAGGCATGAGACCCTATTGACGACCCGTAGGTCTGAGTCGTTTTCGAGTCGGGTGCTGTGTGCACGGAAGAATTCGAGGAAGGTTCCAACATGTCAAATCATCTATTCGAAGTAACGAACATTTTTGGACTGGTTTCGAGTGGATCGGACATCATCTCGATTTAGTTCGGGCTATCAGAAGGTTTCGGTGAGCATTTAAAAATAGTTAAAAATTTCAAAAAATTAGGGGGCTTTAGTGAGGGGTTAATTACGTAGTTAGTAACCCTCTACAGGGATTTGGACAGGTCTGAAAGTCCCGTAGACGACGATTGACCAGGGAAGGCGTACGGCGCGCGTATCGAGGCAGCAGCGCGGACGGTCTATGAGTGGACTTTCTTTCCGAAATCGATGCAAGCATAAATGTTTTATATATGTTTTAATATGCGTTTTGTGATGCCTTGAGTACATTTTGGTGTGTGTTTACGTATGGGCATGTACTTCGAGGTTTTCGGGTTTTATACTAGCTGATATGCGATTACGCTTTCGGTTTTCATGAAATGGTTACTAAAAGGTAAAACCGAGCATGGGACCCATTTGGATTTGGTTTGGCTCGGGCATGAGACCCTATTGACGACCCGTAGGTCTGAGTCGTTTTCGAGTCGGGTGCTGTGTGCACGGAAGAATTCGAGGAAGGTTCCAACATGTCAAATCATCTATTCGAAGTAACGAACATTTTTGGACTGGTTTCGAGTGGATCAGACATCGTCTCTATTTAGTTCGGGCTGTCCGAAGGTTTCGGTGCGCATTTAAAAATAGTTAAAAATTCCGAAAAATTAGGGGGCTTTAGTCAGGGGTTAATTAAGTAGTTAGCAACCCTCTACAGGGATTTGGACAGGTTTCGAAGTCCCGAAGACGATGATTGACCCGGGAAGGCGTACGGCGCGCGTCTCGATGCAGCATCGCGGACGGTCTGTGAGTGGACTTTCTTTCCGAAATCGATGCGACCATAAATGTTTTATATATTTTTTTATTATGTGTTTTGTGATGCCTTGAGTGCATTTTGTTGTGTGTTTACGTATGGGCACGTATTTCGAGGTTTTCGGGTTTTATACTAGTTGATACGCGATTACGCTTTCGGTTTTCATGAAATGGTTATTAAAAGGTAAAACCAGGCATGGGACCCATTTGGATTTGGTTTGGCTCGGGCATGAGACCCTATTGACAACCCGTAGGTCTGAGTCGTTTTCGCGACGGGTGCAGTGTCACGGAAGAATTCGAGGAAGGTTATAACATGTCAAGTAATCTATTCGATGTAACGAACATTTTGGGATTGGTTTCGAGGGGATCGGACATCGTCTCGATATAGTTCGGGTTGTCCGAATGTTTCGGTGCGCATTTAAAAATAGTTAAAAATCCCAAAAAATTAGGGGGCTTTAGTGAGGGGTTAATTAAGTAGTTAGTAACCCTCTACAGTGATTTGGATGGGTTTGGAAGTCCCGGAGACGACGATTGACCAGGGAAGGCGTAAGGCGCGCGTCTCGAGGCAGCACCGCGGACGGTCTGTGAGTGGACTTTCTTTCTGAAATCGATGCAAGCATAAATGTTTTACATATGTTTTAATATGTCTTTTGTGATGCCTTGAGTGTATTTTGGTGTGTGTTTACGTATGGGCATGTACTTCGAGATTTTTGCGTTTTATACTAGCTGATACGCGATTACGCTTTCGGTTTTCATGAAATGGTTATTAAAAGGTAAAACCGGGCATGGGACCCATTTGGATTTGGTTTGGCTTGGGCATGAGACCTTATTGACGACCAGTAGGTCTGAGTCGTGTTCGCGACGGGTGCTGTGTGCACGGAAGAATTCGAGGAACGTTCCAACATGTCAAATCATCTATTCGAAGTAAGCAACATTTTTGGACTGGTTTCGAGTGGATTAGACATCGTCTCGATTTAGTTCGGGCTGTCCAAAGGTTTCGGTGCGCATTTAAAAATAGTTAAAAATCCCGAAAAATTAGGGGGCTTTAGTGAGGGGTTAATTAAGTAGTTAGTAACCCTCTACAGTGATTTGGAGAGGTTTGGAAGTCCCGGAGATGACGATTGACCAGGGAAGACGTATAGCACGCGTCTCGAGGCAGCAGCGCCGACGGTCTGTGAGTGGACTTTCTTTCCGAAATCGATGCAAGCATAAATGTTTTATATATGTTTTAATATGTGTTTTGTGATTCCTTGAGTGCATTTTGGTGTGTGTTTACGTATGGGCACGTACTTCAAGGTTTCAGGTTTTATACTTGCTGATACGCGATTACGCTTTCGGTTTTCATGAAATGGTTATTAAAAGGTAAAACTGGGCATGGGACCCATTTGGATTTGGTTTGGCTCGGGCATGAGACCCTATTGACGACACGTAGGTCTGAGTCGTTTTCACGACGGGTGCTGTGTGGACGGAAGAATTCGAGGAACGTTCCAACATGTCAAATCATCTATTCGAAGTAAAGAACATTTTTGGACTGGTTTCGAGTGCATCGGACATCGGTTCGATTTAATTCGTTCTATCCGAAGGTTTCGGTGAGCATTTAAAAATAGTTAAAAATTTCAAAAAATTAGGGGGCTTTAGTGAGGGGTTAATTACGTAGTTAGTAACCCTCTACAGGGATTTGGACAGGTCTGAAAGTCCCGTAGACGACGATTGACCAGGGAAGGCGTACGGCGCGCGTATCGAGGCAGCAGCGCGGACGGTCTGTGAGTGGACTTTCTTTCCGAAATCGATGCAAGCATAAATGTTTTATATATGTTTTAATATGCGTTTTGTGATGCCTTGAGTACATTTTGGTGTGTGTTTACGTATGGGCATGTACTTCGAGGTTTTCGGGTTTTATACTAGCTGATATGCGATTACGCTTTCGGTTTTCATGAAATGGTTACTAAAAGGTAAAACCGAGCATGGGACCCATTTGGATTTGGTTTGGCTCGGGCATGAGACCCTATTGACGACTTGTAAGTCTGAGTCGTTTTTGCGATGGGTGCTGTGTGCATGGAAGAATTCGGGGAAGGTTGCAACATGCAAAATCATATACTCGAAGTAACGAACATTTTGGGAATGGTTTTGAGTGGATCGGACATCGTCTCGATTTAGTTCGGGCTGTCCGAAGTTTACGGTGCGCATTTAAAAATAGTTAAAAATCCTGAAAAATTAGGGGGCTTTAGTGAGGGGTTAATTAAGTAGTTAGTAACCCTCTACAGTGATTTGGACAGGTTTGAAAGTCCCGGAGACGACGATTGACCAGGGAAGGCGTACGGCGCGCGTCTCGAGGCAGCACCGCGGACGGTCTGTGAGTGGACTTTCTTTCCGAAATCGATGCAAGCATAAATGTTTTATATATGTTTTAATATGTGTTTTGTGATGCCTTGAGTGCATTTTGGTGTGTGTTTACGTATAAGCACGCACTTCGAGGTTTTTGGGTTTTATACTAGCTGATACGCGATTATGCTTTCGGTTTTCGTTAAATGGTTATTAAATGGTAAAACTGGGCATGGGACCCATTTGGATTTGATTTGGCTCGAGCGTGAGACCCAATTGACGAGCCATAGGTCTGAGTCGTTTTCGCGACGGGTGCAGTGTGCACGGAAGAATTCGAGGAAGGTTATAACATGTCAAGTAATCTATTCGATGTAACGAACATTTTGGGACTGGTTTCTACGAGATCGATCATCGTCTCGATATAGTTCGGGCTGTCCGAAGGTTTCGGTGCGCATTTAAAAATATTTAAAAATCCCAAAAAATTAGGGGGCTTTTGTGAGGGTTAATTATGTAGTTAGTAACCGTCTATAGTGATTTGGACAGGTCTGAAAGTCTCGGAGACGACGATTGACACGGGAAGGCGTACGGCGCGCGTATCGAGGCAGCAGCACGGACGGTCTGTTACTGGACTTTCTTTCCGAAATCCATGCAAGCATAAATGTTTTATATATGTTTTAATATGCGTTTTGTGATGCCTTTATTGCATTTTGGTGTGTGTTTACGTATGGGCACGTACTTCGAGGTTTTCGGGTTTTGTACTAGCTGATACGCGATTACGCGTTCGATTTTCATCAAGTGGTTATTAAAATGTAAAACCGAGCATGGGACCCATTTGGATTTGGTTTGGCTCGGGCATGAGACCCTATTGACGACCCGGAAGTCTGAGTCGTTTTCGCGACGGGTCCTATGTGCACGGAATAATTCGAGGAAGGTTGCAACATGTCAAATCATCTATTCGAAGTAACGAACATTTTGGGACTGGTTTCGAGTGGATCAGACATCGTCTCGATTTAGTTCGGGCTGTCCGAAGGTTTTGGTGCGCATTTAAAAATAGTTAAAAATCCCAAAAAATTAGGGGGCTTTAGTGAGGGGTTAATTAAGTAGTTAGTAACCCTCTACAGTGATTTGGACAGGTTTGGAAGTCCCGGAAACGACGATTAACCAGGGAAGGCGTACGGCGCGCTTATCGAGGCAGCAGCGCGGACGGTCTGTGAGTGGACTTTCTTTCCGAAATCGATGCAAGCATAAATGTTTTATATATGTTTTAATATGTGTTTTGGGATGCCTTGAGTGCATTTTGGTGTGTGTTTACGTATGGGCACGTACTTCGTGGTTTTCGGGTTTTATACTAGCTGATACGTGATTACGCTTTCAGTTTTCATGAAATGGTTATTAAAAGATAAAACCGAGCATGGGACCCATTTGGATTTGGTTTGGCTCGGGCATGAGACCCTATTGACAACTCGTAAGTCTGAGTCGTTTTCGAGACGGGTGCTGTGTGCGCGGAAGAATTCGAGGAAGGTTGCAACATGCCAAATTATCTTCTCAAAGTAACGAACATTTTCGGACTGGTTTCGAGTGGATCGGACATCGTCTCGATTTAGTTCGGGCTGTCTGAAGGTTTCGGTGCGCATTTAAAAATAGTTAAAAATCCCAAAAAATTAGGGGGCTTTAGTGAGGGGTTAATTATGTAGTTAGTAACCCTCTACAGTGATTTGGACAGGTTTGGAAATCCCAAAGATGACGATTGACTAGGGAAGGCTTACGGCGCGCGTCTCGAGGCAGCATCGCGGACGGTATGTGAGTGGACTTTCTTTCTGAAATCGATGCAAGCATAAATGTTTTATATATGTTTTAATATGTGTTTTGTGATGCCTTGAGTGCATTTTGGTGTGTTTTTACGTATAAGCATGCACTTCGAGGTTTTCGGGTTATATACTAGCTGATACGCGATTACGCTTTCGGTTTTCATCAAATGGTTATTAAAAGGTAAAACCGGGCATGGGACCCATTTGGATTTGGTTTGGCTCGGGCGTGAGACCCTATTGACGACCGGTAGGTCTGAGTCGTTTTCGCGACGGGTGCAGTGTGCACGGAAGAATTCGTGGGACTGGTTTCGATGTAACGAACATTTTGGGACTGGTTTCTAGGGGATCGGACATCGTCTCGATATAGTTCGGGCTGTCCGAAGGTTTCGGTGCGCATTTAAAAATATTTAAAAATCCCAAAAAATTAGGGGGCGTTTGAGAGGGGTTAATTATGTAGTTAGTAACAGTCTATAGTGATTTGGACAGGTCTGAAAGTCCCGGAGACGACGATTGACACGGGAAGGCGTACGGCGCGCGTATCGAGGTAGCAGCACGGACGGTCTGTTACAGGACTTTCTTTCCGAAATCCATGCAAGCATAAATGTTTTATATATGTTTTAATATGCGTTTTGTGATGCCTTGGTTGCATTTTGGTGTGTGTTTACGTATGGGCACGTACTTCGAGGTTTTCGGGTTTTGTACTAGCTGATACGCGATTACGCGTTCGATTTTCATCAAATGGTTATTAAAATGTAAAACCGAGCATGGGACCCATTTGGATTTCGTTTGGCTCGGGCATGAGACCCTATTGACGACCCGTAAGTCTGAGTCGTTTTCGAGACGGGTCCTATGTGCACGGAAGAATTCGAGGAAGGTTGCAACATGTCAAATCATCTATTCGAAGTAACGAACATTTTGGGACTAGTTTCGAGTGGATCGGAAATCGTCTCGATTTAGTTCGGGTTGTCCGAAGGTTTTGGTGCGCATTTAAAAATAGTTAAAAATCCCGAAAAATTAGGGGGCTTTAGTGAGGGGTTAATTAAGTAGTTAGTAACCCTCTACAGTGATTTGGACAGGTTTGGAAGTCCCGGAAATGAAGATTGACCAGGGAAGGCGTACGGCACGCTTATCGAGGCAGCAGCGCGGACGGTCTGTGAGTGGACTTTCTTTCCGAAATCGATGCAAGCAAAAATGTTTTATATACGTTTTAATATGTGTTTTGGGATGCCTTGGGTACATTTTGGTGTGTGTTTACGTATGGGCACGTACTTCGTGGTTTTCGGGTTTTATACTAGCTGATACGCGATTACGCTTTCAGTTTTCGTGAAATGGTTATTAAAAGGTAAAACCGAGCATGGGACCCATTTGGATTTGGTTTGGTTCGGTGATAGGTCCTCAAATAAGCATTATTTTATATTATTTTATACCCTTTATACTTGACTTTTAATATTAAAATATTAAATAAATAGATAAATTAATTTATTTTGTGTTATTTTTATTTAAATAAATAAAATTTGTAATTTGGAGTATTTTGGCGAAAGAATCGTCTCGATCGGAATTATAACGAATAAATTATGGACGAATTTCGGTGAAATATTTCTAAATTAATTAAATTAATTAATTTGTGCAGCCCAAACCCAAATAAATTCAGCCCAACCATCTGCAGCCCAGCCCAATTCGCGGCCCAGTTCACCAGCCCAGTCTGTGCAGGCCCAATCACATCGGCCCAGGCTCTTCACCATCGGCGCGCGCTTGCCGAACGCGGGATCTGCTCCCCAGCTCACGCTTGCCGACCAGCCGCCCACTTTCCAGCGCACGCCTGCCGGCCACCACCTCTCTTTCCAGCGCACGCCTGCTGACCCACTAAGGACCATTCCAGCCAGCATCCACCGAATTCTTGGCCCTTTTTCAGCTGTTTCTGACAGCCCATTTCCAGCAACATTTCTTTTGTTTTTTTTTACATCTTTTCCCCACAAACACCACCCAATCTCATCATTTCACTTTTTAATATTTTTATTATAACTTTTATTTTTTTTTATTTATTTTTTTTAGTGTAATTAGCTTTTCCCCCCTATAAATAGGGAGGTCATTTCATGTATTTGGAGAGTCCCCAATTAGTTTCATTCTTCCATTTCTTTCTTAGTTCTTAGTTCTTAGTTCTTAGTTCTTAGTTTAGTTCTTTTATTTCTCTCTTTTGAGAGACAATTTTGGGGACCATTTTAACTTCTTGTAGATTTTCTTATTAATTAGTTTTCTTTTAATTCTTGTTCTTAATTTATGTTATTTTTATTTTTCTTAATTTCATTTCTTCTTTACTTTGTTCTTGTGATATTTCTTTGAGATCTCTTAAACACATTTTTATGCTTTCCTTAAGAAATACCTAGGCCAAGTAATTCTAAGGCAATTCAAGAGTTTTAAGACCGAATTCCTCGTATTTCTTCTTCCATCTTCACAAGTTTCCTGCCGCTGTTCGGTGATTCTTGTGAAAATCCATACTTCTCTACTTAAATTCTTGTTATTGTTATTGGTTTTACTTATAATTCAATATATGTGTTGGTATTTTCTTTCTAACATTTGTAAGTAAGAATGCAATCTCCATGTGTTTTACTTTTTGAGTTTCTTTTACTTCATATGTTTTAGTACTTAAACATCAATTCGAAACTAAATGTTGATCCGCTGTTCGGGGCATTTAGGATAGAGTTGAAGAGATTTAATGTTTGATCGCTGTTCGGCGCATTAAATCACTTACTTAAGGTGAATCATATTGTAAGTAATAATCCGCTGTTCGGTGCATTTATAATATGAAAAATGTATGCATGTATTTGAGATGATTAAGGTATGATTTCGTGATTGGTTCAATATGAGCATGATGTTAGAGTGTTGGTAAAAATATGTGTTTGAAGAAAATTCACTAGTACAAAGGTTAAAGTAGAAGTAAAATTAAGTATTTAATTATTTTTACTTGTTTTATTTATTTTATATTTACAACTCTTTTCAAAACCCCCCTTTTCAATTCTCAATTCTTTATTCTTTTATTCTTTATTCTTTTATTCTTTTATTCTTTTATTCTTTTATTCTTTTATTCTTCTTTTCTACTTTTAGTTTATTATTCTTTGATTCTTTCATCTCTTTATTCTTTTATTCTTTAATACTTTTAGTTTATTATTCTTTGATTAGTTAATTCTTTAATTCATTTATTCTTTAATTCTCAATTCTTTTATTCTTTAATTCATTAATTCATTAATTTGTTAATTATTTAATTATTTAATTCATTAATTTATTCATTATTCATTTATTCATTACTCTTTCCCACTAACACATTATTAATGTTCCCTAATTTCCCCGGTTAAGAACGATCCCTATTTACCAATATTACATCTACACAAAAAGGGTTTAAATTGCACATCACTCAAATTACGTGTTTAATTTAATGCGTAGTTTGAGCGTAGTCAATTTTTGGCGCCGTTGCCGGGGAAATTGAAAATCATTTTTAATTTGTTAGTGTATGTATATAAATTGTGCATATTATACTTGTTTATAAATTTTACTTTTGTTAATATTATATTTATCCATCTTATTATTGTTCTTATTATTTTTGTTTATAATGCTCATACTTTACTTATTCTTAATTTCTAATTTATACTTGTTCATAAATGTTCATAATTTATTTATTTATTTATTTTTTTTGTATTTGTTCATATTAAAATTGATACTTGTTCATAATTTAATTTCATTTGTTTACTTTTACTTTTACTTGTTCATATTAAAATTGATACTTGTCATAAATGTATATTGTACATATTCACTTTTCCTTACTTTTAATTTTTTTTTTTTTTTCTTTACACTTTCTAACTTTTTCTTTAATCCATTAACTTTAATTTTATTCCATAAACTTTTTCTTTATTACATAAACTTTTTCTTTATTCCTTTAACTTTAAATTTATTCATTAACTTTTTATTCCACTAACTTTTTATTCCATTAACTTTTTATTCCATTAACTTTTATCACATTAACTTTATTACATTAACTTTCTTTTAATTTTATTCCATAACCTTTATGTTCCACTAACTTTATGTTTACACTTATTTTATTTTTATGTAATCAATTATTTGTTTATGTCTTGTTAAACTTTAAATTTTAAATGAAAAAAAAAGAAAATTCGGAATAAAAAAAAATAATAATAATAATAATAATAATAAATTTTAAAAAAATCGAAATAAAAAAAAAATTAATTAAAATAAAAAAAAATCTTATCTTAGCTTTATGTTAGTGTTAATTCATACTTGTAAATAAATGTTGTATATATGTTACTTGTTACCTTTTATACTTGTTCATAACTTTTATATTTCATAGTATACATGCATACTTGTTCATAATAGATTTTCATTTATATTTGTTTATAATTTTCTTACTTGTTATATTATTCTTGTTCATACTTGTACATAATGTTCATTCTTTTTAATTGTTCATAAATGCTTATGGTAAATATTCACTTTTCCTTATTTTTATTTTTATTTGTAATTAAAAAAAAAACATAAAATTCGTAAAAAAAAAAAAAATTAAAAATTAAAAAAATTTCTTTTTCTTCATTTATTTAATTTTTAAATTCAGAAAAAAAATTAATTAATAAAAAATAAAAAATTTCTTTTTCTTCATTTATTCGTAAAAATATTCATTTATCTTCACTTTGTGTTAGTGTAAATCTAAATTGTTAAATAAATCTTATACTTATGTTAGTTTGTTAATGATAAATTGTTTTGTAAATATCATTACTTGTGAATAAAACCATACTTGTAAATAAATTGTTCATACTTGTATAAATTGTTCATACGTAAATTGTCATGTTATATTTGTAAATTGTGCATAAAAAACATACTTGTAAATAGTTATTGCATTCATGCATTAGTCTCAGCTATATGTAGATCACTTGTGCTTCGAAGTTTAGATTTTGATCTTTATCGGCGATGACTCTTTTGTTAACTCTCACCCACGGTAATTGTTAACACTTGAGTCATCTTAATTCCTCTGGAGTAAGAAATTTTCGAGGGTGATGTCTAGGACAAGAGACGGTACTCATAACGGGTTTTGGGTCTAAGAAAATAGCCCTGCCTCTTATGTGTATTCTTTCTAACCTGGTCACTTTTGAAGTTGCCCAAACAGTTGAATTAAACCAAGATATTTACTTGGGCCGCACGGACGTATAAGTCTCCATTTAAACTTTGAGGCTATGTGAACCATATATATCTTTGATTTCCCCCGACATGTAAATATTGTTTATATCTTAATTTACATTATTTGTCATGACAAAGTTAACTTGCATCTTTCGTTTAACTAACTTGCATCTCTCATTCTAACTTGCATTTCATCTTTCATTTAACTTGCATTTTTAACTTCACTTGCATATTTAGTTTAACTTGCATTGCACTCTTCCTCTAACTTACATCTTTAACTCACATTGCATCATTAACTTTAATTTGCATATCTAACTTGCATTCTTAATTAACGTACATCTCTGACTAACTAACTTGCATCTCTGTCTAGGCTGGATGGACGTTAAACTTCAAGCGCTTGTTGGGAGGCAACCCAATGTGTTCCCGGGATGTGAAGGAGTCATCAATACAGATTTGCTATCCTCTACCCTTCACTCTCTTTTATTTTGTTTACTTAATGTTTTCCTATTATTTTCGTAAATCATCTTCCTTACTTTGATTCTATGTTTAATTACTTCGTATTTTCCTACATTGAGGACAATGTAGAATTTAAGTGTGGGGGAATGGTTTACAATTTTAATTGTTCAAAAAACAAAAAAAACAAAAAATTGAAAAAAAATTATAAAAAAAAAGGGGTGAAAAAAAAATGAAAAAAAAAAATATTATTGTTTTTTTTTGAATCTTTTTGTTTTAACTTAGTATTTTTATGAGTCTTAAGTTGCCATTTAACTTGTCAATGATATAAATGAACAAAAATGAATATGTTATGGCCATAAAGATAATCACTACAACTTGAATTTGTTTGTTAATATTTTGTGATTAAGTGTTATAACTTGAAGATAATGCATGTAAATTGGCATATAAACGAGCATAATAAGATAAGTATGAATCATATGAACCTTATGTGAGCTTTAGAACTTTATATACATCTTTGATGAGTGATTCATAAGTTCTTTGTTTAAATTGATATACATATGCCTCATAACTGCTTGCCATAGCTTTTAATGAACTCTAGAGTACTAGAACTTATTTTATGTGATTTTCAAAGCTTTTAAGTCAATAAACTCTCTGATTTTGGAAATGATTAAGGCATTAGGGTTAACACCACAAATTCAAACATCCATGTTCCCTATTTTGTGCGCACAAGTTGCGACCCCCCTAGTTTTAACCCTTTCGAGCCCATATTAAGCCTTTCTTTCATCACCATGATTATCTAAACACTTGAGCTTAGTATAGACATCCTTTACCCTTGTTCCAAGAACTCGGTTGAAGATATAAAGATTGTGTAAGGAGAAAATGATGATGTTGAAAAGACTTTTATGTGAATTATTTGGATTTACCGACTCAAGCTTTGTTGTATTGTTGACACATGTTATTACCTTGATATAAAAAAAAATCAAAAAAGAAAAAAAAAAAAAAGAAGTTGAGTCTCGATCAAGGTAATAAGGTTTGGTTATGTAATGTTTGAGTTAAGTCCCTTACATTGGTAAATCCGACACAAAGAATGACTATGAGGCCCAACATGATGAAATTAGGCCTATGTTCGAAAGGATGGATTACTGACATCATTGCACTAAGGTTGGGAAGCTATGATACGTTTTGGGAGTCTATTGAGTCTTGGAACGAATTGAGCACCACTTGTCCTATATATTCCTTACCTCTAAACTTAGCCCCATTACAACCTTCGTAAAGACCTTATGATCCTTAAGATGGTAAATTTTGATTAGTTGAGTTAATCACTTGAGTAAGCTTATGGTTTTGGTTCATTTGCGCAAGTATGTGTTGTTTTTATCTTGAGGTGTTTGTTTGAGATTTTGCAAAAGTACTTCATTTCGATTATGTGAGTATTTCTCACATAATTTGAGTGCAAACACAAACCCTTACAAAATTGAGTGAATTTATGAGTGCATATCCTTGTGAGTTGATTCATACTTGTTTTATTCATGTTGAGATCCATTTCACCATATTTACTCATTATCATACTTGTTGAAGCATTTTGTTACAATGTATTAACTCTTGAATTCCATATGCTTAAACGCTTTAAGTGAAAATCTTTTATGCCATGATTATAATTATGAAATATTGAGACAAATGGTTAAGGGTTACTTGTTTTGAATTCGTAGTTTAGTTTTACTATTTGCTAGGGACTAGCAAAGTTTAAGTGTGGGGGTATTTGATAGGTCCTCAAATAAGCATTATTTTATATTATTTTATACCCTTTATACTTGACTTTTAATATTAAAATATTAAATAAATAGATAAATTAATTTATTTTGTGTTATTTTTATTTAAATAAATAAAATTTGTAATTTGGAGTATTTTGGCGAAAGAATCGTCTCGATCGGAATTATAACGAATAAATTATGGACGAATTTCGGTGAAATATTTCGAAATTAATTAAATTAATTAATTTGTGCAGCCCAAACCCAAATAAATTCAGCCCAACCATCTGCAGCCCAGCCCAATTCGCGGCCCAGTTCGCCAGCCCAGTCTGTGCAGGCCCAATCACATCGGCCCAGGCTCTTCACCATCGGCGCGCGCTTGCCGAACGCGGGATCTGCTCCCCAGCTCACGCTTGCCGACCAGCCGCCCACTTTCCAGCGCACGCCTGCCAGCCCCCACCTCTCTTTCCAGCGCACGCCTGCTGACCCACTAAGGACCATTCCAGCCAGCATCCACCGAATTCTTGGCCCTTTTTCAGCTGTTTCTGACAGCCCATTTCCAGCAACATTTCTTTTGTTTTTTTTTACATCTTTTCCCCACAAACACCACCCAATCTCATCATTTCACTTTTTAATATTTTTATTATAACTTTTATTTGTTTTTATTTATTTTTTTTAGTGTAATTAGCTTTTCCCCCCTATAAATAGGGAGGTCATTTCATGTATTTGGAGAGTCCCCAATTAGTTTCATTCTTCCATTTCTTTCTTAGTTCTTAGTTCTTAGTTCTTAGTTCTTAGTTTAGTTCTTTTATTTCTCTCTTTTGAGAGACAATTTTGGGGACCATTTTAACTTCTTGTAGATTTTCTTATTAATTAGTTTTCTTTTAATTCTTGTTCTTAATTTATGTTATTTTTATTTTTCTTAATTTCATTTCTTCTTTACTTTGTTCTTGTGATATTTCTTTGAGATCTCTTAAACACATTTTTATGCTTTCCTTAAGAAATACCTAGGCCAAGTAATTCTAAGGCAATTCAAGAGTTTTAAGACCGAATTCCTCGTATTTCTTCTTCCATCTTCACAAGTTTCCTGCCGCTGTTCGGTGATTCTTGTGAAAATCCATACTTCTCTACTTAAATTCTTGTTATTGTTATTGGTTTTACTTATAATTCAATATATGTGTTGGTATTTTCTTTCTAACATTTGTAAGTAAGAATGCAATCTCCATGTGTTTTACTTTTTGAGTTTCTTTTACTTCATATGTTTTAGTACTTAAACATCAATTCGAAACTAAATGTTGATCCGCTGTTCGGGGCATTTAGGATAGAGTTGAAGAGATTTAATGTTTGATCGCTGTTCGGCGCATTAAATCACTTACTTAAGGTGAATCATATTGTAAGTAATAATCCGCTGTTCGGTGCATTTATAATATGAAAAATGTATGCATGTATTTGAGATGATTAAGGTATGATTTCGTGATTGGTTCAATATGAGCATGATGTTAGAGTGTTGGTAAAAATATGTGTTTGAAGAAAATTCACTAGTACAAAGGTTAAAGTAGAAGTAAAATTAAGTATTTAATTATTTTTACTTGTTTTATTTATTTTATATTTACAACTCTTTTCAAAACCCCCCTTTTCAATTCTCAATTCTTTATTCTTTTATTCTTTATTCTTTTATTCTTTTATTCTTTTATTCTTTTATTCTTTTATTCTTCTTTTCTACTTTTAGTTTATTATTCTTTGATTCTTTCATCTCTTTATTCTTTTATTCTTTAATACTTTTAGTTTATTATTCTTTGATTAGTTAATTCTTTAATTCATTTATTCTTTAATTCTCAATTCTTTTATTCTTTAATTCATTAATTCATTAATTTGTTAATTATTTAATTATTTAATTCATTAATTTATTCATTATTCATTTATTCATTACTCTTTCCCACTAACACATTATTAATGTTCCCTAATTTCCCCGGTTAAGAACGATCCCTATTTACCAATACTACATCTACACAAAAAGGGTTTAAATTGCACATCACTCAAATTACGTGTTTAATTTAATGCGTAGTTTGAGCGTAGTCATTCGGGCATGAGACCCTATTGACGACTCGTAAGTCTGAGTCATTTTCGTGACGGGTGCTGTGTGCACGGAAGAATTCGAGGAAGGTTACAGCATGCCAAATCATCTACTCAAAGTAACGAACATTTTCGGACTGGTTTCGAGTGGATCGGACATCGTCTCGATTTAGTTCGGGGTGTCCGAAGGTTTCGGTGCGCATTTAAAAATAGTTATAAATCCCAACAAATTAGGGGGCTTTAGTGAGGGGTTAATTATGTAGTTAGTAACCCTCTACAGTGATTTGGACAGGTTTGGAAGTCCCAAAGACGACGATTGACTAGGGAAGGCTTACGGCGCGCGTCTCGAGGCAGCATCGCGGACGGTCTGTGAGTGGACTTTCTTTCCGAAATCGATGCAAGCATAAATGTTTTATATATGTTTTAATATGTTTTGTGATGCCTTGAGTGCATTTTGGTGTGTGTTTACGTATAAGCACGCACTTCGAGGTTTTCGGGTTTTATACTAGCTGATACGCGATTACGCTTTCGGTTTTCATCAAATGGTTACTAAAAGGTAAAACCGGGCATGGGACCCATTTGGATTTGGTTTGGCTCGGGCGTGAGACCCTATTGATGACCGGTAGGTCTGAGTCGTTTTCGCGACGGGTGCAGTGTGCACGAAAGAATTCGAGGAAGGTTATAACATGTCAAGTAATCTATTCAATGTAACGAACATTTTGGGACTGGTTTCTAGGGGATCGGACATCGTCTCGATATAGTTCGGGCTGTCCGAAGGTTTCGGTGCGCATTTAAAAATATTTAAAAATCCCAAAAAATTAGGGGGCTTTTGAGAGGGGTTAATTATGTAGTTAGTAACCGTCTATAGTGATTTGGACAGGTCTGAAAGTCCCGGAGACGACGATTGACACGGGAAGGCGTACGGCGCGCGTATCGAGGTAGCAGCACGGACGGTCTGTTACTGGACTTTCTTTCCGAAATCCATGCAAGCATAAATGTTTTATATATGTTTTAATATGCGTTTTGTGATGCCTTGGTTGCATTTTGGTGTGTGTTTACGTATGGGCACGTACTTCGAGGTTTTTCGGGTTTTGTACTAGCTGATACGCGATTACGCGTTCGATTTTCATCAAATGGTTATTAAAATGTAAAACCGAGCATGGGACCCATTTGGATTTCGTTTGGGCTCGGGCATGAGACCCTATTGACGACCCGTAAGTCTGAGTCGTTTTCGAGACGGGTCCTATGTGCACGGAAGAATTCGAGGAAGGTTGCAACATGTCAAATCATCTATTCGAAGTAACGAACATTTTGGGACTGGTTTCGAGTGGATCGGAAATCGTCTCGTTTAGTTCGGGTTGTCCGAAGGTTTTGGTGCGCATTTAAAAATAGTTAAAAATCCCGAAAAATTAGGGGGCTTTAGTGAGGGGTTAATTAAGTAGTTAGTAACCCTCTACAGTGATTTGGACAGGTTTGGAAGTCCCGGAAATGAAGATTGACCAGGGAAGGCGTACGGCACGCTTATCGAGGGCAGCAGCGCGGACGGTCTGTGAGTGGACTTTCTTTCCGAAATCGATGCAAGCAAAAATGTTTTATATACGTTTTAATATGTGTTTTGGGATGCCTTGGGTACATTTTGGTGTGTGTTTACGTATGGGCACGTACTTCGTGGTTTTCGGGTTTTATACTAGCTGATACGCGATTACGCTTTCAGTTTTCGTGAAATGGTTATTAAAAGGTAAAACCGAGCATGGGACCCATTTGGATTTGGGTTTGGTTCGGGGCATGAGACCCTATTGACGACTCGTAAGTCTGAGTCATTTTCGTGACGGGTGCTGTGTGCACGGAAGAATTCGAGGAAGGTTACAGCATGCCAAATCATCTACTCAAAGTAACGAACATTTTCGGACTGGTTTCGAGTGGATCGGACATCGTCTCGATTTAGTTCGGGGTGTCCGAAGGTTTCGGTGCGCATTTAAAAATAGTTATAAATCCCAACAAATTAGGGGGCTTTTAGTGAGGGGTTAATTATGTAGTTAGTAACCCTCTACAGTGATTTGGACAGGTTTGGAAAGTCCCAAAGACGACGATTGACTAGAGAAGGCTTACGGCGTGCGTCTCGAGGCAGCATCGCGGACGGTCTGTGAGTGGACTTTCTTTCCGAAATCGATGCAAGCATAAATGTTTTATATATGTTTTAATATGTGTTTTGTGATGCCTTGAGTGCATTTTGGTGTGTGTTTACGTATAAGCACGCACTTCGAGGTTTTTGGGTTTTATACTAGCTGATACGCGATTACGCTTTCGGTTTTCATCAAATGGTTATTAAAAGGTAAAACCGGGCATGAGACCCATTTGGATTTGGTTTGGCTCGGGCGTGAGACCCTAGTGACGACCCGTAGGTCTGAGTCGTTTTCGCGACGGGTGCAGTGTGTACGGAAGAATTCGTGGAAGGTTATAACATGTCAAGTAATCTATTCGATGTAACAAACATTTTGTGACTGGTTTCGAGGGGGATCAGACATCGTTTCGATATTGTTCGGGCTGTCCGAAGGTTTTGGTGCGCATTTAAAAATATTTAAAAATCCCAAAAAATTAGGGGACTTTAGTGAGGGGTTAATTATGTTGTTAGTAACCCTCTACAGTGATTTGGACAGGTTTGGAAGTCCCAAAGACGACGATTGACTAGGGAAGGCTTACGGCGCGCGTCTCGAGGCAGCATCGCGGACGGTCTGTGAGTGGACTTTCTTTCCGAAATCGATGCAAGCATAAATGTTTTATATATGTTTTAATATGTGTTTTGTGATGCCTTGAGTGCATTTTGGTGTGTGTTTACGTATAAGCACGCACTTCGAGGTTTTCGGGTTTTATACTAGCTGATACGCGATTACGCTTTCGGTTTTCATCAAATGGTTATTAAAAGGTAAAACCGGGCATGGGACCCATTTGGATTTGGTTTGGCTCGGGCGTGAGACCCTATTGACGACCCGTAGGTCTGATTCGTTTTCGCGATGGGTGCAGTGTGCACGGAAGAATTCGAGGAAGGTTATAACATGTCATGTAATCTATTCGATGTAACGAACATTTTGGGACTGGTTTCTAGGGGATCGGACATCGTCTCAATATAGTTCGGGCTGTCCGAAGGTTTCGGTGCGCATTTAAAAATATTTAAAAATCCCAAAAAATTAGGGGGCTTTAGTGAGGGGTTAATTATGTAGTTAGTAACCGTCTATAGTGATTTGGACAGGTCTGAAAGTCCCGGAGACGACGATTGACACGGGAAGGCGTACGGCGCACATTTAAAAATAGTTCGGGCTGTCCGAAGTGATTTGGACGTGAGACCCATTTGGATTTGGTTTGGCTCGGGCATGAGACCCTATTGACGACCCGTAGGTCTGAGTCGTTTTCGCCACGGGTGCTGTGTGCACGGAAGTATTCGACGAAGGTTCCAACATGGAAAATCATCTATTCGAAGTAACGAACATTTTGGGACTGGTTTCGAGTGGATCAGACATCGTCTACATTTAGTTCGGGCTGTCCGAAGGTTTCGGTGCGAATTTAAAAATAGTTAAAAATCCCGAAAAATTAGGGGGCTTTAGTGAGGGATTAATTAAGTTGTTAGTAACCCTCTACAGTGATTTGGACAGGTTTGGACGTCCCGGAGACGACGATTGACCAGGGAAGGTGTATAGCGCTCGTCTCGAAGCAACATCGCGGACGGTCTGTGGGAGAACATTCTTTCCGAAATCGATGCAAGCATAAATTTTTTATATATGTTTTAATATGTGTTTTGTGATGCCTTGAGTGCATTTTGGTGTGTGTTTACGTATGGGCATGTACTTCGAGGTTTTTGGTTTTTGTACTAGCTGATAGGCGATTACGCTTTCGGTTTTCATGAAATGGTTATTAAAAGGTAAACCTGGGCATGGGACCCATTTGGATTTGGTTTGGCTTGGGCATGAGACCCTATTAACGACCCGTAAGTCTGAGTAGTTTTCGCGACGGGTGCTTTGTGCACGGAAGAATTCGAGGAAGGTTCCAACATGACAAATCATCTATTCGAAGTATCGAACATTTTGGGACTGGTTTCGAGTGGATCGGACATCGTCTCGATTTAGTTCGGGATGTCCGAAGGTTTCAGTGCGCATTTAAAAATAGTTAAGATTCCCGAATAATTAGGGGGCTTTAGTGAGGGGTTAATTAAGTAGTTAGTAACCCTCTACAGTGATTTGGACAGGTTTGGAAGTCCCGGAGACGACGATTGACTAGGGAAGGTGTACAACGCTCGTCTCGAGGCAACATCGCGGACGGTCTGTGGGAGGACATTCTTTCCGAAATCGATGCAAGCATAAATGTTTTATATATGTTTTAATATGTGTTTTGTGATGCCTTGAGTGCATTTTGGTGTGTGTTTACGTATGGGCATGTACTTCGAGGTTTTTGGGTTTTATACTAGCTGATACGCGATTACGCTTTCGGTTTTCATGAAATGGTTATTAAAAGGTAAAACTGGGCATGGGACCCATTTGGATTTGGTTTGGCTCGGGCATGAGACCCTATTGACGACCCGTAAGTCTGAGTCGTTTTCGCGACGGGTGCTGTGTGCACGGATGAATTCGAGGAAGGTTCCAACATGGAAAATCATCTATTCGAAGTAAAGAACATTTTGGGACTTGTTTCGAGTGGATCGGACATCGTCTCGATTTAGTTCGGGCTGTCCGAAGGATTCGGTGCGCATTTAAAAATAGTTAAAAATCCCGAAAAATTAGGGCGCTTTAGTGAGGGATTAATTAAGTAGTTAGTAACTCTCTACAGTGATTTGGACAGGTTTGGAAGTCCCGGAGACGACGATTGACCAGGGAAGGCGTACATCGCTCGTCTCAAGGCAACATCGCGAACGGTATGTGGGAGGACATTCTTTCTGAAATCGATGCAAGCATAAATGTTTTATATATGTTTTAATATGTGTTTTGTGATGCCTTGTGTGCATTTTGGTGTCTGTTTACGTATGGGCATGTACTTCGAGGTTTTTGGGTTTTATACTAGCTGATAGGCGATTACGCTTTCGGTTTTCATGGAATGGTTATTAAAAGGTAAAACTGGGCATGGGACCCATTTGGATTTGATGTGGATCGGGCATGAGACCCTATTGACGACCCGTAAGTCTGAGTAGTTTTCACGACGGGTACTTTGTGCACAAAAGAATTCGAGGAAGGTTCCAACATGTCAAATCATTTATTCGAAGTATCGAACATTTTGGGACTGGTTTCGAGTGGATCGGACATCGTCTCGATTTAGTTCGGGCTGTCCGAAGATTTCAGTGCGCATTTAAAAATAGTTAGGGATCCCAAATAATTAGAGGGCTTTAGTGAGGGGTTAATTAAGTAGTTAGTAACCCTCTACAGTGATTCGGATAGGTTTGAATGTCCCGGAGATGACGATTGACCGAGGAAGGCGTATGGCGCGCGTATCGAGGCAGCAGCGCGGATGGTCTGTTAGTGGACTTTCTTTCCGAAATCGATGCAGGCATAAATGTTTTATATATGTTTTAATATGTGTTTTGTGATGCCTTGAGTGCATTTTGGTGTGTTTTTATGACAGGACCCATCCCAATCCCCCCGGGATTAGTGCGGGATGACCCTGCTCCCGTCTGACACGAAGTGTCAGACAAGGGATATTTCCAACCTTTACCTTCCCGGGCTATCAGAGTACGCCAGGATCCGGAGGAGGCATGTGATATCTCGGTCTCTGCTACGGTCCACATCCAATGTCAACCTGAAGGGCAGTCAAAACATTGAAAACTGTGAGTGGACAAAACAAGAGTTTATAAAACATTTCATAAGGAAGACATTTGTACCCTCCACTAAAAAGCATGCATGCATTCAAAAACCGTGTAACCAAAGAAAGCATATGTGGGAACTAAGCCCAAAGCCAAGATTGAAAGAACCATAATGAAAACGACTATACGGGACTCGGCCCAAACCATAGTAAAACAACGTACATGGGCCACTACCCAAAACCTGTACATATCACATATCATATATCTCATATAATTCACACAACCAATCCTGTCATGGTTTCCAAAGCTACGCGCGTGCTACCCAGATCTCAATCCTAGTCTTCTCAAGGTCAAGATCAATGTTCGTAGACCACTGACCCTACCCGAGGTAATAGTAATCATAGCCTTCTTGAGAGTAAGGAACCCAACTGGGGGGTGGCTCCACTCAGTCGGTGCTCCGTGACTACTCAGGGGTCCACCTAGGCCAACGACCCTCCCCGGAGGAGATAATAGAAGTAAAGGAAGGTATATGAATACATATATATATATACATAACATAAACATTCATGCCCGGTTCCCTTGAACCGTCATGATCCATAACATCCATTAACCAGGGTTCATGCCGGTTTCCATAAACCGTCATGTACCACGACGACCTGACAAGGGTTCATGCCGGTTCCCATAAACCGTCATGAACCACAATGGCCTTTCCAGAGTTCATGCTGGTTCCCATAAACCGTCATAAACTCGGAAATCCATCTAGGGTCCCTCACTCGAAATCATCAGTGTAAAACAACTGGGTCTCGTGCCCGAACATATGGCTCAACTGGGCACCGTGCCCGATATCTGAGGGTCAGTCATGACTCCGATCATAGTGATACGTGCAACCATCCATCCAGGACCGCCCTCAATCCTGGTATGTCGCCGTGAACAAATCAACCGACGCGACCACCACAAGATCATGGTGCACTCATCACCGATCGATATCCTGAACCGTCAGCACTCCGAAGTCGAGCCTCCCCAGGCTGCCCGACCACGAATCGTGCATCGTGACCTCTCCGGAAGGAACACATCCCAAACCGGAGGCGAGCGTCGTATCGTCGGTCGCCGTGCACATAGCACCCGCCGCGACCACGATTTAGACCCGAAGGTCGTAAATAGCGTCATATGCCCGAGACCAAACCAAATGGGTCTTATACCCGAGTTTATTCTTTTAGAAATTCAAAACCAAATCATTTAAATCAATAAAGAAATACATACCCGTATAAGCACCGTATAAGGCCGAAACCTCGAAATACGTGCTTATACGTAACCACATACAAATGCACCCATGGCATCATCAAACATGTAATAAACATATAATAAACATTTATGCATGCACCAATTTAGAAAACAAGGTCCACTCACAGACCGTCCGAGCTACCGCCTCAATTTGCGTGCCATACGGCTCCCCGAGCCGATCACCATCACCGGGACTCCCAAACCTGTCCAAATTGTAATAGAAGGTTACTAACTACTTAATTAACCTCCCACTAAAGCCCCGTAATTTTCCCGTATTTTTAATCCCGAACCTAAACCTTCCGATGCCCGAAACATATCGAGACGGTGTCCGATCGACACGAAACCAGTCCCAAAATGTTCGTTACATCGAATAGAAGATTTCCCGTGTTGAACACTTTCCCAAATTATGGACCACATGCCCTCACGGGCCCCTAGAAGACCCTGGTTACTGTTCATCACCATCATCCTCAGGAAAACCGGTTTTTCCTGGTTTTCCGGTCCGGTCACTGTGCTGAACCGGCGGAACCGGTTCAGCGTTCCTACTCCCTCAAATCTCGTCCGTTTTCTTCCCAATCGATTCTAAACTTCGTAATATGATCCTAGGAACATGTTTGGATGATCAAAACAAAGAAAAACCCATTGAACCCGCGGTTTGATTTTTGAACCTGACGGTTCAGTTTTTCCATTTTCCTCCCACGGCTTCTCAGTCGTCAACCACCACCAAAACCGCCTTAAAACTGTCCTAGAAACCTAACTAACTCATCCTAATCGTCAAAAAGCAACCGTAATATCGAAATCAATTAAAAGGGGAAAAATGGCCTTACCGTGCACCCGCACGGGTTCGTCGCTCCACCGCCCACGGCGGCGCCTTCCTGGGCTGGCCACTGCTTCCAACATCCTCCCCACTCTCTGGTCTCAGTCCTGGTCGAAATGGATGGGTTTTTTTTTTGCACTGAGATGGAGAGAAATGGTGAAAAAATGAGATCGGGGAAGATGGTTTTGAAATGGAGAAAATGGAATGGAAAGCACGGTGCATGAATCAATTTGGGTGTCCATTGGATGGGTGACACTTGTCACTCATCCATTGGAATCAGGACAAATATCTGGGCCCACTAGAGACAAAACTGCACTTTTTGTCTCGTAAAACGTGTCGCTTGGAATAATATCCCGAAACTTTCGTGAACCGTAACTTCGCCGTCGAACGTCCAAATTCGACGTGCCGACTGTCTACGGATTCGTATCATCTGTATCTACGTAACGGTCCTCGGCCTTCGGCCATCAGGGGCAAAACGGTCATTTCGCATCGTTCGTCCGATTTAGCTTAACTAATCACCGATTAACCTCACTAATCGTGATTAGTCACTAATCTAATCATGGAATTTGGGACGGGTCGTTACAGTTTACGTATGGGCACGTACTTCGAGGTTTTCGGGTTTTATACTAGCTGATACGCGATTACACTTTCGGTTTTCATGAAATGGTTATTAAAAGGTAAAACTGAGCATGGGACCCTGTTGGATTTGGTTTGGCTCGGTCATGAGACCCTATTGACGACCCGTAGGTCTGAGTCGTTTTCGCGACGGGTGCTGTGTGCACGGAAGAATTCGACAAAGGTTCCAACAAGTCAAATCATCTATTCGAAGTAACGAACATTTTGGGACTGGTTGCGAGTGGATCGAACATCGTCTCGATTTAGTTCGGGTTGTCCGAAGGTTTCGGTGCGCATTTAAAAATAGTTAAAAATCCCGAAAAATTAGGGGGATTTAGTGAGGGGTTAATTAAGTAGTTAGTAACCCTCTACAGCGATTCGGACAGGTCTGAAAGTCCCGGAGATGACGATTGACCCGGGAAGGCGTACGACGCGGGTATCGAGGCAGCAGCGCGGACAGTCTGTGAGTGGACTTTCTTTCCGAAATCGATGCAAGCATAAATGTTTTATATATGTTTTAATATGCGTTTTGTGATGCCTTGAGTGCATTTTGATGTGTATTTACGTATGGGCACGTACTTCGAGGTTTTCGAGTTTTATACTAGCTGATACGCGACTACGCTTTCAGTTTTCATGAAATGGTTATTAAAAGGTAAAACCGAGCATGGGACCCATTTGGATTTGGTTTGGCTCGGTCATGAGACCCAATTGACCACCCGAAAGTTTGAGTCATTTTCGTGGCGGGTTCTGTGTGCACGGAAGAATTCGAGGAAGGTTGAAACATGTCAAATCATCTATTCGAAGTAACGAACATTTTGGGCCTGGTTTCGAGTGGATCGGACATCATCTCGATTTAGTTCGGGCTGACCGAAGGTTTCGGTGCGCATTTAAAAATAGTTAAAAATCCTGAAAAATTAGGGGGCATTAGTGAAGGGTTAATTAAGTAGTTAGTAACCCTCTACAGTGATTTGGACAGGTATGGAAGTCCCGGAGACGACGATTGACCAGGAAAGGCTACGGCGCGCGTCTCGAGGCAGCAGCGCAGACGGTCTGAGAGTGGACTTTCTTTCCGAAATCGATGCAAGCATAAAAGGTTTATATATGTTTTAATATGTGTTTTGAGATGCCTTGAGTGATTTTTGTGTGTGTTTACGTTTGGGCACGTACTTCGAGGTTTTCAGGTTTTACACTAGCTAATACGCGATTACGCTTTCGGTTTTCATGAAATGGTTATTAAAAGGTAAAACTGGGCATGAGACCCTATTGACGACCCGTAAGTCTGAGTCGTTTCCGCGACGGGTGCTTTGTGCAAGGAAGAATTCGAGGAAGGTTCCAACATGTCAAATCATCTATTCGAAGTAACGAACATTTTGGGACTGGTTTCGAGTGGATCAGACATCGTCTCGATTTAGTTCAAGCTGTTCGAAGGTTTCGGTGTGCATTTAAAAATAGTTAAAAATCCCGAATAATTAGGGGGCTTTAGCTAGGGGTTAATTAAGTAGTTAGTAACCCTCTACATTGATTCGGACAGGTTTGAAAGTCCCGGAGACGACTAATGACCAGGGAAGGCGTACGGCGCGCGTATCGAGGCAGCAGCGCAGACGGTCTATGAGTGGACTTTTTTTCCGAAATCGATGCAAGCATATATGTTTTATATTTTTTTTAATACGTGTTTTGTGATGCCTTGAGTGCATTTTGGTGTGTGTTTACCTATTGGCACGTACTTCGAGGTTTTCGGGTTTTATACTAGCTGATACGCGATTACGCTTTCGGTTTTCATGAAATTGTTATTAAAAGGTAAAACTGGGCATGGGACCCATTTGGATTTGGTTTGGCTCGGGCATGAGACCCTATTGATGTCCCGTAAGTCTGAGTAGTTTTCGCGACGGGTGCTTTGTGCACGGAAGAATTCGAGGAAGGTTCCAACATGTCAAATCATCTATTCGAAGTATCGAACATTTTGGGAATGTTTTCGAGTGGATCGGACATCGTCTCGATTTAGTTCGGGCTGTCCGAAGGTTTCAGTGCGCATTTAAAAATAGTTACGAATCCCGAATAATTAGGGGACTTTAGTGAGGGGTTAATTAAGTAGTTAGTAAGCCTCTAAAGTGATTCGGACAGGTTTGAATGTCCCGTAGATGACGATTGACCCGGGAAACCATACGACGCGCGTATCGAGGCAACATCGCGGACGGTCTGTGAGTGGAAATTCTTCCGAAATTGATGCAAGCATAAATGTTTTATATATGTTTTAATATGTGTTTTGTGATGCCTTGTGTGCATTTTAGTGTGTGTTTACGTATGGGCACGTACTTCGAGGTTTTCAGGTTTTATACTAGCTGATACGCGATTACGCTTTCGGTTTTCATGAAATGGTTATTAAATGGTAAAACTGGGCATCAGACCCATTTGGATTTGGTTTGGGTCGGGCATGAGACCCTATTGACGACCCGTAAGTCTGAGTCATTTTCGCGACGGGTGCTATGTGCACAGAAGGATTCGAGGAAGGTTCCAACATGTCAAATCTTCTATTCGAAGTAACGAACAGTTTGGGACTGGTTTCGAGTGGATCGGACATCGTCTCGATTTAGTTCGGGTTGTTCGAAGGTTTCGGTGCGCCTTTAAAAATAGTTAAAAACCCGAAAAATTAGGGGGCTTTACTGAGGGGTTAATTAAGTAGTTAGTAACCCGCTACAGTGATTCCGACAGGTTTGAAAGTCCCAGAGATGACGATTGACCTGGGAAGGCGTACGGTGCGCGTATCGAAGGAGCAGCACGGACGGTCTGTGAGTGGACTTTCTTTCCGAAATCGAGGCAAGAATAAATGTTTTATATATGTTTTAATATGTGTTTTGTGATGCCTTGAGTGAATTTTGGTGTGTGTTTACGTATGGGCATGTGCTTCGAGGTTTTTGGGTTTTATACTAGCTGATAGGCGATTACGCTTTCGGTTTTCATGAAATGGTTATTAAAAGGTAAAATTGGGCATGGGACGCATTTGGATTTGTTTTGGCTCGGGCATGAGACCCTATTGACGACCCTTAAGTCTGAGTCGTTTTCACGACGGGTGCTTTGTGCACGGAAGAATTCGAGGAAGGTTCCAACATGTCAAATCATCTATTCGATGTAACAAACATTTTGGGACTGGTTTCGAGTGGATCGGACATCGTCTCGATTTAGTTCGGGCTGTCCGAAGGTTTCAGTGCGCATTTAAAAATAGTTAAGAATCCCGAATAATTAAGGGGCTTTAGTGAGGGGTTAATTAAGTAGTTAGTAACCCTCTACAGTGATTCGGACAGGTTTGAATGTCCCGGAGACGACGATTGACCCGGGAAGGCGTACGACGCGCGTATCGAGGCAGCATCGCGGACGGTCTGTGAGTGGACATCCTTTCCGAAATCAATGCAAGCTTAAATGTTTTATATATGTTTTAATATGTGTTTTGTGATTCCTTGAGTGCATTTTGGTGTGTGTTTACGTATGGGCACGTACTTCGTGGTTTTCGGGTTTTATACTAGCTGATACGCGATTACGCTTTCAGTTTTCAAGAAATCGTTATTAAAAGGTAAAACCGATCATGGGTCCCATTTGGATTTGGTTTGGGTCGGGCATGAGACCCTATTGACGACCCGTAGGTCTGAGTCGTTTTCGCGACGTGTGCTATGTGCACGGAAGGATTCGAGGAAGGTTCCAACATGTCAAATCATCTATTCGAAGTAACGAACATTTTGGGACTGGTTTCGAGTGGATCGGACATCGTCTCGATTTAGTTCGGGTTGTTCGAAGGTTTCGGTGCGACTTTAAAAATAGTTAAAAATCCCGAAAAATTAGGGGGCTTTACTGAGGGGTTATTAAGTAGTTAGTAACCCGCTACATTGATTCCGACAGGTTTGAAAGTCCCGGAGATGACGATTGACCTGGGAAGGCGTACGGCGCGCGTATCGAAGGAGCAGCATGGACGGTCTGTGAGTGGACTTTCTTTCCGAAATCGAGGCAAGAATAAATGTTTTATATATGTTTTAATATGTGTTTTGTGATGCCTTGAGTGCATTTTGGTGTGTGTTTACGTATGGGCATGTGCTTCGAGGCTTTTGGGTTTTATACTAGCTGATAGGCGATTACGCTTTCGGTTTTCATGAAATGGTTATTAAAAGGTAAAATTGGGCATGGGACCCATTTGGATTTGTTTTGGCTCGGGCATGAGACCCTATTGACGACCCGTAAGTCTGAGTCGTTTTCACGACGGGTGCTTTGTGCACGGAAGAATTCGAGGAAGGTTCCAACATGTCAAATCATCTATTCGATGTAACGAACATTTTGGGACTGGTTTCGAGTGGACCGGACATCGTCTCGATTTAGTTCGGGCTGTCCTAAGGTTTTAGTGCGCATTTAAAAATAGTTAAGAATCCCGAATAATTAAGGGGCTTTAGTGAGGGGTTAATTAAGTAGTTAGTAACCCTCTACAGTGATTCGGACAGGTTTGAATGTCCCGGAGACGACGATTGACCCGGGAAGGCGTACGGCGCGCGTATCGAGGCAGCATCGCGGACGGTCTGTGAGTGGACATCCTTTCCGAAATCAATGCAAGCTTAAATGTTTTATATATGTTTTAATATGTGTTTTGTGATGCCTTGAGTGCATTTTGTTGTGTGTTTACGTATGGGCACGTACTTCGTGGTTTTCGGGTTTTTTACTAGCTGATACGCGATTACGCTTTCAGTTTTCATGAAATCGTTATTAAAAGGTAAAACCGATCATGGGTCCCATTTGGATTTGGTTTGGGTCGGGAATGAGACACTATTGACGACCTGTAGGTCAGAGTCATTTTCGCGACGGGTGCTATGTGCACGGAAGGATTCGAGGAAGGTTCCAACATGTCAAATCATCTATTCGAAGTAACAAACATTTTGGGACTGGTTTCGAGTGGATCGCACATCGTCTCGATTTAGTTCGGGTTGTTCGAAGGTTTCGGTGCGCCTTTAAAAATAGTTAAAAATCCCGAAAAATTAGGGGGCTTTAGGGAGGGGTTAATTAAGTAGTTAGTAACCCGCTACAATGATTCCGACAGGTTTGAAAGTCACGGAGACGACGATTAACCCGGGAAGGCGTACGGCGCGCGTATCGAGGCAGCAGCGCGGACTGTCTGTGAGTGGACTTTTTTCCAAAATCAATGCAAGCATAAATGTTTTATATATGTTTTAATACGTGTTATGTGATGCCTTGAGTGCATTTTGGTGTGTGTTTACGTATGGGCACATACTTCGAGGTTTTCGGGTTTTATACTAGCTGATACGCGATTATGCTTTCGGTTTTCATGAAATGCTTATTAAAAGGTAAAACTGGGCATGGGACCCATTTGGATTTGGTTTGGCTCGGGCATGAGACCCTATTGACGACCCATAAGTCTGAGTCGATTTCGCGACATGTGCTTTGTGCACGGAAGAATTCGAGGAAGGTTCCAACATGTCAAATCATCTATTCGAAGTAACGAACATTTTGGGACTGGTTTCGTGTGGATCGGACATCGTCTCGATTTAGTTCGGGCTGTCCGAAGGTTTCAGTGCGCATTTAAAAATAGTTAAGAATCCCGAATAATTAAGGGGCTTTAGTGAGGGGTTAATTAAGTAGTTAGTAACCCTCTACAGTGATTCGGACAGGTTTGAATGTCCCGGAGACGACGATTGACCCGGGAAGGCGTACGGCGCGCGTATCGAGGCAGCATCGCGGACGGTCTGTGAGTGGACATCCTTTCCGAAATCAATGCAAGCTTAAATGTTTTATAAATGTTTTAATATGTGTTTTGTGATGCCATGACTGCATTTTGGTGTGTGTTTATGTATGGGCATGTACTTCGAGGTTTTCGGGTTTTATACTTGCTGATAGGCGATTACGCTTTCCGGTTTTCATGAAATGGTTACTAAAAGGTAAAACCGAGCATGGGACCCATTTGGATTTGGTTTGGCTCGGGCATGAGACCCTATTGACGACCCGTAGGTCTGAGTCGTTTTCGCGACGGGTGCAATGTGCAAGGAAGAATTTGACGAAGGTTCCAACATTGCAAATCATCTATTCGAAGTAGCGAACATTTTGGGACTTGTTTCGATTGGATCGGACATCGTCTAGATTTAGTTCGGGCTGTCCGAAGGTTTCGGTGAGCATTTAAAAATAATTAAAAATCCCAAAATATTAGGGGGCTTTAGTGAGGGGTTAATTAAGTAGTTAGTAACCCTCTACAGTGATTTAGATAGGTTTGGAAGTCCCAGAGACGATGATTGACCAGGGAAGGCGTACGGCGCGCGTCTCGAGCCAACATCGCGGACGGTCTGTGGGAGGACATTCTTTCCGAAATCGATGCAAGCATAAATGTTAGATATATGTTTTAATATGTGTTTTGTGATGCCTTGAGTGCATTTTGGTGTGTGTTTACGTATGGGCACGTACTTCGAGGTTTTCGGGTTTTATACTAGCTGATACGCGATTACGCTTTCGGTTTTCTTGAAATGGTTATTAAATGGTAAAACTGGGCATCGGACCCATTTGGATTTGGTTTGGCTCGGGCATGAGACCCTATTGACGGCCCGTAAGTCTGAGTCATTTTCGCGACGGGTGCTATGTGCACAGAAGGATTCGAGGAAGGTTCCAACATGTCAAATCATCTATTCGATGTAACAAACATTTTGGGACTGGTTTCGAGTTGATCGGACATCGTCTCGATTTAGTTCGAGCTATTCAAAGGTTTCGGTGAGCATTTAAAAATAGTTAAAAATCCCGAATAATTAGGGGGCTTTAGCTAGGGGTTAATTAAGTAGTTAGTAACCCTCTGCAGTGATTCGGACAGGTTTGAAAGTCCCGGAGATGACTAATGACCAGGGAAGGCGTACGGCGCGCGTATCGAGGCAGCAGCGCAGACGGTCTGTGAGTGGACTTTCTTTCCGAAATCAATGCAAGCATAAATGTTTTATATATGTTTTAATTTGTGTTTTGTGATGCCTTGAGTGAATTTTGGTGTGTGTTTACGTATGGGCGCGCACTTTGTGGTTTTCGGGTTTTATACTAGCTGATACGCGATTACGCTTTCAGTTTTCATGAAATCGTTATTAAAAGGTAAAACCAATCATGGGTCCCATTTGGATTTGGTTTGGCTCGGGCATGAGACCCTATTGACGACTCGTAGGTGTGAGTCGTTTTCGCGACGGGTGCTGTGTGCACGGAAGGATTCGAGGAAGGTTCCAACATGTCAAATCATCTATTCGCAGTAACGAACACTTTGGGACTGGTTTCGAGTGGATCGGACATCGTCTCGATTTAGTTCGGGTTGTTCGACGGTTTCGGTGCGCCTTTAAAAATAGTTAAAAATCCCAAAAAATTAGGGGGCTTTAGTGACGGGTTAATTAAGTAGTTAGTAACCCGCTACAGTGATTCCGACAGGTTTGAAAGTCCGGGAGTTGACGATTCACCTGGGAAGGCGTACGGCGCACGTGTCGAAGGAGCAGCACGGACGGTCTGTGAGTGGACTTTCTTTTCGAAATCGAGGCAAGAATAAATGTTTTATATATGATTTAATATGTGCTTTGTGATGCCTTGAATGCATTTTGGTGTGTGTTTACGTATGGGCATGTGCTTCGAGGTTTTTGGGTTTTATACTAGCTGATAGGCGATTATGCTTTCGGTTTTCATGAAATGGTTATTAAAAGGTAAAACTGGGCATGGGACCCATTTGGATTTGGTTTGGCTCGGGCATGAGACACTATTGACGACCCGTAAGTCTGAGTCGTTTTCGCGACGAGTGCTTTGTGCACGGAAGAATTCGAGGAAGGTTCCAACAAGTCAAATCATCTATTCGAAGTATCAAACATTTCGGGACTGGTTTCGAGTGGATCGGACATCGTCTCGATTTAGTTCGGGCTGTCCGAAGGTTTCAGTGCGCATTTAAAAATAGTTAAGAATCCCGAATAATTAAGGGGCTTTAGTGAGGGGTTAATTAAGTAGTTAGTAACCCTCTACAGTGATTCAGACAGGTTTGAATGTCCCTTAGACGACGATTGACCCGGGAAGCCATACGACGCGCGTATCGAGGCAACATCGCGGACGGTCTGTGAGTGGAAATTCTTCCGAAATCGATGCAAGCATAAATGTTTTATATATGTTTTAATATGTGTTTTGTGATGCCTTGTGTGCATTTTAGTGTGTGTTTACGTATGGACACGTACTTCGAGGTTTTCAGGTTTTATACTAGCTGATACGCGATTACGCTTTCGGTTTTCATGAAATGGTTATTAAATGGTAAAACTGGGCATCGGACCCATTTGGATTTGGTTTGGGTCGGGCATGAGACCCTATTGACGACCCGTAAGTCTGAGTCATTTTCGCGACGGGTGCTATGTGCACAGAAGGATTCGAGGAAGGTTCCAACATGTCAAATCATCTATTCGATGTAACAAACATTTTGGGACTGGTTTCGAGTGGATCGGACATCGTCTCGATTTAGTTCGGGCTGTCCGAAGGTTTCAGTGCGCATTTAAAAATAGTTAAGAATCCCGAATAATTAGGGGACTTTAGTGAGGGGTTAATTAAGTAGTTAGTAAGCCTCTACAGTGATTCGGACAGGTTTGAATGTCCCGTAGATGACGATTGACCCGGGAAGCCATACGACGCGCGGACGAATTTGAGGAAGGTTCCAACATGTCAAATCATCTATTCGATGTAACGAACATTTTGGGACTGGTTTCGAGTGGATCGGAAATCGTCTCGATTTAGTTCGGGCTATCCGAAGGTTTCAGTGCGCATTTAAAAATAGTTAAGAATCCCGAATAATTAAGGGGCTTTAGTGAGGGGTTAATTAAGTAGTTAGTAACCCTCTACAGTGATTCGGACAGGTTTGAATGTCCCTTAGATGACGATTGACCCGGGATAGCGTACGGCGCGCGTATCGAGGCAGCATCGCGGACGGTCTGTGAGTGGACATCCTTTCCGAAATCAATGCAAGCTTAAATGTTTTATATATGTTTTAATATGTGTTTTGTGATGCCTTGAGTGCATTTTGTTGTGTGTTTACGTATGGGCACGTACTTCGTGGTTTTCGGGTTTTATACTAGCTGATACGCGATTACGCTTTCGGTTTTCATGAAATGGTTATTAAATGGTAAAACTGGGCATCGGACCCATTTGGATTTGGTTTGGGTCGGGCATGAGACCCTATTGACGACCCGTAAGTCTGAGTCATTTTCGCGACGGGTGCTATGTGCACAGAAGGATTCGAGGAAGGTTCCAACATGTCAAATCATCTATTCGATGTAACAAACATTTTGGGACTGGTTTCGAGTGGATCGGACATCGTCTCGATTTAGTTCGGGCTGTCCGAAGGTTTCAGTGCGCATTTAAAAATAGTTAAGAATCCCGAATAATTAGGGGACTTTAGTGAGGGGTTAATTAAGTAGTTAGTAAGCCTCTACAGTGATTCGGACAGGTTTGAATGTCCCGTAGATGACGATTGACCCGGGAAGCCATACGACGCGCGGACGAATTTGAGGAAGGTTCCAACATGTCAAATCATCTATTCGATGTAACGAACATTTTGGGACTGGTTTCGAGTGGATCGGAAATCGTCTCGATTTAGTTCGGGCTGTCCGAAGGTTTCAGTGCTCATTTAAAAATAGTTAAGAATCCCGAATAATTAAGGGGCTTTAGTGAGGGGTTAATTAAGTAGTTAGTAACCCTCTACAGTGATTCGGACAGGTTTGAATGTCCCTTAGATGACGATTGACCCGGGATAGCGTACGGCGCGCGTATCGAGGCAGCATCGCGGACGGTCTGTAAGTGGACATCCTTTCCGAAATCAATGCAAGCTTAAATGTTTTATGTATGTTTTAATATGTGTTTTGTGATGTCGTGACTGCATTTTGGTGTGTGTTTATGTATGGGCACGTACTTCGAGGTTTTCGGGTTTTATACTAGCTGATAGGCGATTACGCTTTCGGTTTTCATGAAATGGTTATTAAAAGGTAAAACCGAGCATCGGACCCATTTGGATTTGGTTTGGCTCAGGCATGAGACTCTATTGACGACCCGTAGGTCTAAGTCGTTTTCGCGACGGGTGCTATGTCCAAGGAAGAATTCGACGAAGGATCCAACATGGCAAATCATCTATTCGAAGTAACGAACATTTTGGGACTTGTTTCGAGTGGATCGGACATCGTCTAGATTTAGTTTGGGCTGTCCGATGGTTTCGGTGCGCATTTAAAAATAGTTAAAAATCCCAAAAAATTAGGGGGCTTTAGTGAGGGGTTAATTAAGTAGTTAGTAACCCTCTGCAGTGATTCGGACAGGTTTGGAAGTCCCGGAGACGACGATTGACCAGGGAACGAGTTCGGCGCGCGTCTCGAGGCAACATCGCGGACGGTCTGTGGGAGGACATTCTTTCCGAAATCGATGCAAGCATAAATGTTTTGTATATGTTTTAATATGTGTTTTGTGATGCCTTGAGTGCTTTTTGGTGTGTGTTTACGTATGGGCACGTACTTCGAGGTTTTCGGGTTTTATACTAGCTGATACGCGATTACGCTTTCGATTTTCTAGAAATGGTTATTAAAAGGTAAAACCGAGCATGGGACCCATTTGTATTTGGTTTGGCTCGGGCATGAGACCCTATTGACGACTCGTAGGTCTGAGTCTATTCGAAGTAACGAACATTTTGGGTTTTATACTAGCTGATAGGCGATTACGCTTTCGGTTTTCATGAAATGGTTATTAAAAGGTAAAACTGGGCATGGGACCCATTTGGATTTGGTTTGGCTCGGGCATGAGACCCTATTGACGACCCGTAAGTCTGCGTAGTTTTCGCGACGGGTGCTTTGTCCACGGAAGAATTCGAGGAAGGTTCCAACATGTCAAATCATCTATTCGAAGTATCGAACATTTTGGGACTGGTTTCGAGTGGATCGGACATCGTCTCGATTTATTTCGGGCTGTCTGAAGGTTTCAGTGCGCATTTAAAAATAGTTAGGGATCCCGAATAATTAGGGGGCTTTAGTGAGGGGTTAATTAAGTAGTTTGTAACCCTCTACAGTGATTCGGACAGGTTTGAATGTCCCGGAGACGACGATTGACCGAGGAAGGCGTACAGCGCGCGTATCGAGGTAGCAGCCCGGATGGTCTGTGAGTGGACTTTCTTTCCGAAATCGATGCAAGCATAAATGTTTTATATATGTTTTAATATGCGTTTTGTGATGCCTTGAGTGCATTTTGGTGTGTGTTTACGTATGGGCATGTACTTCGAGGTTTTCGGGTTATATACTCGCTGATACGTGATTACGCTTTCGTTTTTCATGAAATGGTTATTAAAAGGTAAAACCGAGAATGGGACCCATTTGGATTTGGTTTGTCTCGGGCATGAGACCCTATTGACGACCCGTAAGTTTGAGTCATTTTCGCGATGGGTTCTGTGTGCACGGAAGAATTCGAGGAAGGTTGAAACATGTCAAATCATCTATTGGAAGTAACGAACATTTTGGGTCTGGTTTCGAGTGGATCGGACATCGTCTCGATTTAGTTCGGGCTGTCCGAAGGTTTCGGTGCGCATTTAAAAATAGTTAAAAATCCTGAAAAATTAGGGGGCTTTAGTGCGTGGTTAATTAAGTAGTTAGTAACCCTCTACAGTGATTTGGACAGGTTTGGAAGTCCCGAAGAGGACGATTGACTAGGGAAGGCGTACGGCGCACGTCTCGAGGCAACATCGCGGACGGTCCGTGGGAGGACATTCTTTCCGAAATCGATGCAAGCATAAATGTTTTATAGATGTTTTAATATGTGTTTTGTGATGTGTTGAGTGCATTTTAGTGTGTGTTTACGTATGGGCACGTACTTCGAGGTTTTCAGGTTTTATACTAGCTGATACGCGATTACGCTTTCGGTTTTCACGAAATGGTTATTAAAAGGTAAAACTGGGCATGGGACCCAGTTGGGTTTGGTTTGGCTCGGGCATGAGACCCTATTGACGACCCGTAAGTCTGAGTCGTTTTCGCGACGGGTGCTTTGTGCACGGAAGAATTCGAGGAAGGTTCCAACATGTCAAATCATCTATTCGAAGTAACGAACATTTTGGGACTGGTTTCGAGTGGATCGGACATCGTCTCGATTTAGTTCGTGCTGTTCAAAGGTTTCGTTGCGCATTTAAAAATAGTTAAAAATCCCGAATAATTAGGGGGCTTTAGCTAGGGGTTAATTAAGTAGTTAGTAACCCTCTACAGTCATTCGGACAGGTTTGAAAGTCCCGGAGACGACTAATGACCAGGGAAGGCGTACGGCGCGCGTATCGAGGAAGCAGCGCAGACGGTCTGTGAGTGGACTTTCTTTCCGAAATCAATGCAAGCATAAATGTTTTATATATGTTTTAATATGTGTTTTGGGATGCCTTGAGTGCATTTTGGTGTGTGTTTACGTATGGGCATGTACTTCGAGGTTTTCGGGTTTTATACTAGCTGATACGCGATTACGCTTTCGGTTTTCATGAAATGGTTATTAAAATGTAAAACCGAGCATGGGACCCATTTGGATTTGGTTTGGCTCGCGCATAAGACCCTATTGACGACCCGTAATTCTGAGTCGTTTTCGTGACGGGTTCTGTGTGCACGGAAGAATTCGAGGAAGGTTGCAACATTTTAAATCATCTATTCGAAGTAACGAACATTTTGGGCCTGGTTTCGAGTGGATAGGACATCGCCTCGATTTAGCTCGGGCTGTCCGAAGGTTTCGGTGCGCATTTAAAAATAGTTAAAAATCCCGAAAAATTAGGGGGCTTTAGTGAGGGGTTAATTAAGTAGTTAGTAACCCTCTACAGTGATTTGGACAGGTCTGAAAGTCCCGGAGACGACGATTGACCCGGGAAGGCGTACGGCGCCCGTATCGAGGCAATACCCCGGACGGTCTGTGAGTGGACTTTCCTTCCTAAATCGATGCAAGCATAAATGTTTTATATATGTTTTAATTGTGTTTTGTGATGCCTTGATTACATTTTGGTGTGTATTTACGTATGGGCACGTACTTCGAGGTTTTCGAGTTTTATACTAGCTGATACGCGATTATGATTTCGATTTTCATGAAATGGTTATTAAAAGGCAAAACTGTGCATGGGACCCATTTGGATTTGGTTTGGCTCAGGCATGAGACGCTATTGACGACCCGTAGGTCTGAGTCGTTTTTGCGACGGGTGCAGTGTGCAAGGAAGAATTCGACGATGGTTCCAACATGGCAAATCATCTATTCGAAGTAACGAACATTTTGGGACTTGTTTCGAGTGGATAGGACATCGTCTGGATTTAGTTCGGGGTGTCCGAAGGTTTCGGTGCGCATTTAAAAATAGTTAAAAATCCCGAAAAATTAGGGGGCTTTAGTGAGGGGTTAATTAAGTAGTTAGTAACCCTCAACAGTGATTTGGACAGGTTTGGAAGTCCCGGAGCCGACGATTGACCAGGGAAGGCGTACGGCGCGCGTCTCGAGGCAACATCGCGGACGGCCTGTGGGAGGACATTCTTTCCGAAATCGATGCAAGCATAAATGTTTTATATATGTTTTAATATGTGTTTTGTGATGCCTTGAGTGCATTTTGGTGTGTGTTTACGTATAGGCACGTACTTCGAGGTTTTCAGGTTTTATACTAGCTGATACGCGATTACGCTTTCGATTTTCATGAAATGGTTATTAAAAGGTAAAACTGAGCATGTGACCCATTTGGATTTGGTTTGGCTCGGGCATGAGACCCTATTGACGACCCGTAGGTCTGAGTCATTTTCCTAATGGGTGCTATGTGCAAGGAAGAATTCGACAAAGGTTCCAACATGGCAAATCATCTATTCGAAGTAACGAACATTTTGGGGCTTGTTTCGAGTGGATCGGACATCGTCTAGATTTAGTTAGGGCTGTCCGAAGGTTTTGGTGCGCATTTAAAAGTAGTTAAAAATCCCGAAAAATTAGGGGGCTTTTGTGAGGGGTTAATTAAGTAGTTAGTAACCCTCTACAGTGATTTGGACAGGTTTGGAAGTCCCGGAAACGACGATTGACCAGGGAAGGCGTACGGCGCGCTTATCGAGGCAGCAGCGCGGACGGTCTGTGAGTAGACTTTCTTTCCGAAATCGATGCAAGCATAAATGTTTTATATATGTTTTAATATGTATTTTGGGATGCCTTGAGTGCATTTTGGTGTGTGTTTACGTATGGGCACGTACTTCGTGGTTTTTGGGTTTTATACTAGCTGATACGCGATTACGCTTTCAGTTTTCATGAAATGGTTAGAAAAAGGTAAAACTGGGCATGGGACCCATTTGGATTTGGTTTGGCTCGGGCATGAGACCCTATTGACGACCCGTAGGTCTGAGTCGCTTTCGCGACGGGTGCATTGTGTACGGATGAATTCGAGGAAGGTTCCAACAAGTCAAATCATCTTTTCGAAGTATCGAACATTTTGGGACTGGTTTCGAGTTGATCGGACATCGTCTCGATTTAGTTCGGGCTGCCCGAAGTTTCAGTGCGCATTTAAAAATAGTTAGGAATCCCGAATAATTAGGTGGCTTTAGTGAGGGGTTAATTAAGTAGTTAGTAACCCTCTACAGTGATTCGGACAGGTTTGAATGTCCCGGAGACGACGATTGACCGAGGAAGGCGTACGTCGCGCGTATCGAGGCAGCAGCACAGACGGTCTGTGAGTGGACATTCTTTCCGAAATCGATGCAAGCATAAATGTTTTATATATGTTTTAATATGTGTTTTGTGATGCTTTGAGTGCATTATGGTGTGTGTTTACGTATTGGCACGTACTTCGAGGTTTTCGGGTTTTATACTAGCTAATACGCGATTACGCTTTCGGTTTTTCATGAAATGGTTATTAAAAGGTAAAACCGAGCATGGCACCCATTTGGATTTGGTTTGGCTCGGGCATGAGACCCTATTGACGACCCGTAAGTCTGAGTCGTTTTCGCAACGTGTTCTATGTGCACGGAAGAATTCGAGGAAGGTCGTAACATGTCAAATCATCTATTCGAAGTAACTAACATTTTGGGCCTGGTTTCGAGTGGATCGGACATCGTCTCGATTTAGTTCGGGGTGTCGGAAGGTTTCGGTGCGCATTTAAAAATAGTTCAAAATCCTGAAAAATTAGGGGGCTTTAGTGAGGGGTTAATTAAGTAGTTAGTAACCCTCTACAGTGATTTGGATAGGTCTGAAAGTCCCGGTGACGACGATTGACCAGGGAAGGCGTACGACACGCGTATCGAGGCAGTAGCCCGGACGGTCTATCAGTGGACTTTCTTTCCGAAATCGATGCAAGCATAAATGTTTTATATATGTTTTAATATGTGTTTTGTGATGCCTTGAGTGCATTTTGGTGTGTGTTTACGTATGGGAACGTACTTCGAGATTTTCGGGTTTTATACTAGCTGATACGCGATTACGCTTTCAGTTTTCATGAAATGGTTATTAAAAGGTAAAACTGGGCATGGGACCCATTTGGATTTGGTTTGGCTCGGGCATGAGACCCTATTGACGACCCGTAAGTCTGAGTAGTTTTCGCGACGGGTGCTATGTGCACGAAAGAATTCGAGGAAGGTTCCAACATGTCAAATTATCTATTCGAAGTATCGAACATTTTGGGACTGGTTTCGAGTGGATCAGACATCGTCTCTATTTAGTTCGGGCTATCCGAAGTTTTCAGTGCGCATTTCAAAATAGTTAAGAATCCCGAATAATTAGGGGGCTTTAGTGAGGGGTTAATTAAGTAGTTAGTAACCCTCTACAGTGATTCGGACAAGTTTGAATGTCCCGGAGACGACGATTGACCTGGGAAGGCGTACGGCGCGCGCATCGAGGCAGCAGCGCGGACGGTCTGTGAGTGGACATTCTTTCCGAAATCGATGTAAGCATAAAAGTTTTATATATGTTTTAATATGTGATGCCTTGAGTGCATTTTGGTGTGTGTTTACGTATGGGCACGTACTTCGAGGTTTTTAGATTTTATACTAGCTGATACGCGATTACGCTTTCGGTTTTCATGAAATGGTTATTAAAATGTAAAACCGAGCATGGGACCCATTTGGATTTGGTTTGGCTCGCGCATAAGACCCTATTGACGACCCGTAATTCTGAGTCGTTTTCGTGACGGGTTCTGTGTGCACGGAAGAATTCGAGGAAGGTTGCAACATTTTAAATCATCTATTCGAAGTAACGAACATTTTGGGCCTGGTTTCGAGTGGATAGGACATCGCCTCGATTTAGCTCGGGCTGTCCGAAGGTTTCGGTGCGCATTTAAAAATAGTTAAAAATCCCGAAAAATTAGGGGGCTTTAGTGAGGGGTTAATTAAGTAGTTAGTAACCCTCTACAGTGATTTGGACAGGTCTGAAAGTCCCGGAGACGACGATTGACCCGGGAAGGCGTACGGCGCCCGTATCGAGGCAATACCCCGGACGGTCTGTGAGTGGACTTTCCTTCCTAAATCGATGCAAGCATAAATGTTTTATATATGTTTTAATTGTGTTTTGTGATGCCTTGATTACATTTTGGTGTGTATTTACGTATGGGCACGTACTTCGAGGTTTTCGAGTTTTATACTAGCTGATACGCGATTACGATTTCGATTTTCATGAAATGGTTATTAAAAGGTAAAACTGTGCATGGGACCCATTTGGATTTGGTTTGGCTCAGGCATGAGACGCTATTGACGACCCGTAGGTCTGAGTCGTTTTTGCGACGGGTGCAGTGTGCAAGGAAGAATTCGACGAAGGTTCCAACATGGCAAATCATCTATTCGAAGTAACGAACATTTTGGGACTTGTTTCGAGTGGATAGGACATCGTCGGGATTTAGTTCGGGGTGTCCGAAGGTTTCGGTGCGCATTTAAAAATAGTTAAAAATCCCGAAAAATTAGGGGGCTTTAGTGAGGGGTTAATTAAGTAGTTAGTAACCCTCAACAGTGATTTGGACAGGTTTGGAAGTCCCGGAGCCGACGATTGACCAGGGAAGGCGTACGGCGCGCGTCTCGAGGCAACATCGCGGACGGCCTGTGGGAGGACATTCTTTCCGAAATCGATGCAAGCATAAATGTTTTATATATGTTTTAATATGTGTTTTGTGATGCCTTGAGTGCATTTTGGTGTGTGTTTACGTATAGGCACGTACTTCGAGGTTTTCAGGTTTTATACTAGCTGATACGCGATTACGCTTTCGATTTTCATGAAATGGTTATTAAAAGGTAAAACTGAGCATGTGACCCATTTGGATTTGGTTTGGCTCGGGCATGAGACCCTATTGACGACCCGTAGGCCTGAGTCGTTTTCGCGACGGGTGCTGTGTGCGCGGATGAATTCGACGTAACGAACATTTTGGGACTTTTTTCGAGTGGATCGGACATCGTCTAGATTTAGTTCGGGCTGTCCGAAGGTTTCGGTGCGCATTTAAAAATAGTTAAAAATCCCGAAAAATTAGGAGGCTTTAGTGAGGGGTTAATTAAGTAGTTAGTAACCCTCTACAGTCATTTGGAAAGGTTTGGAATTCCTGGAGACGACGATTGACCAAGGAAGGGGTATTGCGCGCGTCTCGAGGCAACATCGCGGATGGCCTGCGGGAGGACATTCTTTCCGAAATCGATGCAAGCATAAATGTTTTATATATGTTTTAATATGTGTTTTGTGATGCCATGAGTAAATTTTGGTGTGTGTTTACGTATGGGCATGTACTTCGAAGTTTTTGGGTTTTATACTAGCTGATTGGCGATTACGCTTTCGGTTTTCATGGAATGGTTATTAAAAGGTAAAACTGGGCATGTGACCCATTTGGATTTGGTTTGGCTCGGGCATGAGACTCTATTGACGACCCGTATGTCTGAGTAGTTTTCGCGACGGGTGCTATGTGCACGGAAGAATTCGAGGAAGGTTCCAACATGTCAAATCATCTATTCGAAGTATCGAACATTTTGGGACTGGTTTCGAGTGGATCAGACATCGTCTCTATTTAGTTCGGGTTGTCCGAAGGTTTCAGTGCGCATTTAAAAATAGTTAAGAATCCCGAATAATTAGGGGGCTTTAGTGAGGGGTTAATTAAGTAGTAAGTAACCCTCTACAGTGATTCGGACAGGTTTGAATGTCCCGGAGACGACGATTGACCTGGGAAGCCGTACGGCGCGCGTATCGAGGCACCAGCGCGGACGGTCTGTGTCAGGACCCACCCCGGTTTCACCCCGAAACCCGAGGTAAATCCCGCTCCCGTCTGACTCCCCGACACAACACCTAAATAACACTTACGCAACTCAGTCAGACGCAGGAGTAATTAAACAAAATATCCCAACCTTATCGTTTACAGAGCATAGCACTAAATTACAAGGAAACATAAAAAAACTGATAAAGTACACGCACATAGAAGCTTTTAAACGCTTCTAGGATCCCTCACGTCACTTCTATGCCTCGGACACTGCCTCGACGTCAAGACCCCGCGCTAGCTCCACAACCTGGAGGGCAATTTAAAACAGAAAATGTGAGTGGACCAGAAAGTACAAAAAGTTCAAAAACCATTTTATAAGAAAACCGAGTTTAACCCTCCGTTTTGAAATCACATGCATAACCAACAGTTGTGAACACAGTTATAAAATAATCATTATAAACATCATAAGAAACAGAAACACTATAAAATATCATAAGAAACCATAGCATGAGTATCAGAAACCGTATCAAAAACCATAAACACCAAATCATCATTTTCCCGATCAAACCTGCTGGACCTCTCCGAGTCTTTAAACTCCCGAGTCTTTAAACTCAATCCAGGCCTTTATCATATCCGAGTCTTTAAACTCCCGAGTCTTTAAACTCAATCCGGGTCTTTAAACCCAATCCGGCCGGTCCCCCGTCACATATATCCGGGTCTTTAAACCCAATATCCAAATCCAGCAAATCCAATCCCAAAACCATTTGAAAACCATATACCAGTCCATATCCAAACCCGAATCCGGAATCACCGGTCCGATACCCTTCCGGCATCCAGAACCGTCATTCCGAACCCAAATCCGGAAATCCACTGTCCAACTTGGAAACCAACTTCCATTTCCGAAATCCGTTCTAAAACCGAAAATCTTTATTATTGAAATCATTTTCCAAAATCCCTTGATAATCATTGAAAACCACTTATCATTTGAAAACCATAGCATCAATTTCAGAAACCATCCAATTCCCGTAAAACGTGCTAAAAACCAATTTCCTTGAAAAACGTGTAATAATGTAAAACCAACCAAAACATATTCGATAAACATAGAATCATAACCAAAATCATAAAACAATTATAGAAAACAGTTATGCATGCTCGAGTTTAGAGAAGGGGTCCACTCACAGTACTGAGCCCTACTCGCGTCCCAAACGTCCAGCCCGTTCCTCGGCTTCCTCGGGAAATCCCGATCCCTTCGATTGCAGCTCTGCCGTGCGCACCGCCGCCTACCACTGTGGTCGTTGGACTCCTTGCAGTCTCCTCAGCCTCCCCTTGCCTTGGTTTGCCTCGCCTCACGGCGTAGCCACCACCTCGACCTCACAAGCTCTCTGTTTCCCCCAAAATTTCTCCACACCTCCGCCGTGCCGCCGTGCACGATTGCACCACCAATTCACGGCCACCAGCTCCGCCTTGCCTCACTATCACACTCACAACTCCCTATTTACTCACCCTTGCACCCAGATCAATCAATTGATCTCAAACTCTCACCCTCTGTTCTCTGTGTTTGTCGAAGAACCACACACACGATCACACACGGGCTCACCTAAGTAATTGGAACCGTGCTCACACCAGATCCACCCAGAACCCTCTAGTCCTTCAACACGTGTCACCATCCAATCCATGCACTCCCACATGGTCCAATCCCAGCCTGTCCATATGTTCTCTCTCTGCACAAATTCCAGAACACAAAAGACCAAACTGCCCTTCCTTTTTACTCAATTTTACGGTTATGCCACTACCTTTCTAGACCCATATCTCCCACATCGTAAGTCCGATGAATACGTGCCACCTGTCATCGAACTCAGGACGTCGAAAGCTGCCTAACCATCCTAGGTCAACCTACCAAAACTCGATCATTCAAAAAGTCAACTTTTCCCCCTAATTTACCTAAATTACGGTTAAGCCCTCAACCTTCCGAACATCACAACTCCCTCCTCGGATGTCGGAATCAGGCGTGCCACCTGCCTAAGGATTCGTGACGTCCTAAACTACGTCCTGGTCACTGGTAAATCCCCAATTGACCACCCGAAATAAAAGTCAACATTTCTGCCCGACCCAGGGGCAAAATCGTCATTCTAGGTTCCCGGACCCCTCGGGACCACCTAACCCTTGATTACCCTCACTAATCACACCTTAATCACTCTAGTAATCCCGACTCTCGGGACGGGTTGTTACAATCTACCCACCTAAAAAGAATTTCGTCCCCGAAATTCCACAACTAGTGTCCGACACTTAGGGTCTCCTATCTGGTCACCAACACTAGGTCAGCAACAACCTCTCATGGGTTTCCTGTCTATCATCTCCACCTTGGGTATTTCACTCCATCCCCAACTACTGTTACCACGGCCAACCCTAGCTATGTAACAGCTGCATGGAGTACGCAAGGGAAACTCTATGAACAGAAAACAAAGGTATTATAAAATACCTCATTTTAGACTCTACCCTGGAATCCAACCACCACCTAAGTACAGCACAACCAAAAGTAAAACAAGTACCTGTCTCCGTATCTGGTGTCGACTGACCCTCCTGCTGAATCATCGAAAACACCCGGGCCTGAGATCCCGACGCTCTACCACGTCCCCTCGAACTACTCGTGGCTGTGCCACCTCCTCTTGTGCCAGCTGTCCCTGACGCTGTACTCTGTCCAGACTCCGCTGCTCCCCTGCCTACACCACCTTCCCGTGACAACTGTGGACACTCACGTCGAAAATGACCTCGCTCCCCACAGTAGAAACACACATTCCAGCCTGGTCCACTGCTCGGTCTCCCTGTGGATGCTACAGAGGTCGCACTCGCTTGCGGAGTCGGCGGTGCTCGGTAACCCCAAAATCCTGAACTCTGGGCACTGCCAGGCCTACCAAAACGATCATCGCCCGACGAGGACGATCCACCGAAGTTACCTCTTTTCGGTGTCCGCTGGCTCGAAGCTCCAGGAATCGATGGTTCCCGGCGTCGCACCGGCAAACTAGCCTCCACCCGCACTGCAGCGTCTGACAAGTCTCGGAGGGTAACAAAAGATCCAGCCGTCACAATGGCTCGAATCTCACCGCGCAAGCCTAACTCAAACCTACGGCATTTCTCGGCTTCAGTGGCCACAAAAGCAGGAGTAAACCGAGACAACATCTGGAACTTCCGTTCATACTCTGCCACTGTCATATTCCCTTGCTGGAGCTGCAGAAACTCCGCCTCCTTGGCATCTCGGAAAGAACGAGGATAATACTGTTCCAAAAACCGTTCCCTGAACGTCTCCCAAGTTACACTATGGACATCCCAACCGGACAACTCAAGAGTATACCACCACTCGTACGCCGCACCATCTAGTAAAAATGTAGCCAACAACACTCGCTCCCCCGGCGGACAATGCATCACCGCAAAAATCCGCTCCAGTCTGGTAATCCACCTCTGGGCTTCCTCAGGATCAGCCCCACCACTAAACGTCGTCGCCCCGAGTCGCTGGGCTCGCTCAATCGTGGCACTCTCAGTCTCTCTAGCTACTTCTTCAGGTTGTGGAGAGGGTCTACGTCTCGGAGGCATCGTCAACCGCACACTGAAAGAGGCATAGAAGTAGTTAAGCAGCTATAACACAACCTCACAAACCAACAAACCCCACAAACCCGACAAACCTATGCTCTGATACCAATTGTCAGGACCCACCCCGGTTTCACCCCGAAACCCGAGGTAAATCCAGCTCCCGTCTGACTCCCCGACACAACACCTAAATAACACTTACGCAACTCAGTCAGACGCAGGAGTAATTAAACAAAATATCCCAACCTTATCGTTTACAGAGCATAGCACTAAATTACAAGGAAACATAAAAAAAACTGATAAAGTACACGCACATAGAAGCTTTTAAACGCTTCTAGGATCCCTCACGTCACTTCTATGCCTCGGACACTGCCTCGACGTCAAGACCCCGCGCTAGCTCCACAACCTGGAGGGCAATTTAAAACAGAAAATGTGAGTGGACCAGAAAGTACAAAAAGTTCAAAAACCATTTTATAAGAAAACCGAGTTTAACCCTCCGTTTTGAAATCACATGCATAACCAACAGTTGTGAACACAGTTATAAAATAATCATTATAAACATCATAAGAAACAGAAACACTATAAAATATCATAAGAAACCATAGCATGAGTATCAGAAACCGTATCAAAAACCATAAACACCAAATCATCATTTTCCCGATCAAACCTGCTGGACCTCTCCGAGTCTTTAAACTCCCGAGTCTTTAAACTCAATCCAGGCCTTTATCATATCCGAGTCTTTAAACTCCCGAGTCTTTAAACTCAGTCCGGGTCTTTAAACCCAATCCGGCCGGTCCTCCGTCACATATATCCGGGTCTTTAAACCCAATATCCAGATCCAGCAAATCCAATCCTAAAACCATTTGAAAACCATATACCAGTCCATATCCAAACCCGAATCCGGAATCACCGGTCCGATACCCTTCCGGCATCCAGAACCGTCATTCCGAACCCAAATCCGGAAATCCACTGTCCAACTTGGAAACCAACTTCCATTTCCGAAATCCGTTCTAAAACCGAAAATCTTTATTATTGAAATCATTTTCCAAAATCCCTTGATAATCATTGAAAACCACTTATCATTTGAAAGGCCCGGAGATGACGATTCACCCGGGAAGGCGTACGGCGCCCGTATCGAGGCAATAGCCCGGTCGGTCTGTGAGTGGACTTTCCTTCCTAAATCGATGCAAGCAGAAATGTTTTATATATGTTTTAATATGTGTTTTGTGATGCCTTGAGTGCATTTTGGTGTGTTTTTACGTATGGGCATGTACTTCAATGTTTTTGGGTTTTATACTAGTTGATAAGCGATTACGCTTTCAGTTTTCATGAAATTGTTCTTCAAAGGTAAAACTGGGCATGGGACCCATTTGGATTTGGTTTGGCTCGGGCATGAGACCCTATTGACGACCGGTAAGTCTAAGTAGTTTTCGTGACGGGTGCTTTGTGCACGGAAGAATTCGAGGAAGGTTCCAACATGTCAAATCATCTATTCGAAGTATCGAACATTTTGGGGCTGGTTTCGAGTGGATCGGACATCGTCTCGATTTAGTTCGGGTTGTCCGAAGGTTTTGGTGCGCATTTAAAAATAGTTAAAAATCCCGAAAAATTAGGGGGCTTTAGTGAGGGGTTAATTAAGTAGTTAGTAACCCTCTACAGTGATTTGGACAGGTTGGGAAGTCCCGGAGACGACGATTGACAAGGGAAGGCATACGACGCTTGTCTCGAGGCAACATCGCAGACGGTCTGTGGGAGGACATTCTTTCCGAAATCGATGCAAGCATAAATGTTTTATATATGTTTTAATGTGTTTTGTGATGCCTTGAGTGCATTTTGGTGTGTGTTTACGTATGGGCATGTACTTCGAGGTTTTTGGGTTTTATACTAGTTGATAAGCGATTACGCTTTCAGTTTTCATGAAATTGTTATTAAAAGGTAAAACCGAGCATGGGACCCATTTGGATTCGGTTTGGCTCGGTCATGAGACCCTATTGACGACCCATAAGTCTGAGTCGTTTTCGGGACGTGTTCTATGTGCACGGAAGAATTCGAGGAAGGTTGCAACATGTCAAATCATCTATTCGAAGTAACGAACATTTTGGGCCTGGTTTCGAGTGGATAGGACATCGTCTCGATTTAGTTCGGGCTGTCCGAAGGTTTTGGTGCGCATTTAAAAATAGTTCAAAATCCCGAAAAAATAGGGGGCATTAGTGAGGGGTTAATTAAGTAGTTAGTAACCCTCTACCGTGATTTGGACAGGTCTGAAAGTCCCAGAGACGACGATTGACCTAGGAAGGCGTACGGCGCCCGTATCGAGGCAGTTGCCCGGACGGTCTGTGAGTGGACTTTCCTTCCTAAATCGATGCAAGCATAAATGTTTTATATATGTTTTAATATGTGTTTTGTTATGCCTTGAGTGCATTTTGTTGTGTGTTTACGTATGGGCACGTACTTCGAGGTTTCGGGTTTTATTGTGAATTATGAAAAGATTAATATGGGAATTTGTGTTAGATATGTTTAATTAGAGAGGATGAATTCTACTTACAAAGTGGACTTGGTTTTGTAAACCAATATGGATTCTTTTTAAAATTGTGATAATTATTGTAAATGTAAATGAAGTGGTGAAGCAATAAATGATAAAACATGATGACTTGTAATAATAAAAGTAAGACCCCGAATTTGGTTGAATCCGTACATACTCCTACTTGACAAGGTTAGTGGGTTGGATGTGGGCGGTACACCGCATATAAGGGATTTTGTTGGTTAATTTACATGTGGAATGAGATAATAGTATCCCTTGTCTATCAAGGAATTGTCAGGCGGGAGTAGTACAGGTCCAGCTTTTCTTTAAATTTTGGGACAGGTCCTATCATAGATTCCCGCTCCCCATCATCACTGATAACATGAAGCAATTCGACAAACACCTATTTAGGGCCTTTTACGCTCGGCATAAGATATATCTCTACTTTGCCTCCCTTGCTCGCCCTTAGTTTGACGGGCAAGTTGAGGTTGTCAACAAGATTATTATAGCACATGCTAAAGACTAAACTTCGACAAGCCAAGGGAAAATGGGTAGACATCCTTCACAATGCTCTCTGGTCATATTAGACATCATATATAATGGAAACCAATGAAAACCCATTTTCTATGGCATTCGAGACTAAGAAATCCATTTTAGGAAAGACCCATGAGACCTTATACCGAGTCTTGACCAATGACGTTAACCAGAAGGATGATCATATGGCACTCATCCTAGACCTAATTGAGGAACTACGAGAGCAGGCCAACTTGCACAACGTTGCCTATAAGCAAAAGCTCTGCTAGTACCATGACATCAATGTCAAACCTCGCACTTTTAAGGTCATAGACTGGGTATTTAGAAAGGTCAGTCTAGTAACGAAGGGCTGGATAGCCGGAATCCTTGGACCAATTTCGGGAGGGCCATACAAGATCACTCGGATCTGCGAACCGGGCACATAAGCACTCTGTGACGCTGATGGCCACCATCTGATCACCCTTCTAATACCAACCACCTAATGAGATACTACATCTAGATTGGTTAGTTTCCACCATTGAGAGACTGACACAAATCTTGTAAAGCCACACCTAGGCTCAAATCTTGGAAAGCCTCACTTAGGCTCACATTGTACTAGTCTTACCTAACCAAATAGTTATCAATGACATGATTTTTTCTTTCCATATTTCTCTCTTGCTTAACAAACACCGAGCTACCCTCTACCACATTTACCTTGAAGGCAAACACACCACTTGGGCGCATTACATAATACACACTGACCAGTTCACACTAAAAACTTGAACCTTCCACGCGAGCAAGTCCCCAATACACTCGGTCTACTAACCACAACTGACTGACCACACAAGACCATGTCTTAACACTTATATCGATCAGTAAAACAGAAGAACAGGTCGATCACACATACACTCACACTATGGCCTTTCTATACTCCAACCATGTCGTGAAAGATTACAAGTACAACACTTACAATTTTCTCACCTTTGTTCTCTCATTTGCACCACACCTCGAGCAAGCACTTGGATGACTATGGGACATACACCGAGTTCAAACACACAAGAGGTATGTATAACAAAAGTCCTCGACTGAGGCAAATGCCTAAACACTTGGAACACATCCTAAGGCAGGAACTCCAAACAATACAAAGTTCTAAAATTACTTTATAGATGCATAAAGGCATACATTGTTGATTTAAATACATGCAGACTAGAAAAATCCTTAGTCAGTCTACATAGTGATGCATTTATGTGGACCAAACACATCCTTTGTTAGTCTAAAGAGACAAACATTTGTCAAGTTAAAAAACACGAAAGATAGAGCTACGCCCGAAAGCATCAACCATTAACAAAAAAATTAGAGTTAAAAATATATACTTCTATCGATAAGGGGCAAAGGCCTCTCGGTCTGATAAAATTATAAGGAAAAAAAAGCAACATGCAAGTCGCTAAAATATAATCAGCTTAGCTAGGTAGAAGGAGCAATGATCTGGCCAACACGCTCAGAAGTCCACTCTATTTGGCTCGCCCGATTGTCTGGAGGAGGACTAATCTACTCAATCAATAGAGCAAGGCTAGTCTGCTTAAGAGGAACAGTCGAGTCAACCTCATACTCTTCATCCTCTGATCCCCATCTTCGTCTGACTTCGGTAATGATTTGGTCATTTGCATGCCGAGCTTAGGAGTGGTGTCGAGCTGGATGTCCGAGTACTGCATGAAAATTTTCTTATATACCTTATTATTCGAGACCAAATAAAACACATCTAGCTCCTTCTATTGCTCCTCGGACCACATGAATTCCCTCAGAGCATCTGACCTGGTGAACGCAAATTGAGCCCTCACTACTTTCGTCTCAGGCTGGTAGGCCACCTTTGTAGCCCTCTAAAGCTCCAACTAGGCTCCTCTTTGGTCCCTCTCCTCTTCTTCCTGAGCTAGCTCCGTCTTCAGCTGTGTGGCCTCATGTAGATATAGCATCAATTGAGCCACATGTTGATCGATGGTCTTCTACTACTATTGGACCTTTCTCTCAAGGTCGGCCTTCACCTTCAAGGCCAGCTTCGCCTCTTGAGCCCGTCGTTGTAAGGTAACCAACTATTTATTAAACTTTGGTTTTTTCTTATTAGTAGCAGCAACATACCTCAAAGCATACCTGCAGTTGATGAACATCCCATTAAGGGACTACACCGACCGAACAATATGTTATAAAAATAATAAAAAAATAAACATTAGTATGAACAAGAGATAGAGCACTTACGTGGGAAGCAACGAGGAGCGACTTCTCCCTGCACATGGACATTAAAGACTCGAACAACCCATCTAACTCTAAAAGCTCCATGGAAGACTGAGTCATAATTTCATTGATAACTGGCACCATCTACTCACCAATGTCGACAAATATGACATCCCATTTCAGCCCTACCTTGGTGAAGGGTCGAAGCTCGACCCCAGCATGGGCGGCCATATCCTCTCTGTGCTGACCCAGGTGATGCTGACTACTATGAGATGGTAGAAGAGGACAAGTAGGGAATGGTGGTGGAGGATAGAGCATATGAGAAAATGAAGGATGTGACTCAAGGAACAAAGACTCAGATCCTATGCTCAGCACGAACTGTGCCTACTTTACCTCTCTTGTGGCCTTCTACATGCTTGTCTAGACATGCCACATGACAGGACCCATCACTAATCCCCTTAGATTAACGTGGGAGGATCTGCTCCCGTCTGACACCAAGTGTCAGACTAGGGATAATATCGTGAGCCACTCGCGGTCTCCAGAGTACGCACCTTCATGTGATGCCTCGGTCTCTACTACAGCCCGCATCCGCAATAAACCTGAAGGGTATCAAAACCATTTAAAATTGTGAGTGGACAAAAATAAACATCTCAAATACATTTCGAGAAAATACATTTATACCCTCCAATTAAATAATTGCATGCATCAGAAAACATGTAATCTGGAATGCTTTCTCAAACAAGTTATATTTCTTTTCAAAACCAAAACATGTGAAAATATAGATATAGAAAAATAATCGAAAACATGACCAATCCTCATATCTCATATCTTTCTCATCTCATATCATCATCAGACAAGTCATCCATGCAATGCGTGCAAATAAGCTCCCGGACAGCTCATGTCCTAGCATGTTACCTTGAACAAATCAACGACCGACGTTCATATCGTCGTGAACATATTACGACCGATGTCATACATCATATGCACTCCTGAGTAGAGCCTCCCACGACTTCTCAACAACAGGCAGTGCATCGTGACCTCTCCGAGGAAACATATTCACAACCAGAGTCCCTCTCCAGGGAAACACATTCCTACAGGTGCCACATCAAGGAGGATGGTCTACTGAAAAAATTTATTAAATCTCATAAACGCATTTTCACAAAAGCTTTGTTTTCAAATCAAATCATGTGTTTCACGTAGGGTCTCAATCCCGTACTACGTTTCCACCAAATCGTATAAAAACAGTGCCCAACACTTATTTCATAAATCACAACATTTCTTTCAAATTCACATGGACTAACACTCGGAGTCAAACATCTTTCCAACAAGGTCACAAGCCCAATACATCATTACATAAATTTGAAAACCATTTCATGCAAATTACTACTCAAATCACCATTAGTGAAATCTCATTGCACGTAGAAAATTCAACCTAAGCCCAAAGTATAGCATAAAGCATAAATCTCGAAATGCTTGCACAATAACATTTTCCACGAAAATGGTCAACAATAATACTTAAATCATTGTGCAATCATTGCATTTCAAATCATGATCATAAGACATTTAAAAAATTTATGTATGGATCACATTTATAAAATAATGTCCACTCACAGAAGGTCCATCTTGTGCGCTCAAAACACTAGTCGTAAGCAAATCTGAAGCTATCGGAACCACTTGACCTGTCAAAGTCACATTCGGGGGTCACTAACAAACTATACAAGTTCATAGGTAAACACCGCCTAATCTCTGATCGAATTGAAACCACCACCATTGGATTCAGAACGTCGAAATGTTTTGAATCAGATTGGTTTGACCTCACGGGTTTACCTCGGTTTTCGGGCCACCACCTCAACTCGATCGTCCTCTATCAACGCTTTTGTTCTCTCATCCTCACTCTGCACTCCTCACAGTAGAAGAAGGAAGATGAAGATGAAGCAATGAGGTGGGGCGTGGGTTTCGGGTTAGTTGCAAAGGAAGAAAGAATGAGATATGGATGCATGAAAATGGGAGAGTGGGCCAATGGGATGGGTGATACTTGTCACTCATCTATTGGTCCAGATGAGATATTTTGGGTTCTACAAGTCAAACACCAAAAGTTACTGTCTCGTAATTCGTGCAACCGTAATAGTTTGAGAAACCGTTATAGACCCTTAACTTTCCCTTACTGTAACGACCCATCCTGAATTTCGGGATTAGATTAGTGACTAATCAAGAATTAGTGAGGTTAATCGGTGATTAATTGGGCGAAATCAGACGAACGACGCAAAATGACCATTTTTCCCCTAGTCGTGGGCAAAATGACCATTTTTCCCTAGTCGTGGGTAAAATGTTGACTATGACCTGGGAGGTCCGAGGACCGAGGGCCGAGGACCGTTAGGTAGATCAGGTCGATACGAATCCATAGACAGGCGGCACGCTAAAATCGGACGTCGAACGGGAAAGTTATGGGTCACGGAAGTTTGATTGTACTATGCATGCATTTCGAGGCATTAATGATGTGGCAATATTTGATTTCGCAGATATTTAGGCGGGGTCCATGGATGAGTGTCAGGTGTCACTCGTCCCATCGGCCCATAACCCCATTTTGTGGATCTAAATGATGATAGGTCCACTTGTTTTATTTTAATTATATTTTCTAACCACTTCCTATCTCTACCCTTCATCTCATCTAATCCCTTCATCCTGACCGTCCATCTCATTTCCGTCTCACCTGATCATCATCAGTCATCCCTCTCTGTTTCCTTCACAAACCCGAAACACCCCCTTTCTCCATTTTCCCTCTAATACAAACACACCACATCACACCATCACCATACCTACATCCATACATTCGTGTGAGGAATGATGAGAGGCTGAGAGTGACGAGGACGGCGGCCCACGGTGGTCCACGGTGGGGGGTGAGTCAAACCGAACCCGAGAACCCAATTTTAATTTCAAAAATCGAAAGTTGAGTTTTAATCATGGTTTTGAGTTCCTTTTAATTCTATTATGACCTAGGGATAATGACACGAACCGGTCCGGTCCGGTTCGAACCAGAGGACCCTGAACCTAGGGAAAGATTGGATCAAAAATGTGTGATTTTGGACCCTGAACTGGCCGCGCTGGTCTAGACCGGTCAGGTCTGGTTCAAACCAGAGGACCCGGTTCGACAAAGGTTAGGGGTGACACTATTCACCGGCGCGTGGGCTTCACGCGCAGCCCCTTTGGGCGGCGCGTGAGGACGCGTGGTAGGTCTTTTGGGGAAGTTTTCAACATTTGAATTAATCTATTTGATGTAATGAACATTTTGGGACTTGTTTCGTGTCGATCAGACACCGTTTTGATATTGTTTTGGACATCCGAAGGTTTAGGATCGAGTTTAAAAATAGTTAAAAATTTAGAAAAATTACGGGCCATCAATGAGAAGTTAATAAGGTAGTTAGTAACCCTCTAGATTGATTTGGATAGGTTTGGGAGTCCTGGTGATGGCGATTAGCCCAGTGAGGCTTACAGGACGCAAATTGAGGCGGCAGCTTAGGACGGTCTGTAAGTGGACCTTGATTTCTAAATTGTGATGCATGCATAAATATTTTATATGTTTTATGGACATGATTATATGATGATGATTTGGATGATTGTGATTTACATGATTTCACGCATTTTGAGAGGATTTACGTGATTGCACGTAAATCGAGGTTTATGGGTTTGCACTGATTTTTCGTGCTTATAGTTTTGGAAATGATTTCATGAAATAGTTTTGGATTTGAAAAGGTAAACTCGGGTTCGAGTCCCATTTGTTTTCGAAACCCTCGGACTCGAAGTCCATTTAATTACGTTCTCGGGCCAGAGGCCCAATTGCTTCTTGAATCGATTTCGAATTTAGAAATATGGACTGGGCACGAGACCCATTTGATTTATGAACTCTCGGACCTGAAGTCCATTTGGTTTAACAAGGCATCGGGCCGGAGGCCCAGTTGCTTTAAGTACCGGGCTCGAGGCCCAATTGGTTTGTGCATCGGGCTCGAGGCCCAGTTAACTTACGTATCGGGCACGAGGCCCATTTGGTTTACGAAATCGGGCACGAGGCTCAGTTGGTTTGTGAATTCGGGCTTAGGGCCTAGTTATGGTTTACGATTGTGATTTTAGGTCGGGGACCCATAAATGGATTTATGGTTCATGACTGTTTATAGGGACCGAAGTGAGCCCTTAAAAGGTTTTTATGGTTCATGACGGTTTATGGGGACCGGAATGAACCCTTGAAAGGTTTTTATGGTTCATGACGCTTTATGGGGACTGGCATGAACCCTTGAAAGGTTTTATGGTTCATGACGATTTATGGGGACCGAGCATGAACCCTTGAAAGTCTTTGAGAATGTTTTCAAATGGTTTTTCGTATACCATCCTTTATTTACTAATTGTCTCCTCCGGGGAGGGTCATTGGCCTGGGAGGACCTCGGAGTAATCACGGAGCACTAACTGAGTGGAGTCGCCCCCGTTGGGTACCTTACTCTCACGAAGACTATGGATTATAACCCCTAGGGAGGGTCATTGATCCACGAACATTGACCTGGGGATACTTGAGATTTGAGACACCGGGTAGCACGCGCGTAGCTCTAGATACCGTGACAGGATTGGTTATATGATATATTGATAAACATGATTTCTTGGTTTTGCGAAATTTTGTTTTATGACGATAAATGGATTTGGGCTGAGATCCCACATATGTTTGTTATGAAAATGGATTTCTGTAAATGGTTTTGGGCAAGGGCCAGTATGACTTGAATTTATGGAACTTGGGGCTGAGAACCTAAATATGGTTATTTAAACATATGTGGTTTGATAAATGGTTTTCCTATGCATGCATGCTTTTTAGTGAAGGGCATAAAGGTCTTTCATGAAATGTGCTTTATCAAACTATTACTTTTCGTCCACTCACAGTCTTTTCTATTTTCACTGCCCTTAAAGTTGAACACTAGTGCGGACTGTAGCAGAGACCGAGACATCACACTCCTCCACTAGATCCTGGCGCACTCTGGAAGCCGGTCGGGATAAAGGTTTAAATTTTTCCTGGTCTGACACTCCGTGTCAGACGGGATCTGGCGCGTCCCGCGTTAATCCCAGGGGGATTGGGACGGGTCCTAACACGTACGACGTCCAAATTTGACATTCTGCTTGTCTATGTGATTATAATCCCTCAATCTACTTAATGGACCTCGATCCACGTCCAATTGACCTCCCGAGTCAAAGTTAACATTTTCCCTTCTAGGGGCAAAATCATCATTTCACCTCGAATAATCCTACTTACTCCAGATAATCATCAATTAATCCATAATTAATTTTGATAATCACCTAATTTTAGAATGGGTCACTACAGTCTACCCTCCTTAAAGAATCTCATGCTCGAATTTCACATCGACTCAAATCCAACTACTGAAAACCATCATGCCTCTAACCGAGCCTCCCATGTGTCCACGTACATGTCCAACATCTATCCATAGTACACATACGAAAATCGAATGTCACTCGCGTAAACTACAATCCAACGGTCAATGATGAAACTCAGCTCAATCTTGTTGACCGTACCTGATAGGTGTGTCGCCACCCTATCATAGAACTCCAAAACTCAATTCTTAAGCCTCGCTCGAGGTATCGATGCTTGTCGATTTCACTTGTCATCCACGCAGGTGTACACAGAACCAAGTCTAACATCTTTGCTCCGACTAAGCAATCATAAGTCCTCTATCACAAGACCGTCTCTAACTATTAATCACACCCACGATGCACCGTCGTGACCAGCTGGTAACTCATCGGCTCCATTCTTTCCATTCAAGTTCCTTATCCACATCTGACTCGCACTAGAGTCCTCTTACAGTACCACGTATCACTCAGCGACCAACATTGTGATCCTGACTCCTCTCGAGTCTCAAACTGTTATTTCGCTCATCTTGAGTGTATCTGGACCCCATCGAATATGTGTTATGGTGAGATAATCACAACTCAGTTTCACTAGGGTTCCTCTGACCCACAACCACGACCCTGAGCTCTAAGCTCGCACAACAATTGAACCCTCTAAAGACACTCTACACTAGTGCACAGTATTTGATGCCCGGTCCTAGTCGTCAATGGACAATTAACATCGGATCCAATCTGATTACCATAATGTGTCCGTCTTGGATTCAATCTGATGATAGTACCACATAAACCAGAGTGATCAATACTTAAAAATTACACTATCCACATGCAATACTCACAAGTGCACCCACATCATACAATCACATCGGCACTACTCAAAGGTCTGCTCAAGGACTGCACTCGAGCAACATCCTAGCTACGTCCTGTGAGTGCATACACATCATCCTGACACGCACCAGAATCCAGAATCAAGTCCACACATACCACATCAATCTTGGATCAAATTTATCTATCATATGGCCGCCATGCCAATCATGACCAACATTGGAACCTGTTTGCTTGATCTTTCCTCTGGAAAAATCGTATACCAATACACAAGGTCGTCTCTAAGTGCTCGTGGCCACCTAACCAACTCCAGAGACAATCCAACCAGTTCACTCAACAATCTAGGCTCATAGTTAAACCCCCAAGGTCAACAAACATACGTCTACCAAGATGTACCATTCTCTGAGCACAAAATCCTATCGATCACCTAATTCAACACCAAATGGGGTTAGATTCTGAAGTGGTTCTGAACACCTCTAATCCAGCCACGTAAGTCTCATAGGAACACTACCCAACAATGCTCTGCAATCATCTACCTCCAGTAATCCTCTCAAACCAAATCAATTTGATTCCTTCCCAAGTCAATAGCGTCAACGGGCTACAATCACGGGGAATTTCTCTACGAAACTCCCATACTACTCAAACAATCCGAGAAACTCCAATCCCAATTGTCATGGTCGGTTGACGCTAATCCAAAACCATCTTGATCCTCTGAGGATCCACACTAGCCCTCTTAGCAAACGTAAAATGACCCATAATACCAACATAGGACCACCAAATCCAAACTATACTCATCAATCTTAGGTGACACCAAGCACTTTCCGCTCCTCAACTCATTCAAATTTTGGCCCACAACGAGTTCAACTTCTACAAGCTTATACATCCATGAAATCCAGAGGTGACTAACGAATGAACAAGTTCACTAAGCACTATGTGGTAAGACATACTCATTCACACCAGCTCACTATCTAGCTACCTATGGTCAAATCCAACTCTCAACTCGATCGGTACTTTTTGACAAGGTGCTTTCAAAATGGGTTATGTACCTAGGAAACCTCCCCTATGTAGCAACCATGTAAATCCTCTAACGACACGTCGAGAAACTCGGACACAGTCTAAATCACCCCAAGCTACTTGAGCGAACTAGGGACATCACAACACGTGTCCAATAGCCTTAATAGCCATTCTGTAATATCTTCCAGGCCTCCAAGCTGTAACTCCCAAAGGAAGTATCATCTGCTCCCACCAATAGACCAACCGTGACCATTCAGGACTAATAAATACAATTGGTTCCTCCAAAACTCAATAAAGTAGTAACAGGTAGTCCACCAATCCATCGGGAACATCACAACAAGTCATATGTGCCTTGGAAAACCAATCTATCTTTTGTCACACCTTCTATACAAATCCAATAGGTGATTCCATCACCACACCAGTCGGAGTACTAGCTCGCATGTCCCAACCCAATGGGATCCACTCCTATACAAACTTCAAGAGATAAGATGTGTGGGTCTGTATTCCACCAACACCCATGCATACTCGCTAAGGTAATACCAAACACCTGTCTTTACTCCATCTGTAGTACGCATGTCCAAAATTCCCTCCAAACTAAAATAATAACTGTAATCTCAAACTGCCCTCTCGGGTTCCTCTCTATCCTACTCATCGGCCACTATGACTCACAAGTATGCTACTCAAAAAATCGGAGCTAGAAGTGTCCCTCGTCTAAGCTTCATGGAAAAAGCATCATCTAGACGCCCTTGGTGTCAACCGAAATCATCTGATCGCTACCGAAATTTCATCAAACTCATCTCCATCTAAGATGCCACACCATCACTCGAGTTTTACCCCCAAGACGCGATACAACCCAACGAGTCCTCATTGCCTCAATCAAGTACGATGGTGAATCTAGACCAAACCGATTTGCTCATACTGAGCAATCGTCATGTCCTCCTATTCGAGACGCATGAACCTTACCTCTCAGCAACCCGACACGACTGAGGTGAAATGATCGATAATCCCATCCAAACACGTAGATAGCATTGTATGCCACCAACCCTGTGCAGACCAAACCAAGAAACACTCTGCTATCTGTACCAAATGCTAAAGAGGGCAACCTGTCGCCCGTACCATCCTCTCCAAGCGTATAATTCATTGACCAACCACCCGTGACCCGTTCCATAAGTACCCTTTTCCTAGTAATTTCGTTCAACCTTTCTCAAATAAGGGTCATCAACAACCCATGCTGCTCCTAGCAGCACATCCGTCCTTAACCTTGACCTTAAGGTCACTATCAGGTTGATGACAGGTTGTTGTCGTAGAGACATCACATCCGAAGTAAAACTATTATGCACGGAGGAAGCATGACACCACAAGAGCAACTCATTGCTTGATACCAAGCTGATAGGACCCATCCCGATCCCCCGGGGACTACCTTGGGATGTGCCCTGCTCCCATCTGACAATTACACTAGAGTGCTGGAAATACCCTTAACAGGTTTAAAAGTGAACAAGTTTATGTTTTGCATTACCAGAACAGGGATAAGTATCATAAACAAAATCAACACATATGTCAGTTTACAAAACAGTACTCAAACCTACCCAAACGGATTTACAGGTGTCCAACAAAAAAATATCTACAACTTAGCCTCTGGATTTGGCCTTACCTCTGTGTCACGGCTTGGAGGGTTAAGAAAATAGTCAAAGAGTGAGTGGACAAAAATAAACATTTTCAAAACAATTTTAAGGAAACAAATAAAGGTTTTTCCCCTCAGTTTTCAAACAAGCATGCATTCAAGTCAAATCATAAGAAATGGAAATCAAAGCATAAAGCAATATAAATCTGGACATATAAAACTGTAATGCACAATATATCCAATCCACGACATCCCAGATGTTTGACATCCCTGATGTCTAATCACTAATGTAACGACCCGTCCCGAATTCGAACATTAGATTAGTGACTAATCAAGATTAGTAACTAATCACGATTAGTGAAGTTAATCGGTGATTAGTTGAGCGAAATCGGATGAACGATGCAAAATGATCGTTTTGCCCCTAGAATGGGCAAAATGTTGACTTTTCATTCTGGCGGTCAAATGGACTTTGACCGATGACCGTGACGTAGTTCGTAACGTCACGAGTTCATAGACAGGTGGCACGTTCAATTCCGACATTCGAGGAAAAAGTTAGGACGTTCGGAAGCTTAAAGGCATTTTAGTAATTTTGGTAAAAGGGGCAAAATAGTTGACTTTTAGATTTAGAGGTCCGATGGCCGAGGGCCGAGGATCGTTACGTATATCGGGACAATACGAATCTATAGACAGGCAGCACGTCGAATTCGGCAGTTCGACGGCGAAGTTACGGTTCACGAAAGTTTCGGGGTACTATTGCACGAATTACGAAGCGGTTGCATTTAGGAATTTAGTGGGGCCTAGATATTTTATGGAGGCCCAATGGATAAGTGACACTTGTCACCCATCCATTGCCCAGTCCAAACATATTCATGCATTTCACCTTCCATTTGCATTGATCATCTTCATTTCCTTTGCCTCGCTAATCCATGATTAAGTCTTAATTAATTCTGATAATTCAGGACGGGTCGTTACAAGGGACGGTAGGACCGCCGTAGGCGGCAGACGTTGAGGATGTTGTCTAATGATTGGATGATGGTTGTGGCAGTTGTTCGAGTCGTATGGGACAAGAATCAGTGGATGAGGTGGTCGGAGACGGCCGTGAGGAATTTTCGGTGGCTAGCCACCAAATTCAATTTCCTGCAAGGTAAGCCCAAACTAGTTCCCTAAACCTATTTTTAAGCTTCCTAGAAGCTAAATGAAGTCCTTAGGATGAAGTTTTGGCCTGTGGTAATGCCCAACTCATATGATGAACAATTGGGCTTTAAATGGTTTATTGAACAAATGAGTTTTAGGATTGTTTTCATTGTAATGACCCGTCCCGAATATCGGGATTGAATATTAATTAATCATGATTTAGAATGACTAATCGGGGATTAGTTGAGTGAAATCGGACGAAACGTGCAAAATGACCGTTTTGCCCCTAGCGTGGGCAAAATGTTGACTTTTAGTTCGGGCGGTCAAATGGACTTTGACCGATGACTGTGACGTAGTTCGGGACGTCACGAGTTCATAGACAGGTGGCACGTTCAATTCCGACCTTCGTAGAGAAAGTTATGATGTTCGGAAGTTGAGGGGTATTTTGGTAATTTGGCATATTAGGGGCCAAATGTTGACTTTTTGATCGGGAGGTCCGATGGACGAGGGCCAAGGACCGTTACGTAGGTCTCGTCGATACGAATTCAATGACAGGCGGCATGCCGAAATCGGAGATTCGACGACGAAGTTATGGTCACGGAATCGGGCTCGATTAACCGAACGAACCGGGAATAAAATAATATTTTAATAATGAACAGTACCCGGTGACTGTGCACATCCGGATGAGTGACAAGTGTCACCCATCCCCTGAAATTTGATCCATGTTTCCCTCCCAACACCATCATTACAACATCATCAACATCCCTAATCATCCTTGTCCTCCATTTTCTCTTCCCTTTCCTCCATATTTCCTTATACCGTGAACTACATCAATTGACTGTGTGAGCTGGGGGACTTGGCTGCCTTCTTGTGGCAGAATTGAGGGAATTGTGAGACTTGAAGATTGTATTAATTGAGAGAAACACACGGGACAGAGTGAGGGAGGATGAAATCAAAATCGAAAATTTAGAAAATTGGGGGGAAATTCAAATGTCGAGTGAGGGGCCGTGAGGATCAAATTGAAGCTCACATTCAGCTTCCTGAGGTTGAGACGAGTTGTTTCAAATAAAAAACGAGTTGAATTGAGGCTCATTTGGCTCTGAACGGGTTTGGTAACAGTGAGAGAAATCGAGGCTGTGTCGTGATCTTGGAGCGATCAAACGGTGTAATTGATGTGGGGATTGTGTTCCTGAGGATCCCACGATGCTTCTGGATCCATCAATTGAAGGAAAACGCTGGAGATTGACTGAACTCCATGGTTGCACAGTGACGAAGAATCGAGTTTGAGTCGTGGCGTTTGAGCCACGAATTGATGCAATTGAGTTGGGGAAAATACTTACCTGAGTCCATTGAAGCTTACTGGTGAATCAATTGAACGAAATCAAGAAGGTTTGATGGTTTTCGAAGGATGAACAGTGGCCGGATGTCCTTCGATTGATCATCTGTGATCGTGAGGTTAGAGGTAATGTTTCTTGTAATTAAGTCCACAGAACTCTAATTAGACTTGAATCGAAACTGACTGAATGTTCAATTGGTGGAATCAATGTCGAATTGACAGAAAACGAACTGGGTCGCCTCGCGGGTTAAATGGCCCGTTTTACAGACAAACGGGTGAGGGAGACAGCACTGTAGCTGGCGCGTGGGTTTCACGCGCAGCCACTCACGGCGCCGCGTGGGGGCGCGTCCGGCCTAATCTCAAGGTGAGGTCAACATGACTTTTGATCCTCTCAGTGTAACGAACATTTTGACGTTGATTTCGATGAAATCGGATATTGTTTCGTTAATGTTCCGCGTATCCGAAGTTTTGTATTACGATAAAAATACGTATTTAAATCCCGGAAAAATTGGGGAAAATTATATGTTGTATTTTGAGATGTTAGTAACCCTCTATAATGATTTTGGACAGGAGTTGTGATTTTCAGATTTTACGGAAAAACGTGCAGTTCGGAAACGGACCATTTTGGACGGTGTGTGTGAGTGGACTTTGTTTTCTAACCGTGATGCATGCATATATGATTTCTAATGCCTTATTATATGATTTTATATGCTTGGGCATGATTTGTGTTTCAATCCGGTAATTTCTCGGTTTTATGATTATTATATTATTATTTTGGGCGATTTTCGAGAAATTACGAAATTTGGTAAAAATAATGTTTGGACTTGGTTTATGAGTCCGGGATTGAAATAAATTGAAAATAATGTTTGGACTCGGATTATTGAGTCATGGATTGAAAGATGATGTGGTGACTCGAGAATGAGTCGAGGGTCAATTTCGTGGATTTACGTGAAAATGGCAACGGAGGTTGCAACGCATGGATTTGCGTGATAATGTTATTTTGGGCATGAGAACCCAAGTGATTAGTGATTTTGACTCGGATTTGGAGTCATTTGTGAAATTATGAAATTAATGATTTATTGGGATTTTATGATTATTTTAATCAGACTTTCGGGCACGTTTTATGAGGAACGTGCAAATGATGTTTTGGGCTAGGCCCGGAGTTTAAATGATTTCTAAAATGATGTTTTGACCTTGTTGGTGAGTCAATGATGATTTTCGGATTATTCTATTGATTTAAATGTGATTTTAACGGTTTATGTGTAAAAAGGTATTTTGGGCTTGAGACCCAGTTGAGAATGACCTTGACTTGGTATGAAGTCAAGATTTGATTGAAATGTTTTGGGATGTAATTCCCGAGATGGTTTTCATTGTGATTGTGATATTCCCAGACGGTCGGTACTTGGGGGGATTACCCAGACGACCGGAGCTTAGGGGATGTGATTGTAGGATCGGGAGTTGATCCTATGGTAGTCAGCTTCTCGGATGATACTGAGCCTGGATGTACCACTCGGAGGTGTCTGATGCTGGGGATGTGTTCGTCCAGAGGTGACTGAGCCCAAGGAGGTTGAGCCCAAAGGTGTCTGTTCCCGAGAGAGTGACTGGATATTGGCCTACGCGTAGTGCAGCACTTATGAGTAGTGCAGTTTGTTTGATTTTGCACTTGTGAGTAGTGCAGATGTGATTTGTGATATTTTATGCACTTGTGAGTAGTGCGGATTGATTGAATTGATATATTTCTTGTGCACTGGTGATTAGTGCTGATTGGTATTGATTGTGATGATGTACTGGTATTGAGTACGGGTTTTTGGTCTTTGCGGCCATTGATTATGTTTTCATATGGTTTTGCCTGAGAGCCGGGATTTGATGTTTTATAACATGAACTGATTCGGTGAACATGAGTTTGATGGACCATGGGAAAATATGTTTTGATTTTATCGGTCACTCATGTTTTACGATATGCATGCAAATTTGTGAAAACTGGAGGGTAAGATTGTATTTTGATAAATGTTTTTATAAGAGGTCATTTTTGTCCACTCACACCTTTTCTGTTTTGTGACCCTCCAGGCCATGGTACGCCGCTCGGGACTGATCGTGAGGCAGTGACAGCAGCAGAAATCCGCGCGAACATCCCTTGTCTGGCAAGCACTGAAGGGGAGTTTCGGACCTTTAGTTGACTTGTCAGACGGGAGCAGGACCGGGCACGGTTTTTGACGTCCAATTGGGATGGGTCCTGTCATTCATTGCCTTGATTTAATAAAACAACCCCTAGGATAGATTAGAAAAGATTGGTAAAAAGAAGGAAAAAAACGAGGCTGAAAAGGGGAGAAAATGGCCTAAACTGGTCAAGCCGGTTCGGTTGGACCGAAAACCAGTTGGACCGGTCTGTGCAAGGAAGAAGTTGCACAGTCCCCGGTGTGTGGGGCACTATTTGGGGATGAGTTCAACTTATGAAATCATCCTTTCAATGTAACAAACATTTTGGGACAAGTTTCGAGTCGATCGGACACCGTTTCGGGGTATTTTTTGGTTTCTGAAGGTTTAAAGTCGAGTTTAAATACATTTAAAAATCCCAAAAAAATAGGGGGCTTTAATGAGAGGTTATTGAGGTAGTTAGTAACCCTCTAGTATGATTTGGATAGGTTTGAGTGTAACGACCCATCCCAGAAACCGAGATTAGATTAGTGGTTAATGACGGATTAGTGAAGTTAATCGGTGATTAGTTGGGTGCTTTCGGACGGACGGTACGAAATTACGATCTTGCCTTGGAATGGGCAAAAATGTTGACTTTTCGTTCGGGAGGTCAAATGGACTTTGACCGATGACCGTGAGGTAGTTTGGGACGTCACGAGTTCATATACAGGTGGCATCTGATTCCGACATTCGAGGAGGAAGTTATGATGTTCGAAAGTTCAAGGGTACTTTGGTAATTTGGTTAAAAGAGAGCAAATGGTTGACTTTTCATATGACATGGATTTGTCACGCATTTCAAAGACCTTTAGGTAGATATTGATCCCCTGAGTACAACAACAGGTGGCATGCTGTCATCGGACGTCAGACGGTTCGAAACTTGGTCTAAAAGTCTTAGGGATAAAACGGTAATTACGTGACATCCAGGGGTAAAATGGTCTTTTACCTGCTTTTGTGCTGATCATTGGGATGAGGACACCTATCCTTAAGGGAGTGGATATTTTTCAGCTTAGACCAGAGAGATGGGGACATCTGTCCCTTTTCTGGTTGGTTCCAACTTATTCCCTCCCATTTTGAGCGATTAAAAACAGGGGAGGCCGTGTATTCGTGCTGTTGTCTATGGTTTCATTCGAAAGTGAAGGGGGAGACTGAGTGTGTGTGTGTGTGTGTGTGTCTAAGTGAAACCAGAGGTGAAAGGTGTGTGAGAGTGAAGAAACAGAGGGAAGGTAGAGTGAGATACAATGAAGAAACATAGACAGAGAAGTGACCGTGAGACCCCATTCCTTGGAATCCCTCGAACGTGCTTATGGCTCCTGATTCTTGAATGAGAAAGGGAAAAGGAGGTCTAAGGAATCGTTTGAGCCTATTTTCAAGGCCTAAATTGAATGGTAAGGACATTTCCCATGAAATCTTCATTTACGTTTCCAAAATGGCAGTTTCCGTTGTGATAAATGTTGATCGAATTGGTCATTTGGATGAGGTTTCTGGAGTTACTAGCAAGCAATTAGGACCAGAACCACAGCCTGAGATGGCCAAAGCCATAGAAACCGTAAGGAGGAAATTGACCGGTTCGAAAAACTGCTTGAAGGTATGATGGTTTAGCTTGGTTTTCTTATTTTGAGTATGATGGTTTAGCTTAGTTTTCTTATTTTGAGCTTACGAATCTTTTGGGAATGCTTAGAGAGAAGTATAGGATTAAAAAATACTGAAAACAGGGTGGAAAAAGGATGGAAAGAACCGTGAACCGGCCACGTCGGTTCGGGCTGAACCGTGAATTGGTCGGACCGGGTTTACCCGAGGAAGAAGATGACTGGTGCAGGCGCGTGGCTCCCACACGTAGCCCCTTTGGGTGGAGCGTGAGGGTGCGTGGGGTCCCTTTTGGGAAATTTTTCAACACGACTTTTAAAGTATTCGATGTAACGAACAATTTGGCACTGGTTTCGAGTCGATCGGACATCGTCTCGATATGTTTCGCGATGTCCAAAGGTTTTAGGGCTCGGTTAAAAATACAGGAAAATTATGGGGCTTTAGTATAAGCTTTATGAAGTAGTTAGTGACCATATTTTCGGATTTCGACAGGTTCGAGAAAGCCAGTGATAGCGAATTAGCCGGAAATAGCATAAGTGCGCGCGTATCGAGGCGGCGATGCAAATGGTCTGTGAGTGGACTTTGCTTTCGAACTTATGATGCATGCATATATGTTTTATATGTTTTATATATGTGATTTCTATGTTTATGATTATTCTCTTGATGATTTACGGTTTTGTACGAATTTCGAGATAATGACGTATTTACACGTTTTAGGAGTTTTCAATTTATATTGTGATTTGATCATGGTTATGATGCTTTGATTTCGGGATTTGAAATATGATTCGATTTTGGAAAAATGATTTCGGGCTTGAAGCCCTATTCATATGTTTTCGGTAAACAAGATTTCGGTTTTGGAATCGGATTTTGAAAAGATGATTCTTGATTCGGTTTTGAAACTTGAAAGAGAAATTCTGGATTTGGGTTCGGGATGATGGTTCCGGATGCTAGCTTACGGAATCATTATTGTGAATTTGGATATGGATTTTCTATGGTTTTCACTTGATTGAAAAATGGTTTTAGGTTTAGAGACCCGAAAAAAGAAAAGAAAAACATATGGATCTGGTTTTGAGTTTAAAGACTCGGTTGATTGACAGGGGAGGGCCCTGGATTGATATGTTTTGAGTTTAAAGACTTGGTATATGTTTTGAGTTTAAAGACTCAGTTATGATATCCCCCGAGGCCTGTTGATTGTGTTTTGAGTTTAAAGACTCGTTGATATCCCGGGAATGCCTGATTATGCGCATGGTTTTGAGTTTAAAGACTCGGGCGCACTTGAGATCCAGCAACTTGATTGATTGATGTTTTTCACTAGTTTTTCACTGGTTTACAGATGTTTTGGGCAATGGCCCGGATGATTGGGATTTGATGAGTTTGGGGCTGAGTTCCCATACTTTGATGCGAATTTATGCTTTTGGACTGAGGCCCTGGATTTGAATTGCGGATTTGAGAAAAGAAACGATTCGGGTTTTCAATGATGGTTTTGGATATGAAAAGGTTTTGTAAATTGGTTTTCATATGCATGCATTGGTTTTAAATGGAGGGTATAAAATAACTTTTCTATAAACTGTTTTCTGAATGTATTATTTATTTTTGTCCACTCACAGTCTTTTATGTTTTTGATACCCTCCAGGTTTTTGCAGTGCGGGCTGTTGGTAAAGAGAGACGGAGACATCACACACGCGATCCACAGTAGGTTCTGCGCACTCTGGGAAGTTCTGAAATTGTTGGACGGTTCGACTAGGAAATCCCTTGTCCGACTTACGTGTTACATGGAGGTTGGATGACGGTTTAGCCTTTGTGTCACGCGTTAGTTAGATGGGAGCATGACTTAGCCCTTAATCCCGGGGAATTGGGGGTGGGTCATGTCATTCAGAGTCCTGGTGACAGTGATTTGGCCCGAAGAGGCATATGGTTAGCGTATCGAGGCGCAAAATGGACGGTATGTGAGTGGACTTTGTTTTATGAATTTGATGCATGCATAAATGTTTTATATGAGTTTATGAAAATGATTTGATATGCCATGAGTGCATGTGATTTGATATGAATTGTTTGCCTCTTCGAAGGAAAATGTGTTATTGCACGTATTCCGAGATTTCCTATTTTATGTGATACCTTGGGCTTAGGCCAGGTTTTATACGTGCTTGTTTTATCAAATGATTTGATTGATGAAAGGATTTTGGATTTGAAAGTATGAACTCGGGCTTGAGACCCAATTGATTTGTGGTATTGGGCTTGAGGCCTAGTTGATTGATAGTGTCAGGCTTGAGACCTAGTTGATTGATGATATCGAGCTTGAGACCCAATTGGTTTATGATATCGGGCTTGAGTCCCAGTTGACTTATGATATCGGGCTTGAAGCCCAGTTGATTTGTGTTATTGAGCTTGAGGCCTAGTTGATTTAGGGTATCGGGCTAGAGACCTAGTTGGTTTATGGTATCGGGCTCAAGGCCCAGTTGATTGTGGTATCGGGCTTGAAGCCCAGTGATTTTTGATATCAGGCTTGAGTCCCAGTTCTGGTTTATGAAATGATATTTCGGGTTTGAGACCCTATTGAGATGTGGATTTGGGTTGAGGCCTGTGAGTTTTGGATTTGAATCGGATTCCAATAATCTTGTTGAGATGTTCGCGTATGAGACCTAATTGAACTATGATTTGATAGAATTGAATGTTTTCACACTTATATGTATATACCCTCCCGTATGAATAGTCTCCTACAAACGTCGATGATCCTAGAGTGTCACTATCCACTGCCTTGGATGAGTGACTCCGAGAGCGAGCACATGCCTAGGAGTGAGAGATATGATATAGTCTCAGACTGACAGGACCCATCCCAATCCCCCGGGATTAACGCGGGATGACCCGGCTCCGTGTCAGACAAGGGATAATTCCGACCTTTTCCCTCCCAGGCTATCAAAGTACGCCAGGATCCGGAAGAGGTATGTGATATCTCGGTCTCTGCTACAGTCCACCTCCGATGTCAACCTGAAGGGCAGTCAAAACATTAAAAGCTGTGAGTGGACAAAACCAAAGTTTATAAAAACATTTCATATGAAGACATTTGTACCCTTCACTAAAAAGCATGCATGCATTCGAAAACCATTTATCCAGAAAAACCATAGGTGGGATTTAAGCCCAAAACCAAGATTGAAAGAACCATAATAAAAACGACCATACGGGTCTCAACCCAAAACCATAACCATACTGAAACCAAATACACGGGACACTGTCCAAAACCTGTGTAAACACACATCATATATCATATCATATAGTATACATCATATATACATATAATTCACACAACCAATCCTGTCACGGTTTCCAAAACTACGCGCGTGCTACCCGGGGTATCAAACCCAAGTCTTCTCAAAGTCAAAGTCAATGTCCGCAGACACTAACCCTACCCGAGGTTATAGTAACCAGCCTTCGTGAGAGTAAGGAATCCAACTGGGGCGACTCCCACTCAGTCAGTGCTCCATGACTACTCCGGGGTCCACCCAGACCCTCCCCGGAGGAGATAATAAAACAAGTAAAGGAAGTTATATGAACATATACATACATAACATAAACATTCATGCCTGGTTCCCCTGAACCGTCATGATCCATAACATCCATTAACCAGGGTTCATGCGGGTTCCTATAAACCGTCATGAACAAGAATGACATGACAAAGGTTCATGCCGGTTCCCATAAACCGTCATGAACCACAATGACCTTTCCAGGGTTCATGCCGGTTCCCATAAACCGCCATGAACTTGGAAATCCATATAGGGTCCCTGACCCGAAATTATAACCATAAAGCAACTGGGTCTCGTGCCCGAACATATGACTCAACTGGGCACCGTGCCTGATATCTAAGGGTTAGTCACGACTCCGATCATAGTGATGCGTGCAACCATCTATCCAGGACCGCCCTCAATCCTGGTATGTCACAGTGAACGTATCAACCGACGCGACCACCACAAGATCATGGCGCACTCATCACCGATCGATATCCTGAACCGTCAGCACTTCGAAGTCGAGCCTCCCCAGGCTGCCTGACCACGAATCGTGCATCGTGACCTCTCCGGAAGGAACACATCCCAATCCGGAGGCGAGCGTCGTATCGTCGATCACCGTGCACATAGTACCCGTCGCGACCACGTTTTAGACCCTTAGGTCGTAACTAGAGTCATATGCCCGAGACCAAACCAAATGGGTCTCATACCCGAGTTTATCCATTCGAAATCCAAATCCAATTCATTTAAACCATTAAAGAAATACAGACCCGTATAAGCACCGTACAAGGCCGAAACCTCGAAATATGTGCTTACACGTAACCACATACAAATGCACCCATGAATTCATCAAACATGTATTAAAACATATAATAAACATTTATGCATGCACCAATTTAGAAAACCAAGGTCCACTCACAGACCGTCCGAGCTGCCGCCTCGATTTGCGTGTCATAGGCTCTCCCGAGTCGATCACTGTCACCGGGACTCCCTAACCTGTCCAAATCGTAATAGAAGGTTACTAACTACCTTATTAACCTACTACTAAAGCCCCGTAATTTTCCCAAACTTTTAACTATTTTTAAACCGATCCTAAATCTTCCGAAGCCCCGAAACATATCGAGACGGTGTCCGATCGACACGAAACCAGTCCCAAAATGTTCGTTACATCAAATAGAAGATTTCGTATGTTGAACACTTTCCCAAATTACTGTTCACGCACCCTCACGCCCCTAGAAGGTCCAAAACACTGTTCATTGTCACTAACTTCCAGATGAACCGGTTTTACTGTTCACGCACTATGCTGAACTGGCGTGACCGGTTCAGTGGTTTCCCTCCCCTATTTTGGTCCGATTTCAACCTAACTAATCCTATAATTCCTATTTGTTCATTCCCTATCATTTCCAATCATTAAAACCACCTAAAACCGCCGAAATCCTCCCTAAAATCGAAGGCCTCATTGCCTTGTTTTTCCCCAGCCATTCTCACGGTCTCCTCCTCCGTGAACCAATCCCCAAAACCACTTATAACCTTCCTAGCAACCTACTTATCACTATCCAACCCTCCAAAACATTCCGTAATGTAAGAATCAAAATAAAGGAGAAAATGGGCCTTACCGAGCTATCGGGTTCTCGCGGCCTTCAAAGCCATGTACGGCGGTTCTGGCCGTCCAGGCCGGCCACCTCAGCTCCCTCATTCTCTCTGGTCCTCCCAGCTGGTCATGGGTTGAAGGTTGGATGGGTTTGGGTTGCACAGAGAAGAGGAGAAATGGTGAGATCGGGGAAATGTTTTGGGTTTGAAATGAAAAATGAAGATGCACGGGGAAGGGAGATGCATGAAGGAAAATTGGTGTCCATTGGATGGGTGACACTTGTCACTCATCCATTAAGCCTTGGGACAAATATCTGGGCCCACTAACTGCCAAAAGTTAAGTTATTTCGTAATTCGTGCAATAATGCCCTTAAACTTCCTTGAACCTTAACTTCGTCGTCGAACGTCCGAATTCGACGTGCCGCTTTTCTATGGATTCGTATCGTCCCGATCTACATAACGGTCCTCGACCCTCGGCGATCGGACATCCCGGTCAAAAAGTCAACATTTGACCCCTTTTAACTAAAATTACCAAAATGCCCCTAAACTTCCGAACGTCATAACTTCCTCCTCGAACGTCGAAATTGAACGTACCACCTATCTATGAACTCATGACGTCCTAAACTACGTCACGGTCATCGGTCAAAGTCCATTTGACCGCCCGAATGAAAAGTCGACGTTTTGCCCACGACCATGGGTAAAACGGCCATTTTGCATCGTTCATCCGATTTCTCTCAATTAATCACGGATTAGCCTCACTAATCGTGATTAGTCACTAATCTAATCCTGGAATTTGGGACAGGTCGTTACAACCTTCCATCCTTAATTAATTTCGTCCTCGAAATTCCAACCGACCTAATTCCAACCGTTCTTCCCTCCTTAATTTAGTTTCGTTCTTGAAACTCCAATTATCCTGATTCCACATCCACCTCGTGGAACTAATTCGACCTCGCAACTCGTGTACACTCGTACACCAACTAACCAAACAATACTTACTCGTCTGCAACCAGACGTACCACTAACGTTTACATCGCATCGATTACCTTCGACCACGTCGAATGACAGTAATCACACGTTCTGATTTGACACTACTTGTCAAATCCACCAAGTCGCTGACACAACCACTAGACGATTCCCTACTCAATCACCAAACTATCCCGATATCTACTCCCGCTGGGAGTCATCGGACCTCACTCAACGATCCTCATTGACACCTCCGACAAACTGTCACCACTTGACAGTCGTCAGTCAAAAACTGACACTATACTCCCTCGTGGTTACACTAACCACCAACTCACTCAACTTGAGTATATGTATACCAACAAACACTCGACCTGTGTGTAACTAGACCCATCAGAAATACCATGACCCAACGCACAGTATCCAATGTCCAGTCCACGACCTCAACTAATCCGATGGTATCAGAACCAATCCGACTACCAACACACTCACCAACCTACTACTGGTATAACCTATATACCCTCACCAGGCACGATAAGTCTGCCCAGTATCGCACCTCGAACAACTTAAAAGGTACGTACATCTACCCATCAATCAGCCTACAACCATCTAGGTCGTAGCCAATCACGTTTCTATAATGGAGTCCATCTGTCCAATCCGGTACTAGACAAATCAAAAACTCCGACCCATTATCCATTTCCAAATCCGAATCCGAATCCGCAATTTCGTAGGAAAGCCCGGATCCAAACCCAGAAATCATATCCATAATCATGTCCAAATTCGAATCTGAAATAATCATTTCGTAAGCTAGCATTTGGAATAACCATTCCGAACCCAAATCCATAAAAGAAAATCCACTGTCAAGCTCCAGAATCAAATCCTGAATCGTAACCCAGAATCCGATTCCAAAACTCAAATACAGAAATCCTCTTTCAAGTTCCAAAATCAAATCCTGAATCGTCACCCAGAATCCGATTCCAAAACCCAAATCCAGAAATCCTCTTTCAAGTTCCAAAATCAAATCCTGAATCGTCATCCAGCAATCTGATTCCAAAACCTGAAATCTCGTTCTCGCCTACCGAGACGTGTCAAAACCAAACCTTTCGGTTACCTGCTTAAACAATTACCTCAACATACATTAGATTGACTTCATAGGGAAGCCAATCCCAACATCAACACATCTCTAAGGCTGACCAAATCTGACCTCATCGAACACTTACTCACCTGAGTAATATACCATATGGGATTTACCTCGAAAAGAAGTTCAGTCCCATCATGCTCCACTCAAACGTCCCAGTAAAAGTGATAAACTTTCCAACTATCTGGATCATCAAAATCGCAATCCAGATCCATAACGATACCCAAAGTCCTAAACCAATTCCCACATTTAAACAGATCAGTCAACGACGAGACACGCCGAGACTGTGGGTTCTCACTGACTACCTCGTATCGATCCTTGGCATTCCACCTAGGAAAAACCAAAGATGATCCAACACGATGACATCAAAACTCAACCTACGGGAATGCAACCAAAACTCATTGCATTCACCACGCCACATAATCCAACATCGTATTCAACCAAGCAGAAAATGAGAAATCTGAGTCACCTAACTTCGATATACTCAACCCCTCCTGATGACCCAAGATAAATCCCGGGTCCACCAACCAATACACGACCAATGTACTGGTGCTACCCCCATCATCTACTATCACACAACCATGATGGACCTGGGAAGTCACCCTAATGACTTCGACATACTCATTACCAATGTGAAATACCCGCATTCCTCGTGTCACCTCAGTCACAATCTTCGCGATTCTAAAGCTCCAACCATGTCGGAACCAATATACTCGGACATCATCACCAAGTCAAACTCACTACCAGTCAAAAGGATGGTAATTCCCCCTAATCCGATGTACCGCTCGACTGAAGAGTCACAACAGACCCCTGCTGTGATCTGCAGTCAAATCTCTATATACCACCATATCTGACCAACTCTAGCCAACACCGACCAACTGGTCGCTAAACCCGGTGACAATACTCGTTCCTCAAGTCTTATTTGCCGCTGGATCCAATCCGGTCCATCACTATCCGTGATCCACTCCCAAACCACAGATACCTAACATATGCCCATCTCGACGGATGTGACTCAACGTCATCACAATCACCGGCACCAGCACCAGCACTAGTACCAGTACACCACCTGTCAGCATCAGCACAAAGTGTGCCAATCAGACAACTCTGGATCTCCACTCATATCGAGCGACGATCCCGTACCTCTACTCGAATTGGAGAAACTCTGCCTCCGTCGTACCCAACCACTATGAGTACAGTTATCCTGAAAACTCATACGAGAAAAGGAAACGTCACCTGAACGTCACCGATTCCCAACAACCGTAACTACAACCATTCTCAGTAATAGTGCCTGCCACAGACTCGTGCAGACCTAACCACCAGACAGCGCTATCGAGATTCGCATCCAACGGAATCAACCGTTCGTACTAACAACTCCGTATCCCACTACTGGATTCCGTCGACAAGTACCAACCCTGATAACTTGTCCAACCAATCACTAATCAGTTGTAACTTGACTCAACCAATGTCGTCTACCAGGTCGCCCGTGACCTTAGTTGCACCAAAAATCCATCACAACTACGGTAGTACGACAACCAACTAGGTCTAACCGATAAGTACAACCCTGACTACAGAGTGCAGTCCCATCACTAAAGCTAGCATGACTAGACCGACTAACGGCCTCAAATCCGAATAGTCGTCAAAGTCAAACCACTCGCCAAGTCACATCTCCAAACTATACAACCTAATGTAGGGTTCCATAATCACGCCCTAGGGTCATTCTGAACCCAACTGTTAGCTACCAACTGCAGTACAATCCACAATCTAACCGTCCCCGCGGTCTTGACATCGTAAAGACGTCAATCCAATTCTACTGTAAGTTTAACTATAGTTCCATGAACTCGACAGCTAACTGCCAGGAGCAGTAAATCCATTTAACTCAACCAAATTCGATCATCGGATGGTCACGATTCCCAACCAGTCGTCGGAACCGATCCTACGACATCGTGAAAGATGATCCCAACTAACCGTCTCACGATCAAAACTCTAACGTACTGTTACGTCATCCCTTCCGTAGGGTCCCACACTGTCATCCCCGACAGAACTATGGCAACCCCAGCATCCAATGCCGAACCAAGACGTTCCACGATACAGTCCTACTAACTATCGTATCGGCACCCCAACTATCAGGTTGATCACGAACTGTAGCCCATTGAGATATCACATCCTCGACATGCGTACACCGTAAGAGCAAACCACGCTCTGATATGAGCTAACTGAGCTCCGATATGAACCAGCCTCGCTCTGATACCACGTTGACAGGACCCATCCCAATCCCCCCGGCATTAACACGGGATGACCCTGCTCCCGTCTGACACGGAGTGTCAGACAAGGGATAATTCCGACCTTTACCCTCCCGGGCTATCAGAGTACGCCAGGATCTGGAAGAGGCATGTGATATCTCAGTCTCTGCTACAGTCCACCTCCGATGTCAACCTGAAGGGCAGTCAAAACATTAAAAGCTGTGAGTGGACAAAACCAAAGTTTATAAAAACATTTCATATGAAGACATTTGTACCCTTCACTAAAAAGAATGCATACATTCGAAAACCATTTATCCAAAAAAACCATAGGTGGGAACTAACCCAAAACCAAGATTGAAAGAACCATAATAAAAACGACCATACGGGTCTCAGCACAAAACCATAACCATACTGAAACCAAATACACGGGTCACTGCCCAAAACCTATGTAAACACACATCATATATCATATCATATAGTATACATCATATATACATATAATTCACACAACCAATTCTGTCACGGTTTCCAAAGCTATGCGCGTGCTACCCGGGGTCTTAAACCCAAGTCTTCTCAAAGTCAAAGTCAATGTCCGCAGACACTGACCCTACCTGAGGTTATAGCAACCAGCCTTCCTGAGAGTAAGGAACCCAACTGGGGGGACTCCCACTAAGTTAGTGCTCCGTGACTACTTCGGGGTCCACCCAGGCCAACGACCCTCCCCGGAGGAGATAATAGAACAAGTAAAGGAAGTTATATGAACATATATACATAACATAAACATTCATGCCTGGTTCCCCTAAACCTTCCTGATCTGTAACATCCATTAACCAGAGTTCATGCCGGTTCCCATAAACTGTCATGAACCAGAATGACCTGAAAAAGGTTGATGTCGGTTCCCATAAACCGTCATGAACCACAATGACCTTTCCAGGGTTCATGCCGGTTCCCATAAACCGCCATGAACTTGGAAATCCATCTAGGGTCCCTGACCCGAAATTATAACCATAAAGTAACTGGGTCTCGTGCACGAACATATGACTCAACTGGGCATCGTGCCTGATATCTAAGGGTCAGTCACGACTCCGATCATAGTGATGCGTGCAACCATCCATCCAGGACCGCCCTCAATCCTAGTATGTCACCGTGAACGTATCAACCGACGCGACCACCACAAGATCATTGTGCACTCATCACCGATCGATATCCTGAACCGTCAGCACTCCGAAGTCGAGCCTCCCAGGCTGCCCGACCACGAATCGTGCATCGTGACCTCTCTGAAAGGAACACATCCCAATCCGGATGTAAGCGTCGTATCGTCGATCGTCGTGCACATAGCACCCGTCGCAACCACGTTTTAGACCCGTAGGTCGTAACTAGAGTCATATGCCCGAGACCAAACCAAATGGGTCTCATACCCGAGTTTATCCTTTTGAAATCCAAATCCAATTCATTTAAACCATTAAAGAAATACAGACCCGTATAAGCACCGTATAAGGCCGAAACCTCGAAATATGTGCTTACACGTAACCACATACAAATTCACCCATGGCATTATCAAACATGTATTAAAAAATATAATAAACATTTATGGATGCACCAATTTAGAAAACCAAGGTCCACTCACAGACCGTCCGAGCTGCCGCCTCGATATGCGTGCCATAGGCTCTCCCGAGCTGATCATTGTCACCGGGACTCCCGAACCTGTCCAAATCATAATAGAAGGTTACTAACTACCTTATTAACCTCCTACCAAAGCCCCGTAATTTTCCCGAACTTTTAACTATTTTAAAACCAATCCTAAACCTTCCGATGCCCGAAACATATCGAGACGGTGTCCAATCGACACGAAACCAGTCCCAAAATGTTCGTTACATCGAATAGAAAATTTTGTATGTTGAACACTTTCCCAAATTACTGTTCACGCGCCCTCACGCGCCCTAGAAGGTCCAAAACACTGTTCATCGTCACTAACCTCCAGCTGAACTGGTTTTACTGTTCACGCACTGTGCTGAACCGGCGTGACCGGTTCAGTGGTTTCCCTCCCCTATTTTGGTCTGATTTCAACCCTGATTAATCCTATAATTCCTATTTCTTCATTCCCTATCATTTCCAATCATTTAAACCACCTAAAACCGCCGAAATCCTCCCTAAAATCGAAGGCCTCACGGCCTTGTTTTTCCCTAGCCATTTTCACGGTCTCCTCCACCGTGAACCAATCCCCAAAACCTCTTATAACCTTACTAGCAACGTACTTATCACTATCCAACCCTCCAAAACATTCCATAATGTAAGAATCAAAATAAAGGAGAAAATGGGCCTTACCAAGCTATAAGGTTCTCGCGGCCTTCACCGCTATGTACGGTAGTTCTGGCCATCCAGGCCGGCCACCTCAGCTCCCTCATTCTCTCTGGTCCTCCCAGCTGGTCATGGGTTGAAGGTTGGATGGGTTTGGGTTGCACAGAGAAGAGGAGAAATGGTGAGATCAGGGAAATTTTTTGGGTTTGAAATGAAAAATGAAGATGCACGGGGAAGGGAGATGCATGAAGGGAAATTGGTGTCCATTGGATGGGTGACACTTTTCACTCATCCATTGGGCCTTGGGACAAATATCTGGGCCCACTAACTGCCAAAAGTTAAGTTATTTCGTAATTCGTGCAATAGTGCTCTTAAACTTCCTTGAATCGTAACTTCGATGTCGAACGTCCGAATTCGACGTGCCGCTTGTCTATGGATTCGTATCGTCCCGATCTATGTAACGGTCCACGGTCCTTGGTCCTCGACCTTCGAACATCCCAGTAAAAAAGTCAACATTTGACCCCTTTTAACTAAAATTACCAAAATGCCCCTAAATTTCCGAACGTCATAACTTCCTCCTCGAACGTCGGAATTGAACATACCACCTGTTTATGAACTCGTGACGTCCTAAACTACGTCACGGTCATCGGTGAAAGTCCATTTGACTGCCCGAATGAAAAGTCAACATTTTGCCCACGCCCAGGGGCAAAACGGCCATTTTGCATCGTTCGTCCGATTTCGCTCAATTAATCATGGATTAGCCTCACTAATCATGATTAGTCACTAATCTAATCCTAGAATTTGGGACGGGTCGTTACACAGAAAGGGTCCGGTGATAGGTCGTCCTAGATGTCATAGATCCTAGGGGTAGACTCGGAGATGAGACTCGAGTAGTATGCATACTGTAGATATATCATGACGGGTTCTTGATTGGGCATATGAGATGACGAGGATGGGTTATATATATATATATATGATGTTTCACCGTGTGATTGGTTTGGGGCTCAGACCCACGTGTATTGGATTTGGGATGAGACCCACATGAATTGATTTGGGCTGAGTCCCTACGAATTTGGTTTTGGGCTGAGTTTCCATGAATACGGTTTTGGGCTGAGTTACCACATGATTGGTTTTGGGTTGAGTTCCCATATACTTTGGTTTACGACTTTGGGCTAAGGCCTTAATGATTTAATTAAAGACAAATGGTATGATAAATGGCTTTAGAATGCATACATGATTTTTCGTGATGGGTATAAATGTCTTCGCATGAAATGAGTTTTTATTAAATTATTTTTTTCGTCCACTCACAGCTTTCATGTTTTTAATGCCCTTCAGGTTGATTGCGGATGCGAGCTGTAGTAGAGATCGAGACATCACATGCCACCACCGATCTTAGTGTACTCTGATGGACCCCGAGCGAGTGACGAGTTTATCCCTGGTCTGACACGCCATGTCAGACGGGAGTAGGCACGTCTCACGATAATCTAGGGGATTTGGGTTGGGTCCTGTCATACTTGGATATGGATATCAGGGATTGGTTATATTGTGATTTAATGACATTTGTGTCTAGATATTTATATTGATATTATGATTTGAATTACTTTCATAAGATTTGATTTCCATGCATGAATGTTTACAAAACCGAGCGTTAACTATGATTTTTCTTAAATCGTATTTTGAAAATGTTTAGTTTTGTCCACTCACACTTTGATTGTTTTATTGACACTCTAGGTCGTGGCGTAGAATCTGTGGCTAATACTGAGGTTAAGGCATAAAGAGTACCGCTGCGCACCTGGATACCTTTTGGGGTAGGACTTGGTACTTTTGTAAAGCTATAATTGCTCTGTAATACGGTTGACTAGTTGAACTTTTGTCTTGTTAGTTATGTGTAGATACTTATCCCTTGCCTGATAATTTTGTAGTTCAAACTTTCTTTAAAGCGTGGTATTTTGAGTTCGATTGTCAAACGGGAGCAAAGCACGTCCCACGAGAATCCAGGGGGATTAGGACGGGTCCTGTCAAATTGGTATAAAAGCATTAGGCTAGTTGTCTGTACATTGACGTGCATGGGACTCAGCCCAACCCATTCTCAATGAAATACCAAAACATACAATACGGGTCTCCGCCCCCAAATCATTTCTAAAACATCGAATACGGGGTCTCGCCCCAAAACACTTTTCGAATCATGGAACACAGGATACGGGGTCTCCGCCCCCAAATCACTTTCCAAATCATAAAACACGGGATCTCTGCCCCCAATTCGCTTTCCATAAACCACATACGTATCGAAGTACGTATAACCCATCCGCGGCACTTCCAAGAAGATGCCAACTCGGGGCACACAGCCCCTAAGGAACACATCCCCGATATATGTCACAATATCATCTCTAAACTAGTGTGCACACTACTCGGGGTCTCACTCCGAGTCTTCTCCCAGGAATCTCCATCTGGGAGGCTCAATCTCTGGATCTAGTCCGAGCTCTCTCTCTCTCTGTGTAACGCCCCAAAAGGCTGTCTCGAAGACCGTTGGTTCGTCTCGAAGCCCCGAGTACAACGACAGGCGGCACGCTTGAAACGGACATTGTATGACCGAGTTACGGGTCACGGAAGTTGGAGGGCATTTTGGTAATTATTGCCCTGAGGGCATTTTGGTCATTTGCACGGCGGTTACTATAGCACCAACGTGAAAAACAGAGTGCACGGCCATGCCGTGGTGTTTTGTGCGAGCAATTGTTTATGGCTTTAGTGGATTGAGCAGAGGACTTGTTTATGGACTTTGAGGCTATGGGAGTCATTCAGGCGTGTCTGGGCAGAGTCTTAGAGCATGGGTGAGGTTTTAAAATTGTTCTTGGGGTCTGTTTGCGGGAAACAACTGCTCAATGATCAGCTGAAGGATTCCCACGAGTTGTCGTCTCATTTCGATCGATTAACCGAGTTAGAGGAAGTAGGGAGTTCATTTGGGGTCGGTTGAGAGTTGAGAGCCAGAGAGAAAACCAGAGAGTTGAGTTCTGGGAAAATGGAGGGAAATTTGAAGGTCGAGTTTTTAGGTGAGTCGAGCCAAACCGTGAGTTGGATTACCCTTCTGAGATCATTTCTAACACCACCGTGCAAAAATCGAAGGAGGAGGAGGACTGGTTGGTCGGGAACCTGAGTTCCAGTTTCAGAGAAAACCAGCGTTGTGGACGACTACTTCCAGGTAACGGCGGGTTCAATTGATTGGCTGGTTTGCTTCGTCTTAGTTCCCTTAAGCTACTGGTGAAGTTAATTTGGAAATGGGGCTAAGTTAGGTGAGTTCCAGAAGACGACCAGTTCGACTGTTCGAGTCTGGGTTGGATCGATTTAATGTTAGTCGAGGTTAATCGTTAATACAAACCTAAAATTAATGGATTAGAGAAGATGATAGGATTGAAAACGGGAGGAATCGATTGAGAATTGAGGGCTAACTGATCGGGTTGAGCCGTGGGTATCAGACCCGTTTAACAGGCTATTCGGGTGAGGAAGACAGCACTGTAGCTGGGCGCGTGGCCTTCACGCGCAGCCACTTTGGGCGGCGCGTGAAGGCGCGTGTGAGGTCTTCTCTGATCACGGTCAACTGAGGTTTTCTTCCTTTTAATGTTTTTAACATTTCATCTTTAGGGTTCGAGTTGATCGGGATTCGTTCGGGATAATTTCGAGGCTTCGGAAGTTTAGGTCCTTAAGATTAATTTCGTCGAAAAATCCAGAAAAATTATGGAAAATCTTACGAGTTATTTGGGGATGATTGTAACCCACCTTGTACGTTTTTACAGGCCCGGACATTTCCGAAGCTACTGAGGAGCGCACGGGGTGCGATTGACGCGTCCTAAAACCGTGAGTGGACTTTTGATTTCCAAATTGTGCATGCATGACTATTTTACTTAATTATCTTGTGTTTTCACTTATGATTATATGATGATAAATATGCTATTTCGGTTTACGTGATTTCACGCTTTTTGAGATAAATCTCGTATTTCACGCATTTCGAGGTTACAGTTTCCGCCTATGCATGAATGATGTTTTGATGAAGTCATTGGATATGATTTTGCATGTTACGTATTTATGACGTTTGATTATGTTTGTGAAGTGATTTCGGGAATTACATGTTTGGGTATTTGCATGTGAATTCGGACACGAGTCCTATTTTGACAAGTTATGATTTCGGAATGAATTTCTGGAAAATGGATCATGATGAATCGTGTTTATAAATGGTTTTGGGTTTAAAGACCCGGTTGATTGTTGGATCTGATTTTGGGTTTAAAGACCCGGTTGATTGATGACGGGGGCGGGCCCGGTAAATTGAGTTTAAAGACTCGTGAGTTTAAAGACTCGGTTATTGTGATACCCCCGAGGCCTATTGATTATGTTTTGAGTTTAAAGACTCGTTGATATCCCGGGAAGGCCTGATATTGAGTTTAAAGACTCGGATGGATCCAACGGTTTAATTGTGATTATTGATTCACTTTTACTTGATTCGCGTAATTAATGTTTTAAATGACGGTTTCTGGATTTTGGTAATATTATATTATTTTACGCGAGTTATGATGGTTTTCTGCAATGTTTTCCATGTGTTTCGGAAGAAGGGATTTCGAATGTTTAATACGCGTTGTTTTTAATAACTGGTTATGCATGCGTGTTGTAAAACTGGAGGGCGAACCCCGATTTCCTTAAACTGTTTTCTGCAACTTTTGTTTCCGTCCACTCACACTTTGTTGTTTTAACTACCCTCCAGGTCGTGGTACAAGTTCGGGGGCTAGCGCCGAGGCAGAGGCAGAGGCATAAAATTATCCATTGCGGAGTAGGATTTGTTCTTTAACTTATTTTGTAATATTATGCTCTGTGAAACTAAGGACTTGAGGTCTAGTCGGTCGTATTTGTTTAATCTCCCTGGTCTGACAATGGGTGTTTTGTAATATTATTTTGGTTTTCCGGTCTTTTGGATTCGATTGTTCAGACGGGAGCAGGATGCTTCCCGATTATCGAGGCGATAATCGGGGTGGGTCCTGTCACTCTGGATCTAGTCCACATATCTCTTCGGAATCTGGTCCGGGACAACATCATAATAGGTAACCACCGCACCTGGAGTGGGATCCCTATGGGGATACCCACTCTGGTCTGTGGATCGTGACTCTCCAGGTCGATGTCTGGAGGAGACCATATAATCCATATGGAGGGTTCATTCATTTCAATTCTTTTCTTTCCTTCTCAAATCACTTTTCAACTGGGTCTCATACCCGATTCATCTCAATAGGATTCCTCGAATCCGATTCAAATCCATTTCACAGGCCTCGGCCTAAATCCTCAGTTCAACAGGGTCTCATGCCCGAATTCTCTTTTCATAAATCGAACTGGGACTCAAGCCCGATTTCACAATCAACAGGGCCCTAAGCCCGGAACCATAAAGCAACAGGACCTTAAGTCCAATTTCACAACTAACGGGGCCTTAAGCCCGATATCTCATGGAATCACAAAACATACATTAAAACAGTTATAAAACATTTATGCATGCATCAAGTTCGAAAGAAAGGTCCACCCACAGACCGTCCGAAGTCGCGCCTCGATATGCGCGCCATAACCGTCTCTACGGTCAAACGTCACCTCCGGGATTCCCGAACCTGTCCAAATTCATTTAGAGGGTTACTAATAGCCTCATTAACCTCCCATTGAAGTCCCATAATTTTCCCGATTTTCTAACTATTTTTAAAACCGAACCTAAACCATCTTATGTCCCGAAACCTATCGAAACGATGTCCAATTGACACGAAACTAGTCCCAAAATGTTCGTTACAACGAATAGAGTGTTTCATATGTTGAACACTTTCCCAAATTAGGGGCCACGCGCCCTCACGTGCCCCAAGAGTGGTATGTGCACTGTTCATCATCACCTACATAGGTGAACCGGTTTTTTTCTGGTTTTGTACCGGTTTACTGTGCTGAACCGGCGTGACCGGTTCAGTGGTTTTCTCCCTCGATTTTGGTCCGATTTCAACCCTAATTAATCATATTCTTCTAGTTATGATCTTAGGAACTTAAAACCATAAAAAAAAACACCTAAAACCTAACGAATCTGACCGGTCCAATTCAAAGCTCACGGTTCAAATTTCCAAAACTCACCCTAGGGCTCCTCAACGTCTAACCACCCTCAAAACCTCTCTAACCACTTCCTAGCAACCTATTTAATTCAAAACAAACATCCAAATCGACCCATAATGAAGGAATCGAAATAAAATGGAAAAATGGCCTAACCGTGATGTTTGGTTCGGGTTCAAGGCCGCCGTCCACGACGGCGTGGCTTCCAACCGGCCACCATCATCCACCCTTCATCCTCACACGCTCCTGGACTCTCCGTCATGATCAGTAGGGTCCAGGTTTGGATTTGGGGAGGGAGAATGGATCGGTTTTGGTTGTTTGGGTGGAAAGAAAATGAATGATCGATAAAGGTGGAAGATGCATGAATGAATGGGATTGGCCAGTGTATGGGTGACACTTTTCACTCATCCATTGGTCCATTGAAAAGTAACTGGGCCCACAAAATACAAAACTTCACTTTTTACCTCGTAAAACGTGTCGCCGTAAATAGTTCCTAGGAACTTCCGTGAACCGTAACTTCTTCGTCGAACGTCCGAATTCGGCGTGCCACCTGTCTACGGATTCGTATCGTCCCGACTTACGTAATGGTCTTCGGTCCTCGGCCATCGGACCTCTCGGGTCAAAAGTCAACTTTTGACCCAAATTACCAAAATGCCCTCGAACTTCCGAACGTCATCACTTCCTCCTCGAACGTCGGAATCGAGCGTACCACCTGTCTATGAACTCGTGACGTCACAAACTACGTCACAGTCATTGGCCAAAGTCCATTTGACCGCCTAAACGAAAAGTCAACGATTTGCCCATTCCAAGGGCAAAATCGTCATTTCGCCTGAACGTCCGCTAATCCTCGTCTAATCTCCGATTAGTCTTGCTAATCCGTCATTAATTCTTAATTAACCCCGTTAATTCGGGACGGGTCGTTACATTTATGCCCTTCACTAAAACGTATGCATGCATCGAAAACTAGTAAGTAAATTATTTACTAAAACAACTATTAGGGCCTTAGCTCAGAAACCGTAAGACCAAATCATGTGGATCTCTACCCAAAACCATGAATACCGAAAACCAAACATATATCATATAAATCCGACATCCAGAATACCAATTCCAATTCCAAGTGGGCCATCGCCCAAAACAATAACCATAAATACCATTTCCAAGAAAACATGTTTAAACCATCATGGGCATCCCAGATGCCTAGCGTCCCAGACTCTCGACGTCCCAGACGTCATATCTCACGGTATAATAATAAGCAACGCGTGCTACCCGGGATCTCTCCGGGTCAATATCTCTGACATCCCAGATATCTGACGTCCCAGACGTCTAATCATAGCAATCCTGCTCCTGAGTCACTATACGGTCTGGTAGCTCCGTACAATGACCCCTCGCAGGCAATGCACCGTGACTTCCCCAGTGTTCCAGACACCTGGAGGAGACCATCACATATCCTCGTATCAAGATGGTTTATGGAAAACAGTTTGTCCATCATTTCAAACATCTCAAGGGCCCTGCCCGGAATTTCCATAAAACCATCACAAGTCCAAATTTCTGATTTATCAAATCCAAAACATTTATCCACATCCATTTAGGGTCCCCGACCCGAAATCGCATTTATAAACCAACTGGGCCCCTGGCCCAATTTCATAAAGCAATTGGGCCCCTGGCCCGATTACGTAACTCAATTGGACTCCAAATCCGAGGTTTCCAAAACAATTGGGCCCCATGCCCGAGTTTATCTTTCCAATTTCAAAACCATTTCATGAAATCATATCCAAAGCCATAAGTATGAAAAATCAGTGTAAAACCAGAAAACCTCGATTTATGTGCAAGCACGTAAATCGGATCGAAGTGCGTGAAACCATATAATTCACCAATATCCAAATCCACATCATATTATCACAATCATAATCCATATAAAATAGTTATGCATGCATAAATTTTATAAAACCAAAGTCCACTCACAGACCGTCCTACGATGCGCCTCGATACGCGTGCCATAGGCCTTCCCGGGCCTCGTCACTATCACTGGGACTTCCAAACCTGTCCAAATCACAATAGAGGGTCACTAACCTTTTCATTAACCTCCTAGCAAAGTCCCATAATTTTTCCAAATTTTTAACTATTTTTAACCGAACCCTAAAACTTTCAGACATCCCGGAACTTATCGAGACGATGTTCGATAGACTCGAAACCAATCCCAAAATGTTCGTTACATTAAACACTTTAAAAGTCATGTTGAAATATTCCCCAAACTACCCTTCACGCGCCCCCACGCGCGTCTGGAACTTTCTGCGCATGAAATCCACGCGCGTGAACAGTGTCATCGTCTTCCTCATGTCGACCGGTCTGCAAATCCGGTCCAAATTTTGAACCGGCGTGGGCGGTTTTCTTCTTAATTCTAGTCCAATTTCGTTCCTTTCAAACCCAAAGGCTTCGTCCTTTCATTCTTAATTGTTTTCGGATGTTAAAGGCTAAGAATCAAAGACCTAGCTTACCTCCCAAATTGTCAATTAAACTGGTCCTGGTCGGTTCTCGAGTTGTCGCAATCCTGGTCACCTCCTCGCCCCATTCTGCTCCCAAAACATTCCTAGACGTGCCAGAAACAACTCCCAGTTATCATTTTTGATTAAAAACAATCAAATCCTAGTTACCATTTCTGAAGACACTTACCCTGTCCTCGGGTTCCAGGGCTGCCGCCCACGGCCAGCCTCGAGCTCAGTCTCAATTGCTTTCCCTAACCTCCCTGAGCAACCTCCAGTTCACCACTGCCCTTGTCTTAGCCCACAGCGTCCAAGCACCATTTGAATGAAACAGGGTGCTCGTACCTCTTTGTTTTTCCTCACCCCTCAGGCCACCGTCCACGACGGCACCCCGTGTCAGCACCGTCGCGCTCTGTACAACCCATGCTCCCTTTCTCATTCACACTCTACAACCAATTGATCAAGCTTAAGAGGATTGGAGTTTCACAATTCCCCATGTTCCTCAGTTTTTCTCACAACAGTCACAAGCAAGATTCAACACCATTTGATCTCGCACGACTCACACACTAAACAGAATTGATGTGTTCTCTCTCTCTCTATCTCTGCTCTCTCACTCAGTCCTTCCCCGGAGTCTGATGAAGCTACTTCCCTTAATTAATCGAATGCCACTGGTGCTCTGCTCAAACACTCAGAAGGATAAATGATGGTGCTCGATTCTTCATGGCCCTAGGGCACGCCTGCCTTCCACTCAAAGCACAAACAAACCACCGCTTCAAATTCCAACTCAACACACTCACACACGCTGTGCACATGCCACTCAATAGTTAAACAATTCACACACAAACCACCCCGGCTTAATTCAAACTGCAGCCTCAATATGACCATTTTACCCTTCCTTCAACAAATTACCAAAATGCCCCTCACGCTTCTAGGCCCGTAATTTGGTCATCCGAACTCCGATTGACGCGTGCCGCCTGTCTACGGATTCAGCGTCTCGAGACCAACCCAATGGTCCTCGAATTGTGTGAAAATTAGTGGTCAATCGAAAAGTAAACATTTTCCCCCTTTTCGTCGGAATTTCGAAAATGCCCTTGAACTTCCGAACTTCATAACTTTCACCTCGAACGTCGGAATCGAACTTGCCCCATGTCTATGAACTCGTGACGTCCCAAAATAAGTCACGGTCATCGGTCAAAGTCTATTTGACAGCCCGAATTAAAAGTCAATATTTTACCCACGACTAGGGGCAAAACAGTCATTTTGCATCGTTCGTCCGATTTCGCCCAACTAATCACCGATTAACCCCGCTAATCATGATTAGTTACTAATCTAATCCCGGAATTCGGGACGGGTCGTTACACCGGGCATGAATCCTTTGAAAGGTTTTAAGAATGTTTTCGAAATGGAATTTTATATACCATCCTTATTTTATGGATTGTCTCCTCCGGGGAGGGTCGTTGGCCTGGGTGGACCCCAGAGTAGTTACGGAGCACTAACTGAGGGGAGTCGCCCACATTAGGTACCTTACTCTCAGTAAGTCTTATGGATTATAACCCCCAGGGAGGGTCATTGATCTGCAGACAATGACCCATGTGGACACTGGGAGACTTGGGATTTGAGACCCCAAGTAGCACGCGTGTAGCTTTGGAAACCGTGACATGATTGGTTATGTGATATATACTATATGATATATTTACTGGTTTTGGGTTGAGTCCCACATGGTTTTGAGAAGTTACCCGTATGATTGGTTTCATTTACGATTTTGGGCCATGGCCCTAATGGTTTGGTAAATGGTTTTTGAATGCATGCGTGCTTTTTAGTGGAGGGTATAAAAATGTCTTTTGTGAAAATGTTTTTATAAAATCTTTGTTTTGTCCACTCACAGCTTTTAATGTTTTGAATGCCCTTCAGGTTGATTGCGGATGCGGGCTGTAGCAGAAACCGAGACATCACACTCCTCCTCCGGATCCTGGCGCTCTTTGATGCCCGAGTAGGCTAAATTTGAAATTTTCCCTTGTCTGACACTTCGTGTCAGACGGGATCAAGCGTGTCCCGCATTAATCCCGAGGGGATTGGGACAGGTCCTGACAATTGAGCTCAGGGAAGATTTATGTTTTGAAGGGCAACCTGTATAAATTCTGGACTGTAAAGACAAGGTGCTTCGATGAAAGACCGTTCCTCTTGTGAAAGTACTGTGGAGAAATTAAAATGTAGAGGAAGCTATGTGGGAACGAAGACGAAATTTCTATGATGAAAGACCGTTCCTACTTGTTTCATTAAATTTCGAAGACGAAATTTCTTAAGGGGGTAGATTGTAACGGCCCGAAAATTTAAATTATAAAAATTTGGAAAATTTAATGTGAAATGATGTGTTTTCCCTTATATATGTATTGTGGACAAATGTTGACTTTTGACCCGAGAGGTTATTGGGAATTTGACCAAGACCCATTACGTAGATCGAGACGTCACAAGTCTGTAAACAGGCGGCACGTCGAGATCGAACATTGGACGAGGAAGTTACGGGTCAAGAAAGGATTATGAAAGTATTCACGGTTACACGTTTTATGGGACGTTTGACTTTTAGCAGTTTTTAATTGGCCCAAAATATCTAAAATACACCAATGGGTGAGTTACAATTGTCACTCATCCCATTGCCCCTTGTCCCCATGTACATGCATCTCACCTTCTTCTTCTTCATTTGCCCGAAACACCCAAACCCACCACAAACATCATTTCTTCACCCTTTCATGTTCCTTAAGAGAGATTGAGAGTGAAGGAGAGCCAGACGGTGACGGTGGTGAACGGTGGAAGCACAGAAGAGCACCCTGGAATCCAGAAAGCAGGTGAACCCGAAAACCTTATTTGGTGTGGTTTTTGAAATTGATTTTGGATGAGTTGTGAAGCTGTTCTGATGGTTGGGAATGATTCTTTGGGATTGGACGAGTCCACAGGAACAAAAACAGTGGAAAAAGGCAGCTGGAATCGACTCGAGTCGGAAGTTTGGCCAAAAATCATCAAGCTTGGATGAAGCTATTGAGGTATCTTCTTCCCTTTTTAAGCTCATATATCAATTCCTGGGTTGATTACGAGTCGATGTGTCGAAAAATAGCACATTTTGGTGGTCGGAGGAGGAAGAACAAGTCGAGTCGAAGTCGCGGGTCAATTGACCCGTTATAGGATCACGGGTTCACTCATGTAAAGGTAGACGACGATGACGTGGACTTCCACGTCATTGTTGTTAGTCCACATGGCAAATAAGGTGATGCTACGTGGCATCTTGTCAAGTCCAATCACACTGCCACGTCAGACTTGTCAGATCACGTGGACTAGTGAGATGGTGCCATGTGGTAGTATGTCTGGACTTGTCAAAGTGAGGTGGCAGATGACAAGACAGTCCATGTCATCTTGTCAGACCACGTGAGAGGCCAGGGTTGTTGCCACGTGGCAGGCTATTAGAGGTGTCAGAGCTGACATGGCAGCTGACGTGGCCGGCTATCAGAGTCGTCAGACTTGACTGATTTCAGGCGAACATCAGCGTTGACTACCATGGGGGCGCTTTGACACGTATATCAAGGTTAAATAGATCTTGGTCAAAAGGTTTCAACAATTTAGATCCAATGGTGTTGGTTTCAGGTCGATCAGAGACCATTTGATATGTCATTTGGTGGTTTTTAGCCTCGAGAAGCATGTTTGGCACACGTTGACGGTACCAGACTTCATGGGGGTTTAATGAATGGACTTGTATAGAACGTTAGTGACCCTCGGATGTGATTTGGACAGGCCAAGAGACTTTGGATTAGCTTCGGTATGTGATACAAGGTGGATTTTGAGCGCGCAGCGTGGACCGAGTGTGAGTGGACTTTTATTTTAGAAATATGATGCATGCATAAGTGTTTTAAATGTTTTATTCTATGATTTGTGTTAAAATGATTTGATATTATTACTTGATAAGTTGTGGATTCAATCATCGGTTTATGATTGATTTTACGGATTTGCGTGAAAATGGTGTTTTGGGCTTGAGACCCTATTGGATAATGATTTTACGTGAATTTGAAAGAAAAACTGAGATGTGATTTGAATACCGATTTGGTATTATTGATTTGGATAAATCTGGATTTACGAAATGAGTTATGGACACCATTTTCTAATGGTTTGTGGAAACGGCTTGTGAAAGCCATGTTTCGGGCATAGGCCCTGTTGAAAGGTTTTAGACATAATTTAAATGGTTTTAAAATGAGTTTATTGGATTCCACATATACCATCCTATGTGAATTGGATTGTCTCCTCCAAACATCGTAAATCCTAAGGTAGTCACGATCCACTACTTGGAGATAAGTAGATCTAAGGGGAGGCTCAGGCTTAGGAGTGTGAGATTATGATATCACCCAGACGTCATAGATCTGGGAGATGATATCATCACATACATCATAGATCCTGAGGATGTATTCGGAGATGAGACCCCTAATTGCACGCGTAGCATTTACATCGTGACAGGTACTTGGATATGGATATCGAGGATATCAGGGATTAATTATATTGTGATTTATTGATATTTGTGTCCAGATATTTATATTGATATTATGATTTGAATTACTTTCGTACGATTTGATTTTCATGCATGCATGTTTACAAAACGGAGGGTTAACTGTGTTTTTTCTTCAATCGTCTTTTGAAAATGTTTATTTTTGTCCACTCACACTTTGATTGTTTTATTGATTCTCTAGGTCGTGGCGTAGAATCCGGGGTTGATACTAAGGCTAAGGCATAAAGAGTATTGTTGCGCACCTGGATACCTTTCGAGGTAAGACTTGGTACTTTTATAAAGTTATAATTGCTTTGTAATACGGTTGACTAGTTGAACTTTTGTCTCGACAGTTTTGTGTAGATACTTATCCCTGGTCTAACAATGTTGTAGTTCGAACTTTATTTAAAGAAAAATGGTCACTTTTGGTATTTTGAGTTCGATTGTCAAACAGGAGTAGGGCACGTCCTACGAGAATCTAGGGGGATTGAGACGGGTCCTGTTAGAACATGATGAATATTTGAGACCTGATTGAAGAGTTTAATGTGTAACTATATTGTTATGTATATGTTCATATTAAGATCGACTATGATTGTTATTAAGTGTTAATAACCTTATAATCAAATGTTATAAATGGATGAGATGTGAGGTTGAAGCCTTGGGCTTTTGTGGGAGCTATGGAACCCAAATTATAAATTATAATGGTTAAAAGGATTTAAGAGGATCTGGAAAAGATGTTTAGATAAGAATTTGTCTAGTGGTTGTTGGTATATAAAACGGTATTATCTTAATTATTAGAATGACTATATATGTCATAGGTTGCAATATGAGAGTTGACAAAAATTTGTGGATGGATTTTTAATTTTAGGTTATTGTTTTTATCATATAATTAACCTTATAAATTTGGATAAGTATAATCATGAAAATAAGCCTAATTATGGTTAAATTAGTAAATTCCATCTCTTGTTGGGTTGGATATGAGTGGTACCCCACAAGAGATGGATTTAGTTTAGTTAACAAAATAAGTAAATGCAAGAATAAAAGTAGGATAATCCCTTGTCTAGTTGCTAGATGGATTTATTCTTGTATTTACTTATTTTTTTAACCAAACTAAATCCGTCTTTTGCGGGGTACTGCCTACATCCAACCTACTAACTTGACAAGAGATGAAATTTACTAATTTAACCATAATTAGTGACAGGACTCGTTCCAATTGGACTTTGATAACTGTGCTTGGTCCTGCTCCTGTCCAGCAAGTCAACTAAAGTTACAGAAACACCCTCAGCACCTATTAGACAAGGGATGACTGTACTGATTTCCGCTCATACCTTCGCCTCTCGATTAGCCCTGAAGTTCGTGCCACGACCTAGAGAGTCAATAAAACAACAAAGGTGTGAGTGGACAAAAATAACATCATTTGAAAATACATTTCAAAACGGATTACTTTACCTTCCAGTTATAAAACATGCATGCATAGAGTAAAATATATGAACAACTGGCTCTCAAGCCAAATCACATGAAAATCATCAAACCAGTCACAAGGACCATCGAAAACAGTACTCGTTACCAGTACTCAAATACCAAGCACAATAATCAAACAGCACTACTCACAAGTGCACAGTCAATCACACAATCACATCAGCACTACGCATAGGCAACAAAAAATAAGTCAATAACCCTGGTTTTGGCTGCTTGGGAACACACATTTATACCCCAAGTATCAGCCGTCTAGGAAACACCCCGAGCTTCGACTGCCTGGGAAACCCATATATCACCCCGAGAATCAACCGTCTGGGAAATACCTCGAGCTTCGGCTACCTGGGAACAAACACAATCACCTCAAGCTTCGGTCGTTTATGAAATACCCCTAGCTTCGACCGTCTGGGAACTCATCACACCCACAATGAAAACTGTCTAGGGATTACATTCCAAAACCTTTCAAAACCATCATTGACTCACAATGACACGACCCATCCCAATCCCCCCGGGATTACTATGGAATGTGACGTGCTCCCGTCGGACAAGAGACGTCCGACAAGGGATAACCGATTGCCTTTGCCCAACCGGGCTTCCAGAGTGCGTAAGGATCGATGGAGGAGGTGTGCGATGCTCAAGTCTATGCTGCAGTCGTATCCGGAATCAACCTGAAGGGCATTAAAAACAAAAGCTGTGAGTGGACGAAAATAAACAAGTCTGTTAAAACATTTATAAGACATTTATGCCCCTCAGTAAAATCATATGCATGCACCAAAACCAATAATCCCATATTTATTTAGAAATAACCAATAGGGCCTTAGCCCGGAAACCAAAGCATAGTTTCAATTTCCAAAAGTAAATCCAAGAGTTATTTCATAAATCCAGTAATATAAACCATAAGGCATATAATAATAACCATAACCATAATTTTAGCCACTGCACTATACACTCCAATCCGACATCCCTGATGTCTGACGTCCCTGACGTCAATAAGGTCACAATCACAAGGCTACGCGTGCCACTCGGGTCTCAATTCCGAGTTCAATCCCCGAACCCCGTTCGGGTACAGCATCCCCGATGCTTAGCGTCATAGACGCTGGACGTTCTAGATGTCCGTGACCTCTCCGGGGTACCTCATCCGGAGGAGACAATACAATATGGAAGGATCTATACAGTGCAGTACTAAATACATTTTATCGATATCCACATGCAAAACATATAGGTATACATAGATAAAATCCGAACCATTCGTTACGTTTCATCAAACGGGTCTCATGCCCAAATACCGTGAAACGTGCAATAACCGAAATATCATCAAAACCATTTATAGATTCCAGCATGTGAACATATATAAAATGTAAACCAGGAAACATTTATTCAATTCCATTTTAGGGTCTCCGACCCGCAATCACGTGTAGAACTCAACTGGGCCCCTGACCCGATTCCACAAGTTAACTGGGCCCCTGGCCCGATCCACATGTTAACTGGGCCCCTGGCCCGATTTCATAGTTCAACTGGGCCCCTGGCCCGATTTTACTTTATTCAAGTTCGTAACCGTTTCATGAAATCATATTCAACCACATTTATGGAAATCGGTGAAAATCCAGAAAATCTCGGTTTACGTGCAAATACGTAATTCACCTCGAAATGCGTGAAATCATTTTAAATTCACCGATATCCAAAGTAAATCATTTGATCATAATTATAACAATCATAAAACAGTTATGCATGCATCGAATTTATGAAACCAATGTCCACTCACAGACTGTTTAACCGAGCGCCTCGATACGCGTGCCATAGGCCTTCCCGGGCCACCTCACTATCACCGGGACTCCCAATCCTGTTCAAATCAATTTAGAGGATCACTAACCTCATCATTAACATCCTATTCAAGTCCCGTAATTTTCCCGAGTTTTTAAGTATTTTTAAATTGGATTTAAAACCTTCGGACATCCCGAACAATAACGAAACGGTGTCCGATCGACACGAAACCAATTCCAAAATGTTCGTTACAATGTATAGGATAAAAGTCATGTTGATCATACCTCGGGATTCGCACTCACGCGCCCCCACGCGCCACCGCAAGCGGCTGCGCGTGGAAGCCACGCGCCTGCTACAGTAACCCGCACAGTCATCCCTCTCACCCGTTTGTCTGTAAAACGGGTTGAAAAACCCGCGAACAGACCCGATACAATTACACCCAATTCAACACCAAATCCATCCGTTCTTTCAATTGATCCCTTGTAATCAATCACCAATTAAGTTCTGTAGATTGAATTACACAATTTAGGGTATAAATCTCCACGACTCACGATTGATCCTCGACGGGTTATCAAATCGGGTTCACCGATTCCGTCCCTGATTTCCAAATTAAATCATATAGTAAGCATCGTGAGAGTGTAAGGGATGTTTCTGCACAATCAATTTGATGAATTCACACCTCTAACCTGTTGAACTCAAGCTCGAAATGAAGCTGCCATGGAAGCTCCGTTCTCCTTCAATCCGACATGGTTTCCTGTCGTTTTTGCTGCAAAGCTTCACGTTTTGATCCCAGAAGACTCCAGCTAATCCCCATTTTGATCGACACGGCCCAAATACTTCAATTCGAAATTCCCTCCAATTCCCTGAAACTTTGGTTCCCGAATTGCACCTCCCTACCCAGTCCCCCGTGCTCTCCCTCAGCCAAAACCTTCCCCAAATCACCAATTAAACTTTTGTGCAATCAATTGTGGAAGAGAGATTGGCAATGGCCAGAACCCAATCTCTCAATTTTGTTGTTCACGGTGAGGGAGGAATGATCAGAAATGGAAGGGGGAAAATGAGATGGACGGCTGTGATGCAATCTGGGGGTGGAATGGATGGTTCAGATCAAAAGCAGGGATTAAATGCTCTAGTGGAAGCTTTTAGTATATAGTTTATGATTAGTGGATCAAGATCCAATCTAGCCGTCGGATGAGTGACACTTGTCACTCATCCAAGTGTCCTCCAACCACCATTTCAGAATAAAATAATCCACACAGTTACCGAGACGTAACTTCCCCGATTTCACGTTCCAGACCATAACTTCCTCGTACGAAGTCCGATTTCGGCGTGCCGCCTGTCGTTGGATTCGCATCGACGAAACCTACGTAACGGTCCTTGGCCCTCGGCCATCGGACATCCCGGTCAAAAAGTCAACATTTCCCCTTCTTTCGTCCAAATTACGAAAATGCCCCTGGACTTCCGTACATCATAACTTTCACCACGAACGTCGGAATCGAACGTGCCACCTGTCTATGAACTCGTGACGTCCCGAACTACGTCACGGTCATCGGTCAAAGTCCATTTGACCATCCGAAATAAAAGTCAACGTTTTGCCCACACCTAGGGGCAAAACGGTCATTTTGCACCATTCGTCCGAAATCGCCCAACTAATCCCAGATTAGTAAATCACAATTAAATAATATTAAATCCCGATATTCGGGACGGGTCGTTACAACCTTCCCTCCTTAAAGAATTTCGTCCTCGAAATTACCAATAACCTTATTCCACAACCACCACGTGGAAAACATTTCGACCACACATCTGTGTACACTTGTACACCCACATACTGGGACAACACCAGCCTCGTTGTACCCAGACATCCCATCACAGTCATACGTCACAATAGCAACAACACTCGACCACCTCGAGTGGAAATGATCACCTGATCCGCGATAAAATCGCCTAACCATTTAGCTGACTGCCTCAGCTAGATGGTTCCTTTCCATTATCAATAAATCCTTACATTTGCTCCCGTTGGGAGTCACCAAATCTCATTTGTCAGTCCATGCTGACACCATCAGTCAAACTGTCACCACTAAGATTTACCACCCTAGTAAAGCCCCAACCGATCGGTTAATCAATGACAACACCATGTACTACATCGCCCTTGATGTAGCGTAAGATCAACCACATGATCTCAATTCGCAGGGCAAGCCCATCCTGCGACGTAAATAAATCTCAATGTCCATAATCGCCGACTCCCTCAGCGAACCAAGACGCTGGAAAAATATAACGGCGTAGTAGCATCACGCAAGGCTACTCGTGGTTACTCTGACCACCAACTCACTCATCCTGAGTGTACGTATACCGCCAACTTACTCAATCAAGTGGTGTAACTGGAACACATTGAATACTAGCCCAGCAGGGAACACACATATCAATACCGGGGTTCCACTAGCCAACCATGGCTAAGAGCACCTGCTCACACAATCACTGAACCCGACAAAATCACTCTGCACAGCGCACAGTATCCAATGTCCAGTCCACAATACAGCCAAACAAATGATATCATATCCAATCAGATTACCAACACATTAGTTACACACCACTGGTACATCCCACGTATCGCCATTAGGCACCACTCAGCCTAACCAGTATCAATCATCGTACAACGTACCCTGTACGTACCTCAATCCATCAATCTGACTATAGCCACCCAGGTTATAGCCAAACACGTTCTAGTAATGGAGTACATTTGCCCAACCCAACATGAGACAAAACGAACTCCACCCGTCATCTAGTTCCAATTCCGAATCCGAATTCGCAATTTCGTAAGAAATCCCGAACCCGAACCCAACATCATATTTTTAACCCATTTCCAAATCCGAATCCGAAATCATTATTCTGTAAGCTAGCATTGGAATAACCATTCCGCACCCAAATCCAGTAATCCATTTTCGAGCTTCGCAATCGAATCCTGAATCGTCACCCAAAAATTCGATTCCAAAACCCAAAATCTCGTTTACGTCCATCAAGACGTAACGTAACCGAATCTATCGGTTGCCTCTCCAAAACACTCGATTGACTTCATAGGGAAGCCAATCCCAAAATCCACACGTCAAAGGTTGACAAAATCCGACCACATCGGAAACCTACTCAACCGAGTAACAACCATATGGACTCACTCCGAAAAGAAGTTCTGTCCCGTCATTAACGACTCACGTACCAAGGTAAGAGTGATAAACTCTCCACCCATCTGGATCATCAAGATCACAATCCATATCCATCGCTATGTCACCCGACAAGTAACATCACGATCCTAGATCGTCACATCGACCAAAGTCGACAACATCTCAAATCAGATCCACCTAGGATCCACGCATGCCCACGCAGTTAACAATCCATCTGAAAGCTGATCGTAGGGTCTTACACCCTCAGTTGAATCCTTCGCCAAATTTCCCTTGGTGGAAAGATGACCTTGCATTTCACCACCAAATCCAAATTCATACTCAACTTCTTGTGTCCAATGACCCCAAGCCAAACATGGGTCCACCAACCAATACACACTCAACGTACTGGTAGCAACAATCATCATCTGCCACGGCAGGAAATAAGAAGTCAACCCCAAAGACTTCGGAATACCAATCACCGGTGTGGAAACGAGCACTCCTCTCGTCTCCCAATCACAACTCTCCCCGACACGGGAGTTCCAACCATGTTGGGAACAGACATGCTCCCAATGAGATGTCAAGTCCAACCGCTGGACTGCCCACGTCCATACCTCACTTGGACCACCACGTGTCCAAAATCAATTCATTACTCGGACCTCACGTCCGTCAATAATCATGTATGCACACACCCCGATTCCGAACGGAATATCCACAATTTTTCCTGAATGTGCATACAATACTGCCTCCGTCTCACATCTCAACCTAAACAGGTTCAATCCTCAGGTTCCAAGTGATTCACAATCACAAAATCCCACATCACCACCACGAATGGTTTCCTCGACTTTTCAAATTTCAATAATTTCCTTGTACTCTCAGGGGATATAAGCAGTACACAACTTACCAATCTCGGAGTTGACAACAACTCCCCAAATCCACCAATACACCTGACATAGGGAACAGCATCCCAAGATTCCCCAAATTTCAATCATACCATTTTATCCGTTCATCACTTGTCGTCATATATCTGTTAGGACTTATCCCAACACGACACAACCTCCACTGGATCCCATCCAGTCCAAGACTCAACCACCACTGAGTCGCAGATACCAATCATCTGTCCATCATGACAGAGTCACACCCCAAATGGTGGCTCCTTGTCAACACAATTTCTGACACCAGCACCAGCGCTAGTACCAGCACCATCGCACCATCATCAACACTAGTATCAGCACACAGGCATCCATACCAGTATTGGCATAAAGGTATCACCATACCGACATCCATACATAGCACACGAACATCCATGCTAGCACACAGTGTGCAAAGTTGTTACCCTGGATCTCCGTTCATTACGAACGACGATCCCGTAACACCACTCGTACCCCACGACTATGGGTACCTCCAATTTGACCACTGGCACATCAGGATGATGGACGTTCCCTGAACATCCCCAAGCATTAAAACCACACTAAATACCCTCGATAGCCAGTCATCTCGACACAACTGTCGACCAACAGTCATCGTTGTCAAGATCCGTATCCACACATCACACTACTATTCGATCCAACACAGGATTCCATATTTTATCTCATAACCGCATCCGTGGATCGAATCCCATAATCCAGACTAGACTCACTAGAGTCATCCACATGGTCATCCATGACCTCAGCCGCTCGTCGCAGCACAAGTTCTCACTTAAGGTTCACCTTTCGGTCCATCAATTACAAGTTAGGGTTCCAAAATCACACCCTAGGGTTCCACTGAACCCAACTGCCCTCCGCAGTAAAATCCACAACCTGACCGACCCCGCAGTCCTGACATCGTATAGACGTCCAATCCAATCCAATCGTAAACTCAACGTGGGTTCCATCGTGGGTTCCACCACGAAGGTCATCGGCTAACTCCGATGCACCAACACCCCGTACACTAGCCAACACTACCAGGGTCCATTATTTAGACCAATACTCAACTGAGTTTCGCATTTGCAATCAAATGGGGTTCCCTGAACCTAGCTGTGCCCAGTGGCACAACAATCCATAATCACCTGACCGAACCGACGGTCCCACATTACCAGTTAATCTTATACAACCCCACTTGGGTTGAATCGCATCAATGCACGGCGTATCGGGCCAAACACTCCCAATTCACCATACAAATCCAAAACTATCTATCAGGTTGACAACGGAACAGCAGCCCAAAGAGACATCACACCCTCGTCCTTCGCGCACAAAAGAGCAAAACCTGCTCTGATACCACTTGACACGACCCATCCCAATCCCCCCGGGATTACTATGGAATGTGACGTGCTCCCGTCGGACAAGAGACGTCCGACAAGGGATAACCGATTGCCTTTGCCCAACCGGGCTTCCAGAGTGCGTAAGGATCGATGGAGGAGGTGTGCGATGCTCAAGTCTATGCTGCAGTCGTATCCGGAATCAACCTGAAGGGCATTAAAAACAAAAGCTGTGAGTGGACGAAAATAAACAAGTCTGTTAAAACATTTATAAGACATTTATGCCCCTCAGTAAAATCATATGCATGCACCAAAACCAATAATCCCATATTTATTTAGAAATAACCAATAGGGCCTTAGCCCGGAAACCAAAGCATAGTTTCAATTTCCAAAAGTAAATCCAAGAGTTATTTCATAAATCCAGTAATATAAACCATAAGGCATATAATAATAACCATAACCATAATTTTAGCCACTGCACTATACACTCCAATCCGACATCCCTGATGTCTGACGTCCCTGACGTCAATAAGGTCACAATCACAAGGCTACGCGTGCCACTCGGGTCTCAATTCCGAGTTCAATCCCCGAACCCCGTTCGGGTACAGCATCCCCGATGCTTAGCGTCATAGACGCTGGACGTTCTAGACGTCCGTGACCTCTCCGGGGTACCTCATCCGGAGGAGACAATACAATATGGAAGGATCTATACAGTGCAGTACTAAATACATTTTATCGATATCCACATGCAAAACATATAGGTATACATAGATAAAATCCGAACCATTCGTTACGTTTCATCAAACGGGTCTCATGCCCAAATACCGGGCAACGTGCCATAACCGAAATATCATCAAAACCATTTATAGATTCCAGCATGTGAACATATATAAAATGTAAACCAGGAAACATTTATTCAATTCCATTTTAGGGTCTCCGACCCGCAATCACGTGTAGAACTCAACTGGGCCCCTGACCCGATTCCACAAGTTAACTGGGCCCCTGGCCCGATCCACATGTTAACTGGGCCCCTGGCCCGATTTCATAGTTCAACTGGGCCCCTGGCCCGATTTTACTTTATTCAAGTTCGTAACCGTTTCATGAAATCATATTCAACCACATTTATGGAAATCGGTGAAAATCCAGAAAATCTCGGTTTACGTGCAAATACGTAATTCACCTCGAAATGCGTGAAATCATTTTAAATTCACCGATATCCAAAGTAAATCATTTGATCATAATTATAACAATCATAAAACAGTTATGCATGCATCGAATTTATGAAACCAATGTCCACTCACAGACTGTTTAACCGAGCGCCTCGATACGCGTGCCATAGGCCTTCCCGGGCCACCTCACTATCACCGGGACTCCCAATCCTGTTCAAATCAATTTAGAGGATCACTAACCTCATCATTAACATCCTATTCAAGTCCCGTAATTTTCCCGAGTTTTTAAGTATTTTTAAATTGGATTTAAAACCTTCGGACATCCCGAACAATAACGAAACGGTGTCCGATCGGCACGAAACCAATTCCAAAATGTTCGTTACAATGTATAGGATAAAAGTCATGTTGATCATACCTCGGGATTCGCACTCACGCGCCCCCACGCGCCACCGCAAGCGGCTGCGCGTGGAAGCCACGCGCCTGCTACAGTAACCCGCACAGTCATCCCTCTCACCCGTTTGTCTGTAAAACGGGTTGAAAAACCCGCGAACAGACCCGATACAATTACACCCAATTCAACACCAAATCCATCCGTTCTTTCAATTGATCCCTTGTAATCAATCACCAATTAAGTTCTGTAGATTGAATTACACAATTTAGGGTATAAATCTCCACGACTCACGATTGATCCTCGACGGGTTATCAAATCGGGTTCACCGATTCCGTCCCTGATTTCCAAATTAAATCATATAGTAAGCATCGTGAGAGTGTAAGGGATGTTTCTGCACAATCAATTTGATGAATTCACACCTCTAACCTGTTGAACTCAAGCTCGAAATGAAGCTGCCATGGAAGCTCCGTTCTCCTTCAATCCGACATGGTTTCCTGTCGTTTTTGCTGCAAAGCTTCACGTTTTGATCCCAGAAGACTCCAGCTAATCCCCATTTTGATCGACACGGCCCAAATACTTCAATTCGAAATTCCCTCCAATTCCCCGAAACTTTGGTTCCCGAATTGCACCTCCCTACCCAGTCCCCCGTGCTCTCCCTCAGCCAAAACCTTCCCCAAATCACCAATTAAACTTTTGTGCAATCAATTGTGGAAGAGAGATTGGCAATGGCCAGAACCCAATCTCTCAATTTTGTTGTTCACGGTGAGGGAGGAATGATCAGAAATGGAAGGGGGAAAATGAGATGGACGGCTGTGATGCAATCTGGGGGTGGAATGGATGGTTCAGATCAAAAGCAGGGATTAAATGCTAGATTATTATGTAGTGGAAGCTTTTAGTATATAGTTTATGATTAGTGGATCAAGATCCAATCTAGCCGTCGGATGAGTGACACTTGTCACTCATCCAAGTGTCCTCCAACCACCATTTCAGAATAAAATAATCCACACAGTTACCGAGACGTAACTTCCCCGATTTCACGTTCCAGACCATAACTTCCTCGTACGAAGTCCGATTTCGGCGTGCCGCCTGTCGTTGGATTCGCATCGACGAAACCTACGTAACGGTCCTTGGCCCTCGGCCATCGGACATCCCGGTCAAAAAGTCAACATTTCCCCTTCTTTCGTCCAAATTACGAAAATGCCCCTGGACTTCCGTACATCATAACTTTCACCACGAACGTCGGAATCGAACGTGCCACCTGTCTATGAACTCGTGACGTCCCGAACTATGTCACGGTCATCGGTCAAAGTCCATTTGACCATCCGAAATAAAAGTCAACGTTTTGCCCACACCTAGGGGCAAAACGGTCATTTTGCACCATTCGTCCGAAATCGCCCAACTAATCCCAGATTAGTAAATCACAATTAAATAATATTAAATCCCGATATTCGGGACGGGTCGTTACACACAACCTAAGTCAAATATCATCATCAAACCGAGTCTATGCTCAAATCATTAGTTTCAACCAAACTTTGACTTAAAACCAAGTCAAAACCATTTCCAACAAGTTCTCAAGCCCAAAACATCATTTTCACCGTTCTCGTAAATCGTGCCCAAAAACCGATTAAATACTCAATAAAATCAACAAACCAACATATCGCATCGTCATGAAATCATTGCAACTCAAATCATGCAATCAAACATGTAAAATATTTAACTATGCATGCATAACAGTTTATAAAACGAACTTCCACTCACACACCGTCCAAGCTGCTCGATTCCGAGCTGCGTACTTTTCCGTAAATTCCAAGAATCACGAATCCTATCAAAAACCACTATCGAGGGTCACTAACACCCCAAATAATCTCGAATTAAAGTTCCCTAATTTTCTAATATTCAAATAACTAAAAACGTAACATAACACTTCGAATATACAAAAATATATCGAAATGGTATCCGATCGACTCGAAACCTGTGCCAAAATGTTCATGTGACCTTAACTCGCGAATAGTGCCCACGCACCCCCGCAAGCAACTATGTATGAACGCCACGCGCATGCACTGTTCATTTTCTCCTTCACTCGTTTCTCCTGTGAAACGGATCCTTCGACCCATTTTCTTGACCCGGTTCGATATCCACCATTTCTGCACCAAATTCCACAATTCTTCCATGTAATTCCATCGTCTTAATCCCAAAAAAAGGTTTATAATCTCAATTTGAAGAAAACATACCTCAATCTAGTCCAATTCAAGCTAGAACTTTCGAAAGAATCGCAAGTACTGTTCATCATTCAATCTCGTTCTTTTGCAATTGTTTTCTTCATTCGAATTAACCAGGAACTATCTTAGGATCATTATAAACATGAATTCAAAGTCAATTTCATGCTTTCTTACCTTCAATTACACAAACTCAAGCTCGACTTTTCCAAGTTTTGCAAGGTCTGTTCTTGGCCTGTTCTTCATCGAATTCCTTCGATTTTGGAATGGTTAAACTCGTAAAGGTCTCAAGAACCTTAAATTAAACTCAATTTCGATAGTTCGTCAACCAAAAATGGAATTCAATTTCAACTTCTCAAGGAAGAAATTCGGGTTTGGGTTTCGGGTTTTACAACTTCTTCCTCTTCGTTCCTTTCTTTTTCTTTCACGTTTTTCTCTCCTAATTCCTCTTAGTGTTTCTCTGTTATTTCTCAAGCATTGGGGTGATGATCGATCAATTAGGTTTTTCGGTTTTGCAACAAACACACGGTTTGAGTTTTTGTTCCATTTGATTACACAACACACACACAACACAAGGCCAAATGCCACTAATCCCCTCCGGCGAGTGACATGTGTCCCAAATCTATAAATCCTCTAATGAGTCATCAAATTAAGCAAAAGACCATTTTGTTTTCCTTGCATAAATTACCAAAATACCCCTAGCCTTCTTAGACCCGTAATTTCCTCATCCGACTTCTAATTTCGACGTGCCACCTGTCTACAGACTCAGCGTCTCGAGACCTACCCAACAGTCTTCACAAAAAGTCCAAAAAGTGTCCCCAATAAAAAAGTTAACTTTTGCCCCATAAACCAAGGGTATAATCGTCATTTTCCTCTAAAATTTCCAAAATTCATTTTTTTCGAATTTCCGGGTCGTCACAATTAGGCTTATTTTCATGATTATACTTATCCCAATTTATAAGGTCAATTGTATGGTAAAAAAATTAACCTAAAAATACAAATCCATCCATACATTCTTGTCATGAACTCTCATATTGCATCATATGACATATATAGTCATTTTAATAATTAGTATAATACCTTTTTATATACCACCCACATCTAGCCCACTAACCCGACAAGTGATGAAATTTACTAATTTAACCATAATTAGGCTTAGTTTCATGATTATACTTATCCCAATTTATAAGGTCAATTATATGGCAAAAAAGTGACCTAAAAATACAAATCCATCCACAAATTCTTATCATCAACTCTCATATTGCATCCTATGAAATATATAGTCATTTTAATAATAAAAATAATACCATTTAATTTCAACATATTTTCCATATCCTCTTAAATCCTTTTAACCATTGTAATTTTGTCATTTGGGTTCGTTAGCTCCCACAAAGCCTAAGGCGTCAACCCCACATCCCATCTATTTATCACATTTCATAACAAGGTTATTAACACTTAATAACAATCAATAGTCAATCTTAACATCAACATATACACTCGGTGTAACGACCCGTCCCGAATATCGGGATTTAATAATATTTAATGGTGATTTACTAATCTGGGATTAGTTGTGTGATTTCGGACGAATTGTGCAAAATGACCGTTTTGCCCCTAGGCGTGGGCAAAACGTTGACTTTTAATTCGGATGGTCAAATGGACTTTGACCGATGACCGTGACGTAGTTCGGGACGTCACCAGTTCATAGACAGGTGGCACGTTCGATTCCGATGTTCGTGGTGAAAGTTATGATGTACGGAAGTTCAGGGGCGTTTTCGTAATTTGTACGAAATAAAGGAAAATGTTGACTTTTTGATCGGGAGGTCCGATGGCCGAGGACCGAGGACTGTTAGGAAGGTCTCGATGCCCTGAGTTTGTAGACAGGCGGCACGCATCAATCGGAGTCCGTATGACCGAGTTACGGGTCAGGATGCGTGAGGGGCATTTTGGTAATTTACTGCACAAGGGCAGAATGGTAATTTCACGGGTGTTTGAACGGCTACTGTAGCACCGTGGAGGGAACATGGCCAGCGCACGGGTGGTGCGTTTATGGAGCAAATTGATGGCCTAAAACTATTGTTTATAGGTTGTATGGATTGTTTAGTGGCATTGTACGATGCCAGGCTGTGTGGGATGGTGGATTTAGCCATTAACTATGGCTGATGCACGATGAAAAGCAGAGTGCTTCCCACATGAGTTCAGCCTTTCCAGGGCCCAATTGAGCGGATTGTGGTGGGCAATGTAGTTAAGGGACTGAGTGAAGTGTTCTGGGATTGGGAATGAGAGGGAAGGAGCAAAATTGGTGTGGAATTGTTCAAAAACCCGAAACTGGTTTTTGAAGAATTCAAAATCGAATTTCGGTTTACAGGCTAGCCCAAGCCTAATTGATGATTGATTGAGCATCCTGGAACTTCAACGAGTCGAACCAGATCAAATGGAGCAAGCTTTGGGGCTCCTAGGACCGTGGACGGACGAGGTGGACGGCCGGAAAACTCGAGCTTGAGTTGTGGTGATTGAGGTAATGTCGTGTTCAATTAATCATGCTAATTGGTTCGTGTTAGTCCTTATATGCTTCATATGAAGTTAATTTGACAATGGTTAAGGATTGATGGAGTTTTGGTGGTTGACTCGTTTTGGGTGATCACGGGTTGTTGACACGATTGATCGATGGTTGATGTTGATCGATGTCACAGAACTGAAATTCATATGCTAATGATTGTTTTAGGATCAAGAACGGATTGAATTGATGTCGAATTGGGTGTGATTGAGCCGGATCCTATCGCGGGTAATCAGACCCGTTTACCAGTCATTCGGGTGAGGAAGGAGCACTGTAGCATGCGCGTGGTTTTCACGTGCAGCCACTCACGGCGGCGCGTGACGGCGCGTGGGCGCGAATCTCGAGGTGAGGTCAACATGACTTTTATCCTATACAATGTAACGAGCATTTTAGCGTTGGTTTCGTGTCGATCGGATCCCGTTTCAATATTGTTCGGGATGTTCGAAGGTTTTAAATCGAGTTTAAAAATACTTAAAAATTCGGGAAAATTACGGGACTTGAATAGGATGTTAATGATGAGGTTAGTGATCCTCTAATGTGATTTGAACAGGATTGGGAGTCCCGGTGATAGTGGTGTGGCCCGGGAAGGCCTATGGCACGCGTATCGAAGCGCTCGGTTAAACGGTATGCGAGTGGACATTGGTTTTATAAATTCGATGTATGCATAACTGTTTCATGATTGTTATAATTGGGATTATATGAGTTATTTTGGATATAAGTGAATTTATATGTTTTCACGCATTTCGAGGAGATTTACGTGTTTGCACGTGAATCGAGGTTTTCTGGATTTGCACTGATTTCCATAAATATGGATGGATATGATTTCATGAAACGGTTACGGATTTGATAAAGTGAAATCGGGCCAGGGGCCCAATTGAATTATAAAATCGGGCCAAGGGCCCGGTTAATTTGTTAATCGGGCCAGGGGCCCAATTGAAATATGAAATCGGGCCAGGGGCCCAGTTAACTTATGAATCGGGCCAGGGGCCCAGTTGACTTATGAAATCGGGCCAGGGGCCCAGTTGACTTATATATGTGATTTCGGGTCGGGGACCCTAAAATGGAATTGAATAAACTATTTCGGATTTGATTCAACTATTTGGACTTATGATGGTTTTATGGAAATTCGGGGCAGGGCCCTTGTGATATTTTGGAAATGAATAATTGAATGTGTTCCATAAAACCATCTCGATATGAGGATATTTATATCCTGGTCTCCTCCAAGTGTCGGGGACACTGGAGAAGTCACGGTGCATTGCCTGCGAGGGCTCATTGTACGGAGCTACCGGACCGTATAGTGATCCAGGAGCAGGATTGCTGGACGTCATGGACGTCAGACATCGGGGATGTCAGAGATATGGACCCGGTGAGACCCCGGGCAGCACGCGTTGCTTAATACCGTGAGATATGACGTCTGGAACGTCAAGCGTCTAGGACGCTAGGCATCGGGGATGCCGGAGATGAAAAAAAATGATAAATGAATATTACTGGATTGATGAAATAACTCTTGGATTGACTTTTGGAATTTGAAACTATGCTTTGGTTTCCGGGCTAAGGCCCTAATGGTTATTTCTAAATAAATATGGGATTATTGGTTTTTGGTGCATGCATATGATTTTACTGAGGGGCATAAATGTCTTATAAATGTTTTAAACAGACTTGGTTATTTTCGTCCACTCACAGCTTTTGTTTTTAATGCCCTTCAGGTTGATTCCGGATACGACTGCAGCAGAGACTTGAGCATCGCACACCTCCTCCATCGATCCTTACGCACTCTGGAAGCCCGGTTGGGCAATGGCAATCGGTTATCCCTTGTCGGACGCCTCTTGTCCGACGGGAGCACGTCACATCCCATGGTAATCCCGGGGGGATTGGGGTGGGTCGTGTCAAGTGGTATCAGAGCAGGTTTTGCTCTTTTGTGCGCGAAGGACGAGGGTGTGATGTCTCTTTGGGCTGCAGTTCCGTTGTCAACCTGATAGATAGTTTTGAGTTTGAATGGTGGATTGGGTGTGTTTGGCCCGATACGCCGTACATCTATGCGATTCAACCCAGGTGGGGTTGTATACGATTAACTGGTAATGTGGGACCGTCGGTTCGGTCACGTGATGATGGATTGTTGTGCCACTGGGCACAGCCGGGTTCAGGGAACCCCATTGGAATAATGTTATGGAAGTACAAAACTCAGTTGAGTATTGGTCTAAATTATGGACCCTGGTAGTGTTGGCTAGTGTACGGGGTGTTGGTGCATCGGAGTTAGCCGATGACCTTCGTGGTGGAACCCACGATGGAACCCACGTTGAGTTGACGATTGGATTGGATTGGACGTCTATATGATGTCAGGACCGCGGGGTCGGTCAGATTGTGGATTTTACTGCAGAAGGCAGTTGGGTTCGGTGGAACCCTAGGGTGTGATCTTGGAACCCTAATTTATACGATGGGCTGGAAAAGTGAACTTTAAATGAGAACTTGTGCTGCGACGAGCGGCTGAGGTCGTGGATGACCATGTGGATGACTCTAGTGAGTCTTATGGGTTTCGATCTATGGATACGGTTGTGAGATAAAATATGGAATCCCGTGTTGGATCGAATATTAGTGTGATGTGTGGATACGGATCTTGACAACAATGACTGTTGGTCGACAGTTGTGTCGAGATAACTGGCTATCGAGGGTATTTAGTGTGGTTTTGACACTTGGGGATCAGGGGATGTTCAGGGAACGTCCATTATCCTGATGTGCCGATGGCGAAAATTGGAGGTACCCATAGTCGTGGGGTACGAGTGCTGTTACGGGATCGTCGTTCGTAATGAACGGAGATCCAGGGTAACAACTTAGCACACAGTGTGCTAGCATGGGTGTTCGTGTGCTAGTGTGGATGTTCGTGTGCTATGTATGGATGTTGGTATGGTGATACCTTTATGCCAATACTAGTATGGATGCCTGTGTGCTGATACTAGTGTTGATGATGGTATGTTGGTGCCGGTACTAGCGCTGGTGCTGGTGACAGTAATTGTGATGCCGATGAGCCACCAGTTGGGGGGTGACTCTGTCATGATGGACATGTGATTGGTATCTGCGACTCAGAGGTGATTGAGTCTTGGACTGGATGGGTTCCAGTGGAGGTTGTGTCGTGTTGGGATAAGTCCTAACAGATATATGATGAAAAGTGATGAATGGATCAAAAGGTATGATTGAAAATTTGGGGAATCTTGGGATGTTGTCCCCTAGGTCATGTGTATTGGTGGATTTGGGGAGTTGTTGTCAACTCCGAGATTGGTATGATGGTATACTTCTTATATCCCCAGGAAATACAAGGAAATTATTGAAATTGGAAAGGTCGGGGAAACCATTCGTGGTATTGATGTGGGATTTTGTGATTGTGAATCACTTGGAACCTGAGGATTGAACCTGTTAAGGTCGAGATGTGAGACAAAGGCAGTATGGTATGCACATTCAGGTAAAATTGTAGATATCCCGTTCGGAATCGGGGTGTGTGCATACATGATTATTGACGGACGTGAGGTCCGAGTAATGAATTGATTTTGGACACGTGGTGGTCCAAGTGAGGTATGGACGTGGGCAGTCCAGTGGTTGGACTTGACATCTCATTGGGAGCATGTCTGTTCCCAACCTGGTTGGAACTCCCGTGTCGGGGAGAGTTGTGATTGGGAGACGAGAGGAGTGCTCGTTTCCGCATCGGTGATTGGTATTCCGAAGTCATTGGGGTTGACTTCATATTTTCATGCCGTGGCAGACGATGATTGTTGCTACCAGTACGTTGAGCGTGCATTGGTGGGTGGACCCATGTTTGGCTTGGGTTCATTGGACACAAGAAGTTTTGTATGATTTTGGATTTGGTGGTGATATGCGTGGTCATCTTTCCACCAAGGGAAATTTGGCGAAGGATTCAATTGAGGGTGAAGGACCCTACGATCAGCTTCCAGATGGATTGTTAGCTATGTGAGCATGTGTGGATCCTAGGTGGATCTGATTTGTGATGTTGTCGACTTTGGCCGATGTGACGATCTAGGATCGTGATGTTACTTGTCGGGTGACGTAGCGATGGATATGGATGGTGATCTTGATGATCCAGATGGGTGGAGAGTTTATCACTCTTACCTTGATATGTGAGTCGTAATTGACGGGACTGAACTTCTTTTCGGAGTGAGTCCATATGGGTTGTGACTTGGTTGAGTAGGCTTCCGAAGTGGTCAGATTTTGTCAACCTTTGACGTGTGAATATTGGGATTGGCTTCCCTATGAAGTCAATCGAGTGTTTTGAGCAGGTAACCGATAGGGTTATGTTACGTCTTGATGGACGTAAACGAGATTTTGGATTTTGGAATCGAATTTCTGGGTGACGATTCAGGATTCGATTGCGAAGCTCGAAAGTGGATTAACTGGATTTGGGTGCGGAATGATTATTCCAATGCTAGCTTACGGAATAATGATTTCGGATTCGGATTTGGGCATGGATTGATAATATGATGCTGGGTTCGGATTCGGGATTTCTTACGAAATTGCGGATTCGGATTCGGAATTGGAACTAGATGATGGGTGGAGTTCGCTTTGTCTTATGTTGGTGTGGGCAAAGGTACTCCATTATTGGAACGTGTTTGGCTATGACCTGGGTGGCTATAGTCAGATTGATGGATTGAGGCACGTACAGGGTACGTTGTACGAGGATTGATACTGGTTAGGCTGAGTGGTGCCTAATGGCAGTACATGGGATGTACCAGTGGTGTGTAACTAATGTGTTGGTAATCGGCTTGGTTCTGATATCATTTGTTTGGCTGTATTGTGGACTGGACATTGGATACTGTGCGCTGGGCAGATTGATCTTGTCGAGTTCAGTGATTTTATGAGCAGGTGCTCTTAGCCATGGTTGGCTTGTGGAACCCTAGTATTGAGATGTGTGATCACTGCTGGGCTGGTATTCAATGTGTTCCAGTTACACCACTTGATTGTGTAAGTTGATGGTATACGTACACTCAGGATGAGTGAATTGGTGGTCTGAGTAACCACGACTAGCCTTGTGTGATTTTATCACACCGTGATTTCCCAGCGTTTTGGTTCACTGAGGGAGTCGGCGATTATGGACATTGAGATTATTTTGTGTCGCAGGATTGGGCTTGCCCTGCGAATTGGGAGCATGTGGTTGATCTTACGCTACATCGAGGGTGATGTAGTACGTGGTGTTGTCACGGACGGACAGATGGTTGGGGCTTTACTAGGGTGGTAAAGCTTTGTGGTGACAGTTTGACTGATGGTGTCAGCATGGACTGACAAATGAGATTTGGTGCAAATGTAAGGATATATTGATAATGGAAAGGAACCATCTAGCTGAAGGAGTCAGCTAAATGGTTAGGCGATTTTATCGCGGATCAGGTGATCATTTCCACTCGCGGTGGTCGAGTGTTGTTGCTATTATGACGTATAACTATGATGGGATGTCTGGGTACAAACGAGGCTGGTGTTGTCCCAGTATGTGGGTGTACAAGTGTACACAGATGTGTGATCGAATTGTTTTCCACGAGGTGTTTGTGGAATAAGGTTGTTGGTAATTTCGAGGACGAAATTCTTTAAGGAGGGAAGGTTGTAACGACCCGTCCCAAATATCGGGATTTAATAATATTTAATGGTGATTTACTAATCTGGGATTAGTTGTGTGATTTCGGACGAATTGTACAAAATGACAGTTTTGCCCCTGGGCGTGGGCAAAACGTTGACTTTTAATTCGGATGGTCAAATGGACTTTGACCGATGACCGTGACGTAGTTCGGGACGTCACGAGTTCATAGACAGGTGGCACGTTCGATTCCGATGTTCGTGGTGAAAGTTATGATGTACGGAAGTTCAGGGGCGTTTTCGTAATTTGTACGAAATAAAGGAAAATGTTGACTTTTTGATCGGGAGGTCCGATGGCCGAGGACGGAGGACCGTTAGGAAGGTCTCGATGCCCTGAGTTCGTAGACAGGCGGCACGCATCAATCGGAGTCCGTATGACCGAGTTACGGGTCAGGATGCGTGAGGGGCATTTTGGTAATTTACTGCACAAGGGCAGAATGGTAATTTCACGGGTGTTTGAACGGCTACTGTAGCACCGTGGAGGGAACATGGCCAGCGCACGGGTGGTGCGTTTATGGAGCAAATTGATGTCCTAAAACTATTGTTTATAGGTTGTATGGATTGTTTAGTGGCATTGTGCGATGCCAGGCTGTGTGGGACGGTGGATTTAGCCATTAACTATGGCTGATGCACGATGAAAAGCAGAGTGCTTCCCACATGAGTTCAGCCTTTCCAGGGCCCAATTGAGCGGATTGTGGTGGGCAATGTAGTTAAGGGACTGAGTGAAGTGTTCTGGGATTGAGAATGAGAGGGAAGGAGCAAAATTGGTGTGGAATTGTTCAAAAACCCGAAACTGGTTTTTGAAGAGTTCAAAATCGAATTTCGGTTTTCAGGCCAGCCCAAGCCTAATTGATGATTGATTGAGCTTCCTGGAACTTCAACGAGTCGAACCAGATCAAATGGAGCAAGCTTTGGGGCTCCTAGGGCCGTGGACGGACGAGGTGGACGGCCGGAAAACTCGAGCTTGAGTTGTGGTGATTGAGGTAATGTCATGTTCAATTAATCATGCTAATTGGTTCGTGTTAGTCCTTATATGCTTCATATGAAGTTAATTTGACAATGGTTAAGGATTGATGGAGTTTTGGTGGTTGACCAGTTTTGGGTGATCACGGGTTGTTGACACGATTGATCGATGGTTGATGTTGATCGATGTCACAGAACTGAAATTCATATGCTAATGATTTTTTTAGGATCAAGAACGGATTGAATTGATGTCGAATTGGGTGTGATTGAGCTGGATCCTATCGCAGGTAATCAGACCCGTTTACCAGTCATTCGGGTGAGGAAGGAGCACTGTAGCAGGCGCGTGGCTTTCACGCGGAGCCACTCACGGCGGCGCGTGATGGCGCGTGGGCACGTATCTCGAGGTGAGGTCAAAATGACTTTTATCCTATACAATGTAACAAGCATTTTAGCGTTGGTTTCGTGTCGATCGGATCCCGTTTCAATATTGTTCGGGATGTTCGAAGGTTTTAAATCGAGTTTAAAAATACTTAAAAATTCGGGAAAATTACGGGACTTGAATAGGATGTTAATGATGAGGTTAGTGATCCTCTAATGTGATTTGAACAGGATTGGGAGTCCCGGTGATAGTGGTGTGGCCCGGGAAGGCCTATTGCACGCGTATCGAAGCGCTCGGTTAAACGGTATGTGAGTGAACATTGGTTTTATAAATTCGATGTATGCATAACTGTTTCATGATTGTTATAATTGGGATTATATGAGTTATTTTGGATATCAGTGAATTTATATGTTTTCACGCATTTCGAGGTGATTTACGTGTTTGCACGTGAATCGAGGTTTTCTGGATTTGCACTGATTTCCATAAATATGGATGGATATGATTTCATGAAACGGTTACCGATTTGATAAAGTGAAATCGGGCCAGAGGCCCAATTGAATTATAAAATCGGGCCAAGGGCCCGGTTAATTTGTTAATCGGGCCAGGGGCCCAATTGAAATATGAAATCGGGCCAGGGGCCCAGTTAACTTATGAATCGGGCCAGGGGCCCAGTTGACTTATGAAATCGGGCCAGGGGCCCAGTTGACTTATATATGTGATTTCGGGTCGGGACCCTAAAATGGAATTGAATAAACTATTTCGGATTTGATTCAACTTTTTGGACTTATGACGGTTTTATGGAAATTCGGGGCAGGGCCCTTGTGATATTTTGGAAATGAATAATTGAATGTGTTCCATAAAACCATCTCGATATGAGGATATTTATATCCTGGTCTCCTCCAAGTGTCGGGGACACTGGAGAAGTCACGGTGCATTGCCTGCGAGGGCTCATTGTACGGAGCTACCGGACCGTATAGTGATCCAAGAGCAGGATTGCTGGACGTCATGGACGTCAGACATCGGGGATGTCAGAGATATGGACCCGGTGAGACCCCGGGCAGCACGCGTTGCTTAATACCGTGAGATATGACGTCTGGAACGTCAAGCGTCTAGGACGCTAGGCATCGGGGATGCCGGAGATGAAAAAAAATGATAAATGAATATTACTGGATTGATGAAATAACTCTTGGATTGACTTTTGGAATTTGAAACTATGCTTTGGTTTCCGGGCTAAGGCCCTAATGGTTATTTCTAAATAAATATGGGATTATTGGTTTTTGGTGCATGCATATGATTTTACTGAGGGGCATAAATGTCTTATAAATGTTTTAAACAGACTTGGTTATTTTCGTCCACTCACAGCTTTTGTTTTTAATGCCCTTCAGGTTGATTCCGGATACGACTGCAGCAGAGACTTGAGCATCGCACACCTCCTCCATCGATCCTTACGCACTCTGGAAGCCCGGTTGGGCAATGGCAATCGGTTATCCCTTGTCGGACGCCTCTTGTCCGACGGGAGCACGTCACATCCCATGGTAATCCCGGGGGGATTGGGATGGGTCGTGTCACTCGGGCCCTATTCTTGTCTGACAAAAACCATATTAGACAAGGAATAAACGCAAATCCCGCTAGTTCTGTTCATGCCTCCACCTCTCGATCCTCGATTCTCGTGCAACGTCCCTAGAGGGTCACAAAACCAAGAAAACGTGTGAGTGGACAAAGGAAATAGTTCAAAACACAATTCTTTTAAAACAACTTGTTTTTACCCTCCGTTTTCCAAAACCATGCATGCAAAAGAAAACCAGTTCACTTCGATTAAAACAAAACACATTTTTTGTAACACCCCGGAAATTCGAGGATCTTAATATTGTAATTTAATGTATGAATTGACGTTTTTACCCTTGTGAATGGTATGGAAAATTGTTGACTGTTTGATTGGTGGGTCCAATGGACTTTGACCAATGACCGTGACGTAGTTCGGGACGTCACGAGTCCATAGCCAGGTGGCACGTCCAATTCGGATGATCAGGGAAAAAGTTATAGCTATCGGAAGTTCAGGGGCATTACCGTAATTTGGACGGTTGGGGCGAAAATGTTGACTTTTCGTTTGACAACTAATTTTCACATGACTCAAGGACCGTTAGGTAGGTCTCGACATCCTGAGTCCGTAGACAGGCGGCACGCCGAAATCGGACTTTGTACGAGGAAGTTATGGTCACGGAAGTAAACGCTATTAACTGAACTAACCGAGAACCGGATTAAAATAATATTATAATAATAGGATCTGATTACTTTAATCAATTCAATCTGGACCCTTGGATGAGTGACAAGTGTCACTCATCCCCTACATTCCCCAAAACATGGATCTGTGTTGGCCAATAGGTTAATTTATTATTTTATTTCCTTAAATCCTCACCATTGATCCTATGCTGAGATTGAATCTCAGCCCTTCATTCCATCCAGCCATCTGTTTTAAACTCTCAGATTTTTTTCACTCTCACATTTTCACTACTCTCAAACCGTGAGCACAGCTACCCCTTCGAACAAACACTCCAGCAGCTCACCACCCAACCTCCCTCACCAGGTAGCACCAGGCAACCACCAGCAACCCCCAGACACCGACCACCACCACCACGGCCACCCTGCACGGCCGGGAAACCCACAGACCCGAGAAGGAAACCCGAATAGCCCAAACCATCCTACCGTCCAAACCACCTTACCTGGACTCGAACCAACCTAGGGTTAGGACCACTGAGACCTCTAAACGACTCAGGACTGGACTGGGCAGCCCACGGCGGCGGTAAGCCCAGAAACCCGTGAGACCCGATTTGCCTTCCCTGTTTTGAAACGTCTGTTTTTAACGTTGGAATTCTTTGTTTACCTCTGAGACATATCCTAGGGACTCAAACGAGCATTTTGGACCAAGGTTCGCGGCTGGAAGCTCGACGACTCGCCGGAGAAGACGAACCAGAGCCGGCAGCCGGTTTCCTGTCGATTTTCAGGTAGATTTTTGAACCTAGAAACTAGTTTTGAGTCCACATAATCATAGAACACATTGTGACGAGTTCATAGGAACAAATCCCATCAGAAATGGTGGTCGGGTTGATGAGAACTGATCGGGTCGAACCGTGGGTCTACAGTGACCCGGTTACTGTAGCTGATGACATCATCATGCTGATGTCAGTAGTGACGTCATGATGACGTCATCATGTCAGAAATCAGTCAGACCAGGGACCAATGGACTGCTGACACGTGTCCTCTGACACTGTCAGTGATGACGTAATGCTGACGTCAGCAGTACTGTAGCACTGTTGACCAGAGGGTTGACCAGGCGCGTGGGGGCGCGTGTGAATAGTACTTTTGGTGGGACCACCACCATTCTTTAGGTTTCGACGATCCGGATCCAATGGCGGTGGTTTCGGGTCGATCGGAGATCATTATGTTGGTCAAAACGAGGTTTATTGCCTTGGGAAGTGCGTTCGGGCGACTTTTCCGGTCCGGCTTTCAATCTAGGGTTTCATGGTTAAATGTTAGGGGTTTGTATTGACCTTCACGTATACTTTGGACATGACAGGGATTGTACAGTTGTACCAGAACGAGGGTATACGTTCGATTTTCAGCAGGATTGTACTGTGAGTGGGCCGTTTTCTTAAACCCTTGCGTGCATAAATGTTTTCTGGTTTATTATACATATTCACATGCTAAAAAAAATAATGGTTTTGATGATATGGAAATTATGGTTATGGCACGTTTCACGGTATTTGGGCTTGAGACCCGTCTGATGAAACTTAAAGATTGGTTGGATTTTATCTATGTATATATATATGCTTTGCATGTGGATATCAATAAAATGTATTTGGTACTGCACTGTATACATCATTCCATATTATATTGTCTCCTCCGGATGAGGTACCCCGGAGAGGTCACGGACGTCTAGTACGTCCAGCGTCTATGACGCTAAGCATCGGGGATGTTGTACCCGAACGGGGTTCGGGGATTGAACTCGGAAATTGAGACCCGAGTGGCACGCGTAGCCTTGTGATTGTGACCTTATTGACGTCAGGGACGTCGGACATCGGGGATGTCGGGATTGGAGTGTATAGTGCAGTGGCTAAAATTATGTTTATGGTTTTATTATATGCCTTATGGTTTATATTATATGATTGATGGTTTTAAATTCGGTTGCACGCATGTTTGGAAAACGGAGGGGTAAATTATATGTTTTACTTTCAAATGATTTTATAAACTTGAGTTTCGGTCCACTCACCCTTAATGTTTTGGTAACCCCTCCAGGTCGTGATACTGAGGTAGAGGAGGAACCTGAGGCTGAGGCATAGATCTACTTCTGCGTATCTGAACCCCTGTTGGGTGGTTTACCCGCAGGTTTTATTTTAGAGTCGTGCTCGCAACTTGTAATTTTGGATTCCATCCCTTGTCTGACATCTGTTTATTTCGGATTTGATGTATAACTTTAATTTGGTTATTTATGCATTTGATGTTTTGAGGTTAAAATTGGTATGAATTTTGGATGTCAGACGGAAGCAGGGCACGTCCCCTTGTGGTCCCTGTGGGATCGGGGCGGGTCCTGTCATTTTTATATTCTCGAAATTTGTGAAAACATCTGTAAAGCCATTAACCTCAAACCAACTGTTAATCACGAACCAGTGTAACCACCAAATACTAATAGATCATAAACACATTAGTCAAACACATCAATGCCACATAACCAAACCATATCCACTGTCACACAATTCATACATTCCACAGTCAACCTTTCCTTGACTCACAATATCAAACATCAACCCACTACCCCACTAGCAGGCACCCACAAATCCACTCGTGAACTAGAGCCCATCTCAACATCCGAGACTACCAAATCCGTCAACACAAATCACGAGGAAGATTACTCATCATAAATCACATCAGTAATACACAATCAATCCATAACCAACATTATCACAGAATTCACACAAAATCAACTCAACCTCACTACACAAACATAACATCAATTATCACATCACAAGTGGAAGTTACGGGTCACGGAGTTCGGGAGAAAACTATTTCGTTTTACGAGAAATCGTGCCACGTGGCATTATTGGACTAGTTGACTGATCTCTTAGACCAATCAAATAAGTGACAAATGTCACTCATCTAATTGGCCCAATTACCCAAAAGATAGGAATGCTTGTATCTGTTTCCCTTTCCTTGCTCGTGCTTATTCAACCGTGAACCCTTAGTATGAACACACACCCCCAGCCATCAACCCTTCACTCTAAACATCTACCAACATTTAGTGACCTTTACGAGAGCCTGGAGCTTGTTGGACAGACTGAAGGACCGAGAACGGCCGTGCACAGTGGAGAGAGAAGGTCTAGACCTGTACGCATTCAGTGGAACCCAAAACCAGGCACGACGGCACTGGAATCGACCAGAAAACACGAAGGAAACCGGAGCTTCACTGTAGCAGCAAACCAGGTATTGATTCGGTCGTGTTTTCCTAGTTTTGAACCCATAGATCCAACCTAGGCACCTAGACAATCCTAATGGTAGCAACGATTTTTTAAACGGGTCAAAAATGAAGAAGTTACAGCTGGGTCGGGTTCGCGGGTCTGGGCGACCCGATTGCAAACCCGTCGCGAGGTTAGGGGTGATGACGTCATCACCTATTCAGAAATCATTTGAAAATCATAAATATTCCAAATCACACTATTGCATGTCATAAACTACATTCAGTTCAAAACCACGTTTGAAATAGTGTTTAAAACATAGTTTATGGAAACCTCAAAAAACACATAATAAAATAAAAATAAAATGTTCATAAAATCACTGATATTCATATAAAATCTCAATCACTTCCAATATCATCCAAATCACATAAAAAACATTTAAATCATGTATGTATGCATGCATAATACTTTAGGGAAAAAAAGTTCACTCACACTATCTGTATCGTCGAATTCCACTTTGAACGCATTCCCATAATTTCTAGAAATCTTAGAGCCTGTCAAAATTCACATATAAAGGTAAAAAAAAATCATCACAAATATCTTCTATTTTAATCCCATAATTTTTCAGAATTTTTAAACGAATTTAAAATGAACCCTAAACGTTCGAAAACTCAAAATAGTGTCTGATCGACTTGAAACCTGCCCCAAAGTGTTCGTTACATTGAAAAGATAAAAACTCATGTTGGTCAAGCCTCGAAAATCGCCCTTACGAGCCACTCAAAGTGGCTGCGCGTGGAAGCCATGCGCCTGCTGCAGTGAACATTGTTCACTTTTTTCTTCACCTGACCACCCTATTATTTGGGTAGCCCTACCCTCCGACCTAACCTGGTTCTAAATTCTCAATTTTTCGTCCGCTTTCAATTCTTCTTCGACTAAACTACTCTACAAAAGCTAAGGAATAGATCTACACATTCAAAACCACAAACCATTTACCTTACGAGTCATGTGCAAGCTTCCATTTTTTGGTCATTTGTCACCAACCAAGACTGGGTGATTTTCCTCGTTCGAAACCATCAAGTTAGCAATCCTCTGGACATGTAGGACCTCATAGTGAAGGCCTGAGCACTTGTTTTCCAAATTCCTAATCAAAACTAGGTCGAGCCATTCAAACCCCCAAAACTCTGTCTCATGTTTGATCATGGGTCATCGGGTCTGTGTCCTCATCCCTTTTCCTCGTTTATCTTCTGTTTTCCTCTCTATTGTCTTCCTTATCTCCTCTTATTCCTTCTTTATATTTATCCCTTTCTTCTCTTCCTTTTTGGTATTTCTCTGTTTTTTTTTTCTTTCCTTCATCTATCGAGGAACACACACACATGACCATGATACACAAAAACTAAGCATTAAAGTAAACACAAAGTCACACTTAACACTAAAGGAAACATATGCAATTAAAAACCCTTTTTTGTAGATGTAGCATTAGTAAATAGGGATCGTTCTGGACCGGAGATTGAGAGTAACCAAGCATGATTTTCGTTTGATTGGTTAATTTGGGGTAAAGATTGATTTTAAATTCCTAAGTAATTAAACTAAACCTAAACTAACCTAATCTATTATTTACACGTGGTCAACTCATTCTTTATGCCTTACTCATTCATGAATTATATCAATTTCAAATCTACGAAATTCTATAACTTTAATTCTACGAGATGATTGCATATTCGTAAGTATGTGCAGGGAGACACTCACGCCGCACTTTCAATAATAGACTAGGGAACGCCCAACTCATCTATCAAGCATTAAGCACCAATATACAAACATAACAAAAACTAAAATACTGGAACACATGGAAGATTTATACGAAAACAATATAAAGCATAAAACCACAATAAGATTAATAATCAATTCATAGAAACAATATTCATGCCAAAAGATAACTACGAAGTAAGAGGTCGTGTTACACTTTTTCTCCTAGGAGCCCAAAGGATATGAAATGATGACCCAAAAGGAAGACAATCCTAGAACATTCTAGGTTCTCCATACAAAATTACCAAAATACCCTTATGTCCAAAATTACCAAAATGCCCTTAGTCATTTTTTACCCATAACAAATTTATTCGAACTTGTTTTTCAGCATACTGCATGTCTATGTATTCAGGAGTTCAAGACCTACGTAATGGTCATTGCAGAACGTCCAAAAAGTATTTGAGTAAAAACGCAAACCATATAGGGGTAAAATCATCATTTTTCTTTTTAATTTTCTAATTTTACATTTCTTGAATTTTCGGGTCGTTGACAAGACTTCAACCCTGATAACACCCCGTAAGGCGTACTCGGGCCCTGCTCCCATTTGATAAGTAACCCAAAGTGCCAATGTTACCTTTAACTTTTCAGATAAAGGATACATGTAAGTTTAGCCAAACTTTGAATCCTTCTTCTGACCACTCCTTGTAACGTCCCGGAACATCAAAAAGGGCAAAAATGTAAATTCGGGAACCTTTTGTGTAAAAATGAAGTTTTTACCCCTGTGAATAGTGTGGTCAAAGTTGATTTTTTATATGACATGTATTTTTCACGTATTTCGAGGACCGTTAGGTATGTCTTGATCTACTAAGTACAACGACAGGCGGCACATGTCAATGGACTTCAGATGGCTCGGATTTTGGTCTAAATGCGCTAGGGGTAAAAGGGTAATTTGTGAAGCAGGGATATATTGGTCTTTTAACTAATTTTTAAAATGGTGATCAATGGGATGAGGACATATGTCCCTGATAAGTTGGATATTTTCACCTGGGGGTAGTGAGATGTGGACATCTATCCATTCTCTGGTTGGTTCCAGCCCCATCTCACAAACGATCGATTAAACAGGGCAGGGTTCATTGTTTAAGTTAGATGGTTTAGTCGAGAGAGGAGATCAGTGTTGTGTGTGTGTGATTGAGGGAAACCAGAGTGAGATCGTGGTGTGAGAGTGAGGGAAACAGAGAAGATAGAGAGGAGGAAGGAAGAAGAGGATCGAGAGAAGAATGAGTGGTTGAAACCATGAACATCCTTAACCGTGAAATTCCCTACGTACAAACTCTGTGAATTTCAGCTATTTTTTGTGATCAGTGAACAAAAAAGGAACCAGGAGATGTGATAGTTGTGGCGGTGGCCATGGTGGAGTAACGGCGTGTAGGTAAGCCATTTTCTGGAAAAAAACACTGTTTTCTCTATCTCTGTTCAAAAATTGGTAACCTGGGATTTAGTGGTTAATGCACGATTTGGTTGATTAGTTTAGCTCCTGGGAACTGAGGCAAGTCCAGAGGACGTGAAACCGCGGCCGGAGGACGTATGTGGTGGCCGGGAACAGAGGAGGAAGATTTTTGGGTTTTTTCTTCGATTTGAGAAGGTAAGATTTCATGTTCTTCTTAGGGTTTTGATCAGAGAAACTGATAGAGGATGATGAGACGAGAAAATAGGTAGGAAGCCCGTTAATTTTGGTCGAGGAATCACGGAGAACCGGTCTCACCGGTCCTGTCCAACCGGAAACCAGAGAACCCGCTCGAACCTGGTTCAACGCGAGGACAGGGACGGTGAACAGTGTCGCGCGTGGCTTTCACGCGCAGCCCTTTTGGACGGTGCGTGAGGGCGCGTGGGGCCGTGTCTCTGGTCAAGGTCAACTTATGATTTTATCCTTTCGACGTAACGAACATTTTGGGATAAGTTTCGAGTCGATCGGACACCATTTCGGGGTAGTTTTGAGTGTTCGTAGGTTTAGGGTTTAATTTAATTATGTTTAAAAATCCCAAAAAATTAGGGGAGTTAATGTGAGCCTAATTAAAGTGTTTGTGACCCAAAATTATGATGTTTGACAGGCTAGGACATTCCTGAGGCGTCTGAGGGGCGTGCAAGACACGATTGATACGTTCAGACTTAGTGAGTGGACTTTTGTTTTTCTAACCGTGCATGCATAACTGTTTTTACATACTTATTGTATGTTTTCAATAGATGATTCTATGCTTATGATTATGATATTTATGATTTACATGATTGCACGTTCTTTGATGTGGTTTATCGTATTTATATGTATTTCGAGAATATGGTTTATGCTATACTTTGATGATGATTTTGATGGGTGATTTATACTATTTATACATATTATGTTTTGATAATGATTTGAGGATATAAATTTTGGGTTTGAAAGTGGATTCGGGCGTGAGTCCCATTTCGATAAAATATAATTTTGGTTTTCGGTTTTAATGTGGTTTATGAATTTGGATTCAGATTTCAAAATGATGATTTCGGATTTGGATTTAGAAATGGATTTATAGATTTGGATTTGAAATATGAAATGATTTTAAAATGGTTTTGGGTTTAAAGACCCGTTGCTGGATCTGGTTTTGGGTTTAAAGACCCGTTGATTGATGTGCGGGGGAGGGCCCTTGATTGATATGTTTTGAGTTTAAAGACTCGTTATTATGATATCCCCCCGAGGCCCGTTATTGTGTTTTGAGTTTAAAGACTCGTTGATATCCCGGGAATGCTTGATATATTGTTTTGAGTTTAAAGACTCGCTGATATGAGATCCAGCAGGTTCATTTCATTGATGTTCTATTTGGACTTACATGATTTCATGATCGTTTTCCATACTATTTTCACATTGTTCATATCATTGTTTTTCCGACATTAGGTTATGAATGCATGTTTTTAAAAAGGAGGGTGAACCCTTGTTTTCTTTAAAAACTATTTTTCATAACTCTTATTTTTAGTCCACTCACATCTTTAATGTTTTTAACACCCTCCAGGTCGTGGTGCAAAGTTTTAGGGCTGGCGCTGAGGTAGAGGCATAAAGTTTCCCGTTGTGTGTATTTAGCTCACAGAGTAGGATTTTGCTCTTCTCTTATACTGTTATTTATGCTCTGTGATACTATTGACTTATTATACAGTAAGATGTATCGTAAGTTCTCCCTGGTTTGACGATGTGTGTGTTGTTTTTATGGTTATTTTGGTAGTTTGCGTTCGTTTGTCAGACGGGAACAGGATTCTTCCCGATTATCGAGGTGATAATCCGGGTGGATCCTGTCACTCCCGTCGTCCAAAACCTTTCCTTTTTGCACCTACAAGCTCGTATGAGCTCAAAGAACATGAATATGAGCTTAGAATCGATCCAAAACATCAAAAATCAAAACCTAAATTCAAAGGCCCACGAGTTACCTTTTGTTTCAAAGGTTCCTACGCTGTCCACGGCGGCTCAGCCATCCTGCCACCGTCTCTCATCCTCCCTCACTCTCAGTCCCTCTCTGTGGTCTCAGTTGGTGACAGGACCTATCCCAATCCCCCTGGGATTAATGCGGGACGACCCTGCTCATGTTTGACACGAAGTGTCAGACAAGGTATATTTCCAACCTTTGCCCTCTCGGGCTATCAGAGTACGCTAGGATCCGGAGGAGGTATGTGATATCTCGATCTCTGCTACAGTCCACATCTTCTATCAACCTGAATGGCAGTCAAAAACATTAAAAGCTGTGAGTGGACAAAACAAAGAGTTCATAAAAACATTTTAGCGAAGACATTTGTACCCTTCACTGAAAAGCATGCATGCATTCGAAAACCATTTATCAAACCGTTCATTAGGGCCTTAGCCCAAAATCGTAAATGAAACCGAATACACGGGCCACTACCCAAATCCACAAAGATACCAACCATACAGGCCACTGTAACGGTTTCCAAAGCTACGCGCGTGCTACCCGGGGTCTCAAACCCAAGTCTTTCAGTCTGTAGACCAATGACCCATCTTGAGGTTATGATACAAGCCTTCCTGAGAGTAAGGCACCCAACGAGGGCGACTCCCACTCAGTCAGTGCTCCGTGACTACTCCAGGGTCCACCTAGGCAAACGGCCATCCCCGGAGGAGATAGTACAAGTAAAGAAAGGTATATGAACATATATATATACATAACATAAACACTCAAGCCCGGTCCCCCTGAACCGTCATGTATTATAAAATCATTTTAAGGGTTCATGCCTGGTCCCCCTGAATCGTCATGTATTATAAAATCCTTTTAAGGGTTCATGCCCGGTTCCCATAAACTGTCATGTACCATAATAACCTTTCTAGGGTTCATGCCGGTTCCCATAAACCGTCATCTACCATAATAACCTTTCCAGGGTTCATGCCGGTTCCCATAAACCGTCATCTACCATAATAGCCTTTCCAGGGTTCATGTTGCTTCGTATAAACCGTCATGAACTTGGAAATCCATTTAGGGCCCCCGACCCGAAATCATCAATATAAAGTAACTGGGTCTCGTGCCCGAACATATGACATCAGTTGGGCATCGTGCTCGATATCAAAGGGTCAGTCACGACTCCGATCATAGTGATGTGTGCAACCATCCATCCAAGATCGCCCTCAATCCTGGTATGTCGCCGTGAACGTATCAACCGACGCGACCACCACAAGATCATGGTGCACTCATCACCGATCGCTATCCTGAACTGTCAGCACTTTGAAGTCGAGCCTCCATTGGCTACCCGACCACAGATCCTGCATCGTGACCTCTCCAGAAGGAACACATCCCAATCCAGAGGCGAGTATTGTATCGTTTGTCGCCGTGCACAAAGCACTCGCCGCCACCACGATTCAGACCCATAGGTCATCAATAGCGTCATATGCTCGAGACAAAACCAAATGGCTCTCATATCCGAGTTTATCCCTTTGGACATCCAATCCATTTCATTTAAACCAATAAAGAAAGTACAACCCCGTATAGGCACCGTATATGGCCGAAACCTCGAAATACGTGCCTATACATAACCACACATCCAAATGCACTCATGGCATCACAAACAAGTATTTAAAACATATAATAAACATTTATGCATGCACCAATTTTGAAAACAAGGTCCACTCACAGACCGTCCGAGCTGCCTCCACGATATGCGTATCATACCGCTCTCCCGAGCCAATCACCATCACCGGGACTCCCAAACCTGTCCAAATCGTAATAGAAGGTTACTAACTACTTAAATAACCTCCCACTAAAGTCCCGTAATTTTCCAGAATTTTTAACTATTTTTAATCCCTATCATAAACCTTCAGATGCCCCGAACATTATCGAGACGGTGTCAGATCGACACGAAATCAGTCCCAAAATGTTCGTTACATCGAATAGAAGATTTCACGTGTTGAAGACATTCCCAAATTATGGGACACGCGCCCACACGTGCCCAATGAAGTCCCTGCGCGTGAGCCCACGCGCCAAGCACTATTCATCATCATCAAGCTTGGTCAAACCGGGTTTGACTGGTTTGAACCGGGCGAATCGGTCTGGACAGGTTCAAGGCCCTAAGTCGTCCATTTTTGGTCCATTTCATCCCTTTTTAATCCCTAAATGTTCCTAATCTCAAACCCTATCATTTAGACATTAAAAACAGAGGAGAAACCACCAAAACCTTACCTTCATACGTCGACAATGGCGACGGCGGCTGCCTCCGCCGTTCACCGTCCTTCCCAGCTGTCCTAAGCAACTTCTTTTGATCCCAACAGGTTCCTACAACCCTCAAGAGCCCATTTCCATTAATGAAATCCTCTCAATCCCTCTAGAACCCGAAAACATGATTTTGAAACCATTAACTCACTGGTCGACTCTCCCCGCCGTGTCCACTGCCGTGGCTCGCCGTCCCAGTCTCTCAGTCCTTCCCTCCACTCACTCATGGTCACACACAAGCACATAGGTTCATGGTGGTGAGGTGTGTGATGGTTCGGTTTTTGAAGGAAGAAGAAGAAAATGGAATGGTGGCTTTCGGGTTTGAAGAAGAATAAAGAAGAGATGATAATATCTGATGGGAGAGGGAAATGAGATAGATGAGATGAGTGGTGAGGATTAAGAGATTTAGATTAGATGGAGGGTTAGGATTGAGTGGTAAAAAGATTAATTCTAAAATAATTATTATAAAAATATTATTTAATTAAGGTAGATCCACAATTTAGGGGTTTTAGCCAATGGGATGAGTGACACTTGTCACTCATCCATGGGTCCCACTTAAAATATCTGTCCAATCAGATATTGCCAAATGATCATCTTCTCGAAGTACGTGTATAGTGAAATCGAACTTCCGAGACCCATAACTTTCCTGTTCGAAGTCCGAATTCAGCGTGTCGCCTGTCCATGGATTCGTATCATCCCGATCTACGTAACGGTCCTTTACGCTCGGCCATCGGACCTCCCAGTCCAAAAATCAACTATTTGCCCCTTTTAACCAAAATTACCAATTTACCCTTGAACTTTCGAACGTCATAACTTTTTCCTCGAACGTGCCACTTGTCTATGAACTCGTGACGTCCCGAACTACGTCACTGTCATCGGTCAAAGTCCATTTGACCGCCAGAACAAAAAGTCAACATTTTGCCCATTCTAGGGGCAAAACGGTCATTTTGCATCGATCATCCGATTTCGCCCAACTAATCACCGATTAACCTCGCTAATCATAATTTGTCACTAATCTAATCCTGGAATTCGGGACTGGTCATTACAACCTTCCCTCCTTAATTAATTTCGTCCTCGAAATTCCAACCGTTCTTCCCTCCTTAATTAGTTTCGTTCTCGAAATTCCAACTATCCTGATTCCACATCCAACTCGTGGAAATAATTCGATCTTATCTCATGTGTACACTAGCACCCAATAGCCAATACAATACTTGTCTGCAACCAAACGTACCACTAGTACTCACGTCGTATCGACTACACTCGACCACGTCGAATGATAGAAATCACACGTTCCGAGCTGACACCACATGTCAAATCTACAAATTCGCTGACCCGAACAACTCAAAGGTTTCTTACTCAATCACAATCTATCCTGACGTCTGATCCCACAGGGAGTCATCAGATCTCACTAGCTGATCCACGTTGACACCTTCGACAAACTGTCACCACTTGACAGTCGCCAATCCAAAACTAACACGATACTCACTTGTGGTTACACCGACCACCAATTTACTCAACCTGAGTAAATACTTACCAACATTTCACTCGACCTGTGTGTAACTATACCCATCAGAAATACTATGACCCAATGCACAGTATCCGATGTCATGTTCCCGTCCTCGACTTATCCAATGGTATCAGAACTAAGCCGACTACCAGTACGTTCACCAACGTACCCATGTTATAACCCATATACTTTCACCAGGCACCACAAGTCTGCCCGGTATCGTACCTCGAACCACGTACAAGGTACGTACATCTATCCATCAACCAGCCTACAACCACCTAGGTCGTAGTCAAACACGTTTCAATTCTTGGAGTCCATCTGGCCAATCCTGTACCAGACAGATCACAACTCCCACTCAACATCCATTTCCAAATCTGAATCCTAATTCATTATTCCGTATGCTAGCATTTGGAATAACCATTCCGAAACCAAATCCAGAAATCCACTTTCAAGTTCCAAAATCGAATCCGGAATCGTCATCCTAAAATCCGATTCCAAAACCTGAAATCTCGTTCTCGTCTACCGAGACGCACCAATTCTGAACCTATCGAATACCTGTTCAAACGATTACCACATTACATTTGATTGACTTCATAGGGAAGCCAATCCCAACATCAACGCATATCTCTAAGGCTGACAAAATCCGACCTCGTCAGACACTTACTCGCCCGAGTAATACACTATATGGGATTCACATCGAAAAGAAGTTCAGTCCCATCATCCTCAACTCAAACATCCAAGTAATGCGATAAGCTCTCCACTTATCTGGATCATCAAGATCACGATCCAGACCCATCACTACGTAAACCGACCATAGACGTCACGATTCTCCATCATCATGGCGTCCAAAGTCCACAACATCACAATCTCGATCCACCTAGGATCCACACAAGCTCCCTCAGCTAACAATCCACCTGAGATCTGATCACACCCTCATGAATCCTTCGTCAGTCACATCACTCCTCAACCAATTCCCACATCTAAAGAGATCAGTCAACGAGGAGACACGTCGAGACTATGGGTTCTCTCTAATTACCTCGTATCGATCCTTGGCATTCCACCTAGGAAAAACCAAAGATGATCCAACATGATGACATCAAAATCCATCCCACGTGAATGCAAACAACCTCGCTGCACTCACCACGCCATGTAATCCAACATCGCCTGCCACCAAGCAGAAAATGAGAAATCTCAGTCACCTAACTTCGATATACTCAACTCCTCCTGATGACCCAAGACAAATCACGGGTTCACCAACCAATACACGACCAACGTACTGGTGACAACAACCATCATCTACCATTATCTACCATGGTTGACTGGACCGCCCCCGGAAGGGGCATCGATAACCGTGCCCGGTCCTGCTCCTGTCTGGCAAGTCTACTGAAATACCCAAGTTACCCTCAATACGTGCCAGACCAGGGATAGCCACATGTGCTTACTCATGCCTCCGCCCCTCGTACAACCTCGAACAACGCGCCACAACCTGGAGGGTCAATAAAAACCAAAAGGCGTGAGTGGACAAAAAATAAATCAGTTTAGCAAAACAGTTACATCAACGTTTTACCCTCCGCGTAACAAATGAATGCATGCGTACACAAAACCATTTCGCAAACGGTTAAGATTTTCCACATAAGAAAAACGGTGTATCCAATTCCAACACAAGGAAAAACTCGTATGAACCTCAAAATCATTTTTCCTTTCTCAACCATCGGGTCTTAGCCCGCAATCATAAATACCGGGCCTCAGCCCAAAACCACGAATCAAAACCAACTGCACAACATGAACCAAAACCATCAACCATACACCGGGCCACTGCCCAACTCAACCGAAACATCAGAGATCATCAATAAATCACAAGTCAATCATTTTGCTGGATATCAAGTGCGCCTGAGTCTTTAAACTCAAAACCATGCGCATAAACAGGCCTTCCCGGGATATCAACGAGTCTTTAAACTCAGAACACAATCAATAGGCCTCGGGGGTATCACAGTAATCGTGTCTTTAAACTCACGAGTCTTTAAACTCATTAAGGGCCCTCCCCCGTCATCAATTAGCCAAGTCTTTAAACTCAAAACGTGCTCCAGCAATAGCACCCGGGTCTTTAAACCCAAAACAGTTTTCAAACACAACAACGGGTCTTTAAACCCCAAGCAGTTTCCGACGGGTCTTTAAACCCCAAAACAGTTTATCAATCATGACACCGTGGGATCCATCCCAAAATCACATTTTTCACAACAGGACCCATGGTCTGAATTTCCACATTCATTTTCCCCAAATCATACTTTACAACATAAAAAAAATCATCATGAAACACGGGGCATGTACAATCATAGCGAATCACTTTATTAAATCCTTTTTCATTCCCGAATTTGAATTCGCAATAATGATTCCGTAAGCCGGCATCCGGAAGCATCATCCCGAACCCAAACCAAGAATCCACTTTAAATTTCCGAAAACTAAAAACTCGTTACTCCAAGTTACTTTTATGCCCCAAGCGCCAAACCAGAAATCATCTTTTTCAAAATCTATTTTAATTCCTTGAAATCACTTCATTCCTCAATTCACATTATCCGGGCATCAAAACCATGACCATAATCACAAAAATCCCGGTCTAGTCAAGCATACTCAAAATCCAATTTAAAATCCCCGAAATCGCAAACCTCAATTCACATTCCAAAATCAAACATCAAACAGTGATCAAATCACAATAACCTCAAATCTCGTAAAACGTGTAAAACCGCAAAAACCTCAAAAACCGTGAAAACACCGTGAATCGCCCTCATAATCATAAAGAACATTCTTAAATCACCATACGCCCATTTCATATAAACTCTTCCATTAAACCATTTTTAAGCACAAAAGTAACCATAGTCTCGAAATACGTGTAATTTCACATATAGTAAAAATACGAATAAATACGGAAATCGAATACGGATAAATACGGGCATCGAAATCAATCACAAATTTTAATCATAATCATAAAAATCATAGAAATAATTTATGCATGCATTAAATTTTGAAAGCAACGTCCACTCACACACCGTCCGAAATGCTCGGTTTCGCGCCGCACGCATTTCTGTAATTTCCGCCCTTTTCCAGAATCCCGAATCCTGTCCAAAATCACTTCTCAGGGTTACTAAGGTCTCAATTATCAATAAACTCATTTCCCATAATTTTTCTGGGATTTTTCGACATAATTAAACTTAAGGACTAAACTTCCGAGCCCTCGAAACTATCCCGAACGACACCCGATCAACTCGAACTCTAAAGATAAAATGTTTAAAACATTAAAAGGAAGGAAACTTCAGTTAACCGTGACCGGGGATGACGTCACACGCACTGCCACGCGCCGCCCAACGTGGCTGCACGTGAAGGCCACGCGCCCAGCACTGTAGCAACAGTGTCGTCTCCCTCACCCGCACATCTGCTAAACGGGTCTGTTACCCGCGACCTGGCCCGGCTAGTTAACACTCAATTCTCCATCAATTCCTTCTGTTTTCAATCCTAATATCTTCTTTATTCATTTAATTCAAGGTCTGTGTCCTTAATTAGCTTCGACATGAACTAAACCGATCAATCCAAACTCGGACCCCAAATCGGGTCGAAGTCCACAACTCACCCAATTCAAATCCATCTCCAAATTAACCTAAACACGAGCTTAATATGACCCATACGAACAATAAACCGCAACCAATTTAACAAACCTTTACCTGTAGGTAGTCATCCGCAAGCTCGAAAATCCTCAGAACTAGGAGCTTCGGTTCTTGGCCAATCTGGGATCGTTTTCCTTCGAATTCAATGTGGCTGAGTTCCTGCCGATCCCAGAAGACGATTACTGTCCCTGGTTTCGTCCAATACCTCACACAATTCAAACTCTGATTTTCCCTCAAATTCTGAACTCCGTCGTGTTTGTCCAAGACTTCCCAGGGCTCCAAGCTTCGATCCCAAGATCTGGATCGACTAAGGGAGGTCCCAGAAGACTGAATTAAGCCCTGAATGTTCTTGGGTTGGCCTACATTTCGAATTGAACTTCTGAATCTGATCAAACACAGTCTCGGGTTTCTAGGTGCATTTCCACTCAGACTCCCCGTTCCTCCTCACCAGAACGTCCACTCTGCTTCTCACTCTCTCCCCAGCAACTGATTTAGCCAATTCGAACCAACATTACCTGTCGCCCGTGCACTGCTCAGTGTGAAAAGGAAATTCCAATGCTCTGTCTCCCATTTCCAACGACACCCAGAAATGGAGAAGCAACCGTGCTCTGCACCTCACTTGTCCCACGAATTCTGTTTCCCACCTAAGGTATAAACAATTCTCTACACCAAGTCCCAGGAATTTGTTCCTAAACAAATCGCCCGTGCTCTGTTTTTCAGAGAAGGAACCGACACCATACACGGCTGTCCCCAGAACACAGCCAAAATTACCGTTTTGCCCTCACTTGACAATTTACCAAAATGCCCCTCACGCGTCCCAGACCCGTAACTTGGTCAATTGAACTCCGATCGACGCGTGTCACCTGTCTACGGACTAAGGGCATCGAGACCATCCTAACGATCCTCGGCCCTTGGCCATCGGACCCCCCGATCAAAGTCAACATTTTCCCGTATTTCGTCCAAATTACGATAATGCCCTTGGGCTTCCGAACGTCATAACTATTACCTCGAACGTCGGAATCGAACGTGCCACCTGTCTATGATCTCGTGACGTCCCAAACTACGTCACGGTCACTGGTCAAAGTCCATTTGACCGCCCGAATAAAAAGTCAACGTTTTGCCCACGACTAGGGGCAAAACAGTCATCTTGCATCGTTCGTCCGATTCCACCCAACTAACCACCGATTAACCCGCATTAATCATGATTAGTTACAAATCTAATCCCGAATTCCGGGACGGGTCGTTACAATGGTAGAATCTGAGAAGTCACCCTGAATGACCTCAAAATACTCATTACTTATGCGGAAAACCCGCACTCCTCTCGTCACCACAATCATAACCTTTCTCGATTTCGAAGTTCCAACCATATCAGAACCAACACACTCGGACATCAACCACGTGTCCATCACCAATTTAACTCTATCCGTGATCCACTGCCGGACCACAGATACCAAACACATGCCCATTTCGACGAAGTCACATCCCGACTCGTGACTCATCGTCATCACAATCACCGGTACTAGCGCTAGCACTAGTAACTAGTCTCAGCACCACCGGTCAACATCGGCACCAAGTGTGAGAATCAGACAACCCTGGATCTCCACTCATACCGAGCGACGATCTCGTACCTCTACTCGTATTGGAGAAACTCTGTCTCCCTCGTACCCAACAACTCTGGGTACAGTCACCCTGACATCTCATATGAGAAAAGAAAACGTCCCCCTAACGTCCCTGATTCCCAACAACCATAACTACAACCACTATCGGTAGTAGTGCCTGCCACATACTCGTAATTTGACTGTCGGTAGTAGCCCAAGCTTGCAAGTTGACTGTCGAAACTATGCATCGACGTTTCTCTGCGACAGACAAGGAGATAGCAGGGAAGGATAGGAGCTAAGGCGGTGTGTTTCCGTGAGCGACAATTATGAATCACACTCATTTGTGGAGCCCATCATCCTTGTGGAGCCCATGCCAGCGCTGATATAAGTCTAATTAGGAGGGTTATCCAATTCTAATCACTCGCACCTCGCGGCACACAGACCCTTTAGGTGTCACGCCACTTTCCACAGGACTACAGGAGGCCGATTACAAGTTAGAACTCTACCCTGCATTATCAGAAGGCCCTATCTCTCCCGCAGTCGCAGAGCAATGGCGGCCATAAGCTCTCTGGTTGGAAACGTACTCCAAATCCGTCCGCCGCGGAGATTAAGCAGAGACGACAGTAATTCGAATAGGCTGGTGAATTCGGTTGTCTTTATTCCTAGTAATCCTGGTCCTTTGACCCCCTTACATATTACTCGTCTTTATTCCAAGTAAGTTCTTGTTTCTTTCATATCCTATCCTTAGGGTTTATTTGCTATCTCTTTTTCTATCTTTCTCTTCCTCGTAGGGTTGTTTATTCTCAAGTCCTTGTATTCCTAATCTTGCTAGCCCTTGAGTAACTGTTCAAGTAATTACATGCACTTGTTATATATGGAAGCACATGAAAACCGCCATAGCTGACATTAGTACATGGAACCACAAGTCATTTTGAAACTGTGGCAGTAGTTTTGAGGGGGTTAACCAACCTCGCTGCACTCACCACGCCATGTAATCCAACATTGCCTGCCACCAAGCAGAAAATGAGAAATCTCAGTCACCTAACTTCGATATACTCAACTCCTCCTGATGACCCAAGACAAATCACGGGTTCACCAACCAATACACGACCAACGTACTGGTGACAACAACCATCATCTACCATTATCTACCATGGTAGAATCTGAGAAGTCACCCTGAATGACCTCAAAATACTCATTACTAATGCGGAAAACCCGCACTCCTCTCGTCACCACAATCATAACCTTTCTCGATTTCGAAGTTCCAACCATATCAGAACCAACACACTTGGACATCAACCACGTGTCCATCACCAATTTAACTCTATCCGTGATCCACTGCCGGACCACAGATACCAAACACATGCCCATTTCGACGAAGTCACATCCCAACTCGTGACTCATCGTCATCACAATCACCGGTACTAGCGCCAGCACTAGTAACTAGTCTCAGCACCACCGGTCAACATCGGCACCAAGTGTGCGAATCAGACAACCCTGGATCTCCACTCATACCGAGCGACGATCTCGTACCTCTACTCGTATTGGAGAAACTCTGTCTCCCTCGTGCCCAACAACTCTGGGTACAGTCACCCTGACATCTCATATGAGAAAAGAAAACGTCCCCCTAACGTCCCCGATCCCCAACAACCATAACTACAACCACTATCTGGGATTCCATCGACAAGTACCAAACCCTGTTAACCTGTCCAACCAATATCTAATTTGTCATAACTCGACTAAACCAATGTCATCTTCCAGGTCATCCATGACCTTAGTTGCACCAACAATCCATCACAACTAAGAAGTACGACAACCAACTAGGTCTAACCGATAAGTACAACCCTGACTGTAGAGTGCAGTCCCATCACCTCAGCTGACATGACTAGACCAAACATGACCGAACATGTCTAAACATGACCGTCGGTCGGTCTTGTCATCGTAAAGACGTCAATACAATCCTACCGTAAGTTCAACTAGGATTCCTCGAACCCAGATGCTCCTAGCAGCATATCCACCAACTAAACAAAACCAGACCATCTAATGGTCGCAACACCGAATCAGTCGTCAAAACCGATCCTACGACATCGTGAAAGACGATCCCAACTAACCGTCTCACGATCAAAACTTTAACATATTGATACGTTCATCATTCCGTAGGGTCCCATACTGTCAACCTCGACAGAACTATGGCAACCCCAGCATCGAGTGCCAAACTAAAACATTCCACGATTCAATCCTACTAACTATCGTATCGGCATCCTACTATCAGGTTGACCATGAACTATAGCCCATTTAGACATCACATCCTCGACTTGCACGTTGCTCTTGGGATGCGTATCGACAACCACGCTCTGAAATTAAGAGTAACATGAGCAAACCATGCTCTGATAAGCAATCCTATGCTCTGATACCACGCTGATAGTATCAGAGCATCTTGAGGATCCTATGAGCTAGCCGAGCTCTGATACCAAGCTGACAGGACCTGACACGACCCATCCCAATCCCCCCCGGGATTACTGTGGGATGTGCCATGCTCCCGTCTGACACGAAGTGTTAGACAAGGGATAACCTAAAGCCACTGCCCAAACGGGGCTTCCAGAGTGCGCAAGGATCGACGGAGGAGGCATGCGATGTCCCAGTCTCTGCTGCAGTCGCATCCATGATCAACCTGAAGGGCATTAAAAACAACAAAGGCTGTGAGTGGACGAAAATAAATAAGTTCATAAAACACATTTCACAAAGATATTTATGCCCTTCATTAAAACGTATGCATGCATCGAAAATCCGTAATTCAAATCATTTACTAAAAGCAACCATTAGGGTCATAGCCCAAAATCCCTAAATCCAAAATCAAGTGAGAACTCTGCCCAAAACCGTAAAACCAAATTCCAATTACAAGTGGGCCACCGCCCAAAATCGTAACCATAAATACCATTCAAGGAAAACATGTTTAAACCATCATGGGCATCCCAGATGCCTAGCGTCCAAGATGCTCGACGTCCCAGACGTCATATCTCACGGTATAAGCAACGCGTGCTACCGGGGTCTCACCGGGTCCATATCTCTGACATCCCAGATGTCTGACGTCCCAGACGTCACCGTGACTTCTCCAGTGTCCCAGACACCTAGAGGAAACCATCCATATATCCTCGTATCAAGATGGTTTATAGAAAACAGTTTATCAATCATTTCAAAACATCTCAAGGGCCTTGCCCGGAATTTCCATAAAACCATCACAAGTCCAAACATCTGATTTCTCAAATCCAAAACCATTTATTCAAATTCATTTAGGATCCCCGACCCGAAATCACATTCGTAAACCAACTGGGCCCACAACCCGATTTCGTAAATCAACTGGGCCCCTGGCTCGATAATAAAACTCAAATGGGTCTCAGCTTGATTTCGTAAACAACTGGGGCCCTGGCCCGATTTCATACAGCAATTGGGCCCCCAACCCGATTAAGTAACTCAAATGGACTCCAAGTCCGAGGTTTCCAAAACAATTGGGCCTCATGCCCTAGTTCATCTTTCCAACCCTCCGGGACGCGTGCCATAAGTCTTCCCGGGCCACAATACTATCTTCGGGACTTCCAAACCTGTCCAAATCATACTAGAGGGTCACTAACCTCTTTATTAACCTCCTATTCAAGCCCCACAATTTTCCCGAATTTTTAACTATTTTTAAACTCGATCTTAAACCTTCAGACACACCGAAACATATCGAAACGATGTCCGATTGACACGAAACCAGTGCCAAAATGTTCGTTACATCGAATAGATTATTTCACGTGTTGAAAGTTTCCCCAAAAGACCTTACACCCGCCCCCACATGCGGCTAGAAAACCCTGCGTGTGAAACCCACGCGCTGGGTACTGTTCATCGTCCCTGACCTGCGGCAGACCGGTCCAGCCGGTTCGGTTTGGTCCGACCGGTCCAACTGGACTAGCGTGGCCGGTTTGGTCCATTCTAACCCTTTCTTCAACCTTTTTTCACCCCAAATTCCTCCTAAACCATCCTCTAACTATTTCCAATCGATCTAGGGATTCAAAATGAGAAGGCTAATCCTAAAAACCATACCTTCAAGTTTGATGATTGAACCGGTCGTCCAAGCCTCGCCGGTTTTCTAGTCTCCGACCACCCACCAGCCACCATTCCAAGCTCAGAAGATCCCTAGCAACACCTCAAGTACATTTCCATCAACATAATCACTCCACAATCACCTAACCCTCAACTTCAAACTTTGAAAACCAAACCTTACCTTCCATGGTTTCTCCGGCCACCGTTCACGGCGGCGCAAGCCGTGGCCACCAACCTTATTGTCTTACCTTCCTCACTTACTTTCATGCTTACACCATCACAAATGGACTAGGTTTGGAGGGGTTGTGGTGTGTGTTTGTGTCATGTTCTATAGTGAGAAAATGAGAGAGCCCGCGGGGAGAGAGAGAGAGGAGAGAGTTTTCTCTTCAACCAATTAATTAATTAAATAAACCAAAAGTCACCAATTAGAATCAAGATCCACATTTTAGGGTCACCCGCCAATGGGATGAGTGACACTTGTCACTCATCCAAGGGCCCACAGAAAATATCTGCCCAGTCTAATTAAATTAATATTATATTCGAATCCCGAGCCGTAAATCTCCAATTTCACTCCCGTGACCATAACTTCTTCGTCGGACATCCGATTTTGACGTGTCACCTATCTATGGATTCGTATCATCCCGATCTGCGTAACGGTCCTCGGCCCTCGACCATCGGACCTCCCGGTCCAAAAGTAAACATTTGCCCATTTTAACCATCATTACCGAAATGCCCTTGAACTTCTGAACGTCATAATTTTTTCCTCGAATGTCGAAATCGAACGTGTCACCTCTCTATGAACTCGTGACGTCCCAAACTACGTTATGTTCATCGGTCAAAGTCCATTTGACCTCCCGAGTGGAAAGTCAACGTTTTACCCACAGCTAGGGGCAAAACGGTCATTTTGCATCGTTCGTCCGATTTCGCCCAACTAATCACCGATTAACCTCACTAATCATGATTAGTCACTAATCTAATCTTGAAATTTGGGATGGATCGTTACAACCTTCCTTCCTTAATTAATTTCGTCCTCGAAATTCCAACCGACCTAATCTCAATCGTTCTTCCTTTCTTAATTAGTTTCGTTCTCGAAATTCCAACTATCCTGACTCCATAATCACCCCGTGGCAAGTACAATCGACCTCACAACACATGTACACTCGTACACCAACTAATCAGAACAAAACTTGTCTGCACCCAGACGTACCACTTGTACCCACACCGTATCGACTACATTCGACCTCGTCGAATGATAGAAACCACATGTTCCGAATTGACACCACTTGTCAAATCTACCATTTCGTTGACGCAACAACTCGACGGTTCCTTTTTCAATCACCAATCTATCCTGACGTCTGCTCCCACTGGGAGTCATCAGACCTCACTCAACAATCCACGTTGACACATCCCGACAATCTGTCACCAATTGACAGTTGTTAGTCAAAAACGGACACTATACTCACCCGTGGTTACACTAACCACAAACTCACTCAACCTGAGTATACATATACCAACAAAACACTCGACTTGTGTGTAACTGGACCCATCAAAAGCACCATGACCCAGTGCACAGTATCCAATGTCCAGTTCACAACCATAACTAATCCAATGGTATCGGAACTAAGCCGACTACCAACACGTTCACCAACGTACTACTGGTATATCCTATATACCGTCACCAGGCATCACAAGTATGCCCGGTATCGTACCGCGAACAGCGTACAAGGTACGTACATCTATCTACCAACCAGCCTACAACCACCTAGGTCGTAGCCAAACACGTTCCAACTACTCTAGAATCCATCTGTCAAATCCTGTACCAGACAGATCTGAACTCCAACCTATTTTCCATTTCCAAATCCGAATCCGAAATCATTATTCCGTAAGCTAGCATTTGGAATAATCATTCCGCACCCAAATCCAGAAATCCACTTTCAAGTTCCAAAATCAAATCCTGAATCGTCACCCAGAAATTCGATTCCAAAACCTGAAATCTCATTCACATCTACCGAGACGCACCAAAACCGAACCTATCGGTTACTTGCTCAATACATTCAATTGACTTCATAGGGAAGCCAATCCCAATATCCACACGTCTAAGGCTGACAAAATCCGATCACGTCGGAAATCTACTCACCCGAGTAATATACCATACGGGATTTACTTCGAAAAGAAGTTCAGTCTCGTCATTTACGACACACATACCAAAGTAAGGGTGCTAAACTCTCCCCCTATCTGGATCATCAAGATCATGATCCAGATTCATCCCTGCGTCCCCCGACTGTAAACGTCACGATCCTGCTCCACCTAGGATCCACACAGTTAACTACCAGATTCCAAACCATAGGGTCTTACACCCTCAATGAATCTACATACTGTCACAACGTTCGTCAACCAACTCCCACATCTAAATAGATCAGACAACCATGAAACACATCAAAACTGCGGGTCTCCTCCAATTACCTCATATCGATACTTGTCATTCTACCTAGGAGAAATCAAGGATGATCCATACGATGACATCACATCCATCCTATGTGAGTGCAAACATAAGTCACAGCACCCACCATACTAAGTAATTCCAACATCATCTGCCACCAAGAAGAAGAATGAGAAGTCACCCCAATGACTTCAGAATACTCATCACCAATGCTGAAATGAGCACTCCTCTCGTCTCCTCAGTCACAACTCTCCTCGAATATGAAGTTCCAACCATGTTGGAAACAAACATGCTCCCAACGAGATGTCATGTGAGGACCCGACCCTCTTCGGTCAGGACCCGAATCATCTAGCACCATATTGTCCACTTTGGGCCTCGCCCTCACGGTTTTGTTTTCGGGAGCTCATGGTGCAACTTCCCAGGGGGTCACCCATCATGAAATTGCACCAGCCTCAACTCGCTTAACTTTGGGGTTCCAATCCCCCCCAAAGCCACTTGAGCCCCCAAAAGGCCTAGTGCTAGATAGGTGTGTGCCTACACCTTTAAGGCACACCACCATCCTCTCCCAGACCATTCCCCCTCGCAGGAATGTGGGATTGTTCACCGTTCCCTCCAGGACACGGGTCTTACATGTCAAGTCCAACCACTGGACTTCCCACATCCACAACTCACTTGGACAACCACATGTCTGTAACCAATTTATTACTCAGACCTCATGTCCGTTCATAACCTTTTATGCACATACACCTATTCTGATTAGGAATCACTCAACTCCTTTTGGATGTGCATACATTACTACCTTCGTCTCACATCTCAACCTTTACAAGTTCAACCCTCGGGTTTCCAAGTTATTCACAATCACAAAATCCCACATCTATACAACCAATGATTTTCCTCGTCTTTTCCAATTTCAATAATTTCCTTGTACTTTCCGGGGATACTAGAAACATACAATCACACCAATCTCATAGTTGACAACAACTCCCCAAATCCACTAATTCTCATGACGTAGGGAACGTAACCCCAAGATTCCTCAGGTCTCAATCATACCTTTTTATCCACTCATCACTTGTCATCTCATCACTGTTGGGGCTTATCCCAACACAACATAATCTCCGCTGGATCCCATCCAGTCCATTACTTAATCATTACCGAATCTCAGATACCGAACATATGTCCATCATGACGGAGTCACATCCCAACTCGTGGCTCATCACAATCACAATCACCGACACCAGCACCAGTACCAGCACCAACGCACTAACATCAACACTAACATACAAACATCCACACTAGCACACAGTGTGCAAATCAGACAACCCTGGATCTCCGCTCATACCGAGCGACGATCCAGTGCCTCTACTCGTACCCCACAACTCTGGGTACCACCATTCTGACAATCCACATCAGGATAATGAACGTCCCCTGATTCCCAACTACTACAACCACACCAAATACCTTCGATAGCCCATCATCTCCACATGACTATCGAACAATAGTCATTGCTGTCGAGATCCGTATCCACACATCACACTATTACCCGATCTAATCTGGGGTTCCATATCTTATCTCATCTGTACTCGTGGATCGAATCCCATAGTTCTGACTAGACTCACTAGAGTCATCCACATGGTCATTCACGACCTCAGCTGCTCGTCGCAGCACCAGTTCCCATCCACTAGTCATAACTAAGGTTCACCTTTCTAATCCATCATATACTAGGGTTCCACAATCACACCGTAGGGTTCCTCTAAACCCAACCGCTCTCTGCAATATAATCCACAATCTGACCGACCCCGCGGTCCTGACATCTCATGGACGTCAATCCAATCCTACCATCAACTCAACGGGGGTTCCACCACTAAGGTCATCAGCTAACTCAGGCACTAGCATTCCCCACATCAGTAATCACCACTAGGGTTCACATTCTCAGACAACCACTCAACTGACGTTCACATTTCCAAATCACTACTCAAATGGGATACCCGTCACTCAATTAGGGTTCACATTCCCAAGTCACTACTCGAATGGGATTCCCTCACGCAATTAGGGTTCACATTTCCAAGTCACCACTCAAATGGGACTCCCCGAACCCAGCTGCGCCCAACAGCACAACAATCTAATGTCACATGACCGAACTGACAGTCCCACATTACCAGTTCATCAGATGCAACCCCACTTGGGTCGAATCACACTAACGTACGACGTAAAGGGCCAATCATACTCTATCCACTATTCATGATTCGTTCCCGCTAACTATCAATTCGACACCCTAACAATCAGGTTGATAACGAACTGCAGTCCAAAGAGACATCACACCCTCGACCTGCGCGCACAAAAAGAGCAAACCTGCTCTGATACCACTTGACACGACCCATCCCAATCCTCCCGGTATTACCGTGGGATGTGCCATGCTACCGTCTGACACGAAGTGTCAGACAAGGGATAACCTAAAGCCACTACCCAAACGGGGCTTCCAGAGTGCGCAAGGATCGACGGAGGAGGCATGCGATGTCCCAGTCTCTGCTGCAGTCGCATCCGTGATCAACCTGAAGGGCATTAAAAACAACAAAGGCTGTGAGTGGACAAAAATAAATAAGTTCATAAAACACATTTCACAAAGATATTTATGCCCTTCATTAAAACGTATGCATGCATCGAAAATCCGTAATTTAAATCATTTACTAAAAGAAACCATTAGGGTCATAGCCCAAAATCCGTAAATCCAAAATCAAGTGGGAACTCAGCCCAAAACCATAAAACCAAATTCCAATTCCAAGTGGGCCACCGCCCAAAATCGTAACCATAAATACCATTCAAGGAAAACATGTTTAAACCATCATGGGCATTCCAGATGCCTAGCGTCCCAGACGCTCGACGTCCCAGACGTCATATCTCACGGTATAAGCAACGCGTGTTACCCGGGGTCTCATCGGGTCCATATCTCTGACATCCCAGATGTCTGACGTCCCAGACGTCACCGTGACTTCTCCAGTGTCCCAGACAACTGGAGAAGACCATCCATATATCCTCGTATCAAGATGGTTTATGTAAAACAGTTTATCAATCATTTCAAAACATCTCAAGGGCCTTGCCCGGAATTTCCATAAAACCATCACAAGTCCAAACATCTGATTTCTCAAATCCAAAACCATTTATTCAAATTCATTTAGGATCCCTAACCCGAAATCACATTCGTAAACCAACTGGGCACACAGCTCGATTTTGTAAATCAACTGGCCCCCTGGCCCGATTTCGTAAATCAACTGGGCCCCTAGCTCGATAATAAAACTCAAATAGGTCTCAGCCCAATTCCGTAAACAACTGGGCCCCCGACGCGATTCGAAAACCATTTATCAAACCGTTCATTAGGGCCTTAGCCCAAAATTGTAAATGAAACCGAATACACGGGCCACTGCCCAAATCCATAAAGATACCAACCATACGGGCCACTGCCCAATACCATACGGGACTCAGCCCAACACCTGTATACATCACATATCGTATATCGTAGATCACATATCATATATCATATATTAATAAAATCACACAACCAATCCTGTCATGGTTTCCAAAGCTACGCGCGTGCTACCCGGGGCTCAAACCCAAGTCTTTCAGTCCAAGGTCAATGTCCGTAGACCAATGACCCGTCTTGAGGTTATGATACAAGCCTTCCTGAGAGTAAGGCACCCAATGGGGGCGACTCCCACTCAGTCAGTGCTCCGTGACTACTCCGGGGTCCACTCAGGCCAACGACCCTCCCCAGAGGAGATAGTACAAGTAAAGGAAGGTATATGAACATATATATATACATAACATAAACACTCATGCCCGGTCCCCCTGAACCGTCATGTATTATAAAATCATTTTAAGGGTTCATGCTTGGTTCCCATAAACCGTCATGTACCATAATAACCTTTCCAGGGTTCATGCTGGTTCCCACAAACCGTCATGTACCATAATAACCTTTCCAAGGTTCATGATGATTCCCATAAACCGTCATGTACCATAATAACCTTTCCAAGGTTCATGTCGGTTCCCATAAACCGTCATGAACTTGGAAATTCATTTAGGGTCCCCGACCCGAAATCATCAATATATAGTAACTGGGTCTCGTGCCCGAACATATGACATCAGTTAGGCATCGTGCACGATATCTAAGGGTCAGTCATGACTCCGATCGTAGTGATGTGTGCAACCATCCATTCAGGACCCCCCTCAATCCTGGTATGTCACCGTGAACATATCAACCGGCGCGACCACCACAAGATCATGGTGCACTCATCACCGATTGCTATCCTGAACCGTCAACACTCCAAAGTCGAGCCTCCATTGGCTACTCGACCACAGATCGTGCATCGTGACCTCTCCGAAAAGAACACATCCCAATTCAGAGGCGAGCGTCGTATCGTCTGTCGCCGAGCACAAAGCACTCGCCGCGACCTCGATTCAGACCCATAGGTCATCAATAGCGTCATATGCCCGAGACAAAACCAAATGGGTCTCATACCCGAGTTTATCCTTTTGGAAATCCAATCCATTTCATTTAAACCAATAAAGAGAGTACAACCCCGTATAGGCACCGTTTAGGGCCGAAACCTTGAAATGCGTGCCTATACGTAACCACACATCCAAATGCACTCATGGCATCACAAACAAGTATTTAAAATATATAATAAACATTTACGCATGCACCAATTTAGAAAACAAGGTCCACTCATAGACCGTCCGAGCTTCCGCCTCGATATGCGTGCCATACGGCTCTCCTGAGCCAATCACCATCACCGGGACTCCCAAACCTGTCCAAATCGTAATATAAGGTTACTAACTACTTAAATAACGTCCCACTAAAGTCCCGTAATTTTTCGAAATTTTTAACTATTTTTAATCCCGTCCTAAACCTTCCGATGCCCCGAACATTATCGAGACGGTGCCTGATCTACACGAAACTAGTCCCAAAATGTTTGTTACATCGAATAGAAGATTTCACGTGTTGAAGACATCCCCAAATTATGGGACACGCGCCCGCACGCGCCCAATGAAGTTCCTGCGCGTGAGCCACCGCCCGCGTGCACTATTCATCATCATCAAGCTTGGTCAGACTGGGTTTGAACCGGCCGAACCGGTTCAAGGCCCTAAGTCATCCATTTTTGGTCCATTTGATTCCTTTTTAATCCCTTAATATTACTAATCTCAAACCCTATCATTTAGACATTAAAAATAGAGGAGAAACCACCAAAACCGTACCTTCATACGTCGACAATGGCGACGGCGGCTGCCTCCGCCGTTCACCGTCCTTCCCGGCTATCCTAAGCCACTTCTTTTGATCCCAACAGGTTCCTACAACCCTCAGGAGCCCATTTCCATTAATGAAATCCACTCAATCCCTTTAGAACCCAAAAACATGATTTTGAAACCATTAACTCACGGGTTGACTCTCCCCGCCGTGGCCACCGTCGTGGCTCGCCGTCCCAGTCTCTCAGTCCTTCCCTCCACTCACTCACGGTCACACACAAGCACATAGGTTCATAGTGGTGAGGTGTGTGTTGTTTCGGTTTTTGAAGGAAGAAGAAGAAAATGGAATGGTGGCTTTCGGGTTTGAAGAAGAACAAAGAAGAGATGATAATATCTGATGCGAGAGGGAAATGAGATATATGAGATGAGTGGAGAGGATTAAGAGATTTAGATTGGATGGAGGGTTAGGATTGAGTGGTAAAAAGATTAATTATAAAATAATAATTATAATAATATTATTTAATTAAGGTAGATCGACAATTTAGGGGTTTTAGCCAATGGGACTTATCACTCATCCATGGGTCCCGCTTAAAATATCTGCCCAATCAGATATTTCCAAATCATCATCGTCTCGAAGTATGTGTATAGTGAAATCGAACTGCCGTGACCCATAACTTTCCCATTCGAAGTCCGATTTCAGCGTGTCGCCTGTCCATGGATTCGTATCGTCCCGATCTACGTAACGGTCCATGGCCCTCAGCCATCGGACCTCCCGGTCAAAAAGTCAACTATTTGCCCCTTTTAACCAAAATTACCAATTTACCCTTGAACTTCCGAACATCATTACTTTTTCCTCGAACGTCGGAATCAAACGTGCCACCTGTCTATGAACTCGTGACGTCCCGAACTACGTTATGGTCATCGGTCAAAGTCCATTTGACCGCCAGAACAAAAAGTCAATATTTTTCCCATTCTAGGGGTAAAACGGTCATTTTGCATCGATCGTCCGATTTCGCCGAACTAATCACCGATTAACCTCGATAATCGTGATTAGTCACTAATCTAATCCTAGAATTCGGGACGGGTCGTTACAGTTGGTGTAAGCAAAAAAATAGAAAATGGTGGGGGATGGGTTTTCGGGTGGATGGATGAAGGAAGAAAAATAATGAAGATAAAGATGGTTGCATGATTTAAATATAATGGGCCATAGGATGGGTGACAAGTGCCACTCATCCTATGGTCCCAATTATGATATTTTGGGTCCCACTAAGGACAAATCCATTTGAAAACTGTGCAACCGTAAATGCAATCGAACTTTCTGTCACCCGTAACTTTCCGTACGATGTCCAATTTCGACGTGCCGCCTGTCTACGGACTCATATCATCTTGATCTACATAATTGTAATGCCCCAAACTTTGATTAGATTGTAAAATCATAAATTTAATGTAAATTGACCATTTTACCCCCATTAAAGGGAAAACTTTAACTTTTGACCCAAGATACTTTTTGGACCCTGGTCCATGACCGTTACGTAGATTGGGACATCACGCGTCCATAGAAAAGTGGCACATCGAAATTGGATGTTCGACAGGGAAAATATGGGTTACGAAAATAAATCAGACTCTATTCATGTTTTCCGGGATTTTACACAATTGTCACTTTTTGATTGGTCAGCAAATATGGGTGGACCAATAGATGACTGACAAGTGTCACTTATCTGATTGGCCCAAGTCCCTAGGTTTTTGGGTTCATGTGCCTCATCTTCCTCACTCCTCTCTATGAAACTCGAAAACCTCCCAAAACACACAAACACTCACCACCCCAACCCCCACCATTATACCATCATCTTCTCTATGTTTAACTGAGAGAGTGAGTGAGAAGGGACGTGGAGAGACGATAGAGAACATCGGAGTACGACGTAGAAGTCACGACAAGGTAAAAAACCCAAAAACCTGTTTTCATCGAAAAATGCTTATTTGGTTTCTAGGGTCTGTTATGTAACGACCCGTCCCAAATTCCGAGATTAAATTAGTGACTAATCGTGATTAATAATGTTAATCCGTGATTAGTTGGGCGAAATCGGACAAACGATGCAAAATGACCATTTTGCCCCTATTCGTGGGTAAAACGTTGACTTTTCGTTCACGCTGTCAAATGGACTTTGGTCAAGGACTTTGGCCAATGACTGTGACGTAGTTCGGGATGTCACGAGTCCATAGACAGGTGGCACGTTCGATTCTGACATTAGAGGGAAAATTTATGACGTCCGGAAGTTAAGGGGTACTTTGGTAATTTGGTTGAAAATGAGCAAATAGTTCACTTTTGACTTGGGAGGTCCGATGGCCGAGGGCCGAGGACCGTTATGTAGACTGGGACGATACGAATCCATAGGCAGGTGGCACGTTGAAATCGAACTTCGAACGGAAAAGTTATGGTTCACGGAAGTTCAATTTCACTATGCACGTTTAACGAGGCGATGTTGAGGTGGCAATATCTGATTGGGCAGGTATTTTAAGTGGGACCCATGGATGAGTGACAAGTGTCACTCATCGCATTGGCCAATTTCCCTAAAAATTGGATCTATACATTAAAATATTATTATTTCATTATTTTATAATTTTATTTATTTATCATCTCTAATCCTAGCCATCCATTCCTATACTCCCTAAATCATCACCGTCCATCTCATCTCTCTCTTTTCTGATAATCATCATCATCATCATCTAACAATCTCTTCTCTCTCCCCGCGACACCATTTTCCCATTTTCTTCTTCTTTGCTCTCCATACAAACACACACCTGAAACACACATATCCCCACCTCCATCATCCATCTTGTGTGTGTGTTACATTGAGTGTGACTGAGGGAGAGTGAGAGGCTGAGAGTGGTGAGGACGGCAGGCCACGACGGCGGTTCACGACGCAGGTAAGTATAACCTGTGAGTTTCTGACACGACCCATCCCAATCCCCCTGGGATTACCATGGAATGTGACGTGCTCCCGTCTGACAAGAGGCGTCCGACAAGGGATAACCGATTTCCATTGCCCAAACGGGCTTTCAGAGTGCGTAAGGATCGATGGAGGAGGTGTGCGATGCTCAAGTCTCTGCTGCAGTCGTATCCGGAATCAACCTGAAGGGCATTAAAACAAATGCTGCGAGTGGACGAAAATAAACAAATCTGTTAAAAACATTTATAAGACATTTATGCCCCTCAGTAAAATCATATGCATGCACCAAAAACCAATAATCCCATATTTATTTAGAAATAACCATTAGGGCCTTAGCCCGGAAACCAAAGCATAGTTTCAAATTCCAAAAGTCAATCCAAGAGTTATTTCATCAATCTAGTAATATTCATTTATTACTTTTCCATCTGCGGCATCCCCGATGCCTAGCGTCCTAGACGCTTGACGTTCCAGACGTCATATCTCACGGTATTAAGCAACGCGTGCTGCCCGGGGTCTCATCGGGTCCATATCTCTGACATCCCCGATGTCTGACGTCCATGACGTCTAGCAATCCTGCTCCTGGATCACTATACGGTCCGGTAGCTCCGTACAATGAGCCCTCGCAGGCAATGCACCGTGACTTCTCCAGTGTCCCCGACACTTGGAGGAGACCAGGATATATATATATATATATCCTCATATCGAGATGGTTTTATGGAACACATTTTATTATTCATTTCCAAAATATCACAAGGGCCCTGCCCCGAATTTTCATAAAACCGTCATAAGTCCAAATAGTTGATTTAAATCCAAAATCATTTATTCAATTCTATTTTAGGGTCCCCGACCCGAAATCGCATATATAAATCAACTGGGCCCCTGGCCCGATTTCGTAAGTCAACTGGGCCCCTAGCCCGATTTCACAAGTTAACTGGACCCCTGGCCCGATTTTACATTATCAAATCCGTAACCGTTTCATGAAATCATATCCATCCATATTTATGGAAATCAGTGCAAATCCAGAAAACCTCGATTCACGTGCAAACACGTAAATCGCCTCGAAATGCGTGAAAACATATAAATTCACTGATATCCAAAATAAATCATATAATCACAATTATAACAATCATGAAACAGTTATGCATGCATCGAATTTATAAAACCAATGTCCACCTACAGACCGTTTAACCGAGTGCCTCGATACGCGTGCCATAGGCCTTCCCAGGCCACATCACTATCACCGGGACTACCAATCCTGCTCAAATCACATTAGAGGATTACTAACCTCATCATTAACACCCCATTCAAGTCCCGTAATTTTCCTGGATTTTTTAGTATTTTTAAACTGGATTTAAAACCTTCAGACATCCCGAACAATATCGAGACGGTGTCTGATCGACACGAAACCAATCCCAAAATGTTCGTTACATTGTATAGGGCAAAATTCATGTTGATCATACCTCGGGATTCGCACTCACGCGCCGTCACGCGCCGCCGTGAGTGGCTGCGCGTGAAAGCCACGCGCCTGCTACAGTGGTCTCCCTCACTCGAATGACTGGTAAACGGGTCAGATTACCCGCGATCTGACCCGGTTCAATCTCACCCAATTCGACATCAATTTAATCCAATCCTTCAACTGATCCCTTGTAATCAATCTCCATTTAAGTTCTGTAAATCGAATTACACAAATTAGGGTATATATCTCCACGACTCACGATCGATCCTCGACGGGTTTTCAAATCGGGTTTCACGATATCGTCCCTGGTTTCCAAATTAATTCATTCCGTTAGCATCGTGAGAGTGTAAGGGACATTTCTACAAGATCAATTTGAGAAATACATACCTTAAACCCATTGAACCCAAGCTCGATTTTGAGCTGCCTTGGAAACTCAGTTCTTCCTCAATCCGCCACGGTTTCTCTTCATTCTTGCTGCAAAGCTGATCGTTTTGATCCCAGAAGACTCAAACTAAAGTCCATTTTGATCGTCACGGCCCAAATATTCCAATTCGAAATTCCCTCCAATTCCCCGAAATTTTGATTCCCGAATTACACCTCCCCACTCAGTCCCCCGTGCTCTCCCTCAGCCAAAACCTTCCCTAAATCACCAAATATCCATTTATGAAATCAATTATGGAAGGGAGATTGCCAATGGCCAGAATCAAATCCTTATACCTCTGTTTTTTTGCTTGTTCACGGTGAGGGAGTGAGGATAATCAGAAATAGAAGGGAGGGATGAGATGGACGGCTGTGATGCAATCTGGGGGTGGAATGGATGGCTCAGATCAAAAGCAGGGAATTAATCCTAAATTATTATATAGTGGAAACTTTAGTATATAGTTTATGATTAGTGGATCAAGATCCAATCTAGCCGTCTGATGAGTGACACTTGTCACTCATCCAAGTGTCCTCCAACCACCATTTCAGAATAAAATAATCAACACAGTTACCGAGACGTAACTTCCCCGATTACACGTTTCAGACCATAACTTCCTCGTACGAAGTCCGATTTCGGCGTGCCGCCTGTCGTTGGATTCGCATCGACGAAACCTCCGTAACGGTCCTTGGCCCTCGGCTATCGGACATCCCGGTCAAAAAGTCAACATTTCCCCTTCATTTGTCCAAATTACGAAAACGCCCTTGAACTTTCGTACATGATAACTTTCATCACGAACGTCGGAATCGAACGTGCCACCTGTCTATGAACTCGTGACGTCCCGAACTACATCACAGTCATCGATCAAAGTCCATTTGACCATCCGTGTAACGCCCCGGAAATTCAAAACATGAAAATTTGGAAAAAAAATTGAAGAAAAGGACGATTTTGCCCCCGGAATTGGGCAAAAAGTTGACTTTTAATTTGAGCGGTCAAATAGACTTTGACCGATGACCGTGACGTAGTATGGGACGTCACGAGTTCATAGACAGGTGGCACGTCCAATTTCGACATTCGAGGAGAAAGTTATGACGTGCGGAAGTTGGTAAAAGGGGCCGAAAGTTGACTTTTTGATCGGAACATGGTTTGGACTTTCCGGGAGTACCGTTGGGTAGGTCTCGGGACGCTGAATCCATAGACAGGCGGCATGCGCCAATCGGAGTCCGAACGAGAAACTTATGGGTCTAGAACTATGAGGGGTATTTTGGTAATTAGTATGGCAAGGGTAAAATGGTAATTTTACCACAGCATGGTATATGGGACGGTGGTCCTAGCTGATTCAGCTAAATTGGATAAGGATTTATTGTTGGGTGACATGTGTCACTTGATGAGGGAGATTAGTAGCACATGAGTGCTTTGGTGTACACTTAAATTAATTAATTAATTTGTTGTATAATGAGCACTTAATTAATACATGATCAAAACAACACAAACGGAGAACAACCAAACCGTCCACCTTGGGTATTTGAATTTGTGCAAATTGATTGATCACGACTCCATGGGAAAACTGAGATTAAACAGAGAGCTTTATGCGAGGGAAGTGAGTGAAATCGAAAAGAAAGGGGACTGGGAAATCAGAAAAATACCCGAAACCTTGAATTGATGATTTCGAATTGAATTTCTTGTTGGAGGCTTAATTGATGGAAATGAACGTTTGAGTAAGCTTACTGGACCTAAGACGAGTCGACTGGGATCAAATTCGAAGAGAATTGATCGTGAATTGGTGATGAACAGATGCTGCGACGCCATTGAAGTGGGAGCTTGGGTTCGATTACTTGGAGGATTCGGGATTCTTGGCACGTATCGGAAATTACGGAAACACGTGCAGCGCGGGAAACGAGCAATCGGACGGTGTGTGAGTGGACGTTTGTTGTATAAATTGATATGCATGCATAGTTAAATGTTTTACATGATTGATTGCATGATTTGGTTTGCAATGATGTTATGATTTGTTTGGATGATTATTTATGATTTAATGATTATTTTAATCGGTAATTCGGGCACGTTTTGCGAGGCAATGTGCAAATGATATTTTGGGCTAAGCCCGGAGTCAAAATGATTTCAAAATGGGTATTTTGATGAATGAATGAGTTAAGAATGATTTCTGGATTATGATAATGTTTTCTATATGATTTTACGAAATTACGTGTAAAGGATATTGGGCTTGAGTCCCGGTTGGTAATGATTTGACTTGGATTGGGTCATGGACTTGACTGACATGTTTTGGGATATGCTCCCGGGATGATTCATTGTGATTGTGATTGATTGTGAATACCCAGACGGTCGAAGCTTGGGGTGTTCCCAGACGACCGGAGCTCGGGGATATGATTGTGATTGTTCCCAGGCAGCCGGAGCTAGGGGTGTTCCCAGGCGGCTGGTACTCGGGGTGATAAGTATTCCCAGATAGCCGGAGCTCGGGGTGTTCCCAGACGGCTAATGCTCGGGGTTATGGCCTAGTACGGATGTAATTATGTGATGACTTATGCACTTGTGAATAGTACGGATTGAGTAATTGTTTATGACCTTGTGCATGGTACTTTTTGATGATGATTATGATTATGATGGCGTACTATGTGGCCAGGTAACTATGTTTTCATGTGTTTGGCCTGACAGCCAGGATTTTGATTTGTTATGTGGTCTGGCTGGAAAGCCGGTGATTGTCATTCATTCGTTTTTCCCTATGCATGCATGATTTGATAAACTGGAGGGTAAATGATGCCTTTTTAAATGTGTTTTAACGAATATATTTTTGTCCACTCACACCTTTTCTGTTTTGTTGACCCTCCAGGCCGTGGCACAACGTTCGGGGCTGATCTCGAGGCGAAGGCATAAACGGAAATCAGCGCAACTATCCCTTGCCTGATAAGTACTGAAGGATCGTTTCGGGACTTCAGTTGACTTGTCAGACGGGAGCAGGACCGGGTACGGTTTTTGAGGTCCAGTTGGGAACGGGTCCTGTCAATCCGAAATAAAAGTCAACGTTTTGCCCACGCCCAGGGGCAAAACGGTCATTTTGCACAATTCGTCTGAAATCACACAACTAATCCCAGATTAGTAAATCACAATTAAATATTATTAAATCCCGATATTCGAGACGGGTCGTTACAGTTTCGAATTTTAGAAACCAGGTTTTGGTCGTGGTTTGAGCTCCTTTGTGATTCAATTATGGCCTAGGGACAAAGACAATCTGTTTGGGATCGATTTTGAGGAGAATGGACGTGTGGGACGGTTGGAAACAGAGCAGGAGGGCGTGGTTACTGTTCATCGTTCTCTAGTGAGTGTTAAGCTTAGTTTTCTTGGTTTTTAATTCATAAAAGGGTTGCTGGGGATTAGAGGATAACCAAGGTGGAATTAGGATCGAAAATGGCTGAGTATTGGCCGAGAACCGGCCGGACCGGTTCACCGATTTTGTCGAACCCGAAAAACCGGAGGACCGGGTTTAGTACGAGGTAGGGGTTGACACTGTTCATGCGCGTGAGGGCGCGTGGTGGGTCCGATGGGGAAACTTTCAGCATGTGAAATCTTCTATTCGATGTAACGAACATTTTGGGACTGGTTTCATGTCGATTAGACACTGTCTCGATAATGTTCGGGCCATCGGAAGGTTTAGGTTCGAGATTTAAAATAGTTAAAAGTTCGGGAAAATTACGGGGCTTCAATGAGAGGTTAATAAGGTAGTTAGTAACCCTCTAGATTGATTTGGACAGGTTTGGGAGTCCCGGTGACGATGATTTGCCCGGTGAGGCTTACGACATGCAAACCAAGGCGGCAGTTGGTTTATGAATCGGGGCTCGGTGCCCAATTGACTTACGTATCAGGCACGAGGCCCATTTGGTTTAAGATATCGGGCCTAAGGTCCAGTTTGTATGTGGATTCGGGCTTAGGGCCCAGTTACGTTTTAAGATTGTGATTTTGGGTCAGGGACTCATAAATGGTTTTTTATGGTTCATGACAATTTATGGGGACTGGCATGAACCCTTGAAAGGATTTTATGGTTCATGACGGCTTATGGGGGCCAGGCATGAATCCTTGAAAGGTTTAAAGAATGATTTCAAAAGGTTTTTCGTATGCCATCCTTTATATATGATTGTCTCCTCCAGGGAGGGTCGTTGGCCTGGGTAGACCCCAGAGTAGTCACGGAGCACAAACTGAGTGGAGTCGCCCCCCAGTTGGGTTCCTTACTCTCATAAAGGCCATGGTTCGTAACCTCCAGGGAGGGTCATTGATCTACTGACATTGACCTGGGTGGATCTTGGAGAGACTTGGGTTTGAGATCCCGGGTAGCACGCGCGTAGCTCTAGATTACCGTGACAGGATTGGCGATATGAAATATATGGATGAAAATGATTTCAAATGGTTTGGGAAATTGTGTTTTATGATGATAAATGGATTTGGGCTGAGATCCCACATATGGTTATTATGTTCTAGATTTTTGTAAATGGATTTGGGATGATATCCCACATATGTTTACTATGTTATGGTTTTCTCTAAATGGTTTTGGACAGGAGCCCGTATGGATATGGTTGTTTAAACATATGTGATTGGATAAATGGTTTTACTATGCATGCATGCTTTTTAGTGAAGGGTATAAAGGTCTTTATAAAATGTGTTTACGAAACTTATTACTTTTTGTCCACTCACAGTCTTTCTATTTTCAATACCCTTCAGGTTTGATGTAACGACCCGTCCTGAATTCTGGGATTAGATTAGTGACTAATCACGATTAGTGAGGTTAATCGGTAATTAGTTGAGCGAAATCGGACGAACGATGCAAAATGATCGTTTTGCTCCTGGGCGTGGGCAAAATGTTGACTTTTCATTCTCGCGGTCAAATGGACTTTGACCGATGACCATGACGTAGTTCGTGACATCACGAGTTTATAGACAGGTGGCACGTTCAATTCCAACATTCGAGGAAAAAGTTATGACGTTCAGAAGCTTAAAGGCATTTTGGTAATTTTCGTTAAAAGAGGCAAATAGTTGACTTTTGGACTGTTAGGTAGACGGGACGATACGAATCCATAGACAGGCGGCACGCCGAAATCGGACTTCGAACGGGAGAGTTATGGGTCACGGAAGTCCAATTTCACTATACATGTATTTCGAGACAATGATAATTTGGCAATATCTGATTGGGCAAATATTTTATGTGGGACCCATGGATGAGTGACAAGTGTTACTCATCCCATTAGCCCAAACCCCTAATTTGTGGATCTACATATTTAAATATCATTATAATTATTATTTTATAATTAATCTTTCTACTACTCAATCCTAGCCCTCCATCCAATCTAAATCTCTCAAATCCTAACCATCCATTTAATCCTCCCTTCTCTCATCTGATCAACCTCACCATTTTCTTTATTCTTCTTCAAAACCCGAAACCATATTCTCCATTCCTCCATTTCTCCATACAAACAAACACCACACCACACCTCACCACCACCATCACCGTGCATCAACATGGCCATGCGAGGAGTGAGGAAGGACTGAGGAATACAAGAACGGTGGTGAGCCACGACGGCGGTCCACGGCGGAGGAGAAAACCAAGACGGTGGGTTTTAGTTTAAAAATTCAAGTTTCGGTTTTGTGGGTTTTTACTCGATTCTATTAATGAGGTTGACTTCCTGGTGGTCTAAGGAGAAGGCCTGGATTGATTTTGAGGCTTGGGATGGCTTGGAATGATGGTGGACGGTGGGGAAGTCACCACCGCCATGGACGGTCAAGGAGGTACGGTTCTCCTTGCTTTTCTTATGCTTTTGATAGTTAGAAAGACTAAGTTTAAGTAGGGGAAACTTTAGGGATTAAAATGGGATAAAATGGATCAAAAAGATGGAAGTTATGGCCTTGAACCGGTCACCGGTCCAGACCGATTCGGCTGGTCCAGGAACTCGAAAACCGGTTCAGCCAATTGTAGGAGAAGATGAATAGTGGTCGCGCGTGGCTTTCACGCGCAAGACCTTCATTGGGCACGTGGGGGCGCGTGTCCCATAATTTGGGGATGTCTTCAACACGTGAAATCTTCTATTCGATGTAACGAACATTTTGGGACTAGTTTCGTGTCGATCAGACACCGTCTCGATAATGTTCGGGCATCGGAAGGTTTCGGATCGGGATTTAAATAGTTAAAAATTTTGAAAAATTACGGGGCTTTAGTGGGAGATTAACTAAGTAGTTAGTAACCTTCTATTACGATTTGGATAGGTTTGGGAGTCCCGGTGATGACGATTTGCCCAGTGATGGTTACGACACGCAAACCAAGGCGGCAACTTATGACGGTATGTGAGTGGACCTTGATTTCTAAACTGTGATGCATGCATAAATGTTTTATATGGATTATGAATGTGATTCGATGATGTTGATTTGGATATTGGTGAATTATATGGTTTCACGCATTACGAGACGATTTACACTGAAATCGAGGTTTTGGATTCTATGATGTTACTTGCACGTAAATCGAGGTTTTTCCAGTTTTACACTGATTTTCCGTACTTATGGTTTTGGATATGATTTCATGAAACAATTTTAGATTTGATAAAGTAAACTTGGGTTCGAGACCCACTTGTTTGAAAACCCTTGGACTCGAAGTCCTTTTAGTGACGTTCTCGGGCTAGAAGCCCAATTGGTTCTTAAATTGATTTTGGATTTGGAAATATGGAATCGGGCATGAGACCCATTTGATTTACGAAATCGGGCACGAGGCCCAGTTGGTTTACGAATCGGGCCTGAGGTCCAGTTTGTATGTGGATTCAGGCCAAGGGCCCAGCTATGTGTTACAAATGGTTTTTATGGTTCATGAAGGCTTATGGGAACCGTCACGAACCCTTGAAATGGATTTATGGTTCATGACTGTTTATGGGAACCAGCATGAACCCTTGAAATGGATTTATGGTTCATGACGGTTTATGGGAACCAACATGAACCCATGAAAGGATTTTATGGTTCATGACGGCTTATGAGGGCCGGACATGAATCCTTGAAAGGTTTAAAGAATGATTTCAAAAGGTTTTTCATATGCCATCCTTTATATATGATTGTCTCCTCTAGGGAGGGTCATTGGCTTGGGTGGACCCCGGAGTAGTCACTGAGCACTGACTGACTGGAGTCGCCCCTCTGTTGGGTTCCATACTCTCAGGAAGGGCATGGTTCGTAACCTCCAGGGAGGGTCATTGATCTATATACATTGATCTGGGTGGACCCTGGAGAGACTTGGGTTTGAGACCCCGATTGGCAAGCGCGTAGCTCTATATACCGTGACACGTTCGGTGATATGAAATATAATGGATAAACATGATTTCAATTGGTTTGGGAAATTGTGTTTTATGATGATAAATGGATTTGGGGTGAGATCCCACATATGTTTACTATGTTATGGTTTTCTGTAAATGGTTTTGGGCAGGAGCCCGTGTGACTTGTATTTACGGAACTTGGGCCTGAGACCCTAAATATTGTTATTTAAACATATGTGATTGGATAAATGGTTTTACTATGCATGCATGCTTTTTAGTGAAGGGTATAAAGGTCTTTATAAAATGTTTTTATGAAACTTATTACTTTTTGTCCACTCACAGTCTTTCTGTTTTCAATACCCTTCAGGTTGGATACGGTGCGAACTGTAGCAGAGACCGAGATATCACATACCTCCTCCGGATCCTGGCGTACTCTGATAGCCCGATAGGGCAAAGGTTGGAAATTTCCCTTGTCTGACACTCCGTGTCAGACGGGATCAAAGTTGTCCCTTGTTAATCCTGGGGGGATTGAGGACAGGTCCTGTCATTGGATACGGTACGAACTGTAGCAGAGACCGAGATATCACATACTTCCTCCGGATCCTGGCATACTCTAGAAGCCTTCGGGCTAAAGGTTTTGAATTATCCCTTGTCTAACACTTCGTGTCAGACGAGAGCATGGCACATACCGTGTTAATCTTGGGGGGATTGGGATGGGTCGTGACATGTTAAGTTGTTTTAATTATTTGGAATTGTTTCTAGGGCTTGCACGATAACAAGCAGACCAAAAGGGAAGGCTGAGGTGGCTGGAGTAGACGGGAAAGGCCGTCTAAAAGTTCACCATTACTGTTCATTCTGGGAAGGTAAATCCTAGCTTGTTTTTCATGATTTTGAACTCATAGATCTTATCTAGGAACCCAGACGATCATATAAGACTAAATGGGATTGGAAATGGGTTAGGAATGAAGGATTTGGTGTAACGACCCGGACGTTCAGAAAAGGGGAAATTTGGAAAATTTGAAGAAAATGACGATTTTGCCCCTAGGTAATGGGCGAACGGTTGAATTTTTGTTCGGGAGGTCAAACGGACTTTGACCGATGACTGTGACGTAGTTCGGGACGTCACGAGTTCATAGACAGGTGGCACGTCCGATTTCGACATTCAGGGAGAAAGTTATGAGGTTCGGAAGTTAAAGGAAATTCGGTAATTTGGTTAAAAAGGGGCAATTTGTTGAATCCGTAGACGGGCGGCACGCGCCAATCGGAGTTCGAATGGCTAAGTTACGGGTCTAGAAGTGTGAAGGGCATTTTGGTAAATTTCCAAAGTGGGGGCAAAATGGTAATTTGACTGTTGATGTTTGAAACAGCCGTGAGTGGGACTTTGTTAACAGAGTAAGTGAATTGTTTAATTTGTACAATGAATTGTTTAACAAAATCAAGTGACAATTGTCATTGAGAGAGGTTAGATTGTGGATGAATGGGCTGAGTGGGAGACATAGGCGTGCTGTAGGAAGAGCACGGGCTGTTTTTCTCTAATGCCTGGTGCGGTTGGAAATGGAAACAGAGCACTCAACTTGTGTTACAGGTGAGCAGAGCACGGGTGACTTTGATTGTGGGATTGAGATATTGAAATCGTTGCTGGGAAGGATGGAGAGAAACAGAGAGACGAATTGGAGAGGAAAAACGAGAGGACTGAGTGAAGAATATACACTGGAACTCGAAACTCGTTTTTGGACAATTTTGAATTCAAATTTGAATTGTAGGCCAGCCCAAGCCAAATTGAGGCTCGAATCAGTCTTCTGGAACCTTACTTAATCGATCTAGATCAAGAAGTTCAAAGCTCGAAGCTTGTGGAGCCATGAACAGACACGACGGAAGTCCAGAAATCACGAGCTTGTGTTCGTGTAATTGGAGGTAAGTTTTTGTGGAATTGAATTCTAAATCATCCTTACCATGAGGCTACGATGCTGTACGACTAATTAATTGAAGAATTCCATGGTTATTTGACAAACTCAGACGAGGAACTCGTTTTTGAAACTTGGTTTAAGTCGAGACGGTTGGAGGTAATGACGACTGCAATGGATGTTACGGATCCCTAATTCAATTGGTTGCGAAGCTAATGGAGTGTTCAATTGTTCCAAATGACGTCGAATTGATGGGAGACTAGCCAGGTCAAGTCGCGGGCAACCGAACCCGTTTACCAGGCGAGTCGGGTGAGGACGACGACTGTGCAATTTACTGTAGCAGGCGCGTGGCTTTCACGTGCAGCCACTCACGACTGCGCGTGAGGGCACATGGGCCCAATTCTCGAGGAGAGTTCAACACGATTTTTGTCCTATACAATGTAACGAACATTTTAGCGTTGATTTCGAATTAGTCGGACACCGTTTCGATGTTGTTTCGAGGGTTCGAAGGTTTATGTTACGTTTTTAATTAATATTTAATTCCCAGAAAATTATGGGAAATTAGTATGATGTTATTGGAGTCCTTAGTGACGCTGAGGAATGTTTCCGGACAGGATTCAAGATTATGGAAAATGTCAGAATTTAAGGAAACGCGTGCAGCACGAAAATGGGCGTTATGGACGGTGTGCGAGTGGACTTTGCTTTCAAAATTTAATGCATGCATAAATGTTTCTATGATTTCTATGATTATGATTATGACTTGTGATAATTACGATTTTCGTATTTATACGTATTTTTGTATGCAATACGTAACTGCACGTATTTCGAGACTATGGTTTCTCTTATGTTGTGATGATGGTTTGATGAACGATTTTACATGAATTTTGAGTATGATGTTTTAAGGATGTTTTGATTATGATTGTGAGTATGACCTACAGTTTTGACACGTATTTCGACATTATTACGATTTTGCGCGTTTTACGAGATTTCGAGTATATTGTGTTTTGATCATGGTTTTGATGCCTTGACTTTGGAATTTGAAATGTGATTTGATTTGACTTTGGGATTTGAAATGATTTCAAAGATTTAAAACGGATTTTGGAAAAGGTGATTTTGGGATTGATGCCCAGGGCATAAAAGTAATTTTGAAGAACGAGATTCAGATTTTGGAAACGTGAAAATGGATTTTCGGATTTGGGTTTCGGAATGATGTTTGCGGATGATAGCTTACGGAATCATTATTGCGAATTCGAATTCGGGAATGGATGACGGATATGATTGGGGATTTGAATGTGAAATTCGGACATGAGTCCTGTTATGACAAAATGTGATTTCGGATTGGATTTGGAATTTGGATCACGATGGATCCTGGATTGTTGTGATTTACAAATGGTTTTGGGTTTAAAGACCCGGTGCTAACGCTGGATAATTTTTTGAGTTTAAAGACTCGGCTAATTGATGACGGGGAAGGCCCTTGATGAGTTTAAAGACTTGGTTACTGTTTTGAGTTTAAAGAGTCAGTATGATACCCCCCGAGGCCTATTGATTATATTCTGAGTTTAAAGACTCGTTGATATCCCGGGAAGGCCTGATTATGCGCATGGTTTTGAGTTTAAAGACTCGGGCGCACTTGAGATCCAGCAGATTGATTGACTTCTGAAGTATTGTTGATTTCTGATGTTTTCGGATGTGTTGGGCAATGGCCCGGTTTATATGGTTTGATGGATTTTGGATTATGTTGTGTACTTGGATTTGATTCATGGTTTTGGGCTGGGGCCCTGTGTTTATGTCTATGGGCTAAGACCCGAAGGTTAAGAAAAGAAAAATGATTTTGATTTTCATACACTGTTTTCTTATGTTGGAAATGGAATGGATTGCGAAACGATTTTCGAATGCATGCATTGGTTTTACGTGGAGGGTAGAAACGTCTTCTGTAACTGTTTTATAAACTGAATTATTTTTGTCCACTCACACCTTTTGTGTTTTTATTGACCCTTCAGGTCGTGGCGCGTTGGTCGAGGCTGATCGAGAGGCAGAGGCATGAGTGAGTACATGTGTGGCTATCCCTGGTTTGGCAAGTACTGAGGGTAATTCGGGAACTTCAGTCAACTTGCCAGACGGGAACAGGACCGGGAACGGTTATCAATGTCCCTTCGGGGGTGGTTGTAACAACCCGTCCCGAGAGTCGGGATTAGTAGTGTGATTAAAATGGGACTAGTGAGGTAATTTGGTGGTTAGGTGGTCCCGATAGGTCTATAAGTTTAGAATGACGATTTTGCCCCTGACTTGGGCAAAAAGGTTGACTTTAGTTTGGGTGGTCAAATGGGTGTTGACCAGTGACCAGGACGTAGTTTGGGATGTCACGAATCCGTAGGCAGGTGGCACGCCTGATTCCGACATTCGAGGAGGAAGTTGTGATGTTCGGAAGGTGGAGGGCATAATCGTAATTTTGGTAGAATAGGGGGAAAAGTTGACTTTTCTTACGAACAGGTTTTGGTATGTTGACCGAGGATGGTTAGGTAGATCTCGTCGTCCTGAGTTCGATGACAGGCGGCACGTATTCATCGGACTTACAGGGTGCGAGATATGGGTTTAGGAAGTTATTGGCAAAACCGTAATTTTGAGATAAACAGAAGGGTATTTTGGTCTTTTTGCACCTGGGGATTTGTGCAGAGAGAAGCAGATGAAGGGCTGAGATAGGGCCATGTGTGTGAGAGAGAGAGTGGGGGATGGTGACATGTGGCAAGTGTGTAGTGGGTTCTGGGGGATTCTAGTGTGTGTGCACAGTTCTATTATTGGGGTGCACCCGTGCTATGTGTGTTCGTGTTCTTCGACACAGAGAGAAACAGAGGGAGATTGTGAAGGACAATTGAAGGGTAATTGTGGTAGTTGATGAGTTCTGGTGAGTGAGTGAGGGACGGGGGATCGAAGGGAAGCTGGTGAGTTGGTTGAGGGATGCAGCGGGTGTGTGTGTGGGAGCTGCGGGCCACGGAAAAATCAGAGAGAAACAAGGAGGAAATCAGAGAGTGTGGAGAAATCGTGGCGGTGGCAGCCGTGTACGGGGCAACTAAGACCGCGGTGGTGTCGTGAGGGGTGCGAGGAGTCAACCAATACCGGCAAAGCTCACGACGGCGACAGGTTGCAGGTAATTTCTATTTCCCCGTGTCTATGCTCTGTTTTGGCCGTGAACGTCAAATCGGAAGTTGTGGCTTGAGAGGTTGAATCGAAGAGTCTAGGAGAGTCTAAGGAGTTCAGTTGAGTCCAGGGCGTCGTTTGGTTGAGCTGCCGTGACGGGAGGTGCACGGTGGAGGTTGGCACGACGACGGGTCTGGATGTACTCTGTTTTAATCGTGACTTTCAAACCGAAAGTCGTGAAGATTGGAGTAGAGTCGACGGTCCAGGTGAGTTGAGTTAGGTTTAGAAGGGTCCTAGGAACCGTCTGGTGTTGCCACCGTGAAGGGAGATGACCTGGGTGGCCGGAGAAGGAAACAGGGTAGTGTACGGGTTTTTGTTCGAGTTCGAGTCGATGAGGTTTGGTTTTAAGATTAAAAAGTGGATTTCCGGATTTGAGTTCGGAATGACGGTTCTGAACGCCGAAAGGGCTTCGAACCGGGGATTTCGGATTCGGGTTTGGATGTGAATACGGAAATGGTTTTCAACTGGTTTTGATTGGATTTGCTGGATCTGGTTATTGGGTTTAAAGACCCGGATATTGATTGACGGGGGACGGGCCCGGATTAAGTTTAAAGACTCGGGAGTTTAAAGACTCGGATATATTGCTATTTTCCCCCGTAGGCCTTTGAGTTTAAAGACTCGGGAGTTTAAAGACTCACATAGGTCCAGCAGGTTTGATCGGAAAATGATGATTTCATGTTCGTGGTTTATGACACGGTTTTATGATTCACAGGATGTAGGCTTTCTAACTGTTTTATAGTGTTTCTATTTCTTATGATGTGGTTTATGGTAATTTGGTTTGATAACTGGGTTATGCATGTGGTTTTCAAAACGGAGGGTGAAACTTGGTTTTCTGATAAATGGTTTTAGAACTTTTCTTTTATTATGGTCCACTCACACCTTGTGTTTTTAACTTGCCCTCTAGGTTGTGGAGCGAGCGCGGGGTCTTGACGTCGAGGCATTGTCCGAGGCATAGAAGTCACGTGAGAGGTCCCGGAGTGGTTTAAAGTCTTTCCGTGTGCGTGTAAATTATTGGTTTTTATGTTCCTTGTGTTACTATGCTCTGTACATTATAACTTCGGGTTATTTTATATAGTTCCTCATGCGTCTGACTGAGTTGTAGATGATTTCCTGGGTGTTGTGTCGGGGAGTCAGACGGGAGCAAGATTTACCCCGGGTTTCGGGTTGAAACCTGTAACGACCCGTCCCGAATATCGGGATCTAATAATATTTAATTGTGATTTACTAATCTGGGATTAGTTGGACGATTTCGGACAAATTGTGCAAAATGACCGTTTTGCCCCTAGGCGTGGGCAAAACGTTGACTTTTAATTCGGATAGTCAAATGGACTTTGACCGATGACCGTGACGTAGTTCGGGACGTCACGAGTTCATAGACAGGTGGCACGTTCGATTCCGACGTTCGTGGTGAAAGTTATGATGTACGGAAGTTCATGGGCGTTTTCGTAATTTGAACGTAATAAGGGGGAAATGTTGACTTTTTGATCGGGTGGTCCGATGGCCGAGGACCGAGGACCGTTAGGAAGGTCTCGATGCCCTGAGTTCGTAGACAGGCGGCACGCATCAATCGGAGTCCGTATGATCGAGTTACGGGTCAGGATGCGTGAGGGGCATTTTGGTAATTTTCTGCACAAGGGCAGAATGGTAATTTGGACTGTGATTTTGAACAGCCGTGAGTTGGAGCCATGATTGAGCTTGGTGGATGGCTAGTGCGATCGATCCCTGAATTGTTTAGTATAATTGTAACATGGGGGAACATTATGATTGTGTTATTTGATTAATTAACTGAATTATTCCTCCATTAATCTCTTCAGATTTCTTCAACCGTGAACAACCAAACTTCAATTTTCTTCTACCCTTAATCTCCTTTCTATCCACTGAATTTGTGAACGAAATTGGCGAGAATTGAGACTGGAATGAATTGGGAAAACATGGGGGACTAATTGAGAGCTGGGGGCTGGGATTTCGAAAATTCTGAAATTCGGGGGGAAAATTGAATTGGAAGATTTGGGCCTTGACGATCAAATTGGAGATTAGTTTGAGTCTTCTGGGATTGCCACGATCATTTTCGTCGAAGGAACGAAGCGGATTGAGGCCCATTTGAGGAAGAACAGAACTACTGTAGCTTCAGAAATTTCGAGCTTGAGTCGTGGGATTTGAAGCTTGGAGTGATGCAATTGGACTGGGGATTGAGTTCATTATGACCTCACGATGCTAATGGATGCATCAATTGAAAGAATTGATTGACATGGGAGGATTTCAGATGATGAACAGCGATCAGATTGTTCTTCGTGTGATCATCCTTGATCTTAAGGTTTGAGGTATGATTGTGTGTAATTTAGTCCACAGATCCCTAATTGAATCTAATTCGATGCTAACGGACTTTTGAATTGATGGAATCGGTGTCGAATTGCTAGGATTTGGACCGGGTCTTATTGCGGGTTTTTCAACCCCTTTACCAGTCATTCGGGTGAAGGAGATCACTGTGCAGTCACTGTAGCAGGCGCGTGGCTTTCACGCACAGCCACTAACGGCGGCGCATGACGGCGCGTGAGCACGATTCTCGAGGTGAGGTTAACATGACTTTTATCCTATACAATGTAACGAACATTTTAGCGTTGGTTTCGTGTCGATCGGATCCCGTTTCAATATTGTTCGGGATGTCCGAAGGTTTTAAATCGAGTTTAAAAATACTTAAAAATTCGGGAAAATTACGGGACTTGAATAGGATGTTAATGATGAGGTTAGTGATCCTCTAATGTGATTTGAACAGGATTGGGAGTCCCGGTGATTGTGGTGTGGCCCGGGAAGGCCTATGGCACGCGTATCGAGGCGTTCGGTTAAACGGTCTATGAGTGGACAGTGGTTTTATAAATTCGATGCATGCATAACTGTTTCATGATTGTTATAATTGTGATTATATGATTTATTTTGGATATCAGTGAATTTATATGTTTTCACGCATTTCGAGGCGATTTACGTGTTTGCACGTGAATCGAGGTTTTCTGGATTTGCACTGATTTCCATAAATATGGATGGATATGATTTCATGAAATGGTTACGGATTTGTTAAAATGAATCGGGCCAGGGGCCCAGTTAATTTGTTAATCGGGCCAGGGGCCCAATTGAGTTATTAAATCGGGCCAGGGGCCCAGTTAACTTATGAATCGGGCCAGGAGCCCAGTTGACTTGTATATGTGATTTCGGGTCGGGGACCCTAAAATGGAATTGAATAAACTATTTCGGATTTGATTCAACTATTTGGACTTATGACGGTTTTATGGAAATTCGGGGCAGGGCCCTTGTTATATTTTGGAAATGAATAATTGAATGTGTTCCATAAAACCATCTCGATATGAGGATATTTATATCCTGGTCTCCTCAAAGTGTCGGGGACACTGGAGAAGTCACGGTGCATTGCCTGCGAGGGCTCATTATACGGAGCTACCGGACCGTATAGTGATCCAGGAGCAGGATTGCTAGACGTCATGGACGTCAGACATCGGGGATGTCAGAGATATGGACCCGGTGAGACCCCGGGCAGCACGCGTTGCTTAATACCGTGAGATATGACGTCTGGAACGTCAAGCGTCGAGGACGCTAGGCATCGGGGATGCCGGAGATGGAAAAATAATAAATGAATATTACTGGATTGATGAAATAACTCTTGGATTGACTTTTGGAATTTGAAACTATGCTTTGGTTTCCGGGCTAAGGCCCTAATGGTTATTTCTAAATAAATATGGGATCATTGGTTTTTGGTGCATGCATATGATTTTACTGAGGGGCATAAATGTCTTATAAATGTTTTTAACAGAATTGATTATTTTCGTCCACTCACAGCTTTTGTTTTTAATGCCCTTCAGGTTGATTCCGGATACGACTGCAACAGAGACTTGAGCATCGCACACCTCCTCCATCGATCCTTACGCACTCTGGAAGCCCGTCGGGCAATGGAAATCGGTTATCCCTTGTCTGACGCCTCTTGTCAGACGGGAGCATGATACATTCCATGGTAATCCCGGGGGGATTGGGATGGGTCGTGTCAAGTGGTATTAGAGCAGGTTTTGCTCTTTTGTGCGCGAAGGACGAGGGTGTGATGTCTCTTTGGGCTGCAGTTCCGTTGTCAACCTGATAGATAGTTTTGGTGGATTGGGTGTGTTTGGCCCGATACGCCGTGCATTGTTGCGTTTCAACCCAAGTGGGGTTGTATACGATTAACTGGTAATGTGGGACCGTCGGTTCGGTCACGTGATGATGGATTGTTGTGCCACTGGGCACAGCCGGGTTCGGGGAACTGTAAGGACCCGTCCCGAATATCGGGATTGAATATTAATTAATTATGAATAGAATGACTAATCGGGGATTACTTGGGTGAAATCGGACGAAACGTGCAAAATGACCGTTTTGCCCCTGGCGTGGGCAAAATGTTGACTTTTAGTTCGGGCGGTCAAATGGACTTTGACCGATGACTGTGACGTAGTTCGGGACGTCACGAGTTCATAGACAGGTGGCACGTTCAATTCCGACATTCGTAGAGAAAGTTATTATGTTCGGAAGTTGAGGGGTATTTTGGTAATTTGGCATAGTAGGGGCCAAATGTTGACTTTTTGGCCGGGAAGTCCAATGGACGAGGGCCAAGGACCGTTACGTAGGTCTCGTCGATACAAATCCAACGACAGGCGGCATGTCGAAATCGGAGATTCGACGACGAAGTTATGGTCACGGAATCGGGCTCGATTAACCGAACGAACCGGGAATAAAATAATATTTTAATAGTGAACAGTACCCGGTGACTGAACACACTTGGATGAGTGACACTTTTCACTCATCCCTTAAATTGAGGCCTAAAACCAGGATCCTTGTTTTGGGGAGAATATAATTATTGTGTTTTTGTGATGATTAATTAATTAAAAATCCATTAAACCTCCATTTTCTCTTCTGTGATTTCTTAACCTGTGCACCACCAAAATTCAAAATCCTTCCACCCTTAATCTCCTCCCAATCCACTAAACTTATGAACGGAAATTGGAGAGAATTCAGAGACTAATTGAGTGAGGAAAACACGGGGGATTGAGGGTAACTATCGAACTGGAATTTCGGATTTTGAGTTTTGGGAGGGAAAATCGAATTGGTTGAATTGAGCTGTGATGATCGAATTGGAGATTGGAAATAGCTTCCTGAGGTTGAGACGAGTTGTTTCAAATCAAAAACGAGAGGAATTCATGCCCAATTGGCTCTGAACGGGTTTGGTAACAGTGAGAGATATCGAGCTTGAGTCGTGATCAATGCGTGATCAAACGACGAAATTGAGGTGGGGAAACAATTCCTCATGGTCCATTGATGCTTCTGGGTTCATCAATTGGGAGGAATCAGTGGCCAAGGTGGAAACTCCATGGTTGCACAGTGTTCGGATGTTCGAGTTTGAGTCGTGAAGATTGAGCAATGAATTGATCCAATTGAGTTGGGGGAAAGGTTTACCTGAGATCAATGAAGCTTCTTGATGAATCAATTTGGGGAAATCGTGTGGAATTGAGGGAGTTCGAATGATGAACAGTGGCCGGAGGTCCTTCGATTGTTCATCCTTGATCGTGAGGATTTAGGTAATTTTTCAAGTAATTGATGATACAGAACCCTAATTGAACTTATAACGAAACTAATTGAATGTTCAATTGAAGGAATTAATGTCGAATTGACAGGATTGGAACCGGGTCTGATCGCGGGCTAAAGGACCCGTTTATCAGACAAACGGGTTAGGCTGGTGACACTGTAGCTGGCGCGTGGGTTTCACGCGCAGCCACTCACGGCGGCGCGTGAGGGCGCGTCCAGCCTAGTCTCAAGGTGAGGTCAACATGACTTTTGATCCTCTCAGTGTAACGAACATTTTGACGTTGATTTCGGTGAAATCGGATATTGTTTCGATAATGTTCCGCGTATCCGAAGTTTTGTTTTACGTTTAAAATACGTATTTAAATTCCGGAAAAATTGGGGAAAATTATATGAAGTATTTTGAGATGTTAGTAACCCTCTATAATGATTTTGGACAGGAGTTGTGATTTCCAAAATTTACGGAAAAACGTGCAGCTCGGAAACGAACCGTTTTGAACGGTGTGTGTGAGTGGACTTTTGGTTTTCTAACTGTGATGCATGCATATATGGTTTAAAATGCTTATTTATATGATTTTCTATGATTTGACATGATTGATGCTTTGATTCGGCGATTTCTCGATTTTCTCGGTTTTGTGATTATTATATTATTATATTCTGGCACGATTTTCGAGAAATCATGAAATTGGTTGAAAATGATATTGTGGGCGTGAGAACCCAAGTAAATAATGATTTTGACTCGGATTTGGAGTTACATGTGAATTTGATGATGTTTGGTATCCTCGTGATTTTGTGATTAATTTAATCAGTCTTTCGGGCACGTTTTACGAGGAACGTGCAAATGATGTTTTGGGCTAAGCCCGGATTGAAAAATGATGTTTTGACTCGGGTTATGAGTCAGGAAGTTGAAAATGATATTTGGACTCGGATTATGAGTCAGTGATTGATTTCATGGATTTACGTGATCGTGGCAACTCGGGTTTACAGTTACACGGATTTACGTGATATTGATATTTTGGGCTTGAGACCCAATGGAATTGTGATTTTGATTGGAATTGTATTTCCATGTGATTACATGATGATATTGATGATTTTCGGATTTATAAAGTAAATCGGGACTTGGGGCTGAGACCCTGTATTGATGTATGATTTGGTTTTTAATGCAACTGTTTTTCACTGGTTTTTGTGATGGTGATATGTTGCGGATATTTAGGGCTTTCGGGAGAAAATATGTTTTTCCCCGGAGTGCACCCTGGAGATAACGCTCACCTTCGGGATGGAAGTGTTTACCCCGAAGAGGTCACGTAGCACGATCTTTGTCTTGCAGCCCAGGGGAGGCTTGACTCAGATCAGATGTGCTGGATTATATGGATCGGTCAGTGATATGTTCACGAGATCCGGATCGTCGGCTGGTGAGGTTTTTCCCAGCGACGGATTGCTGACTGATGATGTGTTCACAGCAGCGGATGCTCGGATTTTGAGCGGTCCTTGAGCCTATTGATATGCACGCGTTGCAGGGATAAACGTGACTCTAAGCAACAGGATATGGAAATAAGTCCCGTGGATTATGGAAAATGATTTTGAGGAAACCGTGGTTTAGCGGTTAAAATGATTTAAAGAAATTGTGAACTTTTTGAGATGTTAAACTGATTTGGTGAACATGAGTTTTTGTGGACCATGGGAAAATATGTTTTGATTTTATCGGTCCATTGTTCATACTTGAATGATTTCATACTATTACTCATGTTTTACGTTATGCATGCAAGTTTGTGAAAACTGGAGGGTAAGAATATATTTTGATAAATGTTTTTATAAGAGGTCATTTTTGTCCACTCACACCTTTTCTGTTTTGTTAACCCTTCAGGTCGTGGCGCGTTGATCGAGGCTATTCTAGAGGTGGAGGTATGTGCGGGCATAGGCGCAAAAAAATTCCCTTGTCTGGCAGGTATTGAAGGGTAGTTTCGGACTTTCAGTTGACTTGTCAGACGGGAGCAGGACCGTGTACGGTTTTTAACGTCCAGTTGGGACGGGTCCTGTCAGGAACCCCATTGGAATAATATTATGGAAATGCGAAACTCAGTTGAGTATTGGTCTGAGTTGTGGACCCTGGTAGTGTTGGCTAGTGTACGGGGTGTTGGTGCATCGGAGTTAGCCGATGACCTTCGTGGTGGAACCCACGATGGAACCCACGTTGAGTTGACAATTGGATTGGATTGGACGTCTATACGATGTCAGGACCGCGGGGTCGGTCAGGTTGTGGATTTTACTACAGAGGGTAGTTGGGTTCGGTGGAACCCTAGGGTGTGATTTTGGAACCCTAAATTATAATTGATGGACCGAAAGGTGAACCTTAAGTGAGAACTTGTGCTGCGACGAGCGGCTGAGGTCATGGATGACCATGTGGATGACTCTAGTGAGTCTTGTGGGTTTCGATCTACGGATACGGTTATGAGAAAATATGGAATTCCGTGTTGGATCGAATATTAGTGCGATGTGTGGATATGGATCTTGACAACGATGACTGTTGGTCGACAGTTGTGTCGAGATGACTGGCTATCGAGGGTATTTAGTGTGGCTTTCACACTTGAGGATCAGGGGATGTTCAGGGAACGTCCATTATCCTGATGTGCCAGTGGTCAAATTGGAGGTACCCATAGTTGTGAGGTACGAGTGGTGTTACGGGATCGTTGTTCGGAATGAACGGGGATCCAGGGTAACAAATTTGCACACTATGTGCTAGCATGGATGTTCGTGTGCTATGTATGGATGTTGGTATGGTGATACCTATATGCTAATACTAGTATGGATGCCTGTGTGCTGATACTGGTATTGATGATGGTGCGTTGGTGCTGGTACTAGCGCTGGTGCTGGTGACAGTAATTGTGATGACGATGAGCCACCAGTTGGGGTGTGACTCTGTCATGATGAACAGATGATTGGTATCTGCGACTCAGTGGTGGTTGAGTCTTGGACTGGATGGGATCCAGTGGAGGTTGTGTCGTGTTGGGATGAGTTCCGACAGATATACGATGACTTGTGATGAACGGATAAAATGGTATGATTGAAATTTGGGGAATCTAGGGACGATGTTCCCTACGTCATGAGAATCAGTGGATTTGGGGAGTTGTTGTCAACTCCGAGATTGGTAAGATTGTTTACCTCTAATATCCTCAGAGGGTGCAAGGGAATTATTGGAATTTGGAAAGTCGGGGAAACCATTCGTGGTATTGATGTGTGATGTTGTGATTGTGAATCACTTGGAACCTGAGGATTGAACCTGTAAAGGTTGAGATAAGAGACGAAGGCAGTATGGTATGCACATCCAGGCAGAGTTGAGGAAATTTCCGTTCGGAATCGGGATGTGTGTATACATGAGTATTGGCGGATGTGAGGTCCGAGTAATGAATTGATTTTGGACAAGTGGTGGTCCAAGTGAGGTAAGGACGTGGGCAGTCCAGTGGTTGGACTTGACATCTCATTGGGAGCATGTCTGCTTCCAACATGGTTGGAACTCCCGTTTTGGGGAGAGTTGTGATTGGGAGACGAGAGGAGTGCTCGTTTCCACACCGGTGATTGGTATTCCGAAGTCTTTGGGGTTGACTTCTTATTTCCTGCCGTGGCAGATGATGATTGTTGCTACCAGTACGTTGAGTGTGTATTGGTTGGTGGACCCATGTTTGGCTTGGGGTCATTGGACACAAGCAGTTGTGTATGATTTTGGATTTGGTGGTGAAATGCGGGGTCATCTTTCCACCAAGGGAAATTTGACGAATGATACAATTGAGGGTGTAAGACCCTACGATCAGCTTTCTGATGGTTTTCTTGCTATGTGAGCATGTGAGGATCCTAGGTGGATCTGATTGGTGATGTTGTCGGCTTGGTCGATGTGACGATCTAGGATCGTGGTATTACTTGTCGGATGACGTAGTGTTAGATCTGGGTCGTGAGCTTGATGATCCGGATAGGTGGAGAGTTTATCTCTCTTACCTTGATATGTGAGTCGTAAGTGACGGGACTGAACTTCTTTTCGGAGTAAGTCCATATGGTTTGTGACATGGTTGAGTAGGTTTCCGATGTGGTCGGATTTTGTCAACCTTTGACGTGGGAATATTGGGATTGGCTTCCCTATGAAGTCAATCGAGTGTTTTGGACAGGCAACCGATAGATTCGGTTATGTTACGTCTTGATGGACGTAAACGAGATTTTGGGTTTTGGAATCGAATTTCTGGGTGACGATTCAGGATTCGATTGCGAAGCTCGAAAATGGATTACTGGATTTGGGTGCGGAATGATTATTCCAATGCTAGCTTACGGAATAATGATTTCGGATTCGGATTTGGACATGGATTAAAAACATGATGTCTGGGTTCGGATTCGGGATTTCTTACGAAATTGCGAATTCGGATTCGAAATTGGAACTAGATGACGGGTGGAGTTCGTTTTGTCTCATGTTGGTTTGGGCAAATGTACTTCATTACTAGAACGTGTTTGGCTATGACCTGAGTGGCTATAGTCAGATTGATGGATTGAGGTACGTACAGGGTACGTTGTACGAGGATTGATACTGGTTAGGCTGAGTGGTGCCTAATGGCGGTACATGGGATGTACCAGTGGTGTGTAACTAATGTGTTGGTAATCGGATTGGTTCTGATATCATTTGTTTGGCTGTATTGTGGACTGGACATTGGATACTGTGCGCTGGGCAGATTGATCTTGTCGGGTTCAGTGATTTTATGAGCAGGTGCTCTTAGCCATGGTTGGCTTGTGGAACCCTAGTATTGAGATGTGTGTTCACTGCTGGGCTGGTATTCAATGTGTTCCAGTTACACCACTTGATGGAGTAAGTTGACGGTATACGTACACTCAGGATGAGTGAATTGGTGGTCTGAGTAACCACGAGTAGCCTTGTGTGATGTTTTCACACCGTGATGTTTCCAGCGTCTTGGTTCGCTGAGGGAGCCGGCAATTATGGACATTGAGATTATGTTGTGTCGCAGGATTGGGCTTGCCCTGCGAATTGAGATCATGTGGTTGATCTTACGCTACATCGAGGGTGATGTAGTACGTGGTGTTATCACTGACTGGCTGATGGTTGGGGCTTTACTAGGGTGGTAAAGCTTTGTGGTGACAGTTTGAACTGGTGGTGTCAGCATGGACTGACAAATGAGATTTGGTGACTCCCAATGGGAGCAAATGTAAGGATATATTGGCAATAGAAGGGAACCGTCTAGCTGAAGGAGTCAGCTAAATGGTTAAGCGATTTTATCACGAATCAGGTGATTATGTCCACTCGAGGTGGTCGAATGTTGTTGATTGTGACGTATGACTGTGATGGGATGTCTGGGTACAGACGAGGCTGGTGTTGTCCCAGTATGTGGGTGTACAAGTGTACACATGGTTTGAGGTCGAAATGTTTTCCACAAGGTGGTTGTGGAATAAGGTTGTTGGTAATTTCGAGGACGAAATTCTTTAAGGAGGGAAGGTTGTAACGACCCGTCCCGAATATCGGGATTTAATAATATTTAATTGTGATTTACTAATCTGGGATTAGTTGGGCGATTTCGGACGAATTGTGCAAAATGACCGTTTTGCCCCTAGGCGTGGGCAAAACGTTGACTTTTAATTCAGATAGTCAAATGGACTTTGACCGACGACCGTGACGTAGTTCGGGACGTCACGAGTTCATAGACAGGTGGCACGTTCGATTCCGACGTTCGTGGTGAAAGTTATGATGTTCGGAAGTTCATGGGCGTTTTAGTAATTTGAACGTAATAAGGGGGAAATGTTGACTTTTTGATCGGGTGGTTCGATGGCTGAGGACCGAGGACCGTTAGGAAGGTCTCGATGCCCTGAGTTCGTAGACAGGCGGCACGCATCAATCGGAGTCCGTATGATCGAGTTACGGGTCAGGATGCGTGAGGGGCATTTTGGTAATTTTCTGCACAACGGCAGAATGGTAATTTGGACTGTGATTTTGAACAGCCGTGAGTTGGAGCCATGATTGAGCTTGGTGGATGGCTAGTGCGATCGATCCCTGAATTGTTTAGTATAATTGTAACATGGGGGAACATTATGATTGTGTTATTTGATTAATTAACTGAATTATTCCTCCATTAATCTCTTCAGATTTCTTCAACCGTGAACAACCAAACTTCAATTTTCTTCTACCCTTAATCTCCTCTCTATCCACTGAATTTGTGAACGAAATTGGCGAGAATTGAGACTGGAATAAATTGGGAAAACACGGGGGACTAATTGAGAGCTGGGGGCTGGGATTTCGAAAATTCTGAAATTCGGGGGGAAAATCGAATTGGAAGATTTGGGCCTTGACGATCAAATTGGAGAATAGTTTGAGTCTTCTGGGATTGCCACGATCATTTTCGTCGAAAGAACGAAGCGGATTGAGGCCCGTTTGAGGAAGAACAGAACTACTGTAGCTTCAGAAATTTCGAGCTTGAGTCGTGGGATTTGAAGCTTGGAGTGATGCAATTGGACTGGGGATTGAGTTCATTATGACCTCACGATGCTAATGGATGCATCAATTGAAAGAATTGATTGACATGGGAGGATTTCGGATGATGAACAGCAATCGGATTGTTCTTCGTGTGTTCATCCTTGATCTTAAGGTTTGAGGTATGATTGTGTGTAATTTAGTCCACAGATCCCTAATTGAATCTAATTCGATGCTAATGGACTTTTGAATTGATGGAATCGGTGTCGAATTGCTAGGATTTGGACCGGGTCTTATCGCGGGTTTTTCAACCCCTTTACCAATCATTCGGGTGAAGGAGATCACTGTGCAGTCACTGTAGCAGGCGCGTGGCTTTCACGCGCAGCCACTAACGGCGGCGCGTGACGGCGCGTGGGCACGAATCTCGAGGTGAGGTCAACATGACTTTTATCCTATACAATGTAACGAACATTTTAGCGTTGGTTTCGTGTCGATCGAATCCCGTTTCAATATTGTTCGGGATGTCTGAAGGTTTTAAATCGAGTTTAAAAATACTTAAAAATTCGGGAAAATTACGAGACTTGAATAGGATGTTAATGATGAGGTTAGTGATCCTCTAATGTGATTTGAACAGGATTGGGAATCCCGGTGATTGTGGTGTGGCCCGGGAAGGCCCATGGCACGCGTATCGAGGCGTTCGGTTAAACGGTCTGTGAGTGGACATTGGTTTTATAAATTCGATGCATGCATAACTGTTTCATGATTGTTATAATTGTGATTATATGATTTATTTTAGATATCAGTGAATTTATATGTTTTCACGCATTTCGAGGCGATTTACGTGTTTGCACGTGAATCGAGGTTTTCTGGATTTGCACTGATTTCCATAAATATGGATGGATATGATTTCATGAAATGGTTACGGATTTGTTAAAATGAATCGGGCCAGGGGCCCAGTTAATTTGTTAATCGGGCCAGGGGCCCAATTGAATTATGAAATCGGGCCAGGGGCCCAGTTAACTTATGAATCGGGCCAGGAGCCCAGTTGACTTGTATATGTGATTTCGGGTCGGGGACCCTAAAATGGAATTGAATAAACTATTTCGGATTTGATTCAACTATTTGGACTTATGACGGTTTTATGGAAATTCGGGGCAGGGCCTTGTGATATTTTGGAAATGAATAATTGAATGTGTTCCATAAAACCATCTCGATATGAGGATATTTATATCCTGGTCTCCTCCAAGTGTCGGGGACACTGGAGAAGTCACGGTGCATTGCCTGCGAGGGCTCATTATACAGAGCTATCAGACCGTATAGTGATCCAGGAGCAGGATTGCTAGACGTCATGGACGTCAGACATCGGGGATGTCAGAGATATGGACCCGGTGAGACCCCGGGCAGCACGCGTTGCTTAATACCGTGAGATATGACGTCTGGAACGTCAAGCGTCTAGGACGCTAGGCATCGGGGATGCCGGAGATGGAAAAATAATAAATGAATATTACTGGATTGATGAAATAACTCTTGGATTGACTTTTGGAATTTGAAACTATGCTTTGGTTTCCGGGCTAAGGCCCTAATGGTTATTTCTAAATAAATATGGGATCATTGGTTTTTGGTGCATGCATATGATTTTACTGAGGGGCATAAATGTCTTATAAATGTTTTTAACAGAATTGATTATTTTCGTCCACTCACAGCTTTTGTTTTTAATGCCCTTCAGGTTGATTCCGGATACGACTGCAACAGAGACTTGAGCATCGCACACCTCCTCCATCGATCCTTACGCACTCTAGAAGCCCGTTCGGGCAATGGCAATCGGTTATCCCTTGTCTGACGCCTCTTGTCAGACGGGAGCATGATACATTCCATGGTAATCCCGGGGGGATTGGGATGGGTCGTGTCAAGTGGTATCAGAGCAGGTTTTGCTCTTTTGTGCGCGAAGGACGAGGATGTGATGTCTCTTTGGGCTGCAGTTCCGTTGTCAACCTGATAGATAGTTTTGGTGGATTGGGTGTGTTTGGCCCGATACGCCGTGCATTGTTGCGTTTCAACCCAAGTGGGGTTATATACGATTAACTGGTAATGTGGGACCGTCGGTTCGGTCACGTGATGATGGATTGTTGTGCCACTGGGCACAGCCGGGTTCGGGGAACCCCATTGGAATAATATTATGGAAATGCGAAACTCAGTTGAGTATTGGTCTGAGTTGTGGACCCTGGTAGTGTTGGCTAGTGTACGGGGTGTTGGTGCATCGGAGTTAGCCGATGACCTTCGTGGTGGAACCCACGATGGAACCCACGTTGAGTTGACAATTGGATTGGATTGGACGTCTATACGATGTCAGGACCGCGGGGTCAGTCAGGTTGTGGATTTTACTACAGAGGGTAGTTGGGTTCGGTGGAACCCTAGGGTGTGATTTTGGAACCCTAAATTATTATTGATGGACCGAAAGGTGAACCTTAAGTGAGAACTTGTGCTGCGACGAGCAGCTGAGGTCATGGATGACCATGTGGATGACTCTAGTGAGTCTTGTGGGTTTAGATCTACGGATACGGTTATGAGAAAATATGGAATTCCGTGTTGGATCGAATATTAGTGCGATGTGTGGATATGGATCTTGACAACGATGACTGTTGGTCGACAGTTGTGTCGAGATGACTGGCTATCGAGGGTATTTAGTGTGGCTTTCACACTTGAGGATCAGGGGATGTTCAGGGAACGTCCATTATCCTGATGTGCCAGTGGTCAAATTGGAGGTACCCATAGTTGTGAGGTACGAGTGGTGTTACGGGATCGTCGTTCGGAATGAACGGGGATCCAGGGTAACAAATTTGCACACTATGTGCTAGCATGGATGTTCGTGTGCTATGTATGGATGTTGGTATGGTGATACCTATATGCCAATACTAGTATGGATGCCTGTGTGCTGATACTGGTATTGATGATGGTGCGTTGGTGCTGGTACTAGCGCTGGTGCTGGTGACAGTAATTGTGATGACGATGAGCCACCAGTTGGGGTGTGACTCTGTCATGATGAACAGATGATTGGTATCTGCGACTCAGTGGTGGTTGAGTCTTGGACTGGATGGGATCCAGTGGAGGTTGTGTCGTGTTGGGATGAGTTCCGACAGATATACGATGACTTGTAATGAACGGATAAAATGGTATGATTGAAACTTGGGGAATCTAGGGACGATGTTCCCTACGTCATGAGAATCAGTGGATTTGGGGAGTTGTTGTCAACTCCGAGATTGGTAAGATTGTTTACCTCTAATATCCTCAGAGGGTGCAAGGGAATTATTGGAATTTGGAAAGTCGGAGAAACCATTCGTGGTATTGATGTGTGATGTTGTGATTGTGAATCACTTGGAACCTGAGGATTGAACCTGTAAAGGTTGAGATAAGAGACGAAGGCAGTATGGTATGCACATCCAGGCAGAGTTGAGGAAATTTTCGTTCGGAATCGGGATGTGTGCATACATGAGTATTGGCGGACGTGAGGTCCGAGTAATGAATTGATTTTGGACAAGTGGTGGTCCAAGTGAGGTAAGGACGTGGGCAGTCCAGTGGTTGGACTTGACATCTCATTGGGAGCATGTCTGCTTCCAACATGGTTGGAACTCCCGTTTCGGGGAGAGTTGTGATTGGGAGACGAGAGGAGTGCTCGTTTCCACACCGGTGATTGGTATTCCGAAGTCTTTGGGGTTGACTTCTTATTTCTGAAGTCTTTGGAGCTTCGAGCTAGCGGACACCAAAAAGGGGTAACTTCGGTGGAGCGTCGTCGTCGGGCGATGATCGTTTTGGTAGGCCCGGTAGTTTCCAGAGTTCAGGATTTTGGGGCTATCGAGCACAGCCGACTCCGCAAGCTAGTGCGACGTCTGTTGCGTCGACAGGGCGACCAGGTCTTTCCGGTCGGGATGTGTGTTTTTACTGTGGGGAGCGAGGTCATTTTCGACGTGAGTGTCCACGGTTGCCACATGAAGGTGGTGTAGGTCGAGGAGTGGCGGAGCCTGGACAGAGTACAGCGTCAGGGACAGTAGGCACTAGAGGAGGTGGCACTACCACTAGCAGTTCGAGGGGACGTGATAGAGCGTCGGGATCTCAGGCCCGAGTGTTTTCGATGACTCAGCAGGAGGTTCAGTCGACACCAGATGCTGGGACAGGTACTTTCTTAGCTTTGCTTGTGTTGTACACAGTCTTGTTGTTGGATTCTGGGAGCGAGTCTAGGATTTTCCCTCAGCGTTATAGTGGAAGGATTGACGGAGGAAATAGGAAATCAGTGACTATAACTGATCGATATGAGGTTATTGAAGGAGAGAACCCACAAGCTAGAGTTGCCTTTAGGACTTTGTAGATTTATTCCGATAGTGGCCGACGTAGCAGCCGAGGGAGGTGAGGTGGTTGTACGTGAGGATGCGCTCTGTGAATCTATTAGGGTATTCCATATGAGGTATTGTAACATACCTTTGTTTTCTGTTCATAGAGTTTCCCTTGCGTACACCATACAGTTGTTTTAAAGAGAGGGTTGGCCGTGGTCAGAGTAGTGAGGGTTGAAGTGAAATACCCAAGGTGGGGATGATAGACAGGAAACCCAGGAGAGGTTGTTATTGACCTAGTGTTGATTACCGGGTAGGAGACCCTAGGTGTCGGGAACTAGCTGTGGAATTTCGGGGACGAAATTCTTTTTAGGTGGGTAGATTGTAACAACCCATCCCGAGAACCGGGATTAGTAGTGTGATTAAAGTGGGATTAGTGAGGTTATTTGGTGGTTAGGTGGTCCCGATAGGTCTATAAGTTTAGAATGACGATTTTGCCCCTGACTTGGGCAAAAAGGTTGACTTTAGTTCGGGTGGTCAAATGGGTGTTGACCAGTGACCAGGACGTAGTTTGGGATGTCACGAATCCGTAGGCAGGTGGCACGCCTGATTCCGACATCCGAGGAGGAAGTTGTGATGTTCGGAAGGTGGAGGGCATAATCGTAATTTTGGTAGAATAGGGGGGAAAAGTTGACTTTTTTTACGAACAGGTTTTGGTATGTTGACCGAGGATGGTTAGGTAGATCTCGTCGTCCTGAGTTCGATGACAGGCGGCACGTATTCATCAGACTTACAGGGTGCGAGATATGGGTCTAGGAAGTTATTGGCAAAACCGTAATTTTGAGATAAACAGAAGGGTATTTTGGTCTTTTTGCACCTGGGGATTTGTGCAGAGAGAAGCAGATGAAGGGCTGAGATAGGGCCATGTGTGTGAGAGAGAGTGGGGGATGGTGACATGTGGCAAGTGTGTAGTGGGTTCTGGGGGATTCTAGTGTGTGTGCACGGTTCTATTATTGGGGTGCACCCATGCTATGTGTGTTCGTGTTCTTCGACACAGAGAGAAACAGAGGGAGATTGTGAAGGACAATTGAAGGGTAATTGTGGTAGTTGATGAGTTCTGGTGAGTGAGTGAGGGACGGGGGATCGAAGGGAAACTGGTGAGTTGGTTGAGGGGTGCAGCGGGTGTGTGTGTGGGAGCTGCGGGCCACGGGAAAATCAGAGGGAACTAAGACTAAGACCGGGGCAACTAAGACCGCGGTGGCAGCCGTGTACGAGGCAACTAAGACCGCGGTGGTGTCGTGAGGGGTGCGAGGAGTCAACCAATACCGGCGGAGCTCACGACGGCGACAAGTTGCAGGTAATTTCTATTTCCCCGTGTCTATGCTCTGTTTTGGCCGTGAACGTAAAATCGGAAGTTTTGGCTTGAGAGGTTGAATCGAAGAGTCTAGGAGAGTCTAGGGAGTTCAGTTGAGTCCAGGGCGTCGTTTGGTTGAGCTGCCATGATGGGAGGTGCACGGTGGAGGTTGGCACGACGGCGGGTCTGGATGTACTCTGTTTTAATCGTGACTTTCAAACCGAAAGTCATGAAGATTGGAGTAGAGTCGACGGTCCAGGTGAGTTGAGTTAGGTTTAGAAGGGTCCTAGGAACCGCCTGGTGTTGCCACCGTGAAGGGAGATGACCTGGGTGGCCGGAGAAGGAAACAGGGCAGTGTACGGGTTTTTGTTCGAGTTCGAGTCGATGAGGTTTAGGGTGATTCGAGGTGAGTGAAGTACGGGAAGGGGTAGTCTAGGATGAGACGATGATGTTGGTAAAGAGAGGAGGTGTTTTGGTGCAGGCACGGCGGAGAACCGTTGACGCCGGTTCAAGCTGCAGACTACTGTGTTGAACCGGGTCGACGTGAGGTTGAAGGTGCACTGTAGCAGGCGCGTGAGGACCACGCGCAGCCACTTTGGGCGGCGCGTGGGGGCGCGTGCGACAGTTCTGGGGAAAGTGGTCAACATGGTTTTTGGTCCAGGAGTTGTGTTGAGTTCATTAGAAGTGGTTTCGGGTTCATCGGACGTCGAATCGACGTAGTTCCGCGAGGGTGAAAGCTTAGGGTCTCGGTTTATTACGCTTTCGATTCGGGGATTTTTGAGGGAATTAAGGTGAACCTTCGTAGACGTGTTAGTGACGTATTTTGGTGGTTGCTAACAGGATCGGGACTTCCCGAGGAAGCTGAGGAACGTGCGGGACGCGATTAAGGGCTTGGTACTGTGAGTGGACCCTTTCCTTAAACTCAAACATGCATAACTGCTTTTCTATACTTGTTTTATATATGTGATTACATGGATGTTGGATTTATGATGTGGTTTTATATCATTGCACGGGTTTTCGAGAAAGTAAAGTAATTGGCATGTTTTACGAGAAATATTGATTTCTGAAAATAAAGTTGTGGTTTTGGGATTTCCAAATGATAACTGGTTTTCAATGGTGATAACGGGATTTTGAAACATAAGTTTGATAATTGAGGTTTTCGGTTTTAAAATCGGATTTTGGGAAACGAGATTTGGTTTTAAGATTGAAAAGTGGATTTCCGGATTTGGGTTCGGAATGACGGTTCTGAACGCCGAAAAGGCTTCGAACCGGGGATTTCGGATTCGGGTTTGGATGTGAATACGAAAATGGTTTTCAACTGGTTTTGATTGGATTTGCTTGATCTGGTTATTGGGTTTAAAGACCCGGATATTGATTGACGGGGGACGGGCCCAGATTGAGTTTAAAGACTCGGGAGTTTAAAGACTCGGATATATTGCTATTTTCCCCCGTAGGCCTTTGAGTTTAAAGACTCGGGAGTTTAAAGACTCGGATAGGTCCAGCAGGTTTGATCGGAAAATGATGATTTCATGTTCGTGGTTTATGACACGGTTTTATGATTCACAGGCTGTAAGCTTTCTAACTGTTTTATAGTGTTTCTGTTTCTTATGATGTGGTTTATGGTAATTTGGTTTGATAACTGGGTTATGCATGTGGTTTTCAAAACGGAGGGTGAAACTTGGTTTTCTGATAAATGGTTTTAGAACTTTTCTTTTATTATGGTCCACTCACACCTTGTGTTTTTAACTTGCCCTCTAGGTTGTGGAGCGAGCGCGGGGTCTTGACGTCGAGGCATTGTCCGAGGCATAGAAGTCACGTGAGAGGTCCCGGAGTCGTTTAAAGTCTTTCCGTGTGCGTGTAAATTATTGGTTTTTATGTTCCTTGTGTTACTATGCTCTGTACATTATAACTTCGGGTTATTTTATATGGTTCCTCCAGCGTCTGACTGAGTTGTAGATGATTTCCTGTGGTTTAGCTTCGAGTCTGTTACAGCGCAACGAGGACCGTGTGTGAGTGGACCTTTGGTTTCAAAAATGAATGCATGCATAATTGTTTTTAACTGCTTAGTATATGATTTGGTTTGGACTACTTTGGTATCATTCATTGATTATGGATTTTAAATGTCGATCATGGATTGTTTTTACATATTACGAGGATGTGGGCTTGAGACCCGTCTGGATTATATATTGATTAGTTTTGGAGTCAAATAGGGATTTTGAGAAACGATTTAAATAGGATTTTCATTGATTTTACTATTACATTATACGTACCATCCTTTTTGGTTATTGTCTCCTCTAGACGTCTCTTAGTATCCTAGTGTAGTCACAGTGCATTTCCTGAGATGGGCCACTCCTAGGAGAGACTCAAGATCAGGATTGCGAGATATGGATATCACCCAAGATAGTATCCGGTGATATTATATGGATATTGATGGATCCTGGGGAGGACTCGGGATTGAGACCCTGGGTGGTGCGCGTAGCCTTAGGACCGTGACATTATGACATTTGGGATGTCAACTATCTGGGATACCGAGGATTGGTTATACGGTGTATTATTAATATTTCTTATGTCATGTTTTATATTAAATTATATTGCTTATTGGTTCGATTACATTCCTTATGATTTGACTTTAATGCGTGCATGTTTGAAAACGGAGGGGTAAAACCTTTGAAACATGATGATGGAAGATGGTTAGCAAAGGCGAAGGCGATGGTGATGATGAAGACAATGACAGTGATTAAAACTTGAAGCAAGTGAAGAAAAGGAGAGAAAACAGTTGACGAAGATCAATGAAGCACGAGGAAAAAAAGTAGAAAACGGAAGAAAATATAGCCGGGCGAAAACTCGCGAAGAACGGAGAAGAGTAGATCAGAGGGGCATTAGTGAAAATGCACTGCTCGTGAATAGTGCTGAGAATCCAGCCGTTGTAGTATATAGGTAATATATAATATAATTTATAAGGGTATTGCTGCAAATTTATAAGGGGTACTGCTGCAAATTTATAACGGGTACTGCTGCAAATTTATAACGGGTATTGCTGCAAATTTATAACGGGTATTGCTGCAAATGGTTGCTGAAAGTGGTATTTTGTTCAAATTTTTGCCAAGGCGGGGTATGAACCGTCAATTTCTCAAAGAAATTCCACCACTCAAACTGGGGGAGTGAAAGGGGTATTTTGTTCAAATTTTTGCCATGGCGGGGTTAGAACCGTCAATTCCTCAAAGAAATTCACCACTCAAACTGGGGCACTCTCCCCACATAATGGGATTTGGGAACACTGAAAGGTCAAAAGAGCAGTAGCAACAAAACTCGAGCACTCCCCCACATAGTGGGATTTGGGAACAATGAAAGGTCAAAGGGGCAGTAGCAACAAAAGATGGAGGGGAGAGATGGCGCAGCGTACAAGAGTGCACCGAGACACAGGAGATAGAGACTAAGCGAGGAGGGAGGCCCAGTTTGCAAGGAAAGAAAGAAAAGGGAAGGAAGAGGAAGTAGATAGACTCCAGAGGTGAGACTCGAGACTTGAGAGGTTGGTTCCGACCCTTTTATCTCAAAGTCTCATCCATTTCACGCCACATTTGTCATTCTCCACGAACTGCTCTCACCCTCACTCTTCAATCTTCATCCTCCTCTCCTCTCTCTCTCTCTCTCCGCCTTCATTTCAATAATGGCTCTCCAGTCAGTCATTCCATTTCCTCAGCTACTTCACTGCAAGAACAGTGGCCGCTCCCCCACCCACTCTCGTCGAAACGACCTGTTCCTCGTCGATTTCGTCGGCTTGTACTGCAAATCCAAGCGGACCCGCAGGAAATTCGGAGCCTCTGAAAGTCGCCCCTTCCCTCAATTCGTTTCCAGGAACTACTCGGCCAAACCTATTCTTGACCTTGGACGTAGCGATGCTGATTTGGATCAATCAACTGCCTCTCCTCCTCCTACTCCTTCTCCTGATTTCAAACCACAGGTATGATTGCAGACTCTCAGAGAGCAGAAGACGTGTTTGGCGATCCTAACGAACCGTTTCCCGGGAAAATTGAAAATAGAAGTGTTAGAAAAATACTAAGTGTTTTGTGTTAGTGAGCTTCTTGTAATTGATATGGAGTTACGGTCAAGGTCCTCAGGTACTGTTTTTTTTTTTTTTTGGTTTTTGGGAAGTATCTATTTTTGATTGCTTTTAATCGTTAAAGGTTTTCTGGTTTTGTCGAAAATCAATATGAATAATTTCAGTTACAAATAGTCAAGTAATGTATTAAAAAAATGTTCATGGTTGATACCAAAGTGCCAGGTTCTATTTCATGTCTGCTAGTTGGATATATGCTTTTCAAAAGGCTGTTGCTAGTAACCAAAGGAAATAGGGTCAACTATTTTTATTTATTTTTTATTTTTTTTAGAAGTGCATCAATCATGTTAATCAAAAAGACTACAACTTCAGTATATCTGCTGCATAAATTTATTGGTGTAGCGAAATTATAGCTGTTATCATCCTCACGTTCGTAGAAATATTGCTAGATTACTAACGGCTTACACTAAGAGTATTCCTGTTCTCATTGTTGAACAGAACCCATTTATTGAAAATCTTAACAACTAGTCATCGTAATGCTACATAGTAGTCTTTGTGACATAAAGTAAGAAGCTATCACGGCATCATACTCAATCCAAATAAATGGTGAACATTATTTCCTTGAAGTTTCAGTATTGAATCTAAACTCATTGGGTTATCATATGGGGATCTTCAGTTAGAAACTACTGTTTAATCTTAACGGAGGGCAGATGAAATAATGAAAACTTGAGGAAGCTGTAACCAGCATGGTATAGACATACTTCAATGTAACGAAGGGCACATAGTGAGCATGGTAGAGACATGCTCCAACGTAACAAGGGGCACGTGGCGAACATGGTAGACACTTATGGAAGGCCATATGACCAGAAACTACTGTTGAGTTTTGGACGAGGGGCATATGAAAATGAAAATTGTAGAAGTGTAACAAACACGGTAGAGACATACTCCAATATAATGAAGAACACATAGAGAATTTGGTAGAGATTCATGGAAGGGCATATGAAGCCGATAGATCAATTAAAAAAGTATTCATATTTGTAAATTTTTATTCGTAATAAGTATTGGAAGGCTACTAATTTTGGGGCAAGCTATTTGATATGTTGATGCTCATTTGGAAAGTTTTTTTGAACCAATTTTTAATGTGTTTGTGTTATACAACTCACATGTTTGTTCCAGTTTAAAAGTATCGGGATCGATACAAAGTTGAGAGGAGGCAGTAAGTCGGGTTTTGGGCATCCTTATGGACTTCTCTTTCTCCAGCTTTTAGGAACCTTTCAGTGTCTCTAATTTTGTTATCTTGGGGAGCTACGGTAGAATAGTTGTAGAGCTGCTTCACAATGGTGGGGTGTATCTTGGAGTCGTCGGTTATGGCTGTATAATCTTGATAGTGTACTTCTGGCTTACTTAGTTTTGTGTTTTGTTTTCACCTTTTTAATAGAATTATGTTTCTCATTGCCAAAAAGAGTTGAAATGGAGAGGAGTTTTCTAAAGGACTTTGGGTGAATAGAATTTGTTGATTTCTTTATTGTGTTCATGCGTCGATACTATCATGGGAATGTAACAAATTTTGTTCCCTGGTTAATCATCACATTCAAGGAAGCTGGGACTTGAACCCGGAACCTCTTATTATAGGAGAGTTGTTGCAATGGCTCTCACCAACTAGGTTGCAGGTCTTGGATACCAAGAAAGTTTAGAATATTGGTGCGGAGGTGCTGTGAAGGATGCAATAGAGCCAATATAGGCCCTTTTAAGGTTGGACTATGTTCCTATATATATAAAATATAATACATGAATACACATGAATACATCTTAGAAAGTGGTGTTCATTGTACTAACTTTTAGAAAATACTATGATTAATACCCTAGTGGGATAGTGGGTTAATATCCATATTATTTAGAGTGTATGAGTTCTTTCTACTGATACCTTTCAGTGCAAGTTGTGGTGTTTTCCTTCAATTAGTACTTAAAAATATTTTAGTACTTAGATGAAACATATGTGCTGTTTGCCTGTAGTTTTTTCAGATGAAAGACAAAAATTGAGGGTTAGTATTTTAGGCACCTCTAGTTGAGTTTCTAGTACTTTATTGTTTTTGATTAATTCTTAAAATATTTTTCTTATAATCTTATAAAAAAATTTCAAAGAATAATCAACAGAATGTGGAACTCATCTGTTCTTAAATTTTCCCGCAGTTAGTCCAGGAGGCAGGGGTTAATTGGGTGATTCCTCAGGCACCTTCGAACATTAAGTATGAAAAGTATATGGCCTTTGGGTTATTCCTCAGGCAACTTCAAGCATTATGTGTGAAAAGTTTATGGCCTTTGGCGGTGAAAGGAAGGCAAGGATTTTATGAATTTTAATTTATTTGGAACAAGTATTGTTTGGATAATTTGGCTGGAGAGAAATAGGAGAATTTTTGAGGACTATATAGGGTATGAGGATGAGAATTCTTGGGAAAAAAATCATTTTCTGAGCATTTTTGGGTTTTTCTTTCTTCAATCTGTTGGGATCTTTCATGTTCTGTAATCTTAAAAGATTTGGGGCGGCTTTGGGTAAGTTTTTAGGATTGTATTCCAAGGTTGTTATTATTATTTTTTGTTGGTGGAATTCTGGTTTACTAAGCTTCGTTTGTATTGTTCAATCTTTAACGAAATCTTATTCAAAATGAAGAGGAAAAAAATACGTTACGCACTTTGACAAGGCATACGTGTGTTTACTTGTTTTTTTTTTTGGGGTGAAATATACAAAAATGAGGATTGGTACTTGATATAATGGTTTGAATATTTGTTTATTGAATTAATTATGAAATACAGCAGTAGCTATCTTTATATAGGCTGTAGAGAGACGTAACTAGGTATGTACAATTTAGGAAGATTAGGAAAGAATCATACAGTTGACTAGCTATACAAGGAAGGAATCAAAGGTGATTCCGTTTGACATATCTCAGCAGATCAAGGAGATTTAGTCAATCTCCTGTGATCGGCTGGATCGTAGGAGATTCCTTATTACGCCCCCGCAAGAAGGTGGAGCCATCGGCGACGCCGATCTTGGAACGGAGGAGCTGAAACTGTGGGCGAGGCAGCGGTTTGGTGAGGGCATCAGCCAGCTGATCGTCAGTGGAGACATGAGACACCTGGAGGTGGCCTTTGGTGACATGATCACGAACAAAGTGGTAGTCTATATCCACATGTTTCTTGCGTGTGTGAAAGACTGGGTTGGAGCAATAGAAAGTAGTCCCAGTGTTGCCGCAGGAGATGGTGGGTGTGCCTGAGAGAGGAAGGCCGAGCTCACGGATTAGGGACTGTACCCAGAGCAGTTCCGCAGTGGTGGAAGCCACGGCTCTGTATTCGGCTTTAGTGGACGACCTGGAAACCGCACGCTGCTTGCGGGAACTCCAGGATATAAGATTTCGGCCAAGGTATACCAGATAGGCGGTGGTGGATTTGCGATCATCCTGGTCCCCAGCCCAATCTGCATCCGAGTATGCATTTAGGGAATGAGTGACAGCATGGAGAGTGGAGGTAGTGTGGCGTTGGAGATGGAGACCGTAGAACAAGGTACCTTTCAAATAGCGAAGGAGGCGCTTGAGGGCCTGCCTGTGCAGGTCAGTTGGAGCATGCATAAACTGGGAGAGTTTATTGACAGCGAAGGAGACGTCGGGTCTGGTCAGGCTGAGGTACTGCAGACTCCCAACTAGGCGGCGGAAGCTTGTGGCATCTGTTGGTGGGGAGCCATCGTGCAAGTGTAGAGAGGGGGAAACAGCCAGAGGAGTGGCCACAGGCTTGGCACCATCCATGCGAGCTAAGGTGAGCAGGTCATGGATATATTTGTGCTGAGACAGGAAGATGCCAGCTGCGGTTGGAAGGACCTCCACACCAAGGAAGTAACTGAGCGAACCAAGGTCCTTAACCGAGAAGCGGGCGGCCAGAGTTTGTATGAAGCGGGAGAGGACGGCTGGAGTATTCCCTGTCACAATCAAATCATCAACATAAACCAGAAAATACAGAGTAGTCGAACCTTGCCTTAGGAGGAACAGCGAGGCATTAGAATTGGCTTGGACAAAACCGTGGGAGAGTAGGAAGGTCTGGAGTTCCTTGTACCAGGCCCGGGGGGCTTGTTTGAGTCCAAAGATAGCCTTGCGGAGCTTGCAAACATAAGAAGGGTTCTGTGGATCCGCAAAGCCAGCTGGCTGGGCCATGTACACGTCCTCATGAAGAGTGCCTTGAAGGAAGGCATTATTGACATCCAACTGTCGAATGGGCCAGCCATTAGTTACAGCCAGGTGAAGCACGGCACGGATGGTGGTGGGCTTGATCACAGGACTGAATGTATCCGTGAAATCCACCCCGGGACGCTGATGGTACCCCTTGGCAACAAGGCGGGCCTTAAATCTGTCTACAGCTCCAGTAGGTGTCCGTTTGATACAGAACACCCACTTGTTCCCCACAACGTTCTGACTTGGAAGAGGTGGGACCAACTCCCAAGTTCCATTCCGTATAAGAGCATTGAGCACACTTGACATGGAAGCACGCCATTGAGGGTCTTTCTTGGCTTGAGAGACACAAGTGGGCTCGGCCAAGGAAGGTAGTTGGTGTTTGGTGGCAGTGAGGGCATAGCTAGCTACGGTTTTGACAGTACCCGTTTGAGTTCGGGTGAGCATAGGGTGGGTTTTTGTGGGGTTTTGGGGAGGGGACCTGAAGGGAGGGGGGGGGGGGGGGGGGGAGGTGGTGGAGGTTGTCGCCTGGTATAGGTACGGAGGGGTGGAGGTTGGGAGTCACCAGGAGGAGGATTAAGAGTTGTGGGAGCAGGAGCAGAGGCAGGAGCAGCAGGAAGGCTGCTGGAAACCTGGGGCAGGGGTGATGGCTGCAGAATCTGAGCAGAGGGCGAGTCAGCTGCAAGGACCTGCAAGGACGTTGTGTCAAGGGAGTCCCCGGTGATGGTAGAGGACAGCACAGGCGCTGCTGGTGGCGTGACAATAGGCGAAAAGGGGACTGTGGTGACTGGGGGAACGGTGGACAACTAGGTTGTGAAGGTGTCGGCAGAGACGGTGAGGGAGGGGAGGAGGGAGGGGATGGAAGGAAAGGTGGTTTCATCAAACTGAACATGGCGAGAGGTGTAGAGTTTGTTGGCAGTGGGATCAAAACAGAGGTAGGCACTTTGGCTAACGGAGTAGCCAAGGAAGATGCAGGGCTGAGAACGAGGCTGCATTTTGTTGGTGGTATAGGGCCGTAGCCAAGGAAAGCAGAGGCAGCCAAAGGTTCGCAGTTTGGCATAATGGGGAGTGGCTCGGAATAGGGTAGTGTAGGGACATTTGCTTTGTAGGAGAGATGTAGGAAGGCGGTTGATGAGATAGACAGCGGTCTTGAAAGCATAGGACCAGTAGGAGAGAGGGAGTTGGGCTTGGTGAAGTAAGGTGAGGCCGGTGTCAACAAGGTGGCGATGGCGCCTTTCAGCGGTACCATTGTGTTGGGGAGTATGTGGAGGTGTGAGGAGGTGATTAATTCCATGCTCAGCAAGAAAAGGTTTCAGTTTAATGAATTCTCCACCTCCATCAGTGTAAAGGGAAATGATGGGAGTATTGAAGTATTTTTCAACTAAGGTTTTAAAATCTTTGAAGGTAGAATAGACATCGGATTTTTTTCGGAGAAGGTAAAGCCAAGTGTACTTGGTGTAATGATCAACAAAGATTACATAGTATGAAAAACCATCAATAGAGAGATAAGGAGCCGGTCCCCAGACATCACTGTAGATTAATTCTAAGGGACGGTGGCTGGTTAAAGTTGAAATGCCAAAGGGTTGGCGGTGACTTTTATTGCATGCGCAGGTATTACATAGTGGTTCTGGAATTTGAGAAGAGAAACGAACATTAAACAGACTTAAGACACTCTTTAGGGTTTTGGATTGAGGGTGATCAAGACGACGGTGCCAAAGGCTAGGGGAGACTGTCACGGCCACCATGGCCTGCGGTTTATGGAGAAGGGCAGGGGTCCACTCGTACACATCGTTCTTACTCGGGCCTTGAAGGAGAACCACCCCCGTGCTGAGATCCTTCACATGAAAACAACCAGGAAATAATTCAATAGAGGTATTGTTTTGTTTATTAAACTGGGAAATTGAAATTAAATTTCTGGTCATGGAAGGTGCACATAAAACATTGTGGAGTTTGAAAGGAGGGGAATTGGGAGAAGAGAGAAAGGAAGAGCCTGTATGGGTAATGGAAAGACCTGTACCGTTGCCAATTAGTATCTCATCAGGGCCGCTGTAATGGGTTGCATCGGAGAGGTGTTGGGAGCTGGTGGCCACGTGATGAGAGGCCCCAGAGTCTAGAAGCCAGCCAGGGGAGAGGGCCTGAGTTGTAGGATTGGCCACAGGTGGTGGTGGGGTGGACTGCTGGAGATGAGGACAACGTTTAGCGCTGTGACCCTGAGTGCCGCACCATTGACAGGAGCCACGGTAACCAGTGGACTGAGAGTATTGACGACGAGAGACGTCGCTGGACTGGTGATAGGACCGGTGACCAGAGGTGCGGTGGTTGTCTGGGGACTGAGTGGGGTACTTCTGACCAGAGGAACTCCTGCTGGAGCGGTTGGAGGTGGTGCCGCGAGGGGCCTGAGTGAAATTGACAGTGACGGGAGAGGGTACGACAGTGTGGGCTGCACGGCTGGTAGCAACCTCATGTTGGACCAGAAGATCATGTAGATTTTCAAAAGGAACAGCAGTATCCCTGGACCGTACAGCTGCTGCGATTTCCTTAAACTCAGGTCCGACTCCATTAAGGACATGGAGAAGGAGATCATCATCAGTCAAAGGTTTGTCGATGGAAGCCAGCTCATCAGCAAGGATCCGAACTTCCTGAAGATATTTGGAGATGGGGCGGGAATGCTGGCGAAGAAGAGTTAGGCGTTCCTTGAGACCAAGGACGCGCGCTCTGGCTTTGCTGGCATAGAGATGAGTGAGCCGGGTCCAAGCAGCGGCGGAAGTGGGGGCGGCAGCAATTAGTTGGATCACCTGAGGCGATACAGACGTCAGGATGGCGTGAAGAAACAGTTGGTCCTGACAGACCCAGAAGTCATGAAGAGCAGTTTCTGTTTGGGGGGGGCATGGTCGAGAGCCGTCGACATAGCCCATTAGGTCATACCCTCGAAGAAGAGCATTGAACTGAGCTCGCCATGGAAAGAATATCGTGGCAATGAGCTTAACAGGGAGCTGGGCTGCGGTGTTTATAGTGATAAGGGTGGGAAGAGTAGGGTTTGGTTCAGCAAGTGGCGAAGGGGTGGGGGCTGCAGGGACGGTGGTCTGGGCAGCCATAGAGCTTAGGATTTACTCGGTGGAGCAGTTAAAGCTCTGATACCATATAATGGTTTGAATATTTGTTTATTGAATTAATTATGAAATACAGCAGTAGCTATCTTTATATAGGCTGTAGAGAGACCTAACTAGGTATGTACAATTTAGGAAGATTAGGAAAGAATCATACAGTTGACTAGCTATACAAGGAAGGAATCAAAGGTGATTCCAATTGACATATCTCAGCAGATCAAGGAGATTTAGTCAATCTCCTGTGATCGGCTGGATCGTAGGAGATTCCTTATTACTTGATACTCAACTATTAGAGCATTGGTAATTTAGCGTAAATGCTTGCACTCGAATTCATGGGTGACTGTGTTTGATTGAAACTCTACAAGTGTTTTATGAAACATTATTTCTAAAAGTAAACCATATATAAACTTCAGTGGATTGTTTGAAATTAATTCGTCCTAAGGTTATACTTGTCTCAATTCATGTACGGGTTGAGATTTTTGTACGTGTAGAATTTGTGAGAGACATTTTCCCATGGTTGGGGTTGTCAAGGGAATTTTGAAATCATGGGAATGGGACTCTGAGGTAGGGGGATGGAGAGGCATGGCCCCTTTGGCTAAAAAACTATGTGCCACCAATGGTGTTGCATGATAAGTATAATTTTTTTCCATTGCCATCGAAATTGAGCAAGAGAGACTTCTTTTGTGAAAGTTTTATAGAAACTTGTAGCTTTTGTTCTCTGCCACTTTCGTTTTTGGTGCAATAGTTGTCTGTTATGCATTTGAAATGAGTTATTGTGAGCACTTATTTCTAGACAATCAAAATTCATGCTCAACAGGTTGCAGACTTGCATGACATAATAGCAGAGAGAGGAGCTTGTGGAGTTGGATTCATTGCCAATTTGGAAAACAAAGCATCCCATGGAATTATCGAAGATGCGCTAACAGCTCTTGGCTGCATGGAACATCGTGGGGGCTGTGGAGCAGATAATGACTCTGGCGATGGTTCAGGATTGATGAGTTCAATCCCATGGGATTTATTTGACAATTGGGCAAACAAGCAAGGGATTTCTTCCTTTGACAAGTTGCACACTGGTGTTGGAATGGTTTTCCTCCCAAAAGACAAAAATCTTTTGAAATTAGCTAAAAAAGGTGATTATTTATAATTGTTGAATTAAGTGGGTTCCAATACTTTCTTTTTGTTTTCACCGATACAAGAATGTGCATAATTCTTGTTTTTCGGTTAAGGTCTGCATGAGTTATGTGATTAAATGTGAGAAAACTTTTAACAATATCCTCTCCTTCCCTTTTACCCAAAGGGCTCCATTCTTGGGATTAAACATGCATAATAAGGACTTATTTATTTGCACTTGAGTGGGTACTACACAAACCTAAATTCAATAAGCTATCCTCCCTATTATTATTGTCTATCTTTTACAATCCAATTTGCAATACACTGGTTTAGTGAGTTTATATAGTTTATTAGCTTCAATGCTAGCTTTTCCAGTCATCTGGTCAGCGTTTGGGTCTGGTTTATGTGTGATCTGGGATGTTTCCCAATTGCTTTAGATTCTTGCGGTGAGACTGAAACAAACTTTTAGGCTGATATTCAAGCAAGTGGACTAAGAAAAGAAGACACTGACAATCTGAAAAAAAGTCTATTTCAAATCTGTGAACACTTTGATTATCAATCTTTGCTTGAGGGTCAATGCAAGTCTTCAGAACCTTTTTTTATGCTTTTAGAGAGTGTAGAGTATCCTCTAGGCTGTGAAGGGTGCAAGGTTAGGTCACACCTCATGATTTCCACAGCTCCTTCTAGGTTTTTTCACATACCTAAATTTTCTGACAAAAAATTGACTTGATCAGATTGGAAGATTTGTTTCTCCCATTTTAATTTCTTTGATCGTTTAATCTATATTGATTATGAATAAAAAGAAGTAAATATTTTGATGGGGAGATAAGAAATGGAAATACGTCCTTTCTTGTAATTATGTCTTAACAACGCGTATAAATTTGTAACAGTCTACTAACTCAATTTTGATTCCTGCATACTTATCTCTAATTTTTTTTCTTCTAGCTTTTCTGCATGCATCCTTCATTTATCTGTCTATTTTTTTACCAGTTTTTGTCACTTCTGTTTGGCGTAATTTCTGAGATAAGTTCAGCTTGTTGAATAACCTGTTTTTTGACCATAAACTTTGTTTTCTTTGTAGTTATTGTGAATATATTTAGACAAGAGGGTCTTGAAGTGCTCGGGTGGAGATCTGTTCCTGTGAATGCTTCTATAGTTGGTTACTATGCAAAAGAAACAATGCCCAGCATACAACAGGTATTTGTCAAAGTTGTTAAAGAGGAAAATATTGAGAACATTGAACGAGAACTGTACATATGCCGAAAGTTAATCGAGAGAGCAGCAAGCTCCGAAAGTTGGGCAGATGAGCTTTATTTCTGTTCTTTGTCTAATCGAACAATAGTTTACAAGGGAATGCTCCGCTCTGAAGTTCTCGGTTTATTTTATTCTGACCTCCAAAGTGACCTCTATAAATCTCCTTTTGCCATCTATCATCGGAGGTATAGCACAAATACCACTCCCAGATGGCCCCTTGCACAACCAATGAGGCTACTAGGTCACAATGGAGAGATTAATACCATACAGGTTTTTATTTCTCTAACTTGTAAAGTTTCCTAGACTTTAATATGTAAATTGGCTGTATGATTTACACTTTTAAGTTGACACCACATTTGTGTTCAGGGAAACTTGAATTGGATGCAATCTCGTGAAGCTTCATTAAAATCACCCGTATGGAATGGTCGTGAAAGTGAAATTCGCCCATATGGCAATCCGAAGGCATCTGACTCTGCAAATCTTGATAGTGCAGCTGAAGTACGGAATTATCATACGTACCTCTTATTTCTAAATTCATAGAGAATTCTGTTTTGGTGACTCGTGGGAAATATATTAGTGAAAAAATGAAACTAACCTATCTCTGACTGGATTTTGTAAAATTGGCTTTTATGTTTGTTTTTTCTTTCCTTTTCTCTCTTCAATGGGTTCAGTATTTCCATTAAATTGTAGAGCATATTCCCCCAACCAGAAGTAGAGCTAAACAATTTACTTTTAGCTTTCTGAATACGTATTGCTAGGAATCATTTTCTTTAAGATAAAACCAAGTTACCTAGTTTAATTCAGAGGGATTTTTGTATGATGATTATTTGGTTGGTACAATATCTCGTGGCCCAACTTTATTTCAGCTTGTTTTATTTAATACTGAACACTACAATTTGATGTTAGTTGTTTCCGCATCGTTATAGGATAGGAAAGGGTTTCCATGTCCAAAGCCTTTTCATGTTTGATTGTACACTGAAAATAGTCTCTGAATTCTTTCCTACTGATCCTCCACATTCTTTGACTTTTCTTATATAGGACTTTTCAGAAAATTAGTGATATGTAAAGTTATAGGAACTCTTGGATTTATTTTGCAAATTGATAGATCTTTGGTCCTCTTTGGGATGGCAGTCCAAATTGCATATAGGTTATTCAATAGTTTGGCCTGTCAATGTGGGTTTCCAGGTTGACGAGGAAGCTTATTGCACAACCAATATCTTCTGAATTTTAATTGCAAGTACAGCAGTTTATGGACTGTTGGTTCTATCCTTTTATGCCGTTGTTTGTTTTAGATTTTTGTGAAATAAAATGCTGTTTCAGTTCTGAGCTATCCATGCAACTTTATCTTAATCTTTCTGTTTCTGATTAGTATCTGCTAGCCCTTGGTTTCTAAGCTGATTTATTTTGAATTGTTTATTTTGATAGTAGGGTTACATTTATATGCTACCCAGATAATTCCTCGAAACTTTTGTGTCTCTACTTACCTTTTTTTGGAGCATATCATTCTTTATGGCTGATTAGAACATGTTATGGTGGAATTTATTTTTAATACTTGATTTTCCTCAACTTAATTTATTTCCATTCATTTTTATGTGTGCGTAGTTCTTACTAAGAAGTGGCCGTAGTGCTGAGGAGGCTCTAATGATTCTTGTACCAGAGGGATACAAGAATCACCCTACTTTGTCAATAAAATATCCTGAGGTACTCCTAGTTAATGTCTTGACATTTATTTAAGCTTGAATGTGGATGCCGTTGCATTATAGTTTGTCTTTCTTACATTTGTTTCCTTCGTAATTTTTGTTGTTAAATTTAATCTTTTTTATGTGACCTTTTTGGAGAATCCAATCCATAATTGAATTAAGCCTTAGATTCCAAATGGGGCTTAGGTACTTTAATCCATTTCAACTATCCTTTTGTCCTTTGAGTCTTAAGGTCTATTTAACTTTAAAATTTTTGTTTTTCAATGCCTTGGTCCACACACTTTCACCTCTTTTTGCTTTTGATAGTCTTCATGTTGAATTGAATCTCTGGTTGAATCATTGATTTTAGTCTTTAAAATCTTACCCATTTAATTCTATAAGAACTGTAGTCTTGTTTTTTATCTGAAACTATAAGAACTGTAGTCATGTTGCAGGTTTTCAATTTGTCTACTTGCTCCTTTCTCAGTTGTGTGTTTGTGTGTGTGTGAGTGTGTTTTTTTGTTTTTGTTTTTGTTTTTTTGTGGGGCTCTGAGTGCTGTTATTAACTTGTAGTAGGGTATTTTAGATTCTCTGTTTTTTCTGTTTAGCCAACAGATATGGCATGCCAAAGTAGTTGTGAATACAGAAACAGAAAAAAGAAAAAGAAAAAGAAAAACTCTGTTCCACTTTAACATCTGGATTTTAATTCTTTCATTTTCCATAGATCTTGTGCTTTGAGGTAAACAGATTGCATCCTGTACCAAACTGGTAGCGTCAAGTTAATCCACATTTTGGTTTTTCTATATTTATACTTCCATTTGTTTTTGGCTTTAGGTGGTTGATTTTTATGACTATTACAAGGGTCAGATGGAGGCTTGGGATGGACCTGCTTTACTGTTGTTCAGGTAAAGCTTTTGAAGTCAATGCATACCATGTTAATGAAAAAGTAGATCCCCGGTTTCTAACTTGGAGTTAAAGATGCAATGATTAAATTGAGGCATTATCTCATTTTCTATTTCATTGTACAGCCTAAGAACAATATAACACTATCCGTCTATGAGTTTTTCATTCGGCTACTGGAAAATGATCCAATTTTTCTTTTAATTTTTATTTTTTCAGTTTTATTTTTTTATTTTTTTATGTTTATGGTGACAGCTTTAGGGTTAAACAGGTATGAATTCCCTTGTTTATTAACTGAATAATTACTTTACAATAGGAGAGTCCTATATATACAGTTCCTAGGTAAGTCTAAGTAGGAAAACAATTATAAACTAGGTAGGAAATCGTGGACCTAACTAGGGAAGTATCTACAGAGAACCTAGGACAGTTTTAGGAAGGAATTTGCTGAATTCCTTTGACTTCTGAGATCTGGGAATCAGGGAGATTGATCCTCAATCTCCTGGGATTCCCGTGTATCTTTATCACGCCCCCGCAAGATGGTGGAGCCGTCTGCGACGCCAATCTTGTCACGGAGGAGCTGGAAACGTGGGCACGGCAGGGGTTTGGTGAGAGCATCTGCGATTTGATCGTCAGTGGGAACATGGTGGACATGGAGAAGGCCACGGGTGACCTGATAACGAACAAACTGAAAGTCAATGTCCACATGTTTCATCCTGGAGTGTAGAGCAGGATTGGCATAGTAGAAAGTGGTGCCTGGGTTGTCAAAGGAAATTGTGGGTGTTCCTGTGGCTTGAATACTGAGCTCCCGCATGAGAGATTGAACCCAGAGTAATTCTGCAGTGGTGGAGGCAACAGCCCTGTATTCAGCCTCGGTTGAAGAGCGGGAGACTGACCGTTGTTTGCGTGAGCTCCAGGATATTAAGTTACCACCTAGGTAAACAAGATATGCTGTTGTGGACTTGCGGTCGTCATGGTCACCAGCCCAGTCTGCATCTGAAAAGGCACTGAGTGTGCTGAAGGAGTGTGCAACAGCATGTAGATGATGGGTGGCAGTGCGGCGGATGGGAAGGCCATAGAGTACGGTGCCCTTGAGGTAGCGTAGAACACGTTTTAGGGCCTGCCAATGAAGGTCCGTGGGAGCATGCATAAATTGGGAGAGGCGGTTTACAGCATAAGAGACATCCGGGCGGGTTAAGTTGAGGTACTGCAGGCTGCCCACCACTCTACGAAAGAGAGTAGCATCAGTTGGCGGGGATCCATCATTGAGAAGGAGAGGTGGAGAAACGGCCAAGGGTGTGGACACGGGTTTGGCGCCCTCCATATGCACCATGGTGAGAATATCCTGCAGATATTGATGCTGGGACAGAAAGAGACCATCAAAGGTGGGCAGAACTTCCACGCCCAAGAAGTAGTTCAAGATGCCGAGATCCTTGATAGAAAACCGGGTGGCCAATGTGGTGATGAACTTCGAGATGAGGGAAGAGTCACTGCCTGTAACAATAAGATCGTCAACATAAACTAGGAAGTAAAGAACTTGAGAGCCTTGCCTGTAGAGGAAAAGAGAGGCATCAGATTTGGCATTGACAAAGCCGTTGGCCAGAAGGAAAGAATGAAGCTCTTGATAACAGCCCCGTGGTGCTTGTTTGAGACCGTAAAGGGCCTTTTTCAGCTGGCAGACATAAGTGGGGTTGTGGGGATCCACAAATCCAGCAGGTTGTGCCATGTAGACAGTCTCGGTAAGGGTGCCTTGCAGAAATGCATTGTTGACGTCCAGCTGTCGTATGGGCCAACCATGGGTCACACTGAGATGGAGAATCAGTCGAATGGTTGTGGGCTTGACCACTGGGCTGTAAGTAGCAGTGAAGTCCAGGCCTGGGCGTTGGTGATAGCCCTTAGCCACAAGTCTGGCCTTGAATCGGTCAACAGTGCCATTGGGCTTCCGTTTGATCCGGAAGACCCATTTGTTACCAATGACATTCTGGGTAGGCTGAGGAGGGACCAGGACCCATGTGCCATTATGAATGAGGGCATTCAGCTCTTCGGACATGGCAGAGCGCCACTGTGGGTGTTTCACAGCCTGGGAAACACAAGTGGGTTCAAGGAGAGGGAGGGGATGGGCGGTTGCCGTGAGGGCATAGTTGGGGATTTGGGGAAGACCGCCAGTTTTGCTGCGGGTGAGCATGGGATGAGTGGGTGCTGGTGGTGGAGGGGTTAGGGGGGGAGGGGAAGCCGTGGGGGCTGGGTGGGTGGGTGGAGGAGCAGGGGTGTGGGACGGCCGTGAGGACCGTCGTGTATATGTACGAAGAGTAGGTGGTGCAGGGGGCGGAGGGATAGGAGGCGGAGGGGAGGCCGTGGTGCTGGTGGTGGTTTGTGGCAGGTTCTGTGCTGGAACTAAGGCAGGGGCAGATGCAGCGTCAAGAACAAGTGAGGAGGATGAATCCAAGTGGTCTTCAGGGGAAGGTGTTGACTGTGCAGGCACTGGTGAAGCAGCTGAATCAGGCACTGAAGAGTAGAGACAAGAGGCTGGGAGGAGAACTAGTGGTGGAAGGCATCGGAGGAAACATGAGGTACAGTGGACTGGAGACTTAGACCAGGGTAGGTGGACTCATCAAACTGGACATGACGGGAGACAAATAGGCGGTGAGCTGAAGTATCATAGAAGAGGTATGCACTTTGATTTAGTGAGTAGCCGAGAAAGAGGCAGGGAGTAGATCGAGGCTGCAGTTTATTGGAGTTGTAGGGCCAGAGCCAAGGGAAACAAAGACAGCCAAACGTTCTGAGACGGTGGTAGTTGGGTGGCTGTTGGAAGAGAGCAGTATATGGAGATTGGTTGTGGAGAATGGAGGTAGGAAGCCGGTTGATGAGGTATGCGGCTGTTTTGAAGGCATAGGTCTAGAAAGTTAGGGGTAGGTTGGCTTGATGAAGAAGGGTGAGGCCGGTTTCAACAAGATGACGATGGCGTCGTTCGGCCACACCATTGTGTTGGGGAGTGTGAGGTGGGGTAAGGAGGTGATTTATGCGGTGGGTGGCAAGAAAGGGTTTGAGTTTGGTGAATTCACCACCACCATCAGTGTAAAGAGTCTGAATTGGATGTTGAAAGTATTTTTCGACAAGAGTTTTGAAAGCAATGAATGTGGATAAGACATCAGATTTTTTCTTTAGAGGATAAAGCCATGTATACTTTGTGAAGTGGTCAACAAAGATAATGTAATAAGAAAAACAGTCAATGGAAGTGTGAGGGGCAGGACCCCACACATCGGTATATATTAATTGTAAAGGACGATGACTGTGAAGGGAGGAGGTGCCAAATGGCAGCCTATGACTCTTATTACAAAGACATGACAAACATGGCGACTCTTTGAGCTTGGGAGACAGATTGATGGAGGATTGACGAAGGACGTTGTGGAGGACTTTGGAGTGGGGATGACCAAGACGACGATGCCAGAGATTGGGTGAAACAGCAATTCCTACCAGTGCCTGTGGTTGATGTAAGGTTGCAGGTGACCACTCGTAGACACCATCCTTACTCGGGCCTTGAAGGAGAACCGCCCCCGTGCTTAGATCCTTCACATGAAAACAAGAGGGAAAGAGTTCAATAGAGGTATTGTGCTGTTTGTTAAACTGAGAAATAGAGAGAATATTTCTAGTTATTTGAGGTGCACAGAGAACATTATGGAGAAGAAAGGATTTATTGGACGGAGAGGATAGAGTGGTGGAGCCGACATGGGTGATGTCAAGCCCTTTACCGTTACCAATGATGATCTCGTCTGGGCCCTGGTATTCAGAAATAGCAGACAGATGGTGAGGGGAGGCGGTCACATGGTGAGATGCACCAGAATCGAGGGGCCAAGGTGAGGTGGTGCCCGGGTTGGTTGGATTGGCTACGGGTTGGGGAGCAGAATTTTGTTGAAGTTGTGGACAGCGCTTGGCGCTATGCCCCTGTATGCCACACCATTGACAGAACCCTCGATAGCCGCTGCCTTGGTTTGGATTGGACCTACGATTGCTGGTGTAAGGCTGGGAAGAGCGGTTGGAGGAGTAACCACGGTTGTCAGACTGCTGGTAGGAGCTCCGGTAGTCAGAAGAGCCTCTGGGCTGACAGTTATAGGAAGTGCCACGGGTTGTGTTGGCCGGATTTGCAATGATGGGGGGTTGGGGGGAAGCAGGGGCTTCACGTGTGGTGGCAGCCTCATGCTGTACCAGCATATCGTGCAGGTTCTCAAAGGAGACAGGAGTGTCTCGAGAACGAACAGCAGCAGAAATATCCTTAAAGGCAGAGTCGACGCCATTAAGGACGTAAAGGAGGAGATCATCGTCTGAGAGGGGGGCATCAATTGCAACCAGTTCGTCTGAGAGAAGACGGACTTCCTGCAGGTAGTCAGTGACAGGACGATTGTCACGGCGAAGGAGAGTCAACCGCTCCTTAAGGCCTAGAACACGAGCTCGAGCCTTGCTGGCATAGAGCCGTGTGAGGCGGGTCCAGGCTGCCTCTGAAGTTTTGGCAACAGCGATCAGGGTTACTACCTGAGGAGAGACAGAGCCAAGGATCGCATGGAGGATGAGCTGATCCTGGCGAAACCACAGAGCACGGGCTAGGGTTCCAGTTGCGGGTGGGCAGGGACGGGTACCATCAACATACCCCATGAGATCGTAGCCGAGTAGGAGAGCATTGAATTGTGCTCTCCACGGGAAGAAGTTGGTGGCGGTCAGTTTCACAGGGAACTGGGCGGCGTTGATGGAGATGAGAGATGAAAAGGGGGAGGTGGTGTCGGTGGTTGGTGGGGAATTAGGGTTAAGGGTGGCGGCTGCAGGAGTGGGTTGGGTGGCCATGGATTAGGGTTTGCTTTCTAGGGTTGCTCGGTGGAGCTTTTACTGCTCTAATACCATAAACAGGTATGAATTTCCTTGTTTATTAACTGAATAATTACTTTACAATAGGAGAGTCCTATATATACAGTTCCTAGGTAAGTCTAAGTAGGAAAACAATTATAAACTAGGTAGGAAATCGTGGACCTAACTAGGGAAGTATCTACAGAGAACCTAGGACAGTTTTAGGAAGGAATTTGCTGAATTCCTTTGACTTCTGAGATCTGGGAATCAGGGAGATTGATCCTCAATCTCCTGGGATTCCCGTGTATCTTTATCAAGGGTAACAGGGATGGGCTAGGAGAATGAGTTCATGTGGTCTTTGAGTGTTTCTGTTAGAGTTTGCTTGAGATTTATTTTATATTTTCACCAGAATGAAAAGATTGGCCAATATTCAGGGTTTTTTCTATTCAGACGATGAACTTAAAAAAGCGTTGGAAGTTATCCTTCGATACCAGTGGAAATTGAGGCTTTCTACCTGATTTTCTCTTGATATACTTAGCTTTCACTGATTCTGTTAATTCCAATGGGAATTATTTCAGATGTTCAAATTCTACAAACATCTTGATTTGAAGGAAGCTGCTGCCTGAAGCAGCTAATCTAAAGCTGCACGGGCTAATTGATGTTTTTCCTCCATTCCATGGATTAAAATTCAATTAATAATTCCTTAAGTCCAGACTACTATTGATACTTACCTGAATCTTGATCAATTTTTCACGGACACTGGTACTTTTATCCCTTAGGGATAGTATAGTACCATAAATGAGGCGTGTATTTAGGTCTTTTCTTTGTTTCCCTATTGCTTTGGTAGAACCTCATGTGGCTAGAAGGGTTTAAAAAACTAGTTTGTGGTACGATTTTGTCATTATGTAGTAGTATAGTTGTATGACGTATTTGTTTGTCTCTAGATCAGTGACATCTAAATACCATAGTGTTTTGCGATTTTCTTTAAGTTTTTCAATTTTTCACTTTGTTAAATTGATTCTGGAATACTAGAAAGTGTCCTATTGTTTACACATTAGCATTTCAAATCCGTTTTTGTTTAAGAATTTTTTTTGTTTTAATATCAAGTTTTGGTTCCTGGTTGCTAATGTAATTCTTATGGTACAGTGATGGAAAAACGGTTGGGGCCTGTCTTGACCGCAATGGACTTCGCCCGGCTAGGTATTGGCGGACATCTGATAATGTTGTTTACGTTGCATCTGAGGTGCGCTTCGTTCTCTTTTTCTGAAAATTCTTGATGTTTGACAAAACATGAGTGCTTGGATGATTGGAGTACAATTGGCTCATGTCACTGGCTCTCTGCTGATGATTGTGATCAACTTGGATTTATTAATGAGGCTCTTTTTTCTTTGGGTTCATAATTATTCAATAAAGAGAAAACAATACAAGGGTTTCCTAAGTTCATTCTGTCTAGCATCATCAATGACATGTTCTTTCGATTGAAAAAAAGTTTGTTCTGTCTAGTTACTATTGATAGTCTAAGAACCAATCATTCATTGTGGTCAACAAGTGAGTTCAGATTCTGCAAGAAGTGTTAGAGACGTCTAGAAATACTAAACATTTAACTGGGAAAGACGCAACACTACTAATTCTGTTTGGAATATTAGTAGGAGACTTAGGCAGTAGATGAATCACATAATGTATGAAATTTGGGAGGCCAGCACCTGGCTTCTTGTATATTGTTCTTTGGGTGGTGCCATGTTCTTGCCATTCTTCATTTTGTGCTTCTGTAGAGAGGCAGTGGATTTCTTTTCTGGGTCTTCATTTGGGCGTTAGTCATTTCTGAAGTCCATGACTTTCCTTTCTTCAGTGTATACATGGGTTTGGAAACCATCATCTCTTATGATGGTGTGTTGGCTTTGCTGTCGTTTTTGTTTTCTTGTTTGCTTTGTGAGGCTGTCCTTTCTTTGGTGTACTTACTATTGTTTGATGGCAATTATTAACTTATTTTCTTCATTGAAGAGCACATGTGGCTATCTACAACTAGTTGGTTTCCTTTTTTTCCCCATTACTGAAGAATGGTATTTTCTGTTCCACAACTGGATGTATTTGAAGTGATTAAACATTTGCACTGTTGACTCTGGTAATATCAATGTACTTAAGATTTTCAATGTAATTATCCTGTTCAGGTTGGTGTTCTACCTGTGGAAGACTCCAAAATCACAATGAAAGGTCGTCTGGGTCCTGGAATGATGATAGCTGCTGATTTAATCAGTGGTCAGGTTTGTGGAGCATATTGTTTTTTGCCTTTCTTTTCTGTTTTTTTTTTTTCTTTATAAGGTTGGTGCTCTGGATTTGTTTTTGTTGAATAATTAATTCTAACAGTGGTAGTAACTGTGAGGTTACGATAATTCAAGGTAGTAGAACATTTGCTTTGGTTTTTCTTGGTGTTGTAATTTGATGAATAAAGTAACTATGTTTTTTTCCCCTAATTGAATTGCAACAAATCGCAGGTTTATGTAGTCTTAGCTGTGGCACCCATAATCTAATCTCCCCTATTTCACTGCTCTTATTTATTTATTTTAACATTCAAATTGCAGGTTTATGAGAACACAGAAGTTAAAAAGCTAGTAGCCTCGTCAAATCCATATGGAAAATGGCTCCAGGAAAACATGCGATCCTTGAAGGCTGTGAACTTCCTCTCAGCCACAGTTGCGGAAAATGATGCAATCTTGAGAAGGCAACAGTGAGTTATCTGTTTCACTTTGTATTCAGAAACAGAGATATGGTAGCGATCTCAAGTTCTTATTGCTATTATAGTCATGTTTTTTCTCATGTAGTTCTATACATGATTTCTGTTCCTACTTAATTTTTGTTATATGCATTCCTTTTTGTTGATGTCTTGTAAAAGTAATAGATAGTTTTTGATTGTTGTGCTATATAAGATATCATGTACTGTGTTTTAGCATTTTCATTTACTCATCAGAAATACTGTTAGGTATTATCTCTTCCACTCTGCACATTTCTATTATTCCACCAGGAAACGATCTCCTTGGGTATGTCTACTCTTTTCGTTTTTTCTTCCCAAGAAGTATTTTTGTTGATCACCTGTTTATGGATGTTTGGAATTTCATTTGATTCTTGTTGCTTGGCAAATAAGGAGCAAGTATTTAGCCAGACGTTATTTCCCTTTAAAAAAATTGTACTGAAAGGGTATATGAACTCTTATAATTAAAAGCCTGATAGTTGTGTTGAATGAATTTATGAAAAAACCTCTGAGAAAATGTTTAGTTTTAGCTTCTTTGCACTGTAGAGATTAGAAACTAGGTAGTGGGTACTGATTTTATAAAAAAGGAAAGGAAAAATTGATTTGTATCTAAAGTTTCTTATTGTTGTCTACATACGCAGGCTAATTCCATTACTTGATTTCATTGGGCCTATTTCATTGGCATCTCCAATATTTTGTGATGGTCAATTTTTTACTTGGAATATGGTTATTACATAATCACATTGTTCAATTGAGCTTATTGATTGTATACTTCGATCGGAACAGGGCTTTTGGTTACTCCAGTGAGGATGTCCAAATGGTTATTGAGACTATGGCTTCACAAGGAAAGGAGCCAACATTTTGCATGGGAGATGATATTCCATTGGCAATTTTATCTCAGAGGCCGCATATGCTTTATGACTATTTCAAGCAAAGATTTGCACAGGTTTGCTGCTTACAGAATTAATTGTACAGCTGTTGCCTAGCTTACCTGGACTGGAACAATTTGCTTTATAATATGAGGAGCCTTTATTATTTTATATGCAAACTTTTGATGATTGGTCTACTAAACATTTAAGTTCCCCTTTGGTTATATTCCTTTCTATTAGTTCTGAGTTAGTTGAATAGAATCTGTCTTTTACTGCTGTTTGGGTTGTATATGTATAATTATTAAAGTGACTCTTGGTCTCTTGCATGTTAGCTTACATCGGTATCGTTGTAGTTATCACCACCAATTAAGAATTTCCTTTTTGTTGGCCAATGCCATCCTTGGCCAAATCCTCACCTCCTAACACAAATGCAACATAACCTAGATTACATTATTCAGGTCCAATGTGAAATAAAATATGATTAGCACTCTATGTGGTGATGACAAGCATAAGGTCTTCTCTTTTGGATCATATCATAAGTATTTATTTTCTCATGGACAACCATTCTGTATTGAGGGTATTTTGTCCCGAAAGGTGTGGACAGAAACATGAACAAATGCAAAGACATAATCTATCTTTTTGCGCCATTCAACAATATGATCTTGATGCTCCTTATCCAGATATATTACAGCATTATGTAGGCCCTAGTCTCATTTTCATGAGGGTAGAGGTTCTTATTTTCTAATATTTGTCTCGTGTTCTCTCTTAAATAACTTAGCTTTTACCCTAGTGGAATCCGGTGGTGGACATACGATCACCGTGGTTTCCAGCCCAATTTTCATAAGAGAAGGCATGGAGGGTGTGGAATGAATGAGAGATGGCATGGAGTCAGTTGGTGGACTTGTGGTAGAGGTGAAGGCCATAGAATAGGTTCCTTTCAAGACAAGAAATGGTGAAACAGCAAGAGGGGTGGACACGACTTTGGCTCCTTCCATGTGAGCCATGGTGAGGAGGTCGTGGACGTGCTTGTGCTGAGAGGGGAAGAGGCCATTGACTATGGGAAGGACTTCGACACCAAGGAAGTAGCACAGGTTATTAAGGATCCTACGGATCCTGTACAGGATCCCAGCCGATCACAAGAGATCAAGGCCATCTCTAAGTGATCTGCCGTATCCCAGGAATCTTCTCTGATTCCTTCCTACTGTAAATATTTCCTAGTTAATCTCTAATTGCACTTCCTAGTTAGGACTCTCCTTTTCTATCCTAGATAGGACTCTATTTCCACTTGTATAAATAGACACCTCTGTACACTCAGTTATTTAATCAAAACCACAAGTATAATTCATACTTTACATGGTATCAGAGCCCTAACGCTCTCACGAGTATCTCGATTCCCTATGCCTTTTTTTTTCTTCTCCTTTTACGCCATGGCTGCCCCACCCAACCCCTCTGTTATTATCGATCCCCCATCTCCTGCAACTGCCCCCCCTCTTTCCGCACTCATCACCATCAATGCCTTGGCCCAGCTTCCACTGAAGCTCACCTCCACAAATTACTTCCCATGGCGTGCTCAGTTCAACGCCATTCTCCTTGGATATGACCTCATTGGGTTTGTTGATGGAACCTTCCCCTGCCCTCCAGCCTCGAACCCTGCCCTTCGCACCTTCTGGGTTCGCCAGGATCAGCTCCTCCTCAGTGCCATCCTGGCCTCTGTCTCCCCGTAGGTCATCACCTTAATTGCTGCTGCCAAAACCTCTGCCGCAGCCTGGGACCGCCTCACTCGCCTGTTTGCGAGCACCGCTAGAGCTCGCGTTCTCAGCCTAAAAGAACGCCTTACCCTACTCCGTTGTGAATCACGGCCTGTGTCCGAGTACCTCCAAGAGGTCCGCATCCTCTCTGATGAAATTGCTGCGATTGATGCCCCTCTCAAGGACGATGATCTCCTCCTTCACGTCCTCAACGGTGTTGGTTCTGAATTTCGTGAAATTGCTGCGTCTGTCCGCTCTCGTGACACTCCTGTCACGTTTGAAAACCTTCACGATATGCTAGTTCAGCATGAAGCTGCCACCAGCCGTGAGCTTCCACCATCTCCCTCCCCTTCCATCATTGCCAACCCCGCTCACTCCAACCGCAGCTCTCCTGCCTTCCACCACAATCGCGGTTCCTTTGGCTCTCGCTCTGCCTCTCAGCCATTTGATGGCTCCTGCTCCAATGGCTATCTATTCCAATCCTCCTCCTCTGATCACCACCACAAGCCGCAGCAACCAGGCAGTGGCTATCGCGGTTTCTGTCAATGGTGTGGAACCCAGGGCCATAGCGCCAAACGGTGCCCTCAGCTTCAACACTCCTCTGTCGCTCCCCCCGTCGCCAATTCTGCCACCCAAGCAAGCTCCTCCAGCTGGCTTCTCGACTCCGGTGCGTCTCATCAGAGACGGGGCGGTCACCACGGCGAAGAAGAGTAAGTCTCTCCTTGAGGCCAAGCACACGGCCACGAGCCTTGCTGGCATAGATATGGGTTAGGCGTTGCCATGCAGCGGCAGAGGTTCTGGTGGCAACAATGAGTGTGATGACTTGAGGGGAAACTGAAGCCAAAATCGAGTGGAGAAGAAGCTGGTCCTGGCGGAACCAGAAGGCGCGGAGCGCAGGTTCTGTTGCTGGTGGGCAGGGATGAGAGCCATCCACTAAACCCATTAAATCATACCCGTGAAGAAGGGCATGGAACTGGGCACGCCAAGGGCAAAAATTGTTGGCCGTGAGCTTGACCGGAAGCTGGGCGGCAGTATTAGTGGTGACGAGGGCGGGTAGATTAGGGTTTGGGTCACCGGTGGTTGGTGGGAGGGTAGGATTGAAAGGGGCGGCAGTGGTTTGAGCAGCAGCTGCGGTGGGTTGGGCGGCCATGGATTAGGGCTTGTTTCTGGGTGTTTTTTTTTTTTCTAGGGTTTTTCTTGGTGGAGCTTTTGGGCTTTGATACCATAAAAGGTATTGAGAATACTTCTGTATTTCTTGATTAATTAGATGTACAATAGTGGAAGAGATATATACAGGTCTGAACTGGACCTAACTAGGAAGGAAATAAACTAGCTAAACTAGGCCTAACTTGGAAGGAAAGAAACTAGCTAAGTATGTACAAAAGGAAGGAATCTGTACAGATTCCTGGTTGACCTAGGGCCAGCCGATCATGGAGATTGAGATTGATTCTCAATCTCTTCTTATTCGGTTGGATCCTTAATAGCCTCCAGCCTTCACCACCTATCCGACGCCACTCACTATCACGGCCCTGATGAGATCATCATCGGGAATGGTAAGGGACTAGGTATTACCCACACTGGCTCTTTTCGGTTACCCTCCCCTCCCTCTGCCCCCCTTTCCCTTCACAATGTTCTTTGTGCTCCCCCTATGTCTCGCAATCTTATTTCCATCTCTAAATTTACCCAGGAAAATAACACCTCTATTGAATTCTTTCCTCATTCTTTTCTTGTGAAGGATCTCAGCACGGGGGCGGTTCTCCTTCAAGGCCCAAGTAAGGACGGTGTGTACGAGTGGTCCTCCTTCCTTCCTTCCCAACCTTATGCTTTGGTGGGCGTGGTTGTCTCCCCTAATCTCTGGCATCGTCGTCTAGGTCATCCCCATTTTAAAGTTCTTCAAACTGTTCTTCGTCAGTCCAATGTCTCTATTTCCTCCCATTTGTCTTCTACTCTATGTAATTCCTGCCTATGCAATAAAAGTCTTGAACTTCCATTTGGTGCCTCGTCTTTACATAGCTCTCGGCCCCTTCAGTTAATTTACACTGATGTCTGGGGGCCTGCTCCCTCTACTTCCATTGATGGCTTTTCTTATTACGTTCTGTTTATTGATCACTTCACAAAATACTCCTGGCTCTATCCCCTTCGCAAAAAATCTGATGTCTATTCCACTTTCATTGCTTTCAAAGCCCTTGTTGAAAAATTCTTCAACCAGCCTATTGCCTCTCTCTACACCGATGGCGGTGGGTAATTTGTCAAACACAAGCCATATCTTGTTACTCACGGCATCAACCATTACCTCACCCCCCCTCACACCCCTCAGCACAATGGTGTCGCTGAACGGCGACACCGCCACATTGTTGAAACCGGTCTCACCTTACTTCACACTGCCTTTCTCCCTCAGTCCTACTGGTCTTATGCCTTTTGAGCCGCGGTTTATCTTATCAACCGCCTTCCCACCACCGTTCTCCACAATCAGTCCCCATACACCTGCTCTCTTTCATCAGCCCCCCAACTATTCCCGGCTTCGCACCTTTGGTTGCGTCTGCTTTCCCTGGCTTCGCCCATATGCACCCTCCAAACTACACCTCCGGTCTACCCCATGTCTCTTTCTTGGCTACTCTCTTCAACAAAGTGCCTACCTCTGCCTTGACACCAGCTCTAACCGCCTGTACATCTCCCGTCATGTTCAGTTTGATGAGTCTACCTTTCCTGGTCACAATCCCTGCCCTTCCACTCTCACCATCACCTCAGCCACCTTTGATTCTTCGCTATCTACCCTTCCCCCGGTCTCCTCTGTCTCCTCTGCCTCGTCCACTGCTGCTTCTCCACCTGCACTGGCCTCTCTCGACACACCGTCCTTGCACGCTCTTGAGGCTGGCCCTCCCCCGGCTCAGGCCCTGCCCCTGCCTGCCACTGCTCCTTCTGCTTCTGATTGCTCTCCTCCATCTGCCCAGCCTCTACTGCCATGTCTCTCCCTAATGAACCTCCCCCTCTCCGAACCTACTCCCGGCGGTCCCCCGGCCCCCTGTCCCCATTTCCCCATCCTATTCCCCTCCCCCCCTCCCACCCGCACTCATCCGATGCTCACCCGCACCCAAACCGGTATTGTCCCCCCGGTTCCTTCATATGCCCTCACAGCCACTACCCGGTTCCCTCTCCCCTCCTTGGTTGAGCCAACCTGTGTGTCCCAAGCTGCCAAAGATCCTCAGTGGCGTCAGGCCATGTCCCATGAGCTCAATGCTCTTATTCAGAATGGTACTTGGGACTTGGTGCCTCCTCACCCATCCCAAAACATTGTTGGTAATAAGTGGGTATTCAGGATCAAGCACACTCCTACGGGTGTTGTTGACCGCTACAAGGCCAGGCTGGTTGCTAAAGGCTACCACCGGCGTCCTGACGTGCATTTCACGGCCACATTCAGTTCGGTGGTCAAACCTACCACCATTAGGACTGTCCTCCACATGGCAGTCACTCATGGCTGGCCCCTCGGCCAATTGGACGTCAACAATGCCTTCCTCCAAGCCACTCTCCATGACGATGTTCACATGGCTCAGCCCGCAGGATTTGTTGGTCCCCAGCATCCCACATATGTTTGCAAGCTGCGCAAGGCCATCTATGGCCTCAAACAAGCCCCCCGGGCCTGGTATCAGGAGCTTACTAGCTTTCTTCACTCTCATGGCTTTGTTAACACTCAGTCTGATGCCTCCCTTTTTATACTCCGCAAGGGTCCTAATGTACTGTTTTTTCTAGTTTATGTTGATGATCTCATTGTGACAGGAACCAGCCCTGCACTTATATCCACCTTCATTCACACTTTGGCTGCCCGGTTCTCTGTCAAAGACCTTGGCTCACTTCACTACTTCCTGGGTGTTGAGGTCCTCCCTACTGCCTCGGGTCTGTTCTTGTCCCAGCACAAGTATATTCACGATCTTCTCATCCTGGCCCGTATGGATGGTGCCAAACCCGTGGCCACCCCTCTGGCTGTCTCCCTTCCCCTCCAGCTTCGAGATGGTTCCCCCCCAGTCGATGCCACTCTATTCAGACGTCTCGTGGGCAGCTTACAGTACCTCAACCTCACTCGGTCTGATGTGTCCTATGCTGTGAACAAACTGTCTCAGTTCATGCATGCACCAACTGACCAGCATTGGCAAGCCCTCAAGCGGGTCCTACGGTACTTGAAGGGTACCCTCACTTATGGTCTCCATCTACACCGCCACACCTCCAGCCACCTTCATGCGGTCGCTCATTCCTTCCACACTCTTCATGCCTTCTCTGATGCTGACTCGGATGGTTATCCAGACGACCGTAAGTCCACCACGGCCAATCTTGTCTACTTAGGTGGCAATCTAATTTCATGGAGCTCTCCCAAGCAACGGGCTGTTTCCCGGTCCTCCACTGAGGTCGAGTATCGTGCTGTTGCTTCCACAACTGCTGAACTTCTCTGGGTCCAGTCTCTCCTTCGTGAGCTTGGCCTTTCCATTCCTCGCCCGCCCAACATCTCCTGTGATAATATTGGTACCACTTTCTACTGCTCCAACCCCACACTTCATTCCCGCATGAAGCATGTTGCCATCGACTACAACTTTGTCTGGGACCAGGTCAGCGGTGGTCTCCTCCAAGTCTCTCACATCTCCACCGATGATCAGCTGGCTGATGCCCTCCCTAAAGTTCTTCTCAGACCTCGCTTTCAGCTCCTTCGCTCCAAGATCGGCGTCGCCGACGGCTCCTCCGTCTTGTGGGGGCGTATTAAGGATCCTACGGATCCTGTACAGGATCCCAGCCGATCACAAGAGATCAAGGCCATCTCTAAGTGATCTGCCGTATCCCAGGAATCTTCTCTGATTCCTTCCTATTGTAAATACTTCCTAGTTAATCTCTAATTGCACTTCCTAGTTAGGACTCTCTTTTTCTATCCTAGATAGGACTCTATTTCCACTTGTATAAATAGACACCTCTGTACACTCAGTTATTTAATCAAAACCACAAGTATAATTCATACTTTACACAGGTCACCTAGGTCCTTAACAGAGAAGCGTGCATCGAGTGTTTGGATGAACTGGGATATAAGTAAAGTGGTAGGAATTTCCTTGTATATTTGAATGAATAAACTTTACAGTTGAGACGACATATATATATACTGATTCTAGTGAAGACTAAGTAGGAAATACATGTTTAGACTAGGAAGGAAATCTTAGGCCTAAACTAGGAAAGTATGTACAGAAATATGTGCAGTTCTAGGAAGGAATCAGAGAGATTCCTTTGACTTAGGATATCGGAGAATCAAGGAGAGTGATCCTCAATCTCCTTGGATTCTGATGGATCCTTATCAATAAGGCTGTGTCGTTTCATATGACAATGAGGTTGTCAACATACATGCAAATATAGAACTTGAGACCCTTACCGTAGGAGAAAAAGTGAAGCATCCAAGGGGGCATTAACAAAGCCTTAAGTGAGTTTAAAGGGGTGGAGCACCTCGTACCATGCTCATGGGGCCTGTTTGACACCATAGAGCTTTTCTTAGCTTGCAGACATAGGTGGGGTTGTGAGGATCAACGAAACTAGTGGGTTGGCCATGTAGACATCCTCGGTCAGTGTGCCATGGAGGAATGCATTGTTGACATCGAGCTAGCGGATAGGCCATCCCTTGGTGAATGCAAGGTGCAAGGCAATTCGTGTGGTGGTAGGTTTATCCATTCGACTAATGGTGTTTGAGAAGTACACACCTGGGCGCTAGTGGGACCCCTTGGCAACAAGGTGAGCCTTGAATCTGTCCACAACTTTTGTGGGTGTTTGTTTGATGCGGAGCATCCTCTTGTTTCCAACTACGTTCTGACCCGAGTGAGGAGGAACTAGTTCCCAAGTGCCATTGCGGATGAGAGCATTAAGCTCATCATACATGGCGATGCGCCATTGTGGGTCCTTGACTATTTGAGACATAGGTTGGCTGAACTAAGGATGAGATGGGATGAGAGGTGACTGTTAGGGCATTGCTAGAAACAGGCTTCATCGTACCAGTTTTGGTGCGAGTGAGCATAAGATGGATGGAGGCAGCTGGTGCAGATGGTGGTGGAGTTGGTGGTGGTGTTGAGTTAGGTTGCAAAAGAGGTTGTTGCCTGGTGTAGATGCGGAGCAGTGGAGGGGGAGGCTCTGTGGTCTAGATGCTGTGGCAGTAGTGTTTGGGGTAGTGGGTTGAGTTGTGGTTTGGTTGCTAGGGGCTGGAGTAAGTGGTGGTAGGGGCTGAATCTAAGCATGGAAGGATGCTGCCTCAAGGCCAGTCAAGGATAAGGTGTCCAATGAGTCCATCCGTGAATGTGAAAGTGGTGCCGCTGTGGATTGTGTTGCAGCAAACTAAATAGGGATGTAGGAGACAAAAGGGAGAGTAAAGAGCCACGAGGCAAAGTGATCAGAGGAGACACTAGGGATAGTGGAGGTGGTGTGAGCACTCCGGAAAGTGGATTCATCAAACTGAACATGACGGGAGACATATAGTTTGTGGGAAGAGGAGTCACAATAAAGGTAGGCACTCTGATTGAGAGAGTAGCCTAGGAAGAGGCACGGTTTGGACCTAGGAAGAAGCTTGTTGGAGTTATAAGCCTTAGCCAAGGGAAGCAAAGACACCAAAAGGTGCGGAGACGACAATAGTTTGGGGGCTGGTTGAATAGGGCAGTAGAGGGACACTAGTTTTGGAGAATGGAAGTGGGAAGTCTGATTTGTTGTATTTTCCAGCCCATGATAAGATTCCTAAGTGTATTAGGAGTAATAGTCTTAGAGGATAGAAATAATATTCTTAATAGGAGTTTGTTTTCCCAATTGGAAAGAGAGTTGGAATCCAATTAGGATTAGGATTCCTAATTGAAGGCCATCATTGTGGCTATAAAAGGAGGGCTGCTGCGCTAGTTTGATGTATCCAATCAACTAGTAAGAAAGATTGTGTTATACCATTCAAGGTGTTAAGAGTGAGAGAATATTAGTAGGGAAAAGTTTGTAAGGGAGAGACGAAAGGAGATAAGAGTGTTTTGTTTGTGTTTTTTATTCTTTCTAGTTGTTCATGAAGCCTTAATTCTAGAGGTTTGGTAAGATAATTCGTTGTACCCATTATTGATATAGTGGAAGTTTGTTGTTGCTGCCCTGTGGGCGTAGGCACATAGCCGAACCATGTTAATTATTGGTGTTGTTTATCTTGCTTATTTTCTTCGATTTCCAAAGTTTGTTTGATTTTCCCATTCTTACACGAAATCACAACAATTGGTATCAGAGCAACAAAGTTGTTGATTGTCATTTAGAATGTAGGGAACGAATAGCACCATGATGAAACTTACTGGTGCTAATTGGGTGACATGGAAATCAAGAATGGAGGACATACTTTATTGCAGAGATCTTCATGAGCCAATTAAGGTGTTGCAAGTAAGCCAGAAAGTATGTCAAAAGCTGATTGGTTCAAGATGAATCGAAAAACTATGGATACTAGACAATGGATTGATGATAGCGTCGTCTAGCACCATGTGTCTAAAGAGACTAATGCAGAATCCCTTTGGAAGAAGCTGGAATCCCTCTTTGAGAAGAAGACTGCTGCCAAGAAAGCATTCCTCATGAAAGAGATTGTCAGCATAAAGTATGCGGAAGATGTTAGCATGACTCAACACTTGAGCAACTTTTAGAACGTAATCAATCAGTTAGCCACTATGGGCTTGAAAATCGAAGATGAGTTGCTAGCACTATTGTTGCTAGGATCCTTGCTAGTTGGTTGGGCTACCTTTGTTGTAAGTATAAGCAATCCTGCTGCTAATGGTGTCTTGTCAATAAACACTATTAAGAATAATCTGTTTAATGAAGAAACCAGGAGAAAATCTTGAGAAACTGACCTTGGAAAACTTAGTCACAGAGGCCAAAGACAGGGACTCTGGCGAGTCAAAATTCCATGGTAACTGGCACTATTGTGGGAAGAAAGGTCATATGAAGAAACATTGTCGCAAATGGAAAAAGGAACAAAGGGATGGAGATAATATTGCTGATGTTGTGACTTGGGAACAAGGTGAGCTTCTTTAACACCACAACAACAATCGTGTCTGGCGAATAAGTCTGAAATTGCCTTTTCCAAAGAAGATGAGTCTGGTCGGCGGGAGCTTGATCAAGAGAAATGCGATTAGGGGGAGCCTAGTCATGAGAATTGCGATTAGGGGGAGCCTAGTCATGAGAAGTGCGATTAGGGGGAGCCTAATCATGAGAAGTTCAGTTGAGGGGAGCTTGATCAGAAGGAGAAATCCTAAGTCTATTAGGAATAATAGTCTTAGAGAATAGAAATCATATTCTTAATAGGATTTTGTTTTCCCGGATGGAAAGAGAGTTGGAATCCAATTAAGATTAGGATTCCTAATTGAAGGCCATCATTGTGGCTATAAAAGGAGGGTTGCTGTCAGGACCCGGCCCTCCTCTGTCAGGTCCCGACTCATCTAGCACGATATTGTCCGCTTTGGGCCTTTGCCCTTGCCCTCACGGTTTTGTTTTCGGGAGCTCATGGTGCAACTTCCCAGGGGGTCACCCATCATGGAATTGTACCAGCCTCAACTCGCTTAACTTTGGGGTTCCAATCCCCCCAAAGCCACTGAGCTCCCAAAAGGCCTCAAGCTAGATAGGTGTGTGCCTACACCTTTAAGGCACACCACCATTCCCCCTCGCAGGAATGTGAGATTGTTCACCGTTTCCTCAAGGACACGGGTCTTACAATTTGTCAGGACCGGTCCCAAATCCCCCGGGATTAACGCGGGACCCGCCTGATCCCTTCTGACACCACGTGTCAGACCAGAGAAAATTCCATCTCTACCCTCGCCGGGGCTATCAGAGTGCATCAGGATCGTAGGTGGAGGGGAGTGATGTCTCGTCTCTGCTACAGCCCGCATCCGCGATCAACCTCAAGGGAATTAAAACATTAAAAGTCGTGAGTGGACAAAATAATAATTTATTAAAAACATTTTCGCATAAGAAGATATTTTATGCCCTTCGTAAAAGCATATGCATGCATTCCAAAAACCATTTAGCAAAACATTTATAAAACTATTTGTCAAACATCTCAAAATCATTCAAGGGTTCATGTCCGGCCCCATAAACCGTCATGACCCATAAAAACCATTTCTAGGGTTCATGTCGGTTCCCATAAACCGTCATGAATCGTAAATCCATTTGGGTCCCCGACCCGAAATCACAAACACCGTAGGTCAAATCAATAGGGACTCAGCCCAAATCACATCAAGTACGGGGTCTCCGCCCCCAAATCATTTCTAAAACACCGGATACGGGGTCTCTGCCCCAAATTACTTTCTGAAACACAAAACACAGGGTCTCCGCCCTCAAATCTCGTATACGGGGTCGCAGGCCCAAATCACTTTCTAATCATAAAACCTCGTACGTACCGTCATACGTATAACCCATCCGCGGCACTTCCGAGAAGATGCCAACTCGGGGCACACAGCCCCTAGGGAACACATCCCCTAGGGAACACATCCCCGATATAGTCACGATGTCGATCTCTATACTAGTGTGCACACTACTCGGGGTCTCACTCCGAGTTTTCTCCCAGGAATCTCCATCTGGGAGGCTCAATCACTGGATCTAGTCCGAGCTCTCTCTCTGGATCTAGTCCACTCATCTCTCCGGAATCTGGTCCGGGACCACAACATAAGTAACCACCACTCCTGGAACGGGATCTCTATGGAGATACCCACTCTGGTCTGTGGATCGTGACTCTCCAGGTCGACGTCTGGAGGAGACCATATAAACATATGGAGGGTTCATTCATTTCAAATACTTTCTTTCTTTTCTCAAAATCATATTTCAACTGGGTCTCAAACCCGATTCATCTCAACGGGATTCCTCGAATCCGATTCAAATCCATTTCACAGGCCTCGGCCTAAATCCTCAGTTCAACAGGGTCTCATGCCCGATTCTCATTTCATAAACCGAACTGGGACTCAAGCCCGATGTTAAAATCAACTGGGCCCTAGGCCCGAAACCATTACTCAACAGGACCTCACGTCCGATTTCCCAACCAACGGGGCCTTAAGCCCGAAATCTCAACTAAATGGGTCTTAGGCCCGATATCATAAATCAACGGGGCATCAAGCCCGATAGTACCATTAATTGGGCGTCAAACTCGAATCGTAAATCAAATGGACCCTCGGTCCGATCGTATAGCTCAAATGGTCCCTAGGTCTGATTCCTCGTCAAATCAAATGGACTCCAAGTCCGAGAGTTCGTAAATCAAATGGGTCTCGTGCCCGATTTCCTATTTCCAAATCCGAAATCCATTTATTAAACCCTCGTTGAAAACCTAGAACGTATATGCATCGTATAAAACTGTAAATCTCGAAATACGTGCAAATACGTAAATCCTAGGCTACCACAAACAAATGCACTCATGGCATCACAAAACATATATTAAAACAATTATAAAACATTTATGCATGCATCAATTTCGAGAGAAGGGTCCACTCACAGACCGTCCCAATTTGGTCCTCACGGTTCAAACATTCAAAACCTTCCCCGGGGCTTCCCCGGGGCTTCCCCGACGTCCAACCCTTCTCCAAACCTTCCTAAAAACTCCTTAGCAACCTAATTAGTTCAACCCAAACACCTAAAACGGCCCATAATGCACGAAATCGAAAAATGAATTGAAATGGGCAAAACCGATTACCTCGTGCGGGTTTCCTCCTCCGCCGCCCACGGCGGCTCTGCCTGGCCAGCCACCATGTCCACCGGTCCTCCTCTCACTCTCTGGTCTCTCACAATTGTTCAAGGGTAAAGGGTTTTGGGTTTGTATGAAAATGGTGGATCGGTTTGGTTTTGGATGGATGGGAGAAAATGATCGATGCACGGGGGGGATGGATGTACATGAAGAAAAATGATGAGGAATACCTGTCATTCATCCATTGGTTCTGAGAAAAAGCTGGAGCCACTAAGGTCTAAAAGCTCCTCGTAAAACGCATCGTCGTGAATAGTACCTTGGAACTTCCTTGAACCGTAACTTCGCCGTCGTACGTCTGAATTCGACGTGCCGCCGCCTGTCTACGGATTCGTATCGTCGTGATCTACGTAACGGTGCTCGGCCCTCGGCCATCAGACCGCCCGGTCAAAAAGTCAACTTTTGACCTCCTATTCACCCAAATTACCAAAATGCCCTTGGACTTCCGAACGTAATAACTTCATCCTCAGACGTCGAAATCGAGCGTGCCACCTGTCTATGAACTCGTGATGTCACGAACTACGTCACGGTCATTGGCCAAAGTCCATTTGACCACCTGAACAAAAAGTCAACGATTCGCCCATTCCAGGGGGAAAATCGTCATTTCGTCCGAACGTCCGCTAATTCTCGTCTAATCTCCGATTAGTCTTCGATTAGCGAGACTAATCCGTCATTAACTCCTAATTAATCCCGCTAATTCGGGACGGGTCGTCACAGTTGCTGCACTAGTTTGATGTATCCAATTAGCTAGCAAGAAAGATTGTGTTATACCACTCATGGTGTTAAGAGTGAGAGAATATAAACAGGGCAAAGTTTGTAAAGGAGAGAAGAAAAGCAATAAGAGTGTTTTGTTTATGTTTCTTCTTCTTTCTAGTTGTTCATCAAGCCTTAATTATAGAGGTTTGGTAAGATAATTCGTTGCACCCATTATTGATAAAGTGGAAGTTTGTTGTTTCTGCCTCGTGGACGTAGGCACATAGCCGAACCATGTTAATTATTGGTGTTGTTTATCCTCTAGCTTATTTTCTTCGATTTCCAAAGTTTGTTTGACATTCCCATTCTTAAACGAAATCACTGTTGTAAATTTGTCCCTTTACTAATCTTGTTTCTTGATAGACTTAGTTGATTATGCAAACAGTAGAATGATGCGAAGATAATGCGGAATATAGATGAACAATAAAGTAAACACACCACACACACGAACACAAGAATTTAGCGAGGTTCGAATAATCTTCGCCTATGTCCTCGTGTGGTCTCCTTGAGAGATCACTAGCTCTATGAAGATAACAAGATTACAAGAACTTAGGTAGAATCCTGATCTAATCCCCAAACCCTAGCTCACGATCTCTCAAATCACTCTTTTGCTCTTATACCCGTGTATTACTTCTTTTGTTTACTGCTGTCTTATTTTTTTTGTGTGTATGTAAGAACTCCTAAGAGGCCTATTTATAATGTATAGGACTTAGGATACACTCTTTAGCATATTACAATCCCTATTTCTCTTTGGAGATGGAAAGATAGCTTATTTCTTAATCCCTAGAGGGCTATGAAATACTTTTCCTAATCCTATATGGAAACACTAGAAAAGAATATTTGAAGGGAGAGAGAGGACCACTTGTACACATCATCTTTACTTGGGCCTTGAAGGAGAATCACCCCCTTGTTGAGATCTTTCACATGGAAACAATGAAGAAACAGTCCAATAGATGTGTTATTGTGTTCGTTGAATTTAGATATGGAAATTAGGTTTCTGGTACACAAAGGACGTTTTGAAGAGTATATGAGGGAGATGAGGGTGAGGATAAAGAGGAAGAACCAGTGTGGGTGATAACCAATCCTTTACCTTTACCGATGGTGATCTCATCGGGTCCACGGTACGGAGTGCCATCAGAGAGATGATGAGGTCTGGAGGCAACATGGTGAGATGCTCCGGAGTCTAGGAGCCAGTTGGGAGATATGCCCTGGATGGTGGGTTTGGCCACGAGTTGATAGGAGGACGGTTGCTGGAGTTAAGGTCACTGTTTGACATTGTGGTCCTATGTGCCACACGATTTGCAGAAGCCACGGTCACCATTGCCAGGAGGGTTGGAACGGAAGTTGCTGTTGGAGTTTTTGGAAGAGAATCGTTGTCCAGAGGTGCAGTTACTGTCTGAGGGTTGGCTTGACTAGTGCTGGCCAGAAGAGCCACGAAGTGGTTGGAGCAGTAGCCACAAGAGGCCTGAGTCACATTGGCTGTGATGGCAAGGGTAGGGGTGGCAGGTTCCTTGCTTTTGGATGCTGTTTCATGCTGAACCGACATGTCATGGAGGTTCTCAAAGGAGACATAAGTGTCGCGAGACCTCACTGCAGCAATGATGGCCTTAAACTCTGGGCCAACACCGTGAAGGACATTGAGGAGTAGGTCTTCATCCGAGAGGAGTGTCAATGGAGGCTAGTTCATCATAGAGTTGAAGAACTTCTTCAAGATATTCAGATAGTGGGCGTGTATCGCGGTCAAGGAGGATTAGATGCTCTTTGAGACCTAGAACATGAGCCTTGGTAGTGCTCGCATAGAGGCGGTTGAGGTGGGTCTAGGCTGCTGATGAGGTTTTAGCAGTGGCAATAAAGGTGGTAACCTGAGGGGAGACTAATGCGAAAATGGCATGAAGGAGGAGCTAGTCCTGATGGATCCTAAAGTCATGTCGTGCAGAGTTGGTGGCTAGGGGGCAGGGATGAGTGCTATCCACATAGCCCATAAGGTCGTATCCAATGAGGAGGGCGTTGAACTGAGCACGCCTGTTTTACGGGATGCTGGGCAGCAACATTGATGGTAATTATGGAGGGTATGGTGTTATCGGTTACTGGTGGAGGGATTGGTGTTTTAGCAGCCATGTGGGAGGTAGGGTAGGGAAAAAGGAAAGGGAGGGAAAATCAAAGTGCTGAGTGGAGCCTAGGGCTCTGATACCTTGAAAGGTATGAAGAGTTTTCTGTATTTCAACGTAATTAGGTTACAACAGTGGTATCCTATTTGTACAAGACTTAGGAGAGTCTAACTAAGAATGTAATACTAGTCTAACTAAACTGTGAAAGAATCCTATATTGATAGTCTATACAATAGGTAAGCAATGAAGTAGATTCCGTTGACCATAGACCAGCTGATCAAGGAGATTGATTCTCAATCTCCTTTTGTCCCGGATAGTCCTTAATAAAACTGTGCCTTTTCTCATGTTTTCTATCTGCATGAGGAACTTCATTTCACATGCAAATATACTGAAATATATATAAAGGGATCATTGTCAATCACATCATAAAAATTAGTGTTCATGATATAGTTCGTATATTCTTTCTGTAGATCTATTGATGTTGATGTACATCATAAAAATTAGTGTTAATGATATAGTCCGTATGTTCTTTCTTTAGATCTATTGATGTAAATGTACATTTTGGCATTAGATGTTATAGTTCTTTATTTTCTCTAAGTACAAATTTTATAAATTAATTTCATGTTTCTTTACTTTTTTCCTATTGGTTATTCATTTTCTTTTTTGTAGGTTACAAATCCAGCCATTGATCCTCTTAGAGAAGGTTTGGTTATGTCTCTTGAAGTCAACATTGGAAAGCGGCAAAATATTTTGGAGGTTGGACCTGAAAATGCATCCCAGGTTTGTTGGCATGTGCCACTTTGCCTCAGTTATACATCATGGAACTATTATGTTGTTGAATTCAAGATTATGCATTAATTTCTTTTCCCCCTTTAATATCTTATGATTAAATTTGTTTAATGATTTGAACAGGTTATCTTGTCTAGTCCTGTGCTGAATGAAGGGGAACTTGATTTATTGCTGAAGGATGATCAGTTGAAACCCCATGTTTTACCTACATTTTTTTATATACATAAAGGGGTTGATGGTTCTTTGGAAAAGACATTATACAGGCTTTGTGCGGCTGCTGATGAAGCTGTTCAAAATGGATGCCAATTGCTTGTGCTCTCTGATCGGTCCGATGAGCTGGTAATGATTTAATTTAGCTTCTCTTTAATTGTGCAACACTTCCCTTCTTTGTTCAGCCAATTTTGAAATCGATGTTCCATGGTCCCAATGAGATTAAGTTGCTTTTTGTTTTCTTATGTTCATTAGAGAGAAGTATTTTCCTCCTGAATATGGTAGCACAAAAAGCCTTTTCATTAATGTTAAGTCTCTTATTTTCTGCTTAGAACGTTGCTCTGGTCTTTTTAGTTGTTAGGGTGTAAGTCATTGCTGTTATTTCAATATCTAACCAAATGTTATGAATTGCTCTTTTGCCTAAAACATGGTAATCGGTGCTAAAGAATTACAAATCTTACTTTGCAGTTTATTTCAATTTTTTTTACCAGATTGGTCTTGTTCTTTATTGATATATAAAGTTTATCATTTCTGTGATGCCTTTTTTTCTTTTGCCCTCTGTACTTCAGGAAGCAACTCGCCCTGCGATTCCGATACTTCTTGCTGTTGGTGCTGTTCATCAGCATCTTATTCAAAATGGTTTGCGGATGTCAGCTTCTATCATAGTAGATACAGCTCAGTGCTTTAGCACCCATCAGTTTGCCTGTTTGATTGGATATGGTGCCAGGTCAATTCTCCTTCAAGTGAATTCTTTCTGACTGAATCCTTGTTTTTTACTTTTATTTTTTAGTTTTTATTTTTATTTTTTTATCTTATGTTTGCAACGGCAGCAATAACATATATTAATAACTGCCATTAATTCTGTGTCTGCTGTAGAAACTCTTTCTACATCGTAGGTTCACCATCATGATACTTTAGCATATTACTTGTCTCCCCATTCATGCATGAGCGTGCGCAGACTTTTTTTTTTGTTTTTCACCCGGCATGCTTTGTGCGACTTTAAATTTATAGTTTTCTTTTTCCTACAAATCATTTATAATTTTTTCTTAAAAGATGTGGAAAGATTTTAGAAATATCATTTTTATATAATATTCGAAGTTTCGTTCCTTTTGTATTTATCTGTTTATATTTTTGTGCATATTTAGCATAATTTTTTAATTATTTTTCTATACATCAATTATTTCAAATTTTCTGAATTTTTTATCTCTCTCTCTCTCTCTCTTTTTTTTATTTATTATTTTTTTTTTCTTCTAAATAACTCTTTTCCCAATTATATTTTCTTTTTGGATATTGTGGAGAGAGTGCGGGCTCCCGCATTGAACGTGAAGTGCTGATTGGGTTTTGTGTTGTAGTATTGCATGTTTGTGCTTGCTGTCCTTTTTTAAAAATTTGGATTTAATAAATAAAGTTGTAATAATTTCATTTTACTTTATACGCATGAATATTATATAGGAATTTGGCTCGATCTGTATCCTTTTTTGTTTTGGGGTTAATTTTCTCCATTTTCTTTTTTTGGTGAAGCCTGTTACCCCCACCCTGTTTTCCTGGCTTTATTATAGTCCAGATGCAATTTACAATACATCTTGACTACATGAAAAGTTTATATCATAAAATTAAAACAAATTATTATGCGTCATTTACAAATGCGGGAAATTTTCCGAGTGACTGTAATATTGACCCTTTCTTATTTGAAACAACATAGGAGGTTGTACTATGCATTTTAAGGATCTCCATATTCCTTAAGCTCATTGCATGGATTTCACAAAATGTGTAGTCCTACACTTCTAACCTTTAATCTGTTTTAATGGTCCTCCAGTGCTGTGTGCCCATACTTGGCATTGGAGACGTGTCGGCAATGGCGTCTGAGTGCTAAAACAGTAAATTTAATGCGTAACGGGAAGATGCCTAGTGTAACAATGGAACAGGCTCAAAAGAATTTCTGCAAGGTCAGTACAATATTGCATAACGACTAAAATCTCTTACATTTTTAATTGAAGGCGTTTATCATATGGTTGGATTTGCTTTGGACAATTTTTCTGTTTTTAATGGATTATTGTGCGTGCCACTTAACTTTTGAAACACATGTTTGGCAAATTGGTAATCTTGGAAGTATCTTATTTTCTCTTATACGTTTTTTCTTAGAGAGGATGTTTCATTATCTAACAACCTAGTGAGAGCTATATAGTTTTGTATTTATAGAAAGCTGGTTGAAAATGTCATTGATAAAATGAGCTGTGATTAATGTTGTTCTCGAACTTGCGTCTATCAATTTGAAGAATGGTGGACAAGGTCTACCCTGCGACCATTGCCTGTGTTGGATATATAATACTGAGAAACTAATTGTTCCTCTCTATTTCAGGCTGTTAAGGCTGGTCTTCTTAAAATTCTTTCTAAAATGGGTATTTCATTGCTTTCAAGGTACCATTCATTCAATATCTTTTACATCTTTCTTATTTTACCTGTTCTTATCTTTAATTTTTTGTATCTTTCTTTCCTAGGTATGAATTCTGATTTAATGTTCATATTGGCTAAGCATTTATTTTTTGTATCTAGAATTAAAATTTTAGTTCTCACTCAACGGTAATCGAAAGTAATTTTCTGCCCCTTTCCCGGATATAGTTATTGCGGCGCACAGATATTTGAGATTTATGGATTAGGGAAGGAGGTTATTGATCTTGCATTTTGTGGGAGTATATCCAGTGTTGGTGGATTAACTTTGGATGAGGTAAGTCTCATGGAGACATGAAACTTTTGGTTGCAGATTGAACAATCTTAGCATCATCACACAAGTCAAAAGTTTCACTTGAGCCTACTTTGCTCCATATAAATGTTATATATATCTATGTTTGTTCCGTATATGTTAATCTGGAAGAATAAAACATGTCTATAGCTTAGGATCGTAATTGAGAATGCAAGAAAACAGAACGAGGAGTAGTGTCAGTATAATTTTAGACCTTTTGGAATGCAGACAATTTTTATTTGTAGCTATATTCTCAAGACAGTCATTGTCTTTCAATTTATGTATATGTACAAGTTTTTATTTTTTATTTTTTATTTTTTTATTTCTATATGTAAAGTGTTACTTCTCAAGATACATTTTCTTGTCTTCGGAGGATATTACCATGTCAGTGATAGGTAAAGAGGTAGGAAATTTCCTTGTATTTCTTGAATAATAACTTTACAGTGTAGAGGAGTATTTATACAGATGCTAGGTTAAACTAAGTAGGAAATAAATACTTAGACTAGGAAGGAAATCAGAGACCTAGACTAGGAAAGTATCTACAGGATTGTATGTACAATTTTAGGAAAGAATCAGGGAGATTCTTTGGACCTAAGATAGCACAGGATCAGGGAGATTGATCCTCAATCTCCGTGGATTCTGGGGAATCATTATTAATAGGCATATAGCTTCCTAATATATAGTTTAATTGCAAATGAATATCTGATATAGATTGGTGTTCCATGTACTTGGCATGTTAGATAAAGAAGACACAATAATTGAATCTGAGTTTCAGCCAATCTTAGGTTGTTAAGAGACTGTCATAACAATGTTGCCTTTTAATTATCATGCTCTTCTGAATTATATCCATTGATTTACTCTTTATTATTCTTTTTTCTTTTATTCCACAGCTTGCGAGGGAGACTTTGTCGTTCTGGGTGAAGGCTTTTTCTGAAGATACAGCGAAAAGACTTGAAAATTTTGGATTTATACAATTCAGACAAGGAGGTACCTGTTTATGTTAAAAATCTTTCTTTAGGGATCGGTAACCTTACCAGACTATAGAGTCTAGACTTCGGTGAATAACTCAACCGAATTGTCTGAATTGACCAATCCATATGCTGGCTTTAGTTATATAAAATGAAAATTATTTGGAACTCAAGCAAGGTATATGTTAGGGTTATGTATATTAAAAATCTTTTCACAATTGATTCCATAGCTTGATCAAACTAATAATATGTTAAAGTTAAAAAGACTAACGTCGCTTATTACTTTATTATAAGGGGAGTATCATGGAAACAATCCAGAGATGTCAAAATTGCTCCACAAAGCTGTCCGCCAGAAGAACGAAAGTGCCTTTTCAGTTTATCAGCAGCATTTAGCTAACCGACCTGTGAATGTGGGTGGTCATATCTCTTTTTTCTTTCCTATTTATAGATTTTATAAGTTCTAGAATTGGATTATCTTTGATATTAACCTTTGTTTTACTAATTCAACCTTAGGTGCTTCGTGATCTGGTTGAGTTCAAAAGTGACCGTGCTCCAATTGCTGTGGGAAAGGTTGAACCTGCTGTATCCATTGTTCAACGGTTCTGCACTGGTGGAATGTCGCTTGGAGCTATTTCAAGAGAAACTCATGAGGCTATAGCCATTGCAATGAATAGATTAGGCGGAAAGTCAAATTCTGGAGAAGGTGGCGAGGTAAGGCCTCCACTTTTCTATGTATATATCAATCGACAGATCTTAAATGTATTATTTTAGCGAGTGGTTAATTGATTCATGATAATAATTACATAATTTTCATTGTGTAACCATTCTTCAGGATCCAATTCGTTGGAAACCACTTACAGATGTCGTTGATGGGTACTCTCCAACCCTTCCACATCTCAAAGGTCTTCAAAATGGAGATACTGCTACAAGTGCTATCAAGCAGGTCACCACATATTTATAGGGAATCCATTGTGGCACTGGCTGCAAACAGATTTTACTAATATGATTCAATATATTTGAAAGTGAAGTTGAAAGTGAAGTTGAAAGTGGTCAGCTTTCAATATTTGATAATTAGGGTGTCGTTAAAGGTAATTGAATGACGTTGATTATGTATGTCATGCAACTACTATATCACCAAAATATTTGATGTTTTCAGGTAGCTTCAGGACGTTTTGGTGTCACTCCAACCTTTTTGGTCAATGCTGATCAGCTGGAGATCAAAATTGCACAAGGTGCAAAGCCTGGGGAAGGAGGCCAATTACCTGGTAAAAAAGTTAGTGCATATATTGCAAGGTTGAGAAATTCTAAACCTGGGGTTCCACTTATATCTCCACCTCCACACCATGACATTTATTCCATAGAGGATCTTGCCCAATTGATTTATGATCTTCATCAGGTGATTATTTTATGCAAACTGGGTATGTTTAATTTGTTTCTGTGATGTCAGAAAGATTGCTGATAAAAGATACCAATGTTCACTGAATGAATAGGTTAATCCTAAGGCTAAGGTGTCAGTAAAGCTTGTCGCAGAAGCTGGAATTGGAACTGTTGCTTCTGGTGTTGCGAAGGGTAATGCTGATGTCATACAGGTACTCTACCTAAGCCTGGAATTGGGACTGAATGATAATGCTAACTAATTTTGTTTTTTTATCTTATTTAAACTATGCATCTTTATGAACTATTCGCGCGGTGGTCGGGTAGGGATAGGCTGTACGAAATTTTGCTTTGCAATGCGTGTAGCCTTTGAATTCTATACAACCTTTCAGCGTTTAATTAATAAGATGGTATTAGTAAGTAAGTTTTATTTTAATTAGTTACTTAGGAAATATTAGACCTTCTGATGCTTTTGGACGTAAGCTCTAATAAATTTTATTACCTATATAAATGCACCCCAGGTTACCAGTCTATATTAGCCTTTGGTTGGAGAATTGGAGTGTCTTTCCAATTCCCGTCTGTCCGTCTTTCTCTCTGTTCTCTGCTCTTATTTTCTTTCTGTCCGTTCTTCTCTTATCTCCCCTTTCTCATCTGTTCCAATTCATCACCATTACTATGTACTACTTGCTTCCTTCTCTTCCCTTGAAAACCCGAGGAAGCCCAACACAAACCGTATGTCAAACCTGCCTATTAAACCTCTTTTAATGGAGTATGTCCCCAAACGTTAGGGTTGACTCCAAGAATTTGGCAATCGCCCTTGTATGGTCATAACCTTTTAGTTCACCTTGAAGATATGCACAACCTAACACAATGAAAATTCTTGCCTACGTGGTCATTTTGTAAGGACTTTTAGTTTAGTGTTTCTATTTAGTGGGCGTTAATATTGGCAGGAACTTATTGACTCAACTCAAGGGTTCTAAACACCCAAAGTTGTGGATATGAAATCGTATAAAGATTGTCTTGAGAATTTACGAAATGGGGAATCTCGACGTTGCGCGGTTGTAGACCACAGCATCTACTATGGGGATCGCGTAACAGGAAAAACTATGAGATAAGCTCAGGGAGTGGAGAAAAATAATGTTTCTGAAAATCATTTGATAATTTGAGTATAATAATCCCCAATTTTGAGAACTTGATAGTGTATATAGTAGCTTGAAATCCCTTAAACCCTTAATAATAGCATATAGATCAAGATAGGATAAATATGGGTGGAATGAATACAATTTTGTCAAACTAATGAAATAAATTTCAATTGTCTACTGAGACATTCTATATGCTCTCCACATCTCGAGTGCTATATTATGCTGTAACAATTGGGTAAAAACCATCATACTCATAAGTACCATAATGTAAAAGCCACACCAATGAATACTAAGGGAAGTTGAGCTACTTTGTGGAGTAATCTCCTTGCACGTGTAGAGAAGCAAGGTGGGGAAAGCGAGCTACTGTACATACTGCATACTGATCTCCGTGCGCATGCTTTACCAGGGAAAGTTGAGGCACCATGCAAAATAGTATGCATGTGCTGATTTGGGAAATCTGAGCTACCGTGTAGAGTAATCCCATGGACGTGCTGACTGGCCTATTTGACTAAGTTGGACATGCGTATGTTACTACCGACGCGGGATGGGGTACTTCATTGCTGGTTTTCAAAAAACTGTAATATTGCAAATAAAGCATAATAAATTAATATAAGAAAATCACGTGTAAAATTTGTAAAACCTTAAGCATGGTTATTATTTCTTACATGTTGCACCAAAACGTAAAACGCATGCTTTCTATGTGGAAATATGTATAGGTCATAAAATGGTAAAGAAACTAATAAATATAAATACAAAGATAATCATAACATAATAAAATTGTAATCATTATAAAGAGAGCACTAGATAATCATACTAATAAGTAATAACTATTATGAGATTAATATTTTATAATATTTAAATTAGTTATCAATATTATTCGTCGAAAACTGACATACTAAACATACTAAATTCCAATCATAAAAATATTGCAAACACGATGTGATCATCTCAAGTGGCTGAAAGGATGATGTCACCTTAAACAACCGAAGGAGGATTAGAATTCAACGTAAATAACCTACCGTGTCATAAACCATAATCTTTCCCGAAGTAATCAATGTTGAATTTCATGATCCGTATGTCATTTACAGCCAATATGGCACATATATATACAATATTGATTAAGGAGATAAGACAGAACAGTTCTTATCTCCTTAAATCTACTTTTAACTATGACATGACACCTGTAGGACACCTGTCCTACTGTGGAACTGTGGGTAACTGCCTAAGTGTTAACCAACTAAGGGTTAACTTATCCTAGATATAGAAGTACACGGGTCTACCCTAGGTACCAGTGTACAGTGGTCTCTAGGGCTAGGTTTACATAGTCTAACATCCCCCCTCAAACTAGGCACCCGAGGGGTGACAAGTTTGAAAGTCAGAGCATGGTGGCGGTTGGTGAAGAGTCCCTTAGTGAATAAGTCAGCCAGCTGGTGAGTGGAAGGAACAAACCAGACTTGATGAGTGCCGGATATGACCCGTTCACGGAGGAAGTGATAATCCAGAGCAATATGCTTTGTCCGGGCATGAAAGACCGGGTTTGTAGACATGTAGCAGGTGCTAAGGTTGTCACAGTGTATCCGGATGGGAAGTGGGGGAGGAAAGGTGAGCTCACGGAGGAGGCTGAGAAGCCAAATGGTGTCAGCACAGGTGTAAGCTAGGGCACGGTATTCTGCTTCAGAACTGGAGCGGGACACGGTTTTCTGCTTCTTGGAGCACCATGAGATAAGGGTGGAACCCAGGAAAATGCAGAAACCTGTCACAGAACGTCTGGTGTCTGGGCAGCCTGCCCAATCTGCATCAGAATAAGCTTGGAGTTGAAGGGGGAAGGTGGACCTGTGGATTTGGAGGCCAAGACCGAGTGTTCCCTTGAGATAACGGATTATTCGTTTGACTGCAGTGAGATGAAGATCGGTTGGGCGGCTCATGAACTGAGCGGCATGTTGAACAGCAAAGGAAATATCAGGTCTGGTCCATGTTAAATACAGCAGAGCGCCCACCAGTTGACGGTAGACAGAAGCATCTGGAAGGGGAGTGCCATTGTGTGCTGAGAGAAGCTGTTTAGAGGCCAGGGGTGTAGGTGCAGGTTTACAGTCTAACAAACCACTACGAGTAAGGATATCCGTGGTATACTTGGTTTGGGTGAGATGAAGACCTGCGGCATTGGGAGTGGCTTCAACACCAAGGAAGTAGTGGAGTGGTCCCAAGTCTTTGATGGAAAATTCACGAGCCAAGGTTGCCATGAATGAGGAGAGAGCAGTTGGTGTGGTTCCTGTGAGCAAAATATCATCCACATAAAGCAGTAGAAACATGAGAGTGTCTTTGGTTTTGTAGATGAAGAGGGAGGGATCGGCTCTGCTCTGAGTGAAGCCCTTTTGGAGGAGGAAGGTGCTGAATCGATCAAACCAAGCTCTGGGGGCCTGTTTGAGGCCGTACAGAGCTTTGTGGAGGCGGCAGACATGCTGGGGATGTTGGGGATCAACAAAACCTGGGGGCTGTTGCATATAAACCTCTTCTGTTAAGTGGCCATGTAGGAAGGCATTGGTGACATCCATTTGGCGAATGGACCAGCCAAGGGATACAGCAAGGGTAAGTACCACTCGAATGGTTGCTGGTTTGATAACAGGACTAAATGTCTCCTGAAAATCAAGGCCTGCCTGTTGGTGAAAGCCCTTGGCTACAAGACGAGCTTTATATCTCTCTAGGGTTCCATCTGCATGGCGTTTAACCTTGAAAACCCATTTGCAGCCAACTGTGTTGGCAGATGGAGGGAGGGGAACAAGGGACCAGGTGTGTTGGCGGATGAGGGCGTCATATTCAGTGGACATGGCTTGGACCCAGTGTTCGTGTTTGGAGGCCTGTTTGTATGTAGAAGGTTCAGGGCTTTCGGTGGCAATAGCAGCATAGATGTGAGGGAGAGGATAACGGGAAACATACAAAAGGTTTTTGGACTTAGAGTTTCCTGATTTGCTACGAGTGGTCATAGGGTGGATATTTTTGGGTGGCAGGTGGACGGGTGGGGCTGGTGGGTAGGAAGGGGATGGGGTTGAGGAAGGGTTTTCTGTTGGAGAAGGAGACCCTTGGGGGTCCGAGGAGTGTGAGAGTCCTGGATTAGGTGTTGGAAGTGGAGAGGGACCGTGTGAAGTGGCTGTTTGTGAGTGAGGGGTAGGATCTGGTGTTGGGCTGGGATGGTTACAAGTTTGGACAGGGAGGAAGGCAAAGTTTTGGGCAGATTGAGGTTTGGTGGGATAGGGAAAGTCGTCTTCATTGAAGATCACATGACGGCTGATATAAACACGCCCAGTGGGGACGTGTAGACAACGATAGCCTGAGTGTTGTGGACTGTAGCCGAGAAAGATACAATGGAGGGACCTGGACTCTAGTTTATGTTTGGTGTAATCCCCAAGATAGGGGAAACATGAGCAGCCAAAGGTTCGTAGAAGAGAATAAGGAGGGGATTTGTGATGGAGGGTGAAATAAGGGGAAGACCATTGGAGGACAGATGTGGGAAGTAGATTGATGAGAAAAACAGCAGTGGTGATGGCATCAGCCCAATAACAAAACGGGAGACCAGCAGTTTGGAGGAGGGTTCGGCCTACTTCTGAAATGTGGCGATGCTTGCGCTCTGCCAAACCGTTTTGTTGTGGTGTATGGGGGCAGGAGAACCTTTGGTGGATTCCATGCTGGGAACAAAAGTTGTGGAAGGATTGGTTGGCAAATTCTTTGCCACCATCGCTGTGGAACTGTTTTATGGTGGTAGAAAACTGTGTGCGGACATATGTGAAGAAACGGGAGAACTGATCAAAGACTTCAGACTTGAACCTTAGGGGAAACACCCATGTGTAACGGGTGAAATCATCCGTGAAGAGTACATAGTAACGAAAACCAGTGACAGAGGGAATAGGGGACATCCAAACATCAGAATGTATTAAATCAAATGCTTTTATTGATGAATGTAGTACAGGGTTAAATGAGTGACGGGTGCTTTTACTAAGTGCACACTGGTTACAAAATGGAACAGAATTTAAATCAACATTAGGGCTGAGGTGATCTTGAGTGACCAGCTTGCGTAAGACAGTAGTAGAGGGATGTCCTAGCCTCTTGTGCCAAAGACTGGATGGGGCAGTGGTGAAGAGAGCCTGCGGGTGGGAAGTAGGGCGGATGGGGTACAGTCCATTGCTACAGGGGCCCTGAAAAAGAATGTGGTTGGTAGTTAGGTCTCGGATGACAAAGTGTGTAGGATAGAAAGTGATACTGACCTGCTGATCTTTGGTGTACTGTGCAACAGAAATGAGGTTCTTTTTAATGGAAGGGACATGAAGAACATCAGAGAGGTGGAAGACATAGTGTTTAGAGGGAAAGTGAACATTACCCGTGTGTGTGATGGGGAGAGTGGTGCCATTACCAACCATGACCTGGTCTCTGGTGGGAGAGGCAGATTGGGAAGGAGTAGGGGGTGTCATGGAGACATGATGGGTTGCACCGGTATCTGGATACCAATTGGGGTCAGCAACTGAGGTCATGTGAAGGCCCGCGAAGGCTTGAGAGAGGTCGTGTTCAGGTGTGTTAGAAAGTGAGGGACAATGGGCTGCAACATGGCCAAACCTGTTGCAGGACCAGCATTGAGGGCCTTGTGAGCGGGGTGGGTTGTGAGGAGGTGGGCCAAGGACACCAGAGGTGTTGCGGACTGCAGGGGTACGGCCAGAACCACGGCGGGGAAAGGGCCGTGAACCACGGCCTGGTCTGGACCCACGGTGGTAGTTAGAGCGGTTATGAGAGGGGTAGAACCCGTGAGGAGGTGGGTGGGACTGGACATACAGAGCAGTGGGAGGAGGATTGGAAACATAGGTAGAGGTGGAGATTTGTTGTGCCTCAAAGGAGAGAAGGCGAGCACGCAGGTCTGAAAATGGTGGAAGTGGGGGAAAGTTAAGCATGGCTGTGACTAAGATAGTGTATTCTGGTCCAAGACCACGAAGAACAGCAGTAACAAGATCAGTGGGAGAAAAGGGTTCATTAATCGCTGCAAGAGAGTCAGCGAGGGTTTTGGCATAAGAAAGGTATTCAGAAATGGTCTTGGAGCCTTTAGTAAGGGACATCAGTTGGAAGCGGAGGTTGGTTGCATTTGCAAGAGATTGCTGGGAGAAGTTCTGGCGGAGACACTCCCAAATGGCTCTGGAGGTGTTGAGACCAACAACCTGGGACAGAATGGGCTCTGTTAGAGTGGCCCGCAACATACTGATCAAGGTCTGATCAATCTGAAACCATTGATGAAAGGCAGGATTCGGGAGGGCAGTGACAGGGGAGGTTAGGACAGAATCTGAGGTTGCTGAAATGGGAGAAGAGTCTTCAGGTACTGGGGTTGAGAGAGTAGAAGGAGGAGGAGGGTGGGTTCCATCGATGAACCTCCAGTAATTGTGTCCAATGAGGAAAGGCTTGATTTGGCTTTCCCAAAGAAGGTAATTGGACTCATTTAGTTTAACAGAGACAAGGCTTGAGACATGATTAGGGGAGATTGAGGGGTAGGAGCAGGAATCAGTGGCCATAATTTGAGAGAGAGAGGATCGGTAATGGTGATCAGACTAGTGGCTCTGATACCATGTTGAATTTCATGATCCGTATGTCATTTACAGCCAATATGGCACATATATATACAATATTGATTAAGGAGATAAGACAGAACAGTTCTTATCTCCTTAAATCTACTTTTAACTATGACATGACACCTGTAGGACACCTGTCCTACTGTGGAACTGTGGGTAACTGCCTAAGTGTTAACCAACTAAGGGTTAACTTATCCTAGATATAGAAGTACACGGGTCTACCCTAGGTACCAGTGTACAGTGGTCTCTAGGGCTAGGTTTACATAGTCTAACAATCAACCACAGGCCAAATGGTCGATTTAAGCCAAGTTACTAACAATTCTAAGTCGCGAAATCTAGATCAGGTTCCTTCTCTGTTAAATCTGCGTATTTGTCCTTGTTCAATAATGATGGCAACCAAGATTGGTGTTGGGGATTTCATCTGGGGTCTAAATATTCCTCCTAAATTGAAAACTTTCTTGTGGACAATTGGCTAAGGGAAATTGTTGACTAATCTCCAACGTTGGAAGAGAGGGCTCTCGACGGATACAAGTTTCCTTAGATGCCCTTCTGCTGAGAATTGCTATTGGCTATCCGGAATGCTATTGGTCCCCCCATGTTGTTACTCATTCCTTTGCTATGGACTTTAATAGTTGGCTATCTATCAACCTGCATTCCAACCATTGTCTCTCCTCAGGCACTCCTTGGTGCTTGACATTTGCTTCGGCTCTTTGGTTTTGCTGGAAGTGGAGGAATGATTCATACCAATCCCTAGTAAAAGGATGGATGAGGTTAATAAACCTATAGATCGAAGTCTGTTGAGACAAACCATCCTTATCCACTGGTCCCCTCCTCGGCGTTATTGGTGCAATTTGAATATCGATTGTAGCTGTAAGAACAATCCTCGTAAAATTAGTGCAGGTGGAATCCTCAGAAATCATGATGGTGACTGGGTTAAAGTTTTTGCTGCTAATCTGGGCAATGGTGATATCATGGAAGCCGAGTTATTTGGTCTATATATGGGCTTAAAGGTCAATTGGGAGGCTGGTGTTAGTTCTGTGGAGGTTGCAAGTGACTCTAAGGCTACTGTCTCTCTTGTCCTTACACCCGTGGATCCTTATCATCCTCTAATGAACTTGATTATGGATTGTAAAGATCTTCTAAGATGCAATTGTCATTGTGAGCTGAAGCATATTAATCGAGAAATGAATCATGCTGCAGATTTCCTCGCCAATCTTAGCCACAATCTAAACCTTGGTCTCCACCTGTACGAGTCTCTTCCGGCTGCTATCTGCAGCATTCTGTCTTCTGGTCTGCTCTGTAGAGATTTTGAGGGTCATGCCCCTCTAGTTTCCTCTTCTTGTTTGGGTTTTGCTCGCCTCTGAACCAAAAAAAAAAAGGCCTCCCGTTAGACAAGGGCCCAAATCGGGCAAAAACCCTAATAATATTTATTCGAGGGCTACGGGTGTTGGATTTCTAATCTAGAAGTTTTGATAGGTGATGAATGACTCCATGATTGCACCCATGGAACTTGGCAACGATTCAATGGTCCAATCTTCACAGAACAGTCAAAACACCCTTGAGTGAAGAGATAGAGATAGGGATAGGGTTTATAATGTGCCCATGAACTCCAAAGTCCATAGCTTCTTTTTTGATGTTAGAATTGTGTTCTGTTTGCTCCTATCGGTAAGATTTTTTTTTTATCTGATAGAGAGAGACAGAGACATGCGTGCTGTTTGCGTGCTCCTATCGGTAAGAATTGCATGCTGTTTGCTCTCTGTCGGTAACATAGAGATAGAGATAGAGACATGCTCGATCAAACGGCAAAAAAAAAAAAAATTGTAGTTTAAACATCGACCTAAGCAAATGCTTCATGAGAAAAAACCAAATCTTCTCTAATAGGTGTAATTTGGTCAAAAAAGCTCAAAAAGTAATTCTCGAAGGGGAGTTTTAGACGGGGCTTTACGGGGCAGCTTCCAACAGCATCAAGAATCTAACTTTCTGTGGATAACTTTGATTAAAATACCTTCATAATTGAACACTTTCTTTGATAAATGCAATCCAGTTTGGTTCTTGGAACAATGGAGAGAAAAAACCTGAGTCTGCATTTTCTGCTTTCTACTGCTGTTATAGTACTTTATTAATCGTCATCTAAAACGTAGAGGAGTACATCATATACACAGTTTCATCCTAGAATAAAGCTAAAGCTATGGGTAAGAAAGCTAACTGTTATTCAGTGATAATTACCAAAGAAGAAACAAGAGAGTACTCTGTGCGACGAATATTGCAAAACATGGAAATACTTTTAACATGTTTTTTAAAACCAAAATCTCTCTCTTGAAATGTACCAGTAGTTTCTTGATATTTAGGTGATAAGTTATAGCAAACTAACAAATACTTTGTTTTCTGGGATGGATACAAATTTACTCAATATTATTTATTATAATGTTATTTATTGTTTTTATTACCAAATGCATCCAGCTTCATGTTCATAACTATTGGATAATTTTTTTTTTTTATAAAATTATAACATCTTTCATACTAATTTACATCAATATATATTTGTATTATTATAATGAGTATATATATATATATATACACCCGGAAGTGGAAAGACACTAAGGTGGGGGGGATATACTCGAAATTTATAAAGGACTTTTAAGGGAGAGAAAAAGGGGGCCCTTTATATTGAGTGAGAAGCCTCAAATGGTGAACCAATCAAAATCCCTAAATATGTCCTTGGATAAGTAGCGTGAAAAACTACAATTAAATATTTGAGGGCATAATAGTAAGTTTAATAAATACAAAAATTTTTAATTTGAAGAAAGAAAAAAAAAAGCACTACATGTGGTTTATCACACAAACTCCGCATATAGGTTAACTCTCTCTCTCTCTCTCTCTCTCTCTCTCTCTCTCTCTCTCCCTGTTTTTCATAATAACCACGTACATGCACTTATCCACACAACTTCTGCATACGCACCCACATCACGTTTTTAATACCCTATAAAACATAAATTAGAAAAAACGAAACATTTCAGTGACACATAAAAAAGGGAGATTGGCATGGGCATAAACTTGTATCAAGATGCTAGTATATTTCAAGTGCATTATTTGAGACTGGTAGGAAACTTGTCAGAAGTTGTGTCTAATATCTCTTTTGATCTTTTACTGAGACGAAGCTCTTTTTACCATGCAGATATCAGGTCATGATGGTGGAACTGGAGCCAGTCCTATAAGTTCCATCAAGCATGCTGGTGGTCCCTGGGAATTAGGACTCACAGAAACACACCAGGTGATTCTTACACTTAAAAACTAGGGTGACTTCTTTTAATTGATTTTCTTTGAATATGCACTAAGTCTATTTGGTAATTGGAAAATTTTGACAGACACTAATTTCAAATGGACTTAGAGAACGAGTCATTTTAAGAGTTGATGGTGGCTTTAAAAGTGGAGTTGATGTCCTAATGGCTGCAGCAATCGGTGCTGATGAATACGGATTTGGTTCTGTGGCAATGATTGCTACAGGATGTGTTATGGCCCGCATTTGCCATACAAATAATTGTCCAGTTGGTGTAGCCAGTCAGGTATCACTAAGACTGATTTTCTTGTATCTGTGATGATTAGTGATACACACAAAAAATCTTATTAAACTTCTTTGACCCCCATGACATGGCGTGCCATGTGGCTTGCTATTTGGTTTCACCCTAAACGTGATATATTCATGAGGTGGGTGTGAGCAGCAATAAACATGGCAATAAACATCAGTAGCCATGTTATTGAAAAATGAAAATGACAAAAAAAGTCTTGGGAAGAATGTATTTCTATTTTTGAATTTGTACTTAATCATTTTTCTTTCTAATGTACAATGGGGTTGCATATTTTTTTCCCTCTTTTCAATGTATCTTCAGAGAGAAGAACTGCGCGCTCGATTTCCTGGAGTTCCTGGTGATCTTGTCAACTTTTTCTTATATGTTGCTGAGGAGGTAGTCTTCTGTCTGTTTTTCTATATATTAACAGGATTAGTGAGTTGATTTCTCGTTTGCAGTTTTCATTTTGTACGTTTTGACCATCGATATGGTTCATGCCTCAAGGTTGATCTTTTTATATGTACATGATATTTTTTTTCTTTGATTGTTGTTTTCCCCAGGTAAGAGGTATGTTGGCACAGTTGGGATATGAGAAGTTAGATGATATAATTGGGCGGACAGATTTACTAAGGCCACGAGATATATCTCTAATGAAAACACAGCATCTTGATCTCAGTTATCTTCTCTCAGTATGTAGTATAATCATGCATTTTCTTTTCTGCCCTGCTTTTAATATTCTCAATGCTGTTTTTCATTTGGTATAACTTCTTTTGATTCCAGAATGTCGGTTTACCAAAATGGAGCAGTACCATGATCAGGAATCAAGGCGCTCACACTAATGGACCTGTTCTGGATGATATTTTGCTAGCAGATCCAGAGGTAACACTTGGGCTGATAGTTACTTGTTTAGCTAAATATTGATAACTCTCTATCTTAAAATTCTCTAAGGTACCGTTGGATGGTAAGATTTTGATTTATATTTGAATTTGAAGTTTACTCATTTCAAATTTCACTTTTTGGAGTCAATACTTGATTATGAGGATTTCAATAGAGATTTGAAGCAAATAATTAACTATATTAACAATCCTAAGAAAATTAAAAAAAAAAATTATCATACTTAGCAAAACATATAACAGAATTGAAATCCAAATGCATGAGAGAGAGAGAGAGAGAGAGAGAGAGAGAGAGAGAGAATACAGAATTTTGGTCAAAAGTTTCTAGAAAACCAAATTCCCCTTAGTTTAAAAAGTCAGTTCAGTCCTTAGAATATAGCCGACAAAATCCTGTTGGGTTTGGGTCAAATTGAAATTCAGATATAAAAATTCTTCCAATCATAAGGAAATCAATCCAAATCCATGGTTATCCAAATGGGCCCTAACACAACAGCATTATGAGCATTCAGATAGGAGGATGGGATTTTTCTTTGGTTTGATCTGAATATTTGAAGTACTTCGTGTTCCATTTGACTAGCAGGTGATGACCAAAATATTTACTATGTATTGTGACATTACCTTTGTCACAGGGAGGGGAACCTCTTGGTCGGGAATGATTCCAGAAGGGCCAAAATTACTTGCTAAATATTTTTGTCAAAAGTTTACAAGTTCTTTAAATGGGCATTAAATCGGCCAATATTTTCAACACCAGATTTATATGGTGACATTTGTTTGTGCTGGTTGCATACCTTAATTTGTTGTTGTTGATTTTCTATGAACTTAGCAGATTTTTTCATGGTTTTGGTTGTTTGCATATTGATTTTCGATGAGTAGTAAAAATAAGCAAGGGCACTTCTATGAAAAATATTATTTATGATTGATGATACTGTAGTAGGTGAATATTCACTATAGGTAATGGAGAAAAAATACCTACTTAAGATGTAGAAAGAATACCTACTTAAGATGTAGAACTGATTATTTCTTGTGTGTAAATTATGCTGTAGGGGATGCCACTATAGGTTTTGACTTTGGTAGAATGGATAATGCAATAAAATGCATTTCTTGTACCTTGTGATTTTCTCAAAAAAATAAATAAATAAAATTCTAACATATTAACTTTATGATTTTAGCAAATTTTGTTTCAATTTTAAACTAGGAGGTGACTTCTATAAATAATGAATTACAATGAGGTAACAAAAGTCTGTTTTTTGTTTCTTAGTGATAGTTGGCAGTTTGCAACTATCACTGAGAAACAAATGATATTAATTTCTTTTAAACATGTATATGGGAAATCCAATCCGTGCCTAGTAAATAGGATTTTCTTGATGATATTAATTTCTTTCAATGTTTCTGTTGGGATATTTCCTTCTCCACTCCATCTTTTCTTGTAGTTTTGCTCATAAATGGTAAACTCTTACCACATGTGAATCTTAAAATCAGAAAAGAAAAGAAAGAAAACACATAAGAAATACTATTTTGGTATTGAATAAAACGAATATAAAAGAGAGCTCAAACACTTCGACTCATGCATCCAAACAAACAGCGAACAATTGATTTGAGAATGAAGGGGGACCTCAAAACTCCTGCTGTTGAAGCCAAAGGCCGCTATCTCTTAGAATGAATAGAAAGGAGTATTTTCTCTTAGAATATTATTTTGTATTTGTGCAGATATCAGATGCAATTGAGAATGAAAAGGTGGTCAGCAAGACCATAAAGATATACAATGTGGACCGTGCAGTTTGTGGGCGTATAGCAGGGGTAGTTGCAAAAAAATATGGTGAGACTGGTTTTGCTGGGCAACTAAACATAATGTAAGCTGCAGCATCAACAGTTGGTTCTTATGTAGTGGTTGTCTGGGTCTGCTCGGCATATCTGCTTTGGGATGAAAGCTAAATAAGTTTTCTTCATTGTATACAGTTTTACAGGGAGCGCTGGACAGTCATTTGGGTGTTTCTTGACACCTGGGATGAACATACGGCTTGTTGGAGAGGCAAACGATTATGTTGGAAAGGTATCTTTCTCTCATTGCAATCTTCAAGATCTAATAAAAAAAATAAAAAATTCTCCACTAAAATGTTGTATTGGATTTAGCGGTGGGTTTTTGGCCTAGCACTAGAAACTAAAGAAAGGTTGTGATTCGAAGTGATTATGTTGTTACAGAGCTGCCTTGTTCATTTTGTCTTGGGTCGTTGTTTTCTTAAAAACTAAAAATTAGGGGGGGGGGGGGGGGGGGGGGGGGGGGGGGGGAGGAGGAGAAGGGAGGCATAAAATTGGATGTTATTAAGTTTGGCTAATTTGTTTTTCTAATCCACTGGCCAATTTTTCTAGTGTTAGTTTGAGCATTTACTGAACACTTAAATCAGTTTTACTCATGAGAGTCTGGTATTGCAAAATCAATTTTGCAAGAGTATTTCTGGTGGCGAGTTGGTTGTGACTCCAGTTGAGAACACTGGGTTTTGTCCCGAGGATGCAACTATTGTAGGGAATACCTGCTTGTATGGAGCCACTGGGGGTCAAATCTTCATCAGAGGGAAAGCTGGAGAACGATTTGCTGTAAGAAACTCACTTGCACAAGCAGTTGTTGAAGGAACTGGGGACCATTGTTGTGAATACATGACCGGCGGTTGTGTAGTTATACTTGGAAAGTGAGTGGCATTTCTTTACATGTATTGTGTAGTGAAACTAGGGATTATGCAGAGTTGATGTTTCAGCTACTTCTCTTTGATTTCTGACAGAGTGGGTAGAAATGTAGCTGCTGGAATGACTGGAGGTTTGGCATACATTCTTGACGAGGACGATACTTTCATCCCCAAGGTTTGTGGTGATGCCCTTCCGGTGGAAATATTGTTTTCTTTATTATGATATCTAAACAATGTCCGTTCTAGTGGGTATTTTTTCTTTTATGTTATCTACATCTATGAAATATATATTTCTTTGATTTTTCTGATGTTCGAGTAGATGGGTGGCAAATCAGATTTCATTACTTGAAACTCACTTAATATTTCATCCGAACATAAGTTGAAGCAGAACACTTATTAATTCTTGATTCTATATGTTGCTGGTTTTTAAAGGCCATGTATAGTTTCACGACATATCTTCGTTGCAATTACAACACCATTTCATTCATTTTACGTACTTCGGCTTCAATAATTTATTGTGAACTTATTATTGATAGGTAAATAGAGAGATTGTGAAAATCCAAAGAGTGAATGCTCCTGTGGCTCAGATGCAGCTGAAGAGCCTCATAGAAGCCCATGTTGTAAGTTGAAGGAATCAAACAATATGAGAATACACTTATTTAATGTCCATGTCACAATTCCAATACTCAGGATACAACATTGTAAATTTTTCACTAATTTTTTGTTTCAAGGAAAAAACTGGAAGCGGCAGGGGCTCTGCTATCCTGAAGGAATGGGACACATATTTACCACTGTTTTGGCAGCTGGTTCCACCTAGTGAAGAAGACACTCCAGAGGCATGTGCAGACTATGAGCAAACAGCTGCTGGAGAGGTGACGTTGCAGTCTGCCGCATAAACTAATATTGGCACGGTACTAGCAACGTACTCTGTATAGATTGTAGAAGAAACGTAATTGTTGTACAGAGAAAACTCTGGTAATTACTGGGATTTCAGAGGTCCTAGTACCATTTCCGGATGAAGGCCAGGCTACAAGTCGAAGAACATGGTTGCCTGGATCTAAGAACTTGAGGGTAACATTCTTTCCAGTAGTGAAGGTGTATACAGTGGGTGGTCACGGGAAAATTTGTAAATTCGGGTTCTAGTGTTCTAGTGTTGTCAAAGCTGCTGCTGTTGTTAATGCCAGCTCGTTAGTTCAAAGTTGTGAAAGCTTTGGTGACGGATACTACTACTACACTTGCTGCTTCCTCTTGTTTTTATTAATGAAATTTAATGAAATGAAGGTCACCTTACCAAATTTCATTTTTTCCTACGTATAATTGCTTGTAATTTTGTTGTGGTTTACCATTGTGGATCAATGCTTCTTGGGATTTGGAAATCAGATTAATTTCCCCCTTTTTGCAATACAGCCATTGTTTCTTAGGTTGAATAACTTCCTTTTTCCTTACTTTTTTTTTTTTTGCATTGCTTTTTGTGTCAGAAAAGTTTATTAATTTAAGAGGAAATTAATATAAAGTAGGAGCTTGTTGCTATGGCCTAGTGATATTCTCTTCACATTTTCAAAATATCACCCTTATTACCTTATCCCAAATTAAGTAGAATCCATGGTGCTCCCTCTTAAAAACGCAAAATCGTCTCTCCCGCCCTCCCTCCCTCCTTAATACTCGAAATTAGCCTTAGTTTAGTCAATTATGACGATTTTGATTCCTTTCTTCTTTGTTGTTTCTCATTTATTGATTTTTTCTTCCGTTTTTCTTCTGCGGGACAATGTCCATGATCTGAGCCTCCCTAGGGACCATGTGGTGTAGCTGTGTTTCCTAGTTGCTAATTTATTTCTTTCTAGTCACCAAAAAAAGGAGCCAACTAGAAAATGAGGGTGAATTAGGCACAGATGTATAAAGCGTTCTTACAATCCATTCAAATAGTGCAACATTGAGGGTGCAAAATAGAGGGCACGGAGGGAGGGTTTCTTACTTTGACTTTCACCATAAGTACTCAAGGTTGCTCCAGCAACACATCCGGGAATTGAAACTTGCTTTGATTTTCAAATGCTCATCTTTAGTGGGTTTTCAGATGCCCCGATTTTCTTCGTAATGAATAAATGTAGTGTTAGCACAAAATCCAACATGTTTAGGATGTGTTTGGATGAAATTTTTTAAGATTATCAAATGATGGAATTAAATTACCGGAAATTAATTTTTTAGTATTAATAAAATCTTATGTTTCGGTAACATAGAAGCAAAATTAAATTTAAACAAGAAATTTAATGTTCATATATAAATGGTGTTTATAAAGATGGAATTTTGAAAATGACACATTTTTATATAAAATTTATAGTGGGGATTTGGGGGATCCAAATTCCTTGTTTTTTTATTTATTTTTTTGGATTTTGTAAATTCCAATTTTTATTTTCCAAACAACGGAAGTGGTGCTTATGAATTTTAAAATTCCAACTATTTTTCAAATCTCTTGTTATGTTCCTTCATCCAAACACTCTTGGGAATGTTGTAAATAGTTAATATATGTGGTTATTATTGTACGGGTAATTTTATTATTTGTATTTTACTTTAAACCCTCCCTATATAAGTGGGTTATCTGATTGAAGAATAGTTTCTATCTCTGCCTCTAGAAACCTTCTCTTTTTTCTTTATACAATATTCAAAGCACGTTATCAGCATAATAGCTTCATAAATTGGAGTTCGTTCAAGGACAATTGTTGCTCCGTATAATCAAGCAGATTTTTGAAATTCTAAATTTATTTTGATGTTCATTATTCTATTGTTGAAGTTAGAAATATCAAATCCTAAAAATATGAAATTGACTCATCATTCTATTTGATGATTTCATGATAAATGGGAAAAATAATATGATATATTTTACTGTAACTTTGATTTTGGATTGCTTGGAAATTGGATTATGTTGAAGATAATAATAATTTCCTTGATAATTGCGGCATATTGGAATGATAATTGCATATTGAAATTGGTTTTATATTTGAAATGATAATGCTAACCATAATTGGTTTTTGACATTTGATAAGGCTTATTAGGCTAAGTGCACCAGGGACGAAAATTTGCCTCAATGTGCATCAGCAACGGTTACACTATTAGAAACGTTGCACCATCTTTCAATCTTTGTTATTAACGCCGTGCAAATTGATGACGTGACAGTCATATTACAAATTTTTGAGGGTAATTTAGACATTTGATGTCTTTTGTTAAATTTTATTTTAATTTCTTTTAAAAAGAAAACTAATGAACACATATCGAATCTCCCAACCCACCCAACTGATCCTCCCTCTCCCTTTTCTAGCTTTGCTGCTAGACCAGCAGCTTGCACCTTCCTCAACCTCATCCTAGAAAAATAACTTTGCTTATCAAATCACCTTCTTGCTCAAAGAGCTCAATGAAGGCATTAATTTCTTTTTAAAAAGAAAACTAATGAACACTTATCCAATCTCCCAACCCACACAACTGATCCTCCCTCTCCATTTTCTAGCTTTGCCGCTAGACCAGTAGTAGCCTACACCTTCCTCAGCCTCATCCCAAAAAAAAAACAACTTTGCTTATCAAGTGACCTTCTTGCTCACAGAGCTCAGTGACCTTCTTGCTCACAGAGCTCAGTGAAGGCAGATACATTTAAGGGCTTTGGCATGAGGATGGGAGGACTCGTAAGTTTTTTAAATTGTGGCAAGGTCAAGACAAGGACCCTTGACTGAAAGGAGCCTTTGAGAAGAGCCCAAATCGTAGTGCGCCTAGTGATATCCTAGTGATATTCTCTTCACATTTTTAAAATTCTAACTTTTTATCAAAGCTCTTGTTATTTTCGTTCATCCAAACACTCTTAGGAATGTTGTAAATAGTGAATAAATGTGGTTATTATTGTAAGTGTAATTTTATTATTTGTATTGTAGTTTAAACCTTACCAATATAAGTAGGTTATCTGATTAAAGAGAATAGTTTCTATCTTTGCTTCTAGAAACCTTCTATTTTTTCTTTGTACTTCATAATATTCAAAGCGCGTTATCAACATAATAGCTTCATAAATTGGAGTCTGTTCAAAGAGAATTTTTTTCTTTGTAAAATGTGCCATTAAAACCCCTTATGTAAACACAATTCAGAAATCTTATAAAGATCATAATTATGCCAAATCACGATGTTTCATGTCATAATTCATATTTCAAAACCAGACAACCAAATCCACAATCAAAACCTCGCAAAGCGAATCATAAATATATTCCAGAAAATCATATAAAATCCTTATTCATTACTCACTCTCAAAATCATGTAAATATGACATAACAAGTATGAAAACCTTTTCAAAACAAATGAGTTAAAGTAAAATAACCTCAACTTCCTCGCAAAACGTGTTATTAAAAGTTTTTTTTTAAAAAAAACATTCATAAAATTTCCAAAATCCATACCAATCGTACGTAAATAACCATATCAATTCTATCATATCATGTTGTTCCTTATATCCTTTAATATCATGTTATAATTTTAATGTCATCAATCATACATCATTATTATTGCCATCATGCTACCATATGATCACCATCATCATGTTTATATCATCATTATCCTAATATAATCAACATCATTATATTATCTTTCATATCATTATGTCATAGACATCACTAGTGCATATACACATTATTGTCATACATCATGCCATCACATTATGTTTAATTAATCGTCCTCAACTCACATTATTCCGATTTATTACATATAGAAATTATTAGCGTTAATTTACCATTTCACAATTCGTGTAATCAAATAGCACCTATTGATAATGACAGGACCCGTCCCAAATCCCTCGGGATTAACGTGGGACGTGCCTACTCCTGTCTGACACGAAGTGTCAGACCAGGGATGATTCCATCTTGCTCAACCGGAGCTACCAGAGAGCGCCAGGATCCAGAGGAGGAGTGTGATGTCTCGGTCTCTGCTATAGCCCGCATCCGCTATCAACCTGAAGGACATTCAAAACATCAAAAGTTGTGAGTGGACAAAACAAACATTTTTAATAAAAACATTTTCACAAAACATCATTTATGCCCTTCCCTAAAAACATGCATGCATTCGAAAACCGTTTATTTAAAACATTCACAAAACCGTTAGGGCCTTGGCCCAAAACCGTAAATCAATACATATGGAAACTCAGCCCAAACCAGTTTTCGTAGTAACTCAGCCCAAAACCAATCATGCGAGACTCTGCCCAAATCATGTCATGTGGGTCTCAGCCCAAAACCATTCTTAGTGAAATACCAAAACATAGAATACGGGGTCTCCACCCCAAACCACTTTCCAAAACATAAAACACTGGGTCTCCGCCTCCAAATCACTTTCCGTAAAACCTCATACGTATACACATACGTATAACCCATCCTCGTCACTTCCGAGAAGATGCCAACTCGGGGCATAAAGCCCCTAGGGAACACATCCCCGATATATGTCACGATTCATCTCTATACTAGTGTGCACACTACTCGGGGGTCTCACTCCGATTCTACCCCCAGGAATTCTCCATCTGGGAGGCTCTATCCAACATCCAGGATCTACGACGTTTGGATGGCTATCTCCGGACCCAGTCCAAGATCATATCATAAATCCCACTCCCGGAATGTGCTCCCTATGGGGATACTCACTCCAGGTAGTGGATCGTGACTCTTCAGGTCGACGTCTGGAGGAGACCAAATAACTCGTATGGAGGGTCTATACATTTTTTAATATACTTTCTTTCACAACTAGGTCTCATACTCGAATCTCAACAGGATTCCTCGAATCCGATTCAAATCCACTTTCACAGGCCTCAGCCTAAATCCACAGTTTAATAGGGTCTAAAACTCGAATTCTCGTTTCATAAACGAAACTGGGACTTAAGCCCGATTCATAATCCAATGAGGCCTCAAGCCCGATACCACAATAACGAGGCCTCGAGCCCGATTTCACAACTATTGGGGCTTCGATCCCGATACCATAAATCAATGAGGCTTCGAGCCCTATACCACAATCAAAGGGGCCTCAAGCCCGATATTACAACCAACAGGGACTCAAGCCCAAATTTGTAAACCAACGGGGCCCTCGCCCCGATCGTATAACTTAAAGGGGCCTCCAGCCCGATTTCTCATCAAATCAAATGGACTCTAAGTCCGAGGGTTTCCAATAAAATTAGTCTCATGCCCGATTTCATATTTCCAAATTCAAAACCCATTCATTAAACTCTCATTGAAAACCTAGCACGTACAAGCATCGTATAAAACCGAAAATCTTGAAATACGTGCAAATACTTAAATCCTAGGCTACCACAAACAAATGCACTCATGGCATCACAAAAAATGTATTTAAATTATTTATAAACATTTATGCATGCATCAGTTTAGAAAGAAAGGTCCACTCACAGACCGTCCGAAGTTGCGCCTCGATACGCGCGCCATAAGCCTCTCCTGGGCCAATCGTCACCTCTGGGGTTCCCGAACCTGTCCAAATTAACTTAGAGGGTTACTAACTACTTAAATAAACCCTCACCAAAGCCCCGTAATTTTTCAGAATTTTTAACTATTTTTAAAGTTGATCCTAAACCTTCAGACAACCCGAACTATATCGAGACGATGCCCGATTGACTCGAAACCAGTCCCAAAATTTTTGTTACATCGAATAGTTGATTTCACATGTTGGAACCTCCCCTAAGAAACGATTCACGTGCCCCCACGCATCGCACAAAGGGGCTGCGCGTGTGGCTCACGTGCCCTGCAAAGTGTTGTCCCCTACCTCAAGTGAATCGGGTTCGCCTGGTTCGAACTGGACCGGACCGGTCTAGATCGGCGTGGCCGGTTCAGCATTCTATCTTCCTTATTTTTTTTTATCATTTTCAACCCATTCTAATCCTACTCTCTTCCTAATCTCAATTCCTATCGTTCTAGGTCATTAAACATAAGAGAAACGATCGAGGAGGGTACCTGGGATTGAAGAAAACACGGCCTAAATTTCCTTCTCCCTGTCCACTCATCTCCGGCCACCCAGCTCCGTCCCAAACATTCCCTTCGATTCCTATGATCACCACGAACATCATTCAAACCACAGAATCGGTCAAAAACCTTCAAATCCAGCCCTTGAATTTTCAAACCAAAAACTCACTGTTTTGCTTCCTACGGCCACCGTCCACGATGGTCGACGATCCTGCCACCATCTTCATCGTCTTAGTCTTCCCGCTCACTTCTTCGTTCATGCCAAAAGTAGTAACTAAGGATTGAGGGTCGTGGCTTGAGATTTTGGGGAGGGTTGTGTGTGTGTTACGATTTGGTGGGAATGGAACAGATGAGATCGATGTGCATGAATGTGGGGTGGTGGGCAATGGATGAGTTACACTTGTCACTCATCCATTGGGCCTGCCAAAATATCTGGGCTCCACACTAATGAAAAAGTCCCATTTCCTCGTAAAACGTGTCGTTTCGAATAGTTCCCAAAATCTTCCGTGAACCGTAACTTCTCCGTCGAATGTCCGAATTCGACGTGCCACCTGTCTACAGATTCGTATCGCCTTGATCTACGTAATAGTTTGCAGTCCTTGGCCATCAGACCTCTCGGGTCAAAAGTCAACTTTTTGCCCTCGTATAGGGGCAAAATCGTAATTTCATCATGAACGTCTGTTAATCCTCGTCTAATCCCCGATTAGCCTCGCTAATCCGTCATTTATTCTTAATTAATCTCGATAATTCAGGACGGGTCGTTACAGATAATTTAAAAAAAAAAAAATTCTGTTTGGAAACCTTCTCACTAAATGAAAATCTGAATCCAAACAAAAACACAAACCTTATAACCTATATAGGTATAATTGTTACACTTTAAAAAAACAATTAATGACATAAGATTCACAATTCAAGAATCTAAAATACCTAATAACCTAGCTGTATTACCAAGTTGACAGGACCCATCACTAATTGTCATGGAAACCGAACTGGTCCTGCTCCCGTTTGACAGCCTCTTGTCAGACAAGCGACTTTATTAATTTTAACTTGGCTTGAATCCTTATTATATAACCCAAACTAATTTTACCTTGTGGGGCTACAATCCTCGTCCAACCCACTAGCTCCGTCAAGTTACGAAATTCGAAGTTCGATTACAAAACCAAATTCCTATTAATTTAATTAAATATCAATTTAATGTAAAGTTACATAGATGCACATCACCTTTTGTATATTTTGTATCCTTCATAATTTTTGATAATTAAGTTTAAACTCTAATGCTAAGTGCCGCAAATTTATATGATCAATTATAAATAGGTAGATTTAATTATTTTCCATCATGACCATATAACTCTAAAATAATTACTCCTAATCCATAAGTCTTTCTTTTCCCTTATCAAATGTTTCTTTAAACAAATTTATCATAATTATCATGGTCATCAAAATCCACATAATCCAATGATTAATAGGAAAATCTTTGTTTATACCCAAACTTTTCAATTTTATTAAGATACCTATTTAACCCATAAACATTTGAACAAATACAACTTCTTCACAAAGTTTCCAATTGACTTGATTCTTGAACTATTAGACCAGGAAACAGGGAGTAATATTTTTAGTGTTGAACGTTATCCCAAGAAATGCATCGCGCGCCCCCACTCGCCGTCCAAAGTAGCTGCTCGTGGGTTCACGCGCCTGCTACAATGATTTAAGGAAAATCCATGTTCCTTATCCTTTTGGCCCGATTTCCCTGTTATTCGGGTCGTTAGACCCATAGACCCGACCCGAATGTTTTTCATTCGTTATACATTCAAATCCAACGTTCTATACATCAAAATTTATCTAATCAAGAAAATAAGACGATATATGTGATCAGAAGAAGGAAACACTTACTAAAGCTCACTGCGCAACCTCCAGCACTTCGGCCATGGCTGACCCGTTCTGTCCTCCACGTTCCATTGTCCAAACTTTCCTTGCTTTGGGTTAAAAACCACCTCAGGGACTATGAGAACACTCAGGGATCCATAACTACGATGCACCAACTCCAGAATTCCCCAACCCGTTTCCACCCTCACGAGTTCATGGGTTTCCTTCCAGCTTCGTCTTCTCTCCTCATGGTTTTCATACCTATACTACTCCTTTCTTCTATCCTCATAGTTTTTTGGCCTTTCCCTCTCCATTACCTTGGGTTTCCTTTCACGGTGGGGAGGTGGGTGGAGTTTGGTCTTGGACCCCCGAACTGTCGTCAAACATCCTTACACACATATTTATATATGTACATGTCGGTGAGAGGGAGATTCAAAGAATTATAAAGATCCTTCTAGAATAATTCTCACATGATTCGTGTGCTAAATATGAAAAATGACTAAATTGCCCTTAGTCAAAAGTACCATAATATCCCTAACCATTTTTTAACCATAATGAACATTTCTGACTTCCATTTCCGCAATGCCATCTATTAATATACTCAGGAGGCGAAGACCTTCGTGACAGTCTTCTCAGATTACCAAGAAGAGTTCCCAACTAAAAAGTCAACTTTTAACTCTAGTGGTAAAATTGTAATTATTCACTTTGTTAGACTTCCGAGGTGTTACAATCTCTCTCTCTATCTCTCTCTCTCTCTCTCTCTCTCCCCCCTCCCCCCTTCCCCCCCTCCCCAAAAAAAAAAACTTCTTCCTCGAAATTTCAGTATTAGCCCAACCTTGTTTTCATACGTAATATTGAACTTCTAAAAAATAATTCATCCATAAAACTATAAAAATATTAAGTACTACTTTCATGTATCTGATCACTACCAGACTTTAATTACCATAGAATAAGTTAGACGTTAATCCTTTCAAATGATCTAGTGTTTGCCTTTTCCAATTTTTAAGTCATCATAATTCCCTTTTATATTTTACTAATATCCGAGTTAATAGGATGGAATTGTTAATTAGTTTTTCACACGTACGTGTGATAGTTTAGGGCAACAGTCATAATTATTTAAACCATCCCATAGACCCATCACAACAACCACCAGGTCCACATAATAGTTTTATACAATCCTTACGTTATCTTCATATATCACCACAGATTACTGAAACCATAAAAGGTCTCAATCAATCAACCATCATATATAAAAAATCAAGAAAAATACTTAGTAGGCATGCATAAAATTTATGAAAAGTCTACTTGTAAACCCAACCATTTTATATACCACGGATCCTGGGAACCTTATACCCATTTTACGTTACATCTTATTCACATTCTTATCTTTCCCTTCCTTGATGTATGACATCAATTACCATAACATCGTATCATCGTTTCGGTAAGACCACACTTCCGTACTCATATAAATAAATTTATTATGTAAGCTACCGTCTTTTTTGAACATAACATTATCGCGATCCCGTGTTATCTTAACTCATTTCATCAATCTTCGATCTATCAACCTTAACGAAGTACTATTTCAAGTATCATCCATATTAGTCATCATACCACGGCAATACGCGTAGGCCATTACCATAATCATTATTTGAATCACATCTGAAAAACAACACTTAATCACATCATCCAAACAATCCCCCGTGGAATCAATACTACCGGTAGTCACTCGGAAACTAGAGTCTTGCTCGATGTACGAGTGTAACCTCACTTAGGAACTAGAGCCCTACTCGACGTCAGAGTGGGTATTTACTCAGGAACTGGAGCCCTTGGCTCAATGTTTGAGTCCTCACAACATTAGGCTCGAGAACTGGAGCCTAACTCGACGTCTGAGACTTCCCATCACAATATCGGTCTCGAGAACTACAGAGTTTCACCTCGACATCCGAGACCGTCAAACCGGTTCGACATCTCGAGGCACATCTCACATCATCACAATCAGCGAGGAGTCACATATCCATATCAACAAAATTCAAACCATAATCCATATCTCGGGCCTAAGCCCAAAACTATCATCAAAATCAGTCTCGTAAAATGTGCCATTAAAACACCATTAGTAAAAATAGTTCAGAAATCTTATAAAGATCATAATTATGGCAAATCACGGTATTTCATGTCATAATTCACATTTCAAAACCACACAACCCAATCCAGAATCAAAACCTCGCAAAGTGAGCCATAAAAATATTCTAGAAAATAATATAAAATCCCTATTCATCAATCACTCTCAAAATCATGTAAATATGACATAACGAGTATGAAACCCTTTTAAAAAATGATTTAGAGTACAATAAACTCAACTTCCTCGAAAAAGGTGTTATTATCCATACCAATCGTACGTAAATAATGTAAGACTCGTGTCCTAGAGGGAACAGTGAATGATCTCACATTCATGCGAGGGGAATGGTCTGGGAGGGGATTGATGGTGTGCCTTAAAGGTGTAAGCACACACCTATCTAGCGCGAGGCCTTCTAGGAGCTCATTGGCTTTGGATTCCTTGGGAACTCTAAAGTTAAGCGAGTGGAGGCTGGTGCAATCCCATGATGGGTGACCCACTAGGAAGTTGCACCGTGAGCTCCTAGGAACAAAACCCTGCGGGCTGGGCTGGTTCAGCCAGTGAGTCTAGAGGGGAAAATATTATGTTAGATAGAGTGGGCCGCTGCGCAACTCTGATCTAAACGAGGCCTTTTGGGAGCTCAATGGCTTTGGGTTCGGTTGGAACTCCAAAGTTAAGCGAGTTGAGGCTGGTGCAATCCTATGATAGGTGACCCCCTGGGAACTTGCACTGTGAGATCCTAAAAATAAAACCGTGAGGGCAAGGGGAAAGAGGCCCAAAGCAGACAATATCGTGCTAGATGAGTCGGGTCCTGACCGGAGGGCCGGGTCCTGACCGGAGGGCCGGGTCCCGAAAGAATGGTACCCCGACCGAGAAGTGTTCCAGCGAGGACGCTGGGCACTAAGGGGGTGGATTGTAAAACCCGTGTCCTACAGGGAACGATGAATGATCCCAAATTCTTGCGAGGGGAATGGTTTAGGAGAGGATTGGTGGTTTGCCTTAAGGTGTAGGCATACACCTATCTAGCCCGAGGTCTTCTGGGAGCTCATTGGCTTTGGATTCCTGGGGAATTCCAAAGTTAAGCGAGTAGAGGCTGGTGCAATCTCATGATGGGTGACTCCCTGGGAAGTTGCACCGTCAGCTCCCGAGAACAAAACCCAGAGGGCTGGGCTGGTTCGGCCAGTGAGTCTAGAAGGGACAATATCGTGTTAGATAGAGTGGGCCGATGCGCAACTCTGATCTAAATGTGGCCTTTTGGGAGCTCATTGGCTCTGGGTTCGGTTGGAACTACAAAGTTAAGCAAGTTGAGACTGGTGCAATCTCATGATGGGTGACCCCCTAGGAAGTTGCACTGTGAGCTCCCGAAAACAAAATCGTGAGGGCAAGGGTAATGAGGCCCAAAACGGACAATATCGTGCTAGATGAGTCGGGTTCTGATTGAGGAGGGTAGGGTCCTGACAAATAACCATATCAATTCTATCATATCATGATGTTCATTATATCCTTTAATATCATGTCATAATTATAATGTCGTCAATCATACATCATTATTACTGCCATCATGCTACCATATGATCACCATCATCATTTTTATGTCATCATTATCCTAATATACTCAACATCATTATATTATATTTCATATCATTATGTCATAGCCATCACTAGTGCATATACACATTATTGTCATACATCATGCCATCACATTATGTTTAATTAGTCTTCCTCAACTCACATTATTCTGATTTATTCCATATAGAAATTATTAGCATTAATTTACCATTTGACAATTCATGTAATCAAATAGTACCCATTGAAAATTTTAAAAAAATAAACTCACTTTGGAAACCATCTCACTAAATGAAAATCCGAATCAAAACAAAAACACAAACCTTATAACCTATATAGGTATAATTGTTACCCTTTAAAAAAAACAATTGATGACAATACAAGATTCACAATTTGAGAATCTAAAATACCTAATAAACTAGCTCTGATACCAAGTTGACAGGACCTGTCCCTAGTTGTCATGGAAACCAAACCGATCCTACTCCCGTCTGACAACCTCTTGTCAGACAAGGGATTTTATTAATTTTAACTCGGTTCGAATCCTTATTATATAACCCAAACTAGTTTTACCTTGCGGGGCTACCACCCTCGTCCAACCCACTAGTCCCGTCAAGTTACGGAATTTCAAGTTCGATTACAAAACAAAAATTCCTATTAATTTAATTAAATAGAAATTTAACATAAAGTTACATAGATGCACATCACCTTTTATATATTTTGTATCCTTCGTAATTTTTGATAATTAAGTTTAAAATCTAATACCAAGTGCCCTAATTTATATGATCAATTATAAATAAGTAGATTTCATTATTTCCCATCATGATCATATAACTCTAAAATAATTACTCCTAACCCATAAGTCTTTCATCTCCCTTATCAAATGTTTCTTTAAAGAAATTCATCATAATTATCGTGGTCATCAAAATCCACATAATCCAATGATTAATAGGAAAATCTTTGTTTATACCCAACTTTTCAATTTAATTAAAGATACCTACTTAACCTATAAACATTTTAACGAATACAAATTCTTCATACAATGTCCAATTGACTTGATTCTTGAACCATTAGACTCAGGAAACATGGAGGAACATTTTTTGTGTTGAACATTTTCCCAAGAAATGCGTCACACCCCCACATGTGCCGATCCTTGTTCATTATCCCCTTGGCCTGATTTCCCTATTATATGGGTCGCCAGGCCCAGGGACCCGATCCGAAAGTTTCGCACTCATTATACGATCAAATCCCACGTTCTATGCATCAAAATTCTTCTAATCAAGATAAGAAGACGATCTATGAGATCAGAAGAAGGAAACACGTACTAAAGCTCACTGTGCAACCTCCAGAACTTCAGCCATGGCTTCCCCATTCTTTCCTTCACGTTCCAGCGTCCAAACCTTCCTTCCTTTGGGTCAAAAACCACTTCATGGACTATAAGAACACTTAAGGATCCATAACCACGATGCACTAACTCCAGAATTCCCCAACCCGATTCCACCCTCACGAGTTTGATAGAAGATTTATCAACCAAGAAATTATGAATGATAACTCCTAATGTAATACTTTACAAGCACACAAAATCGTATGACGAGTATAGTAGGTTTGAAAAGGTCGATCCCTCGAGGACTTGTTCAACGTGAATCCACTTAGTTTAGAATGAAACAACTTGAGGAAAAGTACAAAAACGTTGGGGGGTTTTGAGTGATGATTAGAACGAAATTGAATGATGAAAACAAGTGCAAAATGATGAAAAACTTGATTTGAAAGTTGATTGGATGATTAGGACGAATTAGGACATGTTATCCACCTTTACGAACTAATGTTCTCCTTAGATTTCGTTGATTAGATTAATTATGCATGTATATGAATTAAGTGCCCATGCAAGGGTCCGACTAAGGCTCACCCCACACATTTATCTTCTCTTAGATTGCATGTTTAAGCGTGATGTACCCGCCCTTAAACAACTATTACCAATTGTGTGTGATAATGCATGAAACATGAAGAAGATTTAATGACACTACACTATCCCTAGTAAAGTGATGTGCAATCCTAGGAAGTCATGAGTTTAGATTACGAATAAGATTCCCCCTCTCAAACGTGACGCTTCAAATTGCAGGGTGAACACAAACATCAAGGTGATTCGTCAAGCAATTAAATCGACAATTATATGCAAATAAGGTGATCAAACTTACAAGCATAAATTGAGTTCATGAAGCATAGTTGTAACGACCAGTCCCTGGAATCAGGATTAGATTAGTGATTAATGACGGATTAGTGTGTTTAATCGGTGATTAGTTGGGTACTTTCGGATTGACGGATTAGTGCGAAATGACGGTTTTACCCCTAGAATGGGCGAAACATTGATTTTTGATTTGGACAGTCAAACGAATGCTGGCCAATGATTGTGACGTAGTTCGGGACGTCATGAGTTCATAGACAGGTGGCACGTCCGATTCTGACATTCGAGGCGGAATTTACGGGCTTCAGAAGTTCATGGGTATTTTGGTAATTTGGTTGGCAAGGGGCAAATGGTTGACTTTTTATACGACAAGTTATTTTCAAGTATTTTGAGGATCGTTAGGTAGGGCTTGATCCCCTGAGTACAACGACAGGCGGCACGTTTTCATTGGACTTTGAACGGTTCAGTTACGAGGCTAAGTACGTGAGGAGCAAAATGGTAATTTGTCATTTGGGGGCATTTTGGTCAATTGGCTTGCATTGGGATTAGTGCCCAATGATCAGGGGATACTTGGCTGCCTCAAGTTAGAGAGGAAAATAGAGGTTAAGCGACACTGTGAAGATCAAGCTCTACAACCATCTTCAAATGTCCTCATTTGCTCGTATTTGCTGAATGGGAATGAGAGAGGAAGGTTAGAGGTACCGCTTGATGACCACGGCGGTGCACGACGGTGTTCGTGACGGTGAACAAAGTATAAACCCGTGAGTGTCCTGTTTTAAATTGAATATGGAGAACCGCTTTTTGACCGTTATTACTAAAATGGATTGTTAGGTTGATGATCTAGAGGTTGTAAGGAAAGAATAGAGCCTTTTTTCGAGGCTAGAGTTGAACGGTAAGGGAACCTTCCATGAAACCTTCTTTTAAATTCGAAAATGGCAACTTTGGTTGTGAGGACTGATAATTGAAATGGTTATTTGGTTGAGGTTTTGGACATCAAAAGGAAGCTTATGGACGAGGAATTAGGGACAGTGATGGCCGGAGCCATGAAAACATAAAGGAGAAATTTGAAGGAATGAAAAACTGATCGGGAAGGTAATCATCTAGCCTAGTTTTATGTTTTTCATTAGATAGATCGATCATAGATGCTTGGACGAACCTAAGGTGAGAAATAGGATCGAAATGGGACTGAAAACGAAGGAAAACTGTGTGCACCGGTCAGTTGAACCGGCTGGTCTGAACCAGTCTGGACCGGGTCGACGCAAGGTTGAAGACGATGAATAGTATGGCGCGTGGACCTCACGCGCACCCCCTTTGGGCGGCACGTTGGGCCTTTTCTGGGGAAGTTGTCAACACGTGTTTTAAATTATTCTATGTAACGAACATTTTGAGACTAGTTTCGAGTTGATCGGACATCGTCTCTATATGTTTCGGGATGTCCGAAGGTTTGAGGGCTCGGTTAAAAATAGTTAAAAATTCAGAAAAATTACGAGGCTTTATTAGAAGCTTAATGAAGTAGTTAGTGACTTTCTTGTGGGAGTTCGGGGAAGCCGGTGATAGTGGATTAGCCGGGAACGGCATAATGCACACGTATCGATGCAGCGACGTGAATGGTCTGTGAGTGGACTTTGCTTTCAAACTTATGATGCATGCATAAATGTTTTTATATGTTTTCTATACGTGATTTCTATGTTTATGATTATGATCTTGATGATTTACGGTTTTGCACGTATTTCGAGATAAGTACGTATTTGCATGTTTTACGAGCTTACGATTTATGTTGTGATTTAATCATGGTTTTGGTGAGTTGATTTTTGGATTTGACTTATGATTTGATTTCAATGATTTATACTGGATTTTGGAAAAGTGGTTTCGGGCTTGAAGCCCTGTTCCTAAAAAGGGATTTCGATAAACGTGATTCCGGGTTTTGGAACTGGATTTCGGAAATGATGCTTTGAGATTTGGTTTTGGAACTTGAAAGTGAATTTCTGGATTTGGGTTCGAAATGACGATTTCGGATGCTAGCTTACGGAATCATGATTGCGAGTTCGGATATGGATTTTCTATGGTTTTCACTTGGTTTTGGGTTTAAAGACCCGTTGAAACATGGTTTTGGGCTTAAAGACCCGGATATGGCTGGATCTGGTTTTGAGTTTAAAGACTCGATTATTGTGATATCCCCCGAGGCCTGTTGATTGTGTTTTGAGTTTAAAGACTCGTTGATATCCTGGGAAGGCCTGATTATGCCCATGTGTTTTGAGTTTAAAGACTCGACGCGCTTGAGATCCAGCAACTTGATTGATTGATATTTTACTTTGGTTTTTTAATTTTTTTCAGATGTTTTGGGCTGTGGCCCAGATGATTGGATTTGATGAGTTTTGGGCTGAGTTCCCGTACTTTGATGAGGATTTATGATTTTGGACTAAGGCCCTGGATTTGAGATACGGATTTATGACAAAGAAATGATTCCGGTTTCCATTGATGGTTTTCTTATCTTGGATATGAAATGGTTTTATGAATAGTTTTCATATGCATGCATTGGTTTTTAAATGGAGGGTATACATGTCTTTTTATAAACGGTTTTCTATACTTATCCTTTATTTTGTCCACTCACAGTCTTTTGATTTTTTTCGATACCTTCCAAGTTGATGATGTGATGCGGGCCGTTTTGAGAAAGACGGAGACATCACACACGCGATCCACAGTGAGTCTGCGCACTCTAAGGAGTCCAGACGTTAGTATTGGACGGTTTACCTGGAAATCCCTTGTCGAGCTTGCGTGTTCCACAAGGATTTATCGTATGTTTAGCCTTCGTGTCGCACGTGAGTGAGACAGGAGCATGACTTAGCCCTTAATCCCAGGGGATTGAGGGTGGGTCGTGTCAAATTGATATTAGAGCAGGATTTGTGCACTCTACGCGAGGTTTTAGCTACTAGAGTAGTTGGTTCGTCAATTAACGTGTTGTGATACTACTGTGGATGTGATGTCTCGACGCGGAACAACCCGTCATCAACCTGGATATGTGAGTGATAATGAGTAGTTGCACGATACCTAGTTGCTTAGTCAGTGGCGAGAGTACGAGTGACTGGGTGATGCATTGCCCGATACGCGATGGGGTGTGATGCTTGCCGGATTTGGACCGGAAAGGATAGCGTGTTTGGCTGGATATGTTCGATAGTCGGTTGGCCTTTAGGGTCAGATGGCGTAGGGTAGATAGATGGTCGGCTATGTGCTAGGGTGGTTCACTCGGATGGTGAGATACAGTTACTAGTAGGCTGGTCGGCCTGTGGGGCCCAGTAGTAGTGAGTTGAGCCAGCTAGTATTCGTGGACCGATTTTGGCCAGTTGACGGTGGCCTGTTGGGCGGGATGGCGATTGGATTTTTGAACCTTGGTCAGTTTGGCTAAGATTGGACTTGTGCGGTTACGAGTCACCGGATGCCTGGAGTTGTGGGGGTAAAGGAACCTACTTTTAGGATTTGATGGATTTCCCCCTAGCGATGGTTACCATTTGACGCTTATGTAGACTTTCTGTGAAGGGATGTTCTTAGTCTGGTGTGACGACCCGAGTGTTGAGGTTGTAGTGAGTTAGTGGATGCCATGGGTTTTGATAACCCTAGTGATGATTTGAGGAACCCTGTTGTGAGGGCTGGCTTGTCACTGTGAGTAACTTGGTGAGAAACCCCAGAGTAAGTGCTTATTCTGGAAACTGTGAATTGGGGTGTGGTAGTTGTTGTGGTTTGGGCCGACTTACGATCGAATTGGAAATGGTGCTGCTGGGCGCAGCCTGGGTGTCAGATGGCTTGATGGACGACTCTGGACGAGTCCAGTGAGATTTCAAAATTTGGTTGAGCAGTGAGTTGCTTAGAGTTTTGGATTACGAGGGATGTCAATTTCCCTGACCCGAGCGTAGATTGAGGGTTTTGGCTCGGTAGGAGCGGAGGTTCGGGACTGGTGTGCTGTGAGCACGAAATAAGGGATGATGTGCCACGAGCTAGGATGCTTGTGAACGGTAGGATGGGCACATCATGAATTGGGATGGTGGCCAGTTGTGAGGTGCTGGTGCCTGGTAAGAGGAACCGCTAACCGAGTGGGGATACGTGATGACCATTGGTAGGTCATGTTTTGGGACGAACAGTGAGGATGCCGTTAGGTGAGTCAAAGTAGCGCAGGGGAAACATAGTGGACCTATGCTTCGTGTTGGATCAGGTTAGATTGGTATGGTCGGGTTGACCATGAGTGAGTTGGTTTTTGTAGTTACCACAGGATACGACGAATAAGGCAGCATATGTTGGCTATATCAGTATATGCCGGGGTTGGCATGTGGTGATGGCAAGGCTGGTACTTGGTGACTCCTCAAGACTATGGATTGACAACTTCAAGGATAGGGCCTGAGGAATCCGAGGTTGTTGATTGAGGATTCTGAGAGTTGGTAACTCGAACGTTAGTGATGCTCAGAGTTGAACCTCGAAAAAGTTGGGACGCGAGGATCAGACGAAGTGATAATTGACATCCTGATGGATGTGTCTAAACGATGATAACCGACAGGCGAGTTGGTTGGTGAGTTGGCTTGGTTACGGACACATGGTTGTGATCCGTAGGAGTTTTGGTTTTCCTAAGTATAGTAGGGGAGCTGACGTTTGGACGATTGGTCCAGTGGTGGTATTCGTGTTGCGGATTGAGTCCCATGATTGGAAAAGATAGACATACTTCCAACATGGTTAGAATCTCAGAATCAGGAGATGATGTGGTCTAGACGATGAGATGTTGTGTGGATTTCGAGTTGGTGTTAGATGTTGAGTGATGGATACTCTGGAGTCGATTTGGGGACTCATTGAAGGAACTTTAGGAATTATAACCCCCCTTAATCATGGACACAAATGGATGTGTGGCGAGTGCCATAGGATTGTGTTAAGTTGGATTAAGGTAGGATGAATTGTGATGTCATGGTTGTGGACAATTGTGAGTTCCGTTGTAGGATGACGGAAGAGAGATGATAAGGAGTGACTATAGCTGATCGATTTGAGGTTATTGAAGAGAACCCATAATCTAGACGTGTTTCGAGACGTGTGGTAGTCTTAATTGGATCCGATGTGGTGATCTGATCATTTTTTGGAAATTGAAGGCGAAGTAATGAGACAGTAAGTGGGATCCACTCAGGAGTGAGTGGCTCGGGACTGGACTGCTTCTGGCTCAGGATTGAAGTATGGTGGATCAGGAGGATAAGATGACAAGACAGAGTTTGGATATGTTGGACATGCAGATGGGGAGATTGCTTTGTCTTGTAGGAGTGAAGGTGGCTGGATATCTCTACCATCTTGGAGCTGTGCCGGACGTGTGTGGTTCGTCTCGCATACGTATGGGTATTGGATTTGGTTCTGGTGCTGGGGCTGCCCTATGTTCTACGATTGGATTAGATGTTTTGGATGATGGTCGGGAGACGCAGAATAGATTTGAGTTGGTTTTCCCCAGAAGACATGTAGTTCAGCCTAGTGGTAAGATTGGACCGACGGACTGCAAAAAGTGAAGCGTGTTTGACTTGTAGTTAGGGTAAGCCGTGTGGATATGAGGATTGAACGTATGTTTAGCCTTCGTGTCGCACGTGAGTGAGACGGGGGCATGACTTATCCCTTAATCCCGGGGGATTGAGGGTGGGTCGTGTCAATAGTAATCCAACAAATCTAGGCATACATAACAACCATAATCAACATCCAAAAATCTAATTTTAAACTAACATGTTTAGGGCTTCAAACAGCCCTAATCCGAAAGGAAACTACTCACGAATAACTAAGTTAACAAACATCATAATTGAATGCATATAAACTTAAAGAGATTAGGGATTAAGAAACACAAATACTAAGATGAATGATGTGTGAGAGAAATGGCACAAACACTTCTTCTTCTCCCAAGCTTTACGTCACAAACAAGATGCAAGACTTGAATCTAAAAGCTTGAACAAAAGGGTAAATTGCGGCTACTTCGTGTATACAATTTGAGCAGAAATTTTTGCTGACTTTTGGGACCTTAGGAGGTACATTGAACTTCCAAAAACAATGAGAAAACATCTATTTATAACTCCTAACACCTGCCCTAACATCTCCCTAAAAGAAAGGGGACAACTGCCCCAAAACAAGGAGGAAAACTCCTTGTTGCCGTGAACCCTAGTTTAGCCGCATTTTGTGGGATCCTTGTTGTACAAGGACTCCCTTTCCTTCCTCCGTTCCACTTCTTGACTTCATCTTTGACTAGGAATTCATTTAATGCTATCCTAAATCAGATTACATTGCCTAAATTAAAGGAAAGTGATAATTTGCGGCTAGGGAAGTTAATTAACCCTAGCCATGTACAAGATGGTTTCTTGATTTCCAAGAAACTTCCTTTTCCTTATTTCTTGCAATCTTTAACTTCAGATCTGAATAGGAAATCATTGAGTCTTCTTATCCATGTCAATCCATGCCATTCCTCATTGAGAAAGGTAGGAAAATTCGTCCAAAGTTGCTTGATGCACAAGTAAACCCCCTAAAACACCCTTAACCGCATTTTGTGGGCTTCTAGGGGCTAGGCCGTGAGTTTTAGGGTCTTGGTGGATCTTGGTCATGTAAATGGGAGATGATGAGGCCCTTTATGAGTCCTTGATGAGTCCTTAAAGATTTAGCCTTGGAAAGATCACATTTCATTGCAAAACATGATTTAAACCTCAACTAAGAATCTGCACAAACTTCACAAAAGAGATTATTTTCTCCTATTGTTTGAATGATTATAATCAAAAGATAAGTAAAAGGGATAAGAAATAACGTTGAAATGATGCTTAATTTGTGACTTATCAGGGTTCATGGGTTTCCTTCTAGCTTCTTCTTCTCTCCTCTTGGTTTTCATATATGTACTACTCCTTTCTTCTCTCCTCATAGTTTTCTGGCCTTTCCCTCTCTATTCCCTTGGGGTTTCTTTCACCGTGGGGAGGTGGGTGGAGTTCGGTCCTGGACCCTCAAATTCTCATCAAACATCCTTACACACACATATATATATATATATATATGTACATGTCAGTGAGAGGGAGATTGAAGGAATTATAATGATCCTTCTAGAATAATTCTCACATGATTCATGTGTTAAATAGGAAAAAAGACTAAATTTCCCTTAGTAAAAAGTACCATAATATTCCTAACTATTTTTTATCCTTAATGAATGTTTCCGAATTCCGTTTCTAGCATTCCACCTGTTAATATACTCAAGATATCAAGACCTTCATAATAGTTTTCTCGGATTACCAACAAGAATTCCCAACTAAAATGTCAACTTTTTGACTCCATGGGTAAAATTGTAATTATTCACTTTGTCGGACTTCCGGGGTGTTACAGCCTCCCTAGGGATGATGTGGTCTAGCTGCATTTCCTGGTTGTTGTTTTATTTCCTTCTAGTCACCAAAAAAAGGAACCAACTAGAAAATGAGGGTGAAGAAGCCACCGATGCATAAAGTGCTTCAACAATCCATTCAAATAGTGCAACATTGAGGGTGCAAAATAGAGGGCACAAAGGGAGGGATTCTTAGTTTGACTTTTGCAATGACCCGTCATGAATTCAAGGATTAGATTAAGAGTAATTATGGATTAGTGGGGCTAATCGGGAATTAGCCGAGGATTAACGGTCGTTCAGGGCGAAATTACAATTTTACCCTTAAACGAGGGCAAAATGTTAATTTAGAACCGGGAGTTCCGATGGTCGAGGGCCGAATACCGTTACGTAGATCGGGTCGATACGAGTCCGTAGACAAGTGGCATGTCGAAATCAAACATTTGACGGGAAGGTTACAGTTCAAGGACGTTCTGAGATACTATTCATGGATGTACGCTTTACGAGACAAAAGTCCACTTTTTTTCTCAAGTGGGCCCAGACCTTTTGAAACGGCCCAATGGATGAGTGACAAGTGTCACCCATCCATTGCCCCTTTTCCCTTCATTCATGCATTTCATTCCCTTTCCTGTTCGATCATTCCACCAAACCCGAACCCCATCGATTGCAAGCCCAATCTCTTCCCCTTACCTGGTGCGATCTGAGAGTGAAACAGAGAGTGACTGAGGGCCGTGAGAGAGTGGCTGGTGGCTGGATAAGGACAGGACCGCCTTGGACGGCGGTGACGGCCCAGGAAAAAGGTAAACCCGAACCCTTTCTATTTCAAATTTCATTTTCTGGTTTTGGACGTTAGCGGAGTTAGATGTGGGTTAGGATGTCTTTGGAGGGTTGGTAGGAGGTCTAGGAGAAGGTTTTGGGGGCTGTGGACGGCTGAGCAAGCCTGGAACGGTGACTGGGGAATTTTCGGTGGCTACCTACCGAATTTGGATTCCGGCCAAAGTAGCCCAAATCGAAACCCCTAGTGCATTTTTAGGGATCCTAGGAACCTGTTGGGACTCTTATGATTGAGTTTGGGCCGTTGGTTATGCCTTGAACATAGAATGGAAGGTTTAGTTCAAAATGGTTTTCAGAACCAATGGATTTTAGGATTGGTTTCTGGGATTTAGGATGGTTTTCAGATAGGAATTGATGTTAGGATGGTGTAGAAATTGGAATGGATGAAAAAGGACGAAAAATGGAGGAGTTGTGGACCCGAAACGGTTCTGCCAGTTTGGTCGGTCAAGCGTAGCAGGCGGACAGATTCAGACCGTCTCGTCGAAGGTCAAAGATGACCCTTTAGCCACGTGTGGCTTTCACGCGCAGGGCACTCAGGCTGCGCATGGGGGCACGTGAGGCCTCTTTTGTGGAAACTTCCAACACACCAAATCGTCTATTCGAGGTAACAAACATTTTGGGTCTGGTTTCGAGTCGATCAGACGTCGTTTCGATATAGTTCGGGGCGTCCGAAGGTTTAGGATCGGGTTTAAAAATAGTTAAAAATTCCAGAAGATTGCTAGGCTTTAATGAGGGGTTATTTAAGTAGTAAGTAACCCTCTATTGTGATTTGGACAGGTTTGGGAACCCCGGAGACGAAGTTTGACCTGGGAGAGGCGTATGGCACGCGTATCGACGCGGCAGCTCGGACGGTATGTGAGTGGACCTTATTTTCTAAATTCATGCATGAATAAATGTTTATTATGTGTTTTAATATATTTTTTGTGATTCCATGAGTGCATTTGTGTGTGTTTACGTATTTGCATGTATTTCGAGGTTTTCTATTTTATACGGTGCTTATACGTGTTTGTGGTTTGAGTTTTAATGAAAAGGATTGGGTTTTGAAAAGGTAAACTCGGGAATGAGACCCATTTAGTTTTGTTTTGGGCATATGGCCCTATTGATGACCTACAGGTCTGAGTCGTGGTCGCGGTGAGTGCTATGAGCACGACTACGGACGATACGACGCTCGCCTCCGGACTGGGATATGTTCCTTCCGGAGAGGTAACGATGCACGTTTTGTTGTTGAGCAACCACTAGAGGCTCGACTTCAGAGTGCTCACGGTTTAGGAAATTGATCGGTGATGTGTGCACCATGATCTAGAGGTGGTCGCATCGGTTGATATGTTCACGGTTACATACCAGCATTGAGAGCGGTCCTGGACGGATAGTTGCACACATCACTACGATTAGAATCATGACCGACCCTGAGATATCGGGCTCGATGCCCAGTTCAGTCATGAGTTTGGGCTTGAGGCCTAATTGGTTTAAGTTTGTGATTTCGGGTCGGGGACCTTAAATGGATTTCTGGTTTCATGACGGTTTATGGAGACCAGGCATGAATCCTTTGAAAGGTTTCAAGAATGTTTTTGGAATGGAATTTCAAATACCATTCTTATTTATGGATTGTCTCCTCCGGGGAAGGTCGTTGGTCTGGGTGGACCCCAGAGTAATCACGGAGAACTAACTGAGTGGAGTCACCCCCGTTGGGTACCTTACTCTCAGGAGGGCTTATGGATTATAACCCCTAGGGAGGGTCATTGATCTGCGGACATTGACCTAGGTGGACCTTGGGGAGACTTGGGATTTGAGACCCCGGGTAGCACGCTCGTAGCTTTGGAAACCGTGATAGGATTGGTCATGTGTTTTATATGTTATATGATATATATACTAGTTTTGGACTGAGTCCCACATGGATTTGGGCAGTGGCCCGTATGATTGGTTTCATTGATGCTTTTGGGCCGAGGTCCTAATGTTTTGATAACTGGTTTTCGAATGCATGCATGCTTTTTAGCGAATGGTATAAATATTTGTCTTTCAGTGAAAATGTTTTTATAAATTCTTTATTTTGTCCACTCACAGCTTTTAATGTTTTGAATGCCCTTCAAGTTGATCGCGGATGCGGGCTGTAGCAGAGACCGAGACATCACACTCCTCCTCCAGATCCTGGCGCTCTCTGAAGCCCCGAGTGGGCTAAAGTCGGAATTTTCCCTTGTCTGACACTCCGTGTCAGACGGGATCAAGCGCGTCTCGCATTAATCTCGAGGGGATTGGGACGGGTCCAGACACTTTCACCATAAGTGACAGGATTGCCCCCGAAGGGACATTGATAACCGTGCCCGGTCCTGCTCCCGTCTGGCAAGTCGACTGAAGTTCCCAAATTACCCTCAGTACTTGCCAAACAAGGGATAGCCACACATGTACTCACTCATGCCCCCGCCTCTCGATCAGTCTTGGTCAATGCGCCACGACCTGGAGGGTCAATAAAAAACACAAAAGGTGTGGGTGGACGAAAATGAATCAGTTTATAAAACAGGTTATAGAAATACATTTCTACCCTCCACGTAAAAACGAATGCATGCATTCGAAAATCATTTCGCAATCCATTTCATTTACAACATAAGAAAACCGTGTATGAAAATCAAAATCATATTCCTTTTCTTAACCTGCGGGTCTTAGCCCGTAGACATAAACACAGGGCCTTAGCCCAAAACCATGAATCAAATCCGAGTACGTAACATAATCCAAAATTCATCAAACCACATAAACCGGGCCATTGCCCAACACATCCGAAAACATCGGAAATCAACAATAATTTAGAAGTCAATCAATCTGCTGGATCTCAAGTGCGCTCGAGTCTTTAAACTCAAAACCATGCGCATAATCAGGCCTTCCCGGGATATCAACGAGTCTTTAAACTCTGAACATAATCAATAGGCCTCGGGGGGGTATCACAATAACCGAGTCTTTAAACTCACGAGTCTTTAAACTCAATCCGGATCTTTAAACCCAATCCGGGCCCGCACCCATCATCAATTAACCGAGTCTTTAAACTCAAAACATTATCCAGCAATAGCACCGGGTCTTTAAACCTAAAACCATTTGTATATCACAACAATCCAGGATCCATCGTGATCCAAATTCCAAAACCAATCCGAAATCACATTTTGTCATAATAGGACTTATGTCCGAATTTGACATTCAAATCCCCAATCATATCCGTCATCCATTCTCGAATTCGAATTCGCAATAATGATTCCATAAGCTAGCATCCGGAAACATCATTCCGAACCCAAATCCGAAAATCCATTTTCACGTTTCCAAAATCCGAATCTCGTTCATCAAAATTACTTTTATGCCCTAGGCATTAAGCCCGAAATCACCTTTTCCAAAATCCGTTTTAAATCTTTGATATCATTTCAAATCCGAATTAAAATCAAATCACATTTCAAATTCCAAAGTCAAGGCATCAAAACCATGATCAAAACACAAAATACTCGAAATCTTGTAAAACGAGCAAAACTGTAATAATCTCGAAATACGTGTCAAAACCGTAGGCCATACTCACAATCATAATCAAAACATCCTTAAAACATCATACTCACAAATCATGTAAAATCCTTCATCAAACCATCATCACAGCATAAGAGAAACCATAGTCTCGAAATACGTGCAGTTACGTATTGCATACCAAAATACGGATAAATACAAAAATCGTAATTATCAAAAGTCATAATCGTAATCATATAAATCATAGAAACATTTATGCATGCATTAAATTTTGAAAGCAAAGTCCACTCACACACCGTCCATAACGCCCGTTTTCGTGCTGTACGCGTTTCCGTAATTTCTGACATTTTTCAGAAATCTCGAATCTTGTCCGAAATCATTCGTTAGTGTTACTAAGGACCCAAATAAAAACATACTAATTTCCCAAAATTTTCCGGGATTTAAAAATTAGTTAAAAACGTAGCATAAAAGTTCAGACCCTCGAAATAACATCGAAACGGTGTCCGATTAATTCGAAATCAACCCTACAATGTTCGTTACATTGTATAGGATAAAAGTCGTGTTGAACTCACCTCGAGAATTGGGCCCACGCGTCTCCATACGCCGCCATGAGTGGCTGCGCGTGAAATTCACGCGCCTGCTTCAATAATGCTACAATTGTCTTCCTCACTCGACTCGCCTGGTAAACGGGTCTGCGACCCGCTTCGACCCGATTCAATTCATACCACAATCAACCTAATTTCCTCAATTAATCCATAAGGTAGATTCGCAATACACTTAATTAAGGGTCTGTAGTAATCATTCCAATCATCACGGCCTAAAACCGACTCAATTGAACTCAAGTTCCAATCAAGGTTTATCGTCCCAGTTTCACTAAACAGTCACGGGTTTCATCAATTGATTAGTTAGAGACCATCGTGGGCTTACTATAGAGTTGATTTTGTAACCAATTCCATTAAAACTTACCTCCAAATTCACGACTCAATGCTCGGTTTCCTGGAATTCCGTCGTGTTTGTCCATGTCTCCAAGGGCTTCGAAGCTTGCATCTCTTGATTTGGATCGACTCACTAAGGTCCCAAAAGACGTAATATCACCTTAATTTGACTTGGGCTGATCTACAACTCACATTCGAATTTAAATTTGTTCAAACACAGGTTTCGGGTTCCTGGGTGCATTTCCACTCAGTCCCTCGATTTCCTCTCCAATTCAGTCTCTCAGTTTCTCTCGTTCTCCCCCAGCAATTGATTTAGTCACTTCAAACCAACATCCCCTGTCACCCGTGCTCTGTTCACATGTAACACAAGTTTGAGTGCTCTGTTTCCATTTCCAACCGCACCAAGCATTAAAGAAAACCAGCCCGTGCTCTGCCTTCAGCACGCCCATGTTTCCCACTCAACCCATCCATCCACAATCCACCTCCCTCAGTGATAATTGTCACTTGATTCTGTTAAACAAACTCTTAATAGATTAAACAATTCACACAACAACCATCACAGCTGATTTCAAACTGCAACAGTAAAATTACCATTTTGCCCTCACTTTGACAATTTACCAAAATGCCCTTCATTCTTCTAGACCCGTAACTTGGTCATCCAAACTCCGATTGACGCGTGCCACCTGTCTACCGACTCAGCGTCTCGAGACCTACCCAACGGTCCTCGGGTTATGTGCAAATTCTATGTCGTTAGAAAAGTCAACAAATTGCCCCTTTTTAACCAAATTACCGAAATACCCTAGAACTTTTTAACATCATAACTTCCTCCTCGAATGTCGGAATCGGGCGTGCCACCTGTCTAAGAACTTGTGACGTCCCGAACTACGTCATAGTCATCGGTCAAAGTCCGTTTGATCGTCCGAGCAAAAAGTCAACTGTTCGCCCATTTTCTAGGGGCAAAATCGTCATTTTCTTCAAATTTTCCAAATTTTCCCTTTTCCGATAGTTCGGGTCGTTACAATAAGTATTCAAGGTTGCTCCAACAACCCACCCAGGAACGAAAACTTGCTCTAAATTTCTAATGACCGTCTTTAGTGGGTTTTCAGATTCCTTGATTTTCATCATAATGAATAAATGTAGTGTTAGCACAACATCCAACATGTTTAGGATGTGTTTGGATGAAAGTTTTTAAGATTATTAAGAATTTAGCAAATGATAGAATTAAATTACCGGAAATTAGTTTCCTAGAATTGATAAAATCTTATTTTTGGATAACATAGAAGTAAAATTAAATTTAAACATGAAATTTAATGTTCATATATAAATGGTGGATATAACGATGAAATTTTGAAAATGACACATTTTTATATGGAATTTATAGTGGGGATTTGGGGGATCGAAATTCCTTGTTTTTTATTTATTTTTTTGGAATTTGTAAATTCCAATTTTTATTTTCCAAACAACGGAAGTGGTGCTTAGGAATTTTAAAATTCCAACTATTTTTCAAATCTCTTGTTATTTTCCTTCATCCAAACACTCTTGAGAATGTTGTAAATAGTTAATATATGTGGTTATTATTGTAAGGGTAATTTTATTATTTGTATTGTACTTTAAACCCTCCCTATATAAGTGGGTTATTTGATTGAAGAATAGTTTCTATCTCTGCCTCTAGAAACCTTCTTTTTTCTTTATACAATATTCAAAGCACGTTATCAGCATAATAGCTTCATAAATTGGAGTTCGTTCAAGGACAATTGTTGCTCTATGAAATCAAGCAAATTTTTGAAAATCTAAATTTATTTTGATGTTCATTATTCCAATGTTGAAATTAGAAATATCAAATCCTAAAAATATGAAATTGAATCATGATGTTTTTTGATGATTTCATGATAAATGGGAAAAATAATATGATATATTTTACTGTACCTTTGTGTTGATGCAGAACGGGGTTAAGGTTGAATCCCGCGGGAGGGGGGGGGGGGGTGGTGGTTTCCCGTTAACGCTTCGATACTTAAGTCCGTTTTCTGAGAGAATAAACCGACAGAATGTTTGCACGAGTTTTTGATTACCTTTAGAAGTGAGATGAGGTCTTCTATTTATAGTGAAACCTTGAGAGTCACCAGAGCGTCTGATTGGTTGAAGGAGAAAGTAATAAATAAGTGATTGTACCAGTGTAATCACTTATTTATTATGAATAAATAATTTGCTGAGAAGTTATTTAATAACGACATTGATCTGTTTAATTAATATTTTTAGCTAGTAAATATATTGAATTAATGCGGAGATCGTGTGATGCCGTCATCGTATACACCAAAGGCAATATCGACATTATGATGGCTATAAGCCACATGGCAGCTCCACAATATTTCGGTGATTTATGCTTCCACAAATACCCCCACATCGCTTAGGAATTCAACGAATCCTAAGGGATGTAATTTATATTGTGTTCCCGATAAGCCTTATTTTTTACGTGTGTAGGACTCCGTTTTGCCTTCGATTTCCATGTGTTAATATTGAAGTCTCGAGCTTTGGGCTTGCTATTGATTGATATTTTGAAGACCAATAAGAATTAGGGTTTTGCTCATTTGTCCTTATTTAAGATGGAATCTTGTATCCTCTATCCTAAAAATAATCTCGAAGTTCTCAAAGCCTTGAAGACTCAAATGTTAGGAAAAATCTATGGTTTCCTCTGTCGTTGGTGTGGTTCGAAAATGTGAGAAAAGAACAAATGAATTTCTTTTTTGATGTTTTGTTGTCTCCTCGGGTAGATTGCAGCTGGGCAAGGTGTAGATTTTTCTATCTTCTTGTTTGGTTGTCCCTGCGGGTAGATTGCATAGAAAGTAAACTGCAGAGAAGGAAAGAAGAAAAATCTTCTTTCAACTGCTACGTTTGTAGGCTTATAATTGCAAGAGAGAAAAGTGGACATCGGTGGATCAGTGGAGGCTAAGCCTGCATCTCGTGGTCGGTAGGGACTGTTCAGTACTTCGGGGTGGTGAGGGCTGGTTCGGTTGCCATTGCTGTTGAGCAGCTTTATAATATTTTCTTTTTTCCTTCATATCGCCGCTTTCAACAAAAGCTTTTGTCAAAAGCTTTCTACTTCTTACGTTTATAAGAAATTTTCTCCTTTTTTTTAGCTGTTATGAAACAGCTAGCTTTTTTTTTTCTTCGCTGTAGCGTCTGTAATCTTTTCAACAAAAGCTAATAGCTTTTAAATGTATAATATATATATATATATATATATATTATGGTGCTTTAAGACCTCACTTTGTAGAGTACCATCTGGTGGCATGTCCAGGACTTGTTAGAGCTTCCGACTTCAAGTGATGGCAAACTTGACATAAAGACGCTCCTTCAGCTGACATGCTCATGGTGCTGTATGGATGGAAGAGCTTGGTGCATTGATAGACACGTAGTCTTCAAGTGCAGGTGGAGTCAACATCAAGGCCTTTAATGAGGAAGGCTTGAAGTTTCATGACTTGAAGTGAGGCGAGTCACAAGGCAATGTGCACTCGAGCTTCGGGGCAAGGCACGCTACACTGCAGTGAAGGTCATGCTATGGTGCGCGGCGAGGCGAAGCAGAGTGTAAGGCGAGGTGCACCATAGTGCAAGATGAGGTGCAGCAGAGTGCAAGGAAAGGTGCAGCGGAGTGCAAGGCGAGGCATGGTACAACTACAAGGCGAGGCATGCTGCAAGTGTGAGACAAGGTGCAGCAAGGTGCAAGACGAGGTGCAACAAAGGGAAAGACGAGGTACAGCAGAGTGCAAGGAGAGGTGCACCTGGTTGCAAGACGAGGTGCAGCATGGTGCATGATGAGGTGCAGCAGAGTGCAAGGCGAGGTGCAGTAGATTGCAAGACGAGGTGCAGCAAGGTGCAAGACGAGGTGCAGCAGAGTGCAAGTCGAAGTGCATGTGGTGCCATGGAGTAACTGAAGCTTTCCAAGGAGTTGCTTTGGATGACAGATGACCTTCCAGAGACTTGATCTTCAAGGCCTTGTAGCTCAAAATGGGGTGTAGCAAGGCGAAACATAAAATGGAGGATCGATCATGCCCCCTGCAAAGCTCGAGACGTCCTATCTCAGGACCGGTCCCAAATCCCCTGGGATTAATATGGGACCCGCCTGATCCCGTCTGACACGAAGTGTCAGACCAGGGAAAATTCCATCTCTAGCCCTCGCCTGGGCTATCAGAGTACTCCAGGATCGTAGGAGGAGGAGTGTGACGTCTCGTCTCTGCTACAGCCCGCATCCGCAATCAACCTGAAGGGCATTAAAACAATCAAATGTCGTGAGTGGACAAAATAATATTTTAATTAAAACATTTTCACAAGAAGACCTTTATGCCCTTCATAAAAGCATATGCATGCATTCAAAACCATTTATCAAATATTCATTTGTCAAACATATCAAAACCTTTCAAGGGTTCATGCCCGGCCCCACAACGCAACATACCCATCAATCCATTTGGGTCCCCGACCCGAAATCACAACTCAAAACATGGAATACATAAATCAAATCAATAGGGACTCAGCCCAATACACATCACGTGGGTCTCAGCCCAAAACCATTCTCAAAACATCGAATACGGGGTCTCTGCCCCAAATCACTTTCTAAATCATAAAACACGGGGTCTCCGCCCCCAAATCACTTTCTTTAAAACTTCATACGTACTTGTACGTATAACCCATCCTAGGCACTTCCGGAGAAGGTGCCAACTCGGGGCACACAGCCCCTAGGGAACACATCCCCGATATAGTCACGATTAATCATCTCTAAACTAGTGTGCACACTACTCGGGGTCTCACTCCGAGTCTTCTCCCATGAATCTCCATCTGGGAGGCTCAATCTCTGGATCTAGTTCGAGCTCTCTCTCTGGATCTAGTCCACATATATCTCCGGAATCTGGTCCCGGACCACAACATAATAAGTAACCACCACTCCTGGAACGGGATCCCTCTGGGGATACCCACTCTGGTCTGTGGATCGTAACTCTCCAGGTCGACGCTGGAGGAGACCGTATAATCAATATGGAGGGTTCATTCATTTCAAATACTTTCTTTCTTTTTCTCTTTCTTTCTCAAAACTCATTTCTCAACTGGGTCTCCTGCCCGATTCATTTCATCAGGATTCCTCGAATCCGATTCAATTCACTTTCACAGGCCTCGACCTAAATCCACAGTTCAACAGGGTCTCATGCTCGAATTCTCATTTCATAAATCGAACTGGGACTCAAGCCCGAAATCACAACCAATTGGGCCTTAAGCCCGGAACCATAAAGCAACAGAACCTCAAGTCCGATTTCACAACTAACGGGGCCTTAAGCCCGATATCTCAACTAAATGGGTCTCAGGCCTGATATCATAAATCAACGGGGCATCAAGCCCGATAGTACCACTAACTGGGCCTCAAACCCGAATCGTAAACCAACTGGACCCTTGGTCCGATCGAATGGCTCAAATGGACTCTAGGTCTTATTCCTTGTCAAATCAAATGGACTCCAAGTCCGAGAGTTTGTAAATCAATTGGGTCTCACGCCCGAGTTCACGTTTCTAAATCCGAAATCCATTTACTAAACCCTCGTTAAAAACCGCATCGTATAAAACCGAAAATCACGAAATATGTGCAAATACGTAAATCCTAGGCTACCACAAAAAAATGCACTCATGGCATCACAAAACATATATTAAAACACTTATAAAATATTTATGCATGCATCAAGTTCGAAAGAAAGGTCCACTCACAGACCGTCCGAAGCCGCGCTTCGATACGCGTGCCATAATCGTCTCCCAGGTCAAACGTCATCTCTCGGATTCCCGAACCTGTCCAAATTCATTTAGAGGGTTACTAATAGCCTCATTAACCTTTCACTAAAGTCTCGTAATTTTCCGGAATTTCCAACTATTTTTAAACGTGAACCTAAACCTTCGGACGTCCCGAACTATATCGAAACGATATCTGATTGATACGAAACCAGTCCCAAAATGTTCGTTACATCGAATAGATGATTTCGTATGTTGGAAACATCCTCAAATTCCTAAACACACACCCACACGCACCTCGAGATGGCCCTGTGCGTGGACCTCACACGCCACTGCACAGGGTCATCCCTGTCCTTCAGCCAACCGGTCCGACCGGGCCGGTCCAATTTTCTCTGCAATTCCGATCTAACTGGACCGGCGTGACCGGTCCAGGTCTCTAAACCCCTCAATTTGATCTGATTCCCTTCCTAATCGATCCCTAAATTCCTATTTTGATCCTAGGAGTTTGTTTGGATGATCAAATCCACCTAAAACCCTAAAAATTCCACGGTTCAAACTTCCAAAATCTCCCCTGGGCTTCACAACCTTCAACAACCGTCCAAACTAATCCCAAAACCTTCCTAACAACCTATTTAAGCTCACCAAACCACCCAAAATCAATCACAACGTCACAAAAGAAAAATTGAAGGAATCGGGTAAAAATCAATCACATGTGCACGAGTTGGCCTCCGCCGTCCTCGGCAGCGCTCCCTTGGCCGGCCAACCCCCTCCTCAGGTCCTCCTCTCACTCTCTGTCCTTTGAAAATGCGTTATAGGGTTGAAGGGTTTGGATTGGATGAAATGGGAGATCGGGTTTTACTTTGGGAGAACAAAGAAGGTGTCGATGCATGTATGTGGGATGGTGGCCAGTGGATGGGTGACACTTGTCACTCATCCATTGGTTGTTAAAAAGCAACTGGGCCCACTAAAGTCTAAAAGCTCCTCGTAAAACGTGTCGCTATGAATAGTATCCCAGAACTTCCGTGAACCGTATCTTCGTCGTCGAACGTTCGAATTCGACATGCCACATGTCTACGGATTTGTATCGTCCCGATCTATGTAACAGTCTTCGGGCCTCAGCCATCGGATCTCCCGGGTCAAAAGTCAACTTTTCGCCTAAATTACCAAAATACCCTTGAAGTTCCGAACGTCATAACCTTTTCCACGAACTTCGGAATCGAGCGTGCCACCTGTCTATGAACTCGTGACATCACGAACTACGTGACCGTCATCGGCCAAAGTCCATTTGACCGCGGGAACGAAAAGTCAATGATTCACCCATTCTAGGGGTAAAATCGTCATTTCGCCCGAACGTATGCTAATCCTCGTCTAATCCCCAATTAGTCTCGCTAATCTGTCATTATGCCTTAATTAATCCTGCTAATTTGGGACGGGTCGTCACATCATACATCATCACCTAATTGAAGGAATAGAGCTTGGAGATGCCATCATCTAGACGCTGAAACCAAGTGGCGTGAAGACATATGACACCAAACCATTGTTTCATCTTGGAGTTGAAAGTCAAGCTGCTTTGTAGCCGTCGCCAAGTCAAGCAGTGGTGAAGGTAATTTTGTGAAGCCAACTATGCCAAGTAAGCGATGCTGAGGAGGTTGCCCCGATTGCTTGAAGAAGGCCATGGACGATGTGTCACGCGATGTCCACGATGGGATGATCGAAGTCCTCCGAGGCTTGCTCCTAGGTTGACAAAGAGGCTCTGACGTCGTGCTGGTCCTAATGATGAGCTTCATGATTCTTCTTGGCCTGTAGTTTGATCTTAGGATTGAATACATGTTTGAGCATTCAACTTGTGAATTGCCAACTTCTTTAATTTTCATTAATAGGGGCCTTTCCATTCTTTTATTTTTGAGTGTTTTTTTATTTTCGGCAGATTTGACCATTGTGTAGTAAATTTGGTCTTCTGACTTCGTTTTAGCTCCGAATTGAGTGTTGTTAGTCGCGTTGGAAAGCTGACTTCCGTACCTTTTTGGATCCATCAAGTTTTCTTTAAGGAAGTAAAATTTGAGCTTGGTACGTTCGAATCAATATGGAAGTTGTGTACTAGAATTTGTAGTCGCACGTACTAAGACATTTGCCCAAGATTTGTCAAGACATGACCCAGCTGTTGCTCCCCTTAGTGGGGTTGGGAAGCGATATTTAGTAGCTTTTCCAATTCCAGCAAGTCCGTTTGTTGGGTATGAGTGACAGATCCTTGGGAATGTGCCTGAGTAGAATGCACCTCATTGTTAGTCAATCGCATTGAACTTAGTCGTCGAGTTGCTTGAGGTGGTGACTTAGCTCTTTGAGATGAAAGCTGTACTTTTCCCTTTGGAGAGGAGCTTCGTGTCCTTCAGAGGTGAAGTCTTTGAGTGTTCTGCCAGTGGATGTCTTTGGTGCTTCACACGTTGCAAGTGTTGATAGGTTGCGAGCTAAAGACATTATGGCTTTGACGAACAAGCATGTTGATGCGTCACATAGCGATTGCCTTGATGCGTCACGGGGCGATTTCCTTGATGCGTCGCCGGGTGAAGACGTGGCGTACTCTACATGGTGAATACTTGGGGTGCTTCGCATGGCGAAGACCCGTGTGCTTTGTGTGGCAAAGTCTTTGGTGAGCTTTACGTGGTAAAGGCTTAGTATGCTTCGCATGGCGAAGGCTTAGAATACTTCACGTGGCGAAAGCTTGGAGTGCTTTGCGTGGCGAAGGCTTAGAGTGCTTCACGTGGTGAGAACTCAGGTGCTTTGTGTGGCAAAGTCTTAGGTGAGCTTTGCGGGACAAAGGCTTGGTACGCTTAGCATGGCGAAGGCTTGGAGTGCTTCGCGTGGCGAAGACTCGGATGTTTTGCGTGGCAAAGTCTTAGGTGAGCTTTGCGTGGCAAAGGCTTAGTATGTTTCGCATGGCGAAGGCTTTGTGTGTCACGACCCGTCCTAAATCCCTCGGGATTAACGCGGGACATGCCTGCTCCCGTCTGACACGGAGTGTCAGACCAGGGATAATTCCAACTTTAGCCCGCTCGGGACTTCCAGAGTGCACCATGATCCGGAGGAGGAGTGTGATGTCTCCGTCTCTGCTACAGCCCGTATCCTCGATCAACTTGAAGGGCATTAAAAACATCAAAGCCGTGAGTGGACAAAAAAATTAATTTTATAAAAACATTTTACAGAAAAAACATTTATGCCCTTCTCTAAAAAAAGCATGCATGCATTCAAAAACCATTTCTCAAAACATTCATTGGGTTCGTGGCCCAAAATCCAAATTAACGATATGGGAACTCAGCCCAAACCAAATCAAGTGGGTCTCAGCCCAAAACCATCTCCGTAAAACGGCATACATATACATATATATATATATATATATATAACCCATCCTTGACATGCTCTAATGTCAAATCAAATACTCGTCACGATATATCTATAAGTGTGCACACTACTCGGGGTCTCACTTCGAGTGTACCCCCAGGATCTACGACGTCTGGGAGGATCAGTCCAAAATCCAGAATCTACGACGTCTGGAGGACTATCTGTGGACCCAATCTGAGATTATACCATATCTCTCACTCATGGAATGTGCTCCCTCTTGGAGTCACTTATTCCAGGCAGTGGATAGTGACACTCCAGGATCATCAACGTCTGGAGGAGACCAAACTGCTCATAAAGGAGGGTATATACATATAAGCTTGAAAAACCACAATTGGGACTCACGCCCGATATCACAAGTCAATTGGGCCTCTAGCCCGATTTCACAATTTAACTGGGCGGCCTCAAGCCTGAACTCAAAATCGACTAGGCATCGAGCCCAATACCTCAGGGTCAGTCAAGATTCCAATCATAGTAATGCGTGCAACCATCAGTCCATGACCGCTCTCAATCCTGGAATGTCACCGTAAACATATCAACCACCGCGACCACCTCTAGATCATGGTGTACACATCACCGATCGATCTCCTATACCGTCAGCACTCTGAAGTCGAGTCTCTAGTCGCTTCTCGACAATGGAACGTGCATCGTGACCTTTCCGGGAGGAACACATCCCTAGTCTAGAGGCGAGCGTCCTATCATCCGTCGCCGTGCACACAACACTTATCGTGACCAAACATCGGACCCGTAGGTCATCAATAGGGCCATAGGCCTGAGAAAAAATCAAATGAGTCTCATGCTCGAGTTTTACCTTTTCAAAACCAAACCCATTTCATTAAACCGAAACCACAAACACATATAAGCACGATATAAAACCAGAAATCCTCAAAATACGTGTAAATACGTAAACACACACAAATGCACTCATGGCATCAAAAAACAAGTGTTTAAACTCATATAAAACATTTATACATTCATCAATTTAGAAAACAAGGTCCACTCATAGATTGTCCGAGCATTCACCTCGATATGCGTGCCATATGCCTTCCCGGGCTAATCACCGTCTCCGGGGTTCCCAAACCTGTCCAAATTATTTTAGAATGTTACTAACTAGTTAATTAACCCCTCATAAAGCCCCCTAATTTTTTGGGATTTTTAACTATTTTTAAACTCGATCCTAAACCTTCGAACGTCTCGAACTATATCGAAACGATGTCTGATCGACTCGAAACCAGTCCCAAAATATCCGTTACATCGATTAGATGATTTCACATGTTGAAGTCACCCCCAGAATCCTCCACAGGCGCCGTCAGGTGCCGCCTGTGGGCTTCACGCGCCTGTGCAGTATTCGTCTTCAACTTCCAATCGAACTGGTCCGACCGGTTCACTGGTTCAGTCGGTCCAACTGGACCGGCTTGACTGGTTCATGGCCTTATTTTCCTATTTTTTCGTCCTTTTCCTTCCTTCTTTCCACCAATCTTCCTTAATTTATCCTATGAATCTTGTTATGCAATCAAAACAAGGAAAACAATCCTAAAACCTATGGGTTCGATAATCCAATTAAACCTAAAATTCCCTATCCTTGTCTTGGGCATAAAAAATGGCCAAAACTCAATCCTAAGGGTTCCATTAAGCTCCTAGGATCATTATAAAATGTTTTATGTGTTTATATTTAGCCTACTTGGCCGGAATTGAAATTCGGTGGATGGCCACCGAAAATCCTTCACGGCCGTAGTATGGCCGGCTCAGCCGTCCTCAGCCACCATTTGTGATTCTACATAACTCAAACAACCCCGCACAACATCCCCTATCATCAGCTAACATCCTAAACGTCCAAAACCCAAAATCCAAATTTTGAATTAAAAAGGGTCATGGGTTACCTTGGCCGTGAGTTCCCACCGCTGTTCACGGCGGCCCTATTGCTTGCAACCATCCCTCTCATTCCAAGCATCATCCTTAACTCCTCTCCTAGCCTCACACAAAATCAAAAGGGAAAGGGTAATGGTTTGGGGTTCATCGGGTGGTTGGATGAACATAGATAAGGAAGGGATATGCATGTATCTGTGTTAGGTGAGTAATGGATGGATGACACTTGTCACTCAACCATTGGGCCTGATTCAAATATCTGGGGCCCACTTGAGGACAAAAGTCTACTTTTTCCTTGTAAAATGTGCCCATATGAATAGTACCTCGAAACTTCCGTGAACCGTAACTCTTCCGTCGAATGTCCGATTTCGACGTGTCGCCTATCTACGAACTCGTGACGTCCTGATCTACGTCACGGTCAATGGTCCTCATCTATCAGACCTTCCGATTAAATGTCAACTTTTTACCCTCGTTTAGGGGAAAAATTGTAATTTTGCCCTTAACGTTCGTTAATCCTCGGCTAATCCCCAATTAGCCTCGCTAATCAGTCATTAGTTTTAATTAATCCTTAAATTAGGGATGGGTCGTTACATTGAGTGCTTCACGTGGCGAAGGCTTGGAGTGCTTCGCGTGGCGAAGACTCGGGTGCTTTGCATGGCAAAGTCTTAGACTGCTTCGCGTGGCGAAGGATTGGAGTGCTTCGCTGGGCGATGGCTTGGAGTGCTTTGCATGGTGAAGACTCGAGTTCTTTGCATGGCAAAGGCTTAGAGTGGTTGACAAGGTGAAGACTTTGAGTGCTTCGCATGACGAAGGTTTTGAAGTGCTTCGCGTGGCGAAAGCTTAGATTGTTTCGCATGACGAAGACTCGAGTGTTTTACATGGAAAAGGCTTAGTATGCTTCGCATGCCGAAGGCTTAGTGCTTTCTAAACAAAAGCGTAGAAGATAAGACAATTTCATTAGAAGTTGAAACTAAACATCTTGAATCTTATTGAAAGATGCTATGTGAGCAAAGTAGGCATTGAGCCAAATTTTAATCACAAAATTTTTGCCTTTCATGATGAATTGGTCACTGATTCAGTTTCATAGTAGTTCCCTGCAACTCGGACTCGGCAATGATGGTGTCCACGTGAATGATCTTTTGTGCGGGCTCCTAGGGGCCTTTGTCTCCGAGACGTTCCCGTTGCCTTTTTTCTGACGTACTCGGGGAAAACATCGGGAAACTCCCGCACCACTGGTATATCCTCTGCCCTCACTGGCGTAGCACGAGTATCCACCACATGGGCTATGTAACCCTGACACCCCTTACGCAACAGCTTGCTAGCCTCAAGTGCCGAAATAACTCCAGTAGGAAGTGCACGTTGATCACCTTGAAATATAGTCTCTGGTACTCCGGGACTCCGAAAAGTCACTCTCCTATCGAAACATTCGATAGAAGCATGACGTCTCGTCAACCAGTCCATACCCAAAATAACATCAAAGTCACGTAGATCCAATAGTAACAAGTCCGCCATTAACTCAACCTCACCTACCATCACCGGACACTCCCTCAACACCTGAGTCACTACCAAAACCTCCCCAGTAGGTGTACTCACCCCTAAAGCACACTCCAAGGTAGACACCTCCCTCTCCATCACCAAACTACATCTCCGAGCTATAAATGAATGGGTCGCCCCGGGATCTATCAAAGCAAAAACAGTGTGACCAAGTATGGTGAGTGTACCTGTCACCACTCCCGGTGCTAATCTGGCCTCCTGCTGGGTCATAGCAAAAACTCGCGCCTGAGGTCCTGATGACCTACCGCACCCCCTAGAACTGCTCGTGGCGACACCGCCACCCCTAGGGCCTGCTGCCCCTGACACTGAAGCAGTACTCCGCCTAGGTTCTGCTGCACCTCGGCCTGCTCCACCCTCCTGCACTAACAACGGGCACTCCCTCCGAAAGTGTCCTCGCTCTCCACAGTAGTAGCAAGCATCCCTACTGGGTCCACCGGTCTGCCTCCCAGTAGAAGCAACAGAAGTAGCACTCACTTGAGGAGTAGGCTGTGCCCTAGCTCCCCAAATTCCAGAGCCCTGAAAACTGCCTGATCTGCCATACCGGGCACCACCAGCCGATGACGAACCACCAAAATTACCCCGCTTCGGGGTCCTCTGACTCGATGCTCCAGGAAATGAATGCTCTCGGCGTCAAACACTGCCCGAGTACTGTGGCCTAGCAGGCAAACTGGCCTCCACCCTGACAGCAGCATTAGACAACTCCCGGAATGTAGCAAATGAGCCGGCTGTCACAATGACTCTAATCTCTCCTCGAAGACCCAACTCAAACCGATGGCACTTCTCAGCCTCGGTTGCCACAAATGCAGGAGCGAATCGGGATAGCCTCTGGAATCTCTGCTCATATTCAGCCACTGTCATACTCCCTTGCTTTAACTGAAGAAATTCTGCCTCTTTGGCATCCCGGAAAGAGCGGGGATAATACTGGTCTAAAAACCGCTCCCGGAAAGTCTCCCACGTCACCGTATGTGCGTCCCAGCCGGACAACTCCAGCGTATACCACCACTCATACGCTGCTCCATCCAACAGAAACGTAGCCAACAAGACCCGGTCCTCTGGAGGACAATGCATCACCCCGAAAATACGCTCAAGCCGGGTGATCCATCGGTGAGCTTCCTCTGGATCGGCCCCACCGCTGAAGGTGGTAGCCCCGAGCCGCTGGGCTCTCTCAATCGAAGCGCTCTCAGTCCTTCTCGCCGCTTCATCTTCAAGTCGTGGAGGGGGTTCACGTCTCGGACGCATGATCGAACGTACGGTGAAAGAGGCATAGAGTTAGTAAAACAACCTAGATACAACCTCACACTGACACAAACCTATGCTCTGATACCAATTGTCAGGACCCGTCCCAAATATCACCTCGATACCGGGGACGAACCCTGCTCCCGTCTGACAATCACACCTAAAGTACAAAAATAACCTCAATACTACAATAAACATAACTATCAGACGAAGGAGTAAATATATACAACTGTAAGTCAGAGCATAGTTCTACAAAATGGGCACAAAAATCCTACAATGCTAGTCTCGCAACGGAAGAACGTCAAAAGCTCTATGCCTCGATATCTGCCTCAACGTTCACCCCGGCGCTATCACCACGACCTGGAGGGAAAATTTAAAATCAAAAGTGTGAGTGGACTAGAATAACTAAAAGTTTTAAAATCAGTTTATCACCAAATCAAAGTTAAGGAAAACTAATAATAATTGTTCCCTCCGTTTTAAAAACAGGCATGCCCAACTAAGTATTAGAAAATCATAACATGAAACATCATAAGAAACAGAAACACTATAAAACGGATATAGAAATCATAGTATGTGCATCATAAAACCATATCATAACTATGAACATCAAACCATCATTTTCCGATCAAACCTGCTGGACCTATCCGAGTCTTTTAACTCAACCAGGCCTCAAATATAATTCCGAGTCTTTAAACTCCCGAGTCTTTAAACTCAATCCGGGCCCGCCCCCCGTCAATCAATATCCGGGTCTTTAAACCCATATCCAGATCCAGCAAATCCAATCCCAATTCATTGTAAAACCATTTCTAGATCCATAGCCAAACTCGAATTCGAAATCCCCGGTCTGAAGCCCTTCCGACGTTCAGAACCGACATTCCGAACCCAAATCCGGAAATCCATTATTATACCAAAACCCACATGTAATCACAAAGCATATTTCATAACCCATTTATCATCGTCAGAAAACATTTATAGGTTGAAATCCTCAAATATGGCATCAAGGTCCAAAAACCAACTTTTTCTCGAAAAACGTGCAAAATCCTGAAAATGTCTCGAAAAACGTGCAAACACATCAACCACATATACTCATCATTAGAAAGTGTAAAAACATATTTAATATCATAAAACATCCATAAAACAGTTAGGCAAGCTCGAAAGAAAGAAAGGGTCCACTCACAGATCAGAACGAGTCAATCGCGCTCCGTGCGCTCCTCGACCGTCTCAGGCGCCTCCCGTCCTGTCAATATGTACCAAATAGGGTCACAAACACATCAAGGATACTAACCCTAATTTCCCCAACTTTTCGGGAATTTATTAATATTTTAATCCTAGACCCTAAACCGTCCGGATTCCCGAACAACCTCCTAACATCGTCCGATTCACCCGAAAAACATACCAATGAATTCCTTAAGACATTTAGAACCAAAACCATGTTGGAAGCTTGGCCGGAATCATTCCCACGCGCCTCCACGCGCCGCCCAAAGTGGTTGCGCGTGGGCCTCACGCGCCTGCTACAGTGTTTCTCCTACCTCGAGTCACCCGGTTCAGCACAGTTGAACCGGCGTGACCGGCTCTCTTTCGTTCATCCACCAATTCCGTCCAAACCAATCCCAGGAGCTTCGTCCCATCCTAAGCAATCTAACAATGTCCTTACAATTGAGATTCACGGCCCAAAACCACACGATTTCCTCCTCAAAAAACTGAGCCCGTGGCCCCTGTTTTGGCCGCACCACCACCGTGTCTCCAGGCACGATTCCTCCACCAAAACACGATCACCAGCACCGGCTTCTCTCTCTGTCACTCTCTCAATCCACTCTTCACTCACCCTTGCACTGAATCGATCGAGCTCTCTCCAATTTCTTCTCTCTGTTTTCTGTGTTTTTCAAACGATTGCATGGTTGACCTTGAACAAAATGTGGCCGTGCACACGATCGATCTTCCTAGAACCATCCAGTGTCCCCCACGTGTCCATCACCCCATGGTTCAGCCCAAAATATCCCTGCCACTTGCCCTTATCTGATTGGGTTGAGGAAAAAGACTAAAATACCCCTCATGCACAAATTACCATTTTACCCTCGTACTTTCTAGACCCGTAAATATTCCGTACGACGTCCGATGACTGCGTGCCGCCTGTCGTTGTACTCAGGACGTTGAGACCTATCTAACGGTCCTCGGTCTACGTGAAAATCACCAGTCCTCCAAAAAGTCAACATTTTTCCTCATTTAGTCAAATTTACGGTAACGCCCTCAATCTTCCGAACGTCATAACTTTTCCTCCGATTGTCCGAATCGAACCTACCACTTGTCTCCGGACTCGTGACGTCCTAAACTACGTCACGGTCAATAGTCAACACTCATCCAACTGGTAAATCGAAAAGTCAACTTTTGGCCTACTATTCACAAGGGAAAAATCTTCCTTTCATACAATTATTTACAAAATTACATTTTTTACCCTTCCCGAAGGTACGGGTTGTTACAATCTACCCCCCTAAAAAGAATTTCGTCCCCGAAATTCAGTGAAACAAATAAGGGTACTGTTCACGCATCAAGGCTTCGGATTCCCAAGTAGCTTATTCCACTGTGATTTCGCCACAATACCTTAACTAAGGGAACCGTCTTCCGGCGTAAGGCTTTATCGTTCCGATCCAAAATCGCTACTGGCTGCTCTTCAAAGCTCAAGTTGTAACGCCCCGGACGTTCTAGAAATGTAATATTATAAAATATTGAATAAAATGACGTTTTTACCCCTGTGATTTGTGTGGTTAATTTGTTGACTTTTTGATTGGGAGGTCGAACGGACGTTGAGCGATGACCGTGACGTAGTTCGGGACGTCACGAGTTCATAGGCAGGTGGCACGTTCGATTCGGACGAACGGGGTGAATGTTATGATGTTCGGAAGTTTAGGGGCATTATCGTAATTGGACGTTATTAAGGGGGGAAAAGTTGACTTTTTGTTGGACAACTGATATTCATTTAACTCGAAGACCGTTATGTTCGTCTCGACGGCCTGAGTACAACGACAGGCGGCACGCGCGAAACGGACGTCGGATGACCGAGTTACGGGTCACGGAAGTTGGAGGGCATTTTGGTAATTTTTGCCCTGGGGGCATTTTGGTAATTTTCGCACGGGGTACTGTTCACCACCGTGGAAAACAGAGCAGCGACCGTGGGTCTTGTGCGTTCAATTGTTTAAGGCTTAGTGGAAGGCTCAGGGCATTGTTTAAGTTGTTTGAGGTAGTGGAAGCAGGGTGGAGTGGCTCAGGTGCACGGCTGAACTTAGTGCAGGGCACGGGTGAGCTCGAATTGGCCATGGTTTCTGTGTGCGTGGGAAAAATTTTCAGAAAAACCTCAGACGGTTTCCCACGGGTTGCTGGCCGCTTTGATCGATTACCTGGTCGCCTTTGAGTCTGGGAGCTCATTTGGGATCATGCTGCTGAGGAGTGACTGAGAGAGATTGAGAGAAACAGTGAGAAATCAGTTTCGGGTTTTTGGGGGGAAATCTCAGAATTCAGTTTCTACTGGTTTAGGGACCACACTAGACACACTGAGAGTTTTCTGGGCGCAGCAGAAGCATAACCGTGCACGAGATCAAGCAAATTGAGCAAGGATTGCTCAGGAGCCCAGGTACCAGTTCAGAGAAGAACCAGTTGGAGGGAAAAAATTGAATTCGATTTCTGAGGCTTGTTGATCGAAACCAAGGGCCATCCTAGTCTTCTGGGAGCAAAAGGAAACCAACCACGTCGAATTCGAAGGACGACACTCACGAATTGGCCAAGAACGGAGCTCCCTTGTTCTGAGAATTTTCAAGCTTGAGGTCGACGACTTCCAGGTAACGGCGAGTCCAATTGATCGTACCATTGTGTTTGTATAAGTCCCCTTAAGCTACTGGTGAAATTAATTTGGAAATGGAATCGTGTAGGGTGAGTTCCAGACGTCGACTTGATCGACTGTTTGAGCTTGAGTTGGGTCGTTCTGGGGTTAGTCGAGGTTAGTCATCAACACAGACTTGAAATTAATGGGTTAGAGAAGATAATAGGATCAAAAATGAGAGGAATTGATTGAGAATTGGGCTTGAACTGGTCGGGTTGAGTCGCGGGTAATAGACCCGTTTATCAGTCGATCCGGTAAGAACGATGACACTGTAGCTTGGCGCGTGGCCTTCACGCGCAGCCACTCTGGGCGGCGCGTGATGGCGCGTGCGATGTCATCTCCGATCACGGTCAACATGGGAATTGTCCCTTTCAGTCTAATTAACATTTTCCCTTTAGGATTCGAGGTGTTCGGGAGTCGTTCGGGATAATCTCGGGAGCTCGGAAGTTTAGGTCCTTAAGTTTGTTTCGCCGAAAAATCCGGGGAAATTAGGGAAAAATCATACGAGCTATTTGAGGATGTTTGTAACCCTTCTTGTACATTTTTACAGGCCTGGACACTTCCGAAGCTACGGAGGAGCGCGTGGGACGCGATTGACGCGTCCTAAGACTGTGAGTGGACCTTTTGATTTCTAAATTGGGCATGCATGACTATTTTGCTTATTTATCTCATGGTTTTACCTATGATTTTATGATGGTGATATGATATATCGGTTTTACATGTTTCCACGCTTTTCGAGATATTTATCGTATTTCACGCATTTCGAGAATATGGTTTTTGCTTATGCATGCGTGATGATTTTGATGAAGTACCTGGATATGAATATGCATGTTTTCGGATTTATGATGTTTGATCGTATTGTGAAGTGATTTTTCGGAAATTGCATGTGTTGGAATTTGAATGTGAATTCGGACATAAGTCCTATTATGATGTGATATGTTTTCGGAATGATGTTGGAAAAAGGTTGGTGATGAATCCTGGTTTATTGTGTTTAAAAACGGTTTTGTGTTTAAAGACCCGGTTGATTGTTGGATCCGGTTTTGGGTTTAAAGACCCGGTTATTTAATGACGGGGGCGGGCCCGAAAATTGGGTTTAAAGACCCGAATTGAGTTTAAAGACTCGTGAGTTTAAAGACTCGATTATTATGATACCCCCGAGGCCTATTAATCATGTTTTGAGTTTAAAGACTCGTTGATATCCCAGGAAGGCCTAATGTTGAGTTTAAAGACTCGGATGGATCCAACGGCATAATCGTGATTATTGATTTACGTTTTACTTGATTTGTGCAAATAATGTTTCAAAATGACGGTTTCTGGAATCTGGCATTATTAAATGGTTTTACATGAGTTATGACGATCCTTTGTAACGTTTTTCATGGGTTTCGGAAAAAAGTATTTCAAAAGTCTAATATGCAAATTTTGAAATTTGGTTATGCATGCGTGTTACAAAACTGGAGGGCGAACCCGATTTCGGAAAAACTGTCTTTCCTGTAAAACTTATGTTTCGGTCCACTCACACTTTGTTGTTTTAAATTCCCTCCAGGTCGTGGTACAAGTGCGGGGGCAAGCGCCGAGGCAGAGGCGGAGGCATAAAGTTTTCCGTTGCGGAGTAGTTAGTTCACAGAGTAGGATTTGTTTCTTTAACCTGTTTTGTATTTTATCGCTCTGTGAAACTGTGGACTTGACGTCCAGTCGGTTGTATCTGTTTAATCTCCCTGGTCTGACAATGGGTGTGATGTATTACTATTTATTTTTTTCCGGTCTTTTGGTTTCGATTGTCAAACGGGAGCAGGATGCCTTCTGATTATCGAGGCGATAATCGGGGTGGGTCCTGTCACAAGTCTTCCCTCAGTTCAACAGGTTGTGATTCCAGAACATGCGAATCATCCCGTATATACTTCCGAAGCATAGAAACATGGAAGACATTATGTACCTTTTCCAAGTCTGCTGGTAAGGCCAACCGATAAGTAACAAGACCAATCCGCTCTAAAATCTCATAAGGTCCAATGTAACGAGGACTCAACTTCCCTCGTCTGCCAAACCGTACGATTCCCTTCCAAGGAGATAACTTCAAGAAAACCCAGTCTCCTACTGCAAACTCCAAATCTCTGATCCTACGGCCGGCGTAGGTCTTCTGTCGGTCCTCAGCTGCCTTCAATCAATCCCTGATCAGTGCCACTTTTTCCTGTGTAAGATCTACCAGTTCAGAAGTAGTCAATCTCCTCTCCCCAACCTCAGTCCAACACAATGGAGTCCGACACTGTCGCCCGTATAACGCCTCATAAGGAGCCATCCCAATGCTCTCCTGATAACTGTTATTATAGGCGAACTCCATCAAAGGCAGATGTGATTCCCAAGTACCCTGAAACTGCAAAACACAAGCTCGCATCATGTCCTCGAGAATCTGAATGGTCCGCTCAGACTGCCCATCGGTCTGAGGATGAAAAGCAGTACTGAAATGCAACTTTGTCCCAAAAGCTTCCTGTAAGCTCTGCCAAAATCGGGAAGTAAATCTCGGATCTCTGTCAGATACTATCGACTCTAGAGTCCCATGCAGCCGGATAATCTCATCGATAAACAACTGTGCAAACTGCGTCAACCTGAAATTCTCCCGTACTGGCAAGAAATGAGCAGACTTCGTAAGTCTATCCACGATCACCCACACGCCATCATGTCCCTTCGGTGTTCTCGGAAGCTTGAATACAAAATCCATCGTCAGGTGATCCCATTTCCACTCAGGGATCGGTAAAGGTTGCATTGATCCATAGGGTCTCTGCCGCTCCGCTTTCACCTGCTGACAAATAGCATCTACTGACATACTCTGCAATCTCACGTTTCATCCCCGACCACCAGTAATGTTCTCGAAGTGTACGATACATCTTGGTCCCACCAGGATGCATCGCATAAGCCGAACAATGAGCCTCATCCAGTATCATCTTCTTCAACGTCTCATCTTCGGGTACACACAATCGTCCATCCTTAACCAAAGCTCCATCCTTGCGAATCTCAAAGTCATGTCTCTCTCCAGCCTCGACCTCAATACGTATGATGCCCAAAATGGGGTCCTCAAACTGAGCATCAATAACCTGATCAATCAAAACAGGTCGCACGTGGAAACTCGCTAGGAGTGCTCCCTGATCATCCACAGTCAACTCTACTCCCAGCCTGCGGAGCTCAACCAACAAAGGTAATCGGACGGTCCTCAAATGCGACAAAGAACTAGCTGACTTCCTGCTCAGGGCATCGACTACCACATTAGCCTTCCCTGGATGATACTCGATAGTACAGTCATAGTCCTTAAGCAACTCCAACCATCGGCGCTGTCTCAAATTCAATTCCTTTTGAGTGAACAAATACTTCAAACTCTTATGGTCAGTGAAAATCCTGCACCTCTCACCGTACAAATAATGTCGCCAAATCTTCAGTGCATGAACGACCGCCGCCAATTCCAAGTCATGTGTAGGATAGTTCATCTCATGGGGTTTCAATTTCCGGGAAGCATAAGCAATCACTTTCCCATGCTGCATCCAGACACAACCCAAACCTTGTAAAGAAGCGTCACTGTACACCTCGAACTCCCCACTGTCGTCTGGAAGGGCCAACACAAGAGTAGATGTCAACCGCCTTTTAAGCTTCTGGAAACTCTGTTCACATTCCTCATCCCACTCAAATCGAACTCCTTTCCGAGTCAACCTTGTCAACGGAGCAGCAAGAATAGAAAAGCCCTCAATAAAACGCCGATAATAACCTGCTAAACCCAGAAAACTCCTGATCTCTGTCACCGTCTTGGGCTGTTCCCAATTTGCCACCGCCTCAACCTTCTGAGGATCCACTTTGATGCCCTCGGCCGAAATCACATGGCCTAAGAATCCAACACTGGTCAACCAGAACTGGCACTTACTCAACTTCGCATACAACTGGTGCTCTCTTAGGGTCTTAAGCACTATCCTCAGATGTTTCTGGTGCGCCTTTGCACTCTTCGAATACACCAAAATATCATCAATGAAGACAATCCCAAAACGACCCAAATACGACCGGAACACTTGGTTCATGAGGTCCATAAAAGATGCTGGGGCATTAGTCAATCCGAACGGCATCACAACAAACTCGTAATGACCGTACCTGGTCCGAAAGGCTGTCTTCAGTACATCCTCATTAACCCTTAACTGATGGTAGCCGGAGCGAAGATCAATCTTCGAAAAATACTGTGCTCCCTTCAACTGTCTATAGTCAACACACAATCTCAACCCTCCGTCCTTCTTCTTGACAAACAGTACAGGCGCTCCCCAAGGTGACATGGTCGGTCGAATGAATCCTCTATCGACCAACTCTTGCAACTGGGCCTTAAGTTACCTCAATTCTGCAGGTGCCATGCGATAAGGAGTCTGTGAGATAGGTTGTGTACCTAGTAAAAGATCAATCGTGAACTCAATCTCTCGATGAGGTGGTAATCCTGGCAACTCCTCGGGGAAAACATCGGGAAACTCCCGCACCACTGGTATATCCTCCGCCCTCACTGGCATAGCACGAGTATCCACCACATGGGCTATGTAACCCTGACACCCCATACGCAACAGCTTGCTAGCCTCAAGTGCCGAAATAACTCCAGTAGGAAGTGCACGTTGATCACCTTGAAATATAGTCTCTGGTACTCCGGGACTCCGAAAAGTCACTCTCCTATCGAAACATTCGATAGAAGCATGATGTCTCGTCAACCAGTCCATACCCAAAATAACATCAAAGACCCGTAGATCCAATAGTAACAAGTCCGCCATTAACTCAACCTCACCTACCATCACCAGACACTCCCTCAACACCTGAGTCACTACCAACACCTCCCCTGTAGGTGTACTCACCCCTAAAGCACACTCCAAGGTAGACACCTCCCTCTCCATCACCAAACTACATCTCCGAGCTATAAATGAATGGGTCGCCCCGGGATCTATCAAAGCAAAAACAGTGTGACCAAGTATGGTGAGTGTACCTGTCACCACTCCCGGTGCTGATCTGGCCTCCTGCTGGGTCATAGCAAAAACTCGCGCCTGAGGTCCTGATGACCTACCGCGCCCCCTAGAACTGCTCGTGGCACCACCGCCACCCCTAGGTCCTACTGCCCCTGACACTGAAGTAGTACTCCGCCTAGGTTCTGCTGCACCTCGGCCTGCTCCACTCTCCTGTACTAACAACGGGCACTCCCTCCGAAAGTGTCCTCGCTCTCCACAGTAGTAGCAAGCATCCCTACTGGGTCCACCGGTCTGCCTCCCAGTAGAAGCAACAGAAGTAGCACTCACCTGAGGAGTCGGCTGTGCCCTAGCTCCCCAAAATCCAGAGCCCTGAAAACTGCCTGGTCTGCCATACCGGGCTCCACCAGTCGATGACGAACCACCAAAATTACCCCACTTCGGGGTCATCTGACTCGATGCTCTAGGAAATGAATGCTCTCGGCGTCGAACACTGCCCGAGTACTGTGGCCTAGTAGGCAAACTGGACTCCACCCTGACAGTAGCATCAGACAACTCCCGGAATGTAGCAAATGAGCCGGCTGTCACAATGACTCTAATCTCTCCTCGAAGACCCAACTCAAACCGACGACACTTCTCAGCCTCGGTTGCCACAAATGCAGGAGCGAATCGGGATAGTCTCTGGAATCTCTGCTTATATTCAGCCACTGTCATACTCCCTGGCTTTAACTGAAGAAATTCTGCCTCTTTGGCATCCCGGAAAGAGCGGGGATAATATTGGTCTAAAAACCGCTCCCGGAAAGTCTCCCATGTCACCGTATGTGCGTCCCAGCCGGACAACTCCAGCGTATACCACCACTCATACGCTGCTCCATCCAACAGAAACGTAGCCAACAAGACCCGGTCCTCTGGAGGACAATGCATCACCCCGAAAATACGCTCAAGCCGGGTGATCCATCGATGAGCTTCCTCTGGATCGGCCCCACCGCTGAAGGTGGTAGCCCCGAGCCGCCGGGCTCTCTCAATCGAAGCGCTCTCAGTCCCTCTCGCCGCTTCATCTTCAAGTCGTGGAGGGGGTTCACGTCTCAGAGGCATGATCGAACGTACGCTGAAAGAGGCATAGAGTTAGTAAAACAACCTAGATACAACCTCACGCTGACACAAACCTATGCTCTGATACCAATTGTCAGGACCCGTCCCAAATATCACCTCGATACCCGGGACGAACCCTGCTCCCGTCTGACAATCACACCTAAAGTACAGAAATAACCTCAATACTACAATAAGCATAACTATCAGACGAAGGAGTAAATATATACAACTGTAAGTCAGAGCATAGTTCTACAAAATGGGAACAAAAATCCTACAATGCTAGTCTCGCAACGGAAGAACGTCAAAAGCTCTATGCCTCGATATCTTCCTCAACGTTCACCCCGGCGCTATCACCACGACCTGGAGGGAAAATTTAAAATCAAAAGTGTGAGTGGACTAGAATAACTAAGAGTTTTAAAATCAGTTTATCACCAAATCAAAGTTAAGGAAAAGTAATAATAATTGTTCCCTCCGTTTTAAAAACAGGGATGCCCAACTAAGTATTCGAAAATCATAACATGAAACATCTAAGAAACAGAAACACTATAAAACGGATATAGAAATCATAGTATGTGCATCATAAAACCATATCATAACTATGAACATCAAACCATCATTTTCCGATCAAACCTGCTGGACCTATCCGAGTCTTTAAACTCAACCAGGCCTCAAATATAATTCCGTGTCTTTAAACTCCCGAGTCTTTAAACTCAATAGGCCTATGGGGGTAATATCATAAATGTCCGAGTCTTTAAACTCCCGAGTCTTTAAACTCAATCCGGGCCCGTCCCCCGTCAATCAATATCCGGGTCTTTAAACCCATATCCAGATCCAGCAAATCCAATCCCAATTCATTGTAAAACCATTTCTAGATCCATAGCCAAACTCGAATTCGAAATCCCCGGTCCGAAGCCCTTCTGGCGTTCAGAACCGACATTCCGAACCCAAATCCGGAAATCCATTATTATACCAAAAACCACATGTAATCACAAAGCATATTTCATAACCCATTTATCATCGTCAGAAAACATTTATAGGTTGAAATCCTCAAATATGGCATCAAGGTCCAAAACCAACTTTTTCTCGAAAAACGTGCAAAATCCCAAAAATGTCTCGAAAAACATGCAAACACATCAACCACATATACTCATCATTAGAAAGCGTAAAAACATATTTAATATCATAAAACATCCATAAAACAGTTAGGCATGCACGAAAGAAAGAAAGGGTCCACTCACAGATCAGAACGAGTCAATCGCGCTCCGTGCGCTCCTCGACCGTCTCAGGCGCCTCCCGTCCTGTCAATATGTACCAACTAGGGTCACAAACACATCAAGGATACTAACCCTAATTTCCCCAACTTTTCTGGAATTTATTAATATTTTAATCCTAGACCCTAAACCGTCCGGATTCCCGAACAACCTCCTAACATCGTCCGATTCACTCGAAAATCATACCAATGAATTCCTTAAGACATTTAGAACCAAAACCATGTTGGAAGCTTGGCTGGAATCCTTCCCACGCGCCTCCACGCGCCGCCCAAAGTGGCTGCGCGTGGGCCTCACGCGCCTGCTATAGTGTTTCTCCTACCTCGAGTCACTCGGTTCAGCACAGTTGAACCAGCGTGACCGGCTCTCTTCCGTTCATCCACCAATTCCGTCCAAACCAATCCCAGGAGCTTCGTCCCATCCTAAGAAATCTAACCATGTCCTTACAATTGAGATTCACGGCCCAAAACCTCACGATTTCCTCCTCGAAAAACTGAGCCCGTGGCCCCTATTTTGGTCGCGGCCACGGCATGGCACCACAACCACACGACTCCTGGGACCTCCAGGAGTCTCACCATGACCACCAAAGACCTCGACTCTGAGCCCAACCCCACGACTTTCGATTTGAAATTCACGGGAAAAACAGAGGAAGTGGGCTTACCTTTCGATTCAGGCTCCGCCGTGTGCACCGCCGCGTGCCACGGTGCTCGTTTGACTCCCTACAGCCACCTGAACCTCCTACCACCTTGGTTTGATCCACCACACGGTACAACTTCCACCCCTATCTCACAACCTCCCTGTTTCCTCAGAACTCCGCCGCACCACCACCGTGTCTCCGGGCACGATTCCTCCACCAAAACACGATCACCAGCACCGCATTCTCTCTCTGTCACTCTCTCAATCCACTCTTCACTCACCCTTGCACTGAATCGATCGAGCTCTCTCCAATTTCTTCTCTCTGTTTTCTGTGTTTTTCAAACGATTGCACGGTTGGCCGTGCACACGATCGATCTTCCTAGAACCATCCAGTGTCCCCCACGTGTCCATCACCCCATGGTTTAGCCCAAAATATCCCTGCCACTTGCCCTTATCTGATTGGGCTGAGGAAAAAGACTAAAATACCCCTCATGCACAAATTACCATTTTACCCTCGTACTTTCCAGACCCGTAAATATTCCGTACGACGTCCGATGACCGTGTGCCGCCTGTCGTTGTACTCATGACGTGGAGACCTATCTAACGGTCCTCGGTCTACGTGAAAATCACCAGTCCTCCAAAAAGTCAACATTTTTCCTCATTTAGTCAAATTTACGGTAATGCACTCAATCTTCCGAACGTCATACCTATTCCTCCGATTGTCCGAATCGAACCTACCACCTGTCTACGGACTCGTGACGTCCTAAACTACGTCACGGTCAATAGTCAACACTCATCCAACTGGTAAATCGAAAAGTCAACTTTTGGCCTACTATTCACAAGGGTAAAATCGTCCTTTCATACAATTATTTACAAAATTACATTTTTTACCCTTCCCGAAGGTACGGGTTGTTACACGCCGGCTATTACGTGGGTACTCAATGCGTGAAAGTACCCCAGGGCGTCCTCCGAGTCGTTCTCGAGCCGAAGGCCTCGGTCTAACTTGGCCTCCTGCTCTAGGGGTGCAGCTTTCTTCCCCAGAGTCGTTTAGCGATGTGTCTCGGGGCATTGTCTGGCAGTGGACATGCTCTTTGCCGGCGCGTCTCGGGACATTCTGTGATGGCTTGCGAGGTTTATTGAATTTTTTGGGGGTTCTAGATGTCCCGATGTTCCCCAACATCTATTGTAGGAGCTCCGATTGGGCCTGAACTTGGTTGCTCAGCTGCTCGACCCGCTGTGTCAGTTCAAGTCGCGGAGGTGACCCCCTAGGTGCTTTCTCGTGATGAGTTGCACGTCAGGGCGCACATCGAGCGCCTTCAAACAGATGCGACGAACCATGTCTCCCTGGTTTCTGTGTGTTGGCCTGCGGGTTGCACAGGGCGTCCAAGTGCCTTAGGTCCAAGTAGGTATGTATCGGGACTCTTAGATATGTTTCTCCCACCAGCAGCCAGTCTGTTCATTGAAAAAATGTTGCGCCTGCCCCTGTCACAGGTGGGGGATTCAGAGTATCAGTAACCATGGGGAATGTTCCAAAAACTGAGCATAGGTGTCCAATCCGACATTTCGAATGGTAGGTGAATTGATGCGTGGCACTAGCCGTGCAGGGAACGGGAAATGGGTTCCTGATAGAACCTGTCCCAACTAGACTTTGATAACCGTGCTCGGCCCTGCTCCTGTTTGACAAGTCAACTGAAGTCCCGAAACTACCCCTCAACACCTATTAGAAAATGGATGACTGTATTGATTTATGCTCATGCCTCCGCCTCTCGATCAGCCCCGATTCTCGTGCCACGACCTGTAGGGTCATGAAAACATAAAAGGTGTGAGTGGACAAAAATAATATCATTTGAAAACACATTTCAAAATCCACTATTTACCCTCCGGTTTATCAAACCATGCATGCATAGAGTGAAACACATGAATCACCGGCTTTCAAACCAAAACACATAAGAATCATTTCATAAAACCATTTTATCATAAAACAAATCACATAACTTGGGAATTACACATCCGAGGTTCCTCTGGGAATTACACATCTAGAGTCTCTAGGAATTACGCATCCAGATCTGCGGGGAATTACACATCCGGCCTCACTGGGAATTACACATCCGGAGTCTACCCAGGAATTACACATCTGGGGGGCACTGAACATAAATCCAATCAAAATCTTTATTTCAAAAGTATGTTTAAAACCAAGTCAAAACCATTTATAACAGGGTCTCAAGCTCAAAATCTCATTTCACGTAAATCCATAAAATCATATCCATAAATCATTAAATATTCCATAAAATCATCATTAACTCACAATCCAAGTCAAAACATCATTTTAAAATCCCAGGCCTAGCCCAAAACATCAATTGCACTTTCCTCGTAAAATGTGCCCGGAAAACCAATTAAATAATCCATAAATCCAATAAATAATCGTATTAAATCATCAAGAAATTACTGCAAATCAAATCATGCAAATAAAACATGTAAAACATTTAACTATGCATGCATCATAATTTAGAAAACAAATGTCCACTCACACACCGTCCAAACCGCTCGCTTTCCAAGCTACACGCTTTTCCGTAATTTTCGATACTTTCCAGGAATCTCGAATACTGTCTAAAATCATCATTAAGGGTCACTAATGACTCAATTAATATCATACTAACTTCCCATAATTTTTGGGGAATTAATTACGAATTTAAAATGGAACATAATCCTTCGGACCCTCGATACAATATCGAAACGGTGTCCGATCGACTCGAAACTCGCGTCAAAAGTCATGTTGACCTCACCTTGAGAATCGTGCCCACACGCCCTCACATGCTTGCTACAGTACCGGTACTGTTCATCGTCTCCTCTACCCGTTTCCCTTGCAAACAGGCCCTGCGATGCAACCCGGTTGAATCCCTATCAATTTCAACCCAATTTCTTTAATTGATCCGTCTAATAGCATCAAAATCACATGAATTTCAAGATCTGTACGTTCAATGCCATGATTTCTTACCTCAAAGACGTTCAACTAAACATTGAATTTCCAAGGTATGTTCATTGTTCGAAGTTCATCACTTTCAATTGGTTTTCTTCAATTGATCCATCCAACAGCTTCGTAGGACTCTTTTAATCATTTTTCCAACCTCAATTTTATCCTTACTTACCTCCAATTACACGACTCAAGTTCTAAAATCCAAAGTCCTCACCCCTTCTGTTCTAAGGAAAAACTACCTCAATTTTCGTCACACTTGATCTGGTCCTCGTCGAATTGATCCTAGAAGCCTCAATTCAACCCCAGTATGAAGCATCACGACCTACACATTCATTTTCGAATTTTTGGAAGATTTGAGCTTTCACGGGTTTTGGGTCTTTGGGTTTAGGGGTTAATTCCTCTCCTTTCTTCCCTTGTTTTCACTCGACTTCCTCCATTCTTTCTCCCTATTCTCTCAATTTCATCTCCTCTCCTTCCCTGCCAATTGATCAATCATCCTTCAGCTCTCTGTTTTTCCCAACTCAACAAGGTTGTTTTTGTGTGTTTAGGACGGTTACTAATGCCACCAATCCTTCAATTATGGTAACAGATGTCACCAGGTATTGAATCCTCATCCAAATCAGCAGGTCCACGTGTAATTAACATGGCTGAATCAGCCATTACTAACCAAATTACGATTTTTCCCTTGCAACACATAATTACCATAATACCCCCCATATTTCTAAACCCCTAACTTCCACGTCTGAACTCCGATTGATGCATGTCGCTTGTCTATGGACTCGGCATCTCAAGACCTACGCAACGGTCCTTACGGAAAGTCCAAACAAGGTCTCGGTTAAAAAGGTAACTTTTGCCCCCACAACTATGGGCAAAATCGTCATTTCCTTCCAATTTTTCCAATTTTTACTTTTTCGAATTTCTGGGTCGTCATAGCTCCTCTAGAATCTCAGGGAACGGTTCGTTAATGGCAGTGATCACAGTAGCGGATGTGGCAGCCTCAGAGGCTCGTGCGGATCGGCGTGTTCTGCCATGCGAGGAATGGTAAGTGTCGAAAATAGAATGGATTTTTTCGAGGAAAAACTAAGGAGTAGGCTTTGAGTATTTCTCAAACGGGGTTAAGGTTGAATCCTAGGGGGGTGGTTCAACCGTAAACACTCTGATGCGTAAGTCATTTTTTTCTGAGAGAATAAACCGACAGAGTGTTTGCAGGAGTTTTTGATTACCTTTAGAAGTGAGATGATGTATTCTATTTATAGTGAAGCCTTGAGAGTCATCGGATCATCTGATTGGTTGAAGGAGAAAGTATTAAATAAGTGATTGTACCAAGCGTAATCACTTATTTATTATGAATAAATAATTCGCGGGGAAGTTATTGATTATCGGCATTGATCTGATTAATTAATATATTTAGCTAGTAAATATATTGAATTAATGCGGAGATCGTGTGATTCCGTCATCGTATACACCAAGGGAAATATCAACATTATGATGGCTATGAGCCACATGGCAGCTCCACAATTTTTCGGTGATTTATGGTTCCACACTTTGATTTTTTGATTCCATGATAATTGCTGCATATTAGAATGATAATTTCATATTGAAATTGGCTTTATATGATAATGATGACATGATTGGTTTTTGACATTTGATCAAGGCTTATTAGGCTAAGTGCACCAGGACCAAGTCATCTTGTCTCAAAATGCACTATAGACGAAAATTTTCCTCAATATGCACCAGGAACGCTTACACCGTTAAAACCGTTGCACCATTTTTCCATTTTTGTTATTAACACCGTGAAAATTGATGATGTGGTAGTTATATTACAAATTTATAAGGGTAATTTAGAAATTTGATATCTTTTGATAAATTTTATATTAATTTTTTTAAAATAAAACTATTAAACACTTATCTAATCGCCCAACCCACCCCAGTGATCCTCCCTCTCCATTTTCCAACTTTTTTGGCGTCTCAACAGCCTGCACCTTCCTCAGCCTCATCCTAGAAAACCATCTTTGCTTATCAAGTCACCTTCTTACTCACAGTTCTTAGTGAAGGTAGATACATTTAAGGGCTTTGGCACAATGGTGGGAGGAGTCATAACTTTTAAATTGTAGCAAGGTCAAGAAAAAGACCATTAACTGTACGAAGCCTTTGAGAAGAGTCCAACCAGAACTGGATGAAGCCTTCGAGAAGGGTCCAACCCAGAATTGGATGGAGTCTTTGAGCTACTGAGCTGAGTCAAGCCGGAGGAGGCTCTGATTCACGATGGAGAAGGCATCCATTCTCGATTGAGGCGTTCGACGTGCTCCAGATGAATAGAGGTGTGGGGATGGATGCTTCCCTCAGTGTCAGCCATGGAGATGAAGCATTGTGTTAGACTTGGGAGGTTCTCAAATTCAGGATATTTTTCAATTATTGTATTTAAATTTCAAGTTTTCGTTGAATTTTCAAAATTTACAATCTAAAGTATGAATTAAGATTTGAAAATTTCAAATTTAACAAAAAAAGGAAAAAAATTATGAAATCGACGTTAGCCTCTATAGCCCAATAATCTTCTACTGCCAAGTCGGCGAGTACGGTCTAGGCGGTGCCTAATATAAATGCCCAGAACATACTCGGGGTGTTCATCCTCCATCATACTCATAGCCGCTCATTTAACCACTGTTTAGAACACTAAATATTGTACCTCAAGATCAATCAACTATTGTGCACAATCTACTATTTTGAGTATATACTTTCTCATACTGCCATTCCCATTGAACTTCATAGTAGTTAGCAATGTAAGAATGTGACTAATCTCGGCCTTCCCAGGCTCCTTGAATTTCTTATCGAAAGCTTCCAAGAATCCTTAGCTTTGTCAAAACATGGAATCCCTCTTCTAGACTGTACTTCATTTAAAGAAGTGACATCTTCTTAGCTTTGTGCCATTTTTGGTACTGCACTTTCTCTGCGACAGAGCTTTCCTAGTGACCATGAAATTAAATTCTATCAAAAGTATCCTCATAGTCCATTAATGCAATGTTCATATGAATGTCTCGACTATTTCTTAAAATTTGATTCATTACACAATCTCAATGTTGCCATAATTCAAGTTGGAAAATCTTACAATTGATGAATTCATAAATGAATATTATAGTTATTCAATATTTTGGCAAATTCAAAATCCTTATCAAAATGATTATGATACAAATCCACAACCACATTTAAGCAGAAAGCAGAAACAAATCCATATTTGTTTTGTATAATTCAAACAAAAAAGGCTAAGAGAGGGAGCGAGAGAGGGATGATTGTCATGAGGGTGGGAGGACTTGGTCACTAGATTTTTCCACTCCCAAAATGCTCTTTGATGAGATGAGTCAAGGTCAAGAGGTTGAAGAAAGACACTGGTGGTCTGGTGTTGTCTTCGACAGAGAGGGAGAGAGATGAGAAAAAAATGTATCTACCTTGACTGAGCTCTATGAACAAAAAGGTAGATGATTTTCTAGGATGAGGCTTAAGAAGCTGCAGACTGCTTCCTTATTTGGAATTTCTCCTCCGGGGAGGGTCGTTGGCCTGGGTGGACCCCGGAGTAGTCACGGAGCACTAACTGAGTAGAGTCGCCCCCGTTGGGTACCTTACTCTCAGGATGTCTTGGATTATAACCTCAGGGATGGTCATTGATCTACGAACATTAACCTGGGTAGACCCTGAGAGACTTGGGCTTTGAGACCCCGGGGAGCACGCGCTTAGCTTAAGAAACCGTGACATGATGGTTATGTGATTTATGTATATATGTTATACTGTATGATATGTGATGTGTACAGGTTTTGGGTTGAGTCCCACATGGATTTGGGCAGTGGCTCGTGTATTTGGTTTCATTTCGATTTTGGGCTAAGGCCCTAATGGTTCGGTAAATGCTTTTTCGAATGCATGCATGCTTTTTAGTGAAGGGTACAAATGTCTTTGATGAAAATGTTTTTATTTAATGAATTGTTTTGTCCACTCACAGCTTTTAATGTTTTGACTGCCCTTCAGGTTGACGACGGATGTGGGCTGTAGCAGAGATCGAGACATCACATACCTCCTCCGGATCCTGGCGTACTCTGAAGGCCCGAGCGGGCTAATGTCGAAATTTTTCCTTGTTTAACACTCCGTGTTAGACGGGATCAAGGTCGTCCCGCGTTAATCCCGGGGGGATTGGGACGAGTCCTGACAGTACCAAGGCATGAAGTATCATGTCTTGAACTTTTCTTGAACTTTAAACACTTTCAAGCACCTTCACACGGTTTTAATAATCGTGATAATACTTATAATTTTGAATTTGAATCAATCACATGTTTTTAGCTCAATTCCAATATTTTTTTTCTTTGAACGCAAAAATTATGTTCCCAACAATGTTCAAACCTTTTTTTTTCTTGAAGGCAAAAATATATTCCTTCAACGTTCAAAACTCTTTTCTTTCTTTTTTTCCTCCTTTTTTTTTATAGTTGGAATTGAACTAAATTGCCTTTTAAAGATGGCACCATTATCGAACTTGGATAAAATTATTTCTTTAATGATCTTCAATTTTGAGCAACCTTAACACAAACCTAAGTTATAAAGCATGGCCAAAACATAGCGCAAGTGTTTAGGGCGATTATGATTTAGGTGATGAAAGAAAATGCTTAAGTGTTTGGCTTTAAAGTTGGTTAATGGAGCTCACACAAGGGTAGGATAAAGGCTTAATTAGGGTTAAAACATGCATAGCCTACATCGTCTCTTATATTAAATTAAACTTAGAATTTAATAGCACCTACATAAAAGATTAGTTCTTTAATAATCAATGCAAATAATGATAATGAGATCAACAATTATGAACAAAAATCTAAGAGTGTTTAAGAGTAGAAACAAAATAAATCCCTCTCAAAAATGGCAATAAGCTCAAAAACTGACAAGGGTAGTCTCCACTAATTTTCTAAAAGTCATTTAAACATAATCATCTTGTCTACGTAATCACATCAAGTATGGCATTGTGAAGTGCATAATTATGATACAAATTAAATATAGCATAACCTTAATAAAGCATTAAAGATCAACTTAACATATACACCCTTATTAATAAGAAAAAAACAATGAATTTTAAAAAAAAAACTTAATTTTTTATTTTGTTTTTGCCAGAAATTAAATAAATAAATAAAGAAATAATTTTTTTTGATTTTTTTTGACTTTTTTTTTATTATTTGTGTTTCACGAAATTAAATTAAAAAGGAAAAAAAAAACGATTTTTTCGTATTTTTTTTTACTTGTCAAAAATCTCCTTTTGGAAATATATTTCTAAATTTTTAAATGAAAGTCCATACCCCCAAACCTAAACTGAACATTGTCCTCAATGTGATAAAGTAAAGATTAAATGAAAATAGTAAAGTTGAGGCATGACATCTAATAAAAATAAGAAGAACAAAAAGGAAAGGAAAGATCTAACCGGATTGGGTTGACTACCAATAAGCACGTACATAAAAGAAAAAAAACTGAGTTAAGCAACAATCTAAGATATATAGACACCGTTAAGGGAAAAAGTCCCATCGGGAATGGCGCCAAAAACTTGTTGGATAAAATAGACAACATAAATAAATCTGAAATCTATTATATCCAATTTAATCTTACAAGTGCACAAATCGTAAAATAATATAGCAAATAAGCAAAGGCCGAAACTCACAAGGACTTGTCTTAACGTTTAATCCACATTATTACTTAGATTATTTAATTAACTCAGATATTTATTAACATTAAAATAAAACACAAACGTACGCACACATGGGGGTTTTTTAAGATAATTAAAAATAACAAATAAAATAATTAACATAAAAAAATAATAAAAATAAATAAATAGATATGTTAAGGCACTCAATCCACCACCAACCAATTATAGTTTCTAATCAGATTTCCTTGACCTAATTACTATGTGTGACGACTCGGCCCATCTAACACAATATTGTCCGCTTTGGGCTCAGCCCTCACAGTTTTGTTTTCGGGAGCTCACGTGCAACTTCCCAGTAGGTCACCCATCTTAAGATTGCACCAGTCTCAACTCGCTTCACTTTGGAGTTCCTAAGGAATCCAAAGCTAGTGAGCTCCCAAAAGGCCTTGTATTAGATAAATACATGCCCACACATATAAGGCACTTCACCTTTCCCTCCCCGAGCGATGTGGGATTGTTCACCGATCTTGCCTTTCCAAGCTCACAGGTCTTGCTCACCGTTCTTGCTTCTCAAACTCATGGGTCTTGCTCACTGTTCTTGCTTCCAAGACCGGGTCTTACAATCCACCCCCCTTGTGGTCCAACATCCTTGCTAGCACACTTCCGGTCGGGGTCCGGCTCTGATACCATTTTATCACGACCTGGCCCATCTAATACAATATTGTCCGCTTTGGGCCCAGCTCTCACAGTTTTGTTTTCGGGAGCTCACATAAAACAACCCAGTAGCTTACCCATCTTGGGATTGCACCAGTCTTAACTCGCTTAACTTTGGAGTTCCTAAGGAATCGAAAGCCAGTGAGCTCCCAAAAGACCTTATGTTAGATAGATGTGTGCCCACACATATAAGATATTTCACCTTTCCCTCCCCGAGCAATGTGGGATTGTTCACCGATCTTGCCTTTCCAAGCTCACAGGTCTTGCTCATTATTCTTGCTTCTCAAGCTCACGGGTCTTCCTCACTGTTCTTGCTTCCAAGACCGGGTCTTACACTATGCATATTCTGAATTAAGTGCACGTGGAAGGGTCTGACTAAGGCTAACCCCACACCTATTATCTTCTCTTAGTTTGCATGTTTTAAGCATGATGTCCCTCCCTTAAAACGTCTATTATCAATGATTCGTGCTAATGAATTAAACACGAAGAAAATTTAATGACACTACACTGTCCCTAGAAAAGTGTGCACAATCCTAAGTTATCACCCATAGGAAAGTGGTGTGCAAATCTAGTAGGTCATGAGTTTAGATTACGAATAAGAGTCCACCCCTTAAACTTGAAATTATAAACTACAAGATGATATTATGGCCCGTCAAGAATTATATCAACAATTATATACAAACAAGTTGACTAACTAATCTTATCAACATAATTGAGTTCATGAAGCGCAGTAATCCAACAAATTCAATCATGCATAATAATCAAAATCAAGAGTCAGAAATATAATTAACGAACTAACATGGCTAGGACTTCAAGAAGCCTTAACCTAAAAAGAAACTACAAAATAAAAGAAATTATAAAAATAAAAGGCAAAAGTATTTCACTCTTATTATTGAATGTAACCTAAAAACTCTCCAAAAACTCAGAAAACTCCTTTACATAAACCCGAGTACCTCTATTTAAAAGAGAATAAATGATCCTCCTAAAAATAGAAGTTTTACAATTAAATTCTATAAGGAAAAGTCTTCCTAAATAATTAAGAATTATAATTAAAAACCTTTCCTAGAAGTAAAGGAGAACTTAAAATAACAATACAAAAGGAAATATGACTAAAATCCTTATACAATATGGAGAATAAATGTGAAAGGAAGTTGGAATTATCCTAAAAAATGAGAAAAATCACGGAATAAAGCTTCAGGGGCATGTTCGACGGTCAACTACTGACTTTGGTCGGTCAAAGGGCACGGTCAACCCTTGGTCAACGTGGCAAACTACTGTGCAAGGGTTTCGGTGGAAGGGCACCAGATATGCAAGGCTCGCTTCAAGACACGCGCACCGTGAAAGAAATGGCGCCTTCGGCTGGCGCCTACCGAATGTGGCCGTGCTACAGTAACACCCGAAGGGACTCCTCTAATGCCCATTTCGGTGGATGGCCACCGAATTCCTATGAACTCCAATTTAGGTGATTCTTTCGCCCCAAATTCTCGTAATTCCAAGCTCTATTTGATTCTGAACATTCTCACAAAATATATTATTTTCTCGAATTCCATAGAACGAAATATTAACAAACATAAGTAAAAGGGTATTAAATTATGGATAAAACATTTATTCATGCATTACAATTATAAAACAAATGTCCACACATATTCCGTCCGAGCTGCTCAATCTTGAGCTGTATGTTCCTCGGATGTCTCGAGAATAGTCTAGCCAATCAAATATAACAATTGAGGGTCACTAGGTTGTTATATAACCTTGTACAACAATCCCTTAAATCTCGGGATTTAATAATAATTTTTAAAGGTTAACTATGCACTTTGGAAACCACAAACTACACTGAAAACGGTGTCCTATCAACTCGAAACTTATGCCAGTAGATTTGTAATGTCGAAAAACATAACAAGTGTTTTGACTGTATCCCAAGAAAACTTGACGCGTGGCCCTATGCGCCACTAGACGCGGCTATACGTGAAACACACACGCAATCACTATCCATCATCTTCTCCACTCATTTTCCTACAACTGGGTCGCCCGACCAGATGTCAATCTGAACTTAAAATTTAACCGATTTCAATCAATATCTTGATTCTAATACATCCAAAATCATTCTAAGATATCCAGAAATATAAATTCAAGTTCAATTAGACATTTCCTTACTTGAAACTAGTCGAATTTCAAATAAAAAATTCAAAATGAACATAGTCTCTATTCTGGGCTTGTTCTTCGTCATTTCCTTTAGTCTCTATTCTGGGCTTGTTCTTCGTCATTTCCTTTCAATTTTGTGATGGTTAAACGTATTTGGATTCAAGAAACTTAATACAAACTTAGTTTCCACAACTATGGTCCAAAATTGAACTCAAATTTTCATGTTTCTGGGTTTCGGGTTTTCAGACCTTTCTTGGCTTTTTCAGTCCTCTCTTGGGTTTCCTTCTTTCTTTTTTTCCTTTCTTTTTCTTTCCACTTTTCCCTCTTGTCCTCTATGTTCTCTATTTTCTCTCCAGTGGCTAGGTGTGATCAAATTAATTTGTGTTTTCGGTTTAGGTTCTAAGTTGAACAAGCACGATTTCAACACAACTCAACACACGACGCCACTAATCTAACTCAGCTAGTAACAAGTGTCACCAATCCGTAAGACACCCGATGACTCGCCCACTCAACAAGATCAAAAGACCATGTTTCCCCTTACAAGCCAAATAACCAAAATACCCCTGGCCTTCCTAGACTCGTAACGAACTCGTCTGACCTCCAATTCATCGTACCACTTGTCTATGAAATTAGTGCTTCGATACCTACACAATATTCCCCGAAAAATGTGCAAAAAGTATTCCAGGACACCGGGTAGGAGACCCAGGTGTGAGACCAGTTGGATTTCTTCCCGCTAGTTACGGAAGTACGATTTGGAATTTCGAGGACGAAATTCTTTAAGGGGGTAGATTGTAACGACCTGTCCTGGAAATCGGGATTAGATTAGTTGTTAATGACAGATTAGTAAAGTTAATCGGTGATTAGTTGGAGGCGTTCGGACGGACGGTGTAAAATGACGATTTTGCCCTTGGAATGGGTAAAAATGTTGACTTTTCTTTTGTACAGTCAAAAGGATTTTGATCGATGACCATGACATAATTCGGGACGTCACAAGTTCATAGACAGGTGGCACGTCCGATTCCGACATTCGAGGGAAAAGTTATGACTTTCGGAAGTTGAAGGGTATTTTGGTAATTTTGTTGAAATAGCGGTAACGGTTGACTTTTTGGAAGAAAAATCACTTTCACGCATTTCGAGGACTGGTAGGTAGGTCTTGAGTCCGTGATGCCAACGACAAGGGGCATGAGTGATTTGGAGTTCGGGAGATAGAGTTATGGGCCTAGGAACGCGAGGGGTAAAAGGGTATATGTGCAGGTAGGGGAAATTTGGTCAATTTTCACTTGGGGATCTGAGCTAGTGCATTGGTGACACCTGGCTGTTCTTAGAATTGGTGCCCACTGGATGTGGGACACATGTCCCTTCTCTAGAGGGTCGTAGAACCTTGTAAGTCGTCCTTGTTCAAATTAAATGAAGGGTAATTTGCACGGGTTTAGGGAGGAAACAGAACGAGAAAATAGGGGTTGAACGTCCATTCTTATACCAACACGAATCATTATTGTCCCTAACCCATGATCCATGAAGAAAAAAAGTTAAGGATGGTGATAGGAGGACGGTGGAAGTCGCGGTGGAGCACGAAACCGTGAGGTTTGTTGGAAATTCAAAAATTGATAACAGTTGAGTTCCTAGGTGTTGATCGATTATAAGGGATGGAATGTGTTACTGGAGGCCTATGAAATCAAATGGCCTGGTTCGAGGTTAAAAAGGGGGTGGTAAGTTACTCTTGCCATTAATTGTCCGAGTTTAGCCAAAAATGGCAACTTACGAGTTAACGGCCAGTAACCTCATTAGTTGATCAGGTATGGTCTGGGACGTTAAGACAAGGATAATGAGCTTGAAAAAGGAGGAATGGTCGACGGGAAGCACGAGAACAGGGAGCCGGAATTCGACGGTTTTTACTCGATCAAGGAGGTACATCTCTAACTGTAAATTGATGATTTGTTTATAGGAAACAATTAGATTTAGAAGGACGAAATAATTGGAAGAAAAAGGATTCAAAACGGACTAGAATTAAACCCTGAACCGTGACCACCGGTTCGGTCGAACTGGGCCGGTCCAAACCAGTTCAGACCGGGTTTGACGCAAGGAGGAAGACGATGAACAGTAGGCGTGTGGTTCCCACGCGCAGCCCCTTTGGGCTGCGCGTGAGGGCGCATGGGACTCCTTTTGGGGATGTTTTCAACACGACTTTTAAATTATTCGATGTAACGAACATTTTAAGACTGGTTTCGGGTCGATCGGACATCGTTTCGATATGTTTCGGGATGTCCGAATGTTTAAAGCCTCGGTTAAAAATAGTTAAAAGTACGGGAAAATTATGGGGCTTTCGTATGACCTTTATGAAGTACTTAGTGACCTTAGTGTGGGATTTGGACAGGTTCGAGAAAGCCGAGGATAGCGGATTGGCCGGAAACGGCATAAGTACGCGCGTGTCGAGACGACGTCGGAATGGTCTGTGAGTGGACTTTGCTTTCAAACTTATGATGCATGCGTATATGCTTTTATATGTTTTCTATACGTGATTCTATGATTTGATTTATGATCTTGATGGTTTATGATTTTGCACGTTTTTCGAGGTATTCTATGGAAACTCACGTTTTACGAGATTTCGCACGATCTTGTGATTTGACTGTGGTTTTAATGATTTGATTTCGGGATTTGAAATATTATTGGATTTCAAGGTTTTAAAAAAGATTTCAGAATAGTGATTCGGGCTTGGAGCTCTATTCATGTGATTGAGATTATGGTTTCGAAAGTGGCTTTTGGAAATGAGATTTCGAATTTGGTTTTCGAGATTTGGAATGGAAGTCTGGAATTGGGTTCGGGATGATGGTTACGGATGCCGGCTTACGGAATCATCGTTGCGAATTCGACTATGGATTTTATGTGGTTTTCACTGATTGAATGAAAAACGGTTTTGGGTTTAAAAACCTGGAAAAACAAAAGAGAAAACCCACTGGATTTGGTTTTGAGTTTAAAGACTCGGATTGATTGACGAGGGGAGGGCCCTGGAATGATATGTTTTGAGTTTATAGACTCGGTATATGTTTTGAGTTAAAGACTCGGTTATGATACACCCTGAGGCCTGTGATTGTGTTTTGAGTTTAAAGACTCGTTGATATCCCGGGAAGGCCTGATTATTTGCGCATGGTTTTGAGTTTAAAGACTCGGGCGCACTTGAGATCCAGTAAACTTGTATGATTGATGTTTTCACTGGTTTTTCACTGGTTTTCGGATGTTTTGGGCAATGGCCCGGATGAATTGGATTTGACGAGTTTTGGGACTGAGTTCCCGGATCTGAGACTGATTTGTGATTTGAGGCTGATGCCTGGATTTGAATAATGGATATGATTCGAGTTTTCAAATGATTTTCAAAGATGGTTTTTGATGAGAATGGTTTAATGACTTGGATTTGATATGCATGCAATGGTTTTTACATGGAGGGTATAACTGTAATTGTTTTATTGTACTATTTTTGAACTTATTCTTTATTTTTTTTGTCAACTTACAATCTTTTCGTGTTCTCGATACCCTCTAGGTTGTTGCGGTACGGGCTGTTGGTCGAGAGAGAGGGAGACATCCCACCCGCGATCCACAGTAGTTCGGTACACTCTGGGAAGTCCGGTTACTTTTCGGATGGTTGGATCAAGAATCCCTTGTCCGATTTACATGCCACATGACGGCTGGACGTCAGTTTAGCCTTCGTGTCATGTGTAAGTTCGACAGGATTGGGATTAAGCCCATAATCCCTGGGGATTAGGGGTGGGTCATGACTTAGGTGATTTACATGATTGCACGTATTTCGAGGTACTCCCGTAATTGCACATATATCGAGGTTTATGGTTTTACTGTAGTTTTACGTGCTTGTGGTCTTGGTGATGGTTTTATGAAATGGTTTTGGAATTGGAAAGATGAACTCGGGCATGAGACCTATTTATTTTGGAAACCCTCGGACTTGGCGTACATTTGAGCTATATCATCGGGCCAAGGGCTTTGTTGGTTTACGAAATCGGGCTGAGACCCATTTGAGTCATGTGATCGGGCTGGGGGCCCAGTTGATTTACGAAATTGGGCATGCAGACCAAATATGTTTTATAAACGTGATTTCGGGTCGGGGACCCTAAATGGATTTGTGATATTTTATGGAAATTCCGGGCAGGACCCTTTGCGATGTTTTGAAATTGATTTATAAATCTATTTTCCATATACCATCTAGATACGAGGATATGTGGATTGTCTCCTCCAGGTGTCTGGGTGTCAGGACCCGCACCAAATCCGCTGGGAATAACGTGGGACGTGCTTGATCCCGTCTGACACGAAGTGTCAGACCAGGGAAAATTTCTGCCTTAGCCCACTCGGGACTTCTAGAGCGAGCTAGGATCCGGAGGAGGAATGTAATGTCTCAGTTTCTGCAATAGCCCTCATGAGCGATCAACCTGAAGGGCATTCAAAACATCAAAAAGCCATGAGTGGACAAAACAAATAATTTATAAAAACAATTTCACAAGAAGATATTTATGCCCTTCACTGAAAAGCATGCATGCATTCGAAAACCGTTTATCAAAACATTCACGAAACCTTTAGGGCCTTGGCCCAAAACTGTTCTCTGTAAACCTCATAAAACCAGTTTTCTTTTACACTTCAAAACACATTTGCAAACCATAACTCAGTACGGTCTCAGCCCAAATCCATTTCCAAAACATAGAACACGGGGTCTCCGGCCCAAATCGCATTCCGTGAAATCTTGTATACATATACATATACATATACATATATACAACCCATCCTCGGCATCTCAGATGAGATGCCAACTCGGGGCACACAGCCCCTACGGAATTAATCCCTGATATCTGTCAAGATTCATCTATAACTATGCATACTACTCGAGGTCTCACTCCGAGTCTACCCCCAGGAATTCTACATCTGGGAGGATCTATCCAACATCCAGGATCTACGACGTCCGGATGGTTGTCTCCGGACCCAGTCCGAGACCATATCATAACTCCCACTCCTGGAATGTGCTTCCTATGGAGATTACTCATTTTGGGTAGTGGATCGTTGACAGGACCCGCCCCGATCCCCCTGGGACCACCCGGGACGTGCCCTGCTCCCGTCTGACACCCGTTATTAAAATACCAAAAATACCCTTATTGAAGATAAAATGCATAAAGAAAATCCATAGTTAAGTCATACATAGCACACCACACAAATACTCAAATACAAATAGTGTCAGACAAGGGATGGTTCCCGAATACAGTTTATTGAGCACGACTCTAGACACACTACGTGCCAACCTACCCAGCAGTGGGGTTCAGGTACGCAACGTAAACCTATGCCTCTTCCTCCTCGGGATCCTCCTCCTCGATAGCACTACCTGGAGGGGTAGTAAAACAACAAAGGTGAGTGGGCCGAAACTCAAGGTTTACAAAGTAATTTACCATTTCGAAAACATATAGCTTTTCCCCTCCGTTTTCCGAAAAGACATGTATAGTATCAAAACCACAAAACCATATAGTCATAAGCAGAATAATATCAACATAATATAATCTTAGTCACTGCACTATACATCCCAACCCTGACATCCCAGATGCCTGGCGTCCCAGACGCCCAATAAGGTCACAGTCTCAAGGCTACGCGTGCCACCCAGGGTCTCAATCCCGAGTCCAAATCCCGAACCTAGTCCGAGCATGGCATTCTAGATGCCTGACGTCCCAGACGTCCAATAGTAGCAATCCTACTCCTGAGTCACTCTACGGTCCGGTCCCTCCGTAGAATGACTCCTCACAGGCAATGCGCCGTGACCACTCCGGTGTACCTACATCCGGAGGAGATAGAATCCTAGGGTAGATCCATACAGTGCAGTACCACAGATAATATCGAGATCCATTATACATATATATGACTCCAAACCATTATAAACAACCAGACGGGTCTCATGCCCAAACATCGTAATACGTGCCATAAATCATACACAAGATAAACAGATACTTTTACTCAAATCACATATAGATATAGTAGAAAGTAAAACAGTTATGCATGCCGAAGTTTAGTGAAATCAAAGGCCCACTCACAGTACAATCCCGCTGCAATCCCGAGCGTAAAGCCCCGTCCAAGGGTTAAAGTACAATTCCTGTCATGCCCAAAACATACGTAAAGGTCACTTTAAGTCCCTACTAAACAACTACGAAACCCTAGACTGAAACCGGCCCGGGAAAGCCGTCCGAACACGCTTCCCAAGGCGTCAAACCCTAATTTGACCAACTTAACGATCTCCGATCAACTCGAAACCACCGGCATTGGATCCGTATCGTCGAAACCTTGAAAATGGCACTGGTCCCACACAAAATACTGTTCACACGCGCCGGTCAACCCTCTGGTCAACAGTGCTACAGTGATGCTGACGTCAGCATGACGTCACTGCTGACGTCAGCATGACGTCATCACTGACAGTGTCAGAGGACATGTGTCAACAGCCCATTGGTCCCTGGTCTGACAATATTCTGACCTGCTGACGTCAGCATGATGATGTCATCAGCTACAGTAACCGGGTCTGCGTATCGGGTCACTGCAGACCCACGGTTCGACCCGATCACAGATCGTGATTCCGACCACCAAAATCGACGGGGTTTGTTCCTATGGACTCGTCTGAACATGTTCTATGGCTCTGTGTAATCAAAACAGATTTTTAAGTTCGAGAAATCACCTGAAAAACGATGGGGAACTGGCTGCCGGTTCTGGTTCGTCTTCTCCGGCGAGCCGTCACGCTTCCAGCCACCAACTCTGGTCCAAAACGCTCGTCTAGTCCCCTAGGTTAAGTCTCAAAAACAACCCAACAAGTTTAACGTTAAAAACGGACAGTTCGAGGCAGGGAAGGAAAATCGGCCTTCACGGGTTTGCAGGCTTACCGCCGCCGTGTCGCCGCCGTGGGCTGCCCAGTCCAGTCCTACGCCGTCCAGAGGTCACAACGGTCCTAGCCCTAGGTTGGTTCGAGCCCAGACGTCACGGTTTGGATGGTTGGATGGTTTTGGGCCGCACGGGTTCCTCACGGGTTTGTGGGTTTTCCGGGTTGCTCCGGCGTCCGTGGTGGTGGTGATGGCCGTCTGGAGGTGGCTGAGAGGTAGGCTGGTGTGTGGGTTGAGGCTGAGGGGTGGTGTGATCGCTGATGTGTTTGTGCAGAGTGAGAGGTTGCACGGTTTAGGAAGGCATGGAAATGAGAGAATGAATTCGCTCATGGTTTTTAAAACAGAGTGATCAAATGGAATGGAGGGCTGAGATTGAATCTGAGTTAAGAGTGAAGGGTGAGGATTTAAGGAAATTAAACTAATTAATTAATCACATGGCAGACCAAGATCCAGATTGTTGGGGATGATGTGGATGGGGTAGATGAGTGACATGTGTCACTCATCAAGGGTCCAGATTGATTGGGTTAAAGTAAATCAGATTATAATATTTTATTATTAATTTAAGTTCCGAGTCTCGGTTAGTTCGGTTACGTTCTTGACCATAACTTTTTCGTCGTAAGTCCGATTTCGGCGTGCCGCCTGTCTACGGATTCGTATCGACGAGACCTACGTAACGGTCATTGGCCCTCGTCCATTGGACTTCCCGGGTCAAAAGTCAACATTTGGCCCCCAAATGGCCAAATTACCAAAATGCCCCTCGACTTCCGAACGTCACAACTTCTTCCTCGAACGTCGGAATCGAACGTGCCACCTGCCTATGAACTCGTGACGTCCTAAACTACGTCACGGTCACGTGTCAAAGTCCTAAATACTTCCCGAGGTAAAAGTCAACTTTCCCCCCCCCCCCCCTCAGGGGCAAAACGGTCATTTTACAATAAAATAGTAATTACGAAAGTTCGGGTCGTTACAATCTACCCACCTTACAAAAATTTTGTCCTCGAAATTTACCCGAATAAAAACGGGTACTGCTCCCTCATCAAGTCTTCGGGTTCCCACGTCGCCTCCTCGACGCCATGGTTCCTCCATAGCACTTTCACCAACCGAATCGTCTTGTTTCTCAGAACCTTGTTCTTCTGATCCAGAATCTGCACTGGTTTCTCCTCAAAGCTCAGATCAGTCATCAGTTCTACTGGTTGTTCCGGCAAGGCATGTGAATCGTCCCGTAGGTATTTCCGTAACATGGACACATGGAAAACATCGTGCACTCTGGCAAGTTCTGGAGGTAATGCCAACCGGTATGCCACTAGTCCAATCCTCTCAATGATCTCGAACGGTCCAAAGTAACGTGGACTCAACTTCCCGCGTCGGCCAAAACGGATAATTCCTTTCCATGGAGATAACTTAAGGAACACAAAATCTCCAACCTCGAATTCCAAGTCTCGAATTCGTCGATCCGCATAGCTCTTTTGGCGATCTTGTGCTGCCTTCAATCTTTCCTTGATGATTCGAACTGTTTCCTGGGTCATGTCCATCAAATCCGGTCCTAAAGCTGCTCGCTCTCCTACCTCCATCCAACAGATAGGTGTCCTGCACTGTCGGCCATACAGTGCCTCGTAGGGTGCCATCCCGATACTTGCCTGATAACTGTTGTTGTATGCGAACTCCATCAAAGGCAAATGAGTATCCCACGAATCCTGAAACTGCAGTACACAAGACCTCATCATGTCCTCCAGTGTCTGGATAGTCCTCTCTGACTGCCCATCGGTCTGTGGGTGGAACGCTGTACTGAAATGTAAGTTTGTACCCAAGGCGTTCTGCAAACTTTGCCAGAACCTAGATGTGAAACGCGGATCTCGATCAGACACTATCGACTCCGGCGTACCATGAAGCCGAATGATCTCCTTCACAAACAGCTGAGCCAGTCGGTTTGGCTTAAATGTCTCCTGTACTGGTAAGAAATGAGCTGACTTGGTCAATCGGTCGACAATCACCCAAACTCCATCGCATCCCCTCTGAGTCCTAGGCAATTTGAAGACAAAGTCCATGGTAATGTGATCCCACTTCCACTCGGGAATCGGAAGCGGTTGCATTGCTCCATATGGTCTCTGCCGCTCAGCCTTGACCTGCTGACAGGTCAAACATCTGCTCACAAACACTGCAATATCCTTCTTCATTCCTGCCCACCAATAGTGGTCCCGGAGGGTACGGTACATCTTTGTACCTCCCGGATGCATGGCATAAGCCGAACTGTGGGCTTCCTCGAGAATTTCTGCCCGTAACTCTGCCACTGCAGGAACACACAAACGGCCTAGTTTCACCAGAGCTCCATCTGGTCGGATAGTAAAGTCCTGCCTCTCGTCTGCTTCGACCTCGATCCTGTAGATACAAAGTGTCGGATCCTCCAATTGTGCCTCGATAATCCGATCGACTAGCACAGGTCGTACATGAAAACTGGCCAACAAAGCTCCCTGCTCATCCATCCCCAGCATAACTCCAGCTCTTCGGAGTTCCACAAGCAAAGGAAGGTACACCGGCCTCAGGTGTGCAATTGATCCTGCTGACTTCCTGCTGAGTGCGTCTGCCACCACGTTCGCCTTCCCTGGATGATATTCAATCGTACAATCGTAATCCTTGATCAGTTCCAACCAACGTCGCTGCCTTACATTCAGCTCCTTCTGAGTGAACAAATGCTTTAAACTCTGATGATCGGTGAAGATCCTGCAAGTCACCCCGTACAGATAATGTCGCCAGATCTTTAAAGCGTGAACCACCGCCGCCAACTCCAGATCATGCGTAGGGTAGTTCAGCTCATGTGTCTTTAGTTGTCTCGATGCATAAGCGATAACTCTGCCATTCTGCATCAGCACGCAACCCAAACCTTGCAACGATGCGTCACTGTAGACTTCGAACTCTCCACTGTTATCCGGCAAAGCAAGAACAGGTGCGGTAGTTAACCGACGTTTTAATTCCTGATAACTCTGCTCACACCGTTCATCCCAAACAAACTTTACTCCCTTCCTGGTTAAACGAGTCAACGGTGCAGCAATACTAGAGAAGCCCTCAACAAATCTCCGGTAGTATCCTGCCAAACCAACGAAACTCCGTACCTCTGTCACGGTTGTCGGTCTAGCCCAATTCGTCACCGCTTCGGTCTTCTGGGGATCCATACTAATCCCGTCTGCTGACACTACATGTCCCAGAAAACCAATGCTGGTTAGCCAAAACTGACACTTACTCAGCTTGGCGTATAACTGGTTCTGCCTCAGCTTCCCTAACACCGAACGTAAGTGTTCCTCATGAACTTGAGCACTCCTCGAGTACACAAGGATGTCATCAATGAACACGATCACGAACTTATCCAAATAAGATCGGAAGACCCTATTCATCAGATCCATGAATGCTGCTGGAGCATTCGTCAAGCTGAAAGGCATCACAAGGAATTCATAATGCCCGTATCTGGTCCGAAACGCTGTCTTCGGGACATCTCCTTCAGCAATCTTCAACTGGTGATAACCAGATCGTAAATCAATCTTCGAGAAGTACCGTGCTCCCCGCAGTTGATCAAAGAGATCGTCAATCCTGGGTAAGGGATAGTGGTTCCTTACCGTGACCTTGTTGAGCTGTCGATAATCCACACACAAACGGAGGCTCCCCTCCTTCTTCTTCACAAATAATACCGGTGCTCCCCACGGTGATGTACTCGGTCGAATGAATCCCAAGTCCACCAACTCCTGCAATTGGATCTTCAGTTCCCGTAACTCCGCTGGTGCCATCCGATATGGTGCCTGCGATATAGGTCGTGTGCCGGGAAGTAGTTCAATCGTGAACTCAATCTCCCGATGTGGTGGTAAACCAGGCAAATCTTCCGGGAACACATCTGGAAATTCCCGCACCACAGGTATATCATCGGCACCCGAAGTATCACTCTTTGTCGTCACAACATGCGCCAGATAGCCCTGGCATCCCTTCTGTAGAAGCTTCGTAGCGGCAAGTGAAGAAATTACTTCAGGTAGCGAACCGTCGCGCTCTCCCTGAAAAGTAACCTCCGGCAAACCCGGACTTCGCAGAATCACCCGCCTACTACAACAGTCGATGAGCGAACCGTGCTCAGTCAACCAATCCATTCCCAAGATAACATCAAAGTCATGGATATCCATCAGGATTAGATCAGCTAGCAGATCTACATCCTCCACCCTTACTGGGCATCTCCGGATCGCCTGATTCACTATGTACACAACGCCCATCGGTGTACCAACACCCATTTCACTATCCAAGGCTGACACCTCGCGATCTAACATACCCGCACAACTTTTCGAAATAAAAGAATGAGTAGCCCCAGCATCCATTAACACCCGTACAACAATATTTGAGATATGAAGAGTACCTGTAACCACACCAGGGGCTGACCTCACCTGCTGCTGAGTCACTGCAAAAACACGAGCTCTGGGTCCCGCAGTCTGTCCGCGCCCACGCGCGCCACGCTCAGCACTCTGTCCTCGGCCTCTGGAAGGGTGAGAAGCCGAACTCTGTGTCACACTAACACCTTTAGTCTCGTTGTTCCTTGACAGTAAAGGGCAATCTCGGGCATAGTGGCCCGCTCCTCCACTAGCAAAGCAATTAACTGTCCTCGGTCCATCCCAAGACCCTCCTGATGCACCACTCCAAGCCTGATGCTGTCCAGAACTGAATCTCGATCCGCCCCTCTGAGAGTTCCCATGTCGACCTGACCAGCCACGACCACGTAAAGATGAGGGTGCTCCTCGGTAATTTCCCCCCTTAGAGATCTTTGGGCCGGTTGGTCCAGGATGTGGACGATCCCGGCGCTGCCCCTCGCCTGATGATTGTCGCGCCTGGTGTGCCGCCAGACTGGCCTCGACACGAACTGCAGCGTCGACCATGTCCCTCAGAGTCGCGTAACTAGTAGCCGTCACACTTGCCCGCAACTCTCCTCGGAGTCCCAACTCAAATCTTTGACATTTTTCCTCCTCAGTACTCACGAAAGCTGCGGCAAAACGGGAAAGCTTCCCGAAAGTCTGCTCGTAATCTTCCACGGACATATCTCCCTGTTCCAGCCACAGGAACTCTGCCTCTCGTGCCATGCGAAATGAACGCGGGTAATACTGATCTAAGAATCGGGCACGAAAGACCTCCCATGTGGTGGTGTGAACAGTCCACCCGGACATCTCAAGACCATGCCACCATTGATAAGCCCCGCCTTCCAGTAAGAAGGCCGCCAATGCCACCCGCTCGCCGGGTGGGCAGTGCATCACGGTGAAGATTCTTTCCCATTTCGCAATCCACTCATGGGCATCCTCGGGGTTTGATCCCCCACTGAACGGTGTGGCTCCCAACCTTTGAGCCCGTTCAATGCTAGCACATTCCATCTCTCTCGCGATTTCCTCGTCAGTTCGTGTTTGAGGAATTCTCCTTGGAGGCATAACCCGTTGTTAAGAGGCATAGATTAGATACTGACATCTTTTAAACTAAGTACTGACCACTAGTCTAGCATGCTGACCACAACCTAGTGCTCTGATACCAAGTTGACAGGACCCGCCCCGATCCCCCTGGGACCACCCGGGACGTGCCCTGCTCCCGTCTGACACCCGTTATTAAAATACCAAAAATACCCTTATTGAAGATAAAATGCATAAAGAAAATCCATAGTTAAGTCATACATAGCACACCACACAAATACTCAAATACAAATAGTGTCAGACAAGGGATGGTTCCCGAATACAGTTTATTGAGCACGACTCTAGACACACTACGTGCCAACCTACCCAGCAGTGGGGTTCAGGTACGCAACGTAAACCTATGCCTCTTCCTCCTCGGGATCCTCCTCCTCCTCCTCGGGATCCTCCTCCTCAATAACACTACCTGGAGGGGTAGTAAAACAACAAAGGTGAGTGGGCCGAAACTCAAGGTTTACAAAGTAATTTACCATTTCGAAAACATATAGCGTTTCCCCTCCGTTTTCCGAAAAGACATGCATAGTATCAAAACACACAAAACCATATAGTCATAAGCAGAATAATATCAACATAATATAATCTTAGTCACTGCACTATACATCCCAACCCTGACATCCCAGATGCCTGGCGTCCCAGACGCCCAATAAGGTCACAGTCTCAAGGCTACGCATGCCACCGGGGGTCTCAATCCCGAGTCCAAATCCCGAACCTAGTCTGAGCATGGCATTCTAGATGCCTGACGTCCCAGACGTCCAATAGTAGCAATCCTGCTCCTGAGTCACTCTACGGTCTGGTCCCTCCGTAGAATGACTCCTCACAGGCCATGCGCCGTGACCACTCCGGTGTACCTACATCCGGAGGAAATAGAATCCTAGGGTAGATCCATACAGTGCAGTACCACAGATAATATCGAGATCCATTATACATATATATGACTCCAAACCATTATAAACAACCAGACGGGTCTCATGCCCAAACATCGTAATACGTGCCATAAATCATACACAAGATAAACAGATACTTTTACTCAAATCACATATAGATATAGTAGAAAGTAAAACAGTTATGCATGCCGAAGTTTAGTGAAATTAAAGGCCCACTCACAGTACAATCCCGCTGCAATCCCGAGCGTAAAGCCCCGTCCAAGGGTTAAAGTACAATTCCTGTCATGCCCAAAACATACGTAAAGGTCACTTTAAGTCCCTACTAAACAACTACGAAACCCTAGACTGAAACCGGCCCGCGAAAGCCGTCCGAACACGCTTCCCAAGGCGTCAAACCCTAATTTGACCAACTTAACGATCTCCGATCGACACGAAACCACCGCCATTGGATCCGTATCGTCGAAACGTTGAAAATGGCACTGGTCCCACACAAAATACTGTTCACACACGCCCCCCACACGCCGGTCAACCCTCTGGTCAATAGTGCTACAGTGATGCTGACGTCAGCATGACGTCAGCATGACGTCATCACTGACAGTGTCAGAGGACACGTGTCAACAGCCCATTGGTCCCTGGTCTGACAATATTCTGACATGATGACGTCATCATGACGTCACTGCTGACGTCAGCATGATGACGTCATCAGCTACAGTAACCGGGTCTGCGAATCGGGTCACCGCAGACCCACGGTTCGACCCGATCACAGATCGTGATTCCGATCACCAAAATCGACGGGGTTTGTTCCTATGGACTCGTCTGAACATGTTCTATGGCTCTGTGTAATCAAAACAGATTTTTAAGTTCGAGAAATCACCTGAAAAACGACGGGGAACTGGCTGCCGGTTCTGGTTCGTCTTCTCCGGCGAGCCGTCACGCTTCCAGCCACCAACTCTGGTCCAAAACGCTCGTCTAGTCCCCTAGGTTAAGTCTCAAAAACAACCCAACAAGTTTAACGTTAAAAACGGACAGTTCGAAGCAGGGAAGGAAAATCGGCCTTCACGGGTTTGCAGGCTTACCGCCGCCGTGTCGCCGCCATGGGCTGCCCAGTCCAGTCCTACGTCGTCCAGAGGTCACAACGGTCCTAGCCCTAGGTTGGTTCGAGCCCAGACGTCACGGTTTGGATGGTTGGATGGTTTTGGGCCGCACGGGTTCCTCACGGGTTTGTGGGTTTTCCGGGTTGCTCCGCCGTCCGTGGTGGTGGTGATGGCCGTCTGGAGGTGGCTGAGAGGTAGGCTGGTGTGTGGGTTGAGGCTGAGGGGTGGTGTGATCGCTGATGTGTTTGTGCAGAGTGAGAGGTTGCACGGTTTAGGAAGGCATGGAAATGAGAGAATGAATTCGCTCATGGTTTTTAAAACAGAGTGATCAAATGGAATGGAGGGCTGAGATTGAATCTGAGTTAAGAGTGAAGGGTGAGGATTTAAGGAAATTAAACTAATTAATTAATCACATGGCAGACCAAGATCCAGATTGTTGGGGATGATGTGGATGGGGTAGATGAGTGACATGTGTCACTCATCAAGGGTCCAGATTGATTGGGTTAAAGTAAATCAGATTATAATATTTTATTATTAATTTAAGTTCCGAGTCTCGGTTAGTTCGGTTACGTTCTTGACCATAACTTTTTCGTCGTAAGTCCGATTTCGGCGTGCCGCCTGTCTACGGATTCGTATCGACGAGACCTACGTAACGGTCATTGGCCCTCGTCCATTGGACTTCCCGGGTCAAAAGTCAACATTTGGCCCCCAAATGGCCAAATTACCAAAATGCCCCTCGACTTCCGAACGTCACAACTTCTTCCTCGAACGTCGGAATCGAACGTGCCACCTGCCTATGAACTCGTGACATCCTAAACTATGTCACGGTCACGTGTCAAAGTCCTAAATACTTCCCGAGGTAAAAGTCAACTTTTCCCCCCCTCAGGGGCAAAACGGTCATTTTACAATAAAATAATAATTACGAAAGTTCGGGTCGTTACAATCGTGACACTTCAGGTCGACGGTTGGAGGAGACCAATCAACTCATGTCGGAGGGTATATACATTTCAAAAAATACTATCTTTAAAATCTCAATTCAACTGGGTCTCATACCCGAATCTCAACGGGATTCCTCGAATCCGATTCAAATCCACTTTCATAGGCCTCAGCCTAAATCCACAGTTCAATAGGGTCTCAAAATCAAATTTTCATTTCATAAACCAAACTGGGACTTAAGCCCGATTTCACAATCCAACCGGGCCTCAAGCCCGATTTCACGATCAATAGGGCCTCAAGCCCTATACCATAAATATGCGGGGCCTCAAGCCCGATTTCACAATCAACGGGGCCTCAAGCCTGATATTACAACCAATTGGGCCTCAAGCCCGAATTCGTGAACCAACGGGGCCCTCGGCCCGATCGTATAACTTAAATGGGCCTCTAGCCCGAATTCTCATGTAATTTAATAGACTCCAAGTCTGAGGGTTCATAAATCAAATGGGTCTCATGCCCGATTCCATGTTTTTAAATCCAAAACCAGTTCATCAAACCATCATTGAAAACACGGTACGCAGAGGCATGACATAAAGGTGAAAACCTCAAAAAGCATGCAAATATGCCAATCCTAAGCTACCACAAACAAATGCACTCATGGCATCACAAAAAATATTCTAAAACACTTATAAAACATTTATGCATGCATTGAATTCATAAAACAAGTCGACTCACAGACCGTCTGAAGCCGCATCTCGATACACGTGCAATAAGCCTCTTCCGGGCCAATTGTCATCGTGGGGACTTCCAAACCTGTCCAAATCGTAATAGAGGGTTACTAACTACTTACATTACCCCTCATTAAAGCCCCCTAATTTTCCAGGATTTTAAACTATTTTTAAAGTCGATCCTAAACCTTTGGGCATGCCGAACTATATCGAGATGATGTCTGATGGACTCGAAACCAGTCCCAAAATGTTCGTTCCATCAAATAGATGAAATTATATGTTGAAACCATCCCTAGAAAATGCTTCACATGCCCCCATGCGCTGCCCAAAGGGGCTGCGCTTGTGGTTCACGTGCCCTGCACAGTCGTCCCCTACCTTCGGCGGAACCGGTCTAGTCCATTCCTCCCTCATTTTCGGTCCAGTCCCTTCCTAAACGTCTAAAATGAGGAATTCAAAATTTGAAAAACAAAGGGGTTCGGGTTTTATCGTTCCTCCTCCGTCCCCCGCGGTTCTGCTGCCTCACCATCGCCGTGCTAGCTCCTCAGCCACTCTCTGTATAGTTCTCAAATTGAATCAGGTGAGAGGAAAGGGATTGGGTTGTTGTTGATGGCGATTTGGGTGAGATCGGATGAGAGGTCGAAGGAAAGGAAATGGGGTGATATGCATGTATGTGTTTGAGTGAGTAATGGATGAGTGACACTGGTCACTTATCCATGGGGCCAGGGACAAATTATATGGGGCCCATTAATGATAATTACCATTCCCCTCGCAATTCATGTAATAGTACCACAGAACATCCGTGAACCGTAACTTTTTCATAGAATGTCCGATTTCGACGTGACGCTTGTCTATGGACTCATATTAACTCAATCTGAGGAAAGTACTTGATTCCGCATTGGTGACGGACATTTTGGATGTCACTGAGCGTGACTTCTCATTTTCTAATCGTTAGCAGATGGTACTTAGTGTCACCAGATGTGACGAGTGAGTGTTTGAGGTAATGAACCCATGTTGGTATGATGTGTCATCTTACGTCGACTGAGGAAGCTGATAATGGATCCTAGGTGGATCGAGTCGTGTAGTGACGATCAGGATGATCGAGCTGACTGAGATGATGGTTGTTAGTTGGTCTATCTATGGAGTTGGTCAGGTGACCACGAGTACTCCAAGAAGACGTTAAGGATAGTAAGGAGTAGTGCGTGATTGGACGTTACCAGCGTGCAGTCCTTGAGCAGGCCGAGTAATGCTTTGATGATTGACTTGATGTGGATGCAACAGGGTGTTGCGCACGTTGGACGATGGGATTGACCGCGGTCAATCAGAATGTCGGGTTGAGAGTTACCTGAGAGTATGAATGTGTTGTAGGTTGGATAGAGTCCTAGACGGACATGAGTGGCGATCCGATAGTGACAGCTCGATGAGTACCATGATCGGATGTGCTCCGACATAGTGACTACTTGATTGGACGTCAACTGTTGTGTGCTTGAGCAAGAGTGGATTGGTAGGGTTAAGTGATTGATATGAGCGGGGGCTCGAGTCATAGATGACCAAGGGAACCCTACAGTGCAGGCGTGTTATCTCTACTCAGACAAGTATTCGATAGGATACGTAGTGTGATGGTTTGGGACTCGAGTGAGGCAAGGTTTCAGCATCAGTTACTGAATGACACAAAGTACGATGTGAGGACTCGAGAGCAAGTCGAGATCAGAGTAGAACAACGAGAGCGCAGTAGAGCCGGGAGTTACCAGCTGGTCACGATAGTGGTTGGTGGGATTGGCTTCCGTACGTGGTCAATCTGGCATGTAGTGGTGATGAGTTTGATCGGTGTCCGACGAGTTCGGATTAATATAGATTGATGGGACTCTAAGGAGAGAGTTGAATGATATGAGTATTGAGGCCGATAAATGTCGCAGGTTTGAGTATGGCCTGCGAAATGGGATTGTGCCATTGTGATGGCAGGAGCTATAGAATGTTGATTTGATGACAACTTAGTATATTTGACCTGTCGAAGTGAGTGACATGCGAGATCGACGAGTATTAGTGTCTCGAGTGAGACCTACGAGCCGAAGTGTGGCGCTGTCGGACGTGTACTTTTACACGGGCACTCTCGTGATGTGTGCAGTGGTCGAGTTGGGACATGATTGGATTCCATAGTTTGGTTGTGGAATTAGGTCGGTTGGAATTTTGAGGACGACATTCTTTAAGGAGGGGAGTTTGTGACGACCCGTCCTTGATTTTAGGGATTAATTAAGGTTAATTATGGATTAGTGAGGCTAATCAGGGATTAGCCAAGGACTAACGGACGTTCAGGGCGAAATTACGATTTTACCCCTGAACGTGGGCAAAAAGTTAACTTTCGACCCGGGAGGTCCGACGGCTAAGGGTCGAGGACCGTTACGTAGATCGAGTTGATACGAGTTCGTAGACAGGCGGCAAGTCGAAATCGGATGTTCAACGAAAAAGTTACGATTCACAGAAGTTCCGAGGAACTATTTACGGCAGCACGTTTTACGAGACAAAATGGGTCTTTTTTCTTCAAGTGAGGCCCAGAAATTTGAACCAGGTCAATGGATGAGTGACAAACCCATCCATTGCTCACCTAACACAGATACATGGATATCCCTCCCCTGTCTCTATTCATCTAATCCAACCAACCCGATGAACCCCAAAACCCATTCCGCTCTCCTTTTGATTTTTTGTGAGGCCTTAAGAGGAATTGAGGGGAGTATTGGACTGAGGAAGGTGGTGGTAACAGCAGGGCCGCGCGTGGACGACGGTGGGAAGTCACGGCCAAGGTAAAATGACCCCTTTATATTTCAAATTTTGATTTTGGGATTTGGACGTTTAGGATGTTAGTGAATGATTAGGGGATGTTGTGGGGGATGGTTTGAGTCATGTAGGCTCATAAATGGTGGCTAAGGACAGCTGAGCCGGCCATCCCACGCCCTAGGACAATTTTCGGATTCCAACCATCGAATTGCCATTTCGACCAAGTAGGCCCAATCCAAACCCAGAAACCTTCTTATCTTGATCCTAGGAACCTAATAGGACCCTTAGGATTGAGTTTCAGCCCTTGGTTATGCCCTGAACATAAAATGGAAGTTTTGGGTTTATTTGGATTCTTGAACCCATAGGATTTAGGATTGGTTTCCTAGTTTTGATTGCATAAAAGGATTCATAGGATAGTTTTGATTGCAAGCGGTCGAGTTGGGACATGATTGGATTCCATAGTTTGGTTGTGGAATTAGGTCGGTTGGAATTTTGAGGACGACATTCTTTAAGGAGGGGAGTTTGTGATGACCCGTCCTTGATTTTAGGGATTAATTAAGGTTAATTATGGATTAGTGAGGCTAATCAGGGATTAGCCAAGGACTAACGGACGTTCAGGGCGAAATTACGATTTTACCCCTGAACATGGGCAAAAAGTTAACTTTCGACCCGGGAGGTCCGACGGCTAAGGGTCGAGGACCGTTACGTAGATCGAGTTGATACGAGTTCGTAGACAGGCGGCAAGTCGAAATCGGATGTTCGACGAAAAAGTTACGATTCACAGAAGTTCCGAGGAACTATTTACGGCAGCACGTTTTACGAGACAAAATGGGTCTTTTATCTTCAAGTGAGGCCCAGAAATTTGAACCAGGTCAATGGATGAGTGACAAACCCATCCATTGCTCACCTAACACAGATACATGGATATCCCTCCCCTGTCTCTATTCATCTAATCCAACCAACCCGATGAACCCCAAAACCCATTCCGCTCTCCTTTTGATTTTTTGTGAGGCCTTAAGAGGAATTGAGGGGAGTATTGGACTGAGGAAGGTGGTGGTAACAGCAGGGCCGCGCGTGGGACGACGGTGGGAAGTCACGGCCAAGGTAAAATGACCCCTTTATATTTCAAATTTTGATTTTGGGATTTGGACGTTTAGGATGTTAGTGAATGATTAGGGGATGTTGTGGGGGATGGTTTGAGTCATGTAGGCTCATAAATGGTGGCTAAGGACAGCTGAGCCGGCCATCCCACGCCCTAGGACAATTTTCGGATTCCAACCATCCAATTGCCATTTCGACCAAGTAGGCCCAATCCAAACCCAGAAACCTTCTTATCTTGATCCTAGGAACCTAATAGGACCCTTAGGATTGAGTTTCAGCCCTTGGTTATGCCCTGAACATAAAATGGAAGTTTTGGGTTTATTTGGATTCTTGAACCCATAGGATTTAGGATTGGTTTCCTAGTTTTGATTGCATAAAAGGATTCATAGGATAGTTTTGATTGCAGCGGTCGAGTTGGGACATGATTGGATTCCATAGTTTGGTTGTGGAATTAGGTCGGTTGGAATTTCGAGGACGACATTCTTTAAGGAGGGGAGTTTGTGACGACCCGTCCTTGATTTTAGAGATTAATTAAGGTTAATTAAGGATTAGTGAGGCTAATCGGGGATTAGCCAAGGACTAACGGACGTTCAGGGCGAAATTACGATTTTACCCCTGAACGTGGCCAAAAAGTTAACTTTCGACCCAGGAGGTTCGACGGCCAAGGGTCGAGGACCGTTACGTAGATCGAGTTGATACGAGTACGTAGACAGGCGGCAAGTCGAAATTGGACGTTCGACGAAAACGTTACGATTCACAGAAGTTCCAAGGAACTATTTACGGCAGCATGTTTTACGAGAGAAAATGGGTCTTTTTTCTTCAAGTGGGGCCCATAAATTTGAACCAGGTCAATGTATGAGTGACAAACCTATCCATTGCCCACCTAACACACATACATGGATATCCCTCCCCTGTCTCTATTCATCTAATCCAACCAACCCGATGAACCCCAAAACCCATTCCCCTCTCCTTTTGATTTTTTGTGAGGCCTTAAGAGGAATTGAGGGGAGTATTGGACTGAGGAAGGTGGTGGTAACAGCAGGGCCGCCGTGGACGGCGGTGGGAAGTCACGGCCAAGGTAAAATGACCCCTTTATATTTCAAATTTTGATTTTGGGATTTGGACGTTTAGGTTGTTAGTGAATGATTAGGGGATGTTTTGGGGGATGGTTTGAGTCATGTAGGCCCACAAATGGTGGCTAAGGACAGTTGAGCCAGCCATCCCACGCCCGAGGACAATTTTCGGTTGGCAACCATCGAATTGCCATTTCGACCAAGTAGGCCCAATCCAAACCCAGAAACCTTCTTATCTTGATCCTAGGAACCTAATAGGACCCTTAGGATTGAGTTTCAGCCCTTGGTTATGCCCTGAACATAAAATGGAAGTTTTGGGTTTATTTGGATTCTTGAACCCATAGGATTTAGGATTGGTTTCCTAGTTTTGATTGCATAAAAGGATTCATAGGATAGATTTAGGAAAATTGGTGAAAAAAGGAAGAAAAAGGATAAAAAAAAATAGGAAGGATTGGCCTTGGACAGGTCACGCCAGTCCAGTTGGACCGGTTTTACAGATGGGCCGGTTTTGACCGGTCTAGCCGAAGGAAGGAGAAAACTGTGCAGTAGCGCGTGTGCTCCACGCGCATCCACTTCAGCCTATGCGTGGGGGGGGGGGGGGGGGGCGTGAAGCATATTTTGGGGAATGTTCCAACATGTAATTTCATCTATTCGATGTAACGAACATTTTGGGATTGGTTTCGAGCCGATCAGACATCGTTTCAATATTGTTCGGGATGTCCGAAGGTTTAGGATCGACTTTAAAATAGTTAAAAATTTGGAAAAATTTTGGGGCTTTAATGAGGGGTTATTTAAGTAGTTAGTAACCGGGTTCGGGAACCTCAGAGAAGGTGATTGGCCTGGGAAGGGCATATGGCACGCGTATCTAGGCGCAACTTTGGACGGTCTATGAGTGGGCCTTTCTTTCTAAATTGATGCATGCATAAATTTTTTGTACGTGTTTTAATACATGTTTTGTGATTCCATGAGTGCATTTGATTGTGGTGTTTAGTATGTACGTATTTTCACGTATTTCGTGGATTTTGGTTTTATGCGGTACTTCTACTTGTTGTGTTTTCTATGGTAGTTTTGTGGAATGGTTTTGGATTTGAAAGCATGGAATCGGGCATGAGACCGAGTTGGTTGGAAACTATCGGACTTGGAGTCCATTTGATTTAATGAGAAATCGGGTCGGAGGCCCTGTGCTATACGATCGGGCCGAGGGCATCGGTTGTTTACGAATTCAGGCTTGAGGCCCAGTTGGTTATGATATCGAGCATGAGTTCTAGTTATGGTTTATAAACATGAGTTCGGGTCAAGGACACAAATGGATTTGGATTTACGATGGTTTATGGAAAACCCCGGCGTGGCCCTTTGAACGATTTCGAAATGAATTATGAAAATGGTTTTCCGTATACCATTGATAGGTCCTCAAATAAGCATTATTTTATATTATTTTATACCCTTTATACTTGACTTTTAATATTAAAATATTAAATAAATAGATAAATTAATTTATTTTGTGTTATTTTTATTTAAATAAATAAAATTTGTAATTTGGAGTATTTTGGCGAAAGAATCGTCTCGATCGGAATTATAACGAATAAATTATGGACGAATTTCGGTGAAATATTTCTAAATTAATTAAATTAATTAATTTGTGCAGCCCAAACCCAAATAAATTCAGCCCAACCATCTGCAGCCCAGCCCAATTCGCGGCCCAGTTCTCCTGCCCAGTCCGTGCAGCCCATCGCCAGCCCAGCCTGTGCAGGCCCAATCACATCGGCCCAGGCTCTTCACCATCGGCGCGCGCTTGCCGAACGCGGGATCTGCTCCCCAGCTCACGCTTGCCGACCAGCCGCCCACTTTCCAGCGCACGCCTGCCGGCCACCACCTCTCTTTCCAGCGCACGCCTGCTGACCCACTAAGGACCATTCCAGCCAGCATCCACCGAATATTTGGCCCTTTTTCAGCTGTTTCTGACAGCCCATTTCCAGCAACATTTCTTTTGTTTTTTTTACATTTTTTCCCCACAAACACCACCCAATCTCATCATTTCACTTTTTAATATTTTTATTATAATTTTTTATTTGTTTTTATTTGTTTTTTAGAGTATAATTAGCTTTTCCCCCCTATAAATAGGGGTTCAATTCTTGTATTTGGGGGAGTCCCCAATTAGCTCCATTTCTTCCATTTTGCTTAGTTTTTAGTTTTCTTCTTTTAGTTCTTTTGTTTCTCTCTTTTGAGAGATATTTTTGGGGACCATTTTAACTTTTTGTAGATTTTCTTATTAATTAGCTTTCTTTTAATTCTTGTTCTTAATTTATGTTATTTCTATTTTTCTTAATTTCATTTCCTCTTTACTTTGTTCTTGTGATATTTCTTTGAGATCTCTTAAACACATTTTTATGCTTTCCTTAAGAAATACCTAGGCCAAGTAATTTTAAGGCAATTCAAGAGTTTTAAGACCGAATTCCTCGTATTTCTTCTTCCATCTTCACAAGTTTCCTGCCGCTGTTCGGTGATTCTTGTGAAAATCCATACTTCTCTACTTAAATTCTTGTTATTGTTATTGGTTTTACTTATAATTCAATATATGTGTTGGTATTTTCTTTCTAACATTTGTAAGTAAGAATGCAATCTCCATGTGTTTTACTTTTTGAGTTTCTTTTACTTCATATGTTTTAGTACTTAAACTTCAATTCGAAACTAAATGTTGATCCGCTGTTCGGGGCATTTAGGATAGAGTTGAAGAGATTTAATGTTTGATCGCTGTTCGGCGCATTAAATCACTTACTTAAGGTGAATCATATTGTAAGTAATAATCCGATGTTCGGTGCATTTATAATATGAAAAATGTATGCATGTATTTGAGATGATTAAGGTATGATTTCGTGATTGGTTCAATATGAGCATGATGTTAGAGTGTTGGTAAAAATATGTGTTTGAAGAAAATTCACTAGTACAAAGGTTAAAGTAGAAGTAAAATTAAGTATTTAATTATTTTTACTTGTTTTATTTATTTTATATTTACAACTCTTTTCAAAACCCCCCTTTTCAATTCTTTATTCTTTATTCTTTTATTCTTTATTCTTTGATTCTTTCATCTCTTTATTCTTTTATTCTTTAATACTCTTAGTTTATTATTCTTTGATTAGTTAATTCTTTAATTCATTTATTCTTTAATTCTCAATTCTTTTATTCTTTAATTCATTAATTCATTAATTTGTTAATTATTTAATTATTTAATTCATTAATTTATTCATTATTCATTTATTCATTACTCTTTCCCACTAACACATTATTAATGTTCCCTAATTTCCCCGGTTAAGAACGATCCCTATTTACCAATACTACATCTACACAAAAACGGTTTAAATTGCCACAACACTCAAATTACATGTTTAATTTAATGCGTAATTTGGGCGTAGTCAACCATCCCCATGAACGAATGCCCTCAAAACGTCTCCTAGTATCTTGGAGTGGCGGGTTGTCTCCTCCAGACATCTCGTAGTATCCTGGAGTAGTCACGGGGCATTGCTTACGAGGGGTCATTGCACGGAGCGACCGGTCCGTATAGGGACTCAGGAGTAGGGTTTCCAGAGGTTAAAACCTCCCCCTTAGGGAGGCTCATTGATCTGCAGGTCATTGACCTGGGTGGAACCTAGGATACTTGGGATTTGAGACCCCGGGTAGCATGCGTAGTTTGGAACAGTGATAGGATTGATTGTGACATCTCGGATGTCAACCATCAGGGATGCCGAGGATTGGTTTTTGGGCCGAGTCCCACAAGCACTGGATTTGGGCTGAGACCCATAGGTTTTGATTTGTGCTGAGTCCTTATTGATTTGATGTTGGGCTGAGTCCCACTGGTATTATTTTGGGCAGTGGTTCTTATGATTGGTTTAACTTACGGTTTTGGGCTAAGGTCCTAATGGTTTCATTTTGATAACTGGTTTTCGAATGCATGCATGCTTTTTAGAGAAGGGCATTAATATTTTCCTTTCGTGAAATGTGTTTTATTAAATTATTTTTTTTGTCTACTCATAGCTTTTCGTGGTTTTAATGCCTTTCAGGTTGATCACGGATGCAGGCTATAACGATGGTCGAGACATCACACTCCTCATCCTGATCCTGGCGCACTCTGGAATCCCCGGTGAGGCTAAAGTCGAAATTTTCCCTTTTCTGACACTTCGTGTTAGACGGGATCAGGCACGTCCCGCGTTAATCCTGTGGGGATTTGGGACGGGTCCTGACAAGTGGTATCAGAGCGAGGTTTGTATGCTCGGAGCAAGGTTTGCACGTGGTACTCTGATACCAAAATGGTATCAGAGCAGGTTTTGCTCTCAAAGTGGTGCGCAGGTCTAGGATGTGATGTCTCTGCAGTGGTAACAGCCCGTCATTAACCTGATAGTTAGGTTATTAGTATGAAGATTCGGTGGAATCGAACCCTTGCTAGATTATGTTGGCACGAGGTGCGACGATTTAGGGTTCGGTTGGCATAGGATGCCACGATTTCCGAGAGGTTGGATTCTCATCAGGATCAATTTTCTTGTGAATCTAACGGCCCTGGCGCCGTAGTGTCACTGGTGGATAGGACCCAGTGTACCAGTAGATACGGTGTGACGACCTGAGAGTCGAGACCATTGTCGGTCGTGTCATGTCAGATTAGAGAGAGTGTTATAGAGAGCAGCTGCGGTCATGGTTGACCCGAGTGAGATTGTTGGGAATAGGAAGATTTGACCCTATTTGGCACTTGTTGCCATGTTTCGGAGTATCAAATCCCGGAGGGATGTCGACTGGCAGGGGATGCCGGGAGTAGATGTTGTGTGGCATGGTCGGATGCGTTACGACACGTAGCGGTTGTGCAGGCTTAGGCACGAAGTATGGCTCAGTCCGTGTGGAGGTCAGCGGCTGGAAGCCACAGAGTTAGGAGAGGACGAGGTCCTTGGATTGTGGTTACTAGTTGATTGGCACCAGTATTGGAGTAAGACGGCTCTTCGGAGTCGAAAGCGTAGGATCGGTCAAGATGGTTGTGTTGTAGTGGGCAGCCGGGTTTTTGATAACCCTAGATGGAGATTGATTGGACAAGTTACCAGGAGTGTGGTACTTGTCGATCGGATCCTGAGGTGGACCGATCTGTGGATGTTGCTTGTTTAGTGGTTGGTACCGGCGGTGGGTTGACCGCATAGATCTGGAGTCTCGATAGCATAGTGTTTCTGAGGTTGGTCTACACAAGGTTGTGGCTGACGCTGCTATCAATGGCCGTAGTCGAGTCTTATCGAGTTCGATAGGAATAGGTTGCGATTGGCACGATGAGTAGAGTACTTGATTCCGCATTGGTGACAGATATTCTGGATGTCACTAAGTGCGACTTCTCCTTTTCTACTAGTTAGCAAATGGTACTTAGTGTCACCGGATGTGATGAGTGAGTGTTTGAGGTAGTGAACCCATGTTGGTATGATGGGTCATCTTACGTCGACTGAGGAAGCCGATAGTGGATCCTAGCTGGATCGAGTCGTATGGTGACGATCAGGATGATCGAGATGATTGAGATGATGGTTGTTAGTTGGTCTATCCCTGGAGTTGGTCAGGTGACCACGAGTACTCTGAGAAGACGTTAAGGATAGTAAGGAGTAGTACGTGATTGGACGTTACCAGAGTGCAGTCCTTGAGCAGGCCGAGCAGTGCCTTGATGATTAACTTAATGTGGATGCAACAGGGTGTTGCGGACGTTGGACGATGGGATTGACCACGGTCAATCGGTATGTCGAGTTGAGAGTTCCCCGAGAGTATGCCAGGATCCAGAGGAGGTATGTGATGTCTCGGTGTGTGCCATAGTCCGCATCCGTAATCAACCTGAAGGGCATTGAAAAAAGAAAAGACTGTGAGTGGACAAAAAGTAATACTTCGTAAAATTCATTTTATAAAAGACCTTTATGCCCCTTCACTAAAAAGCATGCATGCATAGTAAAGCCATTTATCAAACCACGTATGTTTAAAAAACTATTTATAGGGTCTCAGCCCCAAATTCCGTAAATTCAAATCACACGGGCCCCTGCCCAAGTCCATTTACAGAAATCCATAACAAAGAAAACATATGTGAGAACTCAGCCCAAATCCATTTATTATCCATAAAACACAATTTCGCAAAACCAAGAAATCATGTTTATCATATATCATATAACCAATCTTGTCACGGTATCTAGAGCTACACGCGTGCTACCTGGGGTCTCAAATCCCAAGTCTCCCCAGGGTCCACCCAGGTTAATGTTCGTAGATCAATGACCCTCCCTGGGGGTTATAATCCATAGGCTTTCTGAGAGTAAGGAACCCAACGGGGGCGACTACACTCAGTCAGTACTCCGTGACTACTCCGGGGTCCACCTAGGCCAACGACCCTCTCCGGAGGAGATAATCCATAATATATAATGATGGTATACAAAAAAACTATTTAAAAACATTCTCAAAACCTTTCAAGGGTTCATGCCCGGTCCCAATAAACAGTCATACCAGAAATCCATTTTTGGGTCCCTGACCCGAACTCACAACATAAACCATAACTGGGCCCTAAGCCCGAATTCATATCCCAACTGGGCCTCGTGCCCGATTTCGTAAACTAAATGTGCCTCGTTCCCGACATGTAAGTCAACTGGGCCTCGAGCCCGATGCGCAAACCAATTGGGCCTCAAACCAATTGGGCCTCGAGCTAGGTACGTAAACCAACTAGGCCTCGAGCCCATTACGTAAACTAACTGGGCCTCCAGCCCAATTCCTTTTTAAATCAAATGGACTTCAGGTCTGACATTCATAAATCAAATGGGTCTCGTGCGCGATTCCATATTTCCAAATCCGTAATCGATTCAAGAACCAATTAGGCCTCTGGCCCGAAAACGAAACTAAATGGACTTCGAGTGCGATGGTTTCCAAAACAAATGGGTGTCGAACCCGAGTTTACCTTTTCAAATCCAAAACCATTTCATGAAATCATTTCCAAAATTGTAACCGCGAATAATCAGTGCAAAACTAAAACCTCGATTTATGTGCAAGCACATAAATCGCCTCGAAATGCGTGAAACCATGTAATTCACCAATATCCAAATCAACATCATAGGATCATATCCATAAAACATATAAAACATTTATGCATGCATTATAGTTTAGAAATCAAGGTCACTCACAGACCGTCCTAACATGCCGCCTCGATTTACGTACCGTAAGCCTCACTGGGCTAATCACCGTCACCGAGACTCCCAAACCTTTCCAAATCAATCTAGAGGGTTACTAACTACCTTATTAACCTCTCATTGATGTCTCGTAATTTTCCTAAATTTTTAACTATTTTTAATTTCGATCCTAAAACTTCGGATGTCCCGAACATTATCGAGATGGTGTCCGATCGACACGAAACCAGTCCCAAAATGTTCGTTTCATCGAATAGATTAAAAGTCATGTTGAACACTTCCCCAAACTACCCTCCACGTGCCCTCACATGTCGCCAAAAGGGGATGCGCGCAAAAGCCACACGCCTGTTATAGTGTCACCAGCAACCTTCAGCATACCCGGTTTGCCTGGTTCGAACCGGACCGGACCGATCCAAACCGCCGTGTCCGGTTCAGCATCCAATCTCACTCATTTTCAATCCAATCTTTCCCCTCTCAATTCCTAAATCTCTGTCTACTCATTTCCAATCAACCTATGGATTTTAATCACATAAAAGGTCCCAGAAACTACATGTGAAGATCGTACTCACAGCCCCTTTTTTCCTCCTCTTTTGCCTAGGCTGCTCAGCCATCCCCCGTCCACGATTTTGATTCCAAAAGACACATATGACCATTGGAAACATTTACCATTCCTTAGAACCGATCCAAAACATTTAAACCCAAATATCCAAATTTGAACGTAAGCTTACCTCGCCGGTTCCTGGCCACCGTGCGTGTCGGCCCTCGCTGTCGACGCCACCATCACGACTCCTTCATCATCGCCTCACACTATCTCGGTGATGCTCAAGGTGTCTCACACAAACACACGGATATGGTGGCGAGGTTGTCTGTTGTTTGTTTTAGAGGGAATGAGAGGGTGCTCAGGTGGGAAGGAAATATCAGAGATGAAGGGTGATGGCTGAGGATGGTATGAACGGCCAGGATGAGAGAAGGGAATATAGATGAAGGGTGGAGATGGGAAGTGGATGAAATTAGATTATAAAAGGATAATAATATTTAATTAGTTAGATCCATTTTTTAGGGAAGTGACCAATGGGATGAGTGACACTTGTCACTCATCCATGGGTCCCACTTAAATATTTGCCCAATCAGATATTGCCACATCATCCCTACCTCATTATGTGTGCATAGTGAAATTGAACTTCCCATTACCATAACTTTCTCGTTCGACGTTCGATTTCGGCGTGCGGCCTGTCTATGGATTCGTATCGTCCGATCTACTTATTGGTCCTCGGCCCTCGGCCCTCGGACTGCCCGAATCAAAAGTCAACATTTTACCCAGGACCAAGGGTAAAACGGTCATTTTACACCGTCTGTCTGATTTCGCCCAACTAATCAGTAATTAACCTCACTAATCCTTGATTAGTCACTAATCTAATCCTAGAATTCGGGACGGTTAGTTACAAGAGAGGTCGAATGTGTTTCGATAGGATACGTAGTGTGACGGTTTGGGACTCGAGTGAGCCAATGTTTCAGTATCGGTTGCTGAGTGATACGAAGTACGGTGTGAGGACTTGAGAGCGAGTCGAGATCATAGTAGCGTAACGAGTACGCAGTAGAGCCGGGAGTTACCTGCTAGTCACGATAGTGGTTGGTGGGATTGGCTTCCGTACAAAGTCAATCTGGCATGTAGTGGGGATGATTTTGATCGGTGTCCAACGAGTTCGGATTAATATGGATTGATGGGACTCTAAGGAGAGAGTTGAATGATATGAGTACCGAGGCTGATAAATGTAGCAGGTTTGAGTATGGCCTGTGAGATGGGATTGTTCCATTGTGATGGCAGGAGCTATAGAATGTTGATTTGACGAAAACTTAGTATATTTGACCTATTGGAGTGAGTGACCAACGAGATCGATGAGTATTAGTGTCTCGAGTGAGACCTACGAGCGGATGTGTGGCGGTGTCAGACATGTACTTTTACACGGGCACTCTCGTGATGTGTGCAACGGCCGAGTTGGGACATGATTGGAATCCATTACGACGATACGTCCTAACCATCCTAACCAGCCAGCAACTCCCAGCTTCACTGTGCTTTTGTTGTGCTACTCTGATCTCGACTCGCTCTCGAGTCCTCACATCATACCTCGTGTCACTCAGCAACCGATGGTGAAATCTTGACTTACTCGAGTCCCAAACTGTCACTATCGGATCTAATCTGATCGCTACTCATGTCCATCTAGGACCCAATCCAACCTACAACACACTCAAAATCTTGGGGCACTCTTAACCTGACATACCAATTGACCGTGGTCATTCCCATCGTCCAACGTGCACAACACACCGGTGCACCCCCATCACATCAATCATCAAGACACTACTCGGCTTAATCTAGTCCTGCACTCGGGTAACGTCCAATCACGCACTACTGTTCGCACTTCAACCGCGGCTTGGATCTCAACTTTCCGTCACCAGGCGCACCTCAATCCAACACACTCTCTGCTGTCATATCCAAGATAGATCCTACACTCCTATTACCTACTTCTGTCTTGTCTTCTCACTGACTATGCTAAGGGATTCCTTACCTGTCTCACGATACAATTCTGCTCTGCTCCTAACTCAACATAATCAGCATGGCAATTCACTTTAATGACGACCGGACCTCGATCTACTCTACTCACGATCGCCACAATCATCTCAGTCATCTCGATCGACTAGATCGTCACCACACTACTCGATCCACCCAGGATCCACTATCAACTTCCTCTGTCGATGTAAGAGGACCCAGAAGACCAACATGGGTTTGCTACCTCAGACACTCACTCATCACATCAAGTGACGCTAAGTACCATATGCTTTTCTAGTCAATCAAATTTTACTCACAATCTAGCCGTTCGGTTCTTACACCCTCTTGAACCCTTTAACTGTCGTATCACTCCTCATCATCCCACTTAGGGAAGAGTCAAGGAGAGTCCAAGGTGATGACACCAAAATTCATCCTATGTCATCCTACGACACCAAGCACTATCTGCTAAAAAGCGAAAAACGAAAAGTCTCTTTCATCAACTTCGGAATACCCATCTCCAACTAACTTCGGAATCAAGTATCCTCCTCTTGGTCTCAATCACAACCTCTCTTGATTCCGAAGTTCTAATCACCTTGGAAACATGCTCATTTTCTGATTACTGAGCTTACTCTCTACAAGAGTATTCACGTCTTATAGACAAACTAGTGCCCAAGTCCTCAACTTAGGGGGTATGGTCAACCACAGTCCACCAAACCAAGTATACGCCGTACCTTGCACTGAGCCACTCAGGATGCTCTATGTCCCACTTAGTGACCACCGAACTCACATGTTTACCACTATAGGCCACGTCTACCAACTCGCTCGCAACCAACGCCCTCAACTCACTCGGACATCATCCACATGTCCATAAGCAATCCAACTCGCCTATCTGTCTATGATCGTATATGTACATCCAAAAGGATGTCAATTCATCCTAATCTGATGCACTGCTGGACTGAGGAGTCACAACAGGCTCTTTCTGTGATCCGCAGTCAAAGCTCTGCCTAACACCATACTTGACCAACCGGTCACTAATCCCCACTATACTACTCGTGACGTCGAATCTCAGTCATCTCAATCGCTATTGGGACAGAGTCCCCGTCCAGTCCAACCACTGCTGGGTTCCACCTGGTTCATCTCCATCATACCTATGATCTCGACACAATTCCTATGAATTGACACTAAGCAACGAATCCTCCTCGTCATGTAGTGGTAGAAGCCAACCATGAGTACATCACGACTGAGATACCCTCAGCTCGTGCCTCATCATCTCCCCTCGTTATGGTCATCGTACCGAGCAATTGTCACTTAGCTCTGCTCGGGTCGAGGGGACCTGCCTTACTCGTACCCCACGACTCTGGGTATGACCATCCCTGACAATCCATACCAGAAAATGAATGTTCCCGTACGTCCCCCGATTCTCAACAACCACCGCAAACTATATCCATCCTCGCGGGTGGTGCCTGCCACAAGCTCGTGTGGACACAACCCACATACATCACCACCGAGACTCTAAACCTATGCGGTCAACTCTCCGCCAGCACCAACCACTCAATACACAACATCCACCGATCGGTCCACCTCAGGATCCAGTCGACAAGTACCACTCTCCTGGTCACTCGTCTGATCACTCACTAACTAGGGCTATCGCGAACCCGGCTGCTCCCTGCAGCACCTCTATCTCAAGTTATCCATCGCTCTCGACTCCAAAAGACGTCATACCCCGATACTGGTGTCCAAACAACCAGTAATCACAATCGGAGGATCTCGTCCCCTTGTAATGCTACGACTCCCAGCCGCTGGTCTCCACAAGAACTTGACCATACTCTGTGCCTAACACTACACAAGTGCTACCTGTGCAATCGCATCCTATTGTGCCACACGACAACCACTCAGGGTCATTCCCTCCCAGTCGACCTCCCTCCAGGATTCGAAACACCGAAACATGGCATCTCTTGCTAAATGGGATCAACATTCCTAATCCAAACAGTCTCAACCAAGGTCCTTGCGTGCCTGACTGCTCCTAGCAAAAAAATTTCTGATCTGGACACTTCGATCGTGGACGATCCTAAGGTTCGACCTTTACCGGTTCGACTTTTCTCTATTCCATGTTCGGCATGACTACTCGACGGTCCCAACTCTCTGGTCATCCTACCGTGTCTACTAGTCCCCGGGATCCTCTCTCCATTAACACTACGGTCCTAGGCCGTTAGATTCGCACGCACATTGATCGCACTAGGGATCCAACCTCTCAAAAAACAAGTAATTCCATGCCAATCGAACCCTAAACCATTGCACCTCACACCAAACGTAATCTAATTAGGATCCAATCCCGCAGAATCCACCTACTCCAACCCTAACTATCAGGTTGATGATGGGCCGTTACCACCGTAGAGACATCACATTCTCGACCTGTGGGTCACTCTGAGAGCGAAACACACTCTGATACCACTTGTCAGGACCTTCTCCAAATCCCCCAGGACTAACGTGGGAAGTTCCTAATCCAGTCTGACACGAAGTGTCAGACCAGGGAAAATTCCTGCCTTAGCCCACTCGGGGCTTCTAGAGCTCCAGGATCTGGAGGAGGAATGTGACGTCTCAGTCTCTACTACAGCTCGCATCTGCGATCAACCTTAAGGGCATTCATAACATCAAAAAGCCGTGAGTGGACACAACAAATAATTTACAAAAATAATTTCACAAGAAGATATTTATGCCCTTCACTTAAAAGCATGCATGCATTCGAAATCCATTAATCAAAACGTTCACAACATTTGTAAACCAGTTTTCTTTTACACTTCAAAACACATTTGTAAACCGTTTCTCATACGAAGCCAAAACTAAGTAGGGTCTCATCCCAAATCCATTTCCAAAACATGGAACACGGGGTCTCCGCCCAAATCACTTTCCGTGAAATCTCGTATACATATACATATATACATCCCATCCTCGGCATCTCAGATGAGATGCCAACCCGGGGCATACAGCCGCTAGGGAATTAATCCCCGATATCCGTCACGATTCATCTATAAGTATGGATACTACTCTGGGTCTCACTCCGAGTCTACCCCTAGGAATTGTACATCTGAGAGGCTCTATCCAACATCCAGGATCTACGACGTCTGGATGGTTGTCTCCAGACCCAGTCCGAGACCATATCATAACTCCTATTCCTGTAATATGCTCCCTATGGTGATTAATCATTCTGGGTAGTGGATCGTGACTCTTCAGGTCGACGATTGGAGGAGACCAATCAACTCATGTCGGAGGGTATATACATTTCTCAAAATACTTTCTTTCAAATCTCAATTCAACTGGGTCTCATACCCGAATCTCAACGGGATTCCTCGAATCTGATTCAAATCCACTTTCACAGGCCTCGGCCTAAATCCACTATTCAATAGGGTCTCAAAACCGAATTTTCATTTCATAAACCAAACTAGGACTTAAGCCCGATTTCACAATCCAACAGGGCCTCAAGCCCAATTTCACGATCAAAAGGGCCTCAAGCATGATACCATAAATCAACGCGGCCTCAAGCCCGATATTACAACCAACTGGGCCCTCGACCCGAATTCGTAAACCAATGGGGCCCTCGGCCCGATCGTATAACTCAAATAGGCCTCCAGCCCGAATTCTAATGTAATCAAATGGACTCCAAGTCTGAGGGTTCGTAAATCAAATGGGTCTCATGCTCGATTCCATGTTTCTATATCCCAATCCAGTTCATCAAACCATCATTAAAAACACGGTAAGCATAGTCACAACATAAAGCCGAAAACCTCAAAAAGCGTACAAATATGTCAATCCTAAGTTACCACGAACAAATGCACTCATGGCATCACAAAACATGTTTTAAAGCACTTATAAAACATTTATGCATGCATCGAATTCATAAAACAAGTCCACTCACAGACCGTCTGAAGTCGCGCCTCGATACGCGCGCCATAAGCCTCTCCTGGGCCAATCATAGTCGTCAGGACATCGAAACCTATCCAAATCGTAATAGAGGGTTCCTAACTACATAAACAACCCCTCATTAAAGCCCCCTAATTTTCTGGGATTTCTAACTATTTTTAAAATCAATCCTAAACCTTCGGGCACCCCGAACTATATCGAGACGACGTCTGATCGACTCGAAACCAGTCCTAAAATGTTTGTTACATCGAATAGATTAAATTACATGCTGGAACAACCCCTAGAAAATGCTTCACACGCCCCCACGCGCCGCCCAAAGGGGCGGCGCGTGTGCCTCACCCTATCTGCATAGTCGTCCTCTACCTTCGGCGGACCAGGTCTGACCAGTCCACCTGCAAATTCAGTCTGACCGGATCGGCAGAACTGGTCCAGTCCTTTCCTTCCTCATTTTCGGTTTGTTTCCTCCCCTTTTAATTCCTATATCTATGTTTCTTCAACTCCTACCAATTTAGGGATTCAAAATTATAAAAACAAGCTTTGAAGATCACCTTTCAATTTGATTTCCATGGCTCTGTACTTCCCGTCTCTGTCTAGGCTACACGACCGTTCTCCTCCATTCAAAATCACCCCCACATGTTCGTATGAACCTCCCAAACACCAGAACATCATCAAAACCCTTCCTTAATGTCCAAAATGAGGAATTTGAAATTTGAAAAACAAAGGGGTTTGGGTTTTACCATTCCTCCACCGTCCAGGACGGTTTTGCTGCCTCACCATCGCCGTCCCTGCTCCTCAGCCACTCTCTGTCTAGTTCTTAGATTGAATTAGGTGATGGTAAAGGGATTGGGTTGTGGTTAATGGGGATTTGGGTGAGATCTGGTGAGAGGTCGAAGGAAAGGGAATGGGGTGATATGCATGTACGTGTTTGAGTGAGCAATGGATGAGTGACACTTGTCACTCATCCATTGGGCCAGGGACAAAATATCTGGGGCCGATTAATGACAATTGGCATTCACCTCGTAATTCGTGCAATAGTGCCACGGAACTTCCGTGAACCGTAACTTTTCCATCGAATGTCCGATTTCAACGTGTCGCCTGTCTACGGACTCGTATTGACTCGATCTACGTAACGGTCCTCTGCCTTAAGACATCGGACCTCCCGGGTCGAAAGTTAACTATTTGCCCTCGTTTCGGGGCAAAATCATAATTTTTCCCTGAACGTCCGTTAATCCTCATTTAATCCCCGATTTGCCTCGCTAATCCAACATTAGTCTTAATTAATCCTGATGATTCGGGATGGGTCATCACACTGGGACCCTGGGGAAGTCACGGTGCATTGCCTGCGAGGGGTCATTATATGGAGCAATCAGACCGTATAGTGACTGAGGAGCAGGATTGCTATGATTAGACTTCTAGGATGCCATACATTTGGGATGTCAGCGATACCGTGAGATATGACGTTTGGGACGTCAAGAGTTTGGGACACTAGGCTTCTGGGATGCCAAGGATGGTTACGTGGTAAATATGGATTATTGGATTTATGAAATGGTATTTCGGTGCTTGTAGATTTGTGTTTATGGATTTGGGTAAGGCCCACTTTGTTATGGATTTACGGTTTTTGATATTCTATGGTTTTGGGCTGAGTTCCCACTCATGTTTGGTTTTACGGTTTTTGGGCTAAGGCCTAATGGTTTATTTAAGTAAATAGTTTGATTACTGGTTTTCGATTGCATGCATACTTTTTAGTGAGAGGCATAAAAGTCTTTTTAATAAATGTATTTTATGAACTTATTGATTTTCATCCACTCACAGTTTTTAATGGTTTTAATGCCGTCGGGTTGATCATGGATGTGGGCTGTAGCAGAGACCGAGATATCGCACTCCTCCACCGATCCTGGTGCACTTTGGGATCCTCGTATGGGCTGAGGTATGAATTATCCCTAGTCTGACACTTCGGGTCAGACGGGAGCATGGCACATCCCGCCTTAATCCCGGGGGGACTGGGATGGGTCGTGTCAAGTGGTATCAGAGCGAGCTTTTTGTTATTTGAGTAAACCGTGTAGTTCTTATAGTACATGCAGGTCGAGGATGTGATGTCTCTATGGGTTGCAGTTCGTTGTCAACCTGAGAGTTAGGATGCTGGTTTGATAGTTAGTGGGGATGAATTGTGGATAGAGTGTGATTGGCCAGATACGCCGTGTGTTAGTGTGGGTCAGCCCAAGTGGGGTTTTATGTGACGAACTGGTTGGGACCGTTGTTCGATCATGTGATGTTAGATTATTTTACGGTTGGGAATAGTTGGGTTCGAGGAACTCCAGTTGAGTTGATGGTAGGACCCCATGGTCGGTCAAATTGTGGATTATACTGCCCTCTATAGTTAGGTTCAAAGGAACCCTAGGGTGTGATTATGGAACCTTAGTTGTGATTGACGAATTAGAATTGTGAGTCTGTAGTTGTTGTGGATTTAACGACTTTCTGAAGTCGGGGTGGTATGTCAGGTCGAACCCCAGATTGTGACTGATGGATTGGAAGTTGTGCTGCAGAGAGCAGCTGAGGTCGTGGATGACCAAGTGGACGACTCTAGTGAGTCTAGTTGGAACTATAGAGATTGGTTGGCCCAACACGAAGTGAAATGATGGGATTCGATCCATGAGTACGGCTATGAGATGAAATATGGAATCCCGAGTTAGACTGAATAATAGTGTGATGTATGGATGCAGATCTCGATGACGTGGACTGATGGTCGACAGTCGTGTGGAGATGGCTGGCTATCGAGGGCGATTGATGTAGTTGTGGTTGTCAAAACTATTGGGGGAAGTTCACGGAACGTTCATTATCGTGTTGTGGATTGTTAATTTGGTGGTACCCATAGTTGTGGGGTACAAGAGAGGCAGAGTTCTTTTAACTTGAGCGGAGGTACGGGGTTATTGCTTGGTTTGAGTAACGAATCAGGGTTATCTGATTCACCCACTGTGTGCTAGTGATTGTGATGATGATGAGCCATGAGTTAGGATGTGACTCCATCGTGATGGGCATACGTTCGGCATCTGAGATTTGGTAGTGGATGAGTTGGACGGGATGAGATCCAGCAGGGGTTGAGATGCGTTGGGTTAAGTCCTGACGGGTATGAGATGACTAAGTGATGAATGGATGAAAGGGTATGAATAAGACACGAGCAGTTTTGGATGACGCAGAGGACGTCATGGAAATTAGTGGATTCGGGCAGTTGTCGTCAACTCCGAAACCTGAGTGGTTGTGTGTTTCTAGTCTCACTAGAAAGTACTAAGGATTGATTGAAATTGGGAGAAGCCGAAGAGAATCAATGGTAGTGTTGATGTAAGATTGTGATTGTGAATAACATGGAAACCCGAGAGTTGGGCATGTAAAGGTTGAGATGTGAGAACAAGATAGTAACAAATTACATCCTTCTGGATGTGCATAAACGATTATAAACGGACATGCGACCTGGGTGATAGATTGGTTGCAGATACATGGTTATCTGAGTGATCTGAGAATTTGGGAAGTCTAGTGGTTGAACTTGTAACTAGTTGGAAGCATATCTATTTACAGCCTAGTTGGAACTTCGGAATCAAGAGAAGTTGTGATTGAGACGATGAGAAGGATGATTGATTCCAAATTGGGGATAGATGTCGAGAAGTTGTCAACATATATTATTGGTTGGTGAAGGTGAACTTGTCATTTTTCTTCCTTGTAACCAATGATGTTGGGTGTCGCCGGTACGATGATCGTGTATTGGTTGGTGGACCCGTGAATTGTTTAGGGTCATCAGAAGGAGTTGGGTATTTCAAAATTAGGTGAATGAGATTTCTCATTTTCTGCTTTGTGGTAGACGATGTTCGGTTAAATGGTGTGGTGAGTGCAGTGTGTTTGTGGTTGCACTCACGTAGGGTGAATTTTGATGTCATCATTTTGGATCATCTTTGATTTTCCCTAGGTGGGATGACATGGATCGATATGAGGTAATTGGAGAGGACCAACAGTGTAGACGTGTTTTGTCTTTGACTAAGTGATTATATGTTAAAGTGGTTGAGGAGCGATTTGGTAGTATGCAGATTCAATGAAGGTGTAAGACCTTATGACCAGAAATATGGTAATTAGCAAAGTGAGAACATGTGCGGATTCTAGGTGGATCGGGATTATGATGTTGAGGATATAGGGCGTTGTGATGATCAAGGATCGTGATGTTATGATCAGGTGATGTTGTGTGGACCTAGATTGTGATCTTGATGATCAGGTTAGGTGGTGGATCAGGATGGTGTGGATCGTGATGTCCTGCCCGTGCTGGCCAATTCTGTCTTGGTTATTATGTTAAGCTAAGAGCAAAGGAGAATCGTTGTAAGACAGTTGAAGAATCTTTTGGAATAGTTGGTGAGATGATAAGACAGAAGTTGGATATGGGAATGCTGGGTCGACTTATTTCCGAAAATAATCCGGTACGAGACGGTAGTTGAGCGAGTTGAGGTGTATACGATCTGGCTTGGATATTTGAGTATGGGGATGATGGGCTGACTTTTCTTTCGAGGTTAATCCCGCATATTATGTTAATGAATGAGTGGGTATCCAACAGGGTCGGATTGGTCAGTCTCAGATATGTGAATGATGGGATTGGCTTCCTTTCGAAGTCAATCGAATATGGTATGTTAATCGCATGAGTATGTGACCGATAGGTTCGAGGTTGGTATGTCCCAGTAGACGTGGGTGAGATTGGATGCCTATTTAGCATGTATGGGTACACCTTGGTGGGCGTGAGTCAGATTGGTACATATTGGATTACGTGATTGGGAGTAGCCGTTGTGATGCTGGTCGGGTGACCATCGGACTCGTGTTGGAGGATAAGTTGGAGTATTTGATCTGTCTAGTACTGGATTAAACAGATAGACTCCAGAATTGAAGCGTGTTCAGCTACGAGCCGTGTAGTAGGTTGGTTGGTAGATGGATGTACGTACAGGGTACGTTGTGCGAGGACCGATACTGGTCAGGCCTGAGTGGTGCCTGGTGATGGTATACAGGATGTACCAGTGTTCTGTGGTTCAGCGTGTTGGTAGTTGGCTTAGTTCTGATATCATTGGGTTGGTTGAGGACGTGAACTGTACATTAAATATTGTGCACTAGGCCAGAGTGATTTTGATGGGTTCGGTGATTGTATGAGCAAGTGCTCAAAGCCGTGGATGGCTAGTGGAACCCTAGAGTTGTGATGTTATCACTGTTGGGCAGGTATTCAATGGGGTCCATTTACACATAGCTCGAGTGAGATGTTGGTATATGTATACTCAGGTTGAGTGTGTTGTTGGTTAGTGTAGTCACGAATTTCTTTGCGTGGTGCGACTGCTCTGTGATTCTCACTAGCGTTGTGCAGCACTGGGGGAGTTGACAGATGTGGACGCTGAGCCGATAAATGCCGTATGTTTGAGCTTGCTCTGCGAGGTGAGATCCTATTGTTGATCTTACGCTACATTGAGGGAGTTGTGGTACGAGGTGATGTCACTAACTAGATGATGGTTGGAGCTCTGATACCAATGTGGTAGAACTAAGATATGACAGTTTAGCTAGTGCTGTCAATGTAGATTGATGAGTGAGATTTGGTGACTCCCAATGGGAGCAGATGTTAGGGTGTATTGGTGATTCAGAAGAACCATCAAGCTGAATGTGTCAACGTAATGGTAGAATTGTTGGGTGGTATCAACTCGGAAGGTGTGATCAATGTCACTCGACGTGGTCGGCTGTAGTTGATGCAACGTGAGTATTAGTGGAACGTCTTGGTGCAGACAAGTATTGTTCTAGTTAGTGGTATACAAGTGTACACATGTTGTGAGATCGAATGGTTTTCCATGAGGTGGATGTGGAATCGGGATAGTTGGAATTTCAAGGACGAATTTATTTAAGGGGTGAAGGTTGTAACGACCCGTCCCGAATATCGGGATAAAATATGAATTAATTATCGATTTAGAATGACTAATCGGGGATTAGTTGAGCAAAATCGGATAGACGGTGTAAAATGACCGTTTTGGCCCTAGAATTGGGCAAATATTTACTTTTGACTCGGAGAGTCAAACATACGAGGACCGATGACCGTGACGTAGATCAGGACGTCACGATTCCGTAGACATCTGGCACGTCGAAATCGGAGGTTCGCAGAGAAGTTACGGGTCTAAAATGGAAAACGGCACTATTGCACGAAAGTCGAGAAAGAGGATAAGTGGCATGTTTTTATTGGGGAAGGTTCGAGAAGGACCCACCAGATGAATGACAAGTGTCACCCCTCTGATTGGCCCATTTCCCCATAAGGTGGGATGCTTTTACTTTTCCCCTTGATCGATCATTTTATTTTTTTCCAACCCGTGACCTTGCAAAATCCATTCCCATTGCCCTTAAATTTCCATTATTTGTACTTGATGCTTGAATTACAGAGTGAGGGTGAGGTGAGACGATGGAGATGGTGGCCAGAGCTTGCACCGTCGTGGACGGTGGCCGGAGATGCCATGAAAGGTAAATCTAGGTTTTCAAAGTTGGAAGTTGGGTTTTGGGTGTTTGTGGAATGGTTTTACTGATGGGAAAGTGTTTTGGAGGTTGCAAGGGGCCTAATGGACTCGAAATGGTGGCCAATGGTGGCCGAAATCTTGGAAACACGGCGGGGAATGGACAACCAGTTCAAGAATCAAATTGAAGGTATGGTTTTCGGACTTGGTTTTCATATTTTGAATCCATGGATCGATTGAGAATGATTAGAGGAACGTTTAGTAGAAAATTTGGGTGAAAAAGGATTGAAGAAAGGGTCAAAATTGGCCTAAACCAATCACGCTAGTCCAGTTGGACCGTCTGCATAGTCAAACCGGTCTGGACCGGTCGACTGGAGGTTGAAGATGCACAGTGCCCAGGCGCGTGACGGCCAAGCGCAGTGCCTTTGGGTGGGGCGTGGGGGCGCGTGGGGAGTATTTTGGGAATGTGTTCAACATGTGAAATCATCTATTCGATTTAACGAAAATTTTGGGACTGGTTTCGTGTCGATCAAACATCGTTTCGATATATTTCGTGGTGTCCGAAGGTTTAAGATCGAGTTTAAATATATTTAAAAATTCAGGAAAATTACGGAACTTTAATGGGAGGTTAATGAAGAGGTTAGGGACCCTCTAGTATGGTTTGGATAGGTTAGGAAGTCCCGATAATAGTGATTTGACTCAGGAAGTCCCGAGTTTAACTGTGATGCATGCATAACTGTTTTATGTGCCTTATATATGTGATTTCTATAGTGACGATTGTGGCATTGGTGATTTAAATGGTTGTACGTATTTCGAGGTAATCTCATAATTGCACATATATCGAGGTTTATGGTTTTACTGTAGTTTTACGTGCTTGTGGTCTTGGTGATGGTTTGATGAAATGGTTTTGGATTTAGAAAGATGAACTCGTGAATGAGACCCATTTATTTTGGAAACCCTCGGACTTGGAGTCCATTTGAGTTATATCATCGGGCCAAGCCGAGTTGGTTGACGAAATTGGACTGAGACCTATTTGAGTCATGTGATCGGGCTTGGGGCCCAGTTGATTTTCGAAATCGGGCATGAGGCCCAAATATGTTTTATAAACGTGATTTCGGGTCAGGGACCCTAAATGGATTTGTGATATTTTATGGATATTCCGGGCAGGGTCCGTTGAGATGTTTTTAAATGGATTTATAAAACTGTTTTCCATATACTATCTTGATACGAGTATCTGTGGATGGTCTCCTCCAGGTGTCTGGGACACTAGAGAAGTCACGGTGTATTGCCTACGAAGGGTCATTATACAGAGTGACCAAACCGTATAGTGACATAGGAGCAGGATTGCTATGATTAGACGTTTAGGACGTCAGACATCTGGGATGTCAGAGATATGGACTCGGAGAGACCCCAGGCAGCACGCTTTGGTTATACCGTGAGATATGATGTCTGGGACGCTAGGCATCTGGGATGCCGAGGATGGTTATGTGGTAAATATGGATTATTGGATTTATGAAATGGTATTTCGGTGTTTATGGATTTGGACAGTGGCCGGGACGTTCTGAAGCCTTCAGCTTTGCTTACAGCGCAGATTTTGAGCGCGCAACGTGGACTGTGTGTAAGTGGACTTTTTTTTATAACTGTGATGTATGCATAAATATTTTAAAGGCATTATCGTATGATTTGCGTGAAAATGGTATTTGGGCAGTAGAACACATTAGATAATGATTTTGACTTGGATTTGGAGTCAAATGTGATTATATGATGGTTTTCGGATTTATAAAATGATTTTGAGTATTGTGAAATGAGGACTGGACTTTTTTTTATGATGCTTGTTGTAACGACCCGTCCCGAATTCCAGGATTAGTTTAGTCACTAATCTTGATTAGTGAGGTTGAACGGTGGTTAGTAGGGCGGAATCGGACAAATTGTGCAAAATGACCGTTTTGCCCCTACGTGGGCAAAATGTTGACTTTTTGTTCGGGCGGTCAAATGGACTTTGACCGATGACCGTGACGTAGTTCGGGACGTCACGAGTTCATAGACAGGTGGCACGTTCGATTCCGACATTCGTAGAGAAAGTTATGAGGTTCGGAAGTTGAGGGGTATTTTGGTAATTTGGCTTATTAGGGGCCAAATGTCCGAGGGCCAAGGACCGTTACGTAGGTATCGTCGATACGAATCCAACGACAGGCGGCATGCCGAAATCGGAGTTCCGACGACGACGTTATGGTCAAGGAAACGAACTAACGAACTGAGGCCGGGATTAAAATAATAATATAATATTGAATAGTGACCGTTGACCCTACACACCTGGATGAGTGACAAGTGTCACTCATCCCTTGAAATCAGAATCCATGTTTTTGGGGGAGACCTCATGATGATGTTTAATTAATTTTCAATTAATTAATTAATCTTTTATTTCCATTAATCTCCATATTTTCCTTAACCGTGTACAACCAAATCCAATACAATTTGAGAGTGATTTCAACTGGGTAAACACGAGGGATTGACAGTGAGGAGGAACTGAGAATTCGAAAGATTATGTTTTGGGAGGGAAAATCAAATTGGACGAATTGAGCTGCGATGATCGAATTGGAGGTTACAAACATCTTCCTGAGGTTGTGACGAGTCGATCCACATCAAAAACGAGAAGGATTGGTGCCGTTTTGGCTCTGATCGAGCTTGGTGACAGAGGAAGAAATCGAGGCTGAGTCGTGGAGTTTGGGGCTGTGATTGACTCAATTGTTGTGGGGAAATGATTTCTCATGATCCCACGATGCTTCTGGGATCATCAACTGAAGGAAACCGGCTGAGATCGATGAAACTCCATGGTTGCACAGTGGACGGTGTTCATACTTGAGTCGTGATCATTTACTGATCAAACGACGAAATTGATGTGGGGGAATTGTTCCTCGTGGTCCACTGATGCTTCTGGTTGAACCAATTTGGGGAAATCAATCGAGATTGAAGGAATCCCGTGATTGAACAGTGACCGGAGTGTTCTTCGTGTTCATCGTCGAATCGTGGGAATCTGGGTAAGGATTTGTGTAATTGAGTTTACAGACTTGTAATTGGACTTAAAACGAAACTAATGGAATGATCAATTGAAGGAATTAGGATCGAATTGACAGGATTGGAACCGGGTTGTGTCGCGGGTGAATTGGACCCGTTTATCAGACAAACGGGTTGGGCTGGTGACACTGTAGCAGGCGCGTGGGTTTCACGCGCAGCCACTCACGGCGGGCAGGAATCTCGAGGTGAGGTCAACATGACTTCTGCCCTATTTAATGTAACGGACATTTTGGAATTGGTTTCGTGTCGATCGGACACCGTCTCGATATTGTTCGGGATGTCCGAAGGTTTTAAATTAAGTTTAAAAATAAGTAAAAATTTGGGAAAATTACGGGACTTTGATAGGATGTTAATGATGAGGTTAGTGACCCTCTAATGTGATTTGGACAGGATTGGGAGTCCCGGTGATAGTGGTGTGGCCCGGGAGGGCCAGTGGCACGCGTATCGAGGCACACGGTTAAAACGGTCTGTGAGTGGACTTTGGTTTTCTAAATCCTATGCATGCTTAAATGTGTTATATGGTTTATATACATGATTTCTATGATGGTATTTGTAAGTATTGATTTTGGGTATGTTGCACGTATTTCGAGGTGTTTTCCGTATTTCACGTGTATCGGGATTAACGGTTTATTGGTGGTTTTGCATGCTTGTGGTTAAATAAATATTATGATAAATGGTTTTTATATTGGAAAGATGAATTCGGGCTTGAGGCCCACTTGTTTTGGAAATCTCGGACTTGGAGTCCATTTGAGTACGTAATCGGGCTGCAGGCCCAGTTGGTTTATAAGTCGGGCTGCGGGCCCAATTGGTTTATAAATCGGGTCGTGGGCCCAGTGGTTCATAAAGTCGGGCATGAGGCCCAGTTGGATTAAAATTGTGATTTCGGGTCAGGGACCCTATATTTAATAAATGTGATTTCGGGTCAGGGACCCTAAATGGAAATGTGTTGTTTTATGGAAAATTCGGGCAGGGCCCATTGTGATGTTGTGAAATGAATTAATAAAAACTGTTTTCCATATACCATCTGGATATAAGGATATATGATGGTCTCCTCCAGATGTCTGGGACACTGGGGAAGTCACGGTGCATTGCCTGCGAGTGGTCATTATACGGAGCAGCCGGACCGTATGATGACTCAGGAGCAGGATTGCTATGATTGACGTCAGGGACGTCAGACATCAGGAATGTCAGATATATGGACCCGGAGAGACCCCGGGCAGCACGCGTAGCTTGTGAAACCGTGAGATATGACGTCAGGGACGTCTAGCATCAGGGATGCTGGTGATGGTAATGGTAAAATACGAATTAATGAAATGGCTTTCCGGGTGGATTTATGATTGTGTGATTTTAATGAATTAATGTTCATTTATGGTCGTGGGTGGTGACCCACATGGTCGTATATGTATGGTGGTGGTATTCCACGGTTTTGGGCTGAGTTCCCACCCTTGGTTTTTGGTTAGGTTTTTGGGCTAAGGCCCTAAGGGCTCGGTTGAGCAAACGTTTTGGTTACTGGTTTTTGTGGCATGCATACGTTTTTATTGGAGGGCATAAATGTCTTATAAATGTATTTGGTAAACTTATTGGTTTTTGTCCACTCACAGCTTTTGGTTTTAATGCCCTTCAGGTTGATTACGGATGCGATTGCAGCAGGGACTGGGACATTACACACCTCCTCCATCGATCCTTGCGCACTCTGGATGCCCCGTTTGGGCAGTGGCTCTTGGTCATCCCTTGTCTGACACCCCTTGTTGGACGGGAGCAGGGCACATTCCATGGTAATCCCGGGGGGATTGGGATGGGTCCTGTCAACTTGGTATCATAGCACGGTTGCTCTTTTGTGTGCGCAGGTCGAGGGTGTGATGTCTCTTTGGGCTGCAATTCGTTATCAACCTGATAGATAGTTTTTGGGTTTGGATAGTGGATGGAGTGTGATTGGCCCGATACGCCGTGCATTTATGCGATTCGACCCAAGTGGGGTTGATTGTGGTGAACTGGTATTGTGGGACCGTCGGTTCGGTCATGTGATATTGGATTATTGTGCTGCTAGGTGCAGCCAGGTTCGGGGAACCTCATTTGAGTAATGGTTTAAAAATGTGAACTCTCGTGGTGGTTTCTAGTGTGAGGGATGTTGGTTCATCGGAGTTGGCCGGTGACCTTAGTGATGGAACCCACATTGAGTTGATGGTAGGATTGGATCTGACGTCTATTCGATGTCTAGACCGCGGGGTCGGTCAGGTTGTGAATTTCATATTACGGGAAGCTGTTTGGTTCGGTTGAACCATAGGGTGTGATTGTGGAACCCTAGTGTATGATGGATTAAAAAGGTAACCCTTAATTGCAATTGTGGATGAGAACTTGTGCTGCGACGAGCGGTTGAGGTCAGGAATGACCATGTGGATGGCTCTGGTGAGTCTAGGCAGAACTATGGGATCCGATTTACGGATACAGTTCTGAGATAAATTGTGGAATCCCGTGTTGGATCGGGTATTGGTGTGATGTGTGGATGCAGATCTCGATAGCAATGACAGTTAGTCGGTAGTCATATGGAGATGACTGGCTATCGAGGGTAATTAGTGTGGTTATAATACTTGGGGATCAGGGGACGTTCGGGGAACGTTCATTTTCCTGATGTGGATAGTCAAAGTGGTGGTACCCATAGTCGTGAGGTACGGGATCGTCGTTCCGTATGAACGGAGATCTAGAGTTGTCATATTTGTACACGGTGTGCAAGTATGAATGTTTGTATGTTAGCACTTTTGTGTCGATGCTAGTATGGATGCCTGTGTGCTGATACTAGTGTTGCTGGTAGTGTGTTGGTGCTGGTACTAGCGCTGGTGCTAGTGTCGGTAATGGTGTTGACGATGAGCCACAAGTTGGGGTGTGACTCCGTCATAATGAACATATGTTCGGTCTTTGAAATTGGTGTGGCTGAGTGATGGACTGGATGGGTTCCAGTTAAGATCGTAATGTGTTGGGATAAGTTCCAATAGTGGTGAGATAACCAGTAAGGAGTGGATTAAAATGGTATAATTAAGACTTAAGAAATTTTGGGATGATTAGTGGATTTGGGGAGTTGTTGGCAACTCCAAAATTAGTGTGTTTTATGTTTTAATATCCCTAAAAAGTACATGGAAATGATTAAAACTAGAAAAGACGAGGAAAACCATTAGTGGTATAAAGGTAGGAATTTGTAATTGAGAACTTGGAAAACCGAGTGTTGAACCTGTAAAGGTCGGGATGTGCGAACGGAACAATAACGGATTGATTGTGGACACGGGGTTGTCCAAGTGAATTGAGGAGGTAGGAAGTCTAGTGGTTAGACTTGACGTCTTGGTGATTGGTATTCCGAAGTCATTAGGGTTGACTTCTTGCTTTCTTCCCTGGCAGACATTGACTGTAGTTACCAGTACGTTGAGCGTGTATTAGTTGGTGAGCCCATGTGTGTTGTGAGGTCATTAGGAGGAGCTACGTGTTTGAAATTAGGTAAACGAGATTTCTCATTTTCTGCTTGGTGGCAGACGATGTGGTGTCACATGGCGTGGTGAGTGCAGCGAGTTTTGTTTGCATCCACGTAGGATGAGTTTTGGCGTCGTTGTTTTGGATCATCCTTGGTTTTCCTAGGTGGAATGACAAGGATTGATACAAGGTAATCCGTGAGAATCCGCAGTCTCGACGTGTCTCGTCGTTGACTGATCTGTCTAGTTGTGGGAGTCGGTTGTCGATCGTTGTGGCGATCTAGGATTTTGACGTTATTGTCAGGGACACAGTGTCTATCTGGGTCGTGATCTTGATGATTCAGATAGGGGGAGAGTATATCACTCTTACCTTGGTACGTGAGTCGTAAATGACGAGATTGAACTTCTTTTCGAAGTGGGGCCCGTATGGTATTCTACTCGGGTGAGTAGGTTTTCAAGGTAGTTGAATTTTGTCAACCTTAGACGTGTGGAGGTTGGATTGGCTTCCCTATGAAGTCAATCAAGTGTATTGAATGGGTAACCGATAGGTTCGGTTTTGGTGTGTCTTGGTAAATGTGAACGAGATTTCGGGATTTGGAATCGAATTTCTGGGTGACGATTCAGGATTCGATTTTGGAACTTGAAAGTATATTTCCGGGTTTGGGTACGGAATGGTTATTCCAAATGCTAGCTTACGGAATAATGATTTCGGATTCGGATTTGAATATGAATTAAAATTTGATGTCTGGGCTTGGATCCGGGATTTCTTACGAAATTGCGGATTCAGATTCGGAATTGGAACTAGATGTTGGGTGGAGTTTCGATTTGTCTCATGCTGGATTGGGCAAGCGTACTCCATTATTGGAACACGTTCGGCTATGACCTAGGTGGTTGTAGTCTGGTTATTAGGTAGATGTGTGTACTTCGTACATGGTTCGAGGTACAATACCTTGTAGACTCGTGATGTCTAGTTACGGTATACGGGATATACCCGAGGTGTGTTGGTGAACGTTTCAGTAGTCGGATTGGTTCCGATACCATGGGAGTGGTTGTGGACCGGACATTACTATGCAACGGGTCATGGTAATTCCGATGTGTTTAATTACACACAGGTCGTGTGAAATTTCGGTAAGGGTATTTGTGAGTCGAGTACGTTGGTGGCATGTGTAGCCACGAGTGAGTCTAGTGTCAGTTTACGACTGACAACAACTGTGTGGTGACAGTTTGTCAGGATGTGTCAACATAGATCGTTGAGTGGGGTCAGCTGACTCCTAGTGGGAGTGGGAAAGGAACCGTCGAGTTGTTGCGTCAACGAGAGGGTGGATTTGACAAGTGGTGTCAAATTCGAAACTAGTAGTTTCAGTCATTCGACGGGGTCGAATGTAATCGTTGCGTTTTGAGTACTAGTGGTACGTTTGGGCGTAGACAAGTTTTGTCTAAGTAGTTGGTGTACGGGTATACACGTGTTGCGTGGTCGATTCCACTTTCCACGGGGTGTTTGTGGAATCAGGATAGTCGAGTTTCGAGAGCGAAACTTATTAAGGAGGGAAGTACGTTGAGATTAGATTGGTTGGAATTTCGAGGACGAAATTTATTAAGAAGGGAAGGATGTAACGACCCGTCCCGAATTCCAGGATTAGTTTAGTCACTAATCTTGATTAGTGAGGTTGAACGGTGGTTAGTAGGGCGGAATCGGACAAATTGTGCAAAATGACCGTTTTGCCCCTACGTGGGCAAAATGTTGACTTTTTGTTCGGGCGGTCAAATGGACTTTGACCGATGACCGTGACGTAGTTCGGGACGTCACGAGTTCATAGACAGGTGGCACGTTCGATTCCGACATTCGTAGAGAAAGTTATGAGGTTCGGAAGTTGAGGGGTATTTTGGTAATTTGGCTTATTAGGGGCCAAATGTCCGAGGGCCAAGGACCGTTACGTAGGTATCGTCGATACGAATCCAACGACAGGCAGCATGCCGAAATCGGAGTTCCGACGACGACGTTATGGTCAAGGAAACGAACTAACGAACCGAGGCCGGGATTAAAATAATAATATAATATTGAATAGTGACCGTTGACCATACACACCTGGATGAGTGACAAGTGTCACTCATCCCTTGAAATCAGAATCCATGTTTTTGGGGGAGACCTCATGATGATGTTTAATTAATTTTTAATTAATTAATTAATCTTTTATTTCCATTAATCTCCATATTTTCCATAACCGTGTACAACCAAATCCAATACTCTCCCAACCAATTCCTCTCCCATTGCTGAACCTGAGAGTGTGAATTTGTGAGCAATTTGAGAGTGATTTCAACTGGGTAAACACGAGGGATTGACAGTGAGGAGGAACTGAGAATTCGAAAGATTAAGTTTTGGGAGGGAAAATCAAATTGGACGAATTGAGCTGCGATGATCGAATTGGAGGTTACAAACATCTTCCTGAGGTTGTGACGAGTCGATCCACATCAAAAACGAGAAGGATTGGTGCCGTTTTGGCTCTGATCGAGCTTGGTGATAGAGGAAGATATCGAGGCTGAGTCGTGGAGTTTGGGGCTGTGATTGACTCAATTGTTGTGGGGAAATGATTTCTCATGATCCCACGATGCTTCTGGGATCATCAATTGAAGGAAACCGGCTGAGATCGATGAAACTCCATGGTTGCACAGTGGACGGTGTTCATACTTGAGTCGTGATCATTTACTGATCAAACGACGAAATTGATGTGGGGGAATTGTTCCTCGTGGTCCACTGATGCTTCTGGTTGAACCAATTTGGGGAAATCAATCGTGATTGAAGGAATCCCATGATTGAACAGTGACCGGAGTGTTCTTCGTGTTCATCGTCGAATTGTGGGAATCTGGGTAAGGATTTGTGTAATTGAGTTTACAGACTTGTAATTGGACTTAAAACGAAACTAATGGAATGATCAATTGAAGGAATTAGGATCGAATTGACAGGATTGGAACCGGGTTGTGTCGCGGGTGAATTGGACCCGTTTATCAGACAAACGGGTTGGGCTGGTGACACTGTAGCAGGCGCGTGGGTTTCACGCGCAGCCACTCACGGCGGCGCGTGGCGGCGCGTGGGCAGGAATCTCGAGGTGAGGTCAACATGACTTCTGCCCTATTTAATGTAACGGACATTTTGGAATTGGTTTCGTGTCGATCGGACACCGTCTCGATATTGTTCGGGATGTCCGAAGGTTTTAAATTAAGTTTAAAAATAAGTAAAAATTCGGGAAAATTACGGGACTTTGATAGGATGTTAATGATGAGGTTAGTGACCCGCTAATGTGATTTGGACAGGATTGGGAGTCCCGGTGATAGTGGTGTGGCCCGGGAGGGCTAGTGGCACGCGTATCGAGGCACACGGTTAAAACGGTCTGTGAGTGGACTTTGGTTTTATAAATCCTATGCATGCTTAAATGTGTTATATGGTTTATATACATGATTTCTATGATGGTATTTGTGAGTATTGATTTTGGGTATGTTGCACGTAGTTCGAGGTGTTTTCCGTATTTCACGTGTATCGGGATTAACGGTTTATTGGTGGTTTTGCATGCTTGTGGTTAAATAAATATTATGATAAATGGTTTTTATATTGGAAAGATGAATTCGGGCTTGAGGCCCACTTGTTTTGGAAATCTCGGACTTGGAGTCCATTTGAGTACGTAATCGGGCTGCGGGCCCAGTTGGTTTATAAGTCGGGCTGCGGGCCCAGTTGGTTTATAAATCGGGTCGTGGGCCCAGTGGTTCATAAAGTCGGGCATGAGGCCCAGTTGGATTAAAATTGTGATTTCGGGTCAGGGACCCTATATTTAATAAATGTGATTTTGGGTCAGGGACCCTAAATGGAAATGTGTTGTTTTATGGAAAATTCGGGCAGGGCCCATTGTGATGTTGTGAAATGAATTAATAAAAACTGTTTTCCATATACCATCTGGATACAAGGATATATGATGGTCTCCTCCAGATGTCTGGGACACTGGGGAAGTCACGGTGCATTGCCTGCGAGGGGTCATTATACGGAGCAGTCGGACCGTATGATGACTCAGGAGCAGGATTGCTATGATTGACGTCAGGGACGTCAGACATCAGGAATGTCAGATATATGGACCCGGAGAGACCCCGGGCAGCACGCGTAGCTTGTGAAACCGTGAGATATGACGTCAGGGACGTCTAGCATCAGGGATGCTGGTGATGGTAATGGTAAAATACGAATTAATGAAATGGCTTTCCGGGTGGATTTATGATTGTGTGATTTTAATGAATTAATGTTCATTTATGGTCGTGGGTGGTGACCCACATGGTCGTATATGTATGGTGGTGGTATTCCACGGTTTTGGGCTGAGTTCCCACCCTTGGTTTTTGGTTAACGGTTTTTGGGCTAAGGCCCTAAGGGCTCGGTTGAGCAAACGTTTTGGTTACTGGTTTTTGTGGCATGCATACGTTTTTATTGGAGGGCATAAATGTCTTATAAATGTATTTGGTAAACTTATTGGTTTTTGTCCACTCACAGCTTTTGGTTTTAATGCCCTTCAGGTTGATTACGGATGCGATTGCAGCAGGGACTGGGACATTACACACCTCCTCCATCGATCCTTGCGCACTCTGGATGCCCCGTTTGGGCAGTGGCTCTTGGTCATCCCTTGTCTGACACCCCTTGTTGGACGGGAGCAGGGCACATTCCATGGTAATCCCGGGGGGATTGGGATGGGTCCTGTCACTTGTGGAAACCATGTTTTGGGCCGAGACCCTATGTAAAACAACTGATTTGATTTGAGATATAACATTTTATGAAAATGTGTTTCCACTGTTTTGACTATGACCATTCTCCGTGATTATTGATATGACTCTGGTAGGAATGTGTTCCCTCGTAGAGGGCCTCCAGTTGTGAATGTGTTTCCCTAGAGAGGACCCAATGATATGTTGCTCGCATCCGAGATGCGCTATGTCCCCCTTCCCCCCCGGAGAGGTCACAATGCACTGCCTTGTTTCGAGCAACTTTGGGAGGCTGGACTCAAGAGTTCTTATGTATGAGATCGGTCATTGATATTTTCACAAAGGTGTGAACATTGGCCGTTGATGTGTTCACGGTGACGTGCTCGGACGTGATCTGTCTTGGAGCTTATTTGCACGCGTTGCTTGTATATCATGGCAGATGATGATGATATGATGGTATGAGACAGATGTGGGATATGCTCATGGTTCACGTTTTTTATTTATTGCGTTGTGTCCATATATTTTTACATGTGTTGGTTTTGGCGATGAAAGGATTTGTTTTGCATACGTATTATTTTACTTGAAATAAATGATTTAATTGATATGCATGCATGCTTTATAAAACAGAGGGTTAAATGATGTTTTTTAGAAATTGGTTTTCTAAAATGTTTATTTTTTTCCACTCACAGTTTTAATGGTTTTAGAACCGTCCAGGTTGATCGCTGATGTAGGCTGTAGTAGTGACTGAGCCATCACATGAAGCTGCGTACTCTAGAAATCTCGAGTGGGTCACGATAATATCCCTAATCTCACATGTGGTGTTAGAAGGGAGCAGGTCATCCCACGTTAATCCTTAGGGATTAGGGATGGGTCCTGTTAGCTTGGTATCAGAGCACTAAGTTGTTTTTTTGGTGTTGCGCATTGAGGGTGCACGATAGTTTTGCTTCGGATGTGATGTCTCTAGCGTCTGATAGTTTTGCGCATTGGTTCATTTAGGCCAAAGATGCCGAGTTTTAGGGGTTCGAATCACATGAAAGGCCGAGATACTTGTAGGCCTAGCGGCTTGGAGTCGTGGAGTTATTGGTTGATTGGATCCCAGTATGGTGACTTTTTCAGAGTTGTGACTGATGGTCAGTCATGGTGGATGTACTGGTAGGAGGAACTGGGTGATGACCCTTATTCTAGAATGGGAACTTGTGGATCGAATCACGAGGTGGCCGATTAGTGGATTACACGCTTGGAGTAGATCGTACAGACGTTGGTTGCGCTCTTGAGCACATAGTTTTGTTAGTCTTGAGTGTATGAATCTAATAGCAGTGTGCATTTTGGGATTGGTTTGCACAAAGTTGGTGGCAGATATTGCTAATTCCGGATTTGGAAGGGACTATCGAGAGTCGGGCGACGTTCGAGGAACGTTTCTAACGTTGTTTACACCCTACTTTTATCAAGAAGCTTGAGAGGTGAGGTTCCTGAGTCTAGAACTGGAGGACGTGATGATTGTTCAGTATGAGCAGAGATTTCTTTATTTGGCTCGATTCGCACTAGGTGCGACATCAGATAAGTAAATGAGGCTTTGTCGGTTTGTGTCGTGTCTTAGGAGTGAGACTCGAGTCATAGTGTGGCATCTCAGTTAGACATGCGTTTAATGGAATTCCAACGGTGATCAGATGGTTCAAGTTAACTTTGAGTGCATCTAGAAGATGTAATTGCCAAGGAGCTTGGAAAAGGGATGCTTCTAGTCGGAGTCTTTGAGTGGCAATCGTACGATTACAGTGGTCGATGAGCGAGACAGAGAAGATCCTGAGTGGCTTATTTAAGAATTCAGTATCCTCCTAGTTCATTTGGTTTACTAGAGCCACGGGGTATGCCTGGATTGGTGACAAGTACCCTAGATATCTTTGGACGGAATTCATAAGTGTTGATGGAGTTTGGACCCATGCACTCTTTTCTTGGGATCAGCTTTCCATTGGGTTGGTACATGCAAGCTAGTACTCCGACTGCTGCAGTGATTGAATCACCTATTGGATTTGCGTAGAAGGTGTGACGAAAGACATATTGGTTTTCTAGGACACATATGACTTGTTGTGATGATCTTGATGGATTGGTGGACTACCCGTCACTCCTTCATTCAGTTTTGGAGGAACCGGATGTATTCAGTAGTCTTGATTTGTCACATTTGGTCTTTTGGTAGGACCAGAGAATACTCCCTTAGGAAGTATCCCACATTGGAAAACGTGGTAGATGTTCCGAGTGAGTTACTACTTGGAGTCCGGAAAGATACTACAAAATGGTTGTTAGGGATGTTGGACATTTTTTGTGATGTCCGCAGTAAGCTCAGGTTGCTTGGGGTGATTTAGGTTGTTCAGAAGTTTCCCTATGGGTCATTAGAGGATTTACATGGTTGCCACCTCATGATAAGGTTCAGGGTACTCAATCCATTTCACAACCACCGTGTTGGATGGTACCGACATAGCAGAGAGAATTGAGGGCTCAACTACAGGATTTAGCAAAATTTTGGTTCGATTGATTTATGGTGTACCCGTGGGGGGCCCCAATGTCATTTGTGTAAAAAGTGGATTACACCTAGAGATTTTGGATTAACTACTAGCTACTGAACGAGGAAGTCGTACAGAACAAGTAATCCTTATCGTGGACATTGAGAGCTTTGGATCGTGCCTCTTAGGTTGACTAATGCCCCAAATGACATGGATTAATTTGATGCACCGAGCCTTCTGGAAGAGTATGGATCACTTTGAAAATTTTATTATGAATAACATCTTGATGTGATTATAGAGTGTAAACGTACAAATGGAATACCTAAGCCTAGTCTAGAATACTCTCAGGGGAAGCAGTGAAATACCAAGTTGAGTATGGATCAGTTTGGTGGACCCATGCTGGTGTTTTGGCGTATATTATTATTGTTGAGAGGACTAGTGTTGATCCTTGGAGGATCAACATGGTTTTGGGATTAGTGTCAACCAAGCACGATAATCGAGATTTGGAGTCTCTGGAACTAGTTGAGTATTACGAGCGTTTAGTAGAGAAATTCCAGGTGATTGCAATTCGTTGACGTGATTGACTCGGGAGGGAGTCAAAATATTTGGTTTGAGAGGATTGCTAGAGTTAGATGATTGTGGAGCGTTGTTGGGCAGTGTTCCAATGTGACCCATATGTTGCATTAGTTGTGTAACAACCCGTCCCGAAATTATGTGATTAGTGAGACTAATCAAAGATTAATCGAGACTATTCGAGATTAGTCAAGGTGAAATGACTATTTTTCCCTAGAAGGGTAAAATATTGAATTTTGACCGAGGAAGTCAACTGCACGTACACCTAGGTCCATTACGTAGATCGAGACGATATGAGTCTGTAGATAGGCGACACGTCGAAATCGGACATCCTATAGGAAAGTTACGAGCCACGAAAGGTTCTATCAAATTTTTCAATTCGGAAACAGTTGGCTTTCAGTTGTTTGCTAGTGAGCCCAAATATCTAGCTAGACCAATTGATGAGTGAAAAGTTTCACTCATCCCATTGGCCCATCATCCCACATTCATTCACATCTCTCCTTTTCATTTCGAACCAACTCGAAACCCCTCCCCATTTTGCCTTAATTTTGATCTAGTTTGAGAATAACAGAGGGAATGAGAGAGATTGAGGGTGAAACTGAGAGACTGAGAGACGGCCAGGGACGAGACGGAGCCACGGCGGTGGCTGGAAACCCAACAACCTAAGTAAACCGAAAAGCCTATCTAAGTTATTTTCTTGGTTTCAATTTTCTTGACGTTTGTAGATTGTTCTAAAGCCCTAGACACATTCAATGAGCTCGTACGACCTATTAGGATAAAAAACAAGTGGCTGAGAACCCCTGGATGGCCCTAGGTGGTAGTTTGAAGAACAACCGTGAAGGTCTGGATTCGTACAAGTAATTCCCATCCCTGCTTTGTGATTTTAAGGTCATGGAACCCTTCTTGGGTTGAGGATGAGTCTAACTGTGAAGGAAGGATCGATTTTTGGTTGAGTTTTGAGGATGAACAAGTCGGGTCAAGTTCAAGGGTTGAACAACCCGTTACAGTAAAATAGGTCGACCCGTCTGAAGGTTGAAGGTGATGATGTGGCGGTCCACATCATCGTTGTCAGTCTATGTGGCACCAATCAGGATATGCCATATGGTAGGTTGTCAGACTGTCAAATGTCAGAGTTGTTAGGCTGCCGTCAACGTTAATCGGCGTGACGTCAGTGTTGACTGGCGTTGTCTGGTGCATGTTGACTTTGACGTCGATTGTTCCATGAGGCTTTAGGGTTTATGATTAGGAATTGTATCGATGGATAGTGACCTTTGAGTATGATTTAGACAAGTCCAGATGTCCCGGAGCCTATGGATAGGCTTTGGATTGGATTACGACGCGTGTTTTGGAGCGCGTAGCGTGGACCGTCTGTGAGTGGACTTTGATTACTAAATGATGCATGCATATCAATTTTTTTTATGATTTATGAATATGGTTTGAAATGCCCGATTTATTTATGGCTTTGAATATGATTTATATGTTGATTTGAATGATTTGAATGATGTTTTTAATTACTAGTTTTCAACAATTTTACAGAGATGCATGAAATCGAGGATTTGATTAGCGCTTTTTAATTGATTTCATGGAGATGCGTAAAATTGGTATTTCAGGCATGAGACCTAGATGATTTAGACTTTGACTCGGATGATAGTCAAAGGGGATTTTGAACAATGATTTGATTGTGAAATGGTTTTTCGAAATGATAATCAGGCTTATGAACCTATTGAAAAGATATTGGACTATAGGAGTGAGTCCATGTCTATTGAAAACCATGTTTCGGGCCAAGGGCCCTATTGTGATGATTTTTGAGATATGATCCTGGGCTAAGACCCTATTAGAATTGGCTGATTGTGACAACTGTTCATCACCGTTAGTCATTCATCATCGTTGGTCGTTTTGTTCATCATCGTCGGCCTTGTCATTCATCACTGTCGTCTCTGTCGTCATCCACCTCACCATTAATCCTTCAATTCACCATACACCATTCTCCAATCCTTCAATTTGTTCAAGTGGGTAAGTCTATTTTAATTCATTCAGACATCTCCTACTTTAATTCTCATTTAATTTCTGATGAATATAGGGTCTTAGGGTTTATGTACCTGTTTGAAAATATATTGAAAAGTTAATTATGATTGGAACAGGTCAGTCGTTTTGGTCAAGAGAAAGTAGGAGGTTCACATATAGAGTGGAGGAACAAAAAAAATTGGCGAAGGTTGGTATTGCTAGATAAGTATAAGTTAGGATATCTAAAATTATTTGGATGTTTATGGGTTCTATATGTAATTGGTTCTTATCTCCTCATAATTTCATATTTGATTTTTTGCTATTTTTTGAATTAGTTTATGCTATGTTGCTTATTACTTGCTACTTGCTAAAAGATAAAAAGGTGTTGGTCTTCCATTGAGTACATGTAAAACCATGAATAGATTTCCTGATTTGTTGGTATTCCGATTGAAAAGTTAATGAACTGTTAATGGGATATGTGAAGGTTGTCCATTGTGTGGGTTAGTAAGAAGGTTCTTAGTTTGTGGTGGCATGTTATTCGGTGTCTTCGGGGGTGTATGTGGTTGGAGTGGGACAAGAGTCATCATAGTAGATCAACAGTTTTATTTTCACTAGTTGTATATCCTTCGTACAGTCTTCATTTCATTCTTTGGTTAATTATCTTTGTGCAAATTTGCATTTGATTAAGTCCATACACCTGCATTTTTTAAGGCTATTATATCAGCTTGTTTGCTAAAGCCCTAATCATGTCCCTGTTCAAAGTAGGAATGCTATAAATTTTGGCAAAAATATTCTCGTTAGATAGTCATATATTTGATATCTTTGTATATTAAGACTTTGAAATATCGAAATTGACAGAAGTCCACTTGTGATCATTTGATTACATAAGCCAACTAGACAACCTTAGCTTCAAAAAACCAAGACACATGAATGTTCTGAATCTCTAATAACTTTATCTTGAATTGAACTGGTATTCCAAGTCCTTGTAGGTTGATACACGACTTTGCATTTTGCTTTTGTTCTCTTGGCATTTTATGGGCTCATTTGCTTTACTTGTGCATTATTTTCATTCATGCTAATTGAATTTGTGAGTCCAATTATGGTTTTTTTGAATGCCCTTTTGAACCTAGAGTGTTTTGAATGCGCTTCTGAATCTAGAGTGTTTTGAATGCCCTTCTATCCAATTATGGTTAATAAGAACTGATAATCTATGGTAGAAAGTATTTTATGCACTAAATTACTAAGGTGGTACGCTGTGTAATCAGCATATATTCATTTTTCACTCATTTTCGAAGTGAGTGAAGAGTGGAATCCTCCATTCTAGCTCAAGACAATTTGAATTACAAATGGCAGTATAGGCTCTGCCTTTGTTGCATGGCCGCAATCTCAAATTGAGCTATCTAATCTCACATTTCATAATGCTGGAATTTACATGGTCTTTACAACTCATTTTATTTCATGATCTTCATTTCATTTTTTTTGATACATTTTCCTTTGACTTCATGTATGATGTGTGTGGTATGGTAATGTGAGAAGAGCTTGAGTCCTTCTTTCTACTATTTATAGCTTATTTTCTTTCTCATTTGGATAATATAGTTAATGGAGATGGATAAATCTTGGATGCATAAGGAAAGAGCAGGTAAAGAATATGAAGAAGGGGTTGAAGAATTTCTGAGGGGTGCATTAAGGAGTTCTAGTGATCCTATGCGGATCTATTGCCCATGTGTGAAATGTGGGAATATAAGAAAGTTTAGTGTTAGGGTAATTAGAGAACATCTATACCTTAATGGTGTTGATCAAACGTACAAATTGTGGAAATGGCATGGTGAATCTGCTGGATCGGATGATAATGCAAGTGTAAACCAGGAAAAGTTTACAAATAGTGACTATTTTGAGGAAACAGTTAAAATGTGTGAAGGTGTATATGAAAATTTTAGTGAAACCCCTGAAGATTTTAATAAGTTTTTAGAGGAATCAGGGAAACCCTTGTATCCTGGTTGTGGTCGGTTCACCAAGTTGTCAGGATTGGTTAAGTTGTACGTCTAAAAGCAAGGCATTTGATGAAGGATGCATGTTTCTCTGATTTGCTAATTAAGTTGTCAGATTTGCTTCCAGTTGGTCATCATCTACCATCATCTATGCATGAGGAAAAAAAGACATTGTGTGCATTAGGATTGAAACATGAGAAATACATGCTTGCATGAGTAACTGTATTTTGTATAGGAATATGTACCAAGATGCTACAGACTACCCTAAATGTGGTCTCTCACGATGGAAAGTAACGAAGAAGTTGGTTGAGAAGAAAGGGGTTCTGGAAATTTTTTTATGGTACTTTCGTCCCATTCCAAGATTTGAATGTATGTTTAAATATTTGGAAACTTCTAAGAGTTTAACTTGGCATGATGAATGCCGTATTAGGGATGGTCGATTGCTTCATCCAGTGGATTCCCCATTGTGGAAGTTAGTTGATGGTAAATGGCCAGATTTTAAAAGAGACCCTAGGAACCTTAGGCTAGGCCTTTCAGCAGATGGGATAAATCCATATAGTAATCTTAGTAGTAAATATAGTTGTTGGCCAGCGATTTTGGTAACATATAACCTTCCTCCGGAGTTGTGCATGAAGTGGAAGTTTATGATGTTAACCTTATTGATTTCTGGTAAAAAACAGCCAGGAAATAAAATAGATGTCTACTTGGAACCATTGATTGAAGATTTAAGAAAATTGTGGGAAGGAGTAGAGGGAGTTTATGATGCTTATAGACAATAGTCCTTCACGTTGAGAGCTATTCTTTTATGAACAATCAATGATTTCCTAGCGTATGGTATCGTATCTGGTTGCACCACACTTGGATATTATGCATGTCCAATATGTGCTGACAAGACTTATGTGGATAGGTTGGAACGTGGTAAAAAAATGGCATTCACCGGTCACCGAAGATTCTTACCATGTGATCATCCTTTTAGAAAGCAAACTGATGAATTTAATGGTAAAGAAGAACATGACCTTGCACCAAAGCCTTTAACTAGGCAGCAAATATTGGAAGAAGTTGAAGCAATCAACTTTGATGTTGGGAAAAAAATAGGGAAGCAAGGAAATTAATGGTCGGAGGAACTGTTGGAACAAAATATCCATATTTTTTTACCTCCCATACTGGAAGTCACTTTATGTTCGACATTGTCGTGATGTCATGCATATTGAGAAGAATGTATGTGAAAGTATTATTGGTACATTGTTGAATATAAAGGGTAAAACAAAAGATGGTGTGGATGCTCTTTTAGATTTTCTTGAATTAAGAGTAAGGACTAGTTTTGCACCATATGTTGTGGAAAAGAGGACGTTTTTGTCTCCATCAATGTGTACAATGAACAAGAAAGAAAAGAACTCAATGTGAAAAACGCTGATGGGTATACAGGTTCCTAAAGGTTACTCTTCGAACATAGGAAGCCTTGTATCCATGGAAGAATTGAAACTCTTTGGTCTTAAGTCACATGATTGCCACGTATTGATGCAACAACTATTACCCGTTGTAATACGTGGTTTGCTACCCAATCATGTTTGATATGCACTAGATTTTATTACTTCTTCAATGATCTATGTAAGAAAGTGGTACATGTACCAAAGTTAGATATGATCCAATCTTCTCTTGTTGCCACTTTGTGTTTTCTTGAGCAATTCTTTCCTCCATATTTCTTTGATATAATGATCCATCTAACTGTGCACCTCATTAGAGAGGTTCGGTTGTGCGGGCCGGTTTTTCTTAGATGGATGTACCCTTTTGAAAGGTTCATGAAAGTTCTAAAGGGCTATGTAAGGAATCTGTTGAGTTTTGTACCGAGTATATATCTAATATAAATGCAATTGGGCTTCCTACATCAAGATTAGATTTAGCAAACACAAGTGAATCTCTATCGAGTGACTATAGAATCAGCTCCACATAGTCAAAGGGAGCAAGCACACTGAACTGTCTTGGATAACAAAACTGAGGTGGATCCTTACACACTATAAGTTTATCACCTAACAAATAAATTCCTTTGATATCAGCAACTATTTCAGTTTGGATATATGACTTTATTGATAGTTTACGCTTTCATTTTTATACGAAACATAAGGAACATTTGAAGAAGACAAATCCTATGAAAGCAAACAACGAAAAGTGGATACAAGATATGCACAACCGAAGTTTCAATGAATGGTTTCATGATCGGGTTAGTAGTGAATCTTTCACACATGATTACCTAGTGGAGCCAAGATTTCTATTATGATTTTTTTTTTCTAGGTGGTTGGTCTATTAAACATGGGAAACAGTGAGGTGACAGACACCTTGAAATGGTTTGCACAAGGACCACGCAAGGGAGTTCAGAAATATCATGGTTAAAGCATAGATGGGTATCGGTATCACACTAAGTCGTGCAACAATGAGCGTGCTATTCAAAATAGTGGGGTTTGTTTAGTAGCTAGTACTATGCAAGTATCAAGTGCAAAGGATAAAAATCCAATTGTATCAAATATGAAATTCTATGGGGTTATTGAAGAAATATGGGAGCTTAATTACCATCAGATTTGGGTGCCTTTGTTTAAGTGTGCATGGGTAGAGAATGAGAAAGGCATCAAACATGATAATGGGTTATCTATGGTGAATCTCAATAGGAGAGGTCATAGAAAGGTTGAATTTGTTATGGCCACTCAAGTTACTCATGTTTTTTATGTGGATGACCCTACGAATGCAGGCTGGTCAATTGTGCTTCCAATGCCAAATAGAGTTTATGTTCATGGTGTTGAGTCGGAAGATGTTGTACTTGAGCATCATTCTTTTATGAATAGGCTGCAACCAGTTGAAGAGTTCCAATATGAAGTTGGTGAGGGAGATACGAAGTACATCCGACCCAATTGCGAGGGTATATGGGTCACTAAAGGAAAAAAAATAAAAAACAAGCTAACTCATGCTTATTTGTTATAGTTTTGGAACTTCTTTTTGAAAGGTTCAGTGTAGTTTGTGAATTTAGGTTTTGTTTTGGATTCACTTTAGATGATATCATGGATTCACTATCAATTATATATCATGGGTTCACTTTCAATTGTATGATGTTTAAATGAAATGTGTGGCAAGTTTTGTTGTTTCAATGTCATTCAGCATTATGTATGGATAATATTTATGCATTTACCTTAAGATTTTGAAAATCAGCAAATTTTTCAGATTATATGTACTTGGCATGATTTCATTATATGTATATATTGTTACTATGGTGTAGATAAACGATAAGGTTTGTCAATTTCTGCTGATTTATGCAGAGTAGGTAGATAATGCAGTTTCGATGTGCAAGATGTGATTTCTTTATATGAATATATGCTTGCTATGGTGTAGAGATATGCATATGTGTTCAATTTCTACTGATTTTTCAGATTCTGCTATGCATTTAGTGCATGATAATGCATATTTTGATGGAACTGCAGATTCTGCAGAGTAGGTAGATAATGCAGTTTCGATGTGCAAGATGTGATTTCATTGTATGAATATATGCTTGCTATGGTGTAGAGATATGCAGATGTGTTCAATTTCTACTGATTTTTCAAATTCTACTATGCATTTAGTGCATGATAATGCACATTTTGATGGAACTGCAGATTCTGCTGAGTAGGTAGATAATGCAAATGTTATGTACTTACTATGATTTCCTATATGTATATTTTGGTACTATGGTGTAGAGATATGAGAACCCCAAAGAAGAAAACAAAAGGAAATAAATCCATGAAATGTACGACTAGTGAAGAGATGGATTCTAAGCAGAAGAAAATCGATGGATCAGCCGCATCAAATACCATAGTTACCACCACTAGTCAGACTAATAAGAAGCGTGGACCAAAAAAAATGTACAAAATCCAATTGATGAAAAAGAAGGGAAAGTTAATCCAAGTGAAGTTTAACAAGAGAGGATAGTCATGTGGGAAGGGTGGTAAGCTATTACAGTCATACATTGGTGTAATGGCTCGGACCATAAATCCCCATAATTTTTTATAATTGGAGAGGAGTGCAAGATGTCTACAAAGATAGTGTCTGGGATGAACTTAAGGTATTTTTTATGCGTATTTTTTATCATTCATATTTGTGAATAAGCTTGTCTTCATAATTCACTTATAATTCTTAACTAATGTCTTTTGTTTTTGTAGTCGGTGTTTCCCTTACCACCAGAAACCAAAAAGAATTTGTTGTAGTCTGCTTCAAATAAATGGAGGCAATTCAAGTCAACGTTAACAAGAAAGCATATATTACCCTACAAGGATGATCATGAAACATTAAGGAGACCACCTGAATTGTATGACTTCATTGAGTTGAAGTATTGGTACACTTTTGTTCAATCCCGAATAAGTCAACCGTGGGGGGTAATGGTCTTATTAACTTACTAATTGAGAAAGTATGAGCTAGTATAGAAACTTATCATTTACCTTTATTTTTTTTTTACTAATGCAGCCTATCCATGATGTACAAAAAGCAAGGCGAGAAAAGTGTATATGTCATGATAGAACAGGGTGTGAAGGATATCTTTCTGTGGAGAAGTTAGTAAGTGCATATATATGTCACATTGAATATCTTGTACTCATTTACTGTTGTATGAACTATGATTAGATTGTGAATTTTTATTTCATTAATTTACTAAGTGAATGACTTCAAGACTTATTTCAAATAGTTAGAGGAAATTGATGTCGGGTCAGATGAGGATCTCGATCTTGCTCGTGTATGGAAGAAAGCACGGGAAGATAAGAATGGAGTTATTATTGATGAAGATGCTACTGAAATGGCAGAAAAGATTGTAAGTACTGTTTTTGGTTGATCAGATTTATTGAATTTCTAGTTTGTCATTTCCTAAATGATTTGGTCCAAAGATTGTTAGTATTGTCTTTGGTTGATCTGATTGTAAGTAATATCTCTTATTAGGGAAATAGCAGAATATTTTTTTAAATACATTGTATTTTTAGGAAAAGTTGATTAAGGAAAGAGATGAAGGGCTTATCAGCACAACTGGCAGCAATGCCATCTTATCTTTGGCATTGGGAAATGCTGAACATGGTGATAGGGTCAGAGGTGTGGGAGGTTGTGTGAAGCTGAATGCGTACTTCAATATTCCTCGAAAGAAGAGGGAGTGTACAACAAAAGATATGCTTAAAGAGCAACATAATTTGCTCGAATCTGCAAGAAAAATGATGGAAGAGCAAGAAAGAAGGCATGAAGAAAGACAAGCAGCCCTTCAAGTGGAGTTAGAAGTTTTGAGGGCACAAATTCAAGATAAAATCCAACCACAGGTTCCTTATGCACCCAAGCATCATGTCATCCAATTTTTCTGAAAAGGCATCTACAAATGTGAATAACACAAATTATAATGCGCAGAAAGGGACCAAGTTAGATTTCGAAATGGTTGTTGCAGCGGGGGAAATTCAATTGGAGCCTTTAAAGGTAATTCAAAGTAAAGTTTACATTAATTTATGTTACAAACATAATTTTGGTTCATGCTTTTGTTAAGGTAAGGAATGCAATTTGGTTGTGTGTTCCAAAGACAATATAGTTATTGTGGTACAATTATTGAGCTTAACACACCAAATGAAAAGGTTCATATTGAACCGTGAGGGACAAATCGGGTTCATGGGTTTTAGGAGGTTTTAGGTTGTTTTAATTCCATATTTAGGTTCCTAGGATCAAAATAGGAATAATAGGATTGATTAGGAAGAGAAAGGATGAAGATCGAACAGTGTAGGATCCTGGACTAATTACGCATGTCCAAGTTGCAGGACAAACTGGATCGGTCGGTTCGGACTGGTCTGGCCAAGGAACAAGATGACCCTGTGCAGTGGCGCTTGAGGCCCACGCGCAGAGCCATCCAGCGGCGTGTGACTGTGCTTGGTGAGGCTTTTGGGGAAAGTTCCAACATGTGAAATCATCTATTCGATGTAACAAACATTTGGGACTGGTTTCGAGTCGTTCGGACATCGTCTCGATATAGTTAGGGTTGTCTGAAGGTTTCGGAGAGCGTTTAAAAATAGATAAGAATCCCGAAAAATTTGGGGGCTTTAATGTGGGGTTAATTAAGTAGTTAGTAACCCTTTAAAGTGATTTGTACAGGTTTGGAAACCCCAGAGATGACGATTGACCCAGGAAGGCGTATGGCGTGCGTATAGAGGCGGCAGCTCGGACGGTCTGTGACTGGACTTTCTTTCTGAAATCAATGCATGCATAAATGTTTTATATGTATTTTGATATGTGTTTTGGGATGCCTTGAGTGCATTTTGTGTGTGTATGTTTACGTATGGGCACGTACTTCAATATTTTTGGGTTTTATACGTGCATTTTGGATTTTTGGGATGCCTTGGTTTTTACTCTGGCATGTTGCCCTATTAATGACCTGCGGGTCTGAGTTGTGGTCGTGATGGGTGTTGTGTGCACGGCGATGAATGATGTAATGCTCACCTCCAGATTGGGACGCGTTCCCTCCGGAGAGGTCACGATGCACGTTTCGTTGTCGAGCAACCACTGGACGCTCGACTTCGGAGTACTGACGTTTTAGAGGATCGATCGGTGATGTGTGTACCATGTTCGAGAGGTGGTCGTGGCAATGATGTGTTCACAGTGACATACCAGGATTAAGAACAATCATGGACTGGTGGTTGCACGCATCACTGCGATCGGGAATCGTTACTCACCCTGAGGTTTCTGGATCGATGCCCCATTGATTTACTAGTTCGGGCTTGATGCCCAGTTCATTGTGAAATCGGGCTAGAGACCCTGTTAAGTCACAAGTTCGGGCTGGAGGCCCAGTTGTTTTGTATTATCGGGTGTAGTTGCGTTTATAGTTTTGTCTACTAGTATGTATATACCTTCCCTACGAGCGTATTGATTGGTCTCCTCCAGATGTCGACCTGGAGAGTCATGATCCACAGACCAGAATGAGTATCCCCATAGGGATCCCGTTCCAGGAGTTGGAGTTTGATGTGGTCCCGGACCAGATTTCAGAGAGAAGATTGGACTAGGTCTGAAGATAAAGCCTTCTAGATGAAGAATTCCTAGGAGAAGACTCGGAGTGAGATCTCGAGTAGTATGCGTACGTATATATATAGAGAAATCGTGACATATATCGAGGATGAGTTTCCTAGGGGCTGTGTGACCCGAGTTGGCATTTTCTCAGAAGTTCCTAGGATGGGTTATATATGTATATATGTATATGTGTACGAGTTTTCACTGAGACGGCGTTGGGCTGAGACCCACGCGTATTGGTTTTGGGCTGAGACCCATATGAGCTGGATTTGGGACGAGTTCCCATGTGTTTTGGTTTGGGCTAAGGTCTTAGGTACTTTGAGATGATTTTGGGCCAAGGCCCAGTGTCCTTTGTTTAAGAAATGGTTTTTGAATGCATGCATATGTCTTTAATGAAGGACATAAAGGTCTTTTATGAAATGTTTTTATAAGATAACTGTTTTGTCCACTCATATCTTTTATATTTTGAATGCCCTTCAGGTTGATGGAGGATGCGGGCTGTAGCAGAGACGTGACATCACATTCCTCCGCCGGATCCTGGCGTACTCTGATAGTCCCGGATGGGCTAAGTACAGAAGTATCCCTGGTCAGGCACGTCCCATGCTAATCCCGAGGGATTTGGGACGGGTCCTGTCAGACAGTATATTTTTGATCCTTTACAATCCCGGGTAATTAATACATGTTTCCAAATCTTTACCTTTTAATTGAACTACTACGTGTACTCTAGTGTTATTAGTGATAGAATTTTATGATTAATATGCAGTAACCATTGGATATTAAAAATTATCGATGATGATAAAACAAATGCCTATGTCATGGATCCACTTGGGAGTCAGTTTCGTGATGACGGGTGGAAAAGTATTATTAATGCGTAAGCTATTCTTTCTTAGTGCTCTTTTTTAGTGCTATAGAGATATGCAGAATTTTTCAATTTATGCTGCTTTTTTTTTCTTCAGATTTTGGTAATCGTTCGTTAATTAGATATGAGTCTATTCACTTCTATGAAAAACTAAATACCGAAATATGATTTAGAGTCGGCAGCATAACTTTCTAATTAAGTACCAAGTTTAGTTCGTAGTGCTCTTGGCATTACAAAAATTTTACATTTTGCTTCCTACCTTTTATGGACTAAATTTTTGTGCAACAGTAGCATCAAAAAATTTAATGATCAAATCGGTAGACAACCTCACAAACCACCAATATGGACAATATTTCAGGCATGGTTGAACAAGTTTAATTTAAGGTAGTTAATTTTTTTTTTATATGAGCCTAAGTAATGAAATGATGAATTATTTGGCTATTATAGAGTGCTCCTAAGCAAATGGGTGGAATGACATGTGGCTATTGTGTGATGCGATATATGAAGGAAATATGTGAAGATGCAACAACTTCCCTTCACATCAAGGTACTTGGTAGATTTGGATTTCCAATATTTGCTATGGATTAGAGTTATTGGTGGATTCATGTTGATATTGAGTTTCTCTTGATGGATTACTGTTGTTTTGGGATTAATGTTGCTTTTGATTTGTTTTTTATGGTTTAGTGTTGTTATTGATCAATTAGTGTTTTTATTGATGGATTAGTGTTGTATTGGGATTATTGTTATTGATAGATTAGTGTTGTATTGGGATTATTGTTATTGATAGATTAGTGTTGTATTGGGATTATTGTTATTGATGGATTAGTGTTGTATTGAGATTATTGTTATTGATGGATTAGTGTTATTGATGAATTAGTGTTTCAAGTGGATTACTGTTATTGATGGATTAGTGTTATATATTGATGAATTAGTGCTATATATTGATGGATTAGTGTTGTTATTGATGGATTAGTATTGTATTGAAATTATTGTTATTGATGCATCATAGTGTTTCAAGTGGATTATTGTTATTGATGGATTAGTGCTATTGATGGATTGGTGTTGTATTGAGATTATTGTTATCGATGGGTTAGTGTAAATTATTGATGGATTAGTGTTGTATTGAGATTACCTTTATTAATGGATCGATATATTAGTATTGTTATTGAGTTGCTAATAAGGATTAGTGTTGCTATGCAATAACTTCGTACATTTGTCCAGTCTTTTCTAATGCTAGTTTAATTTTTTATGTACATAGTATAATAATCCAGGTAACCGGAAGGAATGTTATACACAAAAGCAGTTGGATGAGGTTCAAAGTGAATGGGCAGCTCAAATCATAGAGTGGGTTTGACACCTTAGGTGTTTTTGTTTGAACTTCTAGCATTCAATTTTTGTTCGAAGTGAATGTTCACTTGGATTTGATGTATTAGATTCATAACTGCAGATTCTACTATTATGAAGTTGTAAGCACACTTTTATTTACTTACTCACATGAATCAGTAGTTACTTTTGCAAAGCAATAATGCATATTTATGTAATTAATATTAATGTCTTTAATTTTAATCCTTTAAAGTCGGTGAATATGTAAAATGTCAGGACTCGTCCCAAATTCCCGAGGATTAACGTGGAACGTACCTGATCCTGTCTGACACGAAATGTCAGACCAGGGACAATTCCCGCTGCAGCCCACTCAGCTTCTAGAGTGCGCCAGGATCTGGATGAGGAATGTGATGTCTCGGTCTCTACTACAGCCCACATCTCCGATCAACCTGAAGGGCATTCAAAAACACGAAAGCCGTAAGTGGACAAAAATCAATAAGTTCATAAAAACACATTTCATAAAAATATATTTATGCCCTTCACTAAAATGCATGCATGCATTCGAAAACCATTTATCAAAACATTCACAAAACCATTAGAGCTTTGGCCCAAAACCGTAAATCAAGTACATGAGAACTCAGACCAAATCAATACACGTGGGTTTCAGCCCAAAACCATTCATAGAATACGAGGTCTCAGCCCTAAAACGATCTCCGTAAAACCTCGTACAACCATAAATATATATAACCCATCCTCGGCATCTCAAATGGCCAATCAACAATCATCACGATTTCTCTATAAGTGTGCACACTACTCGGGGTCTCACTCCGAGTCTACCCCCAGGATTTACGATGTCTTGGATGAATCGTGCAAAATCCCGGATCTACGATGTCTGGAGGACGGTCTGCGGACCCAATCCAAGACTGTACCATAACTCTCACTCCTGGAATGTGGTCCCTCTTGAAGTCACTCATTCCAAGCAATGGATCGTGACTTTCCAGGATCTACGACGTCTGGAGGAGACCAATCATATGGGAGGGTATATACATTTCATTGAAAACATTCAATTGGGTCTCACACCCGAGTGTCTCAACAAGATTCCTCAAATCCGATTCAAATCAAATTTCACAGGCCTTAGCCTAAATCCACAATTCATTAGGGTCTCAAACCAGTGTTCTTATTTCATAAACCTCAACTGGGACTCAAGCCCGATATCACAATAACGGGGCCTCGAGCCCGATTTCACAATCAACTGGGCCTTTAGCCCGATCTCACAAGTAACGGGGCCTCAAGCCCGATACCATAAATGAACGGGGTTTCAAGCCCGATTTCACACTCAACTGGACCTCAAGCCCGATACTAGAATCAACTGGGTCTCAAGTCCGAATTCGTAAACCAACAGGGCCCTCGGCTCGATCGTATAACTCAAATAGACCTCCAGCCCGATTTTTCATCATATCAAATGGACTCTAAGTCCGATGGTTCGTAAATCAATTGGGTCTCATGCCCGATTCCATATTTCTAAATCGGAAATCATTTCATCAAATCATCATTGAAAACACAGTACGTATAGGCACGACATAAAGTTAAAAACCTCGAAAAGCGTGCGAATACGTCAATACTAGCTACCACAACCAAATGCACTCATGGCATCATAAAACATGTTCATTAAAGCATATAAAAAATTTATGCATGCATGGAATTCATAAAACAAGTCCACTCATGGACCGTCCAAGCTGTTGCCTCGATATGCGTGCAATACACCCTTCTCGAGCCAATAACTGTCTCCGCGGTTCCCAAACCTGTCCAAATCGTAATAGAAGGTTACTAACTACTTAAATAACCCCTTATTAAAGCCTCGTACTTTTTTGAGATTTTTAACTATTTTTAAACTCGGTCCTAAACCTTCGGACGTCCCGAACTATATCGAAACGGTGTCTGATCGACTCGAAACCAGTCCTAAAATGTTTGTTACATCTAAAGGATGATTTCATGTGTTGGACACTTCCGCAAAAGGGGTCCCACGCGCTGCCACGCGCAACCTAAAGGGCCCTGCGCGTGGACTTCACGCGCCTGCATAGTCGTCCCCTACCTGCGGCAAACCAAATCTGAACCGGTCTGCTGGTTTTCGATCCGACCGGACCGGCGGAACCAGTCTACTTCCATTTCTCATCCATTTTTCGTCTGTTTTCTTCCCTTTCAATCTCTACTTGTTTGTCCTTTCATCCCCTATCTATCTAAGTCCCTAAACCCATGAAAATCAATTAAAACCCATACCTTTAGATCGAAGGAATGTCGCCTAGTTTTTCCGACCACCTTTCGGGGCGGTTCAGCCACCACCCACCAGCCAAAAATAACCCCTACATGATCATACAACCCTCCCAAACATCATCCACTCATCAGAAAGGGTCCCTAAACGTTCAAACAAAACTTGGAATTTGAAATCACAAAAGGGGAGTCTTCGGGTTACCTGGTTCATGTGCCCTCGCTGCTGTCCACGACGGTTTTGTCATCACCCATCCACCATCATCACCCTCTACCTCCCACTCTTGTCCTCAAACTGAATTAAAATGGGGAAGGATCGATTTGGGCTTCGAGTGTCGAGATGATCGAATGAAAACGTAAGGGAAGGGATATGCATATATGTGAGAAAAGGGGGAATGGATGAGTGGCAAGTGTCACTCATCCCTTGGGCCTAGGAAAGATCTAGGCCCACATAATAAAAAAGACAGAAGTGAAGTTGCTTCGTAAAATGTGTCATCATAAATAGTTCCTCAGAACTTTCGTGAACCATAACTTTTTCGTCGAATGTCCAATTTCGATGTGCCGCCTATCTACGAACTCGTGACGTCCGAATCTACAACACGGTCATCGGACTTTGGCCATCGGACTTCCCTGGTCAAAAGTTAACTTTTTACCCTCGTTCAGGGATAAAATCGTAATTTTCCCTTAAACATCCGTTAATCCTCGACTAATCTCCGATTAGCCTCGCTAATCCGTCATTAACCCTTAATTAATCCCGATAATTCGGGATGAGTTGTTACATAAAAAGAGATGTCTAATATACAAAAAGCTTACAAAAATTTATAAAAAAAACGATGTTGGTTTTTATAACGACATCAATTTGAACAAAAAACTGAAGTTTATGCTATTAAAATTGCATTCATACTTCGTAATATCTGAAGTCCTAAGGAAAACATAACTTCACATTACTATTAAATACTGAAGTTGTATTAACAATATAACATCGCGTTTTAAGTTGAGACTGATGTTATTAAAGTATAGAAGGGATTAAGTGTAAATAAGAGACTGATGCCATTGCCCACATAAGACATCAGAAGTGAACGCTTTTAGCCAAATTGAAAGGGTCATAGACATCAGATATAAGCTGAAACCGATGTTGTAGGTGGCATAGACTTCGGTTAAAAGCTGAAGTCTATCCCTATGGAAATGGCATTGGCTCCCAATACCTCGGTTCTTACCCCCAATAGACTTCAATTTTTAACCGAAGTCTATGACCAAATTTGGTGTAGTGGAAGGGAAAAATTTTAACTTTTGACCCGAGAGGTCGAATTCAAAAGGACTTAGGTCCATTATGTAGATCGAGAAATTATGAGTACGTAGATAGGCAACATGTCGAATTTGGAAGTCGTACGGGAAAGTTATGGGTCACGAAAGGTTCGATTAGATTGTATAGTGTCACATTTTACGAGGTAGTTGGAAAGTTGTTTGTTGTCTAGTGGGGCCTAAAATGTTTCACTTGGACCAATGGATGAGTGACAAGTGTCACCCCATCCCATTGGACCTTTCCCCTATATTCATGCACCATCTCCTTTTCCTTTTGTTAACCATACCCGAAACCATTACTTGGACCATAGCAGCTGGGATGCTTGAGCGAGACTGAGAGTGAGGGAGAAGCTGAGATACTGAGTGGGATGGATGAGGCGGTAGAGCTACGGTGGTTGGCCATGAAACCTAGGAAAAATAGGTAATCTGTGTGTGTCTGATTCAGGTTAGGACTTTGGGGCTTTGTAGCTATGTTATGAGGCTAGGGTTATGTTTGTTGAGCTCATGCGAGCTTGTAGGGACAAAAAGGAGAGGCTAAGGACTTTTGCAGTAGCTATGGGACTAGTTTGAAGGTTGACCTGTGAAGAATCAACTTTGCTCAAGGTTTTTAGGTACGTTTTTACTGTTTTAAGGTGAGAGATCTCTTTTTGGGAGGAAGATGATCACATGGGAAGAAAAAAGGTGGAAAAGGGAGTTGAAATGGAGGAGTTCAGACTGGTTCAAGGTCGTGGGTCGAATAACTAGTTACAAGGTAGCGTGTCAACGCGGTTGGAGGCTGATGGCGATCACATGCCAGTCCACATCATCATGTCAAGCCACATGGCCAACCAGATGGTGACACGTGGGGACTTGTCAAGTCTAGTTAGCATTGACGTGGCAAGTCCACGTCAGAATTGTCTGTCTATGTGCACCAGTAAGGTGGTGCCACGTGGCAGCATGCTAGAAAGTTGTCTGATTAGGATAACTTACCAGGTGACATGGCAAGCTTATGTCAGCACTGTCAGACCACGTGGACCAGTTAGGTGGTGCCACGTGGCAACATGTTAGAGTTGTTCGAGTGACGTGGTAGTACATATGACAGTGATAACTTCATAAGTGATGGCCGCATGGCGTCAGCATGGCACACGTGGCATATGTCAGAGGGAGACACGTGGCATCATTTAGGGTGTGCCACGGGGTAGTTATTAGGTTTTCAGATTTAGGATGTCAGGTAGGGTTGACGTCATCAGTGACGTCAGCAAATGATGTCAGCGTTGACTAACATTGACCATTGTTGATCAGCGTGCCTACCAGTGAAGCAGTGGTTGATGTTTGATATTGTGAGTTGAGGAAGAGCTGACTATGATATGTGTGACTTTGTGTGATAGTGGATATGTTTTGATATTTTTGTGGTTAAATTGGTTAGTGATTAACCATTGGTTGTGGTTAATGTCTTTGCAGATGTTTTCATGCATTTTGAAAATAATAAATAGGTGGTGTATCCATGCAAGGTTTGTAAAACAGAGGGTAAAGATGGCTGTTTTAAAACTATAATTTGAAAACTATTTATTTTTATCGACTCACACGTTTTCTGGTTTTGTAACCCTCCAGGTTTGCTGCACGGAGACCAAGGATCGAGAGGCGGAGGCATGAATTAGCAGAATTTGCGTTTATCCCTTGTCTGACATTATTTCTTTCCGACAGGAGCAGGACCCGAGTCTACTATTCTAGTTTATTCGAGTTGAGTCTTGTCAACTTGGTATCAGAGCTAGGATTCTAAATTGTGTTGTTGATTTCATGCCTCCGAGTTGCAAGCCCCGTGCACGACTTAATGATGAGATGAGTTGACGAGCCCAAGATAGTTGTAGGGCTATTAGTGGCTCTAGTCTACAAGATAGAATTGTGACTATTATGCATGTGTATGTGTTTGTGTGTGCTTCATGTGTTGCCTGTTGTCGAGCAGCGGTGAAAGGCTCGACTCAGGAGTGCTTATGTATGAGATCAGTCGCTGATATGTTCACGACGATATGAACATCAGCCGTAGATGTGTTCACATAGACGTGCTCAGACGTGAGCTGTCCTAGAGCTTATTTTCACGCGTTTCTTGGATATCGTGATTGTTGATGTAACGACCCGTCCCGAATTCCGGGATTAGATTAGTGACTACTCGGGGTTTAACCGAGGATTAACGGACGTTCAGGGCGAAATTATGATTTTTCCCTTGAACGAGGGTAAAAAGTTGACTTTTTACCCAGGAGGTTCGATGGCCGAGGGACGAGGACCGTTATGTAGATCGGGTCGATACGAATCCGTAGACAGGTAGCACGTCGAAATCGAACATTCGACGAAAAAGTTACAATTCAAGGAAGTTCCAAAGTACTATTCACAATGGTGCATTTTACGAGACAAAAGTGGACTTTCATCCTGAGTGGGGCCCATATCTTTTGAAATGGTCCAATGGATGAGTGACAAGTGTCACTCATCCATTGCCCCATTCCCTTCATTCATGCATATCACCCCTTTGTTTGTTCCATTCCCACCAAACCCGAACCCCATCGAACAACCACCCCGATGAACCCAAATCCAAACCCTTCCCCATTTGATTCAGCTGAGGCCAAGAGAGGGAGGCTTAGGACGTGATGGTGGCTGGACGAGGAGATGACCGCCATGGACGGCGACGATGGCCCAAGAAACAGGTAAAAACCGAACCCTTGTTCTTCTTTAAATTTCAATTCGGGGTTTTGGATGTTAGGGGAGTTAGATGTTGATTAGGATGTGTTTGGGGGGTTGGTAGGAGGTTTAGGAGAAGGTTTTGGACAGTGGAAAGTGGCTTTACAGCCCGGAATAAGGGCTGGAGAAATTCGGTGACTATCCACCGAAATTGATTTCCGGCCAAGTTAACCCAAATCGAAACTCCAAGTTAACCCTTAGGATGAAGGTTAGACCCCTAGAAGTGCCCACACCGTGAATAGGAATTTTAGGTTCAAAATGGTTTTAAGAACCAATGGGTTTTAGGCTTGGTTTCTTGGATTTAAGGACATAGATAGGTAGTAAATGAAGAAAGGAAACTATTGGAATTGAAAACGAGAGAGAAAATAGGCTGGACCAGTTCCGCTGGTTCGGTTGAACCAGAAAACCAGAGGCTGGTTTGGACCGTCCTAGCCGAAGGACAGGGATGACCCTGTAGATGGGCACGTGGCCCACCTTTTAGGGATGTAACAACCCGTCTCGAATTACCGAGATTAATTAAGACTTAATGACAAATTAGCCTTGCTAATCGGAAACTAATCGGGGATTAGACGAGGATTAATGGACGTTCAGGGTGAAATTACGATTTTGGCCCTAAATAGGGAAAAAGGTTGACGTTTGACCTAGGAGGTCCGATGGCCGAGGGCCGAGGACCGTTACGTAGATCGGGTCGATACGAATCCGTAGACAGGTGGCACATCGAATTCGAAAGTTTGACGGAGAAGTTACGGTTCACGAATCCGTAGACAGGTGGCACGTCGAATCTGTAGACAGGTGGCACGTCGAATCCGTAGACAAATGTCACCCATATATTGCTTCCCTTACACAGATACATGCATATCCATCCCCTTTTTCTATTCGATCATTCCACCTCCCCGAACAAACCTATTGAACCCAAATCCATGCCCTTCCCATCTGCATCCATCTGAGGCCATGAGAGGAACTAAGGATGAATGAGAGGATGAGGAGACGGTGGCAGACGGCCAGCCGTCGTGGACGGCGGTGGATTGCACGGCCAAGGTAAAACCATTTCCGTTCTATATTCTTGAATTTCAAATTTGGGTTTTAGACATTAGGGAGCTTAGATGTTGGCTAGGATGGGTTTAGGGGATTGGTAAGAGGTCTAAGAGATGGTTTTGGAGGCCGAGGACGGTTGAGAAAGCCGGAAACAGCGGTCAGAGGATTTTTGGTGGCTCCCCACCGAATTCCCATTTTGGGCGAAGTTAGGACAAATCGATCCTTCCAATCTCTTTCTAGTGATCCTAGGAACCTATTGGAACCCTTAGGATGAAGCTTTGAGCCCTAGAAGTACCATAAACCTAGAATGGAAGTTTTGCTGAAGGACAGGGACGATTTTCAGTGCTGGTGTGTGGCTCCCACGCGCAGCCCCTTTTGGATGCGCGTGTGGATGCGTGAGCCATCCTTTGGGGAAATTTTCAAAATGTGAAATCATCTATTCGATACAACGAACATTTTGGGACTGGTTTCGAATCGATCGGACATCGTCTCGATATAGTTCAGGGTGTCTGAAGGTTTAGGATCAGGTTTAAAAATAGTTAAAAATTATAGAAAATTATGGGGCTTTAGTGAGGGGTTATTTAAGTAGTTACTAACCCTATATTATGATTTGGACAGGTTCGGGAACCCCAAAGGTGATGATTGGCCCGGGCGAGACATGTGGCGCTCTTATCGAGGCGTGGCTTCAGACGATCTGTGAGTGGACCTTTCTTTCTAAAGTGATGTGCATAAATGTTTTATAAGCGTTTTCATACATGTTTTGTGACATCATGAGTGCGTTTGTTTGTGGTAGCCTAGGATTTACGTATTTGCACGTATTTTGAGATTTCATGTTTTATACGATGCTTGTACGTGCTAGGTTTTCAACGAGGATTTAATGAATGAGTTTTGGATTTAGAAATACGAAATTGGGCATGAGACCCATTTTATTGGAAACTCTCAGACTTAGAGTCCATTTGATTTGATGAGAAATCCGGCTGTAGGCCCATTTGAGTTATACGATCGGGCCAAGGGCCCCGTTGGTTTACGAATTCGGGCTTTAGGCCCAGTTGGTTGTAATATACGGCTTGAGGCCCCATTGATTATGAAATCGGGCTTGAAGCCCCGTTGATTTATGACATCAGGCTCGAGGCCCCGTAAGTTGTGAAATCGGGCTCGAGGCCCCGTTCGTTGTGATTTCGGGTTAGAGGCCTAGTTGATTGTGAAATCAGGATTGAGGCCCCAATATTGTGGTATCGGGCTTGAGGCCCTGTGGAACGTGAAATCGGGCTTGAGGCCTCGTTGGATTATGAAATTAGGCTTAAGTCCCAGTTTGTTTTATGAAATGAGAATGCGGGTTTGAGACCGTATTAAACTGTGGATTTAGGCTGAGGCCGATGAAAGTGGATTTGAATTGGATTCGAGGAATCTTGATGAGATGAATTTGGTATGAGACCCAGTTGAAATATGTTTGAGAAAGAAAGTATTCAAAATGTATGAACCTTCCACATGATTTGATTGGTCTGCTTCAGCCGTCGACTTGGAGAGTCAAAATCCACTACTTGGAATGAGTATCCCCATAGGGAGCATATTCCAAGAGTGGGAGTTATGATATGGTCTCGAACTGGGTCCGGAGATAGCCATCTAGATGTCGTAGATCCTGGATGTTGGATAGAGCCTCCCAGATGGAGAATTTCTGGGGGTAGACTCGGAGTGAGACCCCGAGTAGTGTGCACACATAGATAGAGATGAATCGTGACATATATCGGGGATGTGTTCCCTAGGGGCTGTGTGTCCAGATTTGGCATCTTCTCGGAAGCGTCGAGGATGGGTTATACGTATGCATATACATATGAGATATCATGGAAAGTGATTTGGGGGCGGAGACCCCGTGTTTAATGTTTTAGAAAGTGATTTGGGGGCGGAGACCCCGCGTTCTATGCTTTGGAAATGCTTTGGGCTGAGACCCAGGTGATACGATTTGGGCTGAGTCCCATTTGGATTTGATTTGGGCTGAGTCCCATGTGTATTTGATTTGGGGTGAGTTCCCATGTATTGATTTATGGTTTTTGGGCTAGGGCCCTAATGGTTTTGTGAATATTTTGATAAATGGTTTTCGAATGCATGCATGCTTTTTAGTGAAGGGCATAAAGTATACTTTGTGAAATTTTTTGTAGAAAATATTTGGTTTTTTCACTCATGACTTTTGATGTTTTGAATTCCCTTTAGGTTGATCGCTGATGCGGGCTGTTGCAGAGACGAGACATCACACTCCTCCAGATTCTGGTGCCCTCTGGTAGTCCCGGTTGGGCTAAGAACGGAAATATCCTTGGTCTGACACTTCGTGTGAGACGGGAGCAGACACGTCCCACGTTAATCCCAAAGGATTTGGGACGGGTCCTGTCAGGGGATGTTTCCAACATACGAAATCATCATTTCGATGTAACGAACATTTTGGGACTAGTTTCGAGTCAATCAAACATTGTTTCGATATAGTTAAAGATTTTCAAAGGTTTAGGATTGGGTTTTAAAATAGTTAAAAATTCCAGAAAATTATGACGCTTTAGTGAAGGGTTATTTAAGTAGTTAGTAACCCTCTAAAGTGATTTGGACAGGTTAGGGAACCTCGAAGACAGTGACTAACCCAGGAAGGCGTATGGCGTGCGTATCGAGGCGGAAGCTTGGACGGTCTGTGAGTGGACCTTGTTTTCTATGTTGATGCATGTATAAATGTTTTATATGTGTTTATAAACTTGTTTTATACGGTTCTTATACGTGTTTGTGGTTTCGGTTTAATGAAATGGATTTGGATTTGAAAAGGAAAAATCGGGCATGAGACCCATTTGGTTTTGTCTCGGGCATATGGTCCTATTGATGACCTACAGGTATGAGTCGTGGTCGCGAAGAGTGCTGTGTGCACGGTGACGGACGATGCGATGTTCGCCTCTGGACTGCGGATGTGTTCCTTTTTGAGAGGTCACAATGCAGGTTCCGTTGTCGAGCAGCCACTGGAGGCCCGACTTCGGGGTGCTGACGGTTCAGGAGATTGATCGGTGATCTGTGTACTATGTTCTATAGGTGGTCGTGTCGGTTGATATGTTCATGGCGACATACCAGGATTGAGAGCGGTCCTGGACGGATGGTTGCATGCATCACTATGATTGGAATCGTGATTGGCCCTAAGATATCGAGCTTGATGCCCAGTTGATTTTGAGTTCAGGCTTGATGCCCAGTTGGTTTACGTTTGCGATTTCGGGTCGGAGACTCATAAATGGATTTCTACTTTCATGACGGTTTATGAGGATCGGGCATAAACCCTTTCAAAGGTTTTGAGAAGGATTTCAAATGGATTTTCATATACCATCCTTATTTATGGATTGTCTCCTCCGGGGAGGGTCTTTGGCCTGGGTGGAACATGGAGTAGTCACGGAGCACTAACTTAGTGGAATCGCCCATGTTGGGTACCTTACTCTCAGGAAGGCAAATGGATTATAACCCCCAGCGAGACTTGGGATTTGAGACCCTGGGTAGTACGCGCGTAGCTTTGGAAACCCTGACAGGATTGGTTGTATGTTATATGATATATATATTGGTTTCGGGCTTAGTCCCACATGGATTTGGGTAGTGGCCCGTATGATTGGATTAATTTGCGATTTTGGGCCAAGGCCCTAATGGTTTGGTAAATGGTTTTCGAATGCATGCATGCTTTTTAGTGAAGGGTATAAATATCTTTTTTGTGAAAATGTTTTAATAAATTCTTTGTTTGTCCATTCACAACTTTTAATATTTTGAATGCCCTTCAGGTTGATCGCGGATGCGGGCTGTAGTAGAGACCGAGACATCACACTCCTCCTCTGGATCCTGGCGCTCTCTAAAGCCCCGAGTGGGCTAAAGTCGGAATTTTCTCTTATCTAACACACCGTGTCAGACGGGATCAAGCGCGTCCTGCGTTAATCCCGGGGGGATTTGGGATGGGTCTTGACAGTTGATGATGATATGATGGTATGATACAGATGTGTGATATGAGAATGGGTCACATTTTTTATTTAATGCTTTGTGTCAAGATATTTGCACATGTGTTTGTTCTGGCGATAAAAGCATTTGTTTTCCATACGTACTGTTTTACTTGAAAGAAATGATTTAATTGATATGTTGCATGTTTAATAAAACGGTGGGTTAAATGATTATTTTCAGAAATTGGTTTTCTGAACTATTTATTTTTGTCTATTCACAGTTTTAATGGTTTTGGCACCCTCAGGTTGATCGCGGATGCGAGCTGTAGTAGAGACCAAGGCATCACATGAAGCTGCGTACTCTAGAAACCCCAAGTGGGTCACGGTATTATCCTAGTTTGACCGGAAGTGTCAGACGGGAGTAGGTTATCCCACGTTAATCCTAAGGGATTAGGGATGAGTCCTGCCATTTTATGAATTCTAGATTTATGAAATGTTTTATGGTCATTGTTTTACGATGGTTTTTTGGAAATTGTTTTGTTGAAACCATGTTTTGGGCATAAACCCTATCAAAATGTTTCGACTTGAATTGAGACATAAATGTTCGCGAAAACTGAATTTATTGGATTTGATGATTTTTTTCCACATGTACCATTCTCTATTATGTTTTTGTTTTGTAACGCCCCGGAAATTCGAAAAAGGAAAATTTGGAAAATGTGAAGGAAAATGACGGTTTTGCCCCTAGAATTGGGCGAACGGTTGACTTTTTATTCGAGCGGTCAAACAGACTTTGACCGATGACCGTGACGTAGTTCGGGACGTCACGAGTTCATAGACAGGTGATGATTTCTGGATTATTACAATGTTTTCGATATGATTTTACGGAATTACGTATAAATGATATTTGGGCTTGAGTCCCGGTTGGTAATGATTTTGACTTGGTGATGATTTGGATTGTGATTGTGAATACCCAAACGGTCAAAGCTAGGGGAGTTCCCAGACGAACGAAGCTCGGGGATATGATGTGATATGATTGTGCTTGTTCCCAGGCAGCCGAAGCTAGGGGTGTTCCTAGGCGGCTGATACTCGGGGTGATATGTATTCCCAGATAGCCGGAGCTTGGGGTGTCCCCAGACGGCTAATGCTCGGGGTTATGGCCTACGCGTAGTGCAGATGTGACAGTGTGATGGTGTGCACTTGTGAATAGTACGGATTGATTGATTGATTGATTAAGGAATTGAATTTGACCTTATGCATAGTACTGTTTGATGTTGATTATGATTACGTACTGGTATTGAGTACGAGTTATGGTCTGTGTGGCCAGGTGACTATGTTTTCATGTGTTTGGCCTGAGAGCCGGGAATTTGACTTGTTATATGGTTTGGCTGAAAGCCAGTGTTTGTGTTTCATATATTTTCCCTATGCATGCAGGTTTGATAAACTGGAGGGTAAATGATGTCTTTTAAAATGGGTTTTAACGAATATATTTTTGTCCACTCACACTTTTCTGTTTTTTGATGACCCTCCAGGCCGTGACACGACATTCGGGGCTAACCGAGAGGCAGAGGCATAAGCGGTGATAATCCCTTGTCTGATAGGTGCTGAAGGATTGTTTCGCGATTTCAGTTGACTTGTCAGACAGGAGCAGGACCGGGCACGAGTATCGAGGTCCAGTTGGGACGGGTCCTGTCAAAGTGGTATCAGAGCATGGTTATTGATTCGCTATGCCTCCACGACGTGAGCCCTGTGTACGGCCTGATGATGAGTTTAATGGTCCAGATGTTGATAGAGCCCAACGTCTGGGAGCTACGAGATTTACCGGCCAGGCAGATCCGGAGGAAGCCTATGAATGGCTTATTTGTTTTGAGCGGATCTTCGAAGTCATGCGATGTCCACCAGGGGACATGGTTTTGTTAGCCACCTTTATGTTGAGTGGCAACGCCTACCGGTGGTGGCGTGGGTTGCAGATGACTGGTTTGAATGCCCACACCTTGACTTGGGAGGCTTTTCGGGAGCGCTTCCTGATTCAGTTTTACCCCCGCTCGTTTCGTAATGCGAAAGAGGTTGAGTTCTTGGAACTGCGGTAGGGGATTCTATAAGTGGCGGACTATGAGCAGAAATTTTTGAATCTATCAAATTTTTCTCCTCAATATGTGGCTAATGAAGAGGATAAGTGTTGCAGATTTGAGTATGGACTGAAGAATGAGATTCGGTCCGCTGTGACAGTTGGATATTATGCCACACTTCGAGAGTTATCAGATGCTGCTGTTCGTGTAGAAGCTACTTTACCTCCCCGAGAACGTGTTGCCCAACGCCGAGAGCGTCAGGATACTGGAGTGACGTCCCAGGGACCACCAAAAAGAAGTAGTGGTAGCCTAGATCTTTCTGGGGGATCTCGATTCAGTTCGAAGGATGATGGAAAGGAGCAAGGGAATAACCAGAATATGTCAGATCAGCAATATTGGGGCAGTCGACATGGACGGCTTAGCACAGAGGGTTGTTATTTATGTGGGAAGGCTGGGCATATTAAGCGATTTTGTCCATATCGACCCACAGGTGGTACTACAGAGCAGGGCTCGGAGAAAGTCTCAATTTCACAAACTGCATGTGGAAGAGGAGCTGCTAGCACTAGTGGCGCACCACGAGGACGTGGTCGGTCTTCGAGCTCACGAACGTAGATCTTGAAAACTGTCATAGTGTGTTGCATGATTTTGGTGTGACTGTAGCTGTTGTGATTAGTAGTACATGTTGTTATGTTGTGGTTGTGATGTGAAGTTTTGTACTGTTGAACTGTTACGTACTGTTATGTGCTATATACTTGTGTTGTTATATTGCATTATGTGTTTTAATTATGTCGGACTTATATTTGCTTCTGATGATTGATTTTGATAAGGATATGGTATCATGTGATCTGATTGTATCGGACTTGTGTTGGTCCAAATGATTGTTTACGATAACAATGTGGTCTATGGATGGGCATGTTAGGCCCAGGATAGACTTGACCCGAGAATAGCGGGAAATGGGACTCAGAGGGAGTCCAGAATTGGTTTAATGACTCTTGAAAGATCATGAATAAGGTGTGATTCACTTAGGAATGTGCGTTAGATGACCAAATATGCCAGTGGTGGCATCGATACTAGTACATGTCGATTTTGGAATTGAGAGGAGTCGAGACATTGAATTTGGACTCAACAGGAGTCAAGAGTTGGTTTAGGACTCCGAATGAGTCATGATGTGTTATGAGGGCTCGGGATGAGCCGGGAAATATAGAAAGCGTGATAATAGTAGTACATAACAAATGAGGGTTCATGTGGGAACCCGAGGTATTGAACTGGTGGTGACTTGAGTCTCCATGGTTGTTGTTGGAAAGGTTGATTGGAATTTCGAGGACAAAATTCTTTAAGGGGGGGAAAGTTGTAACGCCCCGGGAATTCGAAAAAGGAAAATTTGGAAAATGTGAAGGAAAATGACGGTTTTGCCCCTATAATTGGGCGAACGGTTGAATTTTTATTGGCCGAAAGTTGACTTTTTGATCGGGACAATGTTTGGACTTTCCGGGCAGACCGTTGGATAGGTCTCGGGATGCTGAATCCGTAGACAGGCGGCATGCGTCAATCGGAGTCCGAACGAGAAAGTTATGGGTCTAGAACCATGAGGGGCATTTTGGTAATTTTTCCAAATAGGGGTAAAATGGTAATTTTCTGCAGCTGGGATAATTGTGATGAGTCAGTATAAGGGTGACTAATCTGATTTGGGGAGTGACATCTGTCACAATTACATGTGGGTTAGTGGCACTTGATTTATTTAATGAATTTGAATGGATTAAAGTTTGAATAATTAATATATAGTTAGTAAAAACAAAGAACAGAGAACAACAAACAAACCGCCCACCTTGTGTATTTAAATTCGTCCAAATTAATTGATCATGATTCCATTTTCGAATTGAGATTGAATAGAGAACAAAAAGGGAGGAATTACGTGAACAACTGAGTGAAAATTGAAAGGAATTGGACCTCAAACCCTACTGAGAAACCCGAAAAACAGTCCTTAAACACTTAATATCGAATTTGATGTTCTAGACAGTTTCGATTGAAATTGACGTGATCTTTAGCTTCCTGGGAGCTGGACGACTCGAGCCAAATCAATTGGGAAGCCAATTGATTGTGAATTGATGAAGAACAGAACCTGCGACTTCGTTGAAAGTGGGAGCTTGAGTTAGATCAATTGAAGGTAAGGAAGCTTCAAATTGGTTTTGAAATTATATTTAAAATGAATAGAGAATGCTCCCCGTATGATCAATTTGATGATAAAAAGTGAACTGGGGTAGGAACCCGATTTCAGACCCGTCGGGTTTGCACTTTGAGTCGACGACTTTGAGACTTATGTTCATGGAATTGACCTTAGAGATCCTTAATTAGGATTGAATAGCTGAACATTAGTGAAAGAAACTGTAAAATTGATGTCAAATTAATGGGAATGGAGTCGGGTTAGCACGCGGGTCGTAGAATCCGTTTACCATGTAAACGGGTAGAGAAGGGACTGTTCATGGTTACTGTAGCACGACGCGTGGACTCACGCGCAGATGCTTGCTGCGGCGCGTGAGGGCGCGTGAGCAGGCTTTTCGAGGTGAGGTCAACATGAAACTTGTCCTATTTAATGTAACGAACATTTTTGGTTTTGGTTTCGAGTCGATCGGACACCGTCTCGATAATGTTTTGCGGGTCCGAAGGTTTATGTTATATTTTAAATTAATATTAAATTCCTGGAAAATTACGGGGAATTGATATGCTGTAATTTGACTTGTTAGTAACCTTACATAATGATTTTGGACAGGCTTCGAGATTCCTGGCAAGTGTCGGAAATTACGGAAACGCGTGCAGCTCGGAAAGCAAGCGGGTTGGACGGTGTGTGAGTGGACGTTTGTTTTATAAACCATGATGCATGCATAGTTAAATGTTTTACATGGTTGATTTCATGATTTGGTTTACCATGATGTCGTGATTTGTTTGGATGATTATTTATGATTTAATGATTATTTTAATCGGTATTTTGGGCACGTTTGACTAGAAATGGGTAAATGATATTTTGGGCTAGGCCCGGAGTAAAAAAGGTTTCCAAAAGAGTATTTTGACTTAATGGGTGAGTCAAGGATGATTTCTGGATTATTACAATGTTTTCGATATGATTTTACGAAATTACGTATAAATGATATTTGGGCTTGAGTCCCGGTTGGTAATGATTTTGACTTGGTGATGATTTGCATTGTGATTGTGAATACCCAGACGGTCGAAGCTAGGGGAGTTCCCAGACGACCGAAGCTCGGGGATATGATGTGATATGATTGTGCTTGTTCCCAGGCAGCCGAAGTTAGGGGTGTTCCTAGGCGGCTGATACTCGGGGTGATATGTATTCTCAGATAGCCGCAGCTTAGGGTGTCCCTAGACAGCTAATGCTCGGGGTTATGGCCTACGCGTAGTGCAGATGTGACAGTGTGATGGTGTGCACTTGTGAATAGTGCGGATTGATTGATTGATTGATTGAGGAATTGAATGTGACCGTATGCATAGTACTGTTTGATGTTGATTATGATTACGTACTGGTAATGAGTACGAGTTCTGGTCTGTTTGGCCAGGTGACTATGTTTTCATGTGTTTGGCCTGAGAGCCGAGAATTTGACTTGTTATATGGTTTGGCTGAAATCCAGTGTTTGTGTTTCTTATATTTTCCCTATGCATGCAGGTTTGATAATACGGAGGGTAAATGATGTTTTTTAAAATGGGTTTTAGCGAATACATTTTTGTCCATTCACACTTTTCTGTTTTTGATGACCCTCCAGGCCGTGCCATGACGTTCGGGGCTAACCGAGAGGCAGAGGCATAAGCGATGATAATCCCTTGTCTGATAGGTGCTGAAGTATTGTTTCGGGATTTCAGTTGACTTGTCAGACGGGAGCAGGACCGGGCACAAGTATCGAGGTCCAGTTGGGACGGGTCCTGTCACCCCTTTGGACATCTAGTGATCTCGGAAAGGTCACGATTACAGTTGCTAGAGATGAGTAGCTCCTCGAGAGACTCAGTCTCAGGAGTGTATGATTATGACATCACCCAGACATCCCGAGGATGTACTCAGATGTGAGGTTCTCTAGTATTCTACGCATGTCATCGATATCGTGACTATTATTTGGATATTAAGGATTGGTTATGTTTTTTTATTATCTATATTTATGTCCAAATATTTATCTCATGATTTGATTGATGAATATGGATTTTGGGAGAATGTGGGCTACGAGAATTTTGAAACGTGATATGATTTTATTAGTCCACTGTTTATAATTGATTCGACTTGGAACAATTATTTTCGAGTTATGATACGTATGCATGTTTCTAAAACTGGAGGATAAGATTAATTTTCCTCAAATGCATTTTTAAATTCTTATTTTTTGTCCACTCACACCTTTGAAATTTTATTTACCCTCCAAGACGTTGCATAGGTACGGGTGCTGATATTGAGGCTAAGGCACAAACCTACCATTGTGCACTCAGATACTTTTACAAGGTAGGATTTTGTAATACTTTTGACTGATCGAAACTTTTATTTCAATGGTTTTATATATTTGGTTAGCCCTGTTTAGACCTTTCACGATTATCAAGGTTTTTTCAAGATGGGTCCTATAAACTTGGTATCAGAGCATTAGGTTAGCTGCCTGTACACTGCATCCTCGTGTGCAAGATTTGATGTACTAATTTTTGTCCCTTTTATGCCACTATATACCTCCGAGAAGTGAGCTCCATGCATGGCCTAACATTGAGATCGATGGTCCAGATATTGAGCAGGCCCAACGTTTGGGGGCCACAGTAATTACTGGCTAGGCCTATGAGTGGAATACTCGTTTCGATTCAATATACTATTTGCTTAGCGTTTGTTAAATTATTTCACAAAATAGGAGAAAATGACCCTTCTTGTGAGCCATGTGCTGATTAACGACGTGGAATCAATCCTAAGCTAAGTACTAGGTCTTGTGGTGGAGATAAGCATTGAATTAAGCATCATTTTATACCTTTTATGCTTATCTTTTAATGTTTAAATACCAAACAATTGGAGAAAATAACATATTTTGTGAGAAATGTGCATAATTGGATAGAGCACGAAATTACGAGAATTTTGGCGAAAGAATCACCTCAATCGGAATTATGTTAAACATGTTACGATCGAATGAAAGGAGGCCACCAAAAAGTACAACCAAATTTGGTAGGAACCAACCAAATCCACAAAGACAACCCAAGAACAGTGTCGGCAACTTCCTTCTGAACTGCAGATGATCTGTTCGGAGCGCGCACCACGAATTCCTGAAGACAAGTTTGGTGTGTGTGTGTAATGAATCTCCTTTCCTTTGTCCGAGCGCGTTGATTGGCAGCTGATTTCTGAATTCCCTTTGTTCCTTTCGGGTGACGCCTACCGAACGTCCACCTAATCATATTCCCCGCGTTGACTAGCTATTTGACCACCTAAATTTAGTCCAATTTCAGTGGGCTTCCACCGACAATCTTCCCTGTTCAAATTCCAACACCGAATTCCTTCCTTCTAGTGGAAAATTGTCCAATTTAAGCTTGGATTTGTTTCCTTTTATCTAGGAAACCTTTTTTATTAGGATTTTTATTACCTTTTTCCGTTAGGGCTTCAATATTAATTAGTTTAATCCTTTTCCTTTTAGAATTTAAATTGTGAACTACTATTTATTTGAGGATTAATTTTCTCTTGTAAATAGAGAGGCTTAGGCTAATTGTAGAAGGTTGCCCATTTTTGTACAAAAGCTCTACTTAACCAAATTTCCCTCTTCAATAATTCAAGATTTCTTTTGCAATAACCAATTACACCATACTCCACCACAAACACCTTCATCCGCGACAATCTAGGGCAATTCCCGGTTGTCTCACCGAGGAGTGTCGAGCCATTTTGCATCCCTAGGACAATTCCTGAGATAAAAGGTGTAACATGATTAGATCCCTTACCCTGTAATTGTCTTTTTCTATTGAATATCGTTTTGTTGGATTGATCTTTAATATAATTCTAGTTTTATATTTTATATGGATTTCAATAATCTTCCATGTGTTCCAATATCATGGTTTTTGTTATGATTGTATGTTGTGCTTAATGGTTGACCAGATATAGGGGGTCGCGAGTCTAGATCATTGAATGTGTCTACGGAAATTCCCGTAATGTACTTGAGATAATATGTTTGTATTTCGTAGAACTAAGGTTATGGAATTTCGTAGATTTTGGACTTGACATAATTTATGAATGAGTTAAGTTTAAAGATGAGTTGACCATTAAATAACACATTTGGTTATTTTAGATTGGTTTAATTACTTAGCAATTTTAAATCAATCAAATATCCCCCTAATTAAATAAACAAACGATAATCATGCTTAGGTACCCTCAATACCCGGTTAATAACGATCCCTACTTACCAATGCTACAATCTACAAAAAAGGGTTTTAATTTGCATATGTTTTTATTATGTGATGAGTGTGACTTTGTGTTTACTTTAATACTTAGTTTTAGTGTATCAATTTTTGGCTCCGTTGCCGGGGATTCAAATAATCTCTTTCGTTTATGTAAATATGTTCATAATGTAAATATTATATTTGTATATATTTTCATACTAGTATATAAATTGTAATACTTGTTGTTAAAAACTTTTTCATTGTAAATATCTTTCCGAAAAAAGAAAAGAATTCTGAAATTAAAAAATAACACAATAAAAAAATTCTCAAACAAAAAAAAATTAAAAAAAAACACAAATAATATAAGGAATAATTCGTTTTTTAAACTTGTCTTGGCTATATGTGGATCACTTGTGCTCGGAGTTTAGATCATGATCTTTAATGTAATAGGTGAAGTTTCATTTGTTAACTTACTCCTAAACCCTTCATGGCCCTTAAAAGTCTTGAGGTTGGGGCGGAGTTTGTTGACACTTGAGTTATCTTGGAATGAATACATGTCTACCTTAGTAAGAAATTTTCAAGGTGATGTCTAGGACATGAGATAATGCATGCTATAGGCCGGCTATGAGAAGTACGATTACAGAGTTCCAAAATCGTGTTCGCACTGAGAAGTAGGACTTCGGAGTTCCAAAATCATCCTCCCCTTGCATGTATTCTTTATACCTGGTCATTTTGGACTTGCCCAAACAAGGGATAATGGTTCGAAATCCAAGCTAATAACTTGGGTCGCACAGACGTAGAAATCTCCATTTAAACTTTGAAGCTATGTGACCCATATATAACTTTGACTTCCAAACGTATAAATTGTTTTTTTATTAAATGTTTTAGAGTTGCATGAATCCCAAAACCTTTTTCTTCAAAATCTTACTTTCGGGAACAGGTAGCGCTCCTTTTGCTTACTTTCTCCTTAATCCTTCATGATGTGAGGATTTCATCAACACACTATAGACTCGAATCTATGGACATGAGGTTGAGACGGAGGTTGTAAACACTTCGTTTTGGTAAACCTGTATCTTGAAAATTTCATCGGTTGGTTATGGTGTTTAGGAAGGTTATGATTGGTGGCAAGTGGGGAACTAAGAAAGAGGACTCCAATGGAGTACATACCATGCCCAGGTTAGACTCGGGGTGTTCTCGAAATTAGTCATTGCTTCTCGCGTTACATCTATCCAAATTGGCCATAATTAACGTTGAATGGTGGAGGGGATCGAAATATGTTTATCAGTACGTGAAGGCAGTAATCCCAGTAAAGTACTATGCGCAGCGAAGTGGGAAAGTTATTCATGTGACTCTAAGAATCTATTTATTGTCTTGGTAGATTGTATACCCTCTCTGCGGTTTCATGATGCTCAGATTTCATCACCGGGCCGCCTATGACTAAGTGAATCTAGGGCAGTGAAATCAAATGTGCATGCCATTCTTATCATGCACTGTCAAATAACTCTTATGTCTTATGCTGGTTCTAACAATTTCCCTCTTACACATTCACACCATTCATCATGTAGAATTTTTTGTGTTGTAGTAATTTGGGCGTTTATGGAACTTGTGCCTTTGCATGCCATTTTCGTGACTACCTTATATACACTTAAGGTAACGACCCGTCATGAAATCCAAGATTAGATTAGTGACTAATGAAGGATTAGTGAGATTAATCGGTGATTAGTTAAACGAAATCGGACAGACAGTGTAAAATGACCGGTTTGCCCCTGGTCTTGGGCAAAATGTTGACTTTTGACTCGAGGAGTCAAACGTATAAGGATCGATGACCGTGACGTAGATCGAGCCATCACGAGTCCATAGACAGGAGGCACGTCGAAACCCGAGGAATGAAAAATAGAACAATTGCACGAAACCCGAGGAATGTGGACAAGTGGCAGGTTTTGATCAGGGAAGGTTCTAGAAGGAACCACCACATGAGGAACAAGTGTCACCCATCTGATTGGCCCATTTCCTCATACGGTGGGATATTGCTTCCTTTCCACTCGATACCATTTTCAATTTTCTCCCAAAACCAAACTGTGCAAACCCATTTCCATAGCCCCTTCAATTTCCATTATTTGTGCTTGATGAATGAGTGAAAGAGTGAGAGTGTGGTGAGACGAGAAGGATGGTGGCCATGGCTTGCACCATAGTGTACGGTGGTGGCAATTCGGAGGTAAGGCACCGAATACGTCGTTTTTTAATTCAAAAATGGCAATTCGTGACTTAGTGATGGTTGATCGTTTCTATTAATTGGATGATGTTTCTGAGGTTGCAAGGATGCCTTTCGGCTTGAAACTGAGGCTTGAGGTGGCCGGAGTCATGAGGACACGACGGAGGAAGATGGCCAGTTCAAACCATCGATTGGGGAGGTAAGTTTAAGACTTGGTTTTCATGTTTTGAACTCTAATTAGATTAGGAATGCTTAGAGGAAGGTTTAGGAATGAAAATGGGTTTAAAACAGACCAAAAACATAGAAATTATGGGCCTGAGCTGGTCACGCTGGTTCAGTTGGACCGGCTACGCAGGTTGGACTGAAAATAGACCGGTTCACCTGTGGTTGAAAGGTGATGAACAGTGCAGGCGCGTCAGGCCCACGCGCAGCGCCTTTGGGCGGCGCATGGGGGTGCATGTAACGACCTGTCCCGAATAAGCGGGATTAATTAAGAATTAATGACGAATTAGCGAGACTAATCGGGGATTAGACGAGGATTAAAGGACCAGCAAGGCGAAATGACGATTTTGCCCCATGAATGGGTGAAACGTTGAGTATTCGTTCAGGTGGTCAAATAGACTTTGGCCGATGACTAAGATGTAGTTACAGACGTCACGAGTTCATAGACAGATGGCACGCCCAATTCCGACGTTCGAGGAAGAAGTTATGATTTTCAGAGGTTCAGGGGCAATTTGGTAATTTGGTTGAAAATAGGCAAAAAGTTTACTTTTGACCCGGAAGGTTCGAAGGTTGAGGGCCAATGACCGTTATGTAGATCGGGACGATACAAATCCGCAGACATGCGGCACGTCGAATTCGGACGTTCGACGGGGAAGTTACTAACAGGACCCGCCCCGATCCCCCTGGGACCACCCGGGGACGTGCTCTGCTCCCATCTGACACCCGACCTCAAAATACCAAAATTACCCTTAAGAATTCAAATGCATAATGAAAATCCAAATTTAAGTGTTACATAACCCAACACACAAACGTCAAACATAAAATCCGAATACAAATAGTGTCAGATAAGGGATAGTTCCCGAATACAGTTTATTGAGCACGACTCTTTACATTCTATGTGCCAACCTCCCCAGCAGTAGGGTTCAGGTGCGCAACGTAAACCTATGCCTCTTCCTCGGGATCCTCCTCCTCTTCCTCCTCAATAGCACCACCTGGAGGGGTAGTAAAACAACAAGGGTGAGTGGGCCGAAACTCAAGGTTTACAAAATAGTTTACCATCTCGAAAACATATAGATTTTCCCCTCTGTTTTCCGAAAAGCATGCATCAGTATCAAAAAACACAAAATCATATAATCATAAGCAGAATAATATCAACATAATATAATCTCAGTCACTGCACTATACATCCCAACCCTGACATCCCAGATGCCTGAAGTCCCAGACGCCCAATAAGGTCACAGTCCCAAGGCTACGCGTGCCACCCGGGGTCTCAATCCCGAGTCCAAATCCCGAACCCAGTCCGAGTGTGGCATACTAGATGCCTGACATCCCAGACGTCCAATAGTAGCAATCCTGCTCCTGAGTCACTCTACGGTCCGGTCCCTCCGTAGAATGACTCCTCACATGCAATGCACCGTGACCACTCCGGGGTACCTACATCCGGAGGAGACAGTATCCTAGGGTAGATCTATACAATGCAGTACCAAAGATAAATATCGAAATCCATTATACATATACATGACTCAAAACCGTGCATAAACAACCAGACGGGTCTCATGCCCAAACATAGTAATACGTGCCATAAATCATACTCAGGATAAATAGATACTTTTGCTTGAATCACATATAGATATAATAGAAAGTAAACCAGTTATGCATGCCGAAGTTTAGTGAAATCAAAGGCCCACTCACAGTACAATCCTGCTGTAATCCCGAGCGTAAAACTCGTCCAAGTGTTAAAGTACGATTCCTGTCATGTCCAAAGCATACGTAAAGGTCACTTTAAGTCCCTACTAAATAACTAAGAAACCCTAGACTGAAACCTGCCCGGGAAAGCCGTCCGAACACGCTTCCCAAAGCTTCAAACCCTAATTTGACCAACATAATGATCTTCGATCGACACGAAACCACCGTCATTGGATTCGTATCGTCGAAACCTTGAAAATGGTCCTGGTCCCACACAAAACACTGTTCACACGTGCCCCCACGCGCTGGTCAACTCTCTGGTCAACCATGCTACAGTAATGATGACGTCAGCATGACGTCAACACTGACAGTGTCAGAGGACACTTATCAGCAGTCCATTGGTCCCTGGTCTGACTCTATTCTGACATGATGATGTCATCATGACGTCACTACTGACATCAGCATGATGACATCATCAGCTACAGTACCGGGTCTGAGAACCGGGACACCGTAGACCCACGGTTCAACCCGATCAGTTCTTATCAACCCGACCACCATTTCTGGTGAGATTTGTTCCTCTGGACTCGTCTTTACTTCCCCTATGGTTCTGTGGACTCAAGACTAGCTTTTAGGTTCAAGAAACTACCTGAAAATCGACGGGAAGGTTGGCTGCCGGTTCTGGTTATCTTCTCCGGCCAGTCGTCGAGTTTCCAGCCACGGGTCTTGGTTCAAACTGGTCGCCTAGGTCCCCTAAGTATGTCTCAAAAGCAACCAAACAATTTTAACGTTAAAAACGAACGGTTCAAGACAGGGAAGGAAATCGGGCCTTCTCGGGTTTTCAGACCTACCGCCGCCGTGTCGCCGCCGTAAGCCATCCAGTCCTGTTCTGAGTAGTCCCAAGGTTGCAGTGATCCTAACCCTAGGTTAGTTCGAGTCCAAGTGTGAAGGTTTGGATGGTTTGGACAGTTTTGGGATGTTCGGGTTCTTTCTCGGGTCTGGGGGGTTTCTGGGTTGCGCCACCGTCCGTGGTGGTAGTGGCCGGTGTCTGGTGAAGGTGGTGGGTGGTCTGGTGGTGTTTGATGCGTGGGTTGAGACTGAGAAGTGGTGGAGAGTTTGTTCGAAGGGTGAGAGGGTACATGGTTTTGAGAGAAATGAAGATGTAAGTGTATGGTTTGATAGATTTAGAACTGATGGAGCAGATAAGATCAAAGGCTGAGATTCAACCTGACTTTAGGATCAATGGTGAGGATTTGAGGAGGGAAAAATGATTAATTAATCTAATGGCCAACATGATTCCTTGTTTTAGGGAGTGTAGGGGAAGAGTGACACATGTCACTCATCCAAGGGTCCAGATTGAATTGATTAAAGTGATCAGATTCTATTATTTTAATAATATTTTAATCCGGGTCTCGGTTAGTTCGGTTAATCACGTTTACGGCCGTGACCATAACTTTTTCGTCGTACGTCCGATTTTGGCGTGCCGCCTGCCTACGGATTCGTATTAACGCGACCTACGTAACGGTCCTCTGCCCTCGTCCATTGGACTTCCAGGGTCAAAAGTCAACATTTGGCCCCTCTTTGACCAAATTACCAAAATACCCCTAGACTTCCGAACGTCACAACTTCTTCCTCGAACGTCGGAATCGAACGTGCCACTTGCCTATGAACTCGTGACGTCTTAAACTACGCCACTGTCGTGGGTCAAAGTCCTAAATATTTCCTGAGGCAAAAGTCAACTTTTCCCCCCCTCGTGGGCAAAATGGTCAATTTGCAATAAAATAATAATTACGAAAGTTCGGATCGTTACTGTTACGGTTCACGGAAGTTCCGTGGTACTATTCCACGAAGTTCGAGGTAGATTGACTTTTGTTTCAAGTGGGCCCCAAATATTTTACCAAGGGTCAATGGATGAGTGATAAGTGTCACTCATCCACTGGATACCATTTTACATTCATGCATAGGACCCTTTTTTCTTTGTTTGTGCATACCAAACCCTAACCAAACTCGATTAACTACATCCCTATCGAAACCCAATCTCCCTTATGGCCATGATTGAGACCAAGGGAAGGAAGTGAGAGTAGGAAGAAGGATGGTGGCTGGCCAGGCCGGTGCCGCCGTGGACGGTGGAGGTAGAAATCGAGCAAGGTTTCGGTTAGACCCAAATTCCCATTTATTTTATTTTGACGTTATGGATAGTTTTGGATGATTAGGAGATGTTTAGTAGGTTGCTAGGAAGTTTTTAAGATGATTTTGATGGTGGTTCACGGCTGAGGAAGCCCAGGGGAAAAATTAGAAACTTTGAACCGTGGGGTTCAAATCAAAACGGGTTGAGTTCCATGTTTTTCTTAGTTTTCTTCATCCCACTAGACTTCCAGGGATTAGGTCGGAAGAATAGAATTAAAATGGAATCAAACGAACCAAAAATGACGGGTTTAGAGGGCTGAACCGGCCACATCGGTTTGGCTGGACAGGCTGCACATGATTGGCCAGTTCGGCCCACCGTTGGAGCTTGAAGATGATTGCACAGTAGGCGCGTGAGGACCACGCACAAGGCAATCTTGGGGCACGTGAACAGTCCTTTGGGAAAGGTTCCAACATGTAATTTCATCTATTCAATGTAACGAACATTTTGGGACTAGTTTCGTGTCGATCGGATATCGTCTCGATATAGGTTGGACTGTCCAAAAGTTTACGGGGCTTTAGTGAGGGGTTATTTAACTAGTTAGTAACCCTCAAAATTAATTTGGATAGGTTCAGGAATCCCGGAGATGACGTTTGCCCTTGGAGAGGCGTATGGCACGCGTATAGAGGCGCGACTTCGGACGGTCTGTGAGTGAACCTTTGTTTCTAAATTGATACATGCATAAATGTTTTATAATTGTTTTAGAACATGCTTTGTGATTCCATGAGTGAATTTGTTTGTTTTAGCCTAGGGATTTACGTATTTGCACGTATTTCGAGATTTCTGATTTTATACAATACTTGTACGAGCTAGGTTTTCTATGAGGGTTTAATGAATTGATTTTGGATTTGTAAATTTGAAATCGGGCATGAGACCCATTTTATTTATGAACTCTCAGCCTTGGAGTCCATTTGATTTGACGAGAAGTCAGACCGAGGGTCCATTCGAGTATACGTTCGGGCCGAGGGCCCCGTTGATTTATGATCCGGGCTTGAGGCCCATTTGGTTGTAATATCGGGATGGAGGTCCAGTTTACTGTAAGTCAGGCTTGAGGCCCTATTGGTTGTGAAATCGGGATTGAGGCCCTGTTGCTTTATGGTTTCGGGCTTAGGGCCTAGTTATTCGTGATATCGGGCTAGAGGCCCAGTTGATTGTGATATCGGGCTTGAGTCCCAGTTCGGTTTGAGAAATGAGAATTCGGGCATGAGACCTTATTGAACTGTGGATTTAGGCCGAGGCCTGTGAAATTGATTTGAATCGGATTCAAGGAAGCCTGTGGAAATGAATCGGGTATGAGACGTAGTTGAAATATATTTGAGAAAGAAAGAAAGTGTTTCAAAATGAATTATACACTTCATATGATTTATATGGTCTCCTTCAGACGTCGACCTGGAGAACCACGATCCACGGACCAGAATGGTTATCCCCATAGGGATCTCGTTCTAGGAGTGGAAGTTATGATGTGGTTCCGGACTAGATTCCAGAGAGATGATCGGACTAGATCCGGGGATAGAGTTCGGACTAGATCCAGAGATAGAGCCTCCCAGATGGAGAATTCCCGGGGGAAGACTCTGAGTAAGACCCCGAGTAGTGTGCACACTACTATAGAGATGAATCGTGACATATATCGGGGATGTGTTCCCTAGGGCTGTGTGCCCCAAGTTGGCATCTTCTCGAAAGTGCCGCAGATGGGTTATACGTCTGTTGATATGTATGATGTTTTATGAAAGTAATTGGGGGCGGAGACCCCGTGTTCCATGTTTTATATTTTGGAAAGTGATTTGGGGCGGAGACCCCGTACTCGATGTTTTGGAAATGGTTTGGGATGGAGACCCCATTTTGTATATTTTGGTATTTCACTGAGAATGATTTGGGATGAGTTCCCACATGTATGGATTTACGGGTATTCGTGATTTCGGGTCGCGGACCCATAAATGGATTTATGGTTTATGACGGTTTATGGGGACCGGGCATGAACTCTTGAAAGGTTTTGAGAATTTTTTCAAGTGGTTTTATGAATGTTCGATAAATGGTTTTTGAATGCATGCATCTTATTGTGAAAATGTTTTAATGAAATGCTTATTTTGTCCACTCACAACTTTTAATGTTTTAATGCCCTTCCGGTTGAACGCAGATGCGGGCTGTAGCAGAGACGAGACATCACACTCCTCCTCTTATGATTCTGGCGTACTCTCGAAGCTCCGGTGAGGGCTAGAGATGGAATTTTCCTTGGTCTGACACTTCGTGTCAGACGGGATCAGACACATCCCATGTTAATCCCGGGGGATTTAGGACGGGTCCTGACAAGTTGGTATCAGAGCGTGTTTTGCTCTCAAGTTATGCTCAGGTCGAGGATGTGATGTCTTTGAAGTCGCAACAGCCCGTCATCAACCTTGTATTAGGTCATTAGTATGAGGATTCGGTAGAATCGAACCTTAATTAGATTGTGTTTGACAATACGTACGATAGTTTAAGGTTCGATTGGCATTGGATGCCTTGTTTTCGAGATGTTGGATTCCCATCAGCATTGGTCTCCTTGCGAATCTAACGGCTTAGAGCCGTAGTGTTACTGGAGATAGGATCCAGTGGATCGGTAGATACCGTATGATGACTTCCGGAGTCGAGACCGTTGTCAGTCGTGTCATGTCGGATTGGAGAGTGTGCTGCCGAGATCAGCTGAGGTCATGGTTGATCCCGTAGAGTTGGGACGTGCAAACCACTATACCGACGGGATAGTAGATGTGCCCGGAGTGACGAGCATGTGAGTTCTGTGGTCACTGAGCAGGACAGAGAGGATCCTGAGTGGCTTAGTGCGAGGCACCAGGAGTACTTGGTTTGGTGACCAGTTCCCTGATGACGCGAGATGGGGGGCGCGAGTGTGTGCCCAGGAGTAGTAACGTTAAAGGTTGAAATGCCTAAGTGGCATTCAGATGAAAAGGTATAAACGGATGACGTGAGTGACGTCTTATGACATAATGGGTCGGTTTTTCGGATATGGTAGTACGCAAAGATTGGCTGCAGATCACGACAGACGTTGCGATCTGTTTAGCCTACCGACCGATGCTAGTGGATTCCGACCAATTCTGCGAGTCAGAGTTGGATCAGGATGATTAAGGTACGAGATACGAGTGTTGGAGGCCGTAAATGCACATTCGTAAATAATATACAAGGTTTAATCTTGAGTCGCGTGAATTCCACTCAGAATGAGTGTACCTACATAAACGGTATTCACGGACGTGTGGATGGTGTTCGGTTGAGCTGAGGACTTGAGAGTCCATTATGGATTGGTTTTGGTTGACTATGGTTGACCATACCTCCTGAGTTGGGAACTTGGGAATTATTTTCCTATAGGACGCATGAATACTCGTGAAATGAGTGAGCTCCGTAATTGGAAAAGAAGCATGTTTCCAACGTGATTGGAACTTCGGAATCAAGAGAACTTGTGATGGAGACGATGAGAAGAGTGCTTGATTCTGCATGAGTAATGGATATTCCAAGGTCACTGAGTGTGACTCTTTGGTAGATAGTGTTGGATGCCGGAGGATGACATAGGATGAACTTTGATGTCATCATCTTGGATTCTCCTTGATTCTTCCTTAGGTGGGATAATGAGGAGTGATATGATAACTAAGGGGTTCAAAGAGGGTGTAAGAACCGAACACCTAGGCTGTGAGTCAAGTTTGTTTGACTTGACGAGTAGATGGTAATTAGCGTCTTATGATGTGACGAGTGAGTGTCTGAGGTGATGGATTGCCGTTCGCCTGGTGACGGACGGTTGCGGTCCGGACCATGGTTGGAACGCGGACAGTAGTATGCGGTTGGAAGCTGCCTGAGTGCAGTCCGTGAGCAGGCCGAGTTGAGCTTTGATGATTGGTGTGATGTGGGTGCACCAATGTGTTGTGCACGTTGGACGATGGGATTGACCACGGTCAATCGACATGTCAGGTTGAGAGTGTCCCGAGAGTATAAGTATGTTGTAGGTGGTATAGAGTCCTAGATGGACATGAGTAGTGATCAGATTAGATCCGATAGTGACAGGTTGAGACTCGAGGTGAGTCTAGATGTCATCGGAGATTGCTGAGTGACACGAGATACAATAGGAGGACTCGAGAAGGAGTCGAAATTAGAGTAGAGTAGCGAAGCGCAGTGGAGACGGGAGTTTCCAGCTGGTCACGATGATTGTGACCTATGGTGGTAATGGATTTAGATGATATACGATGTGTTCAGATTAATGTGGATTGATGGGACTCTAAGGAGAGTCAGTATGGACATAGGTCAGTGGATGGTCTGCAAGATGGGGTTCATGCCATTGTGATGGCAGGATCTTGAGGGTGTTGTCTGATTGGATGCTACACTAGATGCCAGCTTGGATGTGTCAGCCCTTAGTGGGAATGCATTTTTTTTCTTCAGCCTCATGCTTATAGGATGGAACATGTTAGAGTGGTAGACTGAAAAGCCTATTAGACGATAACTTAGTAGGAGTGACCTGTCGGAGTGAGTTACAGGCGAGACGTTGACATTCTGTCTCGAGTGAGACTTACGAACCGACGTGATGACTCTCGCGAGTCGACGATCGGAACACTGTTGATGAGAGTGAAGTCGGAGATTGGGAAGCTCTAGTGACGGTACATACCGACGAGTACGGCATGGGTGTCGGATGTGTACTGTTACTCGGGTCTTCTCGTGTGGGTGTAACGACTCGAGTAGGGGGAAATTCTTTGAATTTTTGAGGAAGAAATTCTTTAAGGGGGAAGATTGTAACGACCAATCCTGAATTAGCGGGATTAATTAAGAATTAATGAGGGATTAGCGAGACTAATTGGGGATTAGACGAGGATTAATAGACGAGCAGGGCGAAATGACGATTTTGCCCCTAGAATGGGCAAAACGTTGACTATTCGTTCAGGCGGTCAAATGGACTTTGGCCGATAACTGTGAGGTAGTTTGGGACGTCACGAGTTTATAGATAGGTGGCACGTTCGATTCCGACGTTCGAGGAAGAAGTTATGATTTTCAGAAGTTCGGGGGCAATTTGCTAATTTGGTTAAAAATAGGCAATTAGTTAACTTTTGACCTAGGAGCTCCGAAGGCCGAGAGCCGAGGACCGTTACGTAGATTGGGACGATACAAATCCATAGACAGGCGGCACGTCGAATTCGGACGTTCGACGGAGAAGTTACGGTTCACGGAAGTTCCGTGGTACTATTGCACGAAGTTCGAGATAGATTGACTTTTCTTTCAAGTGGGCCCCAGATATTTTACCAAGGCTCAATGGATGAGTGAGAAGTGTCACTCATCCACTGGATACCATTTTACATTCATGCATATCACCCCTTTTTCTTTGTTCGTGCATACCAAACCCTAACCAAACCCGATTACCTTCATCCCCATCCAAACCCAATCTCCCTTGTGGCCATGATTGAGACCAAGGGAAGGAAGAGAGAGCAGGATAAAGTATGGTTGCTGGCCAGGCCGGCGTCGCCGTGGACGGTGGAGGTAGAACTCGAGCAAGGTATCGGTTAGACCCAAATTCCCATTTATTTTATTTTTGACGTTATTGATAGTTTTGGATGATTAGGAGATGATTAGTAGGTTGCTAGGAAGGTTTTAAGATGATTTTGATGGTGATTCACGGCTGAGGAAGCCCAGGGGAAAAATTAGAAACTTTGTACCGTGGGGTTGAGTTCCATATTTTTCTTAGTTTTCGTCATCCCTTTAGACTTCTAGGGATTAGGTCGGAAGAATAGAATTAAAATGGAAGCAAACAGACTGAAAATGAGGGGTTTAGAGGGCGGAACCGGCCACGCCGGTTTGGCTGGACCGGCTGCACATGAGTGGCCGGTTCGGACTGGTCGCTGGTGCTTGAAGATGACAGCACAGTAGGCGCGTGAGGCCCATGCGCGGGGTAGTCTTGGGGCGCGTGAACAATCCTTTGGGACTAGTTTTGAGTCGATCGAAGATCGTCTCGATATAGTTCGGGTTGTCCGAAGGTTTAGGTTCACGTTTAAAAATAGTTAAAAATTCTGGAAAATTACGGAGCTTTGGTGAGGGGTTATTTAAGTAGTTAGTAACCCTACAAATTAATTTGGATATGTTCAGGAATCCCGGAGATGACGTTTGGCCCGGGAGAGGCTTATGGCACGCGTATCGAGGCCTGGCTTAGGATGGTCTGTGATTGGATCTTTCTTTCAAAATTGATACTTGCATAAATGTTTTATAATTGATTTAGAACATGTTTTGTGATGCCATGAATGCATTTGTTTGTGGTAGCCTAGGATTTACGTATTTCCACGTATTTCGAGATTTCTGGTTTTATACGATGCTTGTACGTGCTAGGTTTTCTATGAGGGTTTAATGAATTGATTTTGGATTTGGAAATATGAAATCGGGCACGAGACCCATTTGATTTATGAACTCTCGGACTTGGATTCTATTTGATTTGATGAGAAATTGGACCGAGGGTCCATTTGAGTATACAATCGGGCCGAGGGCCCCGTTGATTTATGATCCGGGGTTGAGGCCCATTTGGTTGTAATATAGGGCTGGAGGCCCAGTTGGCTGTAGTATCAGGCTTGAGGCCCTATTGGTTGTGAAATCGGGCTTGAGGCCCCGTTGCTTTATGGTTTCGGGCTTAGGGCACAGTTATTCGTGATATCGGGCTAGATGCCTAGTTGATTGTGAAATTGGGCTTGAGTCCAAATTCGGTTTGAGAAATGAGAATTCGGGCATGAGACCCTATTGAACTATAGATTTAGGCTGAGGCCTGTAAAATTGATTTGATTCAGATTCGAGGAATCATGTGGAGATGAATCGGGTATGAGACCCAGTTGAAATATTTTTGAGAAAGAAGGAAAGTGTTTGAAAATGAATTATACCCTCCATATGATTTATATGGTCTCCTCCAGACGTCGACTTGGAGAGTCACGATCCACAGCCCATAATGGGTATCCCCATAGGGATCCCGTTCTAGCAGTGGAAGTTATGATGTTGTACCGTATCAGATTCCGGAGAGATGATTGGACTAGATCCGGAGATAGAGCGCGGACTAAATTCAGAGATAGAGCCTCCCAGATGGAGAATTTCTGGGGGAATACTCAGAATGAGACCCCGAGTAGTGTGCACACTAGTATAGAGATCAATCGTGACATATATCGGGGATGTGTTCCCTAGGGGCTTTGTGCCCCGAGTTGGCATCTTCTCGAAAGTGTCGCAGATGGGTTATACGTATGTTGATACGTATGAGGTTTTATGAAAGTAATTGGGGGCCGAGACCCCGTGTTCCAAGTTTTATATTTTGGAAAGTGATTTGGGGCGGAGACCCCGTAGTCGATGTTTTGGAAAAGGTTTGGGGCGGAGACCCCATATTGTATGTTTTGGTATTTCACTGAGAATGATTTGGGCTGAGTTCCCACATGTATGGATTTACGGGTTTTTGTGATTTCGTGTCGGGGTCCCATAAATGGATTTATGGTTCATGACGATTTATGGGGACCGGGCATGAACCCTTGATAGGTTTTGAGAATGTTTTCAAGTGGTTTTATGAATGTTTGATAAATGGTTTTTGAATGCATGCATGTGCTTTTAGTGAAGGGCATAAATGTCTTATTGTGAAAATCTTTTAATGGAATGATTATTTTCTCCATTCACAACTTTTAATGTTTTAATGCCCTTCAGGTTGATCGTGGATGCGGGCTGTAGCAAAGACGAGACATCACACTCCTCCTCCTATGTTCCTAGCGTACTCTGGAAGCCCCGGTGACGGCTAGAGACGGAATTTTCCCTGGTTTTACACTTCGTGTCAGACGGGATCAGGCGCATCCCACGTTAATCCTGGGGGATTTGGGATGGGTCGTGACAGCGTATGAGGGACCTTTTGGGGAAGTTTTCAACATGTGAAATCATCTGTTCGATGTACCGAACATTTTGGGACTGGTTTCGGGTCGATCGGACATCGTTTCGATATATTTCGAGGTGCTCGAAGCTTTAGGATCGAGTTTAAAAATAGTTAAAAATTTGGGAAAATTACGGGGCTTTGATTGGAGGTTAATGAAGAGGTTAGTAACCCTCTAGTATGGTTTGGACAGGTTTGGAAGTCCCGGTGATAGTTGTGTGAGTCGGGACGGCTTATGGCACGCGTATTGAAATTGCAACGTAGGACATTTTTTATGGTTTTACCATATTGATGCATGCATAACTTTTTTATATGTTTTATATATGTGATTTCTATAGTGATGATTGTGGCATTGGTGATTTACATGATTGCACGTATTTCGAGGTAATCTCATATTTGCACATATATCTAGATTTATGGTTTTACTTTAGTTTCACGTACTTGTGAGTTTAATAATGGTTCTATTGTAAGACTTGTGCCCTAGAGGGAACGGTGAACGATCCCACATTCCTGCGAGGGGGGAATAGTCTGAGAGGCGAATGGTGTTGTGCCTTAAAGGTGTATGCACACACCTATCTAGCACGAGGCCTTTTTGGTATGCGCGCATGACCAGGTTTTGATGTCTTTGCAGTTGTAACAACCCGTCATCAACCTGATAGTTAGGGTAAAAGTAGGAGGAACCTTGTGCCAAATGAAACGAGGCACGATAATTAGGGTCTGATTGGCATAGGATGCCACTTTTTCCGAGAGGTTGGAACCTCAAGTAGGAACAATGTTCGTACAAATCCAACGGCTTAGGACCGTCGTGTTACTAGAGATTGGATCCAGTGGACTAGTAGACGCGGTATGACGGCTTGAGAGTCCGGACCATCGCGCGGTCATGTCGGAAATGGAATGGAGCAAAGAAAAATCAGTGGAGGTCGGACGTTAGAGTCGTCCACGATGGAACTGCAAGGATCGGAGATTGTGCTGCTAGGAGTAGTCAGACGCGCGAGGACTTTAGTTGAGACTGGTTAGAATAGGAACGTTGATCCTATTTGGCATGAGATGCCACGTTTAGAGGTGTCGAATCCTTGAGGGATGGCGACCAGCAGAGGATGCCCGGAGTAGTTTTGTGTGACGTGGTAGGATGCGATTGCGACGTGTAGCGGTTGTGCAGTGTTAGACACGGAGTATGGAGGCTAGCGGCTAGGAGCCGTATAGGTACGAGAGGAAGAGATCCTCAAAGTGTAGTTACTGGTGGTTTGGACACCAGTATCAAAGTACGACGTCTTTTTGGAGAGCGTTGGATCACTCGAGATGGACACGCTCCCTGCAGCGAATAGCTGCGTTACGATAACCTGAGTTGGTAGTTGACTTTGTAAGTTACCAAAAGTGTGGTACTTGCGGACTAGTTTCCGAGGTGGACCATTTGGTGGATGTTGAGTGTTGAGCGGTTGGTGCTAGCGGTGAGTTGACCGCATAGGTTCGGAGTGTCGGTGGCGTGTGTGTGGATTATATCCGCCCGGGCTCGCGGTAGGAACCACCATCGAGACTGGATTTGGTGATGGTTGTTGAAAATTGGGGGACGTTCGAGGAACGTTTATTTCCGATATGGATTGTTAGAACGGTCACACCGGAGTCATGGAGTACGAGGGTGGCGGAGTCCCTCCAACCCGAATAGAGATAAGTGGCGATTGCTCGGTGAGAGCAAGGTTTTAGGATTGGTTTGATTCGCACACGTGTGGCGGTAATGCCATAACGTTAACTAAAAGAGACGACGAGCCACAAGCTGAGGGTAGCTCAGTCGTGATGTACTCATGGTGAGGTTCTACCACTACACGAGGAGAAGGATTCATCGGCTAGTGTGGACTCTTGGGAATCGTGATGGAGATGGTTTGGTTGACTGCGGTTGACCATGCCTCCCGAGTTTTGTGTACGCTTTTTTAAGGAGAATCTAATAGTGAGAAATAGAATGGGTCACTACAGTAGTTATCGATAGTTGTCGTTGGTCGGAAAGAATGGACAACGCGAGTACTGTCATGAGGATTAGTGACCAGAGGGTCGGATTTGGTAATACGCAGAAAATGGTCTGCAGATCACAGCAGGAGCCTGTTGTGACTTCAGTCAAGCGGTACATCGGATTAGGATGAATTGACATCCTTTTGGATGTCCGAGCGAATGAGAACCTAGACTTAGTTTATGACCGAGTTGGTAGACGTGCCATAGAGTTGTGGCCATGCGAGTTCGGTGCGCATTGAGCGGGACAGAAAGGATCCCGAGTGGCTCGGTGCGAAGTATGCCCTATACCTGGATTGGTAATAGGTACCCTAGGTCATTGTGGACAGATGGCACGAGCATTAGGTGCTGGAATTTGGATCCCATAAGGATTGGGACGTGCGAATTATGTTACCAACGTGAACAGCGATGGAAGAAGCCGAAGTGAATCAATGGAAGTGTTTAGTCCTGAAGGAAATGATTAAGCATTACAGTAAGTATCATACTCTTAGTCGAGAATTTGGGAAGTCTAGAGGTTGGACTTGACACCCAGTTGGAAGCATGCCTACTTCCAACATGGTTGCAACTACTCTCGACTTAGAGGCAAGTGAAGGAGACTTCTCGTTTTCTACTTTTTAGCAGGTAGTACTGGGTGCCAGAGGATGACATAGGATTAACTTTGATGTCATCATCTATGACTTTCCTCATGTGAGTCGATGAGGAAGGAGATGACAACTAAGGGTTCAAAGAGGGTGCAAGAACCAAACACCTAGGCTGTGGGTCAAATTTTAGTGACTTGGAGATCAGATGATTCATGGTGTCACTGGATGTGTCGAGCACTCACTTCTCCCGAGGTGAGTCAGATCGAGTAGTGTAAGGACTATCGAGATGACGGAAGTGATTGTGATGACCATGAGGTATTTAGACCTAGGTCTGGTCGTCATTGGAGTAAATTGCCTTGCTGATTATGCTAAGGTAGGAGAAGAGGAAATTTTTTTGGTAAGCCTATTGAAGGACTCCTTAGCATAGTTGGTGAGATGACAAGACAGAGATTAGATATGGGAATGAAGATGAGATAAGGATGATAGGTGGATATCGATCAGGAAGAGATAAATGGCCAATCCCTCGAGTTGGATTTGAGGATAAAGATTGTGATGGATTGAGGCTGGCTCATGTCGCATGATTGAGCATCAAACCGATGAGTACTATGATCAGATGTAGGCCGACATATTGGTATAGTGACTGGACATCGAATGTTGTGTGCTCCAGCATGGTTGATGGAGAGGGTTCAGAGATTTGATGAGCCGAGAGCTCGGAGTCGTGCGGGCCAGAGGAACCTTAGTGACTGTGTATGATACCTGCTGAGACAAGTATTCATTTAGGATCCAGGTACACCCTGGAGGGGTGAGACGTCGATTGTGTGTCGACAGGATGAGTAGTAAGATACCTGAGACTCGAGGTGAGTCTAGATGTTACTAGAGGTCGCTGAGTGATGTGAGATACAAGTTGGGGAATCGAGAGTGAGTTGAGATCAAAGTGCGCAGCGGAAGCGCAGTGGAGCCGAGCGTTACCGGCCAGTCACGATCACGATCGTGGACTTAAGGGGTAGTAGAGGAGGATGGAATTCCTCTAAACAGTGGATTTCGGTGGCAAACTGTTCAGTGACAGAGGTTGAGTTAGATCTCAGTGGGAGCAATGAGGATAGTTGTCGGATCGTATACTGAATAGGATATTGGCTCCGGTTGTCGGATGAGAAAGGTCGTCAGACTAAAAAGCTGACTTAGGTGTTAGATGCGAAAAACCATTAGACTGAAAACATAACTTGATGGCAGCTGGGAAAAGGTAGCCCTTAGTGGCAGTACGTATTGTAACCTGCTAGGTATAGGTTGGAACCGGTTAGAAAGGTAGACTATAAGGATCTAAACTCAACTTAGTATAACTGACCTATCAGAGTAAGTGACAGGCGAGGCATAAGTGACAGGCGAGGCATCGACACTGTCTTGAGTGAGACCTACGAGCCGAAGTGTGACTCGAGAGAGTGGAGCTAGAGCTTTGGGAGCTCCGGTGACAGTACGTACCGACGAGTACGGCGTAGTGTCGGATGTGTAGGATTACATGAGAGTACCGAGTCATGGGACACGATTGGATTTCCACAGTTTGGTTGTGGAATTGGGTCAATTCGAATTTCGAGGATGAAATTTCTGAAGGGGGGAAGTTTTTAATGACCCGTCCCTAATTTTAATGATGAATGACTATTTTCGAGGCTAATCGAGGATTAGCCTAGGATTAATGGACGTTCTGGGCAAAATTACGATTATGCCCCTAAACAAGGGTGAAATGTTGACTTTTGACTTGGGAAGTCCGATGGTCGAGGAGCAAGGACCATTACGTAGTTGGAGGAGATAAAAATCCATAGACAGGTGGTACGTTGAATTCGGAAGTTCGACGAAAAAGTTACGGTTCACAGAAGTTCGAACGCACTATTATACGTTTTACGAGACGGATGCCATTTGGCATCAAGTGGGGCCAGTTATTTTGGACATGCCAATGGATGAGTGACAAGTGTCACCCATCCATTGCCCATCCAAACACGTTCATACATATCCCTCCCCTTTGTGTTCAACCATTTCCCCACCAAACCCGATCAACCCATCCAACCCAATCCAAACCCTTCCCCCATCTGACCATGTTTGAGACCAAGAGAGTGAAGTGAGGGCATGATGATGGTAGTGGATGGCCAAGGACGGCCCCACCGTGGACGGTGGAGGACCCCAGTGCACGGTAAGCTAGGTTTTGCCCATTTTCTTTTATTTTTGATTCTTGACGTTAGGGAAGGTTTTAGTCGGTTAGAATGGGGTTATTAGGATGTTAGGAAGGTTTTAGGACGGTTTTGAGTGGTGGAAGGATTGAAATAGGTTTTGATCAGACAATTAGGTTCCTAGTATCGAAATAGGAAGAATGGATTTGAATTGGAGGAAAAAGGATGAAAATTAACCGAGTTATGGGGCTGGACCGGTCACGCCGGTCTAGTTGGACCGGATTATAGAGGAAAATCAGACCCGCCGGTGAGACTGGTCGGCTGGAGGTTGAAGACAACCCTGTGCAGGCGCGTGAAGCTCATGCACAGGGCCTTCAGGCGGCGCGTGGTGGTGCGTGGGGAGGTTTTGGGGAAACTTCCAACATGTAATTTCATGTATTCGATGTAACGAACATTTTGGGACTGGTTTCGAGTCGATCGGACATCGTCTCGATATAGTATCGGCTGTCCAAAGGTTTAGGATCGTGTTTAAAAATAGTTAAAAATCCCAGAAAATTAGGGGTCCTTAGTGAGGGGTTATTTAAGTAGTTAGTAACCCTATATTATTATTTGGATAGGTTTAGGAGTCCCGGTGATGGTGATTGACTCGGAAGGCGTACAGCGCGTGTATCGAGGCGGCAGATCGGACAGTCTGTGAGTGGACTTTCTTTTATGAATTGATGCATGCACAAATGTTTTATAAGTACTTTTAATACATGTTTTGTGATGCCTTGAGTGTATTTTGTGTGTGTGTTACATATTGGCATGTGTTTCAAGTTTTTTGTGTTTTATACTTGCTTATACGCGTTTATGGTTACGGTTTTAAATGAAATAGTTTTGAAAGGTAAAATCGAGCATGAGACCCATTTGGTTTTGGTTTTGATTTGGGCATATGGCCCTATTGATGACCTACGGGTCTAAGTCGTGGTCGCGATGGGTGCTGTGTGCATGGCGACGGACGACATGACGCTCGCCTCCAGACTTGGATGTGTTCCCTCTAGAGAGGTCACGATGCACGTATCGTTGTTGAGCCTCCACTGGAGGCTCGACTTCGGAGTGCTGATGCTATACTAGATCGATCGGTGACGTGTGCACCATGTCCTAGAGATGGTCGGGGTAGTGATATGTTCACGGCGACATACCAGGATTGAGAGCGTTCCTGGACTGATGGTTGCACGCATCACTATGATCGGAATTGAGGCTGACTCTGAGATATCGGGCATAATGCCTAGTTGATTGTAAGTTTGGGCTCGATGCTTAGTTAAATTGTGAAATCGGACTAAAGGCCTCGTTGAGTCACAAATTCGGGCTTGAGGCCCAGTTGACTAGTGTTATCTTGCGTGAGTCCAGAATGAGATTTTTATACTAGTATGTATATACCCTCCTTTATTAGTTGATTGGTCTCCTCCATACGTCGACCAAGAAAGTCACGATCCATTACCTAGAATGAGTGATCCCCATAGGGAGCCCATTTCAGGAGTGGCAGTTATGTTGTGGTCCCGGACCAGATCCGGGGATATGCTCAGAGTGAGATCCCGAGTAGTATGCATACTTATATATATATATATATTCGTGACATATATCAGGGATTAGTTCCCTTGGGGCTGTGTGCCCCGAGTTGGCATCAGAATATGTTTAGGATGGGTTATATATGTATAAGTGTATATGTGTATGAGATTTCACGGAGATGGTTTTGGGCTGAGACCCACAGGTATTGAATTTGAGCTGAGTCCCCACTTCATTTGGTTTGGCCTGAAGTCCCAGGTACTTTGATTGGATTTTGGGCCAAAGCCCCGTGTTCTATGCGTGAGTAATGGTTTTCGAATGCATGCATACTTTTTAGTGAAGGGCATAATGGTCTTTTTATGAAAATGTTTTATAAAATTATTTGTTTTGTCCACTCACAGCTTTTCGTGTTTTTGAATGCCCTTCGGGTTGATCACGGATGCGGGATGTAGCAGAGACCGAGACATCACATTCCTCCTCCGGATTCTGGCGATCTCTGATAGTCCCGGTTGGGAAAAGAACCGAATCATCCCTCGTTAGACAGTTCGTGTCAAACGAAAGCAGGCACGTCCCACGTTAATCCTAGGGGATTTGGGATGGGTCCTGTCACCTAAGAGGGGTGGATTGTAAGACCCGTGTCCTAGAGGGAACGATGGACGATCCCACATTCCTGCGAGGGGGGAATGGTTTGGGAGGGGAATAGTGTTGTGCCTTAAAGGTGTAGACACACACCTATCTAGCACGAGGCCTTTTGGGAGCTCATTGGCTTTGGGTTTGGTTGGAACTCCAAAGTTAAACGAGTTGAGGCTGGTGGAATCCCATGATGGGTGACCCCCTGGAAAGTTGCATTGTGAGCTCTTGAAATCAAAACCGTGAGGACAAGGGCAAGGAGGCCCAAAGCGAACAATATGTGCTAGATGAGTTGGGTCTTAACCGAGGAAGGGCGGGTCCTGACCGAGGAAGGGCGGGTCCTGACATCTATGGCATGGTTTTGGTTTTGGAAAGATGAACTCGGGCATGAGACCCATTTGAATTATGTGATTGGGCTAGGGGCGCAGTTGGTTTACGAATTCGGGCTGAGACCCCTTTGAGTTATGTGATCGGGCCGGTGGCCCAATTGGTTAACAAAATTGGGCATGAGGCCCAGTTGATTTTTATAAATGTGATTTCGGGTCTAGGATGAAGACCAATGACTGTGACGTAGATCGGGACTTGACGAGTCCGTAGACAGGCGACACGTCGAAAATGGAGGTTCGCCAGAGAAGTTATGAGTCTAGAACGGTAAACGAAACTATTGCATGAAAACCGAGGAATGGTGACAAGTTGTGTGATGACCCGTCCCAAATTAACGGGATTAATTAAGGATTAATTACAGATTAGCGAGACTAATCATAAATTAGACGAGGATTAGCAGACGTTCGGGCGAAATGACGGTTTTACCCCTAGAATGGGCGAAATGTTGACTTTTCATTCGGACAGTCAAATGGACTTTGGCCAATAACTGTGACGTATTACGTGACGTCACGAGTTCATAGACAGGTGGCACGCTCGATTCAGACGTTTGAGGAGTAAGTTATGATGTTCGGAAGTTCAAAGGCATTTTGGTAATTTGGGCCAAAAGTTGACTTTGACCCGGGATGTGTGATAGCCGAGGGCCAAAGACCGTTATGTAGATCGGGACGATACGAATCCGTAGACAGGAGGCACGTCGAAATTGGATAGGTTCAGGAATCCCAGAGGCGACGTTTGACCCGGAAGACGGTTATGGCACACGTATCGAGGTGCGGCTTCAGACTGTCTGTGAGTGGACCCTTCATTCGAAATTGATGCATGCATAAATGTTTTATAAGTATTTTAATATATTATGTGATGCCATGAATGCATTTGTTTGTAGAAGCCTAGAATTTACGTATTTGCACGTATTTCGAAATTTTTGGTTTTATACGATGCATATACGTTATAGGTTTTCAACGAGGGTTTAATAACTGGATTTCGGATTTAGAAATATGAAATCAGGCGTTAGACCCATTTGATATACGAACTATCAGACTTGGAGTCCATTTGATTCGACGAGGAATCAGACCGAGGGTCCATTTGTGTTATACGATCGGGCCGGGGGACCAGTTGATTTACGATTCGGGTTTGAGGCCCAGTTAGTGGTACTATCGGGCTTGATGCCCTGTTGATTTATGATATCGGGCCTGAGACCCATTTAGTTGAGATATCGGGCTTAAGGCCCCGTTGGTTGTGAAATCGGATGTGAGGTCCCGTTGAGTTATGGTTTCGGGCTTAGGGCCCAGTTAGTCGTGATATCGGGCTTGAGGCCCTGTTGACTCTGAAATCGGGCTTGAATCCCAGTTCAGTTTATGAAATGACTATTCGGGCATGAGACCCTATTGAACTATGGATTTAGTCCGAGGCCTGTGAAATGGATTCGAATCGGATTCGAGGAATCCCATTGAGATGAATCGGGTATGAGACCCAGTTGAAAAGTGATTTGAGAAAGAAAGTATTTGAAAAAGAAAGAAAGAGATTTGAAAATTGAATGAACCCTCTATATGTTTATATGATCTCCTCCAGCGTCGACCTGAAGAGTCACGATCCACAGACCAGAGTAGGTATCCCCATAGGGATCCCGTTCGAGGGGTGGTGGTTACTTATATTGATGTGGTCCCGGACCAGATTCCGAAGAGATATGTGGACTAGATCCAAAGAGAGCTCGGACTAGATCTAGAGATTGAGCCTCCCAGATGGAGATTCCTGGGAGAAGACTCGGAGTGAGACCCCGAGTAGGGTGCACACTAGATAGAGATGATATCGTGACATTTATCGGGGATGTGTTCCCTAGGGGCTGTGTGCCCTGAGTTGGCATCTTCTCGGAAGTGCCGCAGATGGGTTATACGTATGTTGATACGTATGAGGTTTTATAGAAAAGTGATTTGGGGGCGGAGACCCCGTGTTCCATGTTTTATGATTTAGAAAATGATTTGAGGGCGGAGGCCCTGTGTATTATGATTTAGAAAGTGATTTGAGGGCGGAGGCCCTGTCTATTATGATTTAGAAAGTGCTTTGGGGCGGAGACCCCGTTTGTGATATTTTGGGAAAGTGTTTTGGGCTGAGACCCACGTGACATGGTTTGGTACTGAGTTCCCATGTTTTGATAGATGGTTTTTGAATTGTGATTTCGTGTCAGGGACCCAAATGGATTTATGGGTCATGACGGTTTATGAGGTCGGGCATGAACTCTTGAAAGGTTTTGAATATGTTTGACAAATAGTTTTATGTACGTTTGATAAATGATTTTGAATGCATGCATATTTATTTATGAAGGGCATAAAGGTCTTTTATGCGAAAATGTTGTTAATGATTGTAACGCCCCGGACGTACTGTAAATGTAATATTATAAAATATTGAATAAAATGACGTTTTTACCCTGGTGATTCGTATGGTCAATTTACCGACTTTTTGATTGGGAGGTCGAACGGACGCTGAGCGATGACCGTGACGTAGTTCGGGACGTCACGAGTTCATAGACAGGTGGCACGTTCGATTCGGACGAACAGGGTGAAAGTTATGATGTTCGGAAGTTCAGGGGCATTATCGTAATTTGGACGTTATATGGGAAAAATTTGACTTTTTGTTTGACAATTGATATGCATTTGACTCGAAGACCGTTATGTTCGTCTCGACGCCCCGAGTACAACGACAGGCGGCACGCTTGAAACGGACGTCGGATGACCGAGTTATGGGTCACGGAAGCTAGAGGGCAATTTGGTAATTTTTGCCCTGAGGGCATTTTGGTCTTTTCACACGGGGTACTGTTCACCACCGTGGAAAAACAGAGTGTGCGGCCGTGGGTTGAGCGTGCAATTGTTTAAGGTTTGGTGGAGGGATCAGACACTTTGTTTATGGAAATTGAGGAATTGGAAGCACCCCATCGTGGCTGTGCAGAGCTTCAGTGCACGGGGAGTTTTAAAAATGGCCGTGGGCTCTGTGTGCGGGAAACAGTTTCCAGAGAGGTTCAGTGGATTCCCACGGGCTGTCTTCCATTCTGAGGGGTTTAGCTGAGTGTCATTGAGTCGGGGAACTCATTTCGATCATTTGGGCAGTCTGAGAGAGAGTTTGAGCGAGGTTCTGAGACGGGGAAGAGAAAAACGCAGAAATGGAGGGAAATTCAAAGGTTGGGTTTTGAGGTGAGTTGAACCAAACTGAGGGTGGAATTAGTCTTCTGGGATCCTTGCTAACGCAACCGTGCAAGAATTGAGGAGGATTGATCAAGGTTTGCTCAGGGACTCAAGTTCCAGTTTCTGGAAAAACACAGTGTTGAGGACGATGACTTCCAGGTTAGTTTGGGGTTAATTGGTTGGATGTCTTGGTTCGTTTGGGTTCCCTTAAGCTGCTGGTGAAGCTAATTTGATTGTGGCACTGGGTTGGGTGAGTTCTGAGTGACGACCAGTTCGTCTGTTCGAGTCTGGATTGCATCGATTTAGGGACAGTCGAGGTTAATCATCAACACAGACCTAAAATTTATGGATTAGAGGAAATAATAGGATCAAAAACGAGAGGAATTGATTGAGAATTGGGCTTGAACTGGTCGGGTCGAGTCGCGGGTAATAGACCCGTTTATCAGTCTATCCGGGTAGGAACGATGACACTGTAGCATGGCGCGTGGCCTTCACGCGCAGCCACTTTGGGCGGCGCGTGACGGCGCGTGCGATGTCATCTCCGATCATGGTCAACATGGAAATTGTTCCTTTCAGTCCAATTAACATTTTACCTTTAGGACTCGAGTTGTTCGGGAGTCATTCGGGATAATTTCGGGAGTCCGGAAGATTAAGTCTTTAAGTTTATTTTCGCCGAAAAATCCGGGGAAATTAGGGAAAAGTTATACGAGCTACTTGAGGATGTTTGTAATCTTTCTTGTACATTTTTACAGGCCCGGACACTTCCGAAGCTACAGAGGAGCACGCGGGACGCGATTGACGCGTCCTAAAACCGTGAGTGGACTTTTTGATTTCCTAAATTGGGCATGCATGACTATCTTGTTTATTTATCTCATGGTTTTACATATGATTTTATGATGGTGATATGTTATATCGGTTTTACGTGTTTTCACATTTTTCGAGATATTTACCGTATTTCACGCATTTCGAGGTTACGATTTTCGCTTACGCATGCATGATGATTTTCATAAAGTACCTGGATATGAATATGCATGTTTCGGATTTATGATGTTTGATCACATTGTGAAGTAATTTCTGGAAATTGCATGTGTTGGAATTTGTATGTGAATTCGGACATGAGTAAATGTTTTGGAATTATGTTGGAAAAAGACTTGTGATGAATCCTGATTTATTATGTGCAAAAACGGTTTTGGGTTTAATGACCCGGTTAATGGTTGGATCCGGTTTTGGGTTTAAAGACCCGGTACGTTGATGACGGGGGCGGGCCCGAAAATTGGGTTTAAAGACCCGAATTGAGTTTAAAGACTCGTGAGTTTAAAGACTCGGTTATTATGATACCCCCCGAGGCCTATTAATCATGTTTTGAGTTTAAAGACTCGTTGATATCCCGGGAAGGCCTAATGTTGAGTTTAAAGACTCGGATGGATCCAACGGCATAATTGAGGTTAATGATTCACGTTTTACTTGAATTGTGCAATTAACGTTCAAAATGACGGTTTCTGAAACCTGGAATTATTAAATGGTTTTTACATGAATTATGGTGACCCTTTGTAACGTTTTCCATGTGTTTTGGAAAAAGAGTTTTCAAAAGTGCAATATGCAAAATTTGAATTTTTGGTTATGCATGCGTGTTACAAAACTGGAGGGCGAACCCGATTTCGGAAAAACTGTTTTCCCTATAAAGCTTATGTTTCGGTCCACTCACACTTTGTTGTTTTAAATTCCCTCCAGGTCGTGGTACAAGCGTGGGGGCAAGCGCCGAGGCAGAGGCGGAGGCATAAAGTTTTCCGTTGCAGAGTAGTTAGTTCACAGAGTAGGACTTGTTTCTTTAATTTGTTTTGTAATATTGCTCTGTGAAACTGTGGACTTGACGTCCAGTCGGATGTATTTGTTTAATCTCCCTGGTCTGACAATGGGTGTGTTGTAATTTTAACTAGTTTTCCGGTCTTTCGGGTTCGATTGTCAGACGGGAGCAGGATGCTTCCCGATTATCGAGGCGATAATCGGGGTGGGTCCTGTCAATGATGTTATTGTTTTTGTCCACTCACGACTTTTAATGTTTTAATGCGCTTTAGGTTGATCCCGGATGCGGGATGTAGCAGAGACGAGACATCACTTCCCTCCACCTACGATCCTGACGCACTCTGATAGCCCCGGTGTGGGCTAGAGACGGAATTTTCCCTGGTCTGACACTTCGTGTCAAACGGGATCAAGAGGGTCCCACCTTAATCCCGGGGGATTTGGGACCGGTCCTGACAAGTGGTATCAGAGCGTAGAGTGCGCGCAGGTCGAGGATGTGATGTCTCTGAGGTCGTAACAGCCTGTCATTAACCTGGTGGTTACGGCATTAGTACGAGGATTTGGTAGAAGCGAACCTTAAGTTAGACGGTTTTGGTCACGTGATACGGTAGTTTGAGGTTCGATTGGCATTGGAGGCCACGTGTTTCGCTATTTGATCCCGAGGAGGATCAGTATTAGTGTGAATCCGACCGTTTAGATCCGTAGTGTTACTGGTGCGTAGGATCCAGTAGATCAGCAGAGACCGTATGATGACTTGAGAGTCGTGATCGCTCGACGGTAGTGTCGTGTCAGATAGAGGATGTACGGATTAATACCAGGGTGGTCAGAGGTCAGGGTCGCCCGGTTTACGTTGACCATGGACGACTACACTCACGACGGTTAGGAAAAGGAACGTGTGATTCTTTTTGGCATAGTGATGCCATGTTTCAGTGTGTCGAATCCCTCCAGGTTGCCGACTGGCAGAGGATGTCGACTAGTAAAGGATTTCCTACTATGTGTGCTGGGTAGCATGATGGAGCATACTTGTGACATGCCATGGATAAGCAATGGTAGATATCAATAAGGGTCAATTCCTTGTGAGGACAGCAGCGGAGAGCCGTAGAGTTATGAAAGGACAAGATCCTCAGAGAGTAGTTATTGGCTGGTTTGGTACCAGTATCAGAGTACGACGACTCTTCAGAGTCGAGAACGATGGATCGATTAGGATGGTTGGGCTGCAGCGGGCAGCCGGGGTTTGTGCTAACCCTGGTTAGTGATTGATTGGACAAGTTACCCGGAGTGTGGTACTTGCGATCGGATTCAGAGGTGGACCGATCGGTGGATGTTGCGTGCGGAGTGGTTGGTACCGGCGGTCGACTACCGCATGCATTGGGAGTCTCGATAGCAGAGTGTTTGTGAGTTTGGTCTGCATGAGGTTGTGGCAGACACTGCTATCGATGGACGTAGTCGAGTCTTACCAAGTTGGATAGGCTCAGGTTGCCGTGACGATTGTGACGATGGGATTCGTCAGTCGTGACGATGATACAAGGTGCGTGAGGGACGCACAATACGAGTAGTGATTTTGTATCCGACTCTGTGACGGCTGAGTCCGATCGCAGAATGAGATGCTGATGTTGGAGGTTGGCATACTTGCCACGCTCCAGTGAATGTGGTTGTTATAAGTGAGAAAAGGAGGATCCCGAGTGGCTCAGTGCGAAGTACGGGAGTACTTGGTAGGGAGACCAGTTTCCCCAGTGATGGAGATCAGTTTCCTCAGTGATGGTGACTAGTTTGCCAGTGATGGAGACCAGTTTCCCCAGTGATGGAGACCAGTTTCCCCTGTGTTGGAGATTAGTTTCACCAGTAATGGAGACTAGTTCCCCCAGTGCTGCGAGATTGAGTCGCGAAGGTGTACTCAGAAATATTGAGGTGAGACGTGAGATCCAGGTACTAATGGATGACGTAGGTGACGTCTTATGACGTATGGTCGGTTGGTCATATTTGGTAGTACGCAGAGATTTGGCTTCAGATCACGACAGACATTGCGATCTGTTTAGCCTACCGACCGATGTTAGTGGTTTCCGATAAATTCTATGAGTCAGAGTTGGATCAGATTGATTAAAGGTACAAGATGTGCGTGATAGAGGGCGTGAGAAATGTTCGGGTGTTGAGTGAACCCAGTATTTGGAAAGGACACATGTTTCCAATGTGATTGGAACTTCGGAATCAAGATAAGTTGAGATTGAGACGATGAGAGGAGTACTTGATTCCGCATCGGAGATTGATACTTCGAGGTCACGTAGGTGGTGCTGCGTGTCGGTGCATGACATGGGATGAACATGCATGTAACCATCTTAGATTTGTCCCTAGGTAGGAGGACGAGGAGTGTTGTGATAGCTAGGAGTTCAAGAGGGTGTAAGAACCGAATACCTAGGTTGTGGGTCAATCGTGTTTGACTTGACGAGTAGTTAGTGGTTAGCGTCACGGGATGTGATGAGTGAGTGTCCGAGGTGTTAGACTGATGTTCGCCTGGTGACGGATGGTTGGGGTCCGGACCATGGTTGGAGTGTGGACATTAGTTGTGGTTGGACGTTGCCAAAGTGCAGTCCTTGAGTAGGTCGGGTGACGCCCCGATGTTGATATGATGTGGGTGCACCGGTTTGTTGTGCGCTTTTGACGATGGGATTGACTACGGTTAATCGGTATGTCGGGTTCAGAGTTCCCGAGAGTACGAATACGCTGTAGTTTGGATGGAGTCCCAGATGGACATGAGTGACGATCGAAATGGATCCGATAAGTGACAGTTTGGAGACTCGAGGTGAGTCTGGATGACAAGTGGTATCGCTGAGTGATGCGAGATGCGATACGAGGACCCGAGAGCGAGTAGAGATCAGAGTCGCGCAGCGAAGTGCAGTGGAGCCGGGAGTTTTTGGCTGGCCACGAGGGTTGTGACCTGTGTGGGTATTGGACTGTTAGGTATCCGACGAGTTCGGATAAGTGTGGATTGTTGGGACTCTAAGAAGAGTCAATTTTGGGGAATAGGAAATTGAGAGAGTTGACTTGTGCGAGTGTTTAGAGTCATTATGGGGCATAGGTCCGAGGATGACCTACGAGATGGGATTCGTGCCTTTGTGATGGCAGAATTTGTAGGGTGTTGTCAGATCGGATGCTGAGCAGGATGCCAGCTTGGCTGTGATAGCCTTAGTGGGAATACGTTTTCAGCCTAACGACTGTCAGAGGGGTAGACTGAAAAGCCGGTTGGATGTCAGCTTGGTATTGCTGACCTGACAAAGTGAGTGACAGGCGGATAGACGAGTACCGACTTGTTGTCTCGAGTGAGACACATGAATAGACTTATAGTTATAGAAAGTTAATTGGAGCTTTGGAGGTTCTGATGATGGTATGCACCGAGGACGATACCTTTGAGTACGGTGGGTGTGTTGGACGTGTACTGTTACACGGGTGCCCTTGTGTGTGGGTACATCGATCCGAGTTGAGGGACATGGTTAGATTCCACAATTTGGTTGTGGAATCGGGTCGATTTAAATTTCGAGGACGAAATTCTTTAAGGGGGGAAGATTGTGATGACTCGTCCCAAATTAACGGGATTAATTAAGGATTAATTACAGATTAACGAGACTAATCAGAGATTAGACGAGGATTAGCAAACGTTCGGGCAAAATGACTTGCCCCTAGAATGGGTGAAACTTTGACTTTTCGTTCGAACAGTCAAATGGACTTTGGTCGATGACTGTGACGTAGTACGTAACGTCACGAGTTCATAGACAGGTGGCACGCTCGATTCCGACGTTCGAGGAGGAGGTTATGACGTTCGGAAGTTCAAGGGCATTTTGGTAATTTGGGCCAAAAATTGACTTTGACCCGGGATGTCTGATGGCCGAGGGCCAAAGACCGTTACATAGATCGGGATGATATGAATCCGTAGACAGGCGGCACGTCGAATTTAGACATTCGACGGAGAAGTTACGGTTCACGGGAAGGTTAATGGTACTATTTACGGCGACACGTTTTAAGAGGCAAAAAGTGAAGTTTTGTATTTTGTGGGCCCAGTTACTTTTCAGTGGACCAATGGATGAGCGACAAGTTTCACTCATCCACTGGCCACCATCCCTCCATTCATGCATCTTCCATCATCGATCGATCATTCATCTTCTTGTTCCCAAACAACCCAAACCGATTTCCCTTCCACCCCAAATCCAAACCTCCAACCCTTATGACCCTGACTGAGAACCAGGAGAGTGAAGGGTGGCTGGTGATGCTGAGGACGGTGGCAAGGGCAGCTGGGCCACCGTGCACGGCCGAGAAAGGGTGAGTACTCGGTTTGCCCAAATTCCATTTTTATTTCTGTTTTTCCATTATGGTTGGTTTTAGATGATTGGGCTGAGTTTATTGGATTGTTAGGATAGTTTAGGGAGGATTTTGGTGGTGGTTCACGGCTGAGGGAGCCGTGAGGGTGGTCGGGAAAAACAGGGTCGTGAGGCCATGGATGAACCGTGAGGTTTTAGGACGTTTTGGTTAGGTTTATTGATTGGGTTTTATAGAAAACAAGAAAAGAGGAATTTAAGGATTGAAAAGGAGGCAAACAGACGAGAAATGAGTGAGGAAATGAGTTGAACCGGTCACGCCGGTCCAGGAAACCAGAGAACCGGACCGGCTGGTCTGAACCGGTCGTCGCAGGGAAGACGATGCACTGTGCAGTGGCAAGTGAGGCCCACGCGCAGTGTAATCTGAAGGCGCGTGTGGGCGCGTGTTGAGGAATTTGGGGAAGGTTCCAATATGTTATTTCATCTATTCGATGTAACGAACATTTTGGGACTGGTTTCGTGTCAATAGGACATCGTTTCGATATAGTTCGGGCAGTCCGAAGGTTTAGGTTCGCGTTTAAAAATAGTTAGAAATTCGAGAAAATTATGGGACTTCAATGGGAGGTTAATGAGGCTATTAGTAACCTTCTAAATGAATTTGGATAGGTTCGGGTATTCGGGAGGCGACGTTTGACTCGGGAGACGGTTATGGCACACGTATCGAGGCGGGGCTTCAGACTGTCTGTGAGTTGACCCTTCATTCGAAATTGATGCATGCATAAATGTTTTATAAGTATTTTAATATATGTTTTGTGATGCCATGAGTGCATTTGTTTGTGGTAGTGACACGACCCATCCCAATCCCCCCGGGATTAGTGCGGGATGACCCTGCTCCCATCTGACACGAAGTGTCAGACAAGGGATATTTTCGTCCTTTGCCCTCCCGGGCTATCAGAGTACGCCAGGATCCGGAGGAGGCATGTGATATCTCGGTCTCTGCTACAGCCCACATCCGATGTCAACCTGAAGGACAGTCAAAACATTAAAAACTGTGAGTGGACAAAGCAAAAGTTTATAAAAACATTTAATAAGGAAGACATTTGTACCCTCCACTAAAAAGCATGCTTGCGTTCGAAAACCATTTATCCAAAACAAACCATATGTGGGACTAAGCCCAAAGCAGATATAAACTAAGATCAAAAGGACCACAATAAAAACGACCATATGGGCCACTGCCCAAATCCTGTGCACACCTGTACACACCACATATCATATATCATATATCCATCACATACATATATATAAGTCACACAACCAATCCTGTCACGGTATCCAAAGCCACGCGCGCGCTACCCGGGTCTCAATCCGAGTCATCTCAAAGTCAAGGGCAATGTCCGCAGACCACAGACCCTACCCGAGGTAATAGTAACCATAGCCTTCCTGAGAGTAAGGAACCCAACTGGGGGGTGACTCCACTCAGTCGGTGCTCCGTGACTACTCCGGGGTCCACCCAGGCCAACGACCCTCCCCGGAGGAGATAATAGAAGTTAGGAAGGTAGACGAACATATATATACATAACATAAACACTCATGACCGGTTCCCCTGAACCGTCATGATCCATAATATCCATAATCAGGTAACATGCCGGTTCCCATAAACCGTCATGTACCGTAATAACATAACCAGGGTTCATGCCAGTCCCCATAAACCGTCATGAACCAGAATGACCTGACAAAGGTTCATGCCGGTTCCCATAAATCGTCATGAACCACAATGACCTTTCCAGAGTTCATGCCGGTTCCCATAAACCGTCATGAACTTGGAAATCCACGTAGGGTCCCTGACCCGAAATCATAAACCATAAAGTAACTGGGTCTCATGCCCGAACATATGACTCAACTGGGCACCGTGCCCGATATCTAAGGGTCAGTCACGACTCCGATCATAGTGATGCGTGCAACCATCCATCCAGGACCGCCCTCAATCCTGGTATGTCGCCGTGAACGAATCAACCGACGCGACCATCGCAAGACCATGGTGCACTCATCACCGGTCGCTATCCTGAACCGTCAGCACTCCAAAGTCGAGCCTCTCCAGGCTGCCCGACCACGAATCGTGCATCGTGACCTCTCCGGAAGGAACACATCCCAATCGGGAGGCGAGCGTCGTATCGTCGATCGCCGTGCACATAGCACCCGTCGCGACCACGATTTAGACCCGAAGGTCGTAAATAGTGTCATATGCCCGAGACAAAACCAAATGGGTCTCATACCCGAGTTTATCCTTTTAGAAATCCAAAACCAAATCATTTAAGTCAATAAAGAAATACAGACCCGTATAAGGCCGAAACCTCGAGATACGTGCTTATACGTAACCACATACAAATGCACCCATGGCATCATCAAACAAGTAATAAAACATATAATAAACATTTATGCATGCACCAATTTAGAAAACAAGGTCCACTCACAGACCGTCCGAGCTGCCGCCTCGATTTGCGTGCCATACGGCTCCCCGAGCTGATCACCGTCACTGGGACTCCCAAACCTGTCCAAATCGTAATAGAAGGTTACTAACTACTTAATTAACCTCCCACTAAAGCCCCGTAATTTTCCCTTATTTTTAACTATTTTTAATCCCAAACCTAAACCTTCCGATGCCCCGAAACATATCGAGACGGTGTCCGATCGACACGAAACCAGCCCCAAAATGTTCGTTACATTAAATAGAAGATTTCACATGTTGGAACCTTCCCCAGATTCCCTGCCACGCGCCCTCATGCACCGCCTGAAGTGGCTGCGTGTGGGAGCCACGCGCCTGTGAATAGTGCTTCTCCTACCTCGATCAGACCGGTCCGAACCGACCGGTCCGGTTCGACCCCTGCAACTGGACCGGCGTAACCGGTCCAGGCCTCCTTCTCCCTCATTTTCGGTCCGATTTCTTCCATTCCAATTTCTAAATTTCTATTTTTCAAGTTTCCTATCTAACCCAATTAACAAAACAACCTAAAACCCCCTAAATCGATCCCTAAAAATTAACCCCCCCACGGCCCTGTTTTCCGATTTCGTCCCCAGGCTTCACAGCCATCAACCCCCGTTCAAAACCATCTCTATACACCCTAAACAATCTAACAAACATTCCCTAATCAACCAAAACTATCCATAATGTAAAAATCGACAAAATGGGAGATTTGGGCCTAACCGGGTAACCGTTCGGGTTTGGGTCTCCACCGCGCACGGTGGCTTCGTCCTGGCCGGCCACCACGCTTCACCGGTCCTCCTCTCCCCCTCTGGTCTCTCTGTCATGATCATAGGGTGAGGGTTGGATGTTTGGGTCGCACAGATGAGAGGAATGGGATCGGGAAAATGGTTTGAAAATGAAGAATGATCGATGAAGAGGCAGGTGAGATGCATGAAGGAGAAATGATGTCCATTGGATGGGTGACACTTGTCACTCATCCATTGGGCATCAGGACAAATATCTGGGCCCACTAGAGACAAAACTGCACTTTTGTCTCGTAAAACGTGCCATCGTGAATAGTAACCGGGAACTTCCGTGAGCCGTAACTTCGCCGTCGAACGTCCGAATTCGACGTGCCGCCTGTCTACGGATTTGTATCGTCCTTATCTACGTAACGGTCTTCGGCCCTCGGCCATCGGACCTCCCGGTCAAAAAGCCAACATTTGACCCCTTTTATCCAAAATTACCAAAATGCCCTTAACCTTCCGAACGTCATAACTTCTTCCTCGAACGTCGGAATTGAATGTGCCACCTGTCTATGAACTCGTGACGTCACGAACTACGTCACGGTCATCGGTCAAAGTCCATTTGACCGCCCTAACGAAAAGTCAACGTTTTGCCACGCCAAAGGGCAAAACGGTCATTTTGCATCGTTCGTCCAATTTCGCCTAACTAATCATTGATTAGCCTCACTAATTGTGATTAGTCACTAATCTAATCTAGGAATTTGGGACGGGTCGTTACAACCTATGATTTACGTATTTGCACGTATTTCGAGATTTCCAGTTTTATACGATGCATATACGTTCTAGGTTTTCAACGAGGGTTTAGTAAATGGATTTCGGATTTAGAAATATGAAATCGGGCATGAGACCCATTTGATTTACGAACTATGGGACTTGGAGTCCATTTGATTCGACGAGGAATCGGACCGAGGGTCCATTTGTGTTATATGATCGGGCTGGGGGCCCAGTTGATTTACTATCCGGGTTTGAGGCCCAGTTAGTGGTACTATCAGTCTTGATGCCCAGTTGATTTATGATATCGGGCCTGATACCCATTTAGTTGAGATATCGGGCTTAAGGCCCCGTTGGTTGTGAAATCGGACGTGAGGTCCCATTGAGTTATGGTTTCGGGCTTAAGGCCCAGTTAGTCGTGATATTGGACTTGAGGCCCTATTGACTGTGAAATCGAGCTTGAGTCCCAGTTCAGTTTATGAAATGAGTATTCGGGAATGAGACCCTGTTGAACTGTGGATTGAGGCCGAGGCCTGTGAAATGGATTTGAATCGGATTCGAGGAATCCCATTGAGATGAATCGGGTATGAGACCCAGTTGAAAAGTGATTTGAGAAAGAAAGTATTTGAGAAAGAAAGAAAGAGATTTGAAAAATGAATGAACCCTCCATATGTTTATATGGTCTCCTCCAGCGTCGACCTGGAGAGTCACGGTCCACAGACCAGAGTGGGTATCCCCATAGGGATCCCGTTCCAGGAGTGGTGGTTACTTATATTGATGTTGTCCCGGACCAGATTCCGGAGAGATATGTGGACTAGATCTAGAGAGAGAACTCGGAATAGATCTAGAGATTGAGCCTCCCAGATGGAGATTCCTTGGAGAAGACTCGAAGTGAGACCCCGAGTAGTGTGCACACTAGATATAGATGATATCGTGACATTTATCGGGGATGTGTTCCCTGGGGCTGTGTGCCCTGAGTTGGCATCTTCTCGGAAGTGCCGCGGATGGGTTATACGTATGTTGATACGAATGAGGTTTTTTAGAAAATTTATTTGCGGGCGGAGACCCCGTGTTTCGTGTTTTATGATTTAGAAAGTGATTTAAGGGCGGAGGCCCTGTGTATTATGATTTAGAAAGTGATTTGAGGGCGGAGGTCCTGTGTATTGTGATTTAGAAAGTGATTTGGGGTGGAGACCCCGTTTGTGATATTTTGGGAAAGTGTTTTGGGCTGAGACCCACGTGACATGATTTGAGACTGAGTTCCCATGTTTTGATAGATGGTTTTTGAATTGTGATTTCGGGTCAGGGACCCAAATGGATTTATGGGTCAATACGGTTTATGGGGCCGGGCATGAACTCTTGAAAGGTTTTGAATATGTTTGACAAATATTTTTATGAACGTTTGATAAATGATTTTGAATGCATGCATATGTAGTTATGAAGGGCATAAAGGTCTTTTATACGAAAAATGTTTTTAATGATGTTATTGTTTTTATCCACTCACGACTTTTAATGTTTTAATGCCCTTCAGGTTGATCGCGGATGCAGGCTGTAGCAGAGACGAGACATCACTCCCTCCTCCTACGATCCTGACACAATCTGATAGCCCCCGCGAGGGCTAGAGACGGAATTTTCCCTAGTCTGACACTTCGTATCAGACGGGATCAGGCGGGTCCCACGTTAATCCCGGGGGATTTGGGACCTGTCCTGACAAGTTGCACGCTTTGATTGGGGAAGGTTCTGGAAGGAACCACCAGATGAATGACAAGTGTCACCCATCTGATTGGCTCATTTCCCCACATAGTGGGATATTTCGTCCATCCCACTCGATCGACCATTTCCATTTTTCTCCCAAAACCAAACAGTACAAATCCGTTTCCATAGCCCCTTCAATTTCTATTGTTTGTGCTTGATGTATGAATGAAAGAGAGAGTGTGTGGTGAGACAAAGAGGATGGTGGCCACGGCTTCCACCGTCGTGCACGGTGGTGGCAATTTGGAGGTGAGGCACCGAATACGTTGTTTTTGAATTCAAAAATGGAAATTCGTGACTTAGTGATGGTTGATCGATTCTATAAATTGGATGATGTTTATGAGGTTGCAAGGAGGACTTTGGGCTTGAAACTAAGGCTTGAGGTGGCCGGATTTGTGAGGACATGGCGGAGGAAGATGGTCGATTCAAACCATCGATCGGGGAGGTATGTTTAAGACTTGGTTTTCATGTTTTGAACTCATAATTAGATTAGGAATGTTTAGAGGAAGGTTTAGGAATGAAAATGGGTGAAAACAGACCGAAAACATAGAAATTACGGGCCTGACCGGACTAGTTCACCTGAGGTTGAAGGTGATGAACAGTACAGGCGCGTTAGGCGCGCGTGCAGCGCCTTTGGACGGCGCGTGGGGACACGTAAGGGACCTTTTGGGGAAGTTTTCAATATGTGAAATCATCTATTCGATGTAACAAACATTTTGGGAGTGGTTTCGTGTCGATTAGACATCGTTTTGATATATTTCGCGGTGTTCAAAGGTTTAAGATCGAGTTTAAAAATAGTTAAAAATGTGGGAAAATTACGGAGCTTTAATGGGAGGTTAATGAAGAGGTTAGTAACCCTTTAGTATTGTTTGGACAGGTTTGGAAGTCCCGATGATAGTGGTGTGAATCTGGAAGGCTTATGGCACGTGTATCGAAGTGGCAGCATAGGACGGTCTGTGAGTGGACAACATTTTCTAAATTTTGATGCATGCATAACTTTTTTTATATGTTTTATATATGTGATTTCTATAGTGATGATTGTGGCATTGGTGATTTACAAGATTCCATGTATTTCGAGGTAATCCTGTATTTGCACGTATATCAAGATTTATGGTTTACTATAGTTTCATGTGCTTGTGAGTTTAATAATGGTTGTATGGCATGGTTTTGGTTTTGGAAAGATGAACTCGGGCATGAGACCCATTTGAATTATGTGATTGGGCTAGGGGCTCAGTTAGTTTACGAAATCGAGATGAGACCCCTTTGAGTTATGTGATCGGGCCGAGGGCCCAATTGGTTTCCAAAATCGGGCATGAGGCCCAGTTGAGTTTTATAAATGTGGTTTCGGGTCTAGGACTCTATATTTCATAAACGTGATCTCAGGTCGGGGACCCTAAATATATTTGTGATGTTTTATGGAAATTTTGGTCAGGGCCCTTTGAGATGTCTTGAAATGGCTTTATAAAACTGTTTTCCATATACCATCTTAATACGAGGATCTGTGGATGGTCTCCTCCCGGTGCCTGGGACACTCGGGAAGTCACGGTGCATTGCCTGCGAGGAGTCATTATATGGAGCTACCGGACCGTATAGTGACTCAGGAGCTGGATTGCTATGATTAGACGTCTGGGATATCAGACATCTGGGATGTCGGAGATATGGACTAGGAGAGACCCCGGGCAGCACGTATTACTTTTACTGTGAGATATGATGTCTGGGACCCTTGGCATCTGGGATGCTGAGGATGGTTATGTGGTAAATATGGATTATTGGATTTATGAAATGGTATTTCGGTGTTTATGGAATTATGTTTATGGATTTGTGCAGTGGCCCACTTGGTTTTGGATTTACGGATTTTGGTATTCTACTATTTTGGGCTGAGTTCCCACGTATGTTTGGATTTATGGTTTTTGGACTAATGCCCTAATGGTTCATTTAAGTAAATGTTTTGATTACTAGTTTTCGATGCATACGTACTTTTTAATGAAGGGCATAAATATCTTTATGAAATGTGTTTTTATGAACTTATTGATTTTCGTCCACTCACAATTTCTAAATGGTTTTATTGCTCTGCAGGTTGATCATGGATGCGAGCTGCAGTAGAGACCGAGACATCGCACTCCTCCATCGATCCCGGCGCGCTCTGGAAGCCCGTATGGGCTAAGGTATGAATTATCCCTTGTTTGACACTTTGTGTCAGACGGGAGCATGGTACATCCCGCGTTAATCCTGGAGGGGATTGGTATGGGTCGTGTCACTTAAAATGTTTATACTTCTTTTCTTCTCACATGTCCATAACCCGATCTTTTTACATACAATTCTATTTTGTGTATATTTCTTTCTATTTCTCATCTTTTTTTTATGTACATATTCTCACCTAACTCTTTTAAAGGTAAACACAATATGAAATTCACTTAATCTAAGGTCCATGAACTAGACTTAGGGGACACCCATGTCAAGGAGATCGCACATGAACTTGACCCTCATATTCAAGATGGATTGAAGCCTTACTTAGAGATATTTGGTGAGCACGATGTGGAGTTGAAAAGAATGCATAGGCCTCGCATCAAATGAGTTGATTGAAGCACTTTGTCTAGGCTAATGATGTTAATCTTCAAGTGCTTGTTAGGAGGCAACCCACTGACGGAGAAGTAAAGGAGTCATCAAATGGAGATTTACTTTCTTAAACCCTTCACTCTCTTTACTTTTGTTACTTTATGTTTTACTTACTTTTTTTTTTGAATCATTCCTCCTTACTTAGATTCTATACTTTAACTTTCATACATTGTGGACAATGTCAAATTTAAGTGTGAGGGAGGGGTTTACAACTTTATTGAGCCTTATTTCAAAAATAGAAAAAAAAAATCAAAAAAAATTAAAAACCTAAAAGGATTTTATGTGTCTTAGTCTTTAGTCTTGAGTCTTTTATTTAACTTAGTGTTTTAATGAGTATTAGGATGCCCTTTTAAACTGTTGATGATAAGAATGATGGATAAATGAAGACAACATGGTTAGGATATGATCACTACAACTTGAATTCATTTGTTAATACTTTATGATTGAATGTTTATGACTTGTAGTAGATGATGCATGTTAAACTGGTACATAACGAGCATGTTAATATATGTATGAACCATATGAACCCTATGTGAGCTTTAGAGCCTTATATACTTCTTGATTGAGTGATATGCATATGCAAATATTCTAGAGTACTAGAACTTATTTTATGTTATTTGTTTAAGTTGATATGCATATGCCTCATAACTACTTGCCATAAATCTTAATGAACTCTTGACAGGACCCGTCCCAATCCCACTGGGACCACCCGGGGACGTGACCCGCTCCCGTCTGACAATGACTCTAAACATACCAAAATTACCCTTAAATAAAAACCGAAGACTCACATAGATAGATAATGTACAAACACAGTGTTTAAAGTGATACTGTCAGACAAGGGAAAGTAAAATACAACATATGAGCACACTAGTCATAGTACATTTATTCGGTGCTCGACCTACCCACAAGTGGGTGTACAGGTGTACAGCTAGGCAAACTAAACCTCTGCCTCCTCCTCCGGATCCTCCTCCTCTATTGCCGTGTCAGGGTCTGGAGGGGTCAGTAAAACAAGGGTGAGTGGGCCAAAAATAACAGTTTAGAAATCAATTTAATAATAAAATAATCATAAGGTTTTACCCCTCCGTTTTCCAAATCTTGCATGCAGTGAAAACATAATATTATAATGAAATCATAACAGATGAACCACAATAATAATCGTAAGGTGAAACTAACATATCAGTGCACTGTAAAAACCCAACCCAAATGATGTCACGGTTTGAAGGCTACGCGTTGCCACTCAGGGTCTCACACCCGAGACTCTCTAGGTACATCAGCTCCCGGTATCCCGGTCACTGCCCGAGGTATATGAACATGCCTTCCTGAGAGTAAGCAGCCCAACGGGGGTCAACTCCACTCAGTCAGAGCCCCGTGACTACTCCAGGGTCCACCCAGGCCAACGACCCTCCCTGGAGGAGACAATATACACAGGTAGGAAAGTACAGTACAATAACAGTATAGTTTACCCTATGTCCCCCGGACATCCCAAACAAAATCCACATATAATCCAGACGGGTCTCATGCCCAAAACATTGAATAACATATATAAACAGTTCATAAGACTCATCAGTGGAAATAGTAAAACAGTTTATGCATGCAAGCCTTTTATAAATCTAACAGCCCACTCACACTCGGTCCTTGCTGCTCAACGATCTCTATAAACCTGTATTATTATTCCTGAGGGTTACTTAAGGACCCTATAATATCAATACCAAGACCCTAGAACAGATCCGCCTCAAAAACGCATCCCGGGCACTATTCCCGGTGCTTCAAACCCCATTTTGACTAACATAACGATCTCCGATCGACACGAAACCACCTCCATTGGATCCGTATCGTCGAAACCTTGAAAATGGTACCGGCCCCACCAAAATTACTGTTCACACGCGCCCCCACGCGCCTGGTCAACGCGTGGGTCAACGCTGCTACAGTACCGCTGACGTCAGCAGTGACGTCATGTTGACGTCAGCATGACGTCATCACTGACACTTGTCAGGTGACACGTGGCACATTCTGATTGGTCCCTGGTCTGACAACATCTGACAGGATAACGTCACCATGACGTCAGAAGTGACGTCAGCCTGATGACGTCATCATGCTACAGTATCGGGTCGACCCGTTTGACTGGAACCGGGTCGCCGTCGACCCACGGTTTGACCCGATTCCATCACACGATTCCGGCCACCATTTTCGACGGGGTTGATCCCTATGGGATCGTCTAGGTCTGTCCTATGGTTCTACAACCTCAAAACAAGAAGAAAGTGGGAAGAAACTCACCAGAATGTCTCTGAAACTCACGGTCACGGTCCGGTCGTCATCCTCGGTGATCCACGGCGTCTCCGTCGTCCAACCCGGCCCCAATCGACTCGTCTCTCACCCTAGGACATGTCTATCACCTAACAATCAATTTCTAAGCATTAAAAACGGTCGGGTCGAACAGGGAATGAAAACGGGCTTGTCGGGTTATGGGTCTTACCGCCGCCGTCACGCCGCCGTAGCCCTCGCCGTCGTCCAGTTACGCTCCTAGGATCCCCACGGTGCAGACTGGAGCTCCTCCCGCGTCGAGGTGAGGTGGTTATCGAGTTTTGCTTCTTGGACCCGTTTCCTTGAGGTTTTCGGGTCTGAGTTTGCACGGTGGTTTCGGGGCTGGGAAGTGGGGTGGTGGCTGCCGGTGATGCTCGGTGATGGTTAGTGGATGTTGGTGATGCAGCTGGTGATCGGGTGGTGGTGTGAGAGTGGCTGGTTCGATCGCCTGGTTTGAGAGAAAATGGGAAGAGAAGCACGGGTGTGTGAGGGGAGCTGAATGTGTTTGTGTGTGTTTGAGAGAAAACAGGGAGGTGAGATCGTGCATGAAGCAGAAAAATCAGAAGAAATGAAGGGCCAAGATTCATTTGAGCAGCAGATCCAAAGGCTAGGAACAATTGGAGGGAAAAGAAATAATATAAAAATGTGCTAAATAGTGTTAGTTGCTTTATTGGAATAGTAAGGCTTGGATGGGTGACACTTGTCACCAATCCATTGGTTTGATTTAAATATTAATTTGGCACGGATTCCCGTAATTAATTAATATTTTATTCCGTTGTTCTCGGTTCGTAAATTCCGCTAAAACGCTTCCTTGACCATAACTTCTTCATACGAACTCTGATTTCGGCGTGCCGCCTGTCTACGGATTCGTGACGTCCCGATCTACGTCATAGTCATGGGTCAAAGTCCAAATTATTTCCCGAGAAAAAGTCAAAGTTTCCCCCCAAGGGTAAAATAGTCTTTTTACATTAAAATGTTATTATTCTCGGTTCGGGTCGTTACAACTCTAGAGTAATAGAACATATTTTATGTTATTTTCAAAACTTCTAAGTCAATAAACTCTTTGAGCTTGGACCTGATTAAGGAGTTTGGGTTAGCACCACTTATCCAAATATCCATGTTCCTATTTGATCATACAAGTGTGATCCCCCTAGTTTAACCACTTTGAGACCATATTAAGCTTTTTTTTTCGTCACCCTAAACATCTATTCACATAAGCCTAGTATAAGATATCATTTACCCTTGTTCTTGGGACTTGGTTGAAGAACCTAAAGGTGGCGTGAAATACAAGAAAATGATTTGATGAAAGAAGACTTATATGAAAGTGTAGGGAATGACTTGCTCAAATTATGTTGTTATTCATTGCATTACCTCTCAAAATAATAATAATAATAATAATAATAATAATAAAAGAGAAGAAAAAAGAAGAAAAACATTGATGAAAAGAAAATACAATCAAGAACAAAAGTTCTATGAGGTACTAAAGTTGAATTTTGAGTTATGTCCCCTACCCTTATGATTTGGAACAATGATGATTGGGAGTCTACATGAACAATTTTGGCCCCTTCCCCTAATTACAAGTTCAAAAGATGTTGATAATGAAGATCAAGGCCCAACAAGCCAATACTTGGCCTATGAATATTCAATGTAATTATGCCTATGTGATGGAGTCTTTGGTTGAGTCCAGGAACAAAACTTTACACCACTATCGAAAAATTCCTTTCCTCTACACCTAGCCTCATTAAAACTTTCTAATAAAGACCTTATGATCCTTGAGATGAGTAAATTTTGATTAGTTGAGTCAATCACTTGAGTAAGCTTACGGTTTTGGTTCATTTGTGCAAGCATGTTTACTCTCTTATGGTTTATGTCTGGAATTTTTATGAAGTACTTACTTTCTATTATGTGAGCATCTTTCTCACATACCTTAAGTGCAAAAACAAACCCTATACACATTGAGCGGAAACCTTGAGTGCATATCCCTATGAGTTAATTCATACTTGTTTTATTCATGTTGAGATACATTTCACCAAGTTTACTCATTGTCTTAATTGGCAAGACATTTTGTTACGATGTATTAACTTTTGGATTCCATATGCTATATAGCTTCTTAGTGTAAATCTTTGATGCCATACTTATGTTAATACAATTTGAGACACTTTAGAAAAAAAAGAAAATGAAGAAAAATGAGTTTTCAAAGCCTTAATTTGTTTTGGTATTTGCTAGGGACTAGCAAAGTCTAAGTGTGGGGGTACTGGACAAGCTTTAAATTTAGCCTCATTTTATACCTTTTATGCTTATTTTTAAATGTTTAAATACCAAACTGTAACGACCCGTCCCGAATTTCGGGGTTAGATTAGTGAGTAATTGTGGATTAACGGGACTAATCAGGGATTAGTCGAAGAATCCCGGACGGACAGTGTAAAATGACAATTTTGCCCTTGGGAAATGGGCGAAAAGTTGACTTTTTTCTGGACAGTCAAATGGACTTTGACCGATGACCGTGACTTAGATCGGGACGTTACGAGTCTGTAGGCAGGCGGAATGTCGAAATTGGACGTTCGACGGGAAAATTATGGGTCTAGGAAGTTTTACGGTACTATTCATGCAAACTGAGAAATCGACACATGGCAGAATTTTATTGGGGAAGGTTCTGGAAGGACCCAACAAATGAGTTACAAGTTTCACCCATCTGATAGGCCTATATCCCACACGGTGGGAATTTTTCTTCCCTCGTTGATCGATCATCCTCTCCGTTTTTCCTCAGAAACTGTGAATCCTCTAGAACCATGAACCCCAACCCTAGATTAACCCCTTCAATCCTCATCTTCTTTGTTTAGTGTGTGAATTAAAAAGTGAGAGTGAAGTGAGACGATGATGGTGGTGCTAACGGTGTCGACAGTCGTGCACGGTGGCCCAGTTCGGAGGTCAGGAACCGAAACTCTGTTTTTGGGTTCAAAATGGTGCAATTGATTTTGGTGGTTATTGATCATTTCTGTGGATTAGATGATACTCTTGTGGTCCAGATGAACGTGGTGCTAACCATGGTGGAGCTCGCGAAGGTCGAATGAGGTGAGAAATTGTGAAATGCCCTGTTTTCGTTTAAAAATGGTAAGCCATGTTTTGGAAGTTAATAATCGAATTGGTTGCTTGGATGAGGTTTTGGAAGTCGAATGGAGGCTGATGGACTTCGAATCACGGCCAACGGTGGCTGGAATCATAAGAACACAGAGGAGGAAAACTGGGTTTTGTTCTTCGAATTGGAAGGTATGATCCAGACTTGGTTTTCATGTTTTGACACCGTAGATCGATAGGGAATGATGAGACGAAGAGATAGGAATTAACGGAATTGAAAATGAGGTAGAAACGACTGAGAACCGGTCTCGTCGGTTCGGTTGAACCGAAAACTAGAGAATCGGTATGAACCGGGTTTGACTGGAGGTTAACGACGACACTGTTCCAGAGCGTGGGTTTCATGGGCAGTGGCCTTGGGCGGCCCGGGAGGGCGCGTGGGCCTATATTTTGAGGCATGGTCAACATGTGTTTTCATCCTTTCGATGTAACGAATATTTTGGGATAGGTTTCGAGTCGATCAGACACCGTTTCGGGGTAGTTTTGGATGTCCGAAGGTTTAGGATTTATTTTAAATACGTTTAAAAATTCCAAAAAATTAGGGGATTCAATGTTAGCCTATTTTAGGTAATTAGTAACCTTCGGCTATGATGTAGATAGGTCCGGAGGTTCCGATGATGATGATTAGCCTCGGGGAGGCTTATAGCGCCCGTATCGAGGCAGAAGTTAGGACGGTCTGTGAGTGGAATTTTGTTTTATAAAGATAATGCATACATAACTGTTTTATATCCTTTTTATATGTGTTTTGTGATAATATGATTGTGGTATTTATGATTTCCATATTTGCACGTATTTTGAGGTTTATAGTTTTATACTGTGGTTATACGTGCTTGTGGTTTTGGTGATGGTTTGATGAAATGGTTTCTGATTTGGAAATATGAAATCGGGCATGAGACCAATTTGATTTGGAAACTATCGGTCTTGGAGTCCAGTTGATTTAATGAGATATCGGGCAGGAGGCCCATTTGGTTTACATGATCGGGCTAGAGGCCCATTTGATTATGATATCGGGCATGAGTCCCATTTTTGGTTTATACATCTGATTTCGGGTCGAGGACCTGTTTATGGATTAGATTTATGAATTTACCATGATTTTATGGAAATTCTGGGCATGGCCCTTTGAGATGTTTTGGAAATTATTTTAAAAAAAGTTATTTCCCATATACCATCCTTAGATGAGGATATGTGGATGGTCTGCTCCAGATGTCTGGGATACTGGGGAAGTCACGGCGCATTGCCTTTGAGGGATCGTTGCACGAAGCGACCGGACCGTATAGTGACTCAGAAGCAGGATTGCTATGATTAGACGTCTGGGACGTCAGACATCTGGCATGTTAGAGATATGGACTCGGAGAAACCCCGAGTAGCACGTGTTGCCTAGATCGTGAGATATGATGTCTAGGACGTTAAGCGTGACAGGACCCATCCCAATCCCCCCGGGATTAGTGCGGGATGACCCTGCTCCCGTCTGACACGAAGTGTCAGACAAGGGATATTTCCGACCTTTGCCCTCCCGGGCTATCAGAGTACGCCAGGATCCGGAGGAGGCATGTGATATCTCGATCTCTGCTACAGTCCACATCCGATGTCAACCTGAAGGGCAGTCAAAACATTAAAAACTGTGAGTGGACAAAACAAGAGTTTATAAAAACATTTAATAAGAAGACATTTGTACCCTCCACTAAAAAGCATGCATGCATTCGAAAACCATTTATCCAAAACAACCATATGTGGGACTAAGCCCAAAGCAGATATAAACTAAGGTCGAAAGGACCACAATAAAAACGACCATACGGGCCACTGCCCAAATCCTGTGCACACCTGTACACACCACATATCATATATCATATATCCATCACATACATATATACAAGTCACACAACCAATCCTGTCACGGTATCCAAAGCCACGCGCGCGCTACCCGGGTCTCAATCCGAGTCATCTCAAAGTCAAGGTCAATGTCTGCAGACCACTGACCCTACCCGAGGTAATAGTAACCATAGCCTTCCTGAGAGTAAGGAACCCAACTGGGGGGTGACTCCACTCAGTCGGTGCTCCGTGACTACTCCGGGGTCCACCCAGGCCAACGACCCTCCCCGGAGGAGATAGTAGAACATGTAAAGGAAGGTAGATGAAACATATATATACATAACATAAACATTCATGACCGGTTCCCCTGAACCGTCATGATCCATAATATCCATAATCAGGTAACATGCCGGTTCCCATAAACCGTCATGTACCGTAATAACATAACCAGGTAACATGTCGGTTCCCATAAACCGTCATGTACCGTAATAACCAACAAGGGTTCATGCCGGTTCCCATAAACCGTCATGAACCTGGGACTCCATTTAAGGTTCCCTGACCTGAAATCATAAACCGTAAAGTGACTGGGTCTCGTGCCCGAACATAGGACATCAGTTGGGCACCGTGCCCGATATCTGAGGTCATATGCCCGAGACAAAACCAAATGGGTCTCATACCCGAGTTTATCCTTTTGAAATCCAAATCCAGTTCATTTAAATCAATAAAGACATACAGACCCGTATAAGCACCGTATAAGGCTGAAACCTCGAAATACGTGCTTATACGTAACCACATACAAATGCACCCATGGCATCATCAAACAAGTAATAAAACATATAATAAACATTTATGCATGCACTAATTTAGAAAACAAGGTCCACTCACAGACCATCCGAGCTGCCGCCTCGATTTGCGTGCCATACGGCTCCCCGAGCCGATCACCGTCACCGGGACTCCCAAACCTGTCCAAATCGTAATAGAAGGTTACTAACTACTTAATTAACCTCCCACTAAAGCCCCGTAATTTTCCCGTATTTTTAACTATTTTTAATCCCGAACCTAAACCTTCCGATGCCCCGAAACATATCGAGACGGTGTCCGATCGACACGAAACCAGTCTCAAAATGTTCGTTACATCGAATAGAAGATTTCGTATGTTGGAACCTTCCCCAGATTCGCTGCCACACGCCCTCACGCGCCGCCTGAAGTGGCTGCGCGTGGGCTTCACGCGCCTGCTACAGTACCTGCTGACGTCATCGCTGACGTCAGCATGACGTCATCACTGACAGCCCCTGACAGTGACACGTGTCACGCTCTCATTGGCCCATTGTCTGACATGTCAGTCTGACATTGTCAGATCTGACATGATGACGTCATCCCTGACATGATGACGTCATCAGGATGACGTCATCAGTCATCCCCTACATCGGTCAGACTGGTCTGAACCGGTCCGGTCCGGTTTTTCCTGCAACTTGGACCGGCGTAACCGGTCCAGGTGTCCTTCTCCTTTATTTTCGGTCCGATTTCATCCATTCCAATTCCTAAATTCCTATTTCTTCATTTCCTATCTAACCCAATTAACAAAACTACCTAAAACCCTCGAAATCCGACCGGTTCAATTTTGAACCTCACGGTTCAATTTTCCCGAAACCTCCCAGGGCTCCTCCGACGTCCAACCACCACCAAAACCTCCCTAACAACTCCCTAGCAACCTATTTAACTCAAACCAATCGTTCAAATCGACCCATAACAACAAAATCCACACAAAAATTGAAAATGGGCTTACCGGGTACCCGATCGGGTTCTGGGTTCCCGCCACCGCCCACGGCGGTTCCAGCCACCAGCTGCCGTCCTTAGTCCTCCTCTCTCACCCTCTGGTCTCAGTTATGGCTAGAAGGGAAGGGTTTGGTGTTTGGGTGAGGAAATGGTGATCGGTTTGGTTTGGGAAGAAAATGGGAGAAATGGATGAACGGGGAAGGGTTTGGTGCATGAGTGGGTGGGGTTGGCCAGTGGATGGGTGACAAGTGTCACTCATCCATTGGGCCTCCATTAAATATCTGGGCCCACTAGAGACAAAACTGCACTTTTTGTCTCGTAAAACGTGCCATCGTGAATAGTAACTGGGAACTTCCGTGAACCGTAATTTCGCCGTCGAACGTCCGAATTCGACGTGCCGCCTGTCTACGGATTCGTATCGTCCTTATCTACGTAACGGTCTTCGGCCCTCGGCCATCGGACCTCCTGGTCAAAAAGTCAACTTTTGACCTCCTATTCACCGAAATTACCAAAATGCCCTTGGGCTTCCGAACGTCATAACTTCTTCCTCGAACGTCGGAATTGAACGTGCCACCTGTCTATGAACTCGTGACGTCACGAACTACGTCACGGTCATCGGTCAAAGTCCATTTGACTGCCCGATTAAAAAGTCAACGTTTTGCCACCATCAGGGGCAAAACGGTCATTTCGCACCGTTCGTCCGATTTCGCTCTACTAATCACGGATTAGCCTCACTAATCGTGATTAGTCACTAATCTAATCTAGGAATTTGGGACGGGTCGTTACAACCTTCCCCCCTTAATTAATTTCGTCCTCGAAATTCCAACCGACCTAATCTAACCGTTCTTCCCTCCTTAATTAGTTTCATTCTCGAAACTCCAATTATCTTGATTCCACATCCACCCCGTGAAAAGTAGAATCGACCTCGAAACTTATGTACACTCGTACACCCACTAACCAGAACAATAACCGTCCGCCACCAGACGTACGACTAACACTCACGTCGTATCGACTACATTCGACCACGTCGAATGACAGAAGTCGTACGCTCCCAACTGATCCCACTTGTCAGATGTACCGTTTCGCTGACACAACCAACTAGACGGTTCCTTGCTCAACCACTAACAATCCTGACGTCTGCTCCCACTGGGAGTCATCAGACCTCACACCATGATCCACGCTGACACCTCCTACAAACTGTCAGTACTTGACAGTTGTCAGTCGCAAACTGATATGACACACACTCGTGGTTACACTAACCACCAACGGACCCAACCAGGAGTAAACACTTACCCACACAGCCTTTCACTCAATCTGTGTGTAACTAGACCCATCAGAACTACCATGACCCAATGCACAGTATCCAACGTCCAGTCCACGACCCCGACTACTCCAATGGTATCGGAACCATGCTGACTACCAACACGCTCTCCAACGTACCACTGGTATAACCTATATACCGTCACCAGACATCCCAAGTCTGCCCAGTGTCGTACCTCGAGCTACGTACAAGGTACATACGTCTATCCATCAACCTAACCACAACCACCTAGGTCATAGCCAAACACGTTTCTACTATAGAGTCCATTTGTCCAATACAGTATTAGACAAATTGAAACTCCGACCCATTATTTATTTCCAAATCCGAATCTGAATCCGCAATTTCGTAAGAAATCCCAAATCCAAATCCAGAAATCATATCCATAATCATGTCCAAATTCGGATCCAAAATCATTATTCCGTAAACTAGTATTAGGAATAACCATTCCGAACCCAAATCCATAAAATAAAATCTATAGTCAAGCTCTAGAATCAAATCCTGAATCGTCACCCAGAATCCGATTCCAAAACCCAAATCTAGAAATCCTTTTTCAAGTTCCAAAATCAAATCCTGAATCGTCATCCAGAAATCTGATTCCAAAACCTGAAATATCGTTCACGTCTACCGAGACGTACCAAAACCAAATCTATCGGTTACCCACTCAACCGATTACCACCATACGATCGATTGACTTCATAGGGAAGTCAATCCCAACATCAACACAACACTAGGTCAGACAAAATCCCACCTCGTCAGACACCTACTCATCGGACAACTACTCAGGCGAGTAATAAGCCATATGGGATTTACCTCGAAAAGAAGTTCAGTCCCATCATGCTTCACTCAACATCCAAGTAAGAGCAATAAACTCTCCACCTATCTGGATACCCAAATCACGATCCAGATCCAACACTATGTCAACCGACCATAGACGTCACGATCGAGACTGTGGGTCCTCCCCAATCACCTCGTATCGATCCTTGGCATTCCACCAAGGAAAATCCAAAGATGATCCAAGACGATGACATCAAAACTCGTCCTATGTGAATACAACCAAACTCGCTGCATTCACCACGTCACGTAAACCAACATCGTCTGCCACCAAGCAGAAAATGAGAAATCTCAGTCACCTAACTTCGATATACTCATCTCCTCCTGATGGTCCAGAACAAATCCCGGGTCCACCAACCAATACACAATCAGTGTACGAGTGGCAACCAACAACATCTATATCATCAACGTCATCTACCATCATCAATCATGGTAGAATCCGAGAAGTCACCCAAAACGACTTCGACATACCCGTTACCAATGCGAAAAACCCGTATTCCACTCGTCACCTCAATCGCAACCTCTCGCGATTCCGAAGTTCCAACAAGATTGGAAACAACATACCCGGACATCAACCACGTGTCCCCTAACCAGTTTAACCTTATCTGAGGTCCATTCTGGAACCACAGATACCGAACATATGCCCATCTCGTCAGAGCCACATCCCGACTCGTGACTCACCGTCATCACAATCACCCGCACCGACACCAGCACTAGCACTAGCACGAGTACCAGCACCATCACTACCACCTGTCAGCATCAGCACACAAGCATCCTCACTAGCATCAGTACTGACGCTAGCACACCGTGTGCAAAACTGACACCCTGGATCTCCGCTCATACCAAGCGACGATCGCGTACCTCTGCTCGTATAGGAGAAACTCTGTCTCCCTCGTACCTGACAACTCTGGGTACAGTCACCCTGACAACTCATGCGAGAAAAGGAAAACGTTCCCCCGAACGTCCCCGATCCCCAACAATCGTAACTATAACTCCTCTCGGTAGTAGCGCCTGCCCCACACTCGTGCAGACCTAACTACCAGACATCGCTATATCCAGACTCCGTATGCAACGGAATCAATCGCCCGTACCAACTACTCTGTATCCCACTCAGGGATTCCATTGACAAGTACCAACCCTGGTAACCTGTCCAACCAAACTCTAACCAGTCGCAACTCGACTATCCCAATGTCGTCTACCAGGTCACCCGCGACCTTAGTTGCACCAACCCACAACTGAAGTAGCACGACAACCAACTCGGTCTAACCGATACGTACAACCTCGACTGCGAAGTGCAGCCCCCACACAAGCTGACATGACTAGACCGACTAACGAATCCAAATCCGAATAGTCGTCCAAGTCAAACCACTCGTCAACTCACATTTCTGAACCATACACATACGGTAGGGTTCCACGATCACACCTAGAGTTCCTCGGAACCCAACTGCGAAAAGCAGTAAAATCAACAATCTGACCGACCCTGCGGTCCGACATCGTAAAGACGTCAACCCAATCCTACCAACAATCCAACTCGGATTCCTCGAATCCGGTTGCTAACTGCCAACTGCAGTAAATCCATTTAACTCAACATAATCTGACCATCTAATGGTCACAACTCTTAACCAGTCGTCGGAATCGATCCTACGACATCGTAAAGGCGATCCCAACTAACCGTCTCACGATCCAAAACTCTAACGTAATACTACGTTAAGCCTTCCGTAGGGTTCCACACTGCCAAACCTGACAGAACCATGGCAACCCCGGCATCGAATGCCGAACCAAGACGTTCCACGATCCAATCCTACTAACTATCGTATCGGCACCCCAACAATCAGGTTGACCACGAACTGCAGCCCATTGAGATATCACATCCTCGACCTGTGTACATACTCCAAGAGCTACACGCTTGCTCGAATAGAGACAACCCCGCTCTGATACCACGCTGACAGGACTCATCCCAATCCCCCCGGGATTAGTGCGGGATGACCCTGCTCCCGTCTGACACGAAGTGTCAGACAAGGGATATTTCCGACCTTTGCCCTCCCGGGCTATCAGAGTACGCCAGGATCCGGAGGAGGCATGTGATATCTCGATCTCTGCTACAGTCCACATCCGATGTCAACCTGAAGGGCAGTCAAAACATTAAAAACTGTGAGTGGACAAAACAAGAGTTTATAAAAACATTTAATAAGAAGACATTTGTACCCTCCACTAAAAAGCATGCATGCATTCGAAAACCATTTATCCAAAACAACCATATGTGGGACTAAGCCCAAAGCAGATATAAACTAAGGTCGAAAGGACCACAATAAAAACGACCATACGGGCCACTGCCCAAATCCTGTGCACACCTGTACACACCACATATCATATATCATATATCCATCACATACATATATATAAGTCACACAACCAATCCTGTCACGGTATCCAAAGCCACGCGCGCGCTACCCGGGTCTCAATCCGAGTCATCTCAAAGTCAAGGTCAATGTCCGCAGACCACTGACCCTACCCGAGGTAATAGTAACCATAGCCTTCCCGAGAGTAAGGAACCCAACTGGGGGGTGACTCCACTCAGTCGGTGCTCCGTGACTACTCCGAGGTCCACCCAGGCCAACGACCCTCCCCGGAGGAGATAGTAGAACATGTAAAGGAAGGTAGATGAACATATATATACATAACATAAACATTCATGACCGGTTCCCCTGAACCGTCATGATCCATAATATGCATAATCAGGTAACATGCCGGTTCCCATAAACCGTCATGTACCATAATAACATAACCAGGTAACATGCCGGTTCCCATAAACCGTCATGTACCGTAATAACCAACAAGGGTTCATGCCGGTTCCCATAAACCGTCATGAACCTGGGACTCCATTTAAGGTTCCCTGACCTGAAATCATAAATCGTAAAGTGACTGGGTCTCGTGCCCGAACATAGGACATCAGTTGGGCACCGTGCCCGATATCTGAGGTCATATGCCCGAGACAAAACCAAATGGATCTCATACCCGAGTTTATCCTTTTGAAATCCAAATCCAGTTCATTTAAATCAATAAAGACATACAGACCCGTATAAGCACCGTATAAGGCCGAAACCTCGAAATACGTGCTTATACGTAACCACATACAAATGCACCAATGGCATCATCAAACAAGTAATAAAACATATAATAAACATTTATGCATGCACTAATTTAGAAAACAAGGTCCACTCACAGACCGTCCGAGCTGCCGCCTCGATTTGCGTGCCATACGGCTCCCCGAGCCGATCACCGTCACCGGGACTCCCAAACCTGTCCAAATCGTAATAGAAGGTTACTAACTACTTAATTAACCTCCCACTAAAGCCCCGTAATTTTCCCGTATTTTTAACTATTTTTAATCCCGAACCTAAACCTTCCGATGCCCCGAAACATATCGAGACGGTGTCCGATCGACACGAAACCAGTCTCAAAATGTTTGTTACATCGAATAGAAGATTTCGTATGTTGGAACCTTCCCCAGATTCCCTGCCACGCGCCCTCACGCGCCGCCTGAAGTGGCTGCGCGTGGGCTTCACGCGCCTGCTACAGTACCTGCTGACGTCATCGCTGACGTCAGCATGACGTCATCACTGACAGCCCCTGACAGTGACACGTGTCACGCTCCCATTGGCCCACTGTCTGACATGTCAGTCTGACATTGTCAGATCTGACATGATGACGTCATCCCTAACATGATGACGTCATTAGGATGACGTCATCAGTCATCCCCTACATCGGTCAGACCGGTCTGAACCGGTCAAAAAGTCAACTTTTGACCTTCTATTCACCGAAATTACCAAAATGCCCTTGGGCTTCCAAACGTCATAACTTCTTCCTCGAACGTCGGAATTGAACGTGCCACCTGTCTATGAACTCGTGACGTCACGAACTACATCACGGTCATCGGTCAAAGTCCATTTGACTGCCCGATTAAAAAGTCAACGTTTTGCCACCATCAGGGGCAAAACGGTCATTTCGCACCGTTCGTCTGATTTCGCTCTACTAATCACGGATTAGCCTCACTAATCGTGATTAGTCACTAATCTAATCTAGGAATTTGGGACGGGTCGTTACAAAGCGTCTTAGACGCTAGGCATCTGGGATGCCGAGGATGGGTATTTGGTAATCGTGATTATTTGAATTTATGAAATGTTATTTCTGTGTTTATGGATTTGGGTAGTGGCCCACATGGATTTGGATTTACGGATTTCGGTATTTTATGGTTTTGGGCTAAGGCCCTAATGATTTGAGAAAAGGAAATGACTTTGGTTTTCTAAAACGGTTTTATGATATTTAAATTAACTAATTTTGTATGCATGCATAGTTTTATGTGAAAGGCATAGTTGTCTTCTTATGAAATGAGTTTTTTAAAATTATTTATTTTTGTCCACTCACAGATTTTAATTGGTTTTTAATGCCCTTTAGGTTGATAGCGAATGCGGGCTGTGGAAGAAACCGATACCTCACATTCCTCGGCTAATCCTAGCGCACTCTAGGAGCCAATTGGGCTCAGGATTTCGGGTTATCCCTTGTCTGACCTTCGTGTTACCTCGTGTGGCACGTGGGTTAGACGGGAGCATGGAACATCCCGCGTTAATCTCGCATATCTATCAGGAAAAGATGAATAGCTGAGAAATGAGTATGATGTGTGTGGCCTGGAGTGGTGATCTGTCTAGTACGAGATTGGACAGATGGGCTCTAGAATGGAAACGTGATTGGCTCGTAGCCATGTTGTAATTGGTGTCAATGTGACCCATGTTGCGACCATGGTGTAGCTATCTGGTAGCCATGTTTTAATTAGGGTAGGTACAAGGATGTTGAGTGTGCTTGGGGTTGTATCAATGGTGATGGTGGACGTGGGTCGGATAGATGCACATTGGTTGACATGAGTGAGTTACTGCTTGGAGTAAGCCCCAGAATTTTTGTGGGCAGTGGAGATTCGTGGGTGCATGGGATGTACTAGTTGTAATTGTGATTGAAATGACGGCTATCGGCTTACGTCCGATGTAGTGGGTTGGTGAAGACATGGAATGGACATTGGATACCATGTGTTGGGTCAGAGTAATATGGTAGGGTTCAGTGATTGATGTGAGCAGTGGCTCAGAGTCGTGGATGACTAAGGGAAACCTACAATGCAGATGTGTTATGACTCCTAGACAAATATTCGGTGAGGTCCAGTTACCCACACGTTGAGCAAGTTGGTGGTTCATGTAACCATAGATGAGGCGAGCGGTCGGGTTGCTTCGCATGAAGCGAGTACTCTGTGACTTGGGAAGAGTCCACGAGGATCACTGAGGGAGTTGACTGATGTGAGTACCGAGACCGATAAATACCACCATTTTGAGCGATGGCACGAATCTCATCTCGTCAACATGGCACGGTTGGAGGAAATTCCTGCCATTGTGACGGCAGAATCTTACACTACATTGAGGGAGTTGTGGTACGAGGTCCCCTTAGTATGACTCTAGTGAAGCAAGGTTGATGTCGTAACCCGAGTAGCAGCTGTCAAGGTGATGTCGATGACTGAAGGATGGTTGGAGATAATGGTTGGAACTCTGCTACCAAGGTGGTATTGTCAAGCGGTGATAGTTGGGAGGTGTTTTTATAATTCCAGAATCGTCAAGAGTGTCAGAGTGGTATGATTGTCAAGGTTGTGTCCAATGTGTCAGTCTGTGTTACAGACGTCGTTGAGTAGCATCTGTCAGGTGGTATCGACTTGAGAAGTGTGGTCGAGTGTGGACTCCTGCATAGGATATGGATTGCCACCGTTGGGATGTTGAATTGGATGAGTTTGAAATTTTGAGGACGAAATTTTTGTAAGGGGGGTAGTCTGTAATGACCCATCCTAAATTTCGGGGTTAGATTAGTGAGTAATCGTGACCGTGATCGATGACCGTGACGTAGATCGGGACGTTACGAGTCTGTAGGCAGGCGGCAAGTCGAATTTCGACGTTCGACAGGAAAATAACGGGTCTAGGAAGTTTTACGACACTATTCATGCAAACCAAAATGAGGATATGTGGATGGTCTCCTCCAGATGTCTGGGACACTAGGGAAGTCATGGTGCATTTCCTGTAAGGAGTCATTGCACGGAGCGACCAGACCGTATAGTGACGTAGGAGCAGGATTGCTATGATTAGACGTCTGGGACGTCAGAAATCTGGGATGTCAGAGATATGGACCAGGACAGACCTCGGGCAACACGCGTTGCTTAGATCGTGAGATATAACGTCTGGGACGTCAAGCGTCTAGGACGCTAGGCATCTGTGATGCCAAGGATGGGTATTTGGTAAACATGTTTATTTTAATTTATTAAATGTTATTTTTGTGTTTATGGATTTAGGCAGTGGCCCACATGGATTTGGATTTACAGATTTTGGTATTTTATGGTTTTGGGCTAAGGCCCTAAGGATTTGAGAAAAGGAAATGAAATGAATGCATAGTTTTACATGAAGGGCATAGATTGTATGCATGCATAGTTTTACGTGAAGGGCATAGTTTGTATGCATGCATAGTTTTACGTGAAAGGCATAGTTATCTTCTTATGAGATGAATTTTATTAAATTATTTATTTTTTTCCACTCACAGCTTTTAATGGTTTTTAATAGCGGATGCGAGCTGTGGCAGAGACCGATACCTGACATTCCTCGGTTGATCCTAGCACACTCTGGGAGCCGATTGGGCTCATGATTTTGGGTTACCCTTGTCTGACCTTCGTGTTACCTCGTGTGGCACGTGGGTTAGACGGGAGCATGGCACATTCCGCATTTATCCCGGGGGGATTGGGATGGGTTGTGTCACAAAAAATTGGAGAAAATAACATATTTTGTGTGAAATGTGCAGAATTTGATAGAGCACAAAATTACAAGAATTTAGGCGAAAGAATCACCTCAATCAGAGTTATATTAAAGAAGTTATGATCGAATGAAAGGAGGCCACCAAAAAGTACAACCGAATTCGGTAGGAACCTACCGAATCCACAAAGACATCCTCTTTTACCATAGTTTTTTATTGAAATCTCCATGCACACTATGCCATTTTTGGTACCGTCATCTAATTGAAAAAAAATGTTGTCTATGTGAGTGTCAACTATTTGAATCATTTCAGATGACACTTATTAACTGTTGTCTATTAGGCTAATAGACAACAGCTTTCAGAAAAACTGTTGTCTGATGCACATAAAACAACAGTTTTTCACACAAACTGTCATCTGAGAGCCTAATAGACAACAATTTTCCTGAAAACTATTGTCTTTGTGTGTGAAAAACTGTTGTCTGATACTGCATCAAACAACAGATTTTCTGAAAACTGCCATCTTTTAACCTAATAGACAATAGGGTTTCTGTAATGTAGACAACAATTTTTCTGTAATGTAAACACTTACATAAATTTTAATTACCCGTCCCGAATTATCGGGATTCATTAAGAATTAATGACAGATTCGTGAGACTAATCGGGGATTAGATGAGGATTAACGGACGTTTAGGGAGAAATTACGATTTTGCCCCTAAACAAGGGAAAAAATTTGACTTTTGACCCGGGAGGTCTGATGGCCGAGTGCCGAAAACTTTTACATAGATCGCGTCGATACGAATCCATAGACAAGCGGCACATCGAATTCGGACGTTCGACGGAAAAGATACGATTCACGGAAGTTCCGAGGAACTATTTGAAATGGCACGTTTTAAGAGGAAGTTGACTTCTGTTTTGTCTGAAGTGGGCCCAGATATTTTAACTTGGTATGAGGTCGTGACGATCAAGAATAGAGGAGGAAGGCGGTGGAACAACCGTGGACGGCGGCTAAAACTTTGGTCGTGAAAACCAAATAAAAAAAGTGAGGACTTGAACTCTTTTTCTTTGTTTTGATCATCTAGATAGGTTCCTAGGACTGAGACATAGAGATTAGGATTAAAAAGGATCGAAATCGGGCTAAAATCGAAGGAGAAATGAGTTGGACCGGCCTCGCCGGTCGGACAGGATCAAAAACCAAGCGGACCAGTCGGACACGGTCTGGCGAAGGTTAGGGATGAACTCTTCACAGGCGCGTGAGCCACACACGCAGCCCCTTTGGGCGGTGTGTGGGGGCGTGTGAAGCAATTCCTGGGGGTGGTTCCAACATGTGAAATCATCTATTCGATGTAATGAACATTTTGGGACTGTTTTCTAGTCGATCAGACATCGTTTCGATATAGTCGACGGTGATTGGCCCGGGAAGGGCTTATGGCGCTCGTATCGAGGCGCGACTTCGGACGGTCTGTGAGTGGACCTTTCTTTCTAGACTGATGCATGCATAAATGTTTTATAATTGTTTTAGAACATTTTTTGTGATGCCATGAGTGCATTTGTTTGTGGTAGCTTAGGATCGACATACTTGCACGTTTTTCGAGGTTTTCAGCTTTATGTCGTACCTTTGCGTACCGTGTTTTCAATGATGGTTTGTGGAACTGATTTTGGATTTAGAAACATGAATTCGGGCATGAGACCCATTTAATTGGAAACTCTCGGACTTGAAGTCCATTTGAATTGATGAGTAATCGGGCTGGAGGCCCATTTGAGTTATACGATCGGGCTGAGGGCCCCGTTGGATTACGAATTTGGGCTTGAGGCCCAGTTGGTTGTAATCTTGGGCTTGAGGCCGCTTTAACTGTGGTATCAGGCTTAAGGCCCCGTTGATTGTGAAATCGGGCTCGAAGCCCCGTTGATTTATGGTATCGGGCTCGAGGCCTCGTTAGTTGTGAAATCGGGCTCGAGGCCCCATTATTGTGGTATCAGGCTTGAGGCCCTGTTGATTGTGAAATTGGGCTTGAGGCCCCGTTGGATTGTGAAATCACGCTTAAATCCCAGTCCGATTTATGAAATGAGAATTCGGGCATGAGACCCTATTGAACTGTGGATTTAGGGCAAGGACTGTGAAAATGGATTTGAATCGGATTCGAGGAATCCTGTTGAGATTCGGGTATGAGACACAGTTGTGAAAGAAAGTATTTTAGAAAATGTATATACCCTCCACCTGATTTGATTGGTCTGCTCCAGACGTCGACCTGGAGAGTCACGATCCACTACCATGGGATGTGTTCCCTAGGGGATGTGTGCCCCGAGTTGGCATCTCATCTGAGATGCCGAGGATGGGTTATATGTATGCATATACGTGTGAGGTTTTATGGAAAGTGGTTTGGGGTGGAGACCCCGTGTTCTATGTTTTGGAAAAGGGTTTGGGGCTAAGACCCCGTGTCCTATGGTTGCTTTTCACTGGGAATAGTTTTGGGCTGAGACCCACATGACGTGATTTGGGCAGAGTCCCACATGATTGGTTTTGGGGCTGAGTCCTCATGTATTGATTTACGGTTTCGGGCCAAGGCCCAAATGGTTTTGTTAATGTTTTGATAAATGGTTTTCGAATGCATGCATGTTTTTAGTGAAGGGCATCAATATCTTTTGTGAAATGTGTTTTACTAAACTTATTACTTTTTGTCCACCCACAACTTTTGATGTTTTGAATGCCCTTCAGGTTGATCGCGGATGCGGGCTGTAGCAGAGACCGGGACATCACACTCCTCCTCTGGATCCTGGCGCTCTCTGGTAGTCTCGGTTGGCCTAAGGACGGAAGTATCCCTAGCCAGACACTTCGTGTCAGAAGGTAGCAGGCACGTCCCACATTAATCCCGGGGGATTTGGTACGGGTCCTGTCATAAATTATTTTCAATCAAAGAAAATGAGTCAAATTCTTTGAAACAAATTATGAAACATGATTTTATATATTAAATCCTCTAAAAGCATTAGAATTCGAAAATTCATTTAATATAAAATACACCAAGTCTAACTATCTAACTAGCTAACTAAGTGTGCCCCAAGATATAACCAAAAGAAAAAACAAAATTAACATCAAAGTACATGTTTGGGCAAGTACGTCAATTGGCTTAATACGACCTTCACACAATCTTATCTTTGACCGCGTTTTGCTTTGTTCAAATTGGAAGTGTATGCAGGATTGCTCAAATTGCTTTGCTTTGCTTTGCTTGGCCATCAAAGTACATGTTTGCTCTGAAATTTTCTACAAATGTAAAGAACTTCTTCCAAAATGGCTTCAATTGTTTTCTCCTTTTCTCGTCTTTCAATGACACTACCATTTCCTCACTCCTATAGTCAGAATCTCTATCTGAAATAAACAAAGAATAGATAATGGTGATGTTATAACAAACAAATGAAACCTTACTCGTTTCTTCACTCCTATGGAATATCAATCAAGAAATTATCCATATGAAAGAACTTCAAAATTGTGAAACCTTATTGGTTTTAATCCACCCATCCAAATGAAACCTTACTGGTTTCCAAACAAAATTTTGATATGTTATAACAGATTTAACATATGATAGATCATTGATTACACTAATAGGACCACTCCTAAAGGATGTCAACCAACACTATAAGGACCAATGTATTAAAGATAGAAAAGCAAATCAATGGTGTCGATAATAAATGCACATTTTATTTGAATATTTTCATTTGCATATGAAGAGCATTCATATATATGGAACTAAAATGAACACTAGTATATGTTTTTACCAGGACCAAAGAGACAACCATCACCTAGAAATAACAGATTCAACCATCTACAAACATAAAGAAAGAAAATAGAATTAGAGCTGGAATTAGAATGAATTAGACCACATATAATGAAATATGTAAGACAACAAAGACATACAAGATATAAAAAAAAGACAGGAGTAAATGAATATAAAAGTTTCAACCTAATATCACACAAATGAAACTTGATTGAAAACTTGAATCTGAAAAAATCCGAAATCGATCCCAAATGAAACTCAGCATTCAATCATTCTAGGACAATGATATGACATAGGAAATCTAATATCAATTTGATCGAACTGAAGAGGAATTAGAAAGTAAACCATGGGTAGGAGAATCATGCATATTACACAATCATACGCTTTCCATTAATGCCTCAAATTGAATTAAAATGTTTACCTCACGGCTCATATTCTTTATGTAATAAACTAGGACTATCATGATGACCCAAAGAAGTACTAGTGTCAAGTTACTCCATGTTGAGAAATTTGAAATATGCAAATACAATCATAATTACAAACATTACACCACGTTAGGATGTTTAACACTAAAATATTAGAATTTTACAAGAAATGAATAAGCAAAGAAGAGAAAATTGTTAACAATGCACTCAGACCACTGACAGTGGATGCTCTTAGTTTTCTTTGATGCAGCGCAACATAACTTCGCGAATGTATAAGGCACTAGCGGCAGCGCCATTATTGTTAAGATGAAAATTGGGAACAATGCACTATTCTCTTCTGAAGCAGCCATGATGGCCTCCTTAGACTAACTCTATATAGGATATATGCCTGCAGAATTCTTTGGTTGGAACCAATCCGTTAACAAAGGACAGGGCCGTAACAAAGTGGCATCATGAAGTAGATTATGTAGATCTGAATTTCAAAACACCTCCAATGCAATGACATAAATAATGTTTCCACAACTTCAATTCATGAATATGCCTTTGAAATCATCATTCAGATACGAAATTTTATTTCTCTAACGTAATTCATTGATTTTGAGAAAAATAGGCCATTAGGATCCACTTTATGGTAAAAGGGAAAATAAGTGTCACACTAGGAGATGTAGATTGCATTGTTGAGGACACCCACAACACCATGAAGCATACACCACTCATGAGAAGCATGTTGATAATTTACCATAAAGTAAACTTCAACTAAATAACAAAGTAAACTTCAGGAATTAAAATGTTCATAAAAGCGAAATTATTTTCTACAATCCACCAAAAGATCCAAGTAAATCTTACAGAACCTAACAGAAGTAAATCATCACAATCTATTGAAGCCCATAAAATTATAAATTGACCTAAATTGAAACCATTAAAATTGCAAAAGGTAAAATCAAAGTGGAAAATTGATTATGCGGCTACCTTAGAATGGTAAAAAACAGATGGCCAAAGAGGGATTGGTCATTGAATTCCAACTACAAATCAACCGGCGTTCAGATAAATAAACACATGCTGACCACGGATGACTTGTCCATCTACAAATCATTTAGCAAAGTGAAAGTGGGTATCACACTACCTGTTCTTGTTTGAAAATAAACAGTTTAGGATATGAAATCAATAGGCAAGAGAATATATAAAATAAAATAAAAAAATGAGTTGTTTACTACTTTCTAAGGCCATGCCTCTGCAAGTATACTTTGCAATCTTTGAGAGTTCAAGAATCTAAATCACGCGCCATAACTTAAGCGAAAAAGTGTCAATTCACAAAATCAAAACCTATCATTTTCGAATCAAAACGTGACACAGAGAAATGAGATTGGAAATGTAAAAAACAAAATCCAAAAAAAATCTCAATAAAAAAAGAATCAAAACATTTCAGAGTGAATAACTTCATTCAGGAACCCATAACTGAAATGAGCCTAACCCAAAGGAAAATTTATGAACCCAGACATATTGCATTGAAATAATGGCCATGTGAAGTTCGCTACTTTCTAGAATAATATATTCAAACAAAGCTTAAGCCTTCAACAATCATAAGGGAAAGAAAATAAATAAAGTAGGCCTCAGTACTAAATTTGAATACCACATATGTAAAAACCCGTCCTGAATTCCGGGATTAGATTAGTGAATAATGAAGGATTAGTGAGATTAATCGGTGATTAGTTGAGCGAAATCGGATGAATGGTGTAAAATGACCATTTTGCCCCTAGTTTGGGCAAAATGTTGACTTTTGACTCGGAGAGTCAAACGCACGAGGACCGATGACCGTGACATAGATTGGGACGTCACGAGTCCGTAGACAGACGGCACGGCGAAATCGGAGGTTCGATGGAAAAGTTATAGTCACAGGAACGAAATCAGAGATTTAACGTCTCGGGAATCCGAATAAAATATTAATTAATGCTAATTGGGTAGATATTTGTGTGGGGACCTTGGATGAGTGATAGGTGTCACTCATCCCATGACTTGGAACCCCCAAAATGTGGATCTTGTCCATTGGCCCAATTAATTAATTACTTTTAACATCACACCTCTCTCATCTCTCATGTTTCATCCCAACCATCCATCTTCCCTCAGCTCACTCATCACCACCCTCCATTCCATTCCATCTAATCCTTCATCACCATCACACTCTATCTCTGTCAACATCTCTCAAAACCGCGAAGAACACAAAACCATAACCACACCTTCATTCCTCTGCATCTTGAGATCGAGTGAGTACGAATGAGAGAGTGTGAGGCTAGAGGGACAAGGATGACGTGGCAGTGATGAGATAGGCACGGCAGGGACGACGGTGGAGGTAAGAACCCGTTTCAAAACCAAAAATGGAAATTGTGTGTTTGGACGTGTGTTAACCGTTGGGGTTGATCCTAAAATGTTCTAGGAACCTAGACGAATGCAATGGACGTGGTTTCGAGGCAAGGGATGGCCTGATTCGATGGGGAGGATGACCGGAATTCTGGGCTTCAGGTTTGGCATCACAGGTAAGGATATTGAGTCTTTTTCTAGTTTTTGAGGCCGTAGAACTCTAGATTAGGTAGAGACGATGAAATAGGAGGAAATAGGGAGGAAAATGGTTGGATATTGGCTGATAACCGGCCAGATCGGTTAGCCCGTTTGGTTGAACCGAAAAACCACGTGAACTGGGTTCACTCAAGGTTGGCGATGAACAGTATTGCCAGGCGTGGGCTTCACACACAGCCGTTTGCGGCGGCTAGTGGGGGCGCGTGGAGGGAATTTTGGGGATGTTATCAACATGACTTTTAATATATTTGATGTAACGAACATTTTGGGACTGATTTCATGTCAATTGGACATTGTTTCGATATGTTTCAGGGTGTTTGAAAGTTTAGGATCAAGTTTAAAAATAGTTAAAAATTTGGGAAAATTACGGGGCTTTAATGGGAGGTTAATGAAGAGGTTAGTAACCCTGTAGTATGATTTGGAAAGGTTCGAAAGTCCCGGTGATAGTGGTGTTGCTCGGGAGGGCTTATGGCACGCGTATCAAGGCGGCAGCGTAGGACGGTCTATGAGTGGACTTTGTTTTCCAAACTATGATGCATGCATAACTAATTTATATGGTTTACATACGTGATTTCTATGATGATGATTGTGGCACTGGTGGTTTACGTGATTGCACGTATTTCGAGGTAATTCCATATTTACACATATTTCGAGGTTTACGAGTTTATTCTACTGCTATTTGATTGTGAGTTTAATAATGATTCTATGGCATAGTTTTGAGTTTTGGAAAGATGAACTCAGGCATGAGACCATTTTAATTATGTGATCGGGCCAGGGGCCCAGTTGGTTTACAAAATCGGGCTGAGACCCTTATGAGTTATGTGATCGGGCCGAGGGCCCAATAGTTACCAGAATTGGGCATGAGGCCCAGTGAGTTTTATAAATGTGATTTCGGGTCGGGGACCCTAAATGGATTTGTATGTTTTATTGGAATTTCTGGCAGGGCCCATTGAGAAGTTTTGAAATGACTTTGTAAAACTATTTTCCATATACCATCTTGATACGAGGATATGTGAGGGTCTCATCCAGGTGTCTGGGACACTAGGGAAGTCACAGTCCATTGCCTGTGAGGGGTCATTATACGGAGCTACTGGACCATATAGTGACTCAGGAGCAGGATTGATATGATTAGACGTCTAGGACGTAGACATCTGGAATGTCAGAGATATTGACCCTGAGAGACCCTAGGTAGCACGCGTTGCTTATTATCGTGAGATTTGACATCTGGGATGTCAAGCGTCTAGGACGTTAGGCATATGGGATGCCGAGTATGGTTATTTGGTAAATATGGATTAATGGATTCATGAAATGGTATTTTGGTATTTGTGGATTTGTGGTTATGGATTTGGGCAGTGGCACCCTTGGTTTTGGATTTACGGATTGTGATATTCAACTATTTTGGGCTGAGTTCCCACACTTGGTTTTGAGTTACGGTTTTTGGGCTAAGGCCCTAATGGTTCATTTGAGTAAATATTTTGATTACTGATTTTCGATGCATGCATATTTTTTAGTGAAGGGCATAAATATCTTTATGAAATGAATTTTTTGTGAACTTATTGATTTTCATCCACTCACAGTTCTTAATGGTTTTAATGCTCTTCAGGTTGATCACGGATGCGGGCTGTAGCAGAGACTGAGACATCGTACTCCTCCACCGAACCTGGCGAGCTCTGAGAGTCTCGTATGGGCTGAGGTATGTATTATCCCTTGTCTAACACTTCGTGTCAGACGCGAGCATGACACATCCCACGTTAATCCCAGGGGGGATTGGGATGGGTCGTGTCAACTGGTATTAGAGCGGGTTGGCTCATTTTTCTCTGAGTTCAGAGCGAGATTGTCGTGGCGTACCACAAGAGATATGTGCGCAGGTCGAGGATGTGATGATTGTACGTGGTCAGCTCGTCATCAACCTGATAGTAAGATGCTGGCTTAGTAGTTTTTGGGATTGAATATTGGATAGTGTCTGATTGTCCATATACGCCGTGCGTTAGTGTGATTCGACCCATGTGGGGTTGTATGTGATGAATGGTATTGTGGGACCGTTGGTTCGGTCATGTGATGTTAGATTATGGTGCTGCTGAGAGTAGCAGGGTTCGGGGAACCCCATTTGAATGGTGATCTGGAAATGTGAACCTCAGTTGAGTGATTGTCTGATAATATGAACCCTAGTGGTGATTGATGGTGTGGGGAATGTTGGTACATCGGAGTCAACTAGTGACCTTAGTGGCGGAACCCCCATTGATTTGATGGTAGGATTGAAGTGACATCCATACGATGTTAGGACCGCGGGGTCGATCAGATTGCGGATTTTATTGGAGAGAGCAGTTGGGTTCAGAGGAACCCTAGGGTGTGATTGTGGAACCGTAATTTATGGACTCGAAAGGTGAATCTTAGTGGTGATTGTGAGTCCGTAGTTGTAATTGATTAGGCGACTTTCTGAAGTCGAGGTGGTTTGTCGAGTCGAACTCTATGGACGGGATTCAATTCACAGGTACGATTATGAGATAAAATAAGGAATCCCGAGATGGACCGAATAATAATGTGATGCGTGGATGCGGATCTCAATAACGATGACTATTAGTCGACAGTCGTGTGGAGATGGCTGGCTATCGAGGGTAATTGGTGTAGTTGTGGTAGTTGAGAATCTGGTGTGGGGGGGGGGGGGGTGCGCTCAGGGAACGTTCATTATCTTGCTGTACATTGTCAGAATGGTGGTACCTATAGTTGTGGGATACGAGAGAGGTAGAGTTCCTTTCACGTGAGCGGAGATGCGGGGTTGTTGCTGGATATGAATAAAGACTTAGGTTGTTTGATTCGTACACTACGTGCCGTTGATTGTGATGACGATGAGCCACGCGTTGAGATGTGACTCCGTTGTGATGGGCATATGTTCGGTATCTGAGATTTGGTAGTGGTTGAGTGATGGACTGGATGGGATCCAGCAGGGATTGTGATGTTTTGGGATAAGTCCCAACAGTTATGAGATGCCAAGTGATGCATGGATGAAATGGTACGATTGAGCCATGAGAAGTTTTTGAATGACACATGGGATGTCATGGAAATTAGTGGATTCGGGGAGTTGTCGTTAACTCCGAAACTTGTGTGGTTGTGTGTTTATAGTATCATGAGGAAGTGCAAAGAATTCTTGGAAATTGGAAGAAGTTGAAGAGAATCAATGGTGGTGTTAATGTGAGATTGTGAGATTGTGAATAACATGGAGACCTGAGAGTTCAGGCTGTAAAGGTTGAGATGTGAGAACGAGATAGTAACAAATTACATCCTTTCGGAGGTGCATAAATGGTTATTAACCGAAAGGAGGCCTGGGTAATAAATTGGTTGCAGACACGTGGTTGTCCGAGTTAGTTAAGGAATTGGGAAGTCCAGTGGTTGGACTTGACATCTCGTTGGAAGCATATCAATTTTCCAATATGGTTGGAACTTCAGGATAAAAAAGAGTTGTGTTTGAGGCGACGAGGGGAGTGCTCGTTTCAGCATTGGTGTTTAGTATTCTGAGTCTATGGGGTGACTTCTTATTTTCTACCTGTGGCAGACGATGATTGTTTTTACCAATACGTTGAGCGTGTATTGTTGGGTGGATCTGTGTTGTGTGGTGGGGCCATCAGGAGGAGTTGAGTATTTTGAGGCTAGGTGAAGTAAATTTCTCATTTTCTGCTTGGTGGAAGACGATGTTGAGTTACTTGGTGTGGTGGGTGCAGTGAGTTTGTGTTTGCACTCACGTAGGAGGAATGTTGATGTCATCATCTTGGATCATCTTTGATTTTCCCTAGGTGGGATGACAAGGATCAATATTAGGTAATTGGAGAGGACCCATAGTTTAGACGTGTTTCGTGTTGACTGAGTGATTAAATGTGAAAATAGTTGAGGAGTGATGTGACTGACGAATGATTCAAAGAGGGTGTAAGACCCTACGATCAGATTTCAGGTGGATTGCTTGATAGGACCCACCCCCAATCCCTCGAGATTAAGGGCTAAATCCTTCTCCAATCTAACTTACGAGTGACACGAAGGCTAAACTGACATCCAACCTCCATGTGACACGTAAGTCGGACAAGGGATTCTTAACTAAACCACTCAAAACTTCCGGATTTCCCAGAGCACGCATACTCTACTGTGGATCGCGTATGTGATGTCTCCGTCTTTCTCTCGACCAACAGCCCGCACCGCAACAACCTGTAGGGTATCGAAAACACGAAAAGACTGTGAGTGGACAAAAATAAAGTATAAGTTCAAAAATAGTTTAATCAAAAAATTACATTTATACCCTTCATTTAAAAACCAATGCATGCATATCAATTCATGTTATAAAACAATTCATATCAAAAACCATCAATGAAAACCATTTGAAAACCGGAATCAAATCCGTTAGTCAAATCCAGGCCTCATCCTCAAATCACAAATCGATCTCAAAGTACGGGAACTCAGTCCCAAAACTCATCAAATCCAATTCTTCCGGGCCACTGCCCAAAACATCGGAAAACCAGTGAAAAACATCAATCATGCGAGTTTGCTGGATCTCAAGTGCGCCCGAATCTTTAAACTCAAAACCATGTGCAATAATCAGGCCTTCCCGGGATATCAACGAGTCTTTAAACTCAAAACACAATCACAGGCCTCAGGGGGTATCATATCCGAGTCTTTAAACTCAAAACATATCAATCCAGGGCCCTCCTCCCGTCAATCAACCGAGTCTTTAAACTCAAAACCATATCCAACGGTTTATCTTTTCTTTTTTCGGGTCTTTAAACCCAAAACCATTTTTCAATCAACAGTGAAAACCACAGAAAATCTATCTCTGAATCCGCAACAATGATTCCGTAAGCTAGCATCCGGAACCATTATCCCGAACCCAAATCCAGATTTCCTTTCCAAGCCTCAAAACCAAATCTGAAATATCATTTTCGAAATCCAGTTTCAAAACCGAAATCTCATTTCCAAAATCATATGAACAGGGCTCCAAGCCCGAAATCACTTTTTCGAAACTCAAAATCAAATCATCAAAATCATCGTCAAATCATAAGATAAATCACAACCTCGTAAAACGTGCAATCCATCAATATCTCGAAAAGCCTACAAATCGTAAATCATCAAGATCATAATCATAATTTAGAATAACTTATAGAAAACATATAAAAACATATATGCATGCATCAAGAGTTAGATAGCAAAATCCACTCACAGACCGTAGCGTTGTCGCCTCGATAGGCGCGCACTTATGCCGTTCCTAGCCAATCCACTATCACCGGCTTTCCCGAACCTGTCCAAATCTCATAATAAGGTCACTAACTACTTCATAAAGCTTATACTAAAGCCCCGTAATTTTCCTGAATTTTTAACTATTTTTAACCAAGCCCTAAAACCTTCGGACATCCCGAAACATATCGAGACGATGTCCGATTGACTCGAAACCAGCGTCAAAATGTTTGTTACATCTAATACTTTAAAAGTCATGTTGGAACCTTCCTCAAAAGGAGCCCCACGCACCCATAAACGCCGCCCAAAGGGGCTTCGCGTGGGAGCCACGCGCCTACTTTTCATCATCTTCTTCCTGAAGTCAGACCGGTTTGGACCAGCCCGGTTCGACCGAATCAGCATAGGCGGTCCAGCCTCCTAACTCGTCCAATTTCGACCCGTTTTTACTCCTTTTCCTTCCTACTACGTCCAACCCTTTCCTATGAAGTTACAAGAGAAAAACATCAAAATAAGCACGGAAGACTACCTTCTTATCAACCTTCAAAACTCGAATCTTCCTCTTCTCTGTACTCATGTTTCCAGCCACGCATGCCCTTCGTTCCACTTCCATTTGCTTTCTTTTATCGTCTAGAACCTTACCCAAAGAACCAATTGAATCAATTGTCACTAAATTACACCTTACCATTTTTGAATTCAAGGGTAACGTTCACGAGTTTTCCACTTACCATCCATAAGAGGGCTCAAAACTAGGCAGGATCGACTCCTAGTGACCTCTAGATCATCATTTGATCAATCAATTGGGCTTATTCGTCCTTCAATTTGATTCCATTATCTTCGAATTCGAACAGGGGACTCAAGGGTCTTCTCTGTTTCCTATGTTTAAGCACTCCTCACCCACACTCACTCAATAGACTTCACCTCACTTCTCACACACACGACTCACTTGTCCCTTTCCTCACCTAACTCTCTTAAGCTTCTTACTCTCAATCCTCTATTTTCCCTTTGTTCTTCACCGTGCACACATACCCGATTTTGAAAACAAAAAAAGGCGGTGGGAAGGGTCTACTGCCTTCTTGAGAAGGACAGATGTCCTACAATCAGTGGGCATTAAACTCCAGAATGGCCACTTGTCCACTAAGCACTGGGCAAAAATCCCAATGTAGGAAACGTCCAGAATGCCTCTCTTAAGAATAAATTTTCATTTTGCCGTTCGTTTCCTAGACCTGTAACTCGATTCATCCGAAGTCCAATGGACACGTGCCGCCTATCGTTGTAGTTAGGGGATCGAGACCTACCTAACGGTCCTCTAATTACGTGAAAATTCCATGTCGTTTGAAAAGTCAACAAATTGCCCCTTTTTACTTATATTACCAAAATACCCTCAAACTTCCGAACGTCATAAGTTTTTCCTCAAATGTCGGAATCGGACGTGCCACCTGTCTATGGACTCTTGACGTCCCGAACTCCGTCACAGTCAATGGTCAAAGTCCATTTCACTTCCCGAACAAAAAGGCAGCATTTTGGCCCATTTCAGGGGTAAAATCGTCATTTTACACAGTCCGTCCGAAAGAATCCCACTAATCACTGGTTTAACTTCACTAATCTGTCATTAATTAGTAAAATAATCTCGATTTCTGGGATGGGTCGTTACATTGTCAACTGAGTGAGCACGTGCGGATCCTAGGTAGATCTGGATTGTGAAGTTGTGAATATTGGGCATTTTGACGATCTAGGATCGTGATGTTACCGGTCGGGTGACGTGGTGATGGATCTGAATCGTGATCTTGTTGATCAGGTTAGCTGGAGAGTTTATTCTCCTGTCGTAAATATTTGGATATGGGAATGTTGGGTCGACTTCTTTTCGATGTTCATCAGGTATGAGACGGTACTTGAGTGAGTTGAAATGTTTACGAATTGACTTGAGTATTTGACTTGTGAACGAGTGGGTATCCGACGAGGTCGCATTTTTCAGTATTGGATATATGGACAATGGGATTGGCTTTCTTTCAAAGTCAATCGAATGTGTTACGAAAATCGTTTGGGAAGGTAACCGATAGGTTCAGTGTTAGTGCATCTCAGTAGACGTGTGCGAGATTGGAATACTCAATTGGCATGAATGGGTACGCCTTGGTAGGCATAAGTCAATTTAGTACGTGTTAGATTACGTGTTTGGGAGTAGACGTTGTGATGATGGTCGGGTGACCATGGGACTCAGAATGGATGATGATTTGGAGTAATTGATTTTTCTAGTACGGGATTGGACAGATGGACCCCAGTATTAAATTGTGATTGACTACAAACCATGTAGCGGTCTGCTTGGAGGATGGATGTACGTACCCTGTACGTTGTGCGAGGATCGACAATGGATATGCCGAGTGGTTCCTGGTGACGGTACATAGGATGTACCAGTGGTGTGTTATTGAGCATGTTGTTGAGTGTGTTGGTAGTCATCTTAGTTCCGATGTCGCTGGATTGGTTGAGGACATGAACTAGACATTGACTACTATGCGCTGGGCAGAGTGAGTTTGACGGGTTCAGTGATTGTATGAGCAGGTGCTCAGAGCCATGGATGGCTAATGGAATCCTAGAGTTGGGATATGTATTACTGGTGGGTAGGTATTTGATGGAGTCCAGTTACATGCAGGTCGAGTGAGATGTTGGTATACGTATACTCAGGTTGAGTGAGTTGGTGGTTGGTGTAACCACGGATTGTTTTGTGTGGGTTGACTGTTGTGTGACTCTCACTAATGGTACGAGGTACCTTGGTGCGACTCTAGAGTGAGTCAGGGTGTGTCGATGATTCAAATTGTGACCATGGAGCCGTGAGTGACGGCTGAGCATGACGTGATGGAACGTGTCATGTTGACATGGTAAAATTCAAGAAATGCGAAGAAGTTGTGAGATTCGATAATTCTCGGTGTGGGTGAGATTTCATATTGATTTACTACTCGCCAAGTGGTGGCGGTTTGGCCGAATGTGTCAGCATGGATTGATGAGTAGGAATTGGTGACTCCCAGTGGGAGCAGATGTCAGAGTGTATTAGTGATTGAGAGGAATCGTCAAGCTGAATGTGTCAGAGTAATGATAGAATTGTCAAGCGATATTAACTCGGATCAAGTGATCAATTTCACTCGAGGTAGTCGAGTGTAGTCGTTGTTGTAACGACCCGTCCCGGGAGTCGGGATTAGCGAAGTGATTAGTAACAGATTAGTTAGATTAATCGGTGTTTAGTTGGTTACTTTTGGACTTTTGGCGTAGAATGACGATTTTGCCCCTAGAAAGGGCAAAATGTTGACTTTTAGTTCGGACAGTCAATTGGGCATTGACTAATGACCATGATGTAGTTTGTGATGTCATGAGTCCGTAGACGGGTGGCATGCCCGATTCCGACATCCGATGAGGAAGTTATGATGTTCGGAAGGCTGAGGACACTTTCGTAATTTGGTTAAAACAAGGGAAAAAGTTGACTTTTTGCACGACAAGGTTTCTTCACGCAAACTGAGGACCATTAGATAGATCTCGTCGTCCTGAGTACAACGACAGGCGGCATACCTTTATCGGACGTTAGATGAGTGAGATATAGGTCTAGAAAGGCAAAGGGTAAAATCGTAATTTAAACAAGTAGGAGTATTATGGTCTTTTTTCACCTTGGGACTTGTGCCAATCTAATGAGGACAAGTGTACAGGATTTAATTGGATATTTTGGGCTGGCTCAGCAGGTGTGTGACACCTGGCCACATTCCAGTGGCTTCTAGCCACTTGCACGGTGCAATGAAATTGGTTGTGTTGAGTTTGAGTCGTGCTTAGGAAAACAAAGACTGAAGACAGTGAGGTGTAATCGATCCAATTGAGTGATTGTGTGAGTGTTGAGGGATTCTATTGTGTTTGAGTGAGAGTTAGGAAGTGTGTGATTGTGTTTGAGAGGAATTGGGAGTCACTGAGTGTGTGAGCGGTGGGCAAAAACCAGAGAAACAGAGAGGGAGTCTTGGTGGTGGTGCAGTGTAATCGATCAATCGTGACTGGTGGTGGTGTTCTAAGGATGGAGGAGGACCAGAGGATTCGAGTAGACCCAGGGGAACGCGGCGGCGAGCACGGCGGAGGCCAGAACGACGGTGAGTTTATTGTGTCCTCTGTTTGGTTCAAACTTAAAGTCGTGGGTTTTGAGGTTGAGTTGAACTGTTTTAGGGGTTCTAAGGAGTCCAGTGAGTTGTCTTTGAACTTAGGGAAACAATTCGAGGCTGGGAGGAGGAGCTGGTGGCCGGGAACAGAAACAAGGTTTTTCTGGGTTTCTGGTTTGAGCTTGGGAGGTGAGTATTAAGGCTGTGATGTTGTGTTTTTAGTAGTGGAATTAGTTGCTAGGAAGAGGACGAAGCTAGTGGGTTTGAAAGGAACAAAAATAGATGGAAAACAACGAAGAACCGGTCACGCCGATTCAGACCGATCGAGTGGCTGAGGAAGAAGATGAACAGTGTTCACTGTTCAGGCGCGTGAGGGCGCGTGGGGCAGAATCCGCGGAAGTGTCCAACATGGTTTTTAGTCTAATTTTTGTAGCGAACCTTTTGGGACAAGTTTCGAGACGTTCGGACATCGTCTCGGGTTAGTTTCGGGTGTTCGAAGGTTTAGAGTTCCGTTTATTTACTTTTAAAATTTCGAGAAAATTGGGGAAAATAGGATAAGCTTAGTTGAAGTGTTAGTGACCCGTTTTGGTGACTTGTGACAGGTCGGGAAATCCCCGAGGCGACTGAGGAATGTACGGGACACGAGTGACGTGCCCGGGAACTGTGAGTGGACTCTTTCTTTCTAACCGAGCATGCATAACTGTTTTTATCTACTTGTTTTATGGTTTTAAATATGATTCATGATTATTGATTATTCTATATCTTTTTTACATAATGGCACATTTTTCGAGGCATTTACGTATTTCAGCACGTTTTACGAGATATGCTTTGATCATGATTTATGATGATAGGCTTTTGGGATTTCAATGTATAATTGGTTTTCAATGATTATAAATTGATTTTGAGACATCATTTGATAAACAAGGTTTTCGGTTTTAGCATCGGATTTCGGAAAGCGAGATTTGGTTTTAATGTTGGAAAAAGGGGATTCCCGGATTTGGGTTCGGAATGACGGTTCTGAACGCCGGAAGGGCTTCGGGAATAGTGATTTTGGATTTTGGTTTGGATATGGATTTAGAAACGGATTTCAAACGGTTTTGGATTGGATTTGCTGGATCTGGTTATTGGGTTTAAAGACCCGGATTATGATTGACGGAGGACGGGCCCAGATTGGGTTTAAAGACCCGGATTGAGTTTAAAGACTCAGATATTATATATTTCCCCTGTAGGCCTATTGAGTTTAAAGACTCTGATTATATTGAGGCGTAGATTGAGTTTAAAGACTCGGGAGTTTAGAGACTCGGATAGATCCAGTAGGTTTGATCAGATGATGACATTGGTATTTTATGTTTTGTGATACTGTTCTCATGATGATTACTATGTTATTACAAATGTTTTCAGATATTGGGTTATGCATGCATGTTTTCAAAACGGAGGGCAAAACCTTGGTTTGTTGATGAAACTGTTTTTGAAACTATTATTTAGTTTTTAGTCCACTCACACTTTTCTGGTTTTTAAATGCCCTCCATGTCGTGGTGCTAGCACTGGGGCTGACGTTGAGCCAGAGGCAGATGCATAGAGTATTCAAAAGTTTATCCCGGGGTGTTTCCGGTGTTTATCCGTTACGAGCTTTTCCGTTGTGCGTGTAGTCAACTTTTAGTTGGATTTCTGTTTTCCTTGTTTTGGACTATGCTCTGTATGACTGTTGACTTGTTGGATTTTGAATTCTCCCTGGCCTGGTAATGTAATTTGTGGGTTACGTGAGGTTGTTTCGGTGTTTTGTGTTGGGTTGTCTGATGGGAGCAGAGTTTACCTCGGTTATCGGGGTGATAATCGGGGTGGGTCCTGACAGTTGTGATGTGAGTCCATGATGGAACGTCTGGGTGCAGACAAGTATGGTTCTGGTTAGTGGGTGTACAAGTGTACACATGGTGTGAGATCGAATTTTTTTCCACGAGGTGGATGTGGAATCGTGATAGTTGGAATTTCGAGGCGCAATTTGTTAAGGGGGGAAGGTTGTAACGACCAGTCCCGAATTCCGGGATTAGATTAGTGACTAATGAAGGATTAGTGAGATTAATCAGTGATTAGTTGAGTGAAATCGGACAGATTGTGTAAAAGAACCGTTTTACCCCTTGTTTGGCCAAACTGTTGATTTTTGACTCGGGGAGTCAAACGCACAAGGTCACGAGTCCGTAGACAGACATCACGTCAAAATCGGAGGTTCGACTGAAAAGTTATGGTCACAGGAAAAAAATCGGGGATTTAACGTCTTGGAAATCCAAATAAAATATTAATTAAAGCTAATTGGGCAGATATTTGTGTGGGGCCCTTGGATAAGTGACAAGTGTCACTCATCCCATGACTTGGAACCCCCAAAACATGGATATTGTCCATTGGCCCAATTAATTAAATGGTTTTAACATCACACTTCTCTCATCTCTCATCTTTCATCCCAACCGTCCATCTCCTCTTAGCTCACTCATCTCCACCCTCTATTCCATTCCATCTGATCCTTCATCACCATCAAACTCTATCTCTCTCTCGACATTTCTCAAAACCGCGATGAACACAAAACCATAACCACACCTTCATTCCTCTACATCTTGAGGTTGAGTGAGTACGACTGAGAGAGTGTGAGGTCAGAGGGACAAGGACGACGTGACAACGATGAGCTAGGGACGGTAGGGACAACGGTGGAGGTAAGAACCCGTAACCCGTTTCGAAACCAAAAATGGAAACCGAGTTTTAGACATGTGTTAACCGTTGGGGTTGATCCTAAAATGTTCTAGGAACCTAGATGAGTGCAATGGACGTGGTTTCGAGGCACGGGATGGCCTGAGTCGACGGGGAGGAGGACCGAAATTCTAGGCTTCGGGTTTGGCATCACAGGTAAGGATCTTGAATCTTTTTCTAGTTTTTGAGTCCGTAGAACTCTAGATTAGGCTGAGACGATGACATAGGAAGAAACAAGGAGGCCTGGTTGGATAATGACTGATAACCGGTCGAATCGGTTAGCTGGTTCGGTCGAACCGGAAAACCAGGTGAACTGGGTTCACTCAAGGTTGACGATGAACAAAACTGCGGCGCATGGACTTCACGTGCAGCCTCTTATGGCGGCGCGTGGGGACGCATGGTGACCATTTTTGGGATGTTGCCAACATGACTTTTAATCTATTGGATGTTACGTACATTTTGGGACTAGTTTCGTGTTAATCGGACATCGTTTTGATATGTTTTGGGCTGTTAGAAGGTTTAGGATCGAGTTTAAAAATAATTAAAATTTAAGAAAATTACGGGGCTTTAATGGGTGGTTAATGAAGAGGTTAGTAACCCTCTAGTATGATTTGGACAGGTTCGAAAGTCCCCGGTGATAGTGGTGTGGCCCGGGAGGGCTTATGACAAGCGTATCGAGGCAGCAGCGTAGGACGGTCTATGAGTGGACTTCGTTTTCTAAACTGTGATGCATGCATAACTAATTTATATGTTTTACATACTTGATTTCTATGATGATGATTGTGGCACTTGTGGTTTACGTGATTACACATATTTTGAGGTAATTCCGTATTTACACGTATTTCGAGGTTTACGAATTTATACTATGGCTATGTGAGTGTGAGTTTAATAATGGCTCTATGGCATGGTTTTGGGTTTTGGAAAGATGAAATCGGGCATGAGACCCATTTGAATTATGTGATCGGGCCAGGGGCCCAGTTGGTTTACAAAATCGGGCTGAGACCCTTTTGAGTTATGTGATCGGGCCGAGGGCCCAGTGGTTTCCAGAATCGGGTGTGAGGCCCAGTGAGTTTTATAAAAATGATTTCGGGTCTGGTACCCTATGTTTTATAAACATGATTTCAGGTCGGGGATACCTAAATGGATTTTTATGTTTTATTGGAATTTCGGATAGGGCCCATTGAGATGTTTTGAAATGGCTTTGTAAAACTGGTTTCCATATACCATCTTGATACGAGAATATGTGACGGTCTCCTCCAGGTGTCTGGGACACTCGGGAAGTCACGGTGTATTGCCTGCGAGGGGTCATTATACGGAGCTACTGAACCGTATAGTGACTCAGGAGTGGGATTCTATGTTTAGACGTCTGGGACGACAGACATTAGGGATGTCAGAGATATTGACCTTGAGAGACCCCTAAGTCGCACGCGTTGCTTATTAGTGTGAGATTTGACGTCTGGAACGTCAAGCGTTTGGGACGCTAGGCATCAGGGATGCCGATGATGGTTATATGTTAAATATGGATTATTGGATTCATGAAATGGTATTTCGGTATTTGAGGATTTGTGGTTATGGATTTGGGCAGTGGCCCACTTTGTGACTACCCATCCCAAATTTGTCAGGACCCGTCCCAAATATCGCCTCGATACCCGGGACGAACCCTGCTCCCGTCTGACAATCACACCTAAAGTACCAAAATAACCTCAATACAACAATAAGCATAACTATCAGACAAAGGAGTAAATATATACAACTGTAAGTTAGAGCATAGTTCTACAAAATGGGCACAAAATCCTACTATGCTAGTCTCGCAACGGAAGAACGTCGTAAGCTCTATGCCTCGATTCCTGCCTCAACGTTCACCCCGACGCTATCACCACGACCTGGAGGGAAAATTTAAAACCAAAAGTGTGAGTGGACTAAAGAAAATAAAAGTTTCAAAATCAGTTTATCATCATATCAAAGTTAAGGAAAAACAATAATAACATTTGTTCCCTCCGTTTTGAAAACATGCTTGCCCAACTACGTATCAGAAAAATCCTAACAGAAAACATCATAAGAAACAGAAACATTATAAAACTGCATCATGAATCGTGAATACCAAAGTATCATTTTTCGATCAAACCTGCTGGGTCTATCCGAGTCTTTAAACTCAACCAGACCTCAATAATATCCGAGTCTTTAAACTCCCGAGTCTTTAAACTCAATAGGCCTACGGGGGTAATATCATAAATGTCCGAGTCTTTAAACTCCCGAGTCTTTAAACTCAATACGGGCCCGTCCCCCGTTAATCAGAATCCGGGTCTTTAAACCCAATATCCAGATCCAGCAAATCCAATCCAAATTCAATGTAAACCCATTTCCAAATCCATAACCAAACTCAAATTCGAAATCCCCGGTTCGAAGCCCTTCCGGCGTTCAGAACCGTCATTCCGAACCCAAATCCGGAAATCTACTTTTTAATCCAAAACCCATATTTAATCACAAATTATGAACATATCCATTTATCATCATCAGAAAACAGTTATAGCTTGAAATCCCTAAATAGGGTATCAAAATTCGAAAACCAGCTTTTTCTCGAAAAACGTGCAAATCTCGAAAATGTCACGAAAAACGTGAAACACATCCACCATATATAAGCATCATTAAGAAGCATAAAAACACCTTTAATAACATAAAACATCAATAAAAACAGTTAGGCATGCTCGAAAGAAAGAAAAAGTCCACTCACAAATCAGGATGAGTCAATCGCGCTCCGTGCGCTCCTCGACCGTCTCAGGCGTCTCCTGTCCTGTCAATAGGCACCAAATAGGGTCACAAATACATCAAGGATACCAACCCTAATTTCCCCAATTTTTCGGGAATTTATTAATATTTTAATCCTAGACCCTAAATTGTCCGGATTCCCGAACAATCTCCTAACATCGTCCGATTAACCCGAAAATCATACCAATGGATTCCTTAGGACATTTGGAACCAAAACCATGTTGGAAGCTTGGCCGGAATCCTCCCCACGCGCCACCCAAAGTGGCTGCGCGTGGGCCTCACGCGCCTGCTACAGTGCTCCTTCAACCTCGAGTCACTCGGTTCAACACAGTTGAACCAGCGTGACCGGTTCTCTGCAATTCCTCCACCGTTTCAGTCCAATCCAATCCCAAGAGCTTCGTCCCATCCTAAGCAAGCTAACCCTGTCCTAACATCGAAGAATCACGGCTCAAAACCTCACGACTCTCCGTCGAAAAAACTGAGCCCGTGGCCCCTATTTTGGTCGCCGGCCGCCTAGATCCTCCCCCGGCACGGCACCACAACCAAACGACTCCTGGGACCTCCAGGAGTCTCACGATGACCATCAAATCTCTCGACTCTACGCCTAACTCGATGACTTTCGAATTGAAATTTACGGGAAAAATAGAGGAGTGAAGCTTACCCTTCGATTCAGTCTCCGCCGTGTGCACCGCCGCGTACCACGGTGCCCGTTGGGTTCCTTGCAACCACTTGAGCCTCCTACTGTCTTGGTTTGAGCCACCACACGGCACAACCACCGCCACAGTCCACCGTCTCTCTCTGTTTTCTCCAAAATCCAGCCGTCCACCGTCGTGTTTCTGGGCACGATTCCTCCACCAAAACACGATCACAAGCTCAGCCGTGTCTCTCTGTCACTCTCTCAATTCACTCTTCACTCACCCTTGCACTGAATTGATCAAACTCTCTCAATTGCACACTCTCTGTTTCTATGTGTTCAGACGGGTGCACGGTTTGAAAACGTGCAAAGTGTGCCCGTGCACATTTTAGTCTCTCCCAGAACCATCTAGTGTCCCCCACGTGTCCATCATCCCTTGGTTCAGCACAAAATATCCCAGCCCACTTCTGCCACTTGTCCTGATCTGATTGGGCTGAGGGAAAAAGACTAAAATACCCCTAGTGTACAAATTACCATTTTACCCTCGAACTTCCAGACCCGTAACTACTTCGTCCGACGTCCAATGACAGCGTGCCACCTGTCGTTGTACTCAGGACGTCAAGACCTATCTAACGGTCCTCGGTCCACGTAAAAATCACAAGTCCTCCAAAAAGTCAACAGTTTCCCTCATTTAGTCAAATTTACGGTAACGCCCTCAATCTTCCGAACGTCATAACTTTTTCTCTAATTGTCCGAATCATACCTGCCACCTGTCAACAGACTTGTGACGTCCTAAACTATGTCACGGTCAAGGGTCAACACTCATCCAACTGGTAAATCAAAAAGTCAACTTTCGATGCACTATTCACAAGGGCAAAATCGTCCTTTCATACAAATATTTACAAAAATTACATTTATGCCCTTCCCAAAGGTACGGGTTGTTACAATCTACCCCCCCTAAAAAGAATTTCGTCCCCGAAATTCAGTGAAACAAATAAGGGTACTGTTCACGCATTAGGGCCTCGGGTTCCCAAGTAGCTTCTTCCACCTGATGATTTCGCCATAATACCTTAACTAAAGGAACCGTCTTCCGTCGTAAGACTTTATCCTTCCGATCCAAAATTGCTACTGGCTGTTCTTCAAAGCTCAAATCTTCCCTCGGTTCAACAGGTTGTGCTTCCAGAACATGTGAATCATCCCGAATGTACTTCCGAAGCATAGATACATGGAAGACATTATGTACTTTTTCCAGGTCTGCTGGTAAGGCCAACCAATAAGCAACAGGACCAATCCGTTCCAAAATCTCATAAGGTCCAATGTAACGAGGACTCAATTTCCCTCGTCTGCCAAACCGTACAATTCCCTTCCAAGGAGATAACTTCAAGAAAACCCAGTCTCCCACTGCAAACTCCAAATCCCTTATCCTACGGTCGGCGTAGCTCTTCTGTCGGTCCTGAGCCGCCTTCAGTCGATCTCGAATCAATGCCACTTTTTCCTGTGTAAGATCTACCAGCTCGGAAGTAGTGAGTCTCCTCTCACCAACCTCCGTCCAACACAATGGAGTCCGACACTGTCGCCCGTATAACGCCTCGTAAGGAGCCATCCCAATGCTCTCCTGATAACTGTTATTGTAGGCGAACTCCATCAAAGGCAGATGTGATTCCCAAGTACCCTGAAACTGCAAAACACAAGCTCGCATCATGTCCTCGAGAATCTGAATAGTCCGCTCAGACTGTCCATCGGTCTGAGGATGAAATGCAGTACTGAAATGCAGCTTTGTCCCAAAAGCTTCCTGTAAACTCTGCCAAAATCGGGAAGTAAATCTCGGATCTCTATCAGATACTATCGACTCTGGCGTCCCATGTAGCCGAATATTCTTGTCGATGAACAACTGTGCAAACTGCACCAACCTGAAATTCTCCCGTACTGGCAAGAAATGAGCAGACTTCGTAAGTCTATCTACGATCACCCACACGCCATCGTGTCCCTTCGGTATTCTGGGAAGCTTGAATACAAAATCCATCGTCAGGTGATCCCATTTCCACTCGGGGATCGGTAAAGGTTGCATTGCTCCATAGGGTCTATGCCGCTCAGCTTTCACCTGCTGACAAATCAGGCATCTACTGACATACTCTGCAATCTCACGTTTCATCCCTCGCCACCAGTAATGCTCTCGGAGTGTACGATACATCTTGGTCCCAAACCTTGTAAAGAAGCGTCACTGTACACTTCGAACTCCCCACTGTCGTCTGGAAGGGCCAACACAGGAGCAGATGTCAACCGCCTTTTAAGTTCCTGGAAACTCAGTTCACATTTCTCATCCCACTCAAAACGAACTCCCTTCCGAGTCAACCTTGACAATGGAGCAGCAAGAATAGAAAAACTGACAGGACCCGTCCCAACTGGACGTCAAAAACCGTGCCCGGCTCTGCTCCCGTCTGACAAGTCAACTAAAGGTCTGAAACTACCCTTCAGTGCTTGCCAGACAAGGGATGTTTGCGCGGATTTCTGCTGCTGCCACTACCTCACGATCAGTCCCGAACGTCGTACCACGGCCTGGAGGGTCACAAAACAGAAAAGGTGTGAGTGGACAAAAATGACCTCTTATAAAAACATTTTCCAAAATACATTCTTACCCTCCAGTTTTCACAAACTTGCATGCATATCGTAAAACATGAGTAATAGTATGAAATCATTCAAGTATGAACAGTGGACCGATAAAATCAAAACATATTTTCCCATGGTCCACAAAAACTCATGTTCATCAAATCAGTTCATGTTATAAAACATCAAATCCCGGCTCTCAGGCCAAAACATGTGAAAACATAATCACTGGCCACAAAGACCAAAAACCCGTACTCAATACCAGTACGTCATCACAACAATATCAATCAGCACTAATCACCAGTGCATAAGAGATATATCAATCCAATCAATCCGCACTACTCACAAGTGCATAAAATATCACAAATCACATCTGCACTACTCACAAGTGCACAATCAATCAAACTGCACTACTCACAAGTGCTGCACTACGCGTAGGCCAATATCCAGTCACTCTCTCGGGAATAGACACCTCTGAGCTCAACCCCCTCGGGCTCAGTCACCTCTGGGCGAACACATCCCCAGGCTCAGACCCATCCGAGTGGTACATCCAGGCTCAGTCTCATCCGAGAAGCTGACTGCCATAGGATCAACTCCGGATCCTACGATCACATCCCCCAAGCTCCGGTCGTCTGGGTAATCCCCCCAGCACCGACCGTCTGGGAATATCACAATCATAATGAAAACCATCCCGGGAATTACATCCCAAAACATTTCAATCAAATCTTGACTTCATACAAGGTCAAGATCATTTCCGACTGGGTCTCAAAGCCCAAAATACCATTTACACGTATTTCTTTAAAATCACCTTTTAGAACAATAAAATAATTCAGAAATCATCATTTTAGAAATCATTTAGACTCCGGGCCTAGCCCAAAACATCATTTGCACGTTCCTCGTAAAATGAGCCCGAAAGACTGATTAAAATAATCATAATTTCCCAATAAATCATTAATTTCACAATTTCACAAGTGACTCCAAATCCGAGTCAAAATCACTATTCACTTGGGTTCTCATGCCCAAAATATCATTATCACGCAAATCCATGCGTTGCAACCTCCGTTGCCATTTTCACGTAAATCCACGAAATTGACCCTTGACTCATTCCCGAGTCACCACATCATTTTTACCAAATTTCGTAATTTCTCGAAAAATCGCCCAAAAATAATAATATAATAATCATAAAATCGAGAAATTACCGGATTGAAACATAAATCATGCCCAAGCATATAAAATCATATAATAAGGCATTTAAACCATATATGCATGCATCACGGTTAGAAAACAAAGTCCACTCACACACACCGTCCAAAACGGTCCGTTTCCGAGCTGCATGTTTTTCCGTAAAATCTGGAAATCATAACTCCTGTCCAAAATCATTATAGAGGGTTACTAACATCTCAAAATACAACATATAATTTCCCCCAATTTTTTCGGAATTTAAATACGTATTTTTAACGTAAAACAAAACTTCGGATACGCGGAACATTATCGAAACAATATCTGATTTCATCGAAACTAGTGTCAAAATGTTCGTTACAATGAGAGGATCAAAAGTCATGTTGACCTCACCTTGAGACTAGGCCGGACGCGCCCTCACGTGCCGCCGTGAGTGGCTGCGCGTGAAATCCACACGCCTGCTACAGTGTCACCAGCCTAACCCGTTTGTCTGTAAAACGGGCCATTTAACCCGCGAGGCAACCCGGTTAATTTCCTACCAATTCGACACCCAATTCAACAATTGAACATTCAATTAGTTTCGGTTTAAGTTCAATTAGAGTTCTGTAACATCAATTACGTGAAACATTACCTCAATCCTCACGATCAAAGTCGATCATTCGAAGGACACCCGGCCATTGTTCATCATTCGAATTCCCTTAGTTTCAATCGATTCCTCTCAATTGATTCAACCAGAAGCATCCAGGGACTCAGGTAAACATTTCCCCCAACTCAATTGCTTCAATCCAGTGCTCAATCTCCACGACTCAAACTCGATAGCCGTCACTGTGCAACCATGGAAGTCCGTCAATCTCCAACGTTTTCCTTCAATTGATGAACCCAGAAGCATCGTGGGATCCTCAGGAACACAATCCCCACATCAATTTCGTCAATCAAAGCCTCAATTTCCTCGACTCAACCTCGAATTTCCTCCTCTGTCACCAAGTGTGTTCAGAGCCAAAACAGCACCAATTTCCTTCGTTCTTTCGACGTTTCTGATCGTAGTGATCCCAGGAAGCTGAATGTGAGCTCAATTTCGATCCTCACGGCCCAATTCCCAGTATTCGAATTTCCCCCCAATTTTTCTAAATTTTCGAAACCCAAAATTCAGCACTCGCAACCCTTCGTGTTTCCCTTGTTATTCCAGTCCTTCAATCTCTCATTTTTCTCTCAAGAACGGCAGAAGAAGGGAGCCAATTCTCCCAGTTCAGTCCTCCCCCCAATTGTGCACCGTTGGAAGAAAATGTAAAGAAAATAAAAGGAAAATGGTGGAGAACATGATGATTAGAGATGATGATGGTGTTGGGAGGGAAACATGGATCAGATTTCAGGGGATGGGTGACACTTGTCACTCATCCGGATGTGCACAGTCACCGGGCACTGTTCATATTAAAATATTATTTTAATCCCGGTTCGTTCGGTTAATCGAGCCTGATTCCGTGACCATAACTTCGTCGTCGAATCTCCGATTTCGGCATGCCGCCTGTCGTTGGATTCGTATCGACGAGACCTACGTAACGGTCCTTGGCCCTCGTCCATCGGACCTCCAGATCAAAAAGTCAACATTTGGCCCCTAACATGCTAAATTACCAAAATACCCCTCAACTGCCGAACGCCATAACTTTCACCTTGAATGTCTGAATCGAACGTGCCACCTGTCTATGGACTCGTGACGTCTCGAACTACGTCACAGTTATCGGCCAAAGTCCATTTGACCGCCCGAACTAAAAGTCAACATTTTGCCCACGCTAGGGGCAAAACGGTCATTTTGCACGTTTCTGATTTCACTCAACTAATCCCCGATTAGTCATTCTAATTCATAATTAATTAATATTCAATCCCGATATTCGGGACGGGTCATTACAAAAACCCTCAATAAAACGCCGATAATAACCTGCTAAACCCAGAAAACTCCTGATCTCTATCACCGTCTTGGGATGTTCCCAATTTGATACCGCCTCAACTTTCTGAGGATCCACTCTGATGCCCTCGGCTGAAATCACATGACCTAAAAATCCAACACTGGTCAACCAGAACTGGCACTTACTCAACTTGGCATACAACTGATGGTCTCTCAGGGTCTTAAGCACTGTTCTCATATGTTTCTCGTGCGCCTTCGCACTCTTCGAATACACCAAAATATCATCAATGAATACGATCACAAAACGATCCAAGTATGACCGGAACACTCGGTTCATAAGATCCATAAAAGCTGCTGGGGCATTAGTCAATCCGAAGGGCATCACAACAAACTCGTAATGACCGTACCTGGTCCGAAAGGCTGTCTTCGGTACATCCTCCTCTTTAACTCTTAACTGATGGTAGTCGGAACGAAGATCAATCTTCGAAAAGTACTATGCTCCCTTTAACTGGTCAAACAAATCATCAATCCGGGGTAAAGGATACTTATTCCGGATGGTTACCTTATTCAACTGTTTGTAATCCACACACAATCTCAAACCTCCATCCTTTTTCTTCACAAACAGTACCGGCGCTCCCCACGGTGACATACTCGGTCGAATGAATCCTATATCGACCAACTCTTGCAACTGGGCCTTAAGTTCCCTCAATTCTGCAGGTGCCATGCGATAAGGAGTCTGTGAAATAGGCTGTGTACCTGGTAAAAGATCAATCGTGAACTCGATCTCTCGATGAGGTGGTAATCCTGGCAACTCCTCGGGAAAAACATCGGGAAACTCCCGCACCACTGGTATATCCTCCGCCCTCACTGGCGTAGCACGTGTATCCACCACATGGGCTATGTAACCCTGACACCCCTTACGCAACAGCTTGCTAGCCTCAAGTGCCGAAATAACTCTAGTGGGAAATGCACGCTGATCACCCTGAAACAAAGTCTCTGGTAATCCTGGACTCCGAAAAGTCACTCTCCTATCGAAACATTCGATAGAAGCATGATGTCTCGTCAACCAGTCCATACCCAAAATAACATCAAAGTCCCGTAGATCCAATAGTAACAAATCCTCCATTAACTCAACCTCACCTACCATCACCGGACACTCTCTCAACACCTGAGTCACTACCAACACCTCCCCAGTAGGTGTACTCACCCCTAAGGCACAATCCAAAACAGACACCTCTCTCTCCGTCACCAAACTACAACTCCAAGCTACAAATGAATGTGTCGCCCCGGGATCTATCAAAGCAAAAACAGTGTGACCAAGTATGGTGAGTGTACCTGTCACCACTCCCGGTGCTGATCTGGCCTCCTGCTGGGTCATAGCAAAAACTCGCGCATGAGGTCCTGACGACCTACCGCGCCCTCTCGAACTGCTCGTGGCACCACCGCCACCCCTAGGGTCTGCTGCCCCTGACACTGAAGCAGTACTCCGCCCGGGTTCTGCTGCACCTCTACCTACTCCACCCTCCTGCGCTAACAATGGACACTCCCTCCGAAAGTGTCCTCGCTCTCCACAATAGTAGCAAGCATCCCTACTGGGTCCACCGGTCTGCCTCCCAGTAGAAGCAACAGAAGTAGCACTCGCCTGAGGAGTCGGCTGTGCCCTAGCTCCCCGAAATCCAGAGCCCTGAAAACTGCCTGGTCTGCCAGACCGGGCACCACCAGCCGATGACGAACCACCAAAATTACCCCGCTTCGGGGTCCTCTGACTCGATGCTCCAGGAAATGAATGCTCTCGGCGTCGCACACTGGCCAAGTACTGTGACCTATCAGGTAAACTGGCCTCCACCCTGACAGCAGCATCAGACAACTCCCGGAATGTAGCAAAGGAACCGGCTGTCACAATGGCTCTAATCTCTCCTCGAAGACCCAACTTAAACCGACGGCACTACTCCGCCTCGGTTGCCACAAATGCAGGAGCAAATCGGGATAGCATCTGAAATCTCTGCTCATACTCAGCGACTGTCATGTTCCCTTGTTTCAACTGAAGAAATTCTGCCTCTTTAGCATCCCGGAAAGAGCGGGGATAATACTGGTCTAGAAACCGCTCCCGGAAAGTCTCCCACGTCACCGTATGTGCATCCTAGCCGGACAACTCCAGCGTATACCACCACTCATACGCTGCTCCATCCAGCAGAAACGTAGCCAACAAGACCCGGTCCTCTGGAGGACAATGCATCACCCCAAAAATACGCTCGAGCCGGGTGATCCATCGGTGAGCGTCCTCTAGGTCTTCCCCACCACTGAATGTAGTAGCCTCAAGCCGCTGGGCTCTCTCAATCGAAGCGCTCTTAGTCCCTCTCGCCGCTTCATCTTCAGGTCATAGAGGGGGTTCACGTCTCGGAGGCATGGTCGTACGTACGCTGAAAGAGGCATAGAGTTAGTAAAACAACCTAGATACGACCTCATACCGACACAAACCGACAAGCCTATGCTCTGATACCAATTGTCAGGACCCGTCCCAAATATCTCCTCGATACCCGGGACGAACCCTGCTCCCGTCTGACAATCACACCTAAAGTACCAAAATAACCTCAATACCACAATAAGCATAACTATCAGACGAAGGAGTAAATATATACAACTGTAAGTCAGAGCATAGTTCTACAAAATGGGCACAAAATCCTACTATGCTAGTCTCGCAACGGAAGAACGTCGTAAGCTCTATGCCTCGATTCCTGCCTCAACGTTCACCCCGACGCTATCACCACGACCTGGAGGGAAAATTTAAAACCAAAAGTGTGAGTGGACTAAAGAAAAAAAAAGTTTCAAAAACAGTTTATCATCATATCAAAGTTAAGGAAAAACAATAATAACATTTGTTCCCTCCGTTTTGAAAACATGCTTGCCCAACTACGTATCAGAAAAATTCTAACAGAAAACATCATAAGAAACAGAAACACTATAAAACTGCATCATGAATCGTGAATACCAAAGTATCATTTTTCGATCAAACCTGCTGGGTCTATCCGAGTCTTTAAACTCAACCAGGCATCAATAATATCCGAGTCTTTAAACTCCCGAGTCTTTAAACTCAATAGGCCTACGGGGGTAATATCATAAATGTCCGAGTCTTTAAACTCAATCCGGGCCCGTCCCCCGTTAATCAGAATCCGGGTATTTAAACCCAATATCCAGATCCAGCAAATCCAATCCAAATTCAATGTAAACCCATTTCCAAATCCATAACCAAACTCGAATTCGAAATCCCTAGTTCGAAGCCCTTCCGGCGTTCAGAACCGTCATTCCGAACCCAAATCCGGAAATCTTATTTTTAATCCAAAACCCATATTTAATCACAAATTATGAACATATCCATTTATCATCATCAGAAAACAGTTATAGCTTGAAATCCCCAAATAGGGTATCAAAATCCGAAAACCAGCTTTTTCTCGAAAAACGTGCAAACCCCGAAAATGTCTCGAAAAACGTGCAAACACATCCACCATATATAAGCATCATTAAGAAGCATAAAAACACCTTTAATAACATAAAACATCAATAAAAACAATTAGGCATGCTCGAAAGAAAGAAAAAGTCCACTCACAAATCAGGACAAGTCAATCGCGCTCCGTGCGCTCCTCGACCGTCTCAGGCGTCTACTGTCCTGTCAATAGGCACCAAATAGGGTCACAAATACATCAAGGATACTAACCCTAATTTCCCCAATTTTTCGGGAATTTATTAATATTTTAATCCTAGACCCTAAACTGTCCGGATTCCCGAACAATCTCCTAACATCGTCCGACTAACCCGAAAATCATACCAATGGATTCCTTAGGACATTTGGAACCAAAACCATGTTGGAAGCTTGGCCGGAATCCTCCCCACGCTCCTCCACGCACCGCCCAAAGTGGCTGCGCGTGGGCCTCACGCGCCTGCTACAGTGCTCCTTCAACCTCGAGTCACTCGGTTCTACACAGTTGAACCGGCGTGACCGGATCTCTGCAATTCCTCCACCGTTTCAGTCCAATCCAATCCCAAGAGCTTCGTCCCATCCTAAGCAAGCTAACCCTGTCCTAACATCGAAGAATCACGGCTCAAAACCTAACGACTCTCCCTCGAAAAAACTGAGCCTGTGGCCCCTGTTTTGGTCGCTGGCCGCCCAGGTCCTCCCCCGGCACGGCACCACAACCAAAAGACTCCTGGGACCTCCAGGAGTCTCACCATGACCATCAAATCTCTCAACTCTACGCCTAACTCGACGACTTTCGAATTGAAATTTACGGAAAAAACAGAGGAGTGAAGCTTACCCTTCGATTCAGTCTCCGCCGTGTGCACCGCCGCGTACCACGGTGCCCGTTGGGTTCCTTGAAACCACCCGAGCCTCCTACTGTCTTGGTTTGAGCCACCACACGGCACAACCACCGCCACAGTCCACCGTCTCTCTCTGTTTTCTCCAAAATCCAGCCGTCCACCGTCGTGTTTCCGGGCACGATTCCTCCACCAAAACACGATCACAAGCTCAGCCATGTCTCTCTATCACTCTCTCAATTCACTCTTCACTCACCCTTGAACTGAATCGATCAAACTCTCTCAACTGCACACTCTCTGTTTCTCTGTGTTCAAACGGGTGCACGGTTTGAAAACGTGCAAAGTGTGCCCGTGCACATTTTAGTCTCTCCCAGAACCATCTAGTGTCCCCCACGTGTCCATCATCCCTTGGTTCAGCACAAAATATCCCAGCCCACTTCTGTCACTTGTCCTGATCTGATTGGGCTGAGGGAAAAAGACTAAAATACCCCTAGTGTACAAATTACCATTTTACCCTCGAACTTCCAGACCCGTAACTACTTCGTCCGACGTCCGATGACAGCGTGCCGCCTGTCGTTGTACTCAGGACGTCGAGACCTATCTAACGGTCCTCGGTCCACGTAAAAATCACAAGTCCTCCAAAAAGTCAACATTTTCCTTCATTTAGTCAAATTTACGGTAACGCCCTCAATCTTCCGAACGTCATAACTTTTTCTCCGATTGTCCGAATCAAACCTGCCACCTGCCTACAGACTCGTGACGTCCTAAACTACGTCACGGTCAAGGGTCAACACTCATCCAACTTGTAAATCAAAAAGTCAACTTTCGACGCACTATTCACAAGGGCACAATCGTCCTTTCATACAAATATTTACAAAAATTACAATTATACCCTTCCCAAAGGTACGGGTTGTTACAGAATTAGCGGAATTAATTAAGAGTTAATGACGAATTAGCAAGGCTAATCGGAGATTAGATGAGGATTAGCGGACGTTCGGGCGAAATGACGATTTTGCCCCTATAATGGGCAAATCGTTGACCTTTCATTCTGACGTTCAAATGAGCTTTTTTGGCTGATGATTGTGACGTAGTTGGTGACGTCACGAGTTCATAGACAGGTGGCACGCTCGATTCCGACGTTCGAGGAGGAAGTTATGACGTTCGAAAGTTCGAGGGCATTTTGGTAATTTGGACGAAAAGTTAACTTTTTGACCGAGAGGTCCGATGGTCGAGGGCCAAAGACCGTTACGTAGATCGGGACGATACGAATCCGTAGATAGGCGGCACGTCGAATTCGGACGTTCGACGGAGAAGTTACGGTTCTTAGAAGTACGAAAGTACTATTGCACTTTTTTCAAAACGGTGTGAGTTTTGTCCTAAGTGGGGCCCAGGAAAATTTTCAGGGACCAATGTATGAGTGACAAGTGTCACCCATCCACTGGCCCTTCCTTTACATTCATGCATATCACCTCCCTTTCCTTGTTCGTGCTACCAAACCCGTCCAAACCCAATCTCACCCAACCTTCACCCAAATCCAACCCAACCCTACTTGATCATGACTGAGAGGACCAGAGAGTGAGGAGAGGATGGTGGATGATGGTGGTCGGTCAGGATGGAGCCACCGTGCACGGCGGAGGCCCAAAACCCAAAAGGTAATCAATTTTAACGGATTTAATCCTTTTTTCCATTCTATGTATTATGGACCGTTTTTATGGATTGTTTTGAGTTAAATGGGTTGGTAGGAAAGTAGTAGAATGATTTTGAGGAAGATTGGAGGTCGAGACACCGTGGGGGAGGTTTTGGAAAACTTGGACCGTGAACCATGTTTTGGAACCTTGGGTTTTAATGATTTTTAATTAGTTTTGGGGATTGGTTTAGATAGGAAACTTGAAAAGAGGAATTTTGGGATTGGATTGGAGGAAAACGAACCAAATTTGGGTGAGAAACCAGGCCGGACCGGTCACGCCGGTCCAGGAGAACCAGTGACCCGGCCAGACCCGGTTCGATCGCTGAGGAAGATGAACTGTTCACCGGCGCGTGAGCTCACGCGCAGGGCCCTTTGGCCGGCGCGTGGCAGCGCATGGTGGGGTTTCTGAGGATGTGTTCAACACACGAAATCATCTATTCGATGTAACGAACATTTTGGGACTGGTTTCGTGTCAATCGGACATCGTTTCGATATAGTTCGGGACGTCCGAAGGTTTAGGTTTGGTTTTAAAAATAGTTAGGAAATTGGGAAAATTATGGGACTTCAATGAGAGGTTAATGAGGCTATTAGTAACCCTGTAAATGAATTTGGACAGGCTCGGGAATCCCGATGGCGACGATTGACCCGGGAGACGATTATGGCATGCGTATCGAGGCTCGACTTCAGACGGTCTGTGAGTGGACCTTTCTTTCGAATTCAATGCATGCATAAATGTTTTATAATTGATTTAATATATGTTTTGTGATGCCATGAGTGCATTTGGTTGTGGTAGCCTAGGATTTACGTATTTGCACGTATTTTGAGATTTTCGGTTTTATACGATGCTTATACGTTCTTGGTTTTCAACGAACATTTAATAAATGGATTTTGGATTTAGAAATATGAAATTGGGCACGAGACCCATTTGATTTATGAACTCTCGGACTTGGAGTCCATTTGAATTGACGAGGAATCGGACCGAGGGTCCATTTGTGTTATACGATCGGGCCGGGGGTCCAGTTGGTTTACGATTCGGGTTTGAGGCCCAGTTAGTGGTACTATCGGGCTTGATGCCCCGTTTATTTATGATATCGGGCCTGAGACACATTTAGTTGAGATATCGGGCTTAAGGCGCCGTTAGTTGTGAAATCGGACTTGAGGTCCTGTTGGTTTATGGTTTCGGGCTTAGGTCCCAGTTAGTTGTGATATCGGGCTTGAGGCCCTGTTGATTGTGAAATCGGGCTTGAGTCCCAGTTCAAGTTATGAAATGAGATTCGGGCATGAGACCCTGTTGAACTGTGGATTTAGGCCAAGGCCTCTGAAACTGATTTGAATCGGATTCGAGGAATCCCGTTGAGATGAATCGGGTTTGAGACCCAGTTGAAATGTGTTTTGAGAAAGAAAGAAAGAGAATTGAAAATGATATTGAACCCTCCATATTGATTATATGGTCTCCTCCAGCGTCGACCTGGAGAGTCACGATCCACAGACCAGAGTGGGTATCCCCATAGGGATCCCGTTCCAGGAGTGGTGGTTAACTATTATGTTGTGGTCCCGGACCAGATTCCGGAGAGATATGTGGACTAGATCTAGAGAGAGAGCTCGGACTAGATCCAGAGATTGAGCCTCCCAGATGGAGATTCCTGGGAGAAGACTCGGAGTGAGACCCCGAGTAGTGTGCACACTAGTTTAGAGATGATATCGTGACATATATCGGGGATGTGTTCCCTAGGGGCTGTGTGCCCCGAGTTGGCATCTTCTCGGAAGTGCCGCGGATGGGTTATACGTACTTCGATACGTATGTTGTTTATGGAAAGTGATTTGGGGGCGGAGACCCCATGTTTTATGAGTTAGAAAGTGATTTGGGGCGGCGACCCCGTAAACGTTGTTTTGGAAATGGTTTGGGTTGGAGACCCAGTGCGGTATGTTTTGGTATTTCACTGAGAATGATTTGGGCCGAGTTCCCCCATATATGAATTTACGGGTGTTTGTGATTTCGGATCGGGGACCCAAATGGTTTTTATGGGTCATGACGGTTTATGGGGCCTGGCATGAACTCTTGAATGATTTTGAGAATGTTTTCAAATGGTTTTATGAACGTGTTGATAATTGGTTTTTGGAATGCATGCATATGCTTTTATGAAGGGCATAAATGTCTTCATGCGAAAAGGTTTTTTAAAATGAAAATGTTTTCATAAAGTTATTATTTTGTCCACTCATGCCTTTTAATGTTTTAATGTCTTTCAGCTTGATCGCGGATGCGGGCTGTAGCAGAGACGAGACATCACTCCCCTCCTCCTACGATCCTGATGCACTCTGATAGCCCCGGCGAGGGCTAGAGATGGAATTTTCCCTGGTCTGACACTTCGTGTCAAACGGGGTCAAGCGGATCTCACGTTAATCCCGGGGGATTTGGGACCGGTCCTGATACACCTGGTTTTGGATTTATGGATTTTTATATTCTACTGTTTTGGGTTGAGTTCCCGTACTTGGTTTTGAGTTACGGAATTTTGGCTAAGACCATAATGGTTCATTTGAGTAAATGTTTTTATTACTGATTTTCGATGCATGCATACTTTTTAGTGAAGGACATAAATATCTTTATGAAATGCGTTTTTATGAACTTATTGGTTTTCGTCCACTCACAGTTCTTAATGGTTTTAATGCTCTTCAGGTTGATTACGGATGCGGGTTGTAGTAGAGATCGAGACATCACACTCCTCCAACGATCCTGGTGCGCTCTGAGAGCCCAGTATGGGCTGATGTACGTATTATCCCTTGTTCGTGTCAGACGGGAGTCTGACGCTTCCCACATTAATCCTGGGGGGATTGGGATGGATCGTGTCAACATAGATGACTTCAGCCATCAATCATATTTCCAAACTCCTCCAAACATAGAAGCTCCAAATTACGATCCCAAAAGTACTACACGCTTACCCATTGGATCGAAACTATGCTACAAAATTAGAAGTGCCTTGTATGCAAGATCAGCAGAGGAAAATCTTGCTGCATTCTAGTTTTAGAAAAATAAAAGTGCAAAAAATTAATCAAAAACCCATACCAGTTCCAAAATCAGCAGAGGCAATTAGATTATATATAGAACAACAAATTTGTGAATTCAATATAAACCTCAAACAGCTCTGTATGAACATGTGCTAGGATGGTAAAACAATGAACCCCCCAAAAAATATCAACCACAATGCAAAATACAAAGATCTACAGAAAAATTGAACAAACCACGCCAAACTAGAAAAAACATAAAAATAAAAAAAATTGAAGGACAAATTTACCTTATCCAGGATGTAAAGTCCAACCCATTTGGAAAAAACCCAAGCCAACAAACCCAAGCACATGATCAACAATACCAACCTAACCCAGTACCAGAAAGATGCTAACTTATTCGGAGAAGACGACAACAACGCTATCTCTTCCTCCTCCGCTGGTCCGCCATCGCCAAGATCTTGGCCCAACTTCATATAGTACCCTTTGTCGTCTTCACCCCCAATTCTCAGAATCAGCTCTAGTACCACCTCTCCCCGATCCTTAGATTTGTCATAGGTCATCGAAAAACCCCAGGAATTTTGGTCGCACGATACCCCCAATTGGTCCCTGTTTCGATTAGAACTTGTGAGAAATTAGGGGAATTTGGAGCCCTAGAAGATGCAATCAGAGATGGAACAAAACCAACTTTGGAATCGACTTAGAGAACCCAGTTCAATTTCCCGAACCTAAAAGATGCAATCAAAGCTAGAATCAAACAATGAAATTAAGCAAAATTGGAATGAAAAAACATAAAGACTCACATGAACCAACCTCATAATCGTCCACTTCCCAGATTCTTCCCACTAAAAGCCTCCTAGGCTTGATTTACGGAAATGGGTCTGTGTGGGCGAATTACAAGACTTGAGAAAGGACTAGCAGGAGCACTCCAAATAGGAACATCAAGTCTGAAGTCATTTTCCTAGTTGTGAGCCAGTCCTATCTCGATTCTTCCTCCTTCAATATCTGCAACAAACTAGTGACGCTAGCGATGGTCTTAGACTCTGAGACGGACACAGAAGCCCCGCCTCCTTGGCGTTCTAGGGCCTGGATCTTGAGCAAAGTAAATGTTGGAGGTCTTCGTGGAAACTGGAATTGGAAGGATCTGATGCGAAAAAAATTTTGTGGGTTTTCAAGGATTTGAAGGAGATTAGGGTGATCAAGTAATGGTGACATGATTTTGGGGAGAAGAGGAAAAGGAGGTGCGTGAAGAAAGAGAGGGTGAAAATTACTAGACATCTCACAACTAGACTTCAGAGAAGAAATTCTGAAGCTAAAGTTCTAGAAGGCGTGCGACGTGAGTGAAAGAAACTAAACTGATATTATCCCCAAATCTCTCCCTGCGGGTGACAACCATTGAAACTCAAACCCTAGTAGAGCTCTCTCTTCCCCTTCGACCCATTATTGACGGAGTAAAATTTGGTTGCTGGTTTTAAGTTGGATTGATATTTTGTTTTTAATGTAGCTACAGTACTCAGCGTGTTTTCATGTTTTTCCTTTGTCGCTTTGCTCTTCAAGAAATTTTTTATTACCACTTATATGATATATATGATATTCATAATAGACGGCACTTTTTCAAAAAAGTGTCATCTATGTACCTTCCCTTTATCACTTATAATTATAACAGACAATAGCTTTTTGTTAAAACGGTTATCGTTATACTATTATAGAGAACAGTTTTAACTAAAACTATTATCTCTTTAAATAAGATGACAGAATATGTTAAAACTGTCATCTTTTTAGTGACATCTAAGCTCATAAATAGCATAGTGGCAATACAAGGTATTTTTTTGTTTTTGATGTTTTCAAGATAAAATTATAGGCTTAACGAAATACACTTAATTTTGGTGAATCATGAAGACTTGAGGAGCTAAGAATGGATTACGTGAAGCCCCTGAAATGCAAGATGAGTCCCTAGCTCACAAGTGGCCCAAGATCAGCCTAGAGAGTTATCTGCAGAACACCTGACTTCTGGGTTTCGTCCCAAAAAGGTCAAAACGAATTAGAAAATTGGCCATATATGGTTTGAAAGGCCTGGAAGTCTAGTTTCATATGGCTTTTACAGCTTACTATTTGAACGTTTTTACAGAGAGTTATTTGATCATAAAGGGATTCTATTCAGTTTCAAAACAGCAACTTTTCAGGTCCAATCCTACACTAAATGCTGGTTATAATGAGAATAAATGAGGGCTATTAACGAGCATTAAACCCTTGGAATGTAGCTGTTGTAGCTATCTACACCTATAAATAGAGCTCTCATTGTATAAATACAACACACAAAAACAAAAGAACACATCTGGTGTAAAGTTTGAGATGTTCCAAACTTGGAGAGAGAAAGAGCAAGAGCCTTGGCTTCGTGCATACTTCAGGGTTTTGCCTTTCAAATTTCTATTTATTTGTTTAGGTTTTTGAATTCGTTTATGGAGTATTCTTATAGTAGTTAGGGCAGCCCTAGACATGATTAAATCATTATTATGATTCAGTTTTGTTTTTCAATTCCTCTGCGAAATTAAAATCAGGTTTTTGTCCTTATATTTGCTTTTTGTTGGAAATGTTAGGATGACTGCCATATCTTCTTTCATTCATTAGCAATACGTGGTTAGGTTCAGAGCTAATCATGTAAACTGGTTTCATGAAGATCTAAGATAGATGCCATGTTGTAGGGTTCATGTGATGTTCATAATTCTCTTTATTCTTAATGAGTTTCTAGGTACTAAATTTGAGTATATCCCATGCTAGGTTGCACCTATAAATATAAGTTTGATGTATATGCCATGCATCTAACATGCTAAGTAATAGAGAGTTCATACTGTCTAGTTATATGTCATGCTAAATCTTTGAACATCTTAATTGTGGATTGGAGTTGATAAATTAGACATTCATAGCATTGATTCAAGGTTGTTTAAACTAGAATGCTTTCCTTAACTCATTCTAATTCATAGGTTAATGCAGGAATCATATTGCGTTTGCCTACAGGAATCATAGGTTATTTTCTGTTTTAATTTCCATCTTACAAAACAAACTCCAACCCCCTCAAAATCTGTGTTTGTGCTTTATCTAGTACTTTATCTATTAATTTGTTTTACTAAGTTGTTACCAGTCCCTATGGTTCGACCCTTGCTTGTCACTATACTATCTTCCACGATTTGAACACTTGCAATGATAAGATTTGTGTAAATGTGATAGCTTATTTAGGTTGTCTTATTTTACCAAACAAGTTTCTGGCGCCATTGCCGGGGACTGCGCTTAACAGTTTTGTAGTTCATTTTTGTTTCATTTACTCAATTAGTTTCTCTTGTTTTTCAATTATATGTTCACTAATTCATCCAAGCATGCTTTTGACTTAGGTCTGCTTTGAAAACCTGTTGAAAGAAGTTCGAGAAACTCTACACGCAGCCCTGTGAGGATTTGAAGAATCGCTCCTTACCAAACTCTCCCATTCATTCCGAACCTCATTCACCAAAAAATGAGTTAGAGGAAGAAGAGGTGAACATGGCAGATCAAGGAGAAGGTAATCGTGCATTGAATGAGTATGCCATCTCCAAGATCAGTGAGGAGTCTTCGTGCATCCAATATCCATCCACAACTGTCGGGAACTTTGAACTCAAATCAAGTATGATACATCTCTTACCTAAGTTCAATGGTTTAGCACGTGAAGATGCTCATTTGCATATCAAGGAGTTTGTGGAGGTTAGCAACACCATTAAGATTGAAGGCATGACATCTCAAGAAATACGTCTTAGGCTGTTCCCCTTTTCGCTTAGAGAGAAGGCTAAGGATTGGATCACACTCTTCCATCTTGATCCATTTTACACTTGGGATATGCTAGCTTCCAAGTTCCTGCAACAATTTTTCCCAACTCAAGGCAGTAACAAGTTAAGGAGGGAAATCATGTCAATTATGCAAACTGATAGAGAGCTGTATGATCTGTATTGGGATAGGTTTAAAACATTGTTACATTCTTTCCCTCATTACAACCTTGAACCATGGCTACTCATGCGATACTTCTATGAAGGGTTAGTAGATTCTGATCGTATGATGGTGGATTCTACTGCTGGTGGTTTAATGAACAAAACGGCTGACGAAGCTAAGTGACAGGACCCGTCCCAACTGGACGTCAAAAACCGTACCCGGTCCTGCTCCCGTCTGACAAGTCAACAGAAAGTCCGAAACTACCCTTCAATACCTGCCAGACAAGGGAATTTTTGCGCCTGTGCCCGCACATACCTCCACCTCTAGAATAGCCTCGATCAACGCGCCACGACCTGAAGGGTTAACAAAACAGAAAAGGTGTGAGTGGACAAAAATGACCTCTTATAAAAAACATTCACCAAAATACATTCTTACCCTCCAGTTTTCACAAACTTGCATGCATATCGTAAAACATGAGTAATAGTATGAAATCATTCAAGTATGAACAGTTGACCGATAAAATCAAAACATATTTTCCCATGGTCCACACAAAAACTCATGTTCACCAAATCAGTTTAACATCTCAAAAGTTCACAATTTCTTTAAATCATTTTAACCGCTAAACCACGGTTTCCTCAAAATCATTTGCCATAAACCACGGGACTTATTTCCATATCCTGTTGCTTAGAGTCACGTTTATCCCTGCAACGCGTGCATATCAATAGGCTCAAGGACCGCTCAAAATCCGAGCATCCGCTGCTGTGAACACATCATCAGTCAGCAATCCGTCGCTGGGAAAAACCTCACCAGCCGACGATCCGGATCTCGTGAACATATCACTTACCGATCCATATAATCCAGCACATCTGATCTGAGTCAAGCCTCCCCTGGGCTGCAAGACAAAGATCGTGCTACGTGACCTCTTCGGGGTAAACACTTCCATCCCGAAGGCGAGCGTTATCTCCAGGGTGCACTCCGGGGAAAAACATATTTTCTCCCGAAAGCCCTAAATATCCGCAACATATCACCATCACAAAAAACCAGTGAAAAACAGTTGCATTAAAAACCAAATCATATATCAACACAGGGTCTCAGCCCCAAGTCCCGATTTACTTTATAAATCCGAAAATCATCAATATCATCATATCATCACATGGAAATACAAATCCAATCAAAATCACAATTCCATTGGGTCTCAAGCCCAAAATATCAATATTACGTAAATCCGTGCAACCGTAAACCCGAGTTGCCACGATCACGTAAATCCATGAAATCAATCACTGACTCATAATCCGAGTCCAAATATCATTTTCAACTTCCTGACTCATAACCCGAGTCAAAACATCATTTTCAATCCGGGCTTAGCCCAAAACATCATTTGCACGTTCCTCGTAATACGTGCCCGAAAGACTGATTAAAATAATCACAAAATCACGAGGATACCAAAAGTCATCAAATTCACATGTAACTCCAAATCCGAGTCAAAATCATTATTTACTTGGGTTCTCACGCCCACAATATCATTTTTAACCAATTTCATGATTTCTCGAAAAGCGTGCCAGAGTATAATAATATAATAATCACAAAACCGAGAAATTACCGAATTGAAATACCAATCATGCCAAAGCATATCAAATCATATAATAAAGCATTTTAAATCATATATGCATGCATCACAGTTAGAAAACCAAAAGTCCACTCACACACACCGTTCAAAACGGTTTGTTTCCGAGCTGCACGTTTTTCCGTAAAATCTGGAAATCACAACTCCTGCCCAAAATCATTATAGAGGGTTACTAACATCTCAAAATACATCATATAATTTTCCCCAATTTTTCCGGAATTTAAATACGTATTTAACTCGTAAAACAAAACTTCGGATACGCGGAACATTATCGAAACAATATCCGATTTCACGAAATCAACGTCAAAATGTTCGTTACACTGAGAGGATCAAAAGTCATGTTGACCTCACCTTGAGACTAGGCCGGACGCGCCCTCACGCGCCGCCGTGAGTGGCTGCGCGTGAAACCCACGCGCCAGCTACAGTGTCATCGTTCATGCCCGTTTGTCTGGTAAACGGGTCGTTTAACCCGCGATCAGACCCGGCTGGTTTTCAGTCAATTCCACACTGTTTTCATCAATTGAGCATCCAGTTAGTTTCGTTATAAGTTCAATTAGGGTTCTGTAACATTAATTACTTGAAACATTACCTCAATCCTCACGATTAAGGATGAACAATCGAAGGGCCTCCGGCCACTGTTCATTTGTCGAATTACCTCAATTCCACAAGATTTCCCCAAATTGATTCATCAAGAAGCTTCATTGATCTCAGGTAAACCTTTCCCCCAACTCAATTGCATCAATCCGTTGCTCAATCTTCACGACTCAAACTCGAACATCCGTGCACTGTGCAACCATGGAGTTCAGCCAAACACAACCGTTTTCTTTCAATTGATCCTTCCAGAAGCATCGTGGGATCCTCAGGAACGTAATCCCCAGCTCAATTTCATCCATCGAAGCCTCCAATTCCTCGACACAATCTCGAATTTCCTCCTCTGTCACCAAGTGTGTTCAGAGCCAAAACGTTGCCAATTCTTCGTGTTTTCGATGTGGATCGACTCGTACTGATCTCAGGAAGCTAACTCGAGCTTCAATTCCACTCCTCACGGCTCAATTCGCAACAATTGAATTTTCCCCCCAAAATTTCTAAATTTCGAAACCCAGAATTCCTCACACTCACAACCCCTCGTGTTTCCCTTGTTAGTCCAGTCATTCCAACTCTCATTTTTCTCACAAAAACGGCAGAGAAAGAGAGCCAATTCTCCCAGTTCAATCCCCCCAAAATGTGCACGGTTTGAAGAATTTTCAAAGAAAATAAAGGAAAATGGTGGAGAACATGATGATTAGGGGTGATGATGGTGTTTGGAGGGAAACATGGAGCTGGAAACAAGGGATGGGTGACACTTGTCACTCATCCGGATGTGCACAGTCACCGGGTACTGTTCACATTAAAATATTATTTTAATCCCGGTTCGTTCGGTTAATCGAGCCCGATTCCGTGACCATAACTTCGTCGTCGAATCTCCGATTTCGGCATGCCGCCTGTCGTTGGATTCGCATCGACGAGACCTACGTAACGGTCCTTGGCCCTCGTCCGTTGGACTTCCCGGCCAAAAAGTCAACATTTGGCCCCTACTATGCCAAATTACCAATATACCCCTCAACTTCCGAACATCATATCTTTCTCTACGGATGTCGGAATTGAACGTGCCACCTGTCTATGAACTCGTGACGTCCCGAACTACGTCACAGTCATCGGCCAAAGTCCATTTGACCGCCCGAACTAAAAGTCAACATTTTGCCCACGCCAGGGGCAAAACGGTCATTTTGCACGTTTCGTCCGATTTCACTCAACGAATCCCCGATTAGTCATTCTAATTCGTAATTAATTAATATTCAATCCCGATATTCGGGACGGGTCATTACAACCTTCCCTCCTTAAAGAATTTCGTCCCCGAAATTCCAACTATTCGTATTCCACAACTACCTCGTGGAGAACAAATGGCCACACAACACGTATACACCTGTACACCCACTAGCCAACACAGAACTCGTCTGCACTCAGACGTCACATCACAGATGCACGTCGTACTGACTACACTCGACTACCTCGAATGAAATTGATTACCAGAAATTGGCAATGTCACCGTTAAGCTGACTCCTTCAGCTTGACTGCCCCACATACTCACTAATGTACCCTGATCTTCGCTCTCATAGAGAGTCACCAAAACTCACTAGTCAGTCCAAGCCGACACCACAAGCCAAATTGTCACAATTAAGCCTTACCACTCTAGCAAAGCGCCAACCAGTAACAAATCGGTGACAACACACCATACTGCAACGTCCGTCAAGGTAGCTTAAGATCATCAACATGATCTCCCCTCGCAGGGCAAACTCAATCCTGCGACAAATACCTACAGCAGTTACCACAACTGTCACCCCCTCAGCGATCCCAGATGCTGGTAAGGTCACGACAAGGTAACATCTCGCCGCAAAGCAACTTGCGGTCACACCAACCACCAACTCACTCATCCTGAGTATACGCATACCGTCATCACACTCAATCAGACGGTGCATCTGGAACACGTTGAACACAAGCCTAGCAGTAATCACACAACTCAACACTAGAGTTATACTAGCCAACCTTGGCTAAGAGCACCTGCTCAAACAATCACTGAAATCATCAGAATTACTCTGCCCAGTGCATCGTGTTCAATGTCCAGTTCACGTTCACAACCAAAACCAATGGTATTGGGACTAAGCCAAACACCAACACGTTTATCGACACAACACTGGTACATCCCATGTACCGTCACTAGGTATCAAGTACCCTCGTCCATACGATACCGTACCTCGTACACCAAGCATGATCCTACAGCTGGACCCTAGTACGCGACCCATAGACCAATATGGTCGATCCCAAACCAGGTAAGGCAAAAGTAAAAAGCCTGAGGGTTTTGCTAACATCGACAATCCTTGTCCTATGCTACCCAAAAACACCTCGCCAAATGACACACTCAATATGACACATCAACGTGTCCACAGGGAAGAACGCCTAGTTCTCCCGGGATTCACATCAACCCCGGCCACCACAAGTCTGCAAAATATCGTACCCCAAACCACGTATAAGGTACGTACATCTATCCCTTGACCAGACTACAACCACCTAGGTCATAGCCAAACACGTTCCAATAACGGAGTCCATTTACCCAAACCAGCAAGAGACAAATCGAAACTCCACCAATCAGCTAGTTTCAATACCAAATCCGAATCCGCAATTTCGTAAGGAATCCCGAATCCAAATCCATACATCACAGTTTTTAATTCATGTCCAAATCCGAATCCGAAATCATTATTCCGTAAGCTAGCATTTGGAATAATCATTCCGCACCCAAATCCAGTATTCCACTTTCAAGTTCCTGAATCGAATCCTGAATCGTCACCCAGAAATTCGATTCCAAAACCCGAAATCTGGTTCACGTCCACTCGGACACACCAAAACCGAACCTATCGGTTACCAGTTCAAGAGAGTATCACATTACATCTGATGGACTTCATAAGGAAGCCAATCCCATCCGTCACAACTCTAAGGCTGAACAAATTCAACCCCGTCTGAACCCTACTCGCTCGAGTAACATACCATAAGGGGCTCCACTTCGAAAAGAAGTTCAGTCCCGTCATTTATGACTCACATACCGACGTAAGAGTGATAAACTCTCACCCAATCTGGACCATCGAAATCACGACCCAGATCCATTACGACGTCAGCCGACCGTGAACATCACGATCCTAGATCGTCACAATGCCCAACGTCCACGACATCACAAACCCGATCCACCTAGGATCCACACAGTCAACAACTAGGAACCACAGGGTCTTACACCCTTACTGATTACCTCGTATCTATCCTTGCCATCCCACCTAGGGAAAACCAAGGATGATCCAAAACAATGACACCAATATTCATCCTACGTGGATGCAAACAAAACTCACTGCACTCCCCACGCCAGGTAACCCAACATTGTCTGCCACCCAGCAGAAAATAAGAAATCACCCCTGATGACTTCAGAATACCTAATCCCCATGCGGAAAACCCGCAATCCTCTTCAAACACAACTTCTCATGATTCCGTAGGTCCAACCACGTTGGAACCATCGGACTCGGACACCAACCACGTGTCCCCTTTGGACTGGTTACTGACACATACCCAACTCGACGAAGTCACAACCCGACTCGTGACCCATCGTCAGCACCACACCGGCACCCACACCTGTACACAGACAACAGTATCAGTATGAGCACACCGTGTGCAAAACTGACAACCCTGGATCTCCGCTCATAACAAGCGACGACCCCGTACCTCTGCTCGAATAGGAGAAACTCTGCCTCCTTCGCACCTAACAACTCTGGGTACAGTCACCCTGACAACTCATGTGAGAAAAAGAAACGTCCCCTGACGTCCCCCCCGATTCTCAACAACCACCCTCGGTATGAGTGCCTGCCACAGACTTGTGCAGACCCAACCATCAGACATCACTATCGAGACTCCACATCCAATGGAATCAAGTACTCGTACGACTACCCTGTATCCCCACTCTGGGATTCCTTCGACAAGTACCAACCCCGACTGTGGATTGCAGTTCCACCACTAAAGCTGACATGACTAGACCTGACACAATCGTCACTCGGTCTTGACTTCGAAAAGTCATTAAGAGTCAAACCACCCGCCAGTACACATTTCCGAACCAAACATTCCACCTTAGGTTCCGCGATTACTACCTAGGGTCCCTCAAAACCCGACAGCTCCTGAGACTTAAGATATTACCATGACTCATCTCGAGTCCTAACCGAATTCTTGACTCAATCATCCACGCCATCCCTGGCATACCCGGTCACCCAGCAAATTACCGCCGGTGAACCACATCAATACCACATTCCCAACCTAGGAATACCCCCAACACACTCTAGACGTTGGGAACTCACATTTCGCACAAGGAATTACTGAGAATAATCTCATCCTGGGTCCAACCTACCCAATTGTGCTACCTTCCAAGCCTCTGGATCCAGCAAATCCTAGGACCCACAAGAATACCGATTCGACAATTAGTAAGCCGTAGCTACACAAATTAATATCTGACCCACAAACCAAGGTCAATTACATTCCGAGATTCATCACAAGGTCTCAAATACCCTACTATACCCATCTCACTACCAGGTCGCGCACGAGGCTCACATTCCGGAGGTATGGCATGGCAACAGCATCAGCAACCTAGTGCTCTGATACCAATTTGACAGGACCCGTCCCAACTGGACGTCAAAAACCGTACCCGGTCCTGCTCCCGTCTGACAAGTCAACAGAAAGTCCGAAACTACCCTTCAATACCTGCCAGACAAGGGAATTTTTGCGCCTGTGCTCGCACATACCTCCACCTCTAGAATAGCCTCGATCAACGCGCCACGACCTGAAGGGTTAACAAAACAGAAAAGGTGTGAGTGGACAAAAATGACCTCTTATAAAAAACATTCACCAAAATACATTCTTACCCTCCAGTTTTCACAAACTTGCATGCATATCGTAAAACATGAGTAATAGTATGAAATCATTCAAGTATGAACAGTGGACCGATAAAATCAAAACATATTTTCCCATGGTCCACACAAAAACTCATGTTCACCAAATCAGTTTAACATCTCAAAAGTTCACAATTTCTTTAAATCATTTTAACCGCTAAACCACGGTTTCCTCAAAATCATTTGCCATAAACCACGGGACTTATTTCCATATCCTGTTGCTTAGAGTCACGTTTATCCCTGCAACGCGTGCATATCAATAGGCTCAAGGACCGCTCAAAATCCGAGCATCCGCTGCTGTGAACACATCATCAGTCAGCAATCCGTCGCTGGGAAAAACCTCACCAGCCGACGATCCGGATCTCGTGAACATATCACTTACCGATCCATATAATCCAGCACATCTGATCTGAGTCAAGCCTCCCCTGGGCTGCAAGACAAAGATCGTGCTACGTGACCTCTTCGGGGTAAACACTTCCATCCCGAAGGCGAGCGTTATCTCCAGGGTGCACTCCGGGGAAAAACATATTTTCTCCCGAAAGCCCTAAATATCCGCAACATATCACCATCACAAAAAACCAGTGAAAAACAGTTGCATTAAAAACCAAATCATATATCAACACAGGGTCTCAGCCCCAAGTCCCGATTTACTTTATAAATCCGAAAATCATCAATATCATCATATCATCACATGGAAATACAAATCCAATCAAAATCACAATTCCATTGGGTCTCAAGCCCAAAATATCAATATTACGTAAATCCGTGCAACCGTAAACCCGAGTTGCCACGATCACGTAAATCCATGAAATCAATCACTAACTCATAATCCGAGTCCAAATATCATTTTCAACTTCCTGACTCATAACCCGAGTCAAAACATCATTTTCAATCCGGGCTTAGCCCAAAACATCATTTGCACGTTCCTCGTAATACGTGCCCGAAAGACTGATTAAAATAATCACAAAATCACGAGGATACCAAAAGTCATCAAATTCACATGTAACTCCAAATCCGAGTCAAAATCATTATTTACTTGGGTTCTCACGCCCACAATATCATTTTTAACCAATTTCATGATTTCTCGAAAAGCGTGCCAGAGTATAATAATATAATAATCACAAAACCGAGAAATTACCGAATTGAAATACCAATCATGCCAAAGCATATCAAATCATATAATAAAGCATTTTAAATCATATATGCATGCATCACAGTTAGAAAACCAAAAGTCCACTCACACACACCGTTCAAAACGGTTCGTTTCCGAGCTGCACGTTTTTCCGTAAAATCTGGAAATCACAACTCCTGCCCAAAATCATTATAGAGGGTTACTAACATCTCAAAATACATCATATAATTTTCCCCAATTTTTCCGGAATTTAAATACGTATTTAACTCGTAAAACAAAACTTCGGATACGCGGAACATTATCGAAACAATATCCGATTTCACCGAAATCAACGTCAAAGTGTTCGTTACACTGAGAGGATCAAAAGTCATGTTGACCTCACCTTGAGACTAGGCCGGACGCGCCCTCACGCGCCGCCGTGAGTGGCTGCGCGTGAAACCCACGCGCCAGCTACAGTGTCATCGTTCATGCCCGTTTGTCTGGTAAACGGGTCGTTTAACCCGCGATCAGACCCGGCTGGTTTTCAGTCAATTCCACACTGTTTTCATCAATTGAGCATCCAGTTAGTTTCGTTATAAGTTCAATTAGGGTTCTGTAACATTAATTACTTGAAACATTACCTCAATCCTCACGATCAAGGATGAACAATCGAAGGGCCTCCGGCCACTGTTCATTTGTCGAATTACCTAAATTCCACAAGATTTCCCCAAATTGATTCATCAAGAAGCTTCATTGATCTCAGGTAAACCTTTCCCCCAACTCAATTGCATCAATCCGTTGCTCAATCTTCACGACTCAAACTCGAACATCCGTGCACTGTGCAACCATGGAGTTCAGCCAAACACAACCGTTTTCTTTCAATTGATCCTTCCAGAAGCATCGTGGGATCCTCAGGAACGTAATCCCCAGCTCAATTTCATCCATCGAAGCCTCCAATTCCTCGACACAATCTCGAATTTCCTCCTCTGTCACCAAGTGTGTTCAGAGCCAAAACGTTGCCAATTCTTCGTGTTTTCGATGTGGATCGACTCGTACTGATCTCAGGAAGCTAACTCGAGCTTCAATTCCACTCCTCACGGCTCAATTCGCAACAATTGAATTTTCCCCCCAAAATTTCTAAATTTCGAAACCCAGAATTCCTCACACTCACAACCCCTCGTGTTTCCCTTGTTAGTCCAGTCATTCCAACTCTCATTTTTCTCACAAAAACGGCAGAGAAAGAGAGCCAATTCTCCCAGTTCAATCCCCCCAAAATGTGCACGGTTTGAAGAATTTTCAAAGAAAATAAAGGAAAATGGTGGAGAACATGATGATTAGGGGTGATGATGGTGTTTGGAGGGAAACATGGAGCTGGAAACAAGGGATGGGTGACACTTGTCACTCATCCGGATGTGCACAGTCACCGGGTATTGTTCACATTAAAATATTATTTTAATCCCGGTTCGTTCGGTTAATCGAGCCCGATTCCGTGACCATAACTTCGTCGTCGAATCTCCGATTTCGGCATGCCGCCTGTCGTTGGATTCGCATCGACGAGACCTACGTAACGGTCCTTGGCCCTCGTCCGTTGGACTTCCCGGCCAAAAAGTCAACATTTGGCCCCTACTATGCCAAATTACCAATATACCCCTCAACTTCCGAACATCATATCTTTCTCTACGGATGTCGGAATTGAACGTGCCACCTGTCTATGAACTCGTGACGTCCCGAACTACGTCACAGTCATCGGCCAAAGTCCATTTGACCGCCCGAACTAAAAGTCAACATTTTGCCCACGCTAGGGGCAAAACGGTCATTTTGCACGTTTCGTCCGATTTCACTCAACGAATCCCCGATTAGTCATTCTAATTCGTAATTAATTAATATTCAATCCCGATATTCGGGACGGGTCATTACACTAAGACTATGTTTGAGGACATTATTTCCAATACAAAGCAATTTAGTTTCAGAAATCGGCAACCCAAAAAGGTTTATGAGGTTAGCACTACTTCTAATGAAAAATCTCAAATTTCAGAATTAACTAAACTTATTAAGCAGCTTTTGTCCCAAAAGCAAGTTGTGGCTATTTTTCAAGTGTGTTCCTTGCAGGGACATTCTTCTGAAGCATGCCTTCAAGTGCAAGGCGTTCATGAGGAAGCCAACATGGTTGGAGTTTTTCAAGGAAATTAGAGGCCACGAAATGATCCTTTTGCTCCAACTTATAACCTGGGATGGACGAATCATCAGAATTTCAGATGGGGGAACAACAATAATGTTCAAAATCCAAATCAAGCTAAAGGCTTCCTCAATCCACAAGGGTCAACCATCCAAGCTGCACCAAACAAATCTCTTGAAGACATTGTTAGCACATTGGCTGGACAAGTGAGCTTTTTAGCTCAAAGCACTCAAGACCTCAAGGTTTCAAACCATGCCTTCATGAACAAGACTGATCGATCCATTGCAAACTTAGAAACCCAAGTTGGACAGATTGCAACCGCTTTAAATGAAAGGGAACTTTGTAAGCTGCATAATCAAGTTATTGTGAATCCTGAAGGTCTAAACAATGTACAGGTTAATGTTATCACTTTAAGGAGTGGAAATGAGCTCCATGGTCCCAAGTACCCTCTAAAAATTGATGAAGGTGTGGCGATACAGGATGAGGAAGTCAAGAAAGATAAAATAAAGTCTAAAAGAATCCAATTCAGCCCCTCTTGTCGAAACCTCAATTCTAACCAAGCTAGATTCTTCTATGGTAAATTCTAATCCTGAGAAGTTTAGTTCTAACGCTAAGGTGGCAGGATGCACTCCACCTATGCCTTACCCTCGCAGGTTTTCCAATTCAAAAAAAAAAAGATCAGCTTGAAAAGAACTTTTTAGGGATAATCAAGAAACTAAAAATTGCAATTCCCTTCTTTAAGGAAATTAAGCATATTCTAGGTTATGCGAAGTTCATCAAGGAGCTTCGGACAAATAAGAGGATGGTGGAGATCAATGTCGTGGTTACATTTCGTGAAAAAGTCTCTTCCATATTGCAAAGGAAGCTGCCATCAAAAGTAGAGGATCCCAGAAGCTTTACTGTTCCATGCAAAATTGGTTCAATGAGGTTTGATAGATGCTTTTGTGACTTAGGTGTTTCTATTAACTTAATGTCGTATTCTGTGTATGCAGCATTGCAGCTCCGTGATCTTAAGCTAACTCACATGATGATTTAATTGACGGATCGTTCTATGACTCATCCAAGGGGACTGCTGGAAGATGTGATTGTCCAAATAGGTGACTTTGTATTACCAGCAGATTTCTACATTCTAAACATGGAAGTGAGTCCTTTGCCAAATTATCACCCGCTCATTTTTGGCTGACCATTCCTAGTAAGTGCTCGTACTATCATAGATTGCCATTCGGGAAAGCTCACCATGATTTTTTTAGCGGAAACATAAACTTTTTAAATTCTTGATGCTATGAGGTACCCTAGTGACATTCATGAATGTAATTCCATTGATATATTAAGTTTAATGTTGCAAGCACCATTTACAACACAAGGAAAGGAAGATCCATTAGAAAGAGCGCTCAGTTTATCTCCAAGTGAGGATGATGTCCATAATGACAAACAAATGGAAGTACTCTCTGCCCTAGAAGCTATTCCATCTTGTAAACCATGGCCTTGTTTTGAGCCCCTCCCTAACTCAAAAAATAAGCTAATTGATTCAGTCATTCAAACACCAAGGTTAGAGCTCAAACCACTTCCTGAACATCTTAAATATGCTTATCTTGGTGATGAAAATACTTTGCCTGCCATTATTGCTGCAAAATTGAGTGATGTTGAGACGGAAAAGTTAGTGAGAGTTTTAAGAGAGAAGAAGACAGCCATATGATGGACTATAGATGATATCAAAAGAATTAGCCCTACAAAATGCATGCATCGAATTCTCTTGGAGAATACATTGAAGCCTACTAGAAAAGCTCAAAGACGGCTAAACCCACCTATGAAGGAGGTAGTGAAGAATAAAATTTTTAAGATACTAGATGTAGGAATCATTTACCCAATTTCCAATTCTAAATGGATAAGTCCCGTACAAGTGGTTCCTAAGAAATCACGCGTCACCGTTGTCTAGAATGAGCATGATGAAATGGTGCCGACAAGGGTGCAAACAGGTTGGAGGTTGTTCATCGACTACTGCAAGCTCAACACAACAACTCGTAAGGATCATTTTCCTTTACCTTTCATTGATCAAATGATTGAGCAACTTGCAGGTCATAGTCATTTTTACTGCTTGGATGGATGCTCTAGTTATAACTAAATAGCAATAGCTCCCGAGGACCAAGAGAAGACCACATTCACATGCCCCATTGGCACATTTGCATAGAAGAGGATGCCATTTGGCTTATGCAATGCCTCTTCCACATTTCAGTGATGCATGATGATCATATTCTTCGACATGGTTGAGGATATCATTGAGGTTTTTATGGATGATTTTTCTGTTTTCGGTAAATACATTGATTTATGTCTTCACCATCTTTCTCTAGTGTTGCAAAGGTGCAGGGAATGCAACTTAGTGCTTAATTAGGAAAAGTGCTATTTTATGGTACGACAAGGCATTGTCTTTGGGCATGTGATCTCAACTCGTGGTATTGAAGTAGACAAAGCTAAGGTGAACATAGTGAGCAAACTGTCGCCCCCTACATCGGTAAAATAAAATCAGATCTTTTCTTGGACAAGCTGGATTCTACCGTCGAGTCATCAAAGACTTCTCTAAGTTTTCAAGACCTCTGTACAAGCTGCTAGCTAAGGACGCTCCATTTGATTTTGATAGAAGCTACCATGAAGCTTTCGAGAAGCTCAAAAGCCTCCTTACAATTGCCCCTATCATAATGCCACCAGATTGGAACCTTCCTTTTGAGCTTAAGTGTGACACATCTGATTATGCTGTAGGGGCTGTTTTAGGGCAATGTGTCAATATGTTTTTGCATGTCATTTACTATGCTAGCAGCACCCTAAATGATGCACTACTCAATTAGCCTACAACTGAAAAGGAGTTGCTTGCTGTTATTTTTGCTTTAGAAAAATTTAGATCTTATCTAATTGGTACTTAAGTAATTATCTATTTTGATCATGTAGAATTGAAATAACTGCTGACCAAAAAGGATACTAAACCAAGATTGGTTCGTTGGATGCTTCTAATCCAAGAGTTTGATGTGGAGATCCAAGATAAGAAAGGTTCTGAAAATATTGTGGCTGATCATCTCAGCCGACTAGTGCATATGTCCAATTAGGGGGAAGATCACTTGCCATTACAAGAATGCTTCCCTAATGAGCAACTTGTTTCCCTTAGTACTTCAGATCCTTGGTTTGCCAACATCTCAATTACTTGGCTAAAGCGAGTCCCAAGCACTCTTAGTCAATCCCAAAGACATAAGTTGGTTAAGCAGGCCAAGTACTATGTGTAGGATGATCCATTTCTATGGAAACATTGTCCAAATCTCATCATACGTAGGTGAGTACCTGAATCTGAATTCCATTCAATTCTAACCTTCTGTCATGCTTCACCTTATGGAGGTCATTTTGGAGCAAAGCAAGCAACCCTTAAAATTATTCAAAGTGGTTTCTATTAGCCAAGCTTGTTTAAGGATGCTTATGAGTTTGTGGCTACTTGTGATCACTATCAACGTATAGGTAACCTAAGTTCTCGTGCTCAAATGCCTCTAAACCCAATTCTAGTTGTCAAAATTTTTTATGTTTGGGACATTGACTTCATGGGACCTTTTCCTAACTCTCATGGTTGCTTATATATTTTTCTTGCCGTTGATTATGTTTCGAAGTGGGTTGAAGCAATCCCTACTAAGACTAATGACTCTAAGGTTGTAACGACCCGTCCCGAATATCAGAATTAAACATTAATTAATTATGGATTAACATGAATAATCCCTTATTAGATGAGAGAATATAGACGGATAGTGTGAAATGACAGTTTTACCCTTGGGATTGGGTAAAATGTTGACTTCTTACCGGATGGTCAAATGTACGAAATTCGATGACCGTTACGTAGATTGAGTCGATACGAGTCCATTGACAGGCGGCACGTCGAAATCGAACATTCGACGGAAAAGTTACAGGTCACCGAAGTTTCAAGGAACTATTGCATGTTTTACGAGACTAGTGGACTTTTGTCTTGAGTGGGCCCCAGATATTTTCGCAGGCCCAATGGATGAGTGATAAGTGTCACTCATCCATTTCCTATCACCCTAGATACATCCATACCGTCATCATTCATCTTCATCTGTTTCATTCAAACCAAACCTGAAACACACATACAACCCACCCCAAAACTCAAACCCACAACCCTCAATCCTCATCTGTTGCAATTGGACCATGAAGGAATGTTGGAGAGGGGACTGAGCCGATGATGGTGGTGCTAACGGCGTCAACCGTCGTGGACGGTGGCCAGAGAACCCAACATGGTAAGTTTTAGGTTCAAAATTCGAATATGGGCTTTTGGTGTCTGTTGATCGATTCTAACTGCTGGGACGTGTTCCTAGTGGCTGTGTGGATGTGTGGGGATTGAGAGCAAGGATAGAGGAGGCCAAAGTCGACGGCAGAACGTGGTTGTAGGGGTCGTCGTTGTTCATCGATCGGGGGTAAGAATCTCATTAACTTTTCATGGTTTTGATTAGGTAGATCCTTTAGTTAAGACGAGATGAAGGTGTAGGAAGAAACCCCGTTGAGAATGATCGCCAGATTTGGGAGAACTGGCCGAGTCGGTTCGCCGATTTGGTCGACCCGGAAAACAGGAAAATCGGGATCGACGCGAGGTTGACAATGACTGTTCCTGTCGCGTGGGCTTCACTCGCAGTAGCTTGGGACGAAGCGTAGGCGCTCGTGGGGGCAGAGTTGGGTGATGTAGTCAACACGTGTTTTCATCCTTTTGATAAAAAGAACAGTTTAGGATAGGTTTCGAGTTGATCGGACACCGTTTCTGGGTAGTTTTGAGTGTCCAAAGGTTTAGGGTTTATTTTAAATACGTTTAAAAATCACGAAAAATTAGGGATTCAATGTTAACCTATTTGAAGGTGATAGTAACCCTCGAGTATAATTTGGACAGGTCCGGGAACTCCAGAGATGGTGATTTAGCCCGGGGAGGCTTATAACACGTGTATCGAGGTGATAGCTAGGATGGTCTATGAGTGGATCTTTTTTTCTAAACTATGATGTATGCATAACTATTTTATATGTTTTATATCTATATTTTGAATTCCTTGAGTACGCATATTTGTGATTTTTGGTATGTACGTATTTGCACGTATTTCGAAGCATATGGTTTTATGTTCGATTTATATGTGATTGTGGTTTCAATAATGGTTTGATAGAAAGCGTTTGGATTTGGAAATATGGAATTGGGCATGAGACCCATATGTTTTGGAAACTATCGGACTTGAATCAATTTGATTAATGAGATATCAGGTTGGAGGCCCAATTGACTTACATGATCGAGCATGAGGCCCAGTTGGTTTACGATATCGGGCATGAGTCCCATAATGGTTTATAAAATGTCATTTCGGGTTCGGAGACCCTGAAATGGAATTTTAATTTAAGGAATTGGATTTGTGGATTTACGATGGTTTTATGAATATCCCGGGCATAGGACCCTTCAAACAGTTTTGAGATGATTTATGAAATGGTTGTCCATATACCATCCTCACGAGTGGTTGCCCTCCAGACGTCCCGTAGTCTCCTGGAGTGGTTGGTTGTCTCCTCCAGACGTCCCGTAGTATCCTAGAATACTCAATGAACATTGCCTGCGAGGGGTCATTACACGGAGCGACCGATCCGTTTAGTGACTCAGGAGCAAGATTGCTAGAGGTTAAAACCAACCCCCAGGGAGGGTCATTGATCTGCGGGTCATTAACCTGGGTGGACCCTAGGGAGACTCGGGATTGAGAGCCCGGGTAGCAGGCGTAGCTTTGGAACCATGACGGTATTGATTGTGACATCTGGGTTGTTAAGCATCAGGGATGTCGAGGATTGGTTTTCGGCTGAGTTCCCACATGATTGGTTTTGGGGTGAGTTCCCATATACTTCGTTTTGGGCTGAGTTCCCATATACTTTGGTTTACAGTTTTGGGCTAAGGCCCTATTGATTTAGTTAATGATAAATGGTTTGATTACTGGTTTTCGAATGCATGAATGCTTTTTAGTGAAGGGCATAAATGTCTTTTTGTGAAACGTGTTTTATAAATTATTTGTTTCATCTACTCACAGCATTTAATGGTTTTTAATGCCCTTTAGGTTGATTGCAGATGCAGGCTGTAGCAGAGACCAAGACATCACACTCCTTCACCGATCCTGGCGCACTCTGAAAGTCCCGAATGAGTAGAGGTTTTAGGTTATCCCTTGTCTAGCCCTTCGTGTCATACGTGGGTTAGACGGGCGCATGACACATTCCTTGTTAATCCTGGGAGGATTGGGATGGGTCGTACCAAAATGGTATCAGAGCATAATTTGCTCTCGTGGTACGCGCATGTCGAGGATGTGATGTCTCTACAAGGAATCGGGATGTTATCAACTTGAAAGTTAGGGTAAAGAGTATGAGAATTCGGTGGAATCAAACACTGGTTAAATATGTACAGTACCTGTCAACACTCCCGAAATCCATCAATGCTGTGAAATAAAAGAGTGAGTTGCCCCCGAATCCATCAATGCATGAACAACCATGCCATAAATATGTACAGTACCTGTCAACACTCCCGGAATGGATCTGGCCTGCTGCTGGGTAACAGCATAGACACGAGCCATAGACTCTGCAGGTCATCCCCGTCCTCTAGCTCCTCGATCACGGCCACGCACAACACCGCGTGTCCGGCTGCTGTCAGTCTGAGATGCTGAGCTCTGTGCTGGCATAGTGCTGCCCCGAATCAGTGGACACTCAGAAGCATAGTGCCCCGGCTCACCACAAGCGAAGCAAGTGACCTCCCTAGGTCGACCCGAGTATCCTCCCGGTGAGATGCTCATCGGTGAGTACGGCTGCTGCCAAGCTCCAGAACGCTGTCCAGACCGCTGAGGACTCCTGAACTGACCAGAACGTCCTCGGCTACCAGAAGACGAAGATCCACCAGAATGTCCTCCCTTCGAGCCACGACGGCCCGAGAATCCCAAGTGTGGGCGATCACGTCGCCGCGTCTCCCCCTCAGCTCGCTGACGTGCCAAGATACTGTTCTCAACCCTGGTCGCCGCATCAGTCAGATCCCTCATGGAAGCAAAGGGCGTTGCAGTCACCATCGCCTGAATCTCAGGTCGCAGGCCCCACTCAAATCTGCGACATCGATCTGCCTCGGTGAACACGAAGTTCTCAGCAAAACGAGACAACATCAGGAAGGTCTCCTCGTACTTTGCTACAGTCTGATCTCCCTGCCGGAGTTGCAGAAACTCCGCCTCACGGGCGTTGCGAAATGACCGTGGATAGAACTGGTTGAGAAACCGCTCTCGGAAGGTCTTCCATGGAATGGTGTGAACGGTCCAGCCGGCCAGGACAAGGTTGTGCCACCATCGATAGGCGCTCCCATCCAGTAGGAAGGTCGCCAGTACGACACGCTCCTCCGGTGGACAGTGCATGACCTCGGAAATCCTCTCCCACCGGTCAATCCACTGGTGTGCTTCCTCGGGGTCGGTCCCCCCACTAAAATGCGTAGCACCCAGGCGCTGGGCCCGCTCAATGCTCGCAGTGTCTCCATTTCCTCCATTGCCCTCGTCAACACGTGCACGGGGTTCACGTCGGGGAGGCATATCCAACTGTTAAGAGGCAAACAGGTTAAAAGACATCGAAAGCGACCATGTACAAAGTACAAACCGCTAACCTAGTACTCTGACTACTAATCCTAATGCTCTGATACCAAGCTGACAGGACCCGTCCCAATCCCACTGGGACCACCAGGGGACGTGCCCCGCTCCCGTCTGACAATGACTCTAAACATACCAAAATTACCCTTAAATAAAAATCGAATACTTAAATAGCTAGATAACGTACAACCACAGTGTTTAAAGTGATACTGTCAGACAAGGGAAAGTAAAAATACAACATGTGAGCACAATAGTCAGAGTACATTTATTCGGTGCTCAACCTACCCACAAGTGGGTGTACAGGTGCACAGTTAAGCAAACTAAACCTCTGCCTCCTCCTCCGGGTCCTCCTCCTCTATTTCCGTGTCAGGGTCTGGAGGGGTCAGTAAAACAAGGGTGAGTGGGCCAAAAATAACAGTTTAGAAATCAATTTAATAATAAAATAATCATAAGGTTTTACCCCTCCGTTTTCCAAATCTTGCATGCAGTGAAAACAGAATATCATAACCATAAAACCACAATAATAATCTAAAGGAGAAACTAACATATCAGTGCACTGTAAAACCCAACCCAAATGATGTCACGGTTCTAAGGCTACGTGTTGCCACTCAGGGTCTCACACCCGAGACTCTCTAGGTACATCAGCTCCCGGTATCCCGGCCACTGCCCGAGGTATATAAACATGCCTTCCTAAGAGTAAGCAGCCCAACGGGGGTCAACTCCACTCAGTCAGAGCCCCGTGACTACTCCAGGGTCCACCCAGGCCAACGACCCTCCCTGGAAGAGACAATATACACAGGGAGGAAAGTACAGTACAATAACAGTATAGTTTGCCCTATGTCCCCCGGACATCCCAAACAAAATCCACATATAATCCAGACGGGTCTCATGCCCAAAACATTGTAATAGCATATATAAACAGTTCATAAGACTCATCGAAATCATAAGTGGAAATAGTAAAACAGTTTATGCATGCAAGCCTTTTATAAATCAAACAGCCCACTCACACTCGGTCCTTGCTGCTCAACGATCTCTAAAAACCTGTATTTTTATACTTGAGGGTTACTTAAGGACCCTATAACATCAATACCAAGACCCTAGAACAGATCCGCCTCAAAATCGCATCCCGGGCACTATTCCCGGTGCTTCAAACCCCATTTTGACTAATATAACGATCTCCGATCGACACGAAACCACCTCCATTGGATCCGTATCGTCGAAACCTTGAAAATGGTACCGGCCCCACTAAAATCACTGTTCACACGCGCCCCCACGCGCCTGGTCAACGCGTGGGTCAACGCTGCTACAGTACTGCTGACGTCAGCATGATGTCATCACTGACACTTGTTAGGTGACACGTGGCATGTTCTGATTGGTCCCTGGTCTGACAACATCTGACAGGATGACGTCATCATGACTTCAGAAGTGACGTCAGCATGATGACGTCATCATGCTACAGTACCTGGTCAGACCCGTTTGACTGGAACCGGGTTGCCGTCGACCCACGGCTTGACCCGATTCCACCGTACGATTCCGGCCACCATTTTCGACGGGGTTCATCCCTATAGGGTCGTCTAGGTCTGTTCTATGGTTCTACAACCTCAAAATAGAAAGAAAACGGGAAGAAACTCACCAGTTCGTCACTGAAACTCACGGCCAAAGTCCGATCGTCTTTTCCGGCGATCCACGCCGTCTCAGTCGTCCAAACTGGTTCCAATCAACTCGTATCTAACCCTAGGACATGTCTATAACTAATTAATCGATTTCCTAGTATTAAAACACGTTGGTTCGAAAAAAGGAATCAAAACGGAGCATTCGGGTTTTGGGTCTTACCGCCGCCGTGTCGCCGCCGCAGGCTTCGCCGTCGTCCAGTTACGCTCCTGGGGTCCTCACGGTGCAGACTGGAGCTTCCCCTACGTCGAGGTGGTGTGGCTGTCACGGTTTGCTTCTTGGACCTGATTCCTCTGTGTTTCGGGTCTGAGTTTGCACGGCCGTTCGGGGCAGGGAAATGGGGTGGCGGTCGCCGGTTTTGCACGGTGATGATGATCAGATGATGGTGGTGTTGTTGGTGGTCACCTGGTGCGATGAGGGGTGCTGGTTCGATCGCCTGGTTTGAGAGAAAATGGAAGAAGAAGCACGGGTTAGGGGGGGCTGAATGTGTTTGTGTGTGTTTGAGAGAAAATAGGGAGTGATCGTGCATGAAGCAGAAAAAGCAGAGGAAATAGAAGGCTAGGATGCATTTGGGCAGAAAATCCAATGGCTAGGATTAAATGGAGGGAAAAATAAATGAATATAAAATGAAGGAATAGTGCAATGTTGCTTTATTGGAATAGCATGGGCTTGGATGGGTGACACTTGTCACCAATCCACTGGTTGAATTTAAATATTAGTTGGCACAGATTCCCATAATAAATTATTATTTTATTCCGTTGTTCTCGGTTCGTAAATTCCGCTAAAACGCTTCCTTGACCATAACTTCTTCATACGAACTCCGATTTCGGCGTGCCGCCTGTCTTCGGATTCGTGACGTCCCGACCTACGTCATAGTCATGGGTCAAAGTCCAAATTGTTTCCCGGGTCAAAAGTCAAAGTTTCCCCCATTGAGGGGAAAAATAGTCTTTTTACATTAAAATATTATTATTCTCGGTTCGGGTCGTTACATCTGGGCTCAACCCTCGGGCTCAGTCACATCTGGACGACCACATCCCCAGGCTCAAACACATATGATTGGTACATACAGGCCAAGTCGCATCCGCAAAGCTGGCTTACCATAGGAACAACTCACAATCATATCCCCCAAGCTCCGGTCGTCTGGGTGATCCCCTAATTCCGACCGTCTGGGTATCCACAATCACAACGAAAACCATCCCGAGATTTCATCCCAAAATATTTCAATCAAATCCCTGACATCAAACAAAGTCAAAATCATTCTCAACCGGGCCTCAAGCCTAAATACCATTTACACGCAAATCCGTAAATCTCATTTGAAAACATTAAAATAATCCAGAAATCATCCTTGACTCATCAATTAAGTCAAAATATCCATTTTGAAACTGTCAGGACCGGTCCCAAATCCCCTGGGATTAACGTGGGACCCGCCTGATCCCGTCTGACACCACGTGTCAGACTAGGGAAAATTCCTTCTCTGCCCTCGCTGGGGCTATCAGAGTGCATCAGGATCGTAGGATGAGGGGAGTGATGTCTCGTATCTGCTACAGCCCGCATCCGCGATCAACCTGAAGGGCATTAAAACATTAAAAGTCGTGAGTGGACAAAATAATAATTTGTTAAAAACATTTTCCTACAAAGACATTTATGCCCTTCATAAAAGCATATGCATGCATTCAAAACAGTTTATCAAACATTCATAAAACCACTTGTCAAACATCTCAAAATCATTCAAGGGTTCATGCCCGGCCCCATAAACCGTCATGACCCATAAAAACCTTTCAAGGGTTCATGCTGGTTCCCATAAACCGTCATGAACCGTAAATCCATTTGGGTCCTCAACCCGAAGTCACCATCTAAAACATGGAATACAGAAATCAAAACAATAGGGACTCAGCCCAATTCACATCACGTGGGTCTCAGCCCAAAACCATTGTCAAAACATCGAATACGGGGTCTCTGCTCCAAATCACTTTCATCAGACACACATACGTATCAATATACATATAACCCATCCTAGGCACTTCCGGAGAAGATGCCAACTTGGGGCACACAGCCCCTAGGGAACACATCCCCGATATAGTCACGATAACAATCATCTCTATCTAGTGTGCACACTACTCGGGGTCTCACTCCGAGTCTTCTCCCAGAAATCTCCATCTGGGAGGCTCAATCTCTGGATCCAGTCCAAGCTCTCTCTCTGGATCTAGTCCTCATATCTCTCCGAAATCTGGTCCGGGACCACATCATAAGTAACCTCCACTCCTGGAACGGGATACCCACTCTGGTCTGTGGCTCGTGACTCTCCAGATCGACGTCTGGAGGAGACCATATAATCAAATGGAGGGTTCATTCACTTTTTCAAATACTCTTTTCTTTCTTTCTCAAATCAGATTTCTCAATTGGGTCTCATACCCGATTCATCTCAATAGGATTCCTCGAATCCGATTCAAATCACTTTCAAAGGCCTCGGCCTAAATCCTCAGTTCAACTGGGTCTCATGCCCAAATACTCATTTCACAAATCGAACTAGGACTCAAGCCCGATGTTACAATCAATGGGGCTTCAAGCCCGATACCACAGCTAACTGGGCCTCAAGCCCGAACCATAAAGCAACGGGGCCTCAAGCCCGATTTCATAACCAATAGGGCCTCAAGCCCGATACTACAGCCAAATGGGCCTTCAACCCGATGTTACAACCAAATGGGCCTCAGACCCGGATCATAAATCAACGGGACCCTCGGTCCAATTGTATAACTCAAATGGACCGTAGGTCCGATTCCTCATCAAATCAAATGGACTCCAAGTCCGAGAGCTTGTAAATCAAATGGGTCTCATGCCCGATTTCAAATTTCTAAATCCGAAATCCATTTATTAAACCTCGTTAAAAACCTAGAACGTATATGCATCGTATAAAATCGAAAATCTCGAAATACGTGCAAATACGTAAATCCTAGGCTACCACAAACAATTGCACTCATGGAAACACAAAACATATATTAAAATACTTAGAAAACATTTATGCATGCATCAATTTCGAAAGAAGGGTCCACTCATAGACCGTCCGAAGCCGCGCCTCGATACGCTTGCCATAACCGTCTCCCTGGTCAAACGTCGCCTCCGAGATTCCCAAACCTGTCCAAATTTATTTAGAGGGTTATTAACTACTTAAATAACCCCTCACTAAAGTCCCGTAATTTTCTGGAATTTCTAACTATTTTTAAACACGAACCTAAACCTTTGGACAGCCCGAACTATATCGAAACGATGCCCGATCGACACGAAACTAGTCCTAAAATGTTCGTTACATCGAATAGATGAAATTACATGTTGGAACCTTGCCCAAAATCTCCACCACGCGCCCGAACGCTCCGCCTGAAGTGGCTGCGCGTGGGAGCCACGCGTCTGTGAACAGTGCGTCTTCAACCTCTCGACGGCCGGTTCAAACTGGCTGGTCCAGTTCGTTTCCTGCAACTGGACCGGCGTGACCAGCCCAGGCTCCTACACGGTCCAAACTTCACCGTTTTCACTCCTAATCAATCCTACTCTTCATTATTTCATCCTAGGATCCTAACCTAATCGATTAGAACCCCTAAAACCCACAAAACCCGACCGGTTTGATTTTCCCCTCACGGTTCGAATTTTCAAAATCCACCCCAGGGCCTCTCGACGTCTCACCACTCCCAAAAACCTTCCTAAAAACTCCCTAGAAACCTTATTAACTCAAACCAAACGTCGAAAATCTCCCATAAGAAACGAAACCTTTAAGGTACACCACCATCTTCTCCTAGACCATTCCCCCCTCGCAGGAATGTGTGATTGTTCACCGTTCCCTCCAGGACACGGGTCTTACAATCCACCCCCCTCGCTGGCACAGTTCTTGGTCGGGGTCTGGCTTTGATACCAAATTGTCAGGACCCGACCCTCCTCGGTCAGGACCCGGCTCATCTAGCACCATATTGTCCGCTTTGGGACTCGCCCTCATGGTTTTGTTTTCGGGAGCTCATGGTGCAACTTCCCAGGGGGTCACCCATCATGGAATTGTACCAGTCTCAACTCGGCTAACTTTGGGGTTCCAATCCCCCCCCAAAGCCACTTGAGCTCCCAAAAGGTCTAGTGCTAGATAGGTGTGTGCCTACACCTTTAAGGCACACCAGCATCCTCTCCCAGACCATTCCCCTTCACAGGATTGTGGGATTGTTCACCGTTCCCTCCAGGACACGGGTCTTACATAGCGTCCCGAGACCTATCAAACGGTCCTTCCGAAAAGTCCGAATAAGGTCCCGATCAAAAGTCAACTTTCGGCCCTTATAACTGGGGGCAAAATCGTCTTTTATCCCCATATGACTATTTTGAGAGTCGGGGCCATGTAGCAGTCATGTCAGATAGGGATTGTGTTAGGTGGTATTAGTGCAGGTCATGGACTACCCTAGTTGAGACTATTGGGAATGGAAACGTTTAATCCCATTTGGCACACAAGATGCCATGTTCCAGTGTATTGAATCCTGGAGGGATTTGGATTGGTAGAGAATGTCATAATACAGTTGTGGTTTGGTATGGCATGCCATGACTATGACTTGCTGTGGTTGTGCAGGTACGGTATAGGCCTACTCTGCGCCAAGTTTCTTGTGAGCCCATCGGCTGGAAGCCGTAGAGTTACGAGTGGAGGAGGTCCTCGGATTGTGGTTACTGGTTAATTGGATACCAGTATCGGAGTATGATGACTCTTCGGAGTCGAGAGTGATGGATCGGTCAGGATGAACCTAATAGTGATTTTGAGTCGAGATCGTGGACCAGTTGGATTGGATATTGTGCTGTCCTCTATAGCTGAGGTCAGGGATGACCTAGTGGATGATTGGTCAGAGACTAAGAAAAATGAAGTAATCTGATCCACAAGTGTGTCTGGATGTGGCGTCTCTGTAGCGATGCCTAGTGGTCGGGTTTGCACGAGTTTGTGGCAAGCACTACCATCAAGGGTGGATGTAGTTGTGGTTGTTGAGAATCGGGGGACGTTTAGGGAACGTTCATTTCCTTTTATGAATTGTCATAGTGATTGTACCTAGAGTTGTGGGGTACGAGTAAGGCAGAGTTCCTCCAATATGAGTAGAGATGTGATTGTTGCTTGATATGAGCAGAGATTCAGGATGGGTTTGATTTGCAACCCGCTTGGCGGTGATGCAATGATGATAGGAGACGACTGAGTCACATTCTCAGCCATTGCGATAATGAGGGGAGACGACGAGGCACGAGCTGTGGGTATCTCAGTCATGATATGCTTATGTTCGGTATCTACCACTACACCACGATGAGGATTCGTCAGCTAGTGTTGATTCTTCGGAGTTGTGTCAAGATGAAAGATATGATAGAGATGGACTGGATGGAATCCAGCAGTGGTTGTGATGTGTTAGGACTCTAACCCAACCGTGATTGAGATAACGGATGTGATTGAGATGACCAAGTGGTTATTGGATGAAACGGTATAAAGGGTGCCGCAAGTACTGCCAGGGGGATTAGTGGTTAGTTATGGTGGTATGCAGAGATTTGGCTGCAGATCACAATAGGAGCTTATTGTGACTCTTCGATTGAGAGGTACATCAGGTCGGGATGAATTGACACCTTTTTTGGATGTGCATAAACAGTCTCCAAAGGACAGGTGAGTTGGGAGTTGGACGGTTTACAGACACGTGGTTGACGTATGATTTAGTTGAGGACTGGGGAGTCCAGTGACGAGACTTGGTAGGATAAGTTCAATGGTAGGATACCCATTGGGGATTAATTCCATTGGTTGGAAAATATGGATATGCTTCCAACATGGTTGGAACTTTGGAATCAAGAGAAGTTGTGATTGAGATGATGAGGAGAGTACTTGATTCCGCATTGGCGATAGGTATTCTGAAGTCAAAAGGAGATGACGAGCCGATGTATTTGGACGGTTTGGTGATAGGTATTCCGCATTGAGGTATTCTAAAATACCTTTGTTTCTTTTTAAGTTTGTAGGGTTGTCCTTGCGTGTGCAATGTGGTTCTAGTTGGTGGACACGTACTGGCTCTACAATGGTCGGCACCAGGCCGATGTATTTGGACGTGCAGTTCTGGTAGAAGTGTTGGTGATCGGCTTAGTGCCAGGTAGACAGACGATTGGTGTAGTTCCCATATGTTGGATGTTGATGGATGGAACATGTGGACCGGATCAGGGTGATCCCGAGCGATTGATTGGTTTGTTGACTGCAGTGTTGATATGAGCTAGATGTTCCGAATTGAGTGGCTGATGGGACCCTGACTTTGAGAGGTATGTTCTTGGTTAAACAGGAAGGTGATAGGGTCCGGTAGATAGTGCGGGACGTGATTGGTGTGCCCATAGGTTGACTGTGCTAGTGACTAGTGGAACCATTAGTGGGGTGTTTGGTCAATTCAGGGTAGAGGCAAGTACGTTGTAACTCTGGTAGGGTCGGAACGGATCGCGGACAGAAGTACGGGTACGAGGTACGCTCAATTCGAGAAGGTGTCAGAAGTGTTGAAACTGGTAACAAGGGTGTTGTAGCGTACGTAAGATTGATCGCAGTAAAAGGAAAAGGATTACGAGATGGGCTAGAAGTCAGACTATTTGGTTCGTTTGAGTGAGTTGAGATGACAAGTTGGGAACTGTCATGATAAGTTGGATTAGAAGGAGATGGACACAGGGTAGGAGACCCAGGTGTAAGAACCGTTGGATTTCTTCCCGCTAGTTACGGAGGTACGAAATGTGGAATTTCAGGGACAAAATTGTTTTAAGGAGGGTAGATTGTAACGACCCATCCCAGAAGTTGGGATTAGATTAGTGGTTAATGACGGATTAACGAAGATAATCGGTGATTAGTTGGATACTTTTGGACGGACGGTGCAGAATGACGATTTTGCCACTAGAATGGGCAAAATATTGACTTTTAGTTCGAGAGGTCAAATGGACTTTGACCGATGACCGTGACGTGGTTCGGGACGTCACCAATCCGTAGACAGGTGGCACATCCGATTCCAACATCCGAGGAGGAAGTTATGATGTTCGGAAGGTCGAGTGCATTTCCGTAATTAGGTTAAAAAGGCGGAATTTGTTGACTTTTTGCACGATAAGTTTTCTTCACATAAATCGAGGACCGTTAGGTAGGTCTCGATGTCCTGAGTACAACGACAGGTGGCATGCTGTCATCAGACATCGGACGGTCAAGTTATGGGTCTAGGAAGTGAAGGGTAAAATGGTAATTTGGACTTTTAGGGGCAATTTAGTCATTTAACACCTTGGGATATGTGTGCAACCGGATAAGGACACCTGGGCTAAGATTATTGGAGATTTGTGAAGGCTGGACCACAGGTTGGAGGACACATGGCCTAATTCCAATGGCTTCTAGCCACTTTCTACACGGTTAAAATTTAAATTGGTTGTTTGGGAGTTCAAATGAGAGAAAACAGAAAGACTGAGACAGTGAGCTAATTGATCGTCCTTCTGCTGTGAGTGAGTCCTATGAGTTTTGTGGAAGAGTGTTAGTTTTCAGAGAAGAGTGAGGAGTCTGGTGAGTAATTCTTGGTGAGAGTTGAGTGAGGAAACGACTGTAAGAAGGTGAGATTACTCAAAAAACAGAGAAGATCACCGTGCACGGTTGAGAGTTCAATCGATCAAACCTATCAAGTTTGGTCTGTGGTGGTGATCAGAGGACTGAGGGTGTAGAAAGGATTGAAACCGTGACTGCAAGGGCTACTGGTGGCCGGAATCCGAAGGTCGACTTTTCTGAGTTTTGGTTCGACTTTGGGAGGTAAGAAATAGAACTTCATTACGTATTTTTATTAAGTGAATCAATCACAAATTCAAGGACGAAACTGAGGGTGTAGAAAGGATTGAAAACGAACTGAAAACGAGTGAATACTAGCATCGCTGACTCTCTTGGACCGGACCGGTCTGGACCAGTCTGAACCGGATTGGCTGGAGGTTGACGATGACACTGTAGCAGTGCGTGGCTCCCACGCGCAGCCCCTTTGGGCAGCTCGTGAGGGCACGTGGGGCATGTTTTGTAACCCGAAAACTCAAAGGATGTAAATTTGTAAAATGAAAAATGAAATGACATTTTTACCCTTGTAAATAGTAAGGTCAAAGTTGACATTTTCTGTGATACGTGTTTTTCACAAAGTTCGAGGACCATTAGGTAGGTCTCGATGCCCTGATTCCGTAGACAGCCTGCACGCTAAGAACGGACCTCAGACGGATAAGTTATGATTCTAGAACGAGGAAGGGCATTTTGGTAATTTTGTGAAGGAAGGGTAAAATGGTAATTTGGATGGTGAAATTTGAAATCAGCCGTGGTGGTTTGTTAAGTGAATTGTTTAACTAATTATGTGACAATTGTCACTAAGAGAGGATGGATTAGTGGCAGTTTGAGCTGAGTGGATTTTCAGGCGTGCTGTATGGACTGTGAGGAGCAGAGCATGTGCACATTTGTTATTGTTTTGGGTCAGTTGCAGGAAACAGAGTCACAGTGGGACTAAGGGATTCTTTTAGTTTGCTGTGAAGGACGGATTGAAAACAGAGAGGTTAGAGTAAGTCGAGAAGATCAATTGGAGAGGAAAGAACCGAGAAAACCATAGAGAAACCAAAATCGTGAAAACTAGGAAAATGGAGGGAAAATATGAAATTAATTTATGAGTTGAGATGAGCTAAACAGAGTCTAGAAACAGTCTTTTGGACTCATTTCGACTTCAATCACACAAAAATCGAAGGGGATTGATCTTGTTTTGGCCAAGAACAGAAGTTCTAGATTCTGGAAAAATTTGAGGTTGAGTACGACTACCTACAGGTAAGGATTTGTGAAATTGGTTATTGTAAAACATTCATTTAAGTCTTAATATGCTTCTATATCAATTAATTAGGAAACTTAGTCGATTTGAGTGAGATTCGAAAGTTAAAACCGTGTGTTTGATCTTGAGAGAAATGATGGATTAAAAGCTTGTTGTGTGTAATTAGTAATGGAGAACTTAAATTAGGATAGAATTGAAGGATTTCGGTGGAAGAAGTGAAAGAATTAAGTTGAAATTGAAGGAGTTTGAACTGGGTCGTGTCGCGGGTCTGTAACACGTTTAGGAGGAAAACGAGTAGGGACGACGACACTGTAGCATTACTGTGCATGTCGTGTGGCTTTCACGCGTAGCCACTTTGGACGGCACGTGAGGGCGCGTGAGGCAATTTCTCCGGTCATGGTCAACATGTGATTTGATCCTTTCAATGTAACGAACATTTTGAGATAAGTTTCGAGTCGATGGAACGTCGTTCGGGATAGTTTGGAGAGTTCGAAGGTTTAAGATTTTAATTTAATTACGTTGAAAAATCCCGAAAAATTGGGGAAATTAATGTAAGCTTAATGAACGTGTTTGTGACCCAAAATTGTGATCTTTGACAGGCCAGAACATTCACGAGACAGCCGAGGAGCGTAGAAGGTGCGATTGACGCGTTCGAACTTCGTGAGTGGACTTTTGATTTCTAACCGAGCATGCATAATTGTTTTCACTCACTTGTTTTATGTTTCTATATATAATGTTATGTTTATAATTATGATATTTCTGCTTTACGTGATTGCAAGTTTTTCGATGTGATTTATCGCATTTTACGTATTTCGAGACTATGGTTTCTCCGATACTTTGATGATGGTTTGATGTGTGATTTTATATGATTTGTGCATATTACATTTTAATGATGATTTGATTATGATTTTTAAGTAAGATTCAGGATTTGAACGTGAAATTCGGACATAAGTCCTATTTTGATAAAATGTGATTTCGAATTGGTTTTGGAATTTGGAGCACGATGGATCCTGGATTTGTTATGATTTACACATGATTTTGGGTTTAAAATCCTGGTACGGTTGTTGGATCTAGTTTTCAGTTTAATGACCCGGTTAAGTTATGACGGGGGAGGGCACTTGATTGAGACATGTTGATTTTAAATACTCGGTTACTGTGATGTCCCCTGAGGCCTATTGATTGTGTTTTGAGTTTAAAGACTCGTTGATATCCCGGGAAGGCCTGATATATGAGTTTAAAGACTCGGATGGATCCAGCAGATTTGATTCATTGATGTTACATTCGGTTTTACATGGTTTTATAGTTACCTGCCATAACGGTTTCCATACAGTTCACATAAGTGTTTTTCGGATACTTAGTTATGCATGCGTGTTTTGAAACTGGAGGGTGAACCCCGATTTCATTAAGACTATTTTCCAGAACCATTTGTTTTAGTCCACTCACACTTTTGTGTTTTAATACCCTCTAGGTTTTGGTACAAGTTTTGGGGGCTAATGCCGAGGCAGAGGCAGAGGAATAAAGTTTTCCCGTTGCGGTGTAGTTAGTTCACAGATTAGGGTTTTATCCTTATCTTGTTTTGTAACCATGCTCTGTGATACGGTTGACTGGTTATACCGTTGGTTGTATCGTACTTTCTCCCTGGTCTGACAGTACGTGTATTGTATTATTGTGTGGTTATTTTGATTGTTTGTGTTCAATTGTCAGACGGGAGCAGGATTCTTCCTGGTTATCGAGGCGATAATCAGGGTGGGTCCTATCAATTGGTATCAGAGCATAGGTTTACGGTTTATGTCTGGCACTTGGATGTGCCTAGGTTGTTTTACTAACTTATGTCTCTTTCAGAGAATGATCGGCCATGCCTCCGCGACGTGAACCCCCTCCACGACCTGCAGAATGCATTGTTAGTGATGCCGAGAGTGCCACGATCGGGCGAGCCCAGCACCTTGGGGGTACGGTATTTAGCGGTGGGGCAGATCCTGAAGAAACCCACCGATAGATTTCTCGGTTTGAACTGATTTTTGCTGTGATGCGATGTCCTCCTGAGGAGCGAGTTATGTTGGCCACCCTTTTGCTGGATGGGGCCACTTATGAGTGGTGGTATACTCCGGAGTTATCAGGTTGGGATGCTCACACAGTGAATTGGGAGACCTTTCGTGAGTGGTTCCTTAATCAATACTATCCCCGTTCATTCCGTGATACTAAGGAGACAGAATTTTTGTAGCTTCGACAGGGGAGCATGTCTGTAACCAAGTACGAGCAAAAGTTTTAGATGCTAGCCTGTTTTGCTCCTACCTTTGTGTCTACTAAAGCTGAGAAATGTCGTAGGTTTGAGCTTGGCCTACGAGGTGAAATACGTGCCATTGTGACGGCTGGCGCTTTTACTACCCTCAGAGAGTTATCTGATGCTGCAGTACGGGTGGAGGCTAGTTTACCGACACGTCCATAGTTCTCAGGTGGTGGACAACGTCGAGAGCGTTCATTTCCTGGAGCGTCGAGTTAGAGAGCTCCGAAAAGGGGCTGTTACAGTGGAGCTTCGTCCGCGGGCAGTGACCTTTTTGGTAGGCCCGGCAGTTTTCAGAGTTCCGGATTCCAAGGACCCAGAGCACAGCATGCTCCACAGGTGAGTGCGACCTCAGTTGCTTCCATAGGAAGGCAGAGTGGCTGATTTACTCGAGATGTTCCTAGTGTTATCTGTTTCTTCTGTGGAGAGCGGGGCCACTACTAGAGAGAGTGTCCATCTTTGTTACAGGGTGGTGGCGCAAGTGGACAGAGGGGTCATGGGCGACCATCAGGACCACATGCCCGAGCTTTTGCGGTTACACAGCAGGAGGCCTGCGTAGCACATGGTCTTGTGTCAGGTACACTTACAATCCTTGGTCATGATGTATATGCTTTGATAGATCTCAGAGCTACTCATTCTTTTATATCCCGGAGTTGTGGTTTGTTAGCGGATAGAGAGGTGTCCACACTGGGTTGTGATATGGGTGTGAGTACACCCACAGGGGAGGTATTTGTGGTAAACCAAGTGTTGAGAAAGTGTCTCGTATTCGTAGGTGACGTTGGGTTGGTAGCTGACCTGATACTCCGGGACTTGCATGACTTTGATGTTATTCTGGGGATGGATTGGTTGACATTACATTATGCTTCTATCGAGTGTGTCGATAAGAAGGTAACTTTCCAGAGTCTAGGGTTACCTGAAACTACCTTTCAGGGAATACAACGAGCAATTCCTGTTGGGGTGATTTCAGCTCTGAAGGCAAGTATTGTTGTTAAGGAAAGGGTGCCAGGGATACTTGGCTCACGTAGTGGACACATATGTTGTACCATTGAAGGTGGAGGATATACCGATAGTGCGGGAGTTCCCAGACGTCTTTCCGGAGGATTTGCCGGGATTACCACCCCACCGAGACATTGAGTTCACCATTGATCTTGTTCTAGGTATGCAACCTATTTCTCAGACTCCTTATCGTATGGCGCCAGCTGAGTTGAAGGAATTGAAGGTGCGATTGCAAGAGTTGGTCGATATGGGGTTTATTCGACCGAGTGTATCTCCTTGGGGAACTCCAGTTTTGTTTGTTCGGAAAAAGGATGGAAGCTTGAGGCTCTGCATTGATTATAAGCAACTGAACAAGGTAACAATCCGGAATAAATACCCCCTGCCACGGATCGATGACCTGTTTGATCAGCTGAGAGGAGCTCAACACTTCTCTAAGATCGATCTTCATTCTAGGTATCATCAATTGCGGGTTAAAGAAGAGGATGTACCCAAAACAGCCTTTAGAACCCGATATGGCCATTATGAGTTCCTAGTGATGCCGTTCGGGTTAACTAACGCACCAGCGGCATTTATGGATTTGATGAACCGAGTGTTGCAACCATACTTGGATCACTTTGTTATTGTATTCATTGATGACATTTTAGTCTACTCAAAGAGTGCGAAGGTGCACGAAAAGCACTTAAGGATGGTGCTTGGTACCCTAAGGAAGAATCAGTTGTATGCAAAGGTTAGTAAGTATCAATTTTGGCTAACCAGCGTGAGTTTCTTGGGACATGTGATTTCCGCTGAAGGAATTAGTATAGATCCCCAAAAGATTCAAGCAGTAGCAAAGTGGGAACAACCAAAGACAGTCACTGAGGTCAGAAGTTTCTTAGGGTTAGCTGGTTATTACATGCGTTTTGTAGAAGGATTTTCTACCATTGCTGCCCCATTAACACGGCTGACGAGGAAGGGAGACAAATTTGTTTGGGATGAGGATTACGAACAAAGTTTTCAGGAGTTGAAGAAAAGGTTGACATCTGCTCTTGTATTGGCTCTTCTGGACGATAGCAAGGAATTTGAAGTGTACAGCGATGCATCCTTACAAGGATTGGGATGTGTGTTAATGCAACATGGGAAAGTGATTGCCTATGCCTCCCGGCAGTTGAAGTCTCGTGAACGCAACTATCCTGCCCATGATTTAGAACTAGTTGCAGTAGTACTTGCTCTAAAGATTTGGAGACATCATTTATATGGCGCGACCTGTAGACTGTTTACTGATCATAAGAGTCTGAAGTACTTGTTCACACAGAAGGAATTAAATGTGAGGAAAAGACGATGGTTGGAGCTGATCAAGGACTACGATTGCACGATTGAGTACCATCCTGGAAAAGCTAATGTGGTAGCTGATGCTTTGAGTCGGAAATCAACACATTCTGTGGCAGACCTACAGATGACCCATTTGCCCCTATTGGTTGAACTCCGTAAAACTAGCGTTAATTTGGGACTTGATAGCCAAGGTGTCTTGCGAGCTAGTTTCCAGGTGCGGCCAATCCTAATTGACCAGATCATTGATGCTCAATTCCAAGATCCTGTCTCGTGTATTCTTCGGATCGAAGTGGAAGTAGGAGAACGGCAAGATTATACAGTCAGAGATGATGGAGCCTTACTAAAGGAAGGACGGTTGTATGTGCCTGGAGACGTCACATTAAAGAAAGAGATTTTGGACGAAGCACATAGTTCGGCGTACGCTATGCATGCATGTGGAACTAAAATGTACCGTACGCTTCGAGAACATTATTGGTGGCCAGGTATGAAACGAGAAATCGCTGAGTATGTCAGTAAGTGTTTGATTTTCCAGCAGGTAAAGGCTGAGAGACAAAGACCGTATGGAGCGTTGCAACCACTTCCTATCCCAGAATGGAAATGGGACCATATAACGATGGATTTTGTGTTTGGACTTCCTAGGACACCCAGAGGCCACGATGGAGTTTGGGTGGTTGTGGACAGACTCACCAAGTCAGCACATTTGTTACCTGTAAGGGAAGACTTCCAGATGACACAGTATGCTAGATTGTTTATTAATGAGATTATATGATTACATGGCACTCCCACATCTATCGTATCGAATCGAGATCCGCGATTTACATCCAGATTCTGGCAGAGTTTACAGGAAGCTTTTGGGACGAGATTGCATTTTAGTACAGTGTGCCACCCTCAGATGGACAGACAGTCGGAGCGGACTATTCAAACCTTGGAAGATATGATGAGAGCCTGTGTTTTGCAATTCCAAGGAAATTGGGAGTCGCACTTACCTTTGATGGAATTCGCTTATAACAATAGTTACCAAGCGAGTATTCGGATGGCGCCTTATGAAGCCTTGTATGGACGGCAGTGCAAAACCCCTTTATGTTGGACTGACATGGGCGAAAGGAAGTTGACTAGATCTGAATTGGTGGAATTGACGACAGAGAAATTCAAACTCATCAGAGATAGACTCAAGGCAGCCCAAAATAGACAAAAGAGCTATGTGGACCGTCGAATTAGAGATCTTGAGTTTGCGGTCGGAGATTGGGTATTTCTGAAGCTATATCCTTGGAAAGGTATAGTACGATTTGGCAAGCGAGGGAAATTGAGCCCCCGTTTCCTCAGGCCATACGAGATTGTTGAGAGGATTGGCCAGGTTGCATACAGATTAGCACTACCTCCAGAACTTTCTAAGGTCCACGATGTATTCCACGTGTCGATGCTACAGAAGTATGTGTATGAAGTATCTCATGTACTAGAAGAGCAACCCATTGAACTCAGAGAAGACTTAAGCTTTGAAGAACAGCCCGTACAGATATTGGACCGAAAAGATAAAGTACTTCGTAGGAAGACCATTCTCCTAGTAAAGGTTCTATGGAGAAATCAGAACGTGGAAGAGGCCACATGGGAACCCGAGGCACAGATGCGAGAGTAGTATCCATACTTGTTTCACTAAAATTTCGAGATGAAATTTCTTAAGGGGGGGAGGGGGGAGGTTGTAACGCCCCGGAAACTCAAAAGGATGTAAATTTGTAAAATGATAAATGAAATGACGTTTTTACCCTTGTAAATAGTGAGGTCAAAGTTGACTTTTTTCGTGATATGTGTTTTTCACGAACTTCGAAGACCCTTAGGTAGGTCTCGGTGCCCTGTGACAGGACCCGCCCCGATCCCACAGGGATCACAAGGGGACGTGCCCTGCTCCCGTCTGACACCCAATAATTCATACCAATTTTAACCTCAAAACATCAAATACATAAATAACCAAATTAAAGTCATACATCAAATCCAAATTAAACGAATGTCAGACAAGGGATGAAATCCAAAATTACAAGTTGCGAGCACGACTCTATAGTAAACCTGCGGGTACACCACCCAACAGGGGTTCAGGTACGCAAAAGTAGATCTATGCCTCAGCCTCAGGTTCCTCCTCTACCTTAGTATCACGACCTGGAGGGGTTACCAAAAACATTAAGGGTGAGTGGACCGAAACTCAAGTTTATAAAATCATTTGATAAGTAAAACGTATAATTTACCCCTTCCGTTTTCCAAACATGCATGCATCATCATTTAAAATCATAAATCATATAACATGAATCATAAGGCATGTAATAAAACCATAAGTATAATTTTAGCCACTGCACTATACACTCCAATCCCGACATCCCTGATGTCTGACGTCCCTGACGTCCAATAAGGTCACAATCACAAGGCTACGCGTGCCACTCGGGTCTCAATTCCGAGTTCAATCCCCGAACCCCGTTCGGGTACAGCATCCCCGATGCTTAGCGTCATAGACGCTGGACGTTCTTTACGTCTGTGACCTCTCCGGGGTACCTCATCCGGAGGAGACAGTATCATAGGAATGGATCTATACAGTGCAGTACCAAATACATTTTATTGATGTCCACATGCAAGCATAGATAAAATCCGACTCAATCATTAAGTTTTATCAGACGGGTCTCAAGCCCAAATACCGTAAAACGTGCCATAACCATATTTTCCATATCATCAAAGCCATTATTGTTTTTAGCATGTGAATAAGCATAATAAAACCAGAAAACATTTATGCACGCAAGGGTTTAAGAAAACGGCCCACTCACAGTACAATCCTGCTGAAAACCGAGGATCTGGTACAATTATACAATCCCTGTCAAGTCCAAAGTATTCGTAAAGGTCAATTTAAACCCCTAACATTCAACCATGAAATCCTAGGCTGAAACCGGTCGGGAAAAGCCATCTGAACGCGCTTCCCAAGGTAATAAACCTTATTTTGAGCAACTTAATGATCTCTGATCGACCCGAAACCACCGCCATTGGATCCGGATTGTCGAAACCTAAAGAATGGTGGTGGTCCCACCAAAAGTACTGTTCACACGCGCCCACACGCGCCAGTCAATGCGTCGGTCAACGCAGGAACAGTCCCTGCTGACGTCAGCATGACGTCATGCTGACATCATCTGACAACTGTCAGGTCTGACATGTCAGACTCTGACAGTGCCACGTGTCAACACCCGATTAGTCCACCTTACTGATCTGTCAGGCCACGTGTCAGATCTGACATGTGCCACATGTCAGCACGGCACTGGTCCACGTCACTGACATGTCAGTGACACGTGGCAGTCCCTGACTAGTCCACGTCACTAACATGTCAGTGCTGACTGTGCACTGACATGTGACACGTGTCGGCTCACGGTTGGTCCACGTCACCTGACAGTCTGACAGGGTGCCACGTTATCACCTCTGTCCTCAGACGGGTTGACCCGTATTTCTGCAACTCGGGTCGATCAGACCCGCGATCATGACCCGGTCACCATTTCTTCCACACTCAACCATTTTCACTCTGGTTTGATCCTAGATGTTCGTCTTAATCCCAGAAAGGGTTCTACCTATTTAAAATCAATCAACAAGGACCGAATCGAAGACTTACCTCATTTGCACAGTCCTGGTTCCCGTCGCCGTTTGTCCTCTGTTCAGGCCACCTCAGACCACAAAAACGAGCCCTCTAGGTTCCTAACAGTCCATAGAACTGATTAGGGTCAAATTAACACAAAACTAAATGTGGGAGTTCGAGTTGCCAAAATCTGAGTTTTAAAACCGTTTCGGGTTTTCCGGTTTCCCTACCTCGCCGCCGTCCTCCGCCGTGATCCCTGCCGACTGCCGCCTCACCCGTCCAGTCCAGAGTTACTCAGAGCAAGGGTCAGATGCAATGTGGTGTGATGGTTTGGAATGGGCAGTACGTGAGTGTGTCGGGTTAGGAAATATATATAAATGGAGGGAAATGGATGGACGGCCCAGATTGAATCTCAGGAATGAGATCAAGGGCTGAGATCAGATCAGGAGGTTTCAGATCAATGGCTGGAATTAAAAGTTGGTTTTAATGGTATTTAAACCCATAGTGGATCTGATCCAATCTAGCCAATGGGGCACTTGTCACTCACCAGGTGTCCTTCAATCAGATTTCCAGAATAAAATATTTGGCACGCAAACCGAGACACGAACCTCCCGATTTCACGTCTCTGACCATAACTTCCTCGTACGGAGTCCGATTTCGGCGTGCCGCCTGTCTACGGACTCAGGACGTCGATACCTACCTAACGGTCCTTGAGTCAACTGAAAATTAGTTGTCAAACGAAAAGTCAACATTTCCACCCCCAAATGTCCAAATTACGGTAATACCCCTGAACTTCCGATAGTCATAACTTTCTCCCTGATCGTCCGAATTGGACGTGCCACCTGTCTATGAACTCGTGACGTCCCGAACTACGTCACGGTCATAGGTCAAAGTCCGTTTAATTCATCAATCAAAAAGTCAACAATTTGTCCATACCAATCGCAAGGGTAAAAGCGTCAAATCACACATTAAATTACCAAATTGAAATCCTCGAATTTCCGGGGTTTTACAACCTTCCCCCCTTAAGAAATTTCGTCCCAAAATTTCAAAGAAACAAATAAGGAAATTGTTCTCGCATCTGAGCCTCAGGCTCCCATGTGGCTTCTTCCACATTCTGGTTTCTCTAGAGAATCTTCACGAGAGGGATCGTCTTCCGACGTAGTACCTTGTCCTTCCGATCCAAGATCTGTACTGGTTATTCATCAAAGCTCAAATCCTCCCGTAGTTCGACAGATTGTTCCCCAAGTACATGAGAAGCATCATGTACGTACTTCCGTAGCATCGATATGTGGAAAACATCGTGAACTCTAGATAGTTCTGGAGGTAGTGCCAATCTGTAAGAAACTCTGCCGATTCTCTCCACGATCTCATATGGTCCGATAAAACGCGGACTCAGTTTCCCCCGTCGACCGAATCGGATAATCCCCTTCCACGGTGATAACTTCAGGAAGACAAAATCTCCCACTTCAAATTCCAAGTCTCGAATCCGTCGATCGGCATAACTCTTTTGGCGATCCTGTGCCGCCTTCAATCTCTCCTTGATAACACGAACAGTTTCCATGGTTAAGTCCATCAATTCCGGCCCTACCGCCGCTCGCTCTCCTATCTCCGTCCAGCAGATAGGTGTCCTGCACTGTCAACCATACAGTGCCTCATAGGGTGTCATCCCGATGCTTGCCTGATAGCTGTTGTTGTAGGCGAATTCCATCAATGGCAAATGAGTATCCCAAGAGTCCTGAAACTGTAGTACACATGACCTCATCATGTCCTCCAGGGTCTGAATGGTTCTTTCAGACTGTCCATCGGTCTGAGGATGGAAAGCAGTACTGAAACGTAGGGTTGTTCCCAGAGTAGCTTGCAAACTCCGCCAGAACCTGGAAGTGAAACGCGGATCACGATCGGACACGATCGATTCCGGCGTACCATGTAATCGTATGATTTCCTTCACAAACAACTGAGCCAGTCGGTTAGGTTTATAGGTCTCCTGAACTGGCAGAAAATGGGCTGATTTGGTTAGCCGGTCCATGATCACCCATACTCCGTCCACTCCACTCTGAGTCCTCGGTAACTTAAAGACGAAGTCCATGGTGATGTGATCCCACTTCCACTCGGGAATCGGAAGTGGCTGCATAGCCCCATACGGTCTCTGCCGTTCCGCCTTAACCTGCTGACAGGTTAAGCATTTGCTTACGAACTCGACAATATCCTTCTTTATTCCTGGCCACCAATAATGGTTCCAGAGGGTACGGTACATCTTTGTACCTCCCGGATGCATAGCATAGGCCGAACTATGGGCCTCCTCAAGAATCTCGGCTCGTAACTCTGCCACTGCAGGTACACACAAACGGCCCAATTTCACAAGTGCTCCATCGTCCCGGATGGTAAAATCCTGTCTCCCATCCGCATCGACCTCAATTCTGTAAATACAGAGTATCGGATCTTGAAGTTGTGCTTCGATAATCCGATCAATCAGTACAGGTCGTACATGGAAGCTGGCCAACAAAGCTCCATGCGCATCCGTACCCAAAATAACTCCCGCTTTCCGGAGTTCCACTAGTAAAGGAAGATACACCATCCCTAGGTGTGCAACGGATCCTGCTAACTTCCTGCTGAGTGCATCAGCCACCACATTGGCCTTACCCGGATGGTACTCGATCGTACAGTCATAGTCCTTCAGCAGCTCCAACCATCTTCGTTGTCTCATGTTAAGCTCTTTCTGAGTGAATAGGTATTTAAGACTCTGGTGGTCGGTGTATATCCGACACGTTGCACCGAACAGATAATGCCTCCAGATTTTCAGGGCATGAACCACCGCTGCCAACTCCAAATCATGGGTAGGGTAGTTCAACTCATGAGTCTTCAGCTGCCGAGATGCATAGGCAATAACCTTGCCAGTTTGCATCAACACGCAGCCCAGACCTTGCAGCGAAGCGTCACTAAAGACCACGAATTCTCCACTGTCATCTGGCAATGCAAGGACAGGTGCAGTGGTCAATCGATCTTTCAATTCCTGAAAACTCCGATCACACTGCTCGTCCCAGATAAACTTCACTCCCTTCCGAGTCAAACGAGTCAATGGTGCAGCAATTTTGGAGAAACCCTCCACGAATCTCCGGTAGTAACCTGCTAATCCGACGAAACTCCGCACCTCGGTCACCGTTGTCGGTCTAGCCCAGTTGGTCACCGCTTCTGTTTTCTGGGGATCCACACAAATCCCCTCCGTCGATATCACGTGTCCCAGAAAACCAATACTTCTCAGCCAAAACTGACACTTGCTCAGCTTGGCTTACAATTCTTCTTGTCTCAGCCTCTCCAAGATCAACCGTAGATGTTCCTCATGTGCACGGGCACTCCTCGAGTACACCAAAATATCATCGATGAACACAATCACGAACTTATCCAGGAAGGGTCGGAAGACCCGGTTCATCAGATCCATGAATGCTGCTGGAGCATTCGTCAAACCAAATGGCATAACAAGGAACTCGTAGTGTCCGTAACGGGTTCGAAAAGCAGTTTTCGGAATATCCTCCTCCGAAATCCTCAGTTGGTGATATCTAGACCGCAAATCAATTTTCGAGAAGCACTGAGCTCTCCGCAACTGGTCAAAAAGGTCATCGATCCTGGGTAGAGGATACTGGTTCCTCAGCGTCACCTTGTTGAGTTGTCGATAATCAATACACAAACAGAGACTTCCCTCCTTCTTCTTTACGAACAACACCGGTGCTCCCCACGGTGAAGTACTCGGTCGGACATATCCCAAATCCACCAACTCCTGCAATTGGGTCTTGAGTTCTCGTAACTCGGTCGGCGCCATCCGGTATGGTGCTTGGGATATAGGTCGGGTACCAGGGAGTAGTTCAATAGTAAACTCGATCTCCCGCGATGGCGGTAATCCAGGTAAGTCTTCCGGGAACACATCCGGAAACTCACGTACCACCGGTATCTCGTCGATACCCGGAGTATCAACCTGTTCCGACACGACATGCGCCAGATAAGCCTGGCATCCCTTCCGTAGAAGTTTGGTAGCAGTAAGTGACGAAATCACTTCAGGAGGCGAACCGTCACGTTCCCCCTGAAAGATAACTTCCGGCAAACCTGGGCTCCACATAATCACTTGCTTGCTACAGCAGTCGATAAGCGATCCATGCTCCGACAACCAATCCATCCCTAGGATTATATCGAAGTCGTGGATATCCAGAATAATTAAGTCTGCTGGTAAATCCACATCCTCAATTCTTACCGGGCACCTCCGAATCACCAGATTCACAAGGTACACGATACCCATCGGGGTGCCAACACCCATTTCGCAATCTAAAGCTGATACCACACAATCAAGCATACCGGCACAACTCTTCGAAATAAAAGAATGGGTAGCCCCCGCATCCATCAATACACGTACAAGAAGGTTAAAGATATGTAGTGTACCTGTGACCACGCCTGGGGCAGCCCTCGCCTGCTGCTGGGTCATTGCAAACACTTGGGCCCTTGGCCCTCCGTTCCGTCCGCGCTCGCGCGCGCCACGCCCAGCACCACGGTCACCTCCCTGACCGCGACCTCCATTAGTGTGGGAAGCCGTGCTCTGCACCACACTAGAGCCCCCAGCGTCGTTGTTCTTGGACAACTGCGGGCAATCACAGGCATAGTGGCCCTCCTCTCCGCAAGCAAAACAAGTTACTGGCCTTGGCCTGTCCGAATGCCCGCCAGAAGCACCGCTCCAAGATGAGCGTTGCCCAGAGTTGTATCCAAATCCTCTGCCCTGAGAGCCTCCGCGTCGACCTGACCAGCCACGACCCTTGAAGGATGAGGGTGCTCCCCTGTAGCCCCTCCCTTGTTGTTCTGATGGCCCGATGGCCCACGATGTGGGCGATCCTGACGTCGCCCCTCGCCCGAAGGTTGTCGTGTCTGGTGTGCCGCCAGACTGGCCTCGACACGCACCGCAGCGTCGACCAAATCTCTCAGAGAAGCATGAGTAGCAGCAGCCACACTTGCCCGGATCTCCCCTCGGAGTCCAAGCTCAAACCTTTGGCATTTGTCCTCCTCCGTGCTCACGAATGATGCAGCGAACCGGGATAGTTTTCCGAAAGTTTGCTCGTAGTCCGCAACGGACATATCACCCTGCTCCAGCCGCAGGAACTCAGCCTTCCGTGCCGCGCGAAAAGATCGCGGGTAGTACTGGTCCATAAATCTGGAACGGAAAGCTTCCCAAGTAGTGGTATGGACAGACCACCCAGACATTTCGAGTCCGTGCCACCACTGGTAGGCTCCTCCCTCCTGTAAAAAGGCCGCCAAGGTTACCCGTTCGTCCGGAGGGCAGTGCATTACCGAGAAGATCCTCTCCCACTTGGTGATCCAATCATGAGCATCCTCGGGGTTTGATCCCCCGCAGAAAGGAGTGGCTCCCAAACGTTGAGCCCTTTCAATGCTCGCGCATTCCATCTCCCTTTCCAGATCCTCGTCAGTTCGAATATGAGGAATTCTCCTAGGAGGCATAACCAACTGTCAAGAGGCATAGATTAGGAAACAATATTCTTAAAAGTCAAAAGTAACTAATACTAATCGCTAGTCTAGCATGCAGACCATAACCTAGTACTGACCACAACCTAGTGCTCTGATACCAAGCTGACAGGACCCGCCCCGATCCCACAGGGATCACAAGGAGACGTGCCCTGCTCCCGTCTGACACCCAATAATTCATACCAATTTTAACCTCAAAACATCAAATGCATAAATAACCAAATTAAAGTCATACATCAAATCCGAATTAAACGAATGTCAGACAAGGGATGAAATCCAAAATTACAAGTTGCGAGCACGACTCTATAGTAAACCTGCGGGTACACCACCCAACAGGGGTTCAGGTACGCAGAAGTAGATCTATGCCTCAGCCTCAGGTTCCTCCTCTACCTCAGTATCACGACCTGGAGGGGTTACCAAAAACATTAAGGGTGAGTGGACCGAAACTCAAGTTTATAAAATCATTTGATAAGTAAAACGTATAATTTACCCCTTCCGTTTTCCAAACATGCATGCATCATCATTTAAAATCATAAATCATATAACATGAATCATAAGGCATGTAATAAAACCATAAGTATAATTTTAGCCACTGCACTATACACTCCAATCCCGACATCCCTGATCTCTGACGTCCTTGACGTCCAATAAGGTCACAATCACAAGGCTACGCGTGCCACTCGGATCTCAATTCCGAGTTCAATCCTCGAACCCCATTCGGGTACAGCATCCCCGATGCTTAGCGTCATAGACGCTGGACGTTCTTTACGTCCGTGACCTCTCCGGGGTACCTCATCCGGAGGAGACAGTATCATATGAATGGATCTATACAATGCAGTACCAAATACATTTTATTGATATCCACATGCAAGCATAGATAAAATCCGACTCAATCATTAAGTTTTATTAGACGGGTCTCAAGTCCAAATACCGTAAAACGTGCCATAACCATATTTTCCATATCATCAAAGCCATTATTGTTTTTAGCATGTGAATAAGCATAATAAAACCAGAAAACATTTATGCACGCAAGGGTTTAAGAAAACGGCCCACTCACAGTACAATCCTGCTGAAAACCGAGCGTATACCCTCGATCTGGTACAATTATACAATCCCTGTCAAGTCCAACGTATTCGTAAAGGTCAATTTAAACCCCTAACATTCAACCATGAAATCCTAGGCTGAAACCGGCTGGGAAAAGCCGTCCGAACGCGCTTCCCAAGGCAATAAACCTTATTTTGACCAACTTAATGATCTCTGATCGACCCGAAACCACCGCCATTGGATCTGGATCGTCGAAACCTAAAGAATGGTGGTGGTCCCACCAAAAGTACTGTTCACACGCACCCACACGCGCCAGTCAACGCGTCGGTCAACGCAGGAACAGTCCCTGCTGACGTCAGCATGACGTCATGCTGACGTCATCTGACAGCTGTCAGGTCTAACATGTCAGACTCTGACAGTGCCACGTGTCAACACCCGATTGGTCCACCTCACTGATCTGTCAGGCCACGTGTCAGATCTGACATGTGCCACGTGTCAGCACGGCACTGGTCCACTTCACTGACATGTCAGTGACACGTGGCAGTCCCTGACTAGTCCACGTCACTAACATGTCAGTGCTGACTGTGTACTGACATGTGACACGTGTCGGCTCACTGTTGGTCCACGTCACCTGACAGTCTGACAGGGTACCACGTCATCACCTCTGTCCTCAGACGGGTTGACCCGTATTTCTGCAACTCGGGTCGATCAGACCCGCGATCATGACCCGGTCACCATTTCTTCCACACTCAACCATTTTCACTCTGGTTTGATCCTAGATGTTCGTCTTAATCCCAGAAAGGGTTCTACCTATTTAAAATCAATCAACAAGGACTGAATCGAAGACTTACCTCGTTTGCACAGTCCTGGTTCCCGTCGCCGTTTGTCCTATGTTCAGGCCACCTCAGACCACAAAAACGAGCCCTCTAGGTTCCTAACAGTCCATAGAACTGATTAGGGTCAAATTAACACAAAACTAAACGTGGGAGTTTGAGTTGCCAAAATCTGAGTTTTAAAACCGTTTCGGGTTTTTCGGTTTCCCTACCTCGCCGCCGTCCTCCGCCGTGATCCCTGCCGTCTGCCGCCTCACCCGTCCAGTCCAGAGTTACTCAGAGCAAGGGTCAGATGCAATGTGGTGTGATGGTTTGGAATGGGCAGTACGTGAGTGTGTCGGGTTAGGAAATATATAGAAATGGAGGGAAATGGATGGACGGCCCAGATTGAATCTCAGGAATGAGATCAAGGGCTGAGATCAGATCTGGAGGTTTCAGATCAATGGCTGGAATTAAAAGTTGGTTTTAATTGTCAGGACCCACCCCGGTTTCACCTCGAAACCCGAGGTAAATCCCGCTCCCGTCTGACTCCCCGACACAACACCCAAGTAAAACTCACTCACCTAGTCAGACGCAGGAGTAATTAAACAAAATATCCCAAAATTATCCTTTACAGAGCATAGTACGACTAGACAAAGAACTAAAAACTGATGAAAAGTACACGCACACGGAAAACTTAAACCACTCCGGGATCCCTCACGTCACTTCTATGCCTCGGACGTTGCCTCGACGTCAAGACCCCGCGCTAGCTCTACAACCTGGAGTGCAATTTAAAACAGAAGATGTGAGTGGACCATAATAACAGAAAGGTTTCTAAAACCATTTATCAAAAACCGAGTTTTAACCCTCTTTTTTGAAAACAACATGCATAACCACCAGTTGTTAACACAGTTATAAATCAATGATCACAAAACATCACAAAACATCATAAGAAACAGAAACACTGTAAAACAGTTATGGAAAACATGGCATGAGTATCAAAACCCGAAGCATAAACCATAAAACTCAAATCATCATTTCGCGATCAAACCTGCTGGACCTATCCGAGTCTTTAAACTCCCGAGTCTTTAAACTCAATCCAGGCCTTAATCATATCTGAGTCTTTAAACTCCCGAGTCTTTAAACTCAAGGCCTACGGGGGAAAATCAATATATCCGAGTCTTTAAACTCCCGAGTCTTTAAACTCAATCCGGGTCTTTAAACCCAATCCGGCCGGTCCCCCGTCACATATATCCGGGTCTTTAAACCCAATATCCAGATCCAGCAAATCCAATCCCAAAACCATTTGAAAAACCATTTACCAATCTACATCCAAACCCGAATTCGAAATCACTGGTCCGATACCCTTCCGGCATCCAGAACCGTCATTCCGAACCCAATACCGGAATCCACTTTCCAACTTGAAAACCAAATCTCGTTTCCCGAAATCCAATTTTTAAAACCGAAAACCTTTAATCATCAAAATCGTGTTCCATAATCCCTTTAGAATCAAGGAAAACCACGTATCAATTGAAATCCCAAAACCATAGCATCACTTTCAGAAACCAACCACTTTCTCGTAAAACGTGCTAAAAACCGAACTTCCTCGAAAAATGTGCAATCATGTAACACCAACCAAAACATATTCGATAAACATAGAATAATGATTAAAACCATAAAACAATTATAGAAAACAGGTATGCATGCTCGAGTTTAAGGAAAGGGTCCACTCACAGTACTGAGCCCTACTCGCGTCCTGAACGTCCTGTACGTTCCTCGGCTTCCTCGGGAAATCCCGATCCTGTTAACAGTCACCAAATTACGTCACTAACACGTCTACGAAGGTTCACCTAAATTCCCTCAAAATTCCCCGAATCCTAAACGTAATAACCCGTGACCCTAAACCTTCACCCTCGCGGAACTAAACTCAAACGACGTCCGATTGACCCGAAACCAACTCCATTGAACTCACCATAACACCTAGACCAAAAACCATGTTGATCGTTTTCCCCATCGCCGCCGCACGCGCCCCCACTCGCCGCCCAAAGTGGCTGCGCGTGGCCCTCACGCGCCAGCTACAGTGTATCGGCTACCTTGAGCCAACCCGGTTCGCCACAGTCACCTGCAACTCAGACCGGCGTCAGCGGTTCACCGCCGTGCCTGCACGGTTTCTCTCCCTTTCTTCACCCACAGCTTCGTCCAGTTCCAAGCTATCCATTCCCCAACTCCTCAGACCTCGACACCTCCTCAATCCTGTCGACTGAAGTTCGAAACCAGACGGCCAACAACCCCTGTTTTCCTCCCCGGCCACCCACGACTTCCCCCTTCATGGTGGCTACACCAAACTCTTCCTAGGACCACACTGAACCTAAACCAACACTCCTAGACCTTCGACTCAGCGCCAAACTCGACGACTTTGGGTTCAAACATCACGGCAAAACAGAGCACCAGAGTGCCTGCCGTCGTCTGAGCTCCGCCGTGTACACCCCCGTCACGGCGACCATCCTAGTCGACGCCTAGGACCCTCCTGAACCTCGCCCTGACCTCCACTTCCCTCGACTCTCACCCTAGATCCATGACTTAGCTTCTAAACCCAAACGACAAAACAGAGCAAAGACACGGGGGTGAGGATTTACCTGTCCTCCTGCCGCCATCGTGAGCTCAGCCGTGAGGTAGTAGCTCCTTCTGTCTTCCTCCGTCCTCTGAGCACGTCCCTTGACCTCGAGTGCTCGATCACGGCTGCACCACCACCCAACTTCTCTGTTTCCTCTCTGAGTTTCCCCCTGAACCCTCATCTCACACACCACGATTCCTCACCTCCAAACCACTCACCAGCTTCCCTTCGACCTCCTGTCCCTCACTCACTCTCCGGAACTCAGCAACCACCACAATCAGCCTCGATCACCCCTCAATTTCCCTCACAATCTCCCTCTGTTTTCTGAACCATCACGAACACTCAAACACACACGGGTGCACCCCAATTAATTGGGCCGTGAATGCACAGGATTCCACCAGAATCCTCTACACACATGCCACATGTCACAATCCACTCCACACACTCCCACCTGGCCCAATCTCAGCCGTCCATTTCCTTTCTCTGTGCACAAATCCCAATGTGCCACAAAGACCAAAACACCCTTCTTTTTAACTCATTTTTACAGTTTTGCCACTCACTTTCGAGACCCATAACTCACACCTCGTAAGTCCGATGAATACATGCCGCCTGTCATCGAACTCAGGACGACAAGAACTATCTAACCATCCCAGGTCAACGTACCAAAACCCGATTCTACAAAAAGTCAACTATTCCCCCTAACTTACGGTTAAGCCCTCAACCTTCCGAACATCATAACTTCCTCCTCGGATGTCGGAATCAAGCGTGCCACCTGCCTACGGATTTGTAACGTCCTAACCTACGTCCTGGTCACTGGTCAAAGTTCATCCGACCACCCGACCTAAAAGTCAACGTTTTTGCCCGAACCAGGGGCAAAATCGTCATTCTACGCTAATGACCTTATCGGAACCACCTAACCGCCGATTAACCTCACTAATCACACCTTAAGCACTCTACTTATCCCGGCTCTCGGGATGGGTTGTTACAATCTACCCCCCCTAAAAAGAATTTCGTCCCCGAAATTCCACCGTTAGTTCCCGACACCTAGGGTCTCCTACCCGGTAATCAACACTAGGTCAACAACAACCTCTCCTGGGTTTCTTGTCTATCATCTCCACCCTGGGTACACACCATCTCCAACTACTATTACCACGGTCAACCCTCGCTATGTAACAACTGCATGGTGTAAGCAAGGGAAACTCTATGAACAGAAAACAAAGGTATTTTACAATACCTCATGTAGAGTACCCGATAGAATTCACAGAGCACATCCTCGTATACAACCACCCTACCTTCTCGAACCAACTCGACTACTAACCCAGACAATCGAACACCTATCTCCCTCGACTGCTACCTCGGCCACTATCGGAATAAATCTACAAAGTCCTAAAGGCAAACTCTAGCTTGTGGGTTCTCTCCTTCAATAACCTCATATTGATCAGTTATAGTCACTCCTTTCCTGTACCTTCCGTCATCCTACCACGACAGCACTCCCCAGTCCACCTAGGGAAACTCCTTCTAGACTCTACCCTGGGATCCAACAACCAAAACTAAGTACAGCACAACCAAAAGTAATATAAGTACCTGTCCCCGCATCTGGTGTCGACTGAACTTCTTGCTGAGTCATCGAGAACACTCGGGCCTGAGATCCCGACGCTCTACCACGTCCCCTCGAACTACTCGTAGCAGTGCCACCACCTCCTCTAGTGCCCGCTGTCCCTGACGCTGTACTCTGTCCAGGCTCTGCTACTCCTCGACCTACACCACCTTCCTGTGGCAACAGTGGACACTCACGTCGAAAATGACCTCGCTCCCCACAGTAGAAACACACATTCCATCCTGGTCCACTGCTCGGTCTCCCTGTGGACGCTACAGACGTCGCTCTCGTTTGCGGAGTCGGCGGTGCTCGGTAACCCCAAAATCCTGAACTCTGAAAACTGCCAGGCCTACAAAAATGATCATCGCCCGACGATGACGCTCCACCGAAGTTACCCCTTTTCGGTGTCCGCTGGCTCGAAGCTCCAGGAATAGATAGTTCCCGGCGGCGCACCGGCAAACTAGCCTCCACCCTTACCGTAGCATTCGACAAGTCTCGGAGGGTAGCAAAAGATCCGGCCGTCACAATGGCTCGAATCTCACCTCGCAGGCCCAACTCAAACCTTCGGCACTTCTCGGCTTCAGTGGCCACAAAAGCAGGAGCAAACCGAGACAACATCTGGAATTTCCGTTCATACTCAGCCACTGTCATATTCCCTTGTTGGAGATGCAAGAACTCTGCGTCCTTGGCATCTCGGAAAGAACGAGGATAGTACTGCTCCAGAAACCGTTCCCTAAACGTCTCCCAGGTCACACTATGGGCATCCCAACCGGACAACTCTAGGGTATACCCCCACTCGTACGCTGCACTATCCAGTAAGAATGTAGCCAACAACACTCGCTCCTCCGGCGGACAATGCATCACCGCAAAAATCCGCTCCAGTCTGGTAATCCACCTCTGGGCTTCCTCAGGCTCAGCCCCACCACTAAACGTAGTCGCCCCGAGCCGCTGGGCTCGCTCAATAGTAGCACTCTCCGTCTCTCTTGCTACTTTTTCAGGTTGTGGAGAGGGTCTACGTCTCGGAGGCATCGTCAACTGCACGCTGAAAGAGGCATAGAAGCAGTCAAACAACTAAAACACAACCTCACAAACCAACAGACCCAACAAACTCGACAAACCTATGCTCTGATACCAATTGTCAGGACCCACCCCGGTTTCACCCCGAAACCCGAGCTAAATCCCGCTCCCGTCTGACTCCCCGACACAACACCCAAGTAAAACTCACTCACCCAGTCAGACGCAGGAGTAATTAAACAAAATATCCCAAAATTATCCTTTACAGAGCATAGTACGACTAGACAAAGAACTAAAAACTGATAAAAAGTACACGCACGCGAAAAACTTAAACCACTCCGGGATCCCTCACGTCACTTCTATGCCTCGGACGTTGCCTCGGACGTTGCCTCGACGTCAAGACCCCGCGCTAGCTCCACAACCTGGAGGGCAATTTAAAACAGAAGATGTGAGTGGACCATAATAACAGAAAGGTTTCTAAAACCATTTATCAAAAACCAAGTTTTAACCCTCCGTTTTGAAAACGACATGCATAACCACTAGTTGTTAACACAGTTATAAATCAATGTTCACAAAACATCACAAAACATCATAAGAAACAGAAACACTATAAAATAGTTATGGAAAACATGGCATGAGTATCAAAACCCGAAGCATAAACCATAAAACTCAAATCATCATTTCGCGATCAAACCTGCTGGACCTATCCGAGTCTTTAAACTCCCAAGTCTTTAAACTCAATCCAGGCCTTAATCATATCTGAGTCTTTAAACTCCCGAGTCTTTAAACTCAAGGCCTACGGGGGAAAATCAATATATCCGAGTCTTTAAACTCCCGAGTCTTTAAACTCAATCCGGGTCTTTAAACCCAATCTGGCCGGTCCCCCGTCACATATATCCGGGTCTTTAAACCCAATATCCAGATCCAGCAAATCCAATCCCAAAACCATTTGAAAAACCATTTACCAATCTACATCCAAACTCGAATCCGAAATCACTGGTCCGATACCCTTCCGGCATCCAGAACCGTCATTCCGAACCCATTTACCTATCCTCCTGCCGCCGTCGTGAGCTCAGCCGTGAGGTAGTAGCTCCTCCTGCCTTCCTCCGTCCTCTGAGCACGTCCCTTGACCTCGAGTGCTCGATCACGGCTGCACCACCACCCAACTTCTCTGTTTCCTCTCTGAGTTTCCCCCTGAACCCTCAACTCACACACCCCGATTCCTCACCTCCCAAACCACTCACCAGCTTCCCTTCGACCTCCTGTCCCTCACTCACTCTCCAGAACTCAGCAACCACCACAATCAGCATCGATCACCCCTCAATTTCCCTCACAATCTCCCTCTGTTTTCTGAACCATCACGAACACTCAAACACACACGGGTGCACCCCAATTAATTGGGCCGTGAATGCACAGGATTCCACCAGAATCCTCTACACACATGCCACATGTCACAATCCACTCCACACACTCCCACCTGGCCCAATCTCAGCCGTCCATTTCCTTTCTCTGTGCACAATTCCCAATGTGCCACAAAGACCAAAACACCCTTCTTTTTAACTCATTTTTATAGTTTTGCCACTCACTTTCGAGACCCATAACTCACACCTCGTAAGTCCGATGAATACGTGCCGTCTGTCATCGAACTCAGGACGACAAGAACTATCTAACCATCCCAGGTCAACGTACCAAAACCCGATTCTACAAAAAGTCAACTATTCCCCCTAACTTACGGTTAAGCCCTCAACCTTCCGAACATCATAACTTCCTCCTCGGATGTCGGAATCGGGCGTGCCACCTGCCTACGGATTTGTAACGTCCTAACCTACGTCCTGGTCACTAGTCAAAGTTCATCCGACCACCCGACCTAAAAGTCAACGTTTTTGCCCGAACCAGGGGCAAAATCGTCATTCTACGCTAATGACCTTATCGGAACCACCTAACCGCCGATTAACCTCACTAATCACACCTTAAGCACTCTACTTATCCCGGCTCTCGGGATGGGTTGTTACATTAATGGTATTTAAACCCATAGTGGATCTGATCCAATCTAGCCAATGGGTGAGTGACACTTGTCACTCACCAGGTGTCCTTCAATCAGATTTCCAGAATAAAATATTTGGCACGCAAACCGAGACACGAACCTCCCGATTTCACGTCTCTGACCATAACTTCCTCGTACGGAGTCCGATTTCGGCGTGCCGCCTGACTACGGACTCAGGACGTCGAGACCTACCTAACGGTCCTTGAGTCAACTGAAAATTAGTTGTCAAACAAAAAGTCAACATTTCCACCCCCAAATGTCCAAATTACGGTAATACCCCTGAACTTCTGATAGTCATAACTTTCTCCCTAATCGTCCGAATTGGACGTGCCACCTGTCTATGAACTCGTGACGTCCCGAACTACGTCACGGTCATAGGTCAAAGTCCGTTTAATTCATCAATCAAAAAGTCAACAATTTGGCCATACCAATCGCAAGGGTAAAAGCGTCAAATCACACATTAAATTACCAAATTGAAATCCTCGAATTTCCGGGGTGTTACACCCTGAGTCAGTAGACAGCCGGCACGCTGAAAACGGACCTCGGACGGATAAGTTATGATTCTAGATCGAGGAAGGGCATTTTGGTAATTTTGTGAAGGAAGGCTAAAATGGTAATTTGGATGGCGGAATTTGAAATCAACCGTGGTGGTTTGTTAAGTGAATTGTTTAACTAATTATGTGACAACTGTCACTAAGAGAGGATGGATTAGTGGCAGTTTGGGCTTAGTGGATTTTCAGGCGTGCTATGTGGACTGTGAAGAGAAGAGCACGGGCACATTTGTTATTGTTTTGGGTCAGTTGCGACGAACGGTTGAGGTCATGGATGACCATGTGGATAACTCTAGTGAGTCTTGTCAGAATTATGAGATCCGATCTACGGATACGGTTCTGAGATAAATTATGGAATTCCGTGTTGGATCGGGTATTGGTGTGATGTGTGAATGCGGATCTCGATAGCAATGACAGTTAGTCGGTAGTCATATGGTGATGACTGGCTATCGAGGGTAATTGGTGTGGTTATAATACTTGGGGATCAGGGGACGTTCAGGGAACGTTCATTTTCCTGATGTGGATTGTCAGAATAGTGGTACCCATAGTCGTGAGGTACGGGATCGTCGTTCGGTATGAACGGAGATCCAGGGTTGTCGTATTTGCACACGGTGTGCAAGTATGAATGTTTGTGGGTTAGTACTTTGGTGCTGATGCTAGTATGGATGCATGTGTGCTGATACTAGTGTTGTTGATAGTGTGTTGGTGCTGGTACTAGCGCTGGTGCTAGTGTCGGTAATGGTGTTGACGATGAGCCACAAGTTGGGGTGTGACTCCGTCATGATGAACATATGTTCGGTCTTTGAGATTCGGTAGTGGTTGAGTGATGGACTGGATGGGATCCAGTTAAGATTGTGCTGTGTTGGGATAAGTCCCAATAGTGGTGAGATAACCAGTAAGGAGTGGATTAAAATGGTATAATTAAGATTTAAGAAATTTTGTGATGATTAGTGGATTTGGGGGAGTTGTTGGCAACTCCAAAATTTGTGCTATTTTATGTTTTTAAATATCCCTAAAAAGTACATGGAAATGATTAAAACTGGAAAAGACGAGGAAAAACCATTAGTGGTATAAAGGTAGGAATTTGTAATTGAGAACTTGGAAAACCGAGTGTCGAACCGGTAAAGGTCAGGATGTGCGAACGGAACAATAACGGATTGATTGTGGACACGGGGTTGTCCAAGTGAATTGAGGAGGTAGGAAGTCTAGTGGTTAGACTTGACGTCTTGTTGGGAGCATGTCTGTTTCCAACATGGTTGGAACCTTAGTGTCGAAGAGAGTTGTGATTGGGGAACGAGAGTGGTGTTCGTCTTGGTGATTTGTATTCCGAAGTCATTGGGGTTGACTTCTTGCTTTCTGCCCTGGCAGACGATGTTGGGGTACATGGCGTGGTGAGTGCAGTGAGTTTTGTTGCATCCACGTAGGATGAGTATTAGTGTCATCATTTTGGATCATCCTTGGTTTTTCCTAGGTGGAATGACAAGGACTGATACAAGGTAATCCGTGAGAATCCGCAGTCTCGACGTGTCTCGTCGTTGACTGATCTGTCTAAGTTGTGGGCGTCGGTTGTCGATCGTTGTGGCGATCTAGGATTTTGACGTTATTGTCAGGGACACCGTGTCTACCTGGGTCGTGATCTTGATGATTCAGATAGGGGGAGAGTATATCACTCTTACCTTGGGTATGTGAGTCGTAATGACGGGATTGAACTTCTTTTCGAAGTGGGGCCCGTATGGTATTCTACTCGGGTGAGTAGGTTTTCAAGGTAGTTGAATTTTGTCAACCTTAGACGTGTGGAGGTTGGATTGGCTTCCCTATGAAGTCAATCAAGTGTTTTGAGCGGGTAACCGATAGGTTCGGTTTTGGTGTGTCTTGGTAAATGTGAACGAGATTTCGGGATTTGGAATCGAATTTCTGGGTGACGATTCAGGATTCGATTTTGGAACTTGAAAGTATATTTCTGGGTTTGGGTACGGAATGATTATTCCAAATGCTAGCTTACGGAATAATGATTTCGGATTCGGATTTGGATAAGAATTAAAATTTGATGTCTGGGCTTGGATCCGGGATTTCTTACGAAATTGCGGATTCGGAATCGGAATTGGAACTAGATGTTGGGTGAAGTTTCGATTTGCCTCATGCTGGATTGGGCAAACGTACTCCATTATTGGAACGCGTTCGGCTATGACCTAGGTGGTTGTAGTCTGGTTATTAGGTAGATGTGTGTACTTCGTACATGGTTCAAGGTACAATACCTTGTAGACTTGTGATGTCTAGTTACGGTATACGGGATATACCCGAGGTGTGTTGGTGAACGTGTTGGTAGTCGGATTGGTTCCGATACCATGGGATTGGTTGTGGACCGGACATTTCTATGCGATGGGTCATGGTATTTCCGATGTGTTTAATTACACACAGGTCGTGTGAAATGTCGGTAAGGGTATTGGTGAGTCGAGTACGTTGGTGACATGTGTAGCCACGAGTGAGTCTAGTGTCAGTTTTCGACTGACAACAACTGTGTGGTGACAGTTTGTCAGGATGTGTCAACTTAGATTGTTGAGTGGGGTCAGCTGACTCCTAGTGGGAGTGGGAAAGGAACCGTCGAGTTGTTGCGTTAACGAGAGGGTTGATTTGACAAGTGGTGTCAAATTCGAAACAAGTAGTTTCAGTCATTCGACGGGGTCGAATGTAATCGTTGCGTTTTGAGTATTAGTGGTACGTTTGGGTGTAGACAAGTTTTGTCTAAGTAGTTCGTGTACGGGTGTACACATGTTGCGTGGTCGATTCCACTTTCCACGAGGTGTTTGTGGAATCAGGGTAATCGTGTTTCGAGAGCGAAACTTATTAAGGAGGGAAGTACGTTGAGGTTAGATCGGTTGGAATTTCGAGGACGAAATTTACTAAGGAGGGAAGATTGTAACGACCCGTCCCGAATTCCGGGATTAGATTAGTCATTAATCCTGATTAGTGAGGTTGAACGGTGGTTAGTAGGGCGGAATCGGACAAAATGTGCAAAATGACCGTTTTGCCCCTGGTCGTGGGCAAAATGTTGACTTTTTGTTCGGGCGGTCAAATGGACTTTGACCGATGACCGTGACGTAGTTCGGGACGTCACGAGTTCATAGACAGGTGGCACGTTCGATTCCGACATTCGTAGAGAAAGTTATGGTGTTCGGAAGTTGAGGGGTATTTTGGTAATTTGGCTTATTAGGGGCCAAATGTTGACTTTCTGACCGGGAGGTCCGATGGGCGAGGGCCAAGGACCGTTACGTAGGTATCGTCGATACGAATCCAACGACAGGCGGCATGCCGAAATCGGAGATCCGACGACGACGTTTTGGTCAAGGACGTGAAACGCGATTAACCGAGACTCGGAATAAAATAATAATATAATAATAAAATCTGATTACTTTAACCAAACCAATCTGGGCCCTTGATGAGTGACACATGTCATCATCCCCTTCAATCCTTAAATCATGGATCTTGGTTGGCCATTGATTTAATTAATTAATTTTCTCCCCTCAAATCCTCACCATTGATTTTAAAACTCAAACTGATCCCAGCCCTTGATCTCCTCTTCTTTTATTTCTTAAACCATCAGACTACTCATTTCTCACATTCATTTCTCTCAAAACCGTGAGCACGGTTTCCCTCCTTGATCGTGCACATCATCACCCCACAACATCACTCCACACTCAGGTAATCTCTAGAGGACGACCACCACCCACCACCTTCACCTGGTGCGGCCACCACCACCACGGACGGCGGCGCAGCCCAGAAAAACCCCCCAGACCCGAGAGGAACCCGATCGGCCCAAAACCATCCAACCGTGCAAACCTTCATATCTGGGCTCGAACAAACGTAGGGATAGGACCACTGGAACCTTAGGACGACTCAGACCACGACTGGGCAGCCCACGGCGGCGACACGGCGGCGGTAAGTCCAGAAACCCGTGAAGACCCGATTTACTTCCCTGCCTTGAAACGTCCGTTTTTGACGTTATGAATGTTTGTTTGTTTTTGAGACATGTCCTAGGAACCTAGACGACCATTTTGGACCATGAACCACGGCCGGAATCTCGACGAGTCGCCGGAGAGGATGACCTGAGTTCTCAGCCGATTTTCCCGTCAGTTTTCAGGTAGTTTAATCCACCTAAAAATGAGTTTGGATGTCACAGAACCGTAGAGGAGGTTATGACGAGTCCATAGGATCAAACCGCATCAAAAATGGTGGTCTGGAACTCGATCTGTGATCGGGTCAAGCCGCGGGTCGACGGCGACCCGGTTACAGACCCGGTTTCAGAACCCGTTACTGTAGCATGACGTCATCATTGCTGACCTGAATCTTGACCTGGCGCGTGGGGGCGCGTGAAGGGTATTTTGGGGAAACTTCCAACATGACTTTTAATCTATTCGATGTAACAGACATTTTGGAATTGGTTTCGTGTCGATCGGACACCGTCTCGATAGTGTTCGGGATGTCCGAAGGTTTTAAAATAAGTTTAAAAATAAGTAAAAATTCGGGAAAATTACGGGACTTTGATAGGATGTTAATAATGAGGTTAGTAACCCTCTAATGTGATTTGGACAGGATTGGGAGTCCCGGTGATAGTGGTGTGGCCCGGGAGGGCCGGTGGCACGCGTATCGAGGCACACGGTTAAAACGGTCTGTGAGTGGACTTTGGTTTTATAAATCCTATGCATGCTTAAATGTGTTATATGGTTTATATACATGATTTCTATGATGGTATTTGTGAGTATTGATTTTGGATATGTTGCACGTATTTCGAGGTGTTTTCCGTATTTCACGTGTATCGGGATTAACGGTTTATTTGTGGTTTTGCATGCTTGTGGTTAAATAAATATTATGAGAAAATGGTTTTTATATTGGAAAGATGAACTCGGGCTTGAGGCCCACTTGTTTTGGAAATTTCGGACTTGGAGTCCATTTGAGAATCGGGCCGGGGGCCCAGTTGGTTAATGAAATCGGGCCAGGGGCCCAGTTGATTTACGAATTCGGGCCGTGGGCCCAGTGGGGTTATAAGTCGGGCTGCGGGCCCAGTTGGTTTACAAATCGGGCCGTGGGCCCAGTGGTTCATAAAGTCGGGCATGAGGCCCAGTTGGATTTAAACGATGATTTCGGGCCAGGGGCCCTATATTTAATAAATGTGGTTTCGGGTCAGGGACCCTAAATGGAAATGTGTTGTTTTATGGAAATTCGGGCAGGGCCCATTGTGATGTTGTGAAATGAATTAATAAAAACTGTTTTTCCATATACCATCTGTACACATGGATATATGATGGTCTCCTCCAGATGTCTGGGACACTGGGGAAGTCACGGTGCATTGCCTATGAAGGGTCACCATACGGAGCAGCCGGACCGTATGATGACTCAGGAGCAGGATTGCTATGATTGACGTCTGGGACGTCAGACATCAGGGATGTCGGATATATGGACCCGGAGAGACCCCGGGCAGCACGCGTAGCTTGTGAAACCGTGAGATATGACGTCAGGGACGTCTAGCATCAGGGATGCTGGTGATGGTAATGGTAAAATACGAATTAATGAAATGGCTTTCCGGGTGGATTTATGATTGTGTGATTTTAATGAATTAATGTTCATTTATGGTAGTGGGTGGTGACTCACATGGTTTTAATATGTATGGTGGTGGTATTCCACGGTTTTGGGCTGAGTTCCCACACTTGGTTTTTGGTTAACGGTTTTTGGGCTAAGGCCCTAAGGGCTCGGTTGAGCAAACGTTTTGGTTACTGGTTTTGTGGCATGCATACGTTTTTATTGGAGGGCATAAATGTCTTATAAATGTATTTGATGAACTTACTGGTTTTTGTCCACTCACAGCTTTTGGTTTTAATGCCCTTCAGGTTGATCACGGATGCGATTGCAGCAGAGACTGGGACATTGCACACCTCCTCCATCGATCCTTGCGCACTCTGGATGCCCTGTTTGGGCAGTGGCTCTTGGTCACCCTTTGTCTGACACCCCTTGTTGGACGGGAGCAGGGCACATTCCATGGTAATCCCGGGGGGATTGGGATGGGTCCTGTCAGAGATGACTGAGGTGAGTGTGGTGACTGGGAAGCGAGTAGACTGAGGTCAGGTCGTCATTGGGGAGAATTGTACTGTTGATTATACGAAGCTAGGAGCAGAGGAGAATCGTTTTGTGCGACATTTGAAGAATCTTTGGAATGGGTGAGATAACAAGACAGAGGTTGGATATGTGATGTGTGGTATGATCTGTCTTGGATTTGAGGATAGAGATTGTTATGGTTTGATGTTCGCCTGGAGACGAACGATTGAGGTTCGAGCCATGGTTGGAGCGCGGACAGTAGTGTATCAGTTGGACGTTGTCAGAGTGCAGTCCTCGAGTAGGCCAGGTAGTACTTTGTGATGGACATGAGATGGTTATCGGACAAGGTCCGATGTTAATTGTACAGTGTGTACGGGGATAAGTTTGGATCCGATGTGGACAGTTCAGTGAGTACTATGGTCGGATGTGTTTCGACATAGTGATGAGTTTACTGGACGTCGAATATGGTGTGCTCGAGCAGAGTGGACTAAGAGGGTTCAAAGATGGAGAGCCGAGAGCTCAGGGCCTTGTGGACTAGAGAAACCCTAGAGATGTGGTATGATGATAACCTCTAGTGAGACAAGTATGCGATTGGGGTCCAGATACACCCAGGATATGTGATAGGTCTAATGCGTTGCAACGGAGTACGTGATACAACAATTTGGACATGAGATGGGTCAAGTTCTCAGCGTAGGTCACGGAGTGACGCGAGTTACGATATAGGGATTCGAGTGCTAGTCGAGATCAGAGTAGCGCAGCGAAAGCGAAGTGGAGCCGAGTGATTATTGGCCAGTCACGATCGTGGTCGGGGATTTAGAGAATGTTATAGAAGAAGGGTATTCCTATTAAAAGAGGATTATGGTTGCGAGCCTTTCAGTGACAGGGGATGAGATATCGCTCAGTGGGAGCAATGGGGATAATTGTCGGATCGGGTGCTGAATAGGATATCAGCTCCGGTTGCCGGATGAGAATGGTCGTCAGACTAAAAAGCCGACTGGGATGTCGGCAGAGGTTAGCTGACCTGTCGGAGTGTATGACAGGTGAGATCGACGAGTGTCGATGTCTCGAGTGAGACTTATGAGCTGGAGTGTGGCTTCTCGAGAGTTGAGTTGGAGCTTTGGAAGCTCCGATAGCAGTACGTACCGATGTGTACGCTGTTATAACGGACGTGTAGGATTAAACGAGAGTGCCGAGTAGAGGGACATGATTGGAATTCCACAGTTTGCTTGTGGAGTAGGGTCAATTTAAATTTCGAGAACGAAAGTCATTAAGGAGGGGAGTTTGTAACGACCTGTCCTTGATTTTAAGGATTAATTAAGACTACTTATGGATTAGTGAGGCTAATCAGGGATTAGTGAGGCTAATCAGGATTAGTCGAGGATTAACGAACGTTCAGGGCGAAATTACAATTTTACCCCTAAACAAGGGTGAAAAGTTTACTTTTAACCCGGGAGGTCCGATGCCTGAGGGCCGAGGACCGTTACGTAGATCGGGTCGATACGAGTGCGTAGACAGACGACACCATAAAATTGGACGTTCGATGCAAAAGATACGGTTCACGGAAGTTCTGAGGAACTATTTAAGGTGGCACATTTTACAAGGCAAAAAGGGGACTTTTTTCCTGAGTGGGCCCTTGATATTTTGAATTGGCCCAATGGATGAGTGACAAGTGTCACTCATCCATTGCTTAACATCCCACATACATCCATCGTTCATCCCTTCTGTTTCATTCCCGCTAACTCGAGAACCCACAAAGCCCAACCCCATTCCTCTCTTCCCCTGAGATGCTTGAGTGGAATTGGGAGGTTGAGTGAGAGACAAAGAGGTGCTGACGAGCCAGGAGATGGCAAGGGGGCAGTTGGACCGTCATCCACGGCGGAGGAAAGGTAAACCCGATTACCCAGTTTTGTCCAAATTTCCATTGTTTTTTATTAGGACGTTATGGATGCTTGTGGGGGATTAGAAGATGTTCAATAGGTTGTTAGGGAGGTTTAGAAGAGTTTTTGGATGGCAGTGAAGGGCTGAGACGCCCTGTGGATGGCAGGGAAAAACAGGGGTCGTGGGGTTCAATGTGCACAGTTAGGTTTAGATGTTTTTCCTTAGGTTTCTTGATATGAATGGATAGATTATGATGAGACAAATAGAATGGAATTGGAAGGGAAGAAAAAGGAGGAAAATAGAGAAGATATAGGGTCGGACCGGTCACATTGGACTAGCCGAACCGCCGAACCGACTGTACCGGGTTCACGCAGGGAAGAAGATGATCCTGTGCAGGATGCGTGGCACCCACGCACATCCCTTTTGGACGGCACCTAAGGGCACGTGAACTGTCCTTTGGGGAAGGTTCCAACATTCGAAATCATCTATTCGATGTAACGAACATTTTGGGACTGGTTTCGTGTCGATCGGACATCATTTCCATATAATTCGTGATGTCAGAAGGTTTAGGATCGACATTAAAAATAGTTAAAAATTCGAGAAAATTACGGGGCTTTAATGAGGGGCTATTTGGGTAGTTAGTAACCCTGTATTACGATTTGGATAGGTTCGGGAGCCCTGTTGATGGTGATTGGTCCGGGAGTGGCTTATGGCACGCGTATCAAGACGCGGCTTCAGACGGTCTGTGAGTGGACCTTGATTTATAAATTGATGCATGCATAAATGTTTTATATTTGTTTTAAATACATGAATTGAGATGCCTTGAGTGCATTTGTTTGTGGTAGCTAGTATTTACGTATTTGCACGTATTTCGAGATTTCCAATTTTATATGATGCTTATACATGCTATGTTTTCTGTAAGGGTTTGGTGAATGGGTTTTGGATTGGAAAAAATGGAATCAGGCATGAGAGCCATTTGATCGGAAACCCTCGGACTTGGGGTCCATTTGATTTCACGAGAAATTGGGCTAGAGGCTCATTTGAGTCATATGATCGGGCTGAGGGCCATGTTGGTTTACGATTCGGGCTTGAGCCCCAGTTTGTTGTGATATCGGTTTGAGATGAATCGGGTATGAGACCCAGTTGAAACATGTTTTGAGAAAGAAAGTATTTGATATGTATATACCCTCCTATGTGATTAGTCTCCTCTAGACGTCAGAGATCCTGGAGTGTCACGATCCATTACCAGGGATGAGTGACTCCAAGAAGGAGCACATGCCCAGGAGTGTGAGATATGTTATAGTCATGGAATAGTTCTGGGGACAGTCCTCCAGACGTTGTAGATCCTGTATTTTGTACAAATCCTCCCAAACGTCGTAGATCCTGGGAGACGACTCGAAGATGAGACCCGAGTAGTATGCATACTTAGATATATCGTGACGAGTTTTAGATTGGGCACATGAGATGCTGAGGATGGGTTATATATATATATTTGTATGTATGAGGTTTTACGAAGATTGATTGGGGGCTGAGACCTCGTGTTTATGATTGGTATTTCACTGAGATAGTAGTGGGGTTGATACCCCGTGTTTTATGATTTCAGAAATGAGTTTGGGGCTGAGTCCCCATGTGACTGGTTTTGTCCTAAGACCTACTTGATTTGATTTGGGCTATGGTATATGGTTTTTGGGCTAAGGCCCTAATGGTTTTTGAATGTTTTGATAATTGGTTTTCAAATGCATGCATGTTTTTAGTGAAGGGCATAAATGTCTTCTTTATGAAATGTGTTTTATTTAAATGATTGATTTTTGTCCACTCACAGTTTTCAATGGTTTTTAATGCCCTTCAGGTTGATTGCGGATGCGGGCTGTAGTAGAGACCGAGACATCACACTCCTCGTCCTACGATCCTGGAGTACTATAGAAGCCCAGGTGAGGGCTAGATTCAGAAATTTTCCCTAGTCTGACAAGCGGTGTCAGACGGGATCAGGAACGTCCCACGTTAATTCCTGGGTATTCGGGATGGGGCCTGACACAATTCCATGATGGGTGACCCCCTGGGAAGTCGCACCGTGAGCTCCCGAAAACAAAACCGTGAGGGCAAGGGCTAGGAGGCCCAAAGCGGACAATATCGTGCTAGATGAGTCGGGACCTGAAAGAGGAGGGTCGGGTCTTGAAAGTTTATGACATGAAATAAGGTATTTTGGATTTTAGAATATTTTCATGTGATTTCTGGACAATTTTTGTGAAAGTAACCTTAATGGTAGTTTTTACGAGAACTTGGTTTTATGTTGTGTTTGGGCCTTAGGCCCAAGATTCTGCTTGTGGATTTGGATTGTGATATGTGATGTTGTGATGAATTGTGACATTGAGTTGTGATGTGAATTCGTGTTCCTTGATATGCGTGATGTCTAATGTAGTGACTTGTAGTAGTTTGATGATCGTTTTAATTGCTAGAATCTGAGTCTCGGGCATCAAAACTGGGGCTCCGGTTCCTGAGAAAATGTGCATGTGATAGCCTATCGATAACACACTTTTGATGTGATGACTGATATGATGATCGTTGTGGTGTATGTTATGATTGATGTTGTGCTTGTGCATTGATGATGATTTGATTATGTGTGAATTCTGTGGTAATGTTGGTTATGAATGGATGCTGTGTTACTGTTAGTCTTTGTGATGAGTTACTTCCTTGAGATGTGTGTTGATGACTTTGTTAATCTCAGACTTTGAGCTGGGCTCCGATTCCCAAGTGAGTTTGTGATGTGCCTACTAGTGAAGCAGTGGTTGATGTTTGATATTATGAGTTGAGGAAGAGCTGACTGTGATATGTGTGACTTTGTGTGAAAGTGGGTATGTTTTGGTATTTTTGTGGTTAAATTGGTTAGTGATTAACCGTTGGTTGCGGTTAATGGCTTTGCAGATGCTTTCACACATTTTGAGAATAATAAAATGATTTTGTATGCATGCATGGTTTGTAAAACAAAAGGTAAAGATGGTTGTTTTCAAATTATATTTTTTAAACTATTGATTTTTATCCACTCACACGTTTTTTTGGTTTTGTAACCCTTCAGAGCCGCTGCACGGAGATCGAGGCTCGAGGGGTGGAGGCATGAATTAGCAGAATTTGCATTTATCCCTTGTTTGACTATGTTTCTGTCAGATGGGAGCATGACCCAAGTGTACTATTCTGGTCTATTCGGGTTAGGTCCTGTCCACTTGGTATCAGAGCTAGGATTCTGAATTGTGTTGTTGATTTCATGCCTCCGGGCTGCAAGCCCCGTGCATGGCCTAATGATGAGATGAGTTGACGAGCCTAAGATAATTGTATGGCTATTAGTGGTTCTAGTCTACAAGATCAAATTGTTACTATTATATGTGTATGTGTTTATCTAGATGTTTTCATTCGTGCTGTTGATTTGATCTAAATGAGTTGATTTGCATGCCACCCTGATACACGTACGTTGTGAAGTGAACTCGTGGAGGAGCCGAAAAATGTGATTGGATATGTGTGACCCTTGTGTTGAATTAGTTTTTGTCGTTGGCTGATGGTGTGATCATTGCTGTAACTTCTTGGTGTTTCGATGGTAGTCAACTCGTGTAAATGATTTGGAGTTTCGATCGTGTGATGTTTGTGGATTCAACTGGAATGCAAATTTTGAGGGCGAATATCTTTTAAGAAGGTAGATTGTAACGACTCGAACATTCATCGAGGGTAAAATCAGAAAAGTCCGATGGAATTGACAATTTTCTTCTTGTTGACTTTTTAATCAACGTCAAAGGGTTGACTTTAACTTACTAAGGTCAAAATGTTGACTATTTGATCAGGACGATTTTTGGCGATTTTGAAAACACCGTTAGGAAGGTCTCGATCTACCGAGTACGTCGTCATGCGGCATGCAGAAAAGGGAGTTTGGATGGTTTTGATTCGTGTCTAGAATACGTAGAGGCAACATGGTAATTTTCCTAATGACGGTATTTTGGTAATTGAACGTATGAGATATTTTAGTTAGATGAATTGGAGTGTGACAAGTGTCCCGATCTCTTAGGGAACTGTGCCACCGACTTTGTATAAGTATCAAACACATATTTATGTGTTTGTGTTGAGTTTTGTGTAAGAGTGATTTTGTGTGAGCATTTTGTGTACCGCGAGGGAGTGTTGATGTTGGGAAAAATTAGAAATGAAAGGGGAGTGAACCAATGATCAAAGTGAGGGAGAATGAGATAGAAAACAAAATAATTTAGTGCGGAACGACAATTAGATCCTGAGTTTCAAACCCAGAATTTTCTTGTGGAGGTTGAAATCGAGTTGCTCATTTTCGAGCTTAATTGCTCGAATTGAAGTCATAAACCTCTTTCTGGGTTGGTTATGAAGATACAATCCTACTAACTATCATACTATCATCCTAACTATCAGGTTGATAATGAACTGCAACCCATATAGACATCATATCCTCGACATGCGCGCACCACAAGAGCAAACCAGCTCTGATACCACTTGACACGACCCATCCTAATCCCCTCGGAATTAACATGGGATGTGTCATGATCCCGTCTGACATGAAGTGTCAGACCAAGGAAAATTTAAACACATTTAGCCCGACCGGCTTCTAGAGCACGCCATGATCCGGTGGAGGAGTGTGATGTCTCGATCTTTACTACAGTCCGCATCCAAGCTCAACCTGAAGTGCATTAAAAATCAGAAAAGACTGTGAGTGGACGAAAAGAAACAAGTTCAATAAAACACATTTCATAAAAGATCTTTATGTCGTTCACTAAAAAGCATCCATGCATTCGAAAACCATTTATCAAACCATACAGCATAACCATTATTAGGGTCTCAGCCCAAGTTCCGTAAATTCAAATCATACTAGCCCCTGCCTAAAACCAATTATGCAAATCCGTAAACATCAACCATATGCAGGAACTCAGCCCAAAATCATATATTTGAGTATGTGGGTCATTGCCCAAATCAATTTACTATTCACGAAACACAATTTCAAAAATCCAAGAAATCATGTTTATCAATATCATATAACCAATCTTATCACGGTTTCTAAAGCTACGCGTGTGCTACCCGGGGTCTCAAATCCCAAGTCTCCCTAGGGTCCACCCAGGTCAATGTCCACAAATCAATAACCCTCCCTGGGGGTTATAATCCATAATAGCCTTCCTGAGTGTAATGTACCCAACGATGGCGACTCCACTCAGTTAGTGCTCCATAACTACTTCGGGGTCCACTGTAATGACCCGTCCCGAATTTCGAGATTAGATTAGTAACTAATCATGATTAGTGGGGTTGATCGGTGATTAGTTGGGCGAAGTCGGACGAACGGTGCAAAATGACCGTTTTGCCCCTAGTCGTGGGTAAATTGTTGACTTTTTGATCGGGGAGTCAAACGGACTTTGACCGATGACCGTGACGTAGTTCAGGACGTCACGAGTTCATAGACAGGTGGCACGTTCGATTCCGACATTCGAGGAAGAAGTTATGACGTTCAGAAGTCGAAGGGTATTTTGGTAATTTGGCAGAAAAGGGGACAAATGTTGACTTTTGATCCGGGAGGTCCAATGGACGAGGGCCAAGGACCGTTACGTAGAGCGAGTCGATACGAATCCGTAGACAGGCGGCATGCCAAAATCGGAGGTTCGACGACGAAGTTGTGGTCACGGGAACGAAATCGATTAACCGAACGAACCGAGGTTTCGATTAAAATAATATTAAAATATTGAATAGTGACCGTTGATTGTGGATGCTTGGATGAGTGACAAGTGTCACCCATCCCATGATTTGAGGCCTAATTCCTGCTCCATGTTTTGGGGAAACATCATCATCATCTCTAATCATCTTTGTCTTCCATCATTCTTTTATCTTCTCTGTGTTCTTCAGTGAACAGTGAACAAACAGAGGGTGAGTTTGCTTCTCACCATCTTTCCCTTCAACAGTTGCCCTTGTGAATGGAAATTGAGAGAATTGAGGATTGATTTTAGCTGAGAGAAACATGAGGGACAGAGAGAGGGGAACTGGAAACAAAATCGAAATTTTGAAGTTTGGAGGGAAAATTCGAAATTCAGGCCTTGGGCTCTGAGGATCACAATTGAGCTCAATTCGAGCTTTCTGGGATTTCCACGATCAGAATCATCGAAAGAACAAACCAAATTGGTGGCTTTTGGGCTCTGAACGGACCCGGTAACAGAGGGGGACATCGAAGGTTGAGTCGTGATCTTGGAGAGATCAAACGATGAAATTGGATTGGGAAATCAGTTTCTGATGGTCCACTGATGCTTCTAGGTGAATCAATTGGAAGAAATCAGATGACATTGATGAATTTCGAAGGATGAACAGTGCCCAGGTGTTCTTCGATGTTCATCTTCGAATCGTTGGATTGAAGGTAAGGTTTTGTAAAATTTAGTTCCGAGAACCTTAATTGGACTCAAAACGAAGCTGTTTGATTGTTCAATTGAAAGAATTGGTGTTCAATTGAAAGAATTGGTGTCGAATTGATAGGAAACGACTCGGGTCATCTCGCGGGTTGTATGACCCGTTTTACAGACAAACGGGTGAGGACGAAGGCACTGTAGCAGGCGCGTGGGTTTCGCGTGCAACCACTCATGGCGGCGCATGACGGCGCGTGGGCACGAATCTAGAGGTGAGGTCAACATGACTTCTGTCCTATTTAATGTAACGAACATTTTGGGATTGGTTTTGTGTCGATCGGACACCGTTTCGATATTGTTCGGGACGTCCGATGTTTTTAAATCGAGTTTAAAAATAGTTAAAAATTCGGGAAAATTATGGGACTTTAATAGGAGGTTAATGAAGAGGTTAGTGACCCTCTAATGTGATTTGGACAGGATTGGGAGTCCCGGTGATAGTGGTATGGCCCGGGAAGGCCTAAGGCACGCGTATCGAGGCGCATCGTTTGGACGGTCTGTGAGTGGACTTTGGTTTTATAAATTCTATGCATGCCTAATGGTTTTATATGTTTTATACACATGATGTCTATGATGGTGATTGTGATTATTGATTTCACATATGTTGCACGTATTTCGAGATGTTTTCCGTATTGCACGTATATCAAGGCTGACGATTTCATTATGGTTTTACGTGCTTGTGGTTTTATGAATAATGTGATGAAATGGTTTTGAAATTGGAAAGATGAACTCGGGCTTGAGGCCCAATTGTTTTGGAAACCTCGGACTTGGAGTCCATTTGAGTTACGTAATCGGGCCGGGGGCCCAGTTGCTAAATGAAATCGGGTCAGGGGCCCAATTGTTACGAAATCGGGCTGAGACCCATTTGAGTTATACTATCGGGCCATGGGCCCAGTTGATTTACAAATTCGGGCCGTGGGCCCGGTGGTTTACAAAATCGGGTTGTGGGCCCAATGGTTTACAAAATCGGGCATGAGGCCCAGTTGGGTTATAAATGTGATTTTGGGTCTGGGATCCTATGTTTAATAAATGTGATTTCGGGTCTGAAACCCTATGTTTTATAAATGTGATTTCGGATCGGGGACCCTAAATGGAATTGTGATGTTTTATGGAGATTTTGGGCAGGGCCCATTGAGATGTTAAATGATTTAATAAAACTGTTTTCCATATACCAACTTGATACGAGGATATGTGATGGTCTCATCCAGGTGTCTTTGACACTGTGGAAGTCACGGTGCATTGCCTACGAGGGGTCATTGTACGGAGCTACCAGACCGTATAGTGACTGAGGAGCAGTATTGCTATGATTAGGCGTCTGGGACGTCAGATATCTGGGATGTCAGAGATATTGACCCGGAGAGACCCCGGGCAGCACGCATTGCTTATTATACCGTGAGATATGACGTCTGGGACGCTAGGCATCTGGGATGCCGGAGATGGTAATGTGGTAAATATGGATTAATGGATCTATGAAATGGTTTTTCAGTTGAATTCATGTTCATGGTTTTGGGCGGTGGCCCACATGGTTTTGTATGTATAGATGTGGTATTCCACAGTTTTGGGCTGAGTTCCCATACTTGGTTTTGAGTTACGGTTTTTGGGCTAAGGCCCTAATGGCTTGGTTGAACAAACGTTTTGGTTACTGGTTTTCGATGCATGCATACGTTTTAATGACGGGCATAAATGTCTTATAAATGTGTTTAATGAACTTAATGATTTTCGTCCACTCACAGCTTTGGTTGTTTTTAATGCCCTTCAAGTTGATTACGGATGCGACTGCAGCAGAGGTTGGGACATCACACGCCTCCTCCATCAATCTTTGCACACTCTGGAAGCCCCGTTTGGGGCAGTGACTTTTGGTTATCCCTTGTCTGACACATCGTGTTGGACGGGAGCATGGCACATCTCACGGTAATCCCGGGGGGGTTGGGATGGGTCGTGTCATCCACCCAGGCCAACGACCCTCCCAAGAGGAGACAATCCATAATATAAAGGATGGTGAACGAAAAACCATTTGTAATCGTTCTCAAAACCTTTCAAACCTTTCGAAGGATCCATGCCTGGTCCCCACAAACCGTCATGAACCAGAAAACCATTTATGGGTCCCCGACCCGAAATCACAATCGTAAACCATAACTGGACCCCAAGCCCGATTTCGTAAACCAACTGGGCCTCACACCCGATTATGTAAACCAACTGGGCCTCAAGCCCGATTTTCGTAAACCAACTGGGCCTCTTGCCAGATTCGTAGACCAACTGGGCCTCCGACCCAATGCCTTATTAAACCAAATGGACTTTCAGTCCTAGAGTTCGTAAATCAAATGGGTCTCATGCCCGATTCCATGTTTTCAAATTCAAAATTGATTCACGAACCAATTGGTCCTCTGGCTAGATAACATAACTAAATGGACTTCAAGTCCGGGGGTTTCCAAAACAAATATTTCTCGTGCCCGAGTTTACATTTTTAAATCCAAAACCATTTCATTAAACTATTATCAAAACCATAAGCACGTATAATCAGTGCAAAACCATAATCGTCGATATACGTGCACATACGTAAATCGACTCGAAATACGTGAAATCATGTAATCCACCAATCCATAATCATGATGATAGAAATCATATCTATAAAACATATAAATCATTTATGCATGCATCACAGTTTAGAAATCAAGGTCCACTCACAGACCATCATATATGCCGCCTCGATTTGCAAGTCATAAGCCTCCCCGGGCTAAACACTGTCATTGAGGACTCCCAACCCTGTCCAAATAACCTATAGGGTTACTAACTACCTTATTAACCTATCATTGAAGCCCCGTAATTTTTTTCGAATTTTTAACTAATTTTAAACTCGATCCTAAACCTTCGAACATCCCGAAATATATCGCGACGATGTCCGGTCGACATGAAACCAGTAACAATATTCCTTACATCGAATAGATTAAAAGTCATGTTGACAACATCCCCAAACTATGCTTTACGCGCCCCCATGGGCAGCCCAAAGGGGCTATGCGTGAAACCCAAGCGCCAAACAGTGTCACCCCTAACCTCGGGTGAACCGGGTTCACCTGGTTTCGACCGGACCGGATTGGTCTGGATCGGCGTGACCGATTTAGTGTTTCTTCTCTGTCATTTTCAATCCATTTTTGTCCCTTTCAATTCCTATAGATTCCTAACATCATTCCCTATCGATCTAGCCACTTAAAACATGAAAAATAGTTGTGACTCTCAACTTCCCGATCAAGGAAACTCATGGCCAACCTGCACTACCCACCGCCGTCGTCTCCGGCCACCTCATCCTTCATTTCCAATCTTGTTCAACCCCTTGCAACCTCAGAATTGTCACCCTAAGAACCAAAATAGTCATCGAACCTCAAATCCAAATCTGCCATCAATGGATCAAAACCAAACATTTTTGGGAAATTCACCTACCGTCGCCGTCGTGCAAGGCCGTGGCGACCACTGGACTCTTCATAGCCTCCCCTTCAACTTGTCTTCAGACATCACAGGTAAAGGATGAGAATTTAGAGACTTGGGTTTCACAATCACACACTGCACTTTGTTTTTCATTCCTTCGGTTGGCCCTCACCGATCACCCTTTCCTCTCACATCACACACTCATTCTTTTAGCCTCACTGGTAACCATTCCTTCGGACACTGCACTGGTGCCTCCCACATCGTTGCTCCTAGACAAAGTTGGGAAATCTCGGGTATAGTGGCCCGCACCTCCACAAGCAAAATAGTTAACTACCCTCGGCCAGTCCGAAGATCCACTAGATGCACCACTCCATGATGAATGCTATCATGAGCTGGACCTCGATCCTGTTCTCTGAGAGCTCCCATGTCGACCCGACCAGCCTTGACCTCGCAAAGGTGAAGGTGACCCTCTGTATTTTCCTCCCCTCAAGCCTCGATGGCCCATGGGTCTAAGCTATGGGTGATCCCGACGTCACCCCTCGCCTGAAGACTGTCTTTCCTGGTGTGCCGCCAGACTGGCCTCGACATGAACTGCTGCGTCAACCATGTTTCTCAGAGTAGCATAGCTGGTAGCTATCACACTTTCCCGGATATCCCCTTGTAGTCCAAGCTCAAACAGCTGACACTTATCCTCTTCTGTCTCACAAAGGCTGCTGCGAACCGAGAAAGTCTCACAAATGCCTGCTCATAATCTGTCACTGACATATCGCCTTGCTCAAGCAGTAGAAACTCTGCCTCATGGGTAGCGAGAAAGGATCGCGGGTAGTACTGGTCGAAGAATCTCGCACGAAAAACCTCCCAAGTAGTAGTGTGGACAGAACAATCCGACATCTCCAGGGCATACCACCACTGGTAGGCCCGCCTTCCAGTAGGAAGGTCGCCAAGGTCACACGCTCGTCCGGTAGGCAGTGCATCACAGTAAAGATCCTCTCCCATCTAGCTATCAATTTGTGAGCATCCTCAGGGTTTGTTCCCCCTCTAAAATGTGTGGCTCCCAACCGTTGAGCCCGTTCGATACTCACACACTCCATCTCTCTAGCTACTTCCTCGTCAGTCCGTGCTTGAGGAATTCTCCGTGGAGGCATAACCAACTGTTTAAGAGGCATAGGTTAGATAACAGCATCTTTAAACGTCAAGAGTACCAAGTACTAACCGCTAGTCTAGCATGCTAACCATAACCTAGTGCTCTGATACCAAGTTGACAGGACCCGCCTCCATCCCCCTAGGACCACACGGGGACGTGCCCTGCTTCCGTCTGACACCCAAATATAACATACCAATCTTACCCTCAATAAGTTCACAAACATAAATATCCATAACAAAGTCATACATAGAATCCGAATACAAATGATGCCACACAAGGGATAGTTTCCAAATACAAGTTATTAAGCACTACTCTAAGATACTCTACGTGCCAACCTACCCAGCAGTGGGGTTCGGGTGCGCAATGTAAACCTATGCCGGTACCTCGGGGTCCTCTTCTGCCTCAGTAGCACGGCCTGGAGGGGTTAATAAAACAATGAGGGTGAGTGGGTCAAAACTCAAAGTTTATTAAAATAGTTCATCATAACGAAAACACAAAGTTTTACCCCTCTGCTTTCCAAACATGCATGCATCAGTATCAGAAACCATAATATCATATCATATAAGCATAAGTAATGTAACTTAAACATAATCAACTTCAGTCACTGCACTATACATCCCCACCCACACATCCCAGATGTCCGACGTCCCAGACGTCCAATAAGGACAAAGTCCCAAGGCTAAGTGTGCCCCTCGGGGTCTCAATCCCGAGTCCAAATCCCAAACCCAGTCCTGTTATGGCATCTCAAATGATTGACGTCTCAGACGTCTAATCATAACAATCTTGCTCCTTAGTCACTTTACGGTCCGGTCCCTTCGTAGAATGACCCCTCGCAGGCATTGTGCCATGACCACTCTAGGGTACCCACTTCCAGAGGAGACAGTATCACAAGGGTAGATCTATACAGTGCAGTACTAAGGTTAATCATCGAAATGCATATACATATATATGACTCAAAACAATGCATAAACTAACCAGACGGGTCTCATGCCCAAACATCGTAATTCGTGCCATAATCATAACCCAAGATAAACCGGTGCTTTTGCTTGAATCACATATATATATATATATATATATATATATCTTTATATAAAAAGGAAAACAGTTATGCATGCCAGGGTTTAATGATATCAAAGGCCCACTCACAGTACAATCCCGTTGCAAAACCGAGCGTATAACCCTGCCCTGGTCCTATTGTACGAACCTGTTATATCCAAAGTACACGTAAAGGTCACTACAAGTCACCACTATCCAACCATGAAACCCTAGACTGAAACCGACCCGGGAAAGTCCTCTGAACATGCTTCCCGAGGCCTCAAACTCTAATTTGACTAACCTAACGATCTCTGATTGACACGAAACCACCGCCATTGGATTCGTATCGTCGAAACCTTGAAAATGGTACTGGTCCCACAATTTTACTATTCATATACGCCCCCACGCGCCTGGTCAAAGGCTGGTCAACGCTACTACAGTGAATGCTGATGTTAGCATGACGTCAGCACTGACAGTGTTAGAGGACACGTGTCACACATTGATTGGTCCCTGGTTTGACAGTTTCGGACATGATGATGTCATAATGATGTCACTATTGACGTCAGCACGATGATGTCATCAATGCTACAGTAACGGGTCAACCCAATTTCCAGAATCGGGTCGTCGTTGACCCGCGGCTTGACCCGATCGTAGATCTGATTTGAGATGAAGAGGATACCTTAAAATCAAATGGAATACCGCCTGCAAGCTCTAGTCGTCTTACCCGGTGAGTCACCTTCAGGACGGGTCGTTACAGATGACGTCTGGCACGTCAAGCGTCTAGGACGCTAAGCATCCGGGATGCCAAGGATCGGTTTTTGGATCATATATTTATTCGATTTATGAATTAGTATTTTTGTGTTGATGAAGTTGGGCAGTGTCCCACTTGATTGGATTTACGGTTTTGGGCTAAGTTCCCATACTTTGAGTTTTTACGGTTTAGGGCCAAGACCCTAATGGTTTGAGGAAGGAAATGGCTTTGGCTTTATTAACAGTTTTTATTACATTTGAATTAACTCGTTTTTGTATGCATGGATGATTTTTTAGTGAAGGGATTAAATGTCTTCTTTTTTGAAATGAGTTTTAATAAATTATTCATTTTCATGCACTCACGGCTTTTATGGTTTTTAATGCCCTTTAGGTTGATCGCAGATGCAGGCTGTAGCAAGGATCGAGACATCACACTCCACCACTGATCCTGGCGTACTCTAGAAGCCCGAGTGGGATAGGGATTGGGCAATCCTTGTCTGGTCTTCTTATTACACGTGCGTGTCACGCGTGGGTTAGACGGGAGCATGGCACATCCCGCATTAATCCCGGAGGGATTGGGATGGCTCGTGTCATTAATTGTAACAAACCGTCCTGAATATAGGGATTAAACATTAATCAATTATGGATTTAGTATGACTAATCGGGGATTAATTTAGTGAATTCGAACGGAAGGTGTAAAATGACCTTTTACCCTTAGATTTGGGCAAAATGTTGACTTTTGACCCAGGGAGACAAACGTACGAGGACCAATGACCATGACGTAGATCGGGACGTCACGAGTCGGCAGACAGGAGGAAAGTCAAAATCGAAGGTTGGACAGAGAAGTTACGGGTCTAGAACGTTTTACGACACTATTCATGTAAATCGAGAAACTGACAAGTGGCAGGTTTTTGGTTGGTGGAAATTTCTGGAAGGACCCACCAGATGAGTGACAACTATCAACCATCTGATTGGCCCATTCCCACACACAGTGGTATATTTTTTCCTCACCATCATTAATCATTTCTTCATTTTTCTCAAAAAACCCGTGAAGGTTCTAAACCGTGAACCCATTTCGTATAGACCTTCAATCCCCATTATATGTGCTTGGTGTGTGAATAAAAAAGAGATAGTGAGGTGAGACGATGAAGATGGTAGCCATCGCTCGAGCCATCGTGGACGGTAGCTGGCGAAGCCATGAACGGTGAGTTTGGTTTTTCAAATTTGGAATTTGGGTTTTAGAGTTGATTGAATGTATTTGTTAATGGAAAAGTAATTGTGGAGATTGTACAAACATTTTAGGACAAAAAGGAAGGACACTGGTGGCCGAAATCATGTAAACCCGATGGGGGGAATGTTGGCCAGTTCAAGCATCGAATGGGAAGGTATGATCTTGGCTTATTTTCATGTTTTTGAAATCATAGGTTGATAGAAGAGGACTAGACGAAGCTATAGGATTGAAAATGTATAAAAACGGACCAAAAACATGGGAGATATGGCCCTAAACCGGTCACGTCGGTTCAATTTGACCAACTGTACAATTGGACTGGACCGGACCAGTTCAACTGACGTTGAAGACGATGAACAGTGCATGCGCGTGAATCCCACGTGCAGCACCTTTGGGCGACGCGTGGGGGAACGTGGGACGTTGTTACGTGAGGTATTCAACATATGAAATCATCCTTTCAATGTAACGAACATTTTGTGTGACGACCCATCCCAAATTGATGGGATTAATTAAGTATTAATTACGGATTAGCGAGATTAATCGGAGATTAGACGAGGATTAGTGGACGTTCAAGCGAAATGACGATTTTGCCCCTAGAGTGGGTGAATAGTTAACTTTTCATTCCGAATGTCAAATGAACTTTGGCCAATGACTGTGACGTAGTTCGTGACGTCACGAGTTCATAGACAAGTGGCACGCTCAATTCCGACGTTCGAGGAGGAATTTATGACATTCGGAAGTTCAAAGGCATTTTGGTAATTTAGGCCAAAAGTTTACTTTTGACCTGGAAGGTCCAATGGTCGAGGGCCGAAGACCGTTACGTAGATCGGGACGATACGAATCCGTAGACAGGCGGCACGTCGAATTCGGACGTTCGACGGTGAAATTACGGTTCAAGGAAGTTCTCAGTTACTATTCACAACAACACGTTTTACGAGGTGCTTTTGGGCTTTAGTGGGCCCAGTTACATTTCAGGGGACCAATGGATGAGTGACAAGTGTAACCCATCCATTGGCCATTCATTTGCATTCATGCATCTCCCCTTTTTGCATCGATCATTCATTTTCTTCATTCCAAAACCCAAACCCGAGCACCCATTTTCAATCCAATCCAAACCCTTCAACCCCAAACCCATTGGTGAGAGGACAGAGGATGAACTGAGGATGCTGGAGTGCGGTGGCCGGCCGGGGAAGCACGGTTGTGGACGGCGGAGGTCAGCCCGAGCAGGTAATCGGTTTTAACCGATTTAATTCCATTTTTAATTTTTGTTGTTATGGACCGTTTTTAATGATTCTAATGAAGTAAATAGGTTTTTAGAAAGCTATTAGGAGGGTTTTGAGGGAGATTGGACAATGAGAAACCTCTGGGGAGGTTTTGGAAATTGAACCGTGGGGTTCAAATTTGAACCGGTCGGATTTTGAGTGTTTTAAGGCTTCTAATCAATTGGGTTAGGTTCCTAGGACAATTATAGGAAGAATTGGATCGATTAGAATGGAAATCGGTGAAAAAATGGACCGGAATGGACCTGGACCGGTCACGCCGGTCCAAGCTGCAGGAGAAACCGAACCGGACCGGTCGGACCGGCCGTCGCGAGGTAAGGGATGACACTGTGCATGGGCGCGTGAGGCCCACGCGCAGTGCACTCCCATGGCGCATGAGGGAGCATGGCAGGGAATCTTGGGATGGTTCCAACATGTAATTTCATCTATTCGATGTAACGAACATTTTGGGACTGGTTTCGTGTCAATCGGACATCGTTTCGATATAGTTCGGGTTGTCCGAAGGTTTAGGTTCGCGTTTAAAAATAGTTAGAAAGTCCGAAAAATTACGGGGCTTTAGTGAGGGATTATATAAGTAGTTAGTAACCCTCTTAATTAATTTGGACAGGTTCGGGAATCCCGGAGGTGACGTTTGACCCGGGAGATGGTTATGGCACGCGTATCGAGGCCCGACTTCGGACTGTCTGTGAGTGGACCTTTCTTTCGAACTTGATGCATGCATAAATTTTTAAAGTGTTTTAATGTATGTTTGTGATGCCATTAGTGCATTTGATTATGGTAGCTTAGGATCGACATATTTGCACGTTTTCTGAGGTTTTCGGCTTTATGTCGTACCTTTGCATACCATGTTTTCGATGACGGTTTAATAAATGGATTTTGGATTTAGAAATATGAAATCGGGCATGAGACCCAATTGATTTACGAACTCTCGGACTTGGAGTACATTTGATTTGACGAGGAATCGGACCTAGGGTCCATTTGAGTAATATGATCGGACCGAGGGTCCAGTTGGTTTACGATTCGGGTTTGAGGCCCAGTTAGTGGTACTATCGGGATTGATGTCCTATTGATTGATGATATCGGGCCTGAGACCCATTTAGTTGAGATTTCGGGCTTAAGGCCCCGTTGGTTGTGAAACCGGACTTGAGGTCCCATTGATTGATGGTTCGGGCTTAGGGCCCTGTTGATTGTGAAATCGGGCTTGAGTCCCAGTTCGGTTTATGAAATGAGATTTCGGGCATGAGATGACACGACCCATCCCAATCCCCCCGGGATTACCATGGAATGTATCATGCTCCCGTCTGACAAGAGGCGTCAGACAAGGGATAACCGATTGCCATTGCCCGAACGGGCTTCCAGAGTGCGTAAGGATCGATGGAGGAGGTGTGCGATGCTCAAGTCTCTGTTGCAGTCGTATCCGGAATCAACCTGAAGGGCATTAAAAACAAAAGCTGTGAGTGGACGAAAATAATCAATTCTGTTAAAAACATTTATAAGACATTTATGCCCCTCAGTAAAATCATATGCATGCACCAAAAACCAATGATCCCATATTTATTTAGAAATAACCATTAGGGCCTTAGCCCGGAAACCAAAGCATAGTTTCAAATTCCAAAAGTCAATCCAAGAGTTATTTCATCAATCCAGTAATATTCATTTATTATTTTTCCATCTCCGGCATCCCCGATGCCTAGTGTCCTAGACGCTTGACGTTCCAGACGTCATATCTCACGGTATTAAGCAACGCGTGCTGCCCGGGGTCTCACCGGGTCCATATCTCTGACAACCTCGATGGTTTTATGGAACACATTCAATTATTCATTTCCAAAATATCACAAGGGCCCTGCCCCGAATTTCCATAAAACCGTCATAAGTCCAAATAGTTGAATCAAATCCGAAATAGTTTATTCAATTCCATTTTAGGGTCCCCGACCCGAAATCACATATACAAGTCAACTGGGCTCCTGGCCCGATTCATAAGTTAACTGGGCCCCTGGCCCGATTTCATAATTCAATTGGCCCCTGGCCCGATTAACAAATTAACTGGGCCCCTAGCCCGATTCATTTTAACAAATCCGTAACCATTTCATGAAATCATATCCATCCATATTTATGGAAATCAGTGCAAATCCAGAAAACCTCGATTCACGTGCAAACACGTAAATCGCCTCGAAATGCGTGAAAACATATAAATTCACTGATATCCAAAATAAATCATATAATCACAATTATAACAATCATGAAACAATTATGCATGCATCGAATTTATAAAACCAATGTCCACTCACAGACCGTTTAACCGAACGCCTCGATACGCGTGCCATAGGCCTTCCCGGGCCACACCACAATCACCGGGACTCCCAATCCTGTTCAAATCATATTAGAGGATCACTAACCTCATCATTAACATCCTATTCAAGTCCCGTAATTTTTCCGAATTTTTAAGTATTTTTAAACTCGATTTAAAACTTTCGGACATCCCGAAAAATATTGAAACGGGATCCGATCGACACGAAACCAACGCTAAAATGTTCGTTACATTGTATAGGATAAAAGTCATGTTGACCTCACCTCGAGATTCGTGCCCACGCGTCGTCACGCATCGCCGTTAGTGGCTGCGCGTGAAAGCCACGCGCCTGCTACAGTGACTGCACAGTGATCTCCTTCACCCGAATGACTGGTAAACGGGTTGAAAAACCCGCGATAAGACCCGGTCTAAATCCTAGCAATTCGACACCGATTCCATCAATTCAAAAGTCCATTAGCATCGAATTAGATTCAATTAGGGATCTGTGGACTAAATTACACACAATCATACCTCAAACCTTAAGATCAAGGATGATCACACGAAGAACAATCCGATCGCTATTCATCATCCGAAATCCTCCCATGTCAATCAATTCTTTCAATTGATGCATCCATTAGCATCGTGAGGTCATAATGAACTCAATCCCCAGTCCAATTGCATCACTCCAAGCTTCAAATCCCACGACTCAAGCTCGAAATTTCTGAAGCTACAGTAGTTCTGTTCTTCCTCAAACGGGCCTCAATCCGCTTCGTTCCTTCGACGAAAATGATCGTGGCAATCCCAGAAGACTCAAACTAATCTCCAATTTGATCGTCAAGGCCCAAATCTTCCAATTCGATTTTCCCCCCAAATTTCAGAATTTTCGAAATCCCAGCTCCCAGCTCTCAATTAGTCCCCCGTGTTTTCCCAATTCATTCCATTCTCAATTCTCGCCAATTTCGTTCACAAATTCAGTGGATAGAGAGGAGATTAAGGGTAGAAGAAAATTGAAGTTTGGTTGTTCACGGTTGAAGAAATCTGAAGAGATTAATGGAGGAATAATTCAATTAATTAATCAAATAACACAATCATAATGTTCCCCCATGTTACAATTATACTAAACAATTTAGGGATCGATCGCACTAGACATCCACCAAGCTCAATCATGGCTCCAACTCACGGCTGTTCAAAATCACAGTCCAAATTACCATTCTGCCCTTGTGCAGAAAATTACCAAAATGCCCCTCACGCATCCTGACCCGTAACTCGATCATACGGACTCCGATTGATGCGTGTCGCCTGTCTACGAACTCAGGGCATCGAGACCTTCCTAACGGTCCTCGGTCCTCGGCCATCGGACCACCCGATCAAAAAGTCGACATTTCCCCCTTATTACGTTCAAATTACGAAAACGCTCATGAACTTCCGTACATCATAACTTTCACCACGAACGTCGGAATCGAACGTGCCACCTGTCTATGAACTCGTGACGTCTCGAACTACGTTACGGTCATCGGTCAAAGTCCATTTGACTATCCGAATTAAAAGTCAACGTTTTGCCCACGCCCAGGGGCAAAACGGTCATTTTGCACAATTCGTCCGAAATCGCCCAACTAATCCCAGATTAGTAAATCACAATTAAATATTATTAAATCCCGATATTCGGGACGGGTCGTTACAACCTTCCCTCCTTAAAGATTTTCGTCCTCGAAATTACCAACAACCTTATTCCACAGCCACCTTGTGGAAAACACTTCGACCTCAAACCATGTGTACACTTGTACACCCACATACTGGGACAACACCAGCCTCGTCTATACCCAGACATCCCATCACAGTCATACGTCACAATCAACAACATTCGACCACCTCGAGTGGACATAATCACCTGATTCGTGATTAAATCGCTTAACCATTTAGCTGACTCCTTCAGCTAGACGGTTCCCTTCTATTGCCAATATATCCTTACATTTGCTCCCATTGGGAGTCACCAAATCTCATTTGTCAGTCCATGCTGACACCACCAGTTCAAACTGTCACCACAAAGCTTTACCACCCTAGTAAAGCCCCAACCATCAGCCAGTCAGTGATAACACCACGTACTACATCACCCTCGATGTAGCGTAAGATCAACCACATGATCTCAATTCGCAGGGCAAGCCCAATCCTACGACACAACATAATCTCAAAGTCCATAATTGCCGGCTCCCTCAGCGAACCAAGACGCTGGAAACATCACAGTGTGAAAACATCACACAAGGCTACTCGTGGTTACTCAGACCACCAATTCACTCATCCTGAGTGTACGTATACCGTCAACTTACTCCATCAAGTGGTGTAACTGGAACACATTGAATACCAGCCCAGCAGTGAACACACATCTCAATACTAGGGTTCCACAAGCCAACCATGGCTAAGAGCACCTGCTCATAAAATCACTGAACCCGACAAGATCAATCTGCCCAGCGCACAGTATCCAATGTCCAGTCCACAATACAGCCAAACAAATGATATCAGAACCAAGCCGATTACCAACACATTAGTTACACACCACTGGTACATCCCATGTACCGCCATTAGGAACCACTCAGCCTAACCAGTATCAATCCTCGTACAACGTACCCTGTACGTACCTCAATCCATCAATCTGACTATAGCCACTCAGGTCATAGCCAAACACGTTCTAGTAATGAAGTACATTTTCCCAAACCAACATGAGACAAAACGAACTCCACCCGTCATCTAGTTCCAATTCCGAATCCGAATTCGCAATTTCGTAAGAAATCCCGAATCCGAACCCAGACATCATGTTTTTAATCCATGTCCAAATCCGAATCCGAAATCATTATTCCGTAAGCTAGCATTGGAATAATCATTCCGCACCCAAATCCAGTAATCCATTTTCGAGCTTTGCAATCGAATCCTGAATCGTCACCCAGAAATTCGATTCCAAAACCCAAAATCTCGTTTACGTCCATCAAGACGTAACATAACCGAATCTATCGGTTGCCTGTCCAAAACACTCGATTGACTTCATAGGGAAGCCAATCCCAATATTCCCACGTCAAAGGTTGACAAAATCCGACCACATCGGAAACCTACTCAACCATGTCACAAACCATATGGACTTACTCCGAAAAGAAGTTCAGTCCCGTCACTTACGACTCACATATCAAGGTAAGAGTGATAAACTCTCCACCTATCCGGATCATCAAGATCACGACCCAGATCCAACACTACGTCATCCGACAAGTAATACCACGATCCTAGATCGTCACATCGACCAAGCCGACAACATCACCAATCAGATCCACCTAGGATCCTCACATGCTCACATAGCAAGAAAACCATCAGAAAGCTGATCGTAGGGTCTTACACCCTCAATTGTATCATTCGTCAAATTTCCCTTGGTGGAAAGATGACCCCGCATTTCACCACCAAATCCAAAATCATACACAACTGCTTGTGTCCAATGACCCCAAGCCAAACATGGGTCCACCAACCAATACACACTCAACGTACTGGTAGCAACAATCATCATCTTCCACGGCAGGAAATATGAAGTCAACCCCAAAGACTTCGGAATACCAATCACCGGTGTGGAAACGAGCACTCCTCTCGTCTCCCAATCACAACTCTCCCCGAAACGGGAGTTCCAACCATGTTGGAAGCAGACATGCTCCCAATGAGATGTCAAGTCCAACCACTGGACTGCCCACGTCCTTACTTCACTTGGACCACCACTTGTCCAAAATCAATTCATTACTCGGACCTCACGTCCGCCAATACTCATGTATGCACACATCCCGATTCCGAACGGAAATTTCCTCAACTCTGCCTGGATGTGCATACCATACTGCCTTCGTCTCTTATCTCAACCTTTACAGGTTCAATCCTCAGGTTCCAAGTGATTCACAATCACAACATCACACATCAATACCACGAATGGTTTCCCCGACTTTCCAAATTCCAATAATTCCCTTGCACCCTCTGAGGATATTAGAGGTAAACAATCTTACCAATCTCGGAGTTGACAACAACTCCCCAAATCCACTGATTCTCATGACGTAGGGAACATCGTCCCTAGATTCCCCAAGTTTCAATCATACCATTTTATCCGTTCATCACAAGTCATCGTATATCTGTCGGAACTAATCCCAACACGACACAACCTCCACTGGATCCCATCCAGTCCAAGACTCAACCACCACTGAGTCGCAGATACCAATTGACAGGACCCGTCCCAACTGGACGTCAAAACCCGTGCCCGGTCCTGCTCCCGTCTGACAAGTCAACTAAAGGTCCGAAAACTCCCCTTCAGTGTTTGCCAGACAAGGGATGTTTGCGCGGATTTCTGCTGCTGTCACTGCCTCATGAATCGTCCCGAACGTCGTACCACGGCCTGGAGGGTCATAAAACAGAAAAGGTGTGAGTGGACAAAAATGACCTCTAATAAAAACATTTATCAAAATACAATCTTACCCTCCAGTTTTCACAATCTTGCATGCATATCGTAAAACATGAGTGACCGATAAATTCAAAACATATTTTCCCACGGTCCATAAAACTCACGTTCACCAAATCAGTTCATGTTATAAAACATCAAATCCCGGCCCTCAGGCCAAAACATGTGAAAACATAATCACCTGGCCACAAGGACCAAAAACCCGTACTCAATACCAGTACAACATCACAATCAATACCAATCAGCATTACTTACCAGTGCACAATAAATATATCAATCCAATCAATCCGCACTACTCACGAGTGCATAAAATATCACCAATCACATCTGCACTACTCACAAGTGCACAATCAATCAAACTGCACTACTCACAAGTGCTGCACTACGCGTAGGCCAATATCCAGTCACTCTCTCGGGAATAAACACCTCTGGGCTCAACCCCCTCGGGCTCAGTCACCTCTGGGCGAACACATCCCCAGGATCAGACACCTCCGAGTGGTACATCCAGGCTCAGTATCATCCGAGAAGCTGACTACCATAGGATCAACTCCCGATCCTACAATCACATCCCCCAAGCTCCGGTCGTCTGGGTAATCCCCCCAAGCACCGACCGTCTGGGAATATCACAATCACAATGAAAACCATCCCGGGAATTACATCCCAAAACATTTCAATCAAATCTTGACTTCATACCAAGTCAAGGTCATTCTCAACTGGGTCTCAAGCCCAAAATACCTTTTACACATAAACCGTTAAAATCACTTTTAAATCAATAGAATAATCCGAAAATCATCATTGACTCACCAACCAAGTCAAAACATCATTATAGAAATCATTTAGACTCCGGGCCTAGCCCAAAACATCATTTGCACGTACCTCGTAAAACGTGCCCGAAAGACTGATTAAAATAATCATAAAATCCCAATAAATCATTAATTTCACAATTTCACAAATGACTCCAAATCCGAGTCAAAATCACTATTCACTTGGGTTCTCATGCCCAAAATAACATTATCACGCAAATCCATGCGTTGCAACCTCCGTTGCCATTTTCACGTAAATCCACAAAGTCAATCACTGACTCATAACCCGAGTCCAAATATCATTTTCAATCCATGACTCAATAATCCGAGTCCAACCATTATTTTCAATCAATTCCAATCCCGGACTAATAAACCAAGTCCAAACATCATTTTTACCATATTTCGTAATTTCTCGAAAATCGCTCAAAATAATAATATAATAATCATAAAACTGAGAAATTACCGAATTGAAACACAAATCATGCCCAAGCATATAAAATCATATAATAAGGCATTAGAAATCATATATGCATGCATCACGATTAGAAAACAAAGTCCACTCACACACACCGTCCAAAACGGTCCGTTTTCGAGCTGCACGTTTTTCCGTAAAATCTGGAAATCACATCTCCTGTCCAAAATCATTATAGAGGGTTACTAACATCTCAAAATACATCATATAATTTTCCCCAATTTTTCCGGGATTTAAATACGTATTTTTAACGTAATACAAAACTTCGGATACGCGGAACATTATCGAAACAATATCCGATTTCACCGAAATCAACGTCAAAATGTTCGTTACACTGAGAGGATCAAAAGTCATGTTGACCTCACCTTGAGACTAGGCCGGACGCGCCCTCACGCGCCGCCGTGAGTGGCTGCGCGTGAAACCCACGCGCCAGCTACAGTGTCGTCGTCCAAGCCCGTTTGTCTGGTAAACGGGTCGTTTAACCCGCGATCAGACCCGGTTCCAATCCTATCAATTCGACACTGAATTCATCAATTGATCAATCAATTAGCTTCTACTTAAGTCCAATTAGAGTTCTGTAACAATAATTCCATGAAACATTACCTCAATCCTCACGATCACAGATGATCAATCGAAGGATATCCGGCCACTGTTCATCCTTCGAAAACCATCAAACCTTCTTGATTTCGTTCAATTGATTAACCAGTAAGCTTCAATGGACTCAGGTAAGTATTTTCCCCAACTCAATTGCATCAATTCGTGGCTCAAACGCCACGACTCAAACTCGATTCTTCGTCACTGTGCAACCATGGAGTTCAGTCAATCTCCAGCGTTTTCCTTCAATTGATGGATCCAGAAGCATCGTGGGATCCTCAGGAACACAATCCCCACATCAATTTCATCAATCGAAGCCTCAATTCCCTCGACTCAACCTCGAATTTCATCCTCTGTCACCAAGTGTGTTCAGAGTCAAAACAACACCAATTTCCTTCGTTCTTTCGACGTTTCTGATCGTAATGATCCCAGGAAGCTCGAAGTGAGTTCAATTTCGATCCTCACGGCTCAATTCCCAGTATTTGAATTTCCCCCCAATTTTTCTAAATTTTCGATTCTCAGTCTCTAGCCTTCAATTAATCCCCAGTGTTTTCCCAGTTTAATCCACTCTCATAACTCTCAAATTCCCCTCCAAGCTGGTTGTGAAAGGGAGCTCAATTCTCCCCAATTTTGATGCCCAAAGTCCACGGTTTAGAAAAACAAAGAAGAGGGAATTAAGGAGAAAATGGAGGAAATGATGAAGGATAAATGATGATGTTGTAATGATGGTGTTGGGAGGGAAACATGGACCAGATTTCAGGGGATGGGTGACACTTGTCACTCATCCGAATGTGCACAGTCACCGGGTACTGTTCATATTAAAATATTATTTTAATCCCGGTTCGTTCGGTTAATCGAGCTCGATTCCGTGACCATAACTTCGTCGTCGAATCTCCGATCTCGGCATGCCGCCTGTCGTTGGATTCGTATCGACGAGACCTACGCAACGGTCCTTGGCCCTCGTCCGTTGGACTTCCCGGCCAAAAAGTCAACATTTGGCCCCTACTATGCCAAATTACCAATATACCCCTCAACTTCCGAACATCATAACTTTCTCTACGAATGTCGGAATTGAACGTGCCACCTGTCTATGAACTCGTGACGTCCCGAACTACGTCACAGTCATCGATCAAAGTCCATTTGACCGCCCGAATTAAAAGTCAATATTTTGCCCACGCCAGGGGCAAAACGGTCATTTTGCACGTTTCGTCCGATTTCACTCAACGAATCCCCGATTAGTCATTCTAAATCATGATTAATTAATATTCAATCCCGATATTCGGGACGGGTCATTACACCAATCATCTGTTCATCATGACAGAGTCACACCCCAACTGGTGGCTCATCGTCATCACAATTACTGTCACCAGCACCAGCGCTAGTACCAGCACCAACGCACCATCATCAATACCAGTATCAGCACACAGGCATCCATACTAGTATTGGCATATAGGTATCACCATACCAACATCCATACATAGCACACGAACATCCATGCTAGCACATAGTGTGCAAATTTGTTACCCTGGATCCCCGTTCATTCCGAACGACGATCCCGTAACACCACTCGTACCTCACAACTATGGGTACCTCCAATTTGACCACTGGCACATCAGGATAATGGACGTTCCCTGAACATCCCCTGATCCTCAAGTGTGAAAGCCACACTAAATACCCTCGATAGCCAGTCATCTCGACACAACTGTCGACCAACAGTCATCGTTGTCAAGATCCATATCCACACATCGCACTAATATTCGATCCAACACGGAATTCCATATTTTCTCATAACCGTATCCGTAGATCGAAACCCACAAGACTCACTAGAGTCATCCACATGGTCATCCATGACCTCAGCCGCTCGTCGCAGCACAAGTTCTCACTTAAGGTTCACCTTTCGGTCCATCAATTATAATTTAGGGTTCCAAAATCACACCCTAGGGTTCCACCGAACCCAACTACCCTCTGTAGTAAAATCCACAACCTGACCGACCCCGCGGTCCTGACATCGTATAGACGTCCAATCCAATCCAATTGTCAACTCAACGTGGGTTCCATCGTGGGTTCCACCACGAAGGTCATCGGCTAACTCCGATGCACCAACACCCCGTACACTAGCCAACACTACCAGGGTCCACAACTCAGACCAATACTCAACTGAGTTTCGCATTTCCATAATATTATTCCAATGGGGTTCCCCGAACCCGGCTGTTCCCAGTGGCACAACAATCCATCATCACGTGACCGAACCGACGGTCCCACATTACCAGTTAATCGTATACATCCCCACTTGGGTTGAAACGCAACAATGCACGGCGTATCGGGCCAAACACACCCAATCCACCAAAACTATCTATCAGGTTGACAACGGAACTGCAGCCCAAAGAGACATCACACCCTCGTCCCTCGCGCAAAAAAGAGCAAAACCTGCGATTGATGCGTGCCGCCTGTCTACGAACTCAGGGCATCGAGACCTTCCTAACGGTCCTCGGTCCTCGGACATCGGACCACCCGATCAAAAAGTCGACATTTCCCCCTTATTACGTTCAAATTACGAAAACGCCCATGAACTTCCGTACATCATAACTTTCACCACGAATGTCGGAATCGAACGTGCCACCTGTCTATGAACTCGTGACGTCCCGAACTACGTCACGGTCATCGGTCAAAGTCCATTTGACTATCCGAATTAAAAGTCAACGTTTTTCCCACGCCCAGGGGCAAAACGGTCATTTTGCACAATTCGTCTGAAATCGCCCAACTAATCCCAGATTAGTAAATCACAATTAAATATTATTAAATCCCGATATTCGGGACGGGTCGTTACATGAGACCCAGTTGAACTGAGGATTTAGGCCGAGGCCTGTGAAATGAATTTGAATCGGATTCGAGGAATCCCGTTGAGATGAATCGGGTTTGAGACCCAGTTGAAATGAGTTTTGAGAAAGAAAGAAAGTACTTGAAATGAATGAACCCTCAATTTGATTATATGGTCTCCTCCAGCGTCGACCTGGAGAATCACGATCCACAGACCATAGTGGGTATCCCCATAGGGATCCCGTTCCAGGAGTGGTGGTTACTAGATATGATGTGGTCCCGGACCAAATTCCGGAGAGATGTGTGGACTAGATCCAGAGAGAGAACTCGGACTAGATCCAGTGATTAAGCCTCCCAGATGGAGATTCCTGGGAGAAGACTCGGAGTGAGACCCCGAGTAGTGTGCACACTAGATAGAGATGATTGATATCGTGACTATATCGGGGATGTGTTCCCTAGGGGCTGTGTGCCCCAAGTTGGCATCTTCTCCGGAAGTGCCTAGGATGGGTTATACGTACGAGTACGTATGTGATTCGGATAGTGTTTTGGGGCAAGACCCCGTATTGTACGTTTGGTATTTCATTGAGAATGATTTGGGCTGAGTTCCCACATATATGACTTTACGGGTGTTTGTGATTTCGGGTCGGGGACCCAAATGGATTTACGGTTCATGACGGTTTATGGGAACCGGCATGAACACTTGAAAGGTTTTTATGGGTCATGATGGTTTATGGGGCCGGGCATGAACCCTTGTAAGGTTTTGAGAATATTTTCAAGTGGTTTTTATGAATAATTGATAAATGTTTTGGAATGCATGCATATGTTTTTTTTATGAAGGGCATAAATTTCTTTATGCGAAAATGTTTTTAAATGAAATGTTTAAATTGTTCACTCACAGTTTTCGTGTTTTAATGCCCTTCAGGTTGATCGCGGATGTGGGCTGTAGCTGAGACTAGACATCACTCCCCTCCTCCTACGATCCTGACGCACTCTGATAGCCCCGGCGAGGGCAGAGATGGAATTTTCCCTAGTCTGACACGTGGTGTCAGACGGGATCAAGCGGGTCCCACGTTAATCCCGGGGGATTTGGGACCGGTCCTGACATTTTGGGCTTGGTTTCTTGTCAATCGGACACCGTTTCAGGGTAGTTTTGGGTGTCTGAAAGTTGATAACCTATGTTAAATATGTTTAAAAATCCCAGAAAATTAGGGGGCTTTAATGAGAGGTTATTGAACTAGTTAGTAACTCTCTAGTGTGATTTGGATAGGTTTGGATATTCCGAGTACGGTTATTTAGCCCGAGAAGGCTTATGGTCTGCATATCGTGCCGGCAACATAGGACGGTCTGTGAGTGGACAATGTTTTCTAAACTGTGATACATGCATAACTGTTTTATATGTTTTACATATGTGATTTCTATGATGATGATTGTGGTATTGGTGATTTACATATTTGCACGTATTTCTAGATATTTTCCATATTTGCACGTATATTGAAGTTTATGGTTTTAATAATGGTTCAATGGTATGATTTTGGATTTGAAATATGAAAACGGGCTTGAGACCCATTTGGTTTACAAACTATCAGACTTGGAATCCATTTGATTGAATGAGGCATCGGGCCAGGGGCCTAGTTGGTTTACGAAATCAGGCATGAGGCCCAGTTGTGTTTTTTGAATGTGATTTCAGGTCGGGGACCCATAAATGGATTTGGGAAAAAGGATTTGGATAAATGGTTTTGGATTTGAGAAATTAGATTTATGGATTACAAAGTTTTTATGGAAATCCCGAGCGTAGGCCCATTTGAACGGTTTGAAATGATTTATGAAATGGTTTTCCATATACCATCCTTATATCTATGGATTGTCTCCTCCAGTCGTCTGGGACGATGGAGTAGTCACAGCGCATTACCTTCGAGGGGTCACTACACAGAGCGACCGGATCGTATAATGACTCAGGAGCAGGATTGCTAGACGTTTGGGACGTCAGACATCTGGGATGTCAGAGATTGACTCAGGTTGAGACTCCCAGTAACACGCGTAGTGTGGACCGTGACATGACATTTGGCATGTCAGGCATCTGGGATACCGAGGATTGGTACATAACGGTATTTGATGGAACTGTGATTTATGGAATTACTGGATTATGTATTTGGATTTCAGATTTATTGGATTTATGATTTGGTTTTCGATGTTAATGGATTTGGGCAGGGACCCACATGATTGGATTTACGATTTTGGGCTGAGTTCCCTCTTACTTGGATTTATGGTTTTGGGATAAAGCCCTAATGATTAATTAAGTTAAATCGTTCCATTATTGGTTTTCGAATGCATGCATACTTTTTAGTCAGTGGCATAAATGTCTTCATAAGAAATGTATTTTTATTAAACTATTGATTTTCGTCCACTCACAGCTTTTAACGGTTTTAATGTCTTTCAGGTTGATCACGGATGTGGGCTATAGTAGAGACCGAGACATCGCACTCCGCGACCGATCCTGGTGCGCTCTGGTAGCCTCGAACGGGCTGAGGTTTGTTATCCCTTATCTGACACTTCGTGTTAGATGGGAGTATGGAACATCCCGCAATAATCCCGGGGGGATTGGGTTGGGTCGTGTCAAGTGGTATCAGAGCACAGTTTTCTCTTGTGGTACGTGTAGGTCGAGGATGTGATGTCTCTATGTGCTGCAGTTCGTTATCAACCTGATAGTTAGGATGCCGTTTTGATAGTTAGTGGAAATGAGTAGTTGTTAGTTTCAGTTTGCCAATTGGTGCTTCATTTTACCATAGTTATGTCGTGGTTTGGCAGTTTGGGACCCTAATTAAGGATGAACGTAATAGTAATTTATAGTTTTGACTGTGGGATGGTTATGTCGGGATCGTCTATCATGATTTTGTAGGATTGTATATGACGATAGTATGGAGTTGTGACCGTTAGATTGTCAGGTCTTGTTGAGTTGGGAATTGTGTTGATGAGGGCAGCCGGGTTCCTCGAACCCTAGTGGTGATTGATGGTTTAGAGAATATGAGTACAACAGACTTAGTTGATGACCTTAATGGGTAACCCTAGTGTGCGATGTATGCTTTGGAAATATACGTCGGCGAGTGGTTTGACTTTGGCGACTTTTCGGAGTCGAGACCTTGGTCGGTCATGTCATGTCAGCTTCGGTGATTGTAAGGCAGGGTGTGATACTTATCGATGGAATCCCGGAGTGGGGATACAAAGTAGTGAGTACTGGCGGTTGATTCTGGTTGGATGCAGAGTCTCGATAACGATGTTTAGTTTTTGGTCTGTACGAGATTGTGGCAGGCACTATTTTCAAGAGTGGTTGTAGTTGTGGTTGTTGTGAATCGAGTGAAGTTCAGGGAACGTTTCCTTTCCTGGTATGAGTTGTGAGGTTGATTGTACCAAGAGTTGTGGAGTACGAGGGAGGCAGAGTTCCTCTAACTTGAGCAAAGGTACAGGGTCGTTGCTCGGTATGAGCAAAGATCCAGGGTTGTCTGATTCGTACACTGTTTGCTAGTGATTGCGATGACGATAGGAGATGACAATGAGCCACGAGTTGGGATGTGACTCTGTCGTTATGGGCATACGTTTGGTATCTGGGACCTGGTAGTAGATCTCAGATAGTGATGGACTGGATGGGATCCAGCAGTGGTTGAGATGTGAGAATCAAGTAGTAATGGACCACATCCTTTTGGATGTACATAAATGGTATAAGTTGATAGGTGAATTTGGTAATAAGTTAGACTGGTTACGGACATTTGGTTGATGTCCAATTGAATTATGGACTAGGGAGCATACCCGAGTTGGTTTCAACATGGTCGGAAGATCAGAATCGAGAGAGGTTGCGATTCAGACGATAAGAGGAGTACTTGATTTAACATTGGTTATGAATATTTCGAGAGTTGATTTAACATTGGTGACTTCTGATTTTCTGCCCATGGTAGATAATGTCTGTTGTCACCAGTACGTTGATCGTGTATTGGTTGATGAAGTTGTGGTTGGTTTTGGGCCGTTAGGAGGAGTTGGGCATTTTGAAGTTGGTGAAGGAGATTTCTCATTCTTCACTGGGTGCCAGACGATGTAGGGTTACATGGTGTGGTGGGTGCAGTGGGTTTGTGCTTGCACTCACGAGGGATGAATTTTGATGTCATTGTCTTGGATCATCCTTGATTTTCCCTAGGGGGAATGACAAGGATCGATATGAGGTAATTGGAGAGGACCTACAGTCTATACGTGTTCCTTCTTTGACTAAGTGATTAGATGTGGAGATTTGACAAGAGTGATGTGACTGTCGAAGGAATCAAAGAGGGTGTAAGACCCTATGATCGAAATCTGGTTGTTAGCTAAGAGAGAACTTGTATGGATCCACCTAGGATCACGATGTGGATGATCGGGTGATGTTGTGTTGGATCAGGATCGTGAGGTCGAGGATATAGGGTGTTGTGACGATCGAGGATCGTGATATTAATGATCAGGTGATGCTGTGAAGGATCTGTATAGTGATCTTGATAATCAGGTTATGTGGTGGATCAAGATGGCGTGGATCGTGATTTCGTGATGGTGCTGGCAAACTTCGCCTTGTGGATTACGCAAAGCTAGGAGCAGAGGAGAATCATATTGTGAGACAGTTAAAGAATCTTTTGGAATAGTTAGTGAGATGACAAGACAGAGGTTGGATATGGGAATGTTAGGTCGACTTCTTTTCGAAGTTAATCCAGTATAAGACGATAGTTGAGTGAATGGAAGTGTATACGATTTATCTTGGATATTTAGCTATGGGGATTATGGGACTAGCTTCCTTTCGAGGTTAATCCCGTATGATATATTAATTGAATGAGTAGGTATTCGACGGGGTCGGATTGGTCAGTCATGGATATGTGAGTGATGGGATTGGTTTCCACATGAAGTCAATCGAATATGATATGGTAATCGAATAAGCAAGTAACCGATAGGTTCAGAGTTGGTGCGTCTCGGTAGACGTGGGTGAGATTGGATGCCCATTTGGCATGAATGGGTACGCCTTAGTGGGCGTGATTCGGATTGGTAAGTATTGAATGACGTGATTGGGAGTAGACGTTGTGATGCTGGGCAAGTGACCATGGGACGCGTGATGGATGATGAGTTGGAGGATTTGATATGTCAAGTATTGGACTGTATAGATGGACTCCAGAATTGAAGTGTGATTGGCTACGAGCTATGTAGTAGGCTGGTTGGTGGATGGATGTACGTACAGGGCATGTTGTGCGAGGATCGATATTGGACAGACCTGAGTGGTGCCTGGTGACGGTATATAGGATGTACCAGTGGTGTGTGGATGAATGTGTTAGTATTCGGTTTAGTTCCGATATCATTGGATTGGTTGAGGTCGTGAACTAGATATTGAACATTGCACGCTGGGCCAAAGTAATTTTGATGGGTTCAGTGATTGTATGAGCAGGTGCTCAGAGCCGTGGATGGCTAGTGGAACCCTAGAGTTGTGATGTGTATCACTACTGGGAAGGTATTCGATGGGGTCCAGTTACACACAGGTTAAGTGAGATGTTGGCATATGTATACTCAGGTTGAGTGAGTTGTTGGTTAGTGTAACCACGGGTAGCTTTGTACGAAGCGACTGCTCGGTGACTCTCACTAACGGCAACATGGATTTTTGAGGAAATTTTGGTACGAGATACCTTGGTGCGGCTCTATAGTGAGTCAGGGTTGTGTTGGTAATTCAAACTATGACCATTGAGCCGTGAGTACCGGCTGAGTGCGACATTATGGGACGTTTGATGTTGACGTGGTAAAATTCAGGAAATGCTGAGAAACTATGAGATTTGATAACTCTCGGTGTGAAAGAGATGCTGGATTGATTTGCAACGGGGAAAATGGTGACAGTTTGGTTGGATGTGTCATCGTGTATTGATGAGGGAGATTTGCTGACTCCCAGTGAGAGCAGATGTCAACGTGGACTGGTTATTGAGAAGAACCGTCAAGTCGAATGTGTCAGCGTAATGGTAGAATTGTCGGGTGGTAACAACTCGGAACGTGTGATCAATTTCACTCGAAGTGGTCGAGCTTAGACGATACGACATGAGTATTAGTCGCACGTCTGGGTGCAGAAAAGTATGGTTCTGGTTAGTGGGGGTACACGCGCGCACATGATGTGAGGCTGAACTTACTTTCCCCGAGGTGGATGTCGAATCAGGATAGTTCGAATTTCGAGGATGAAATTTGTTAAAAGGGGAAGGTTGTAACGACCCATCCCGAATATCGGGATTAAATATTAATCAATTATGAATTTAGTATGACTAATCGGGGATTAATTGAGTGAATTCGGACGGACAGTGAAAAATGACCATTTTGCCCTTAAATTTAGGCAAAATGTTGACTTTTGACCAGGGGAGTCAAACGTACGAGGATGGATGACCGTGACGTAGATCCGGACGTCACGAGTTTGTAGATACGTGGAATGTCAAAATCGGAGGTTCAACGAAGATGTTACGAGTCTAGAACGTTTTACAGCGCTATTCATGCAAACTAAGAAACTGACAAGTGGCAGGTTTTTGGGTGGTGGAAATTTCTGAAAGGAACCACCAAATGATTGATAAGTGTCACCCATCTAATTGGCCCATTCCCTCACACGGGGAGATATTTTTCCCTCACCATCATCGATCATTTCTTCATTTTTCTCCCAAAACCAGTGAAGGTTGTAACGACCCGTCCCGGGAGCCGGGATTAGCAAAATGATTAGTAACATATTAGTGAGTCTAATCGGCGATTAGTTGGTTACTTTCAGACGTTTGGTGTAAGATGACGATTTTGCCCCTAGTTTGGGCAACATGTTGACTTTTAGTTCGGGCAGTCAATTGGTCGTTGACCGATGACTGTGATGTAGCTCGGGACGTCACGAGTCCGTAGACAGGTGGCACGCCCGATTCCGACATCCAAGGAGGAAGTTATGATGTTCGGAAGGTTAAGGGGCATTGCCGTAATTTTGGCTAAATAGAGGAAAATGTTGACTTTTTGTTGGACTTTTGATTTTCACGTAGACCGAGGACCGTTAGGTAGATCTCGTCGCCCTGAGTTCAACGACAGGCGGCATGTGCCGATTGGAGGTCGGACGGTTAAACTACGGGTCTAGGAACTTAAGGGGCAAAATGGTAATTTGTGCACTTAAGGGTAAAATGGTCATTGTGATTCCTTGGGATCTGTGCCCAGTGAGAAGTGGCTGTTCTGGGGAGTTCACACCACAGAGGAGTGGACATCTGTCCCTATCTGGATGGTGGTGGAACCTTGTGTGTACGGTTTAAATTTGTGCCCGGGTTGAACCAAAATGGAAAACAGAGAGATTGAGATCGTGAACAATTGATCGTCCCTTCGGGTGTGTGATTCCTGTGAGGCCTTGAGTGTGAGTGAACAGGCAGTCTGGTGAGTGATTCTTGGTGAAAGATTGTGTGAGGAAAAGACTGAGAGGTAGTGAAAAATCTCAGCAAAACAGAGAGATTAAGCGTGAGCAGTCATGGACGAAATTGATCAAGCCCATAGAAGTTGGGTTTGTGTTGCTGTCAGAGGACGGAGGAGTGATTGGGGGACGCTTAGGGCTACGGCGGAGCTCACGACGGTGAGCAGAAACGGGTAAGTTCCTCTGGTCCCCTGTTTTTCCAGTGATTGTTCAAAATCAAAGTCGTGAGTTTTAGCGATTGGTTGGGTGTTTCTGTTGACACTAACAGCTTTAGGAAGCAACTATCTACCTCAGGAACTCGAGCCCGTGACTAGAAGGACGACGGGTGGTCGGAATCCGAAGTCGACTTTTCTGAGTTTTTGGTTCGCGTTTGGAAGGTAAGGTTTAGGGTTTTAGTCCACGATTTTGTTAAGTAAAACATTCACAAATTGAAGGACAAAACTAATAGGATAGAAAGGTTTGGAAATGGACTGAAAACGGGTAAAAACCGACCTCGCCGACTCGGTTGGACCGGACCAGTCTGGACCGGTCTGAACCGGGTTGGAGGGAGGTTGACGATGATACTGTAGCAGCTCGTGGCTCCCACGCACAGCCCCTTTGTGCGACGCGTGAAGGTGTGTGGGGCATGTTTTGGGGAAGTGCCCAACACGGTTTTCACTCTAATCGATGTAACGAACATTTTGGGACAAGTTTCGAGTAGATCGGACATCGTCTAGACATGCTTCGGGTTGTCCGAAGGTTTTAGGGCTCGGTTAAAAATATGGGAAAATTACGGGGCTTTAATAGAAGCTTAAATAAGTCTTTAGTGACCTCATTATGGGATTTGAACAGGTTCGGGAAAGCCGAGGATAACGGAATGGCTGGGAACGGCGTAAGTGCACGCGTATCAAGGCGACGTCGGAATGGTCTGTGAGTGGACTTTGCTTTGTAACTCTTGATGCATGCATATATGTTTTTAATATGTTTTCTGTATGTGCTTTGATGATTTAATTTATGATTGTGATGGTTTACGGTTTTGCACGTTTTTCAAGGAAGTTACGGTGTTTCACATTTTACGAGATTTTGATGGATTGTGTGATTTGAACTTGGTTTTAATGATTTGATTTCGGGATATGAAATACGATTTGATTTCAAAGAAAGTAAAAGGATAACGGAGAAGTTTTTTCTAAAAATGGATTTCGGGCTTGAAGCCAAGTTCAGAAAAGTGGTTTGAGAAACGTGATTTTGGGTTTTGGAATCGGAATTCCGGATGACGATTCGGGATTCGATTCGGGACTTGAAAGTGGATTCCGGGTTTGGGTTCGGAATGATTATTCCAGATGCTAGCTTACGGAATGATGGTTGCGGACTCGAATCTGGAAAGGAAATGGATATAAGTTCTGGATTTGGATTCGGAATGACGGTTCTGGATGCCGGAAGGGCTTCAGACCAGTGGTTTCAGATTCGGTTTTGGATACGAATTTGGAAAGTGGTTTTCAAATAGTTTTGGATTGGATTTGCTGGATTTGGTTATTGGGTTTAAAGACCCGGATTATGATTGACAGGGGACGGGCTCGGATTGGGTTTAAAGACCTGGATTGAGTTTAAACACTCGAAGTTTAAAGACTCGGATTATTGAGGCCTGGTTATTGAGTTTAAAGACTCGGGAGTTTAAAGACTCGGATAGATCCAACAGGTTCGATGGATGAGAATGTGGTTTCAAATGTGTTTTGGATTTCACTGAGAATTGGTTATAATGGTTTCTGATGATTTTGGGCTGAGGCCCGGGATTTGAGAAAAAGGAAAATGTGTTTGGTTTCTTACATTGTTTTATGACGTGAATTTGATATGCATGCATTGGTTTTGAAATAGAGGGTATAAATGTTATTGTTTTATGAAATGTTTTTAAACTTATGTTTTATTTTTGTCCACTCACGGTCTTTTTGTGTTTTCGATACCCTCCAGGTTGTTGCGGCGCGGGCTGTCGATCCAGAGAGTCGGAGACATCACACGTACGATCCACAGTGGACTCTGCACACTCTGGGAAGTTCGGAAGTTATTGAAACGGTCGGACCGGAACTCCCTTGTCCGACTTACGTGTCACACGGAGGTTAGACGTCTGTTTGGCCCTTTTGTCATGCGTAAGGCAGACGGGAGTGGGGTTTAGCCCTTAATCCCAGGGGATTAGGGGTGGGCCCTGACAATTGGTATCAGAGCAAGGTTTTGTGTGTTCTGCGCGAGGTTTGGTTCCTAGAGTCGTTGGTTCGTCGACTTGGGTGATGTGATGCTACTGTGGATGTGATGTCTCGATGCGGAACAGCCCGTCAGCAACCTGGATAAGATAGTGAAAGCAGCGTTTGAGGGTGCTAGTCGCTCGATACGTGGTGCTAGGTAAGACAGATGTCGGCTTAGGGCTGGATTGGTTAGTGCGTTGGCGCGCTGGTATTGGTGTTATGTGATGGATGGACCATAGGGTCAGAGATATACGAGCAAGGTTAACCTGGATGGTAACTGGTGAGCTTTGTCGGTTTGGTGGGCTAAGGGGCCTGAGAGTAGCTCATTGAGTTAGTGAGATACGTAGGCCAAGGATGACAGGACCCGTCCCAACTGGACCTCGATAACTGTGCCCGGTCCTGCTCCCGTCTGACAAGTCAACTGAAATCCCGAAAGTACCCTTCAGCACCTGTCAGACCAGGGATAACTGCACTGATTTCTGCTCATGCCTCCGCCATGTAATCCGCCCCGATTATCGTGCCACGGCCTAGAGGGTCATCAAAAACAAAGGTGTGAGTGGACAAAAATATATTCGTTAAAACACATTTAAAAAGACATCCTTTACCCTCCAGTTTTACAAATCATGCATGCATAGGGAAAAACAGATGAAACACAAATACTGGCTTTTCAGCCAAACCATGTAACAAGTTAAATTCTCGGCTCTCAGGCCAAACACATGAAAACATAGTCACCTGGCCCCACAGACCAGAACTCGTACTCAATACCAGTACGTAATCATAATCACCATCAATAGCAAATAGTACGATACACAAGGTCACAATCCATTACTCAATCAATCAATCAATCTGCACTATTCACAAGTGCACAAACCATCACACTGTCACATCTGCACTACGCGTAGGCCAACATCCAGCCACACTCTCGGGATCAGACACCTCTGGGCTCAACCCTCGGGCTCAGTCACATCTGGGCGAACACATCCCCAGGCTCAGACACATCCGGGTGGTACATCCAGGCTCAGTCGCATCCAAGAAGTTGGCTTACCATACTACTCACAATCATACCATCATATCCCCAAGCTCCGGCCGACTAGGTAATCCCCTAGCTCCGACCGTCTGGGCATTCATAGTCACAATCACAATCACAAGGAAAACCATCCGGGATCATATCCCAAAACATATCAATCAAATCCATGACTCAATCCAAGTCAAATCATTACCAACCGGGACTCAAGCCCAAATCTCCTTTATACGTAATTCCGTAAAATCACATAGAAAACATTATAATAATCCAGAAACCATTCTTAACTCATTAATTTATCATAATATCCATTTTGAAATCATTTTGACTCCGGGCCTAGCCCAAAATATCATTTACGCATTTCCTCGAAAAACGTTCCCGAATTACCGATTAAAATAATCATTAAATCATAATTAAGCATCCAAAAAAATCATGACATCATTGCAAACCAAATCATACAATCAATCATGTAAAACATTTAACTATGCATGCATATTAACTTATAAAACAAACGTCCACTCACACACCGTTCGATTGCTCGTTTCCCGCGCTGCACGCGTTTCCGTAATTTTCAAAACTTGTCCGGAATCCCGAATCCTGTCCAAAATCATTATTTAGGGTTACTAACAAGTCACTTTACATCATATAATTTTCCCATAATTTTCTGGGAATTTAATATTAATTAAATACGTAACTTAAACCTTCGTTCCCTCGAAACATTATCGAGACGGTGTCCGATTGATTCGAAACCAAAGCCAAAATGTTCGTTACACTGTATAGGGTAAAACACCTGTTGGACACTTTCCCAGAAAAGCCACCACGCGCCCTCACGCGCCGCTGCAAGCGGCTGCGCGTGAGTCCACGCGCCGTGCTACAGTGACTGCACAGTCGTCTTCTTGACCCAGTTGCCTGGTAAACGGGTCATTTGACCCGCGGTGCAACCCGTTCCAAACTTCATCAATTCAACTCAATTTCTCCAATTATTTCATTCAATAACATCAATTCTACGTCTACCGTGAATCTGTAACCTTAATTTAATGGAATTAGGTCATGAAACTCACGACTCAACATTAAAACCCGACGAGTAACTAATCGGGTTCCACCCCAGTTCATGTCATATCATTAAATTGATCATACAGGAAGTCTCCTCTATTCATTCTAAGCATGAAACTAAAATCAATTTCAAGAATTTATACCTCTAAGTAATTCAACTCAAGCTCCAATTTCCAGAATAGTCACAGCGTCCGTTCACCGTCGTTCCACCCTCAATTGACCTTCCAATCGACCTGGTTCGAGTCGTACAACTCCCAGGAAGCTAAAGATCACATCCAATTCAATCGAAACCGTCTAGAACATCCAATTCGATATTAATTTCTTAAGGACTATTTTCGGGTTTCACAGTAGGGTTCTAGGTCCATTTCCTTTCGATTTTCACTCAATTCCCTCACATAAATCTCTCTGTTCAATCTCAGTTTTACAATGGACTCGTGATCAATCAATTTGGACGAATTCAAATACACATGGTGGACGGTTTGGTTGTTCTCCGTTTTCCTGTTCAATGAACAGTGCATAGGCTAATTATATGTTTTAAATGAGTTAATTAAGACTCACATGCCACTAATCTTCCTCTAATGGTGACAAATGTCACCTAAACCTACATCCTTAGCCACTTTAGCTGAATCAGCATTGATTCACATGATAATCATCATCTTCACCGTCCTACTTAAATTTACCATTTTACCCTTGTTAAAACAAATTACCATATTGCCCCTGAACTTTCCAGACCCATAACTTTTTCGTTCGGACTCCGATTGACGCATGCCGCCTGTCTACAGATTCAGCGTCCCGATACCTATCCAACTGTATTCCCGGAAAGTCCAAACAATGTCCCGATCAAAAAGTTAACTTTCGGCCCATTTTAACCAATTTACCAAATTTCCCTTAAACTTCCGAACGTCATAACTTTCTCCTCGAATGTCGAAATTGGGCGTGCCACCTGTCTATGAATTCGTGACATCCCGAGCTACGTCACGGTCATTGTTCAAAGTCCGTTTGACCGCTCAAATCAAAAGTCAACTTTTCGCCCGATTCCAGGGGCAAAATCGTCCTTTTCCTCAAATTTTTCCAACTTTTCATGTTTTGAATTTCCGGGGCGTCACAACCTTCCCCCCTTAGGGAATTTCGCCCCCGAAATTCAAACAACCTCTCCAACAACAACCATGGAGACTCAAGTCACATCCAGCTCAATACCTCGGCTTTCCACGTGAACCCTCACTCGTTATGTACAACTCTTATCATACTTTCTATATTTCCTGGCTCATCCCGAGCCCTCATAGCGCTTCATAATTCATTCCGAGTCCTAAACCAACTCTTGACTCCTATTGAGTCCAAATTCAATATCTCGACTCCTTTCGAGTCCAAAATCAACATGTAGTAACATCAATGCCACTTGGCATATCCGGTCACCTAGCACATGTCTCTAGGCGAACCAAATCCTATTCAGGATCTTGCAAAACACACGAACTCAAGTCCGGACTCCCCCTGAGTCCCATTCAATATCTAATATCCGAAGATCACATCTCTGACCCCCTATCCTCGGGTCAAGTTTCTCTTGGGCCTACCATGCCCATCTATAGATCCTCTCGTTATTGTAAACAACCATTCGGACCAACACAAGTCCGTCACAACCAGATCACATGATACCATATCCTCATCAAAATCAACCATCCGAAGCAAATACAGGTCCGACATAAGCAAAACATATAATACAATATAGTAACACGAGTATATATCACAAAATATTTACAAGGCATCGCGAAATCCTATAACATTACATTTATTCCCAACTACGCTTAAGTCGATAGGGATAGTTCCTTCGCAAATGCCCACGTTCCCTACAACAGTGACAGAGGGCAGTACTAAGGCGATTTGCTCTACCATGCTGTTTACTCATTGACTGGGTTAAAGTCCTATTTGATTGAACCACTGTCTGGGGTCTCAATACAAGGGACTGAAGACTAACTCTCTTTGATGTTTCCTAACTTACTGGTTCAGTAACGTGACGCTCTCGACGTCGTCTAGAACTCAAAGATTGTTCTTGCATAGGTAAACTAGCCTCCACTCGGATAGCAGCATCAGATAATTCTCTCAGAGTGGAATACGAGCCTACGGTCACAGCGCTTCGTATTGCATTTCTCAATCCCTGCTCAAATCTCCGACACTTATCCTCCTCAGTTGTTACATACATAGGAGCAAACCAAGATAAGTGCAAGAATTTCTGTTCATAGTCGGTCACTGACAGATTTCCCTGCTGCAATTGGAGGAATTCAACCTCTTTAGCATTCCGAAAGGAGCGGGGGTAAAACTTCTCCAAAAATCGCTCCCGGAATGTTTCCCATGCCAAGGTATGAGTATCCCATCCAGTCAATTGTAACCCATGCCACCACCTATACGCATAGCCATCCAAAAGAAAAGTGGCTAATAACACCATGTTCTTCGAGGGACACCTCATGACTTTAAAAATTCTTTCCAAACGAGTGGCAGTTGAGGGTGTGGATAACCCGGACGACGGGGATGATTTGAGAAACCCCGTGGGATTACTGGATTGTGTAACGGAGGAAAACCGTGAATTGAGGTTTGTGGTATTGTAGTCCTGGGGTTTGGGCCGACTTACGGCTGGATCGGAAATGGTGTTGCTAGGTGCAGCCGAGGTAGTGGGTGCCTGGTGGATGACTCTAGGCGAGGTAGTGATGACCATGGGTAGGTCATGTATCAGGACGAACGGTCAGGATGTCGTTGGTTGATCCTAGTAGCACGGTGGAACCGCGATAGACCTAGGTTTTTTGTTGGCTTAGGCTAGTGTTAGGAGATGGTATTAAGATGGCTTAAGTCGTTGTGATGGCATGGTTGGGGACCATTGTGAGTTCCGTTGAAGGATGACGGAAGGAATTGGAAAGGAGTGACTCTAACCGATCGATATGAGGTTATTGAAGAGAACCCACAATCTAGACTTGTGATACTTAAATCGATTAGATTGGATATAGTTGCTTGAAATCTAGTCAGTAGAATGAGAATCGGTTGGTGCGGTATTAGGGATATTGCGGGAACGAGATGGATTTGTGATGACCCCAGTAGGATGGTGACAGTTGGGTAATGCCAGGACATATTAGAGTTGGCAGATGATGGACACCAGGTAGGAGACCCCGATGTAAGCTCAGTTGGATTTTCCCCAGTGAGTTACGGAAGTACGAGATTCGGAATTTCGGGACGAAATTCTTTTAAGGAAGGTAGATTGTAACGACCTGTCCTGGGAGCCGGGATTAGAAAAGTGATTAGTAACGGATTAGTGAGACTAATCGGTGATTAGTTGGTTACTTTCGGACGTTTGGTGTAAGATGACGATTTTGCCCCTAGTTTGGGCAACATGTTGACTTTTAGTTCGGGCGGTCAATTGGGCGTTGACCGATGACCGTGATGTATTTTGGGACGTCACGAGTCTGTAGACAGGTGGCACGCCCGATTCCGACATCCGAGGAGGAAGTTATGATGTTGGGAAGGTTAAGGGGCATTGCCGTAATTTTGGCTAAATAGAGGAAAATGTTGACTTTTTGTTGGACTTTTGATTTTCACGTAGACCGAGGACCGTTAGGTAGATCTCGTCGCCCTGAGTTCAACGACAGGCGGCAAGTGCCGATTGGAGGTCAGACTGTTAAACTACGGGTCTAGGAACTTAAGGGGCAAAATGGTAATTTGTGCACTTAAGGGTAAAATGGTCATTATGATTCCTTGGGATCTGTGCCCAGTGAGTGTGTGACAAGTGGCTGTTCTGGGGAGTTCTCACCACAGAGGAGTGGACATCTGTCCCTATCTGGATGGTGGTGGAACCTTGTGTGTACGGTTTAAATTTGTGCCCGGGTTGAACCAAAATGGAAAACAGAGAGACTGAGATCGTGAGCAATTGATCGTCCCTTCGGGTGTGTGATTCTTGTGAGGCCTTAAGTGTGAGTGAACAGGCAGTCTGGTGAGTGATTCTTGGTGAAAGATTGTGTGAGGAAAAGGCTGAGAGATAGTGAGAAATCTCAGGAAAACAGAGAGATTAAGGGTGAGCAGTCGTGGACGAAATTTATGAAGCCCATAGAAGTTGGATTTGTGTTGGTGTTAGAGGACGGAGGAGTGATTGGGGGACGCTTAGGGCCACGGCGGAGCTCAAGGAGGTGAGCAGAAACGGGTAAGTTCCTCTGGTCCCCTGTTTTTCCAGTGATTGTTCAAAATCAAAGTCGTGAGTTTTAGCGATTGGTTGGGTGTTTCTGTTGACACTAACAGCTTTAGGAAGCAACTATCTACCTCAGGAACTCGAACCCGTGACTAGAAGGACGACGGGTGGCCGGAATCCTAAGTCGACTTTTCTGAATTTTTGGTTCGCGTTTGGAAGGTAAGGTTTAGTGTTTTAGTCCACGATTATGTTAAGTAAAACAGTCACAAATTGAAGGACAAAAATAATAGGATAGAAAGGGTTGGAAATGGACTGAAAACGGGTAAAAACCGGCCTCGCCGGCTCGGTTGGACCGAACCGGTCTGGACCGGTCTGAACCGGGTTGGCTGGAGGTTGACGAAGATACTGTAGCAGCGCGTGGCTCCCACGTGCAGCCCCTTTGGGCAGCACGTGAGGGCGCGTGGGGCATGTTTTGGGAAAGTGCCCAACACGGTTTTCACTCTAATCGATGTAACGAACTTTTTGGGACAAGTTTCGAGTAGATCGGACATGGTCTCGACATGTTTCGGGTTGTCCGAATGTTTTAGGGCTCGGTTAAAAATAGTTAAAAATATGGGAAAATTGCGGGGCTTTAATAGAAGCTTAAATACGTCGTTAGTGAGCTCGTTATGGGATTTGAACAGGTTCGGGAAAGCCGAGGATAACGGAATGGCTGGGAACAGCGTAAGTGCGCGCGTATCGAGGCGACGTCAGAATGGTCTGTGAGTGGACTTTGCTTTCTCCCTTTTGATGCATGCATATATGTTTTTAATATATTTTGTATATTTAATTCTATGATTTGATTTATGATTGTGATGGTTTACGATTTTGCACGTTTTTCGAGGAAGTTACGGTATTTCACGTTTTACGAGATTTTGATGGATAGTGTGATTTGAACTTGGTTTTAATGATTTGATTTCGGGATTTGAAATACGATTTGATTTCAAAGAAAGTAAAAGGATTTTGGAGAAGTGTTTTCGGAAAGGGGATTTCGGGCTTGAAGCCCAGTTCAGAAAAGTGGTTTGGGAAACGTGATTTCGGGTTTTGGAATCGGAATTCCGGGTGACGATTCGGGATTCGATTTGGGACTTGAAAGTGGATTCCGGGTTTGGGTTCGGAATGATTATTCCGGATGCTAGCATACGAAATGATGGTTGAGGACTCGGATCTGGAAAGGAAATGGATATGAGTTCTGGATTTGGATTCGGAATGACGGTTATAGATGCCGGAAGGGCTTCGGACCAGTGGTTTCAGATTCGGGTTTGGATACGAATTTGGAAAGTGGTTTCAAACGGTTTTGGATTGGATTTGCTGGATCTGGTTATTGGGTTTAAAGACCCGGATTATGATTGACATGGGACGGGCCCGGATTGGGTTCAAAGACCCGGATTGAGTTTAAAGACTCGGATATATTGATATTTTCCCCCGTACGGCTGTTGAGTTTAAAGACTCAGATTATTGAGGCCTGGTTATTGAGTTTAAAGACTCGGGAGTTTAAAGACTCAGATAGATCCAGCAGGTTCGATGGATGAGAATTTGGGTTCAAATGTGTTTTGGATTTCACTGAGAATTGGTTATAATGGTTTCTGATGATTTTTGGCTGAGGCCAGGGATTTGAGAAAAAGGAAAATGTGTTTGGTTTCTTACATGGTTTTATGACGTGAATTTGATATGCATGCATTGGTTTTTAAACGGAGGGTATAAATGTTATTGTTTTATGAAATGTTTTTAAACTTATGCTTTATTTTTGTCCACTCACAGTCTTTTTATAAGACCCGTGTCTTGGAAGGAACGGTGAACAATCCCACATTCCTGGGAGGGGGGAATGGTCTGGGAAGCAAATGGTGGTGTGCCTTAAAGGTGTAGGCACACACCTATCTAGCATGAGGCCTTTTGGGAGCTCAGTGGCTTTTGGGGGGATTGGAACCCCAAAGTTAAGCGAGTTGAGGCTGGTGCAATTCCATGATGGGTGACCCCCTGGGAAGTTGCACCGTGAGCTCCCGAAAGCAAAACCTTGAAGGCGCAGGCTTGCCGTTGAGTATTGATGTGGCCCAAAGAGGACAATATCGTGCTAGATGAGTCGGGACCTGACAAAGGAGGGTCGGGTCCTGACAGAATGGTATCAAAGCCAGACCCCGACCAGGAATTGTGCCAGCGAGGACGTTGGGCCCTAAAGGGGATGGATTGTAAGACCCGTCTCCTGGTGGGAACGGTGAACAAATCCCACATTCCTGCGAGGGGGAATGGTCTAGGAAAGGATGGTGGTGTGCCTTAAAGGTGCAGGCACACACCTATCTAGCACTAGGCCTTTTGGGAGCTCAAGTGGTTTTGGGGAGGCTAGTGCAATTACATGATGGGTGACCCCCTGGGAAGTTGCACCATGAGCTCCCGAAAACAAAACCGTGAGGGCGAGGCCCAAAGCAGACAATATGGTGCTAGATGAGTCAGATCCTGACCGAGGAGGGTCGGATCCTGACAGAATGGTATCAGAGCCAAACCCCGACTGGGAAGTGTGCCAGCGAGGACCCTGGGCCCTAAGGGGGGTGGATTCTAAGACCCCTGTCCTGGAGGGAACGGTGAACAATCCCACATTCCTGCGAGGGGGAATAGTCTGGGAGAGGAGGGTGGTGTGCCTTAAAGGTGTAGGCACACACCTATTTAGCATGAGGACTTTTGGGAGCTCAGTGGCTTTGGGGGGGATTGGAACCCCAAAGTTAAGCGAGTTGAGGCTGGTGCAATTCCATGATGGGTGACCCCCTGGGAAGTTGCACCGTGAGCTCCCGAAAACAAAACTGTGAGGGCAAGGGCAAGGAGGCTCAAAGCGGACAATATCGTGCTAGATGAATCGGGACCTGACAGAAGAGGGTCGGGTCCTTACAATTTGGTATCAGAGCCAGACCCCGACCGGGAAGTGTGCCAGCGAGGACGCGGGGCCCTAAACGGGTTGGATTGTAAGACCCATGTCCTGGAGGGAACGGTGAACAAATCCAACATTCCTGCGAGGGGGAATGGTCTGGGAGAGGATGGTGGTGTGCCTTAAAGGTGTAGGCACACACCTTTCATGAACTAGGCCATTCGGGAGCTCAAGTGGCTTTGGGGGGGATTGGAACCCGAAAGTTAAGTGAGTTGAGGCTGGTGCAATTCCATGATGGGTGACCCCCTGGGAAGTTGCACCATGAGCTCCCGAAAACAAAACCGTGAGGGCGAGGCCCACAGCGGATAATATGGTGCTAGGTGAGTCGGATCCTGACCGAGGAGGGTTGGATCCTGATAGAATGGTATCAGAGCCAAACACCGACTCGGAAGTGTGCTAGCGAGGACGCTGAGCCCTAAGGGGGGTGGTTCGTAAGACCCGTGTCTTGCAGGAAACAGTGAACAATCCCACATTCCTGCGAGGGGGAATGGTCTGGGAGAGGAGGTTGGTGTGCCTTAAAGGTGTAGGCACACACCTATCTAGCATGAGGCCTTTTGGGAGCTCAGTGGCTTTGGGGGGGATTGGAACTCCAAGTTAAGCGAGTTGAGGATGGTGCAATTCCATGATGGGTGACCCCCTGGGAAGTTGCACCCTGAGCTCCCGAAAAAAATCATGAGGGCAAGGGGAAGGAGGCCCAAAGCGGACAATATCGTGCTAGATGAATCGGGACCTGACAGAAGATGGTCGGGTCCTGATAATTTGGTATCAAAGCCAGACCCCGACCGGGAAGTGTGCCAGCGAGGACGCTGGGCCCTAAAGGGGGTGGATTGTAAGACCCATGTCCTGGAGGGAACGGTGAACAAATCCCACATTGCTGCGAGGGGGAATGGTCTGAGGAGAAGGATGGTGGTGTGCCTTAAAGGTGTAGGCACACACCTATCTAGCACTATGCCTTTTGGGAGCTCAAGTAGCTTTAGGGGGGATTGGAACCCCAAAGTTAAGCGAGTTGAGGCTGGTGCAATTCCATGATGGGTGACCCATTGGGAAGTTGCACCATGATCTCCCGAAAACAAAACCGTGAGGACGAGGCCCAAAGCGGACAATATGTTGCTAGATGAGTCGAATCCGGACCGAGGAGGGTCGGATCCTGACAGAATGGTATCAGAGCCAGACCCCGACTAGGAAGTGTACCAGCGAGGACGCTGGGCCCTAAGGGGGGTGGATTGTAAGACCCGTGTCCTGGAGGGAACGGTGAACAATCCCACATTCCTGCGAGGGTGAATAATCTGGGAGAGGAGGGTGGTGTGCCTTAAAGGTGTAGGCACACACCTATCTAGCATGAGGCCTTTTGGGAGCTCAGTGGCTTTGGGGGGATTGGAACCCCAAAGTTAAGCGAGTTGAGGCTAGTGCAATTCCGTGATGGGTGACCCCCTGGGAAGTTGCACCGTGAGCTCCCGTAAACAAAACCGTGAGGGCAAGGGCAAGGAGGCTCAAAGCGGACAATATCGTGCTAGATGAATCGGGACCTGACAGAAAAGGGTCGGGTCCTGACAATTTGGTATCAGAGCCAGACCCCGACCGGGAAGTGTGCCAGCGAGGACGCGGGGCCCTAAACGGGGTGGATTGTAAGACCCGTGTTCTGGAGGAAACGGTGAACAAATCCAACATTCCTGCGAGGGGGAATGGTCTGGGAGAGGATGGTGGTGTGCCTTAAAGGTGTAGGTACACACCTATCTAGAACTAGGCCTTTCGGGAGCTCAGTGGCTTTGGGGGGGATTGGAACCCCAAAGTTAAGCGAGTTGAGGCTCGTGCAATTCCATGATGGGTGACCCACTGGGAAGTTGCACCGTGAGCTACCGAAAACAAAACCGTGAGGGCAAGGGGACGGAGGTCCAAAGCGAACAATATCGTGCTAGATGAATCGGGACCTGACAGAAGAGGGTCGAGTCATGACAATTTGGTATCAGAGCCAGACCTCGACCTGGAAGTGTGCCAGCGAGGACGCTGGGCCCTAAAGGGGGTGGATTGTAAGACCCATGTCCTGGAGGGAATGGTGAACAAATCCCACATTGCTACGAGGGGGAATGGTCTGGGGAGAAGGATGGTGGTGTGCCTTAAAGGTGTAGGCACACACCTATCTAGCACTATGCCTTTTGGGAGCTCAAGTAGCTTTGGGGGGCATTGGAACCCCAAAGTTAAGCGAGTTGAGGCTGGTGCAATTCCATGATGGGTGACCCCTGGGAAGTTGCCCCATGATCTCCCGAAAACAAAACCGTGAGGGCGAGGCCCAAAGCGGACAATATGGTGCTAGATGAGTCGAATCGTGACCGAGGAGGGTCGAAACCTGACAGAATGGTATCAGAGCCAGACCCCGACTAGGAAGTGTGCCAGCGAGGACGCTGGGCCCTAAGGGGGGTGGATTGTAAGACCCGGGTCCTGGAGGGAACGATGAACAATCCCACATTCCTGCGTGGGGGAATAGTCTGGTAGAGGAGGGTGGAGTGCCTTAAAGGTGTAAGCACACACCTATCTAGCATGAGGCCTTTTGGGAGCTCAGTGGCTTTAGGGGGGATTGGAACCCCAAAGTTAAGCGAGTTGAGGCTGGTGCAATTCCATGATGGGTGATCCCCTGGGAAGTTGCACCGTGAGCTCCCGAAAACAAAACCGTGAGGGCAAGGGCAATGAGGCTCAAAGCGGACAATATCGTGCTAGATGAATCGGGACCTGACAGAAGAGGGTCGGGTCCTGACAATTTGGTATCAGAGCCAGACCCCGACCGGGAATTGTGCCAGCGAGGACGCGGGGCCTTAAACGAGGTGGATTGTAAGACCCGTGTCCTGGAGGGAACGGTGAACAAATCCAACATTCTTGCGAGGGGGAATGGTCTGGGAGAGGATGGTGGTGTGCCTTAAAGGTGTAGGCACACACCTATCTAGAACTAGGCCTTTTGGGAGCTCAAGTGGCTTTGGGGGGGATTGGAACCCCAAAGTTAAGAGAGTTGAGGCTGGTGCAATTCCATGATGGGTGACCCCTTGGGAAGTTGCACCATGAGCTCCCGAAAACAAACCCGTGAAGGCGAGGCCCACATCGGATAATATGGTGCTAGATGAGTCGGATCCTGACCGAGGACGGTCGGATCCTGACAGAATGGTATCAGAGCCAGACACCGACTCGGAAGTGTGCTAGCGAGGACGCTGAGCCCTAAGGGGGGTGGATTGTAAGACCCGTGTCCTGGAGGGAACAGTGAACAATCCCACATTCCTGCGAGGGGGAATGGTCTGGGAGAGGAGGTTGGTATGCCTTAAAGGTGTAGGCACGCACCTATCTAGCATGAGGCCTTTTGGGAGCTCAGTGGCTTTGGGGGGGATTGGAACCCCAAAGTTATGCGAGTTGAGGCTGGTGCAATTCCATGATGGCTGACCCCCTAGGAAGTTGCACTGTGAGCTCCCGAAAACAAAACCGTGAGTGCAAGGGGAAGGAGGCCCAAAGCGGATAATATCGTGCTAGATGAATCGGGACCTGACAGAAGTGGGTCGGGTCCTGACAATTTGGTATCAGAGCCAGACCCCGACTAGGAAGTGTGCCAGCGAGGACGCTGGGCCCTAAAGGGGGTGAATTGTAAGACCCATGTCCTGGAGGGAACGGTGAACAAATCACACATTTCTGCGAGGGGGAATGGTCTGGCGAGAAGGATGGCGGTGTGCCTTAAAGGTGTAGGCACACACCTATCTAGCACTATGCCTTTTGGGAGCTCAAGTAGCTTTGGGGGGCATTGGAACGCCAAAGTTAAGCGAGTTGAGGCTGGTGCAATTCCATGATGGGTGACCCCCTGGGATGTTGCACCATGAGCTCCCGAAACAAAACCGTGAGGGCGAGGTCCAAAGCGGACAATATGGTGCTAGATGTGTGGGATCCTGACCGAGGAGGGTCGGATCCTGACAGAATGGTATCAGTGCTAGACCCCGACTGGGAAGTGTGCCAGCGAGGATTATGATGGTTTTATGGAAATCCCGAGCGTAGGCCCATTTGAACGGTTTGAGAGGATTTATGAAATGTTTTTCCATGTACCATCCTTATATCTATGGATTGTCTCCTCCAGTCGTCTGGTACGATGGAGTAGTCACGCATCATTGCTTGCGAGGGGTCACGACACGGAGCGACCGGACCGTATAGTGACTTAGGAGCAGGATTACTAGACGTTTGGGACGTCAGACATCTGGGATGTTAGAGATTAAATCAAGTTGAGACCCCAGGTAGAACGCGTAGCTTGGACTGTGACATGACATCTGGCACTTCACGCATCTGGGATGCCGAGGATTGGTACATAATGGTATTTGATGGAATTGTGATTTATGGATTTACTAGATTATGTTTTTGGATTTCGGATTTATTGGATTTATGATTTGGTTTTCGGTGTTAATGGATTTGGGCAGGGACCCAAATTGTTTGGTTTTACGGTTTTGTGCTGAGTTGCTACTTACTTGGATTTATGGTTTTGGGCTAAGGCCGTAATGATTTAATTAAGTTAAATGGTTTGATTATTGGTTTTCGAATGCATGCATACTTTTTAGCAAAGGACATAAATGTCTTCTTACGAAATGTGTTTTTATTAAATTATTGATTTTCGTCCACTCACAGCTTTTAATTGTTTTAATGTCCTTCGGGTTGATCACGGATGCGGGATGTAGTAGAGACCGAGACATCGCACTCCTCCACCAATCCTGGTGCGCTCTGGAAGCCCCGAACGGACTGAGATTTGAGTTATCCCTTGTCTGACACTTCGTGTCAGACGGGAGCATGGCAAATCCCGCGATAATCTTGAGGGGATTGGGTTGGGTCGTGTCATTAATGGTTTTTGTTAAATGTTTTTTTCTTTTATAAAGGTGGGAATAGCTATTCTTTCTTGATGGTAAATCTTTCTTATTTTCTACAGAAAAATAACAACTGATCTTCAAAACACAAGGGAAAATTGGATGGAACAGTGGGTTGAGTTATATCTATAGGTATAAAAAAATGAGTTATCTCTATGGGGTATGAATCATGATACATGGATATCAATGGTGACATAATGTTTAGGAAAAGGTGGGAAGAAGGTTGGCTTCCTGTACGAATGATTTATTATTTTTACTCTACACTCCCATCACACATTTTTGGTACAACTATGCCTTTTTTGTAACGACCCGTCCCGAATTCCTAGATTAGATTAGTGACTAATCACGATTAGTGAGGCTAATCCGTGATTAGTAGGGCGAAATCGGACGAACGATGCAAAATGATGACTGTTTTTTCCCCTGGGCGTGGGCAAAACGTTGACTTTTCGTTCGGGCGGTCAAATGGACTTTGACCGATGACCGTGACGTAGTTCGTGACGTCACGAGTTCATAGACAGGTGGCACGTTCAATTCCGACGTTCGAGGAGGAAGTTATGACGTTCGGAAGTTTAGGGGCATTTTGGTAATTTTGGTTAAAATGGTTCAAATGTTGAATTTTTGACCGAGAGGTCCGATGGCCGAGGGCCGAGGACCGTTACGTAGATTGGGACAATACGAATCCATAGGCAGGTGGCATGCTGAAATCGGACTTTGAACAGGGAAGTTATATGTCATGGAAGTTCGATTTCACTATGCACGTACTTCGAGGCGATGATGAGGTGGCCTTTTCTGAGTGGGCTAGATATTTTGAGTGGGTCCCATGGATGAGTGACAAGTGTCACTCATCCTATTAGCCAATACCCTTAATTTGTGAATCTACTAAATTAAATAATATTATATTTATTATTTTATAATTAATCTCTTCTAACAATCAATCCTAGCCTTCCACTTCACTTAATCTGTCAAATCGTCACCACTCATCTAATCATCTAGTCCTCACTCCTCTCACCAGATCAACGTCATCATCTTCATTTCTTTTCATTTTCTCACAAACCCGAAACCCCCTCCCTTATGCACCATTTCTTCATTTTCTTCAAGCACACACCCCACATCTTACCACCATGACCCTAGGAGCTGAACATGACCATGAGGGAATGAGAGGAAGGACAGTGAGACTGAGGACGGCGACGACGCGACGGTTCACGGCGGGAGGAGGACGACCGTTAGGTAAGAAAATATTCAAAAAATTCAAATTCTGTTTTGTTGATTTTTATTCGATTATAAGATTGGGTAAGGTTTCTGGGGACTCTATGGTTCTTTTAGGACTGGTTTCAAGGCCTAGAACGGCCGGGACCAACCGAGGACAGCGGAGGAAAATACCTCCACCATGGCCGGATTGAATGGGCACGGTTTTGGTGTTTTTCCTTTGGTTTTTAATGTCTAAATGATAGGAAATAGGATTAGGATGATATTAGGATTAAAATGGGATGAAATGGACCTAAAATCAGTCCGAAAATCGGAGAAACCGAGGTTGAAGACGAATGAACAGTGTCGTGAACAGTGTCGGGAACAGTAAGCTGGAGGTTGAAGACGATGAAAAGTGTTTTCGACCTTCAAGGGGCGCGTGGGCCATAATTTGGGAAAGTCTTCAACATACGAAATCTTCTATTCGATGTAACGAACATTTTGGGACTGGCTTCGTGTCGATCGGACACCGTCTCGATATGTTTCGAGGCATCGGAATGTTTAGGTTCAGTTTTAAAAAATAGTTTAAAGTTCGGGAAAATTACGGAGCTTTAATGGGAGGTTAATTAAGTAGTTAGTAACCTTCTATTAAAATTTGGACTGGTTTGCGAGTCCCGGTGATAGCGATTGGGTCCGGAGAGCCTATGACACGCAAATCGAGGCGGCAGCTCGGACGGTCTGTGAGTGGACCTTGTTTTCTAAATTGGTGCATGCATAAATGTTTATTATATGTTTTATTACATGTTTGATGATGCCATGGGTGCATTTGTATGTGGTTACGTATAAGCACGTATTTCGAGGTTTCGGCCTTATACGGTGCTTATACGGGTCTGTGTTTCTTTATTGGTCTAAATGAACTGGTTTTGAATTTCTAAAAGGATAAACTCGGGTATGAGACCCATTTGGTTTTGTCTCCGGAATATGACTTCAGATTTCGGGCACGGTGCCCAGTTGATGTCCTATGTTCGGGCACGAGACCCGAGTTACTTTACGGTTTTGATTTCAGGTCAGGGAACCTTAAATGGATTTCCAGGTTCATGACGGTTTATGGGAACCGGCATGAACCCTTGTTATGGTATCGTGGTTCATGACGGTTTTGGGAATCGGCATGAACCCTTGTTGGTCATTATGGTACATGACGGTTTATGGGAACCGGCATGAACCCTATTTATGTTATTATGGTACATGACGGTTTATGGGAACCGGTCATGGAGGATGTTTTCGATATGTATATGAATATAATGGATATTATGGATCATGATGGTTCAGGGGAACCGAGCATGAATGTTTATGTTATGTATATATATGTATTCATATACCTTCCTTTACTTCTATATCTCCTCCGAGGAGGGTCGTTGGCCTGGGTGGACCCCGGAGTAGTCACGGAGCACCGACTGAGTGGAGTCACCCCCAGTTGGGTTCCTTACTCTCAGGAAGGCTATGATTACTATTACCTCGGGTAGGGTCAGTGGTCTGCGGACATTGACCTTGACTTTGAGAAGACTCGGATTGAGACCCGGGTAGCACGCGCGTAGCTTTGGAAACTTCGGCAGGATTGGTTGTGTGAATTATATGTGTATATGATATAAATATGATATAGGATATGTGATGTGTGGTTACACAGGATTTGAGCGGTGCTCATGTACTTGTTTACTTCTGATTTGGGCGGAGTCCCTTATTGGTTTCTTATGGATTTGGACAGTGGCCCGTATATTTTATTTGATTATGGTTTTGGGCTTAGTTCCCACTGATGGTTCCATTTGGTTAAATGGTTTTCGAATGCATGCATGCTTTTTAGTGGAGGGTACAAACGTCTTCTCGTTAAAATGTTTTTATAAACTCTTGTTTTGTCCACTCACAGCTTTTAATGTTTTGACTGGCCTTCAGGTTGCCGGATCATGGCGTACTCTGATAGCCCGGGAGGGCAAAGGTTGGAAATATCCCTTGTCTGAAACTTCGTGTCAGACGGGAGGAGGGTCATCCCGCACTAATCCTGGGGGGGGGGGGGGGGGGGGGGGGGGTTGGTATGGGTCCTGTCAACGTGGTATCAGAGCATGGTTGCTCGTGTTACTCTGAATTCCAGAGCGTGTTTTGCGTACTACTCCTTACGCAGGTCGAGGATGTGATATCTCAACGGGCTGCAGCTCGTGGTGAACCTGATTGGTGTTATGCTGATACGATAGTTAGTAGGTTTTAATCGTGGAATATCTTGGTTCGGCATTTGATGCCGGGGTTGCCATAGTTCTATCAGGGTTGACAATGTGGGACCCTATGTAAGGATGAATGTACTATTACGTTAGCGTTCTGGATCGTGAGACAGTTAGTTGGGATGGCCTTCCATGATGTCATAGGATCGGTTCCGACGACTGGTTGGGAATTGTGACCATCTGATGGTCAGGTTTGTTGAGTTAAATGGATTTACTACAGTTGCAGCCGGATTCGAGGAATCCTGGTTGGGCTTACGGTAGGATTGGATTGACGTCCTTACGATGTCAAGACCGCGGGGTCGGTCAGATTGTTGATTTTACTGCTTTTCGCAGTTGGGTTCAGAGTGACTCTAGGCATGTTCGTGGAACCCTACCTTAGGTGTATGGTTCGAAAATGTGAGTTGACTATTGGTTTGACTTAGACGACTATTAGGATTTGGATTCGTTAGTCGGTCTAGTCATGCCAGCTCTAGTGATGGGACTGCACTCTACAGTCGAGGTTATACTTATCGGTTAGACCTTGTTGGTTGTCGTACTACTTAGTTGTGATGGATTGTTGGTGCAACTAAGGTCATGGGCGACCTGGTAGACGACATCGGTTGAGTCGAGTTACGACTGGTTAGAGTGTGGTTGGACAGGTTACTAGGGTTGGTACTTGTCGATGGAATCCCGGAGTGGGGATACGGAGTAGTTGGTACGAGCGGTTGATTCCGTTGGATGCAGAGTCTAGATTGCGATGTCTGGTGGTTTGGTCTGCACGAGTTGAGGCAGGCGCTACTACCTAGTGTAGCCGTAGTTATGGTTGTTGGGAATCGGGGACGTTCGGGGAACGTTTCCTTTTCTCATGTGAGATGTTAGGGTGACTGTACCCAGAGTTGTCGGGTACGAGGGAGGTAGAGTTCTCCTATTCGAGCTGTTGTACGGGGTCGTCGCTCGGTATGAGCGGAGATCCGGGGTTGTCAGATTTGCAACTAGTGTGCCGGTGCTGATACTGATACTGGTGTTAGTATGCTGCTACTAGTGTGGATGCCTGTGTGTTGAGACTAGTGCAGGTGATAATGCGTTGGTGCTGGTACTGGCGTTGGTGCTAGTGCGGGTGATTGTGATGACGATGAGTCACGAGTCGGCATGTGACTCCATCGAGATACGTATATGTTCGGTATCTGTGGTTCGGGAGTGGATCACAGATAGTGATGGACTGGACAGGATCCAGTAGTAGTTGAGGTTCGTGGTACGAGATACGAGTGTTGGATGCCGTTTAGGCACATTCGTAAATAGTATACAAGGTTTAACCTTGAGTTGTGTGAATTCCACTCGGAATAAGTGTACCTACACAAACGGTGTAAACCGACAGTCGGACTTTGTAGTGAGTTTGACTGGTTGGGGACACGTGGATGATGTCCGAGTATGTTGGTTCTGACATGGTTGGAACTACGGAATCGAAAGAAGTTACGATTGAGGTGACGAGTGGAATGCGGGTTTTTTCGCATTGGTATTGGGTATGTCGAAGTCATTTTGGGTGACTTCTCAGGTTCTGCCATGGCAGGTGATGCATATGTGGCAGATGATGGTAGATGGTGGTTGTTGTCACCAGTACGTTGATCGTGTATTGGTGGGTGAACCCGGGAATTGTCTTGGGTCATTAGGTGGAGTTAAGTATATCGAAGTTAGTTGACTGAGATTCTCATTTTCTGCTTGGTGGCAGACGATGTTGGATTACATGGCGTGGTGGATGCATTGAGTTTTGGTTGCATTCACATACGTTGGGTTTTGATGTCATCGTCTTGTATCATCCTTGATTTTCTAGGTGGAATGCCAAGGATTGATACGAGGTAATCAGTGAGAACCCACAGTCTCGACGTGTCTCGTTGTTGACTAATCTGTTTAGATGTAGGAATTGGTTTAAGACTTTGGGTATCATTATGGATCTGGATCGTAATTTGGATGATCCAGATAGGTAGAGAGTTTATCACTCTTACTTGGATGTTTGAGTTGAGGATGTTGGGGTTGAACTTCTTTTCGAAGTGAATCCCGTATGGTATATTACTCAGGTAAGTAGTTTTCCGACGTCGTCGGATATGGTCAGCCTTAGAGATGTGTTGATATTGTGATTGGATTCCCTATGAAGTCAATCGATGGTAATGTGGTAATCGGTTGAGCAGGTAACCGATAGGTTCGGTTTTGATGCGTCTCGGTAGACGTGAACGAGATTTCGAGTTTTGGAATCAAATTTCTGGATGACGATTCAGGATTTGATTTTGGAACTTGAAAGAGGATTTCTGGATTTGGGTTTTGGAATCGGGTTCTGGGTGACGATTCAGGATTTTATTCTAGAGCTTGACTGTGGATTTTCTTTTTATGGATTTGGGTTCGGAATGGGATTCCAAATGCTAGCTACGGAATAATAATTTCGGATTCGAATTTGGACATGATTATAGATATGATTTCTGGGTTTGGATTCGGGATTTCTTACGAAATTGCGGATTCGGATTCGGATTTGGAAATGGATAATGGGTTGGAGTTTCGATTTTTCTACTGCTGGATTTGACAAGTGAACTCCATAATTGAAACGTGATTGGCTACGACCTAGATGGTTGTAGGCTGATTGATGGGTAGATGTACGTACCTTGTACGTAGTTAGAGGTACGGTACTGGGCATACTTGTGATGCCTGGTGACGGTATATAGGTTATACCAGTGGTACGTTGGTGAGCGTATTGGTAGTCGGCTTAGTTCCAATACCATTGGATTAGTTGAGATCGTGGACTGGGCATTGGATACTGTGCATTGGGTCATAGTAGTTCTGATTGGTCCGGTTACACGAGGGTCGAGTGTTTTTTTGGTATACGTATACTCAGGTTGAGTGAGTTGGTGGTCGGTGTAACCACAGGTAAGTATAGTGTTAGTTTTCGACTGACGACTGTCAAGTGGGGACAGTTTGTCGTAGGTGTCAACGTGAACCGGTTAGTGAGGTCTGATGACTCCCAGTGGGGGGACGTCAGGATAGATTAGTGATTGAGAAGGGAACCGTCGAGTTGTTTATGTCAACGAAATGGTAGATTTGACAAGTAGTGTCAATTCGGAGCGTACGATTACCGTCATTCGACGTGGTCGAGTGTAGTCGATACGACGAGAGCGTTAGTGGCACGTCTGGCTACAGACGAGTAAGTATTGTTCTGGTTAGTGGGTGTACTAGCGTACACGTGTTGTGAGGTAGATCGAATTATTTCCACGAGGTGGATGTGGAATCAGGATAGTTAGAGCTTCGAGAGCGAAACTAAATTAAGGAGGGAAGAACGGCTAGAATTAGGTCGGTTGGAATTTCGAGGACGAAATTAATTAAGGAGGGAAGGTTGTAACGACCCGTCCCGAATTCCTAGATTAGATTAGTGACTAATCACGATTAGTGAGGCTAATCCGTGATTAGTAGGGCGAAATCGGACGAACGATGCAAAATGACTGTTTTGCCCCGAGGCGTGGGCAAAACGTTGACTTTTCGTTCGGGCGGTCATATGGACTTTGACCGATGACCGTGACGTAGTTCGTGATGTCACGAGTTCATAAATAGGTGGCACGTTCAATTCCGACGTTCGAGAAGGAAGTTATGACGTTCGGAAGTGTATGGGCATTTTGGTAATTTTGGTTAAAAGGGGTCAAATGTTGACTTTTTGACCGAGAGGTCCGATGGCCAAGGGCCGAGGACCGTTACGTAGATCGGGACGATACGAATCCATAGGCAGGCGGCATGCTGAAATCGGACTTCAAACGGGGAAGTTATAGGTCACGGAAGTTCGATTTCACTATGCATGTACTTCGAGGCGATGATGAGGTGGCCTTTTCTGATAGGGCCAGATATTTTGAGTGGGTCCCATGGATGAGTGACAAGTGTCACTCATCCTATTAGTCAATACCCCTAATTTGTGGATCTACTAAATTAAATAATATTATATTTATTATTTTATAATTAATCTCTTCTAACAATCAATCCTAGCCTTCCACTTCACTTAATCTCTCAAATCCTCACCACTCATCTAATCATCTAGTCCTCACTCCTCTCACCAGATCAACATCATCATCTTCATTTCTTTTCATTTTCTCACAAACCCGAAACCCCCTCCCTTATGCACCATTTCTTCATTTTCTTCAAACACACACCCCACATCTTACCACCATGACCCTAGGAGCTGAACATGACCATGACGGAATGAGAGGAAGGACTGTGAGACTGAGGACGGCGGAGGACGCGGCGGTTCACGGCGGGAGGAGGACGACTGTGAGGTAAGAAAATATTCGAAAAATTCAAATTCGGTTTTGTTGATTTTATTCGATTCTAAGGATTAGGTAACGTTTCTGGGGACTCTAGGGTTCTTTTAGGATTGGTTTCAAGGCCTAGAACGGCCGGGAACAACCGTGGACGGCGGAGGAAAATACCTTCGGCATGGCGGATTGAATGGGCACGGTTTTGGTGTTTTTCCTTAAGTTTTTAATGTCTAAATGATAGGAAATAGGATTAGGATGATATTAGGATTAAAATGGGATGAAATGGACCTAAAATCGGTCAGAAAACCAGAGAAAACCGAGGTTGAAGACGAATGAACATTGTCGTGAACAGTAAGCTGGAGGTTGAAGACGATGAACAGTGTTTTCGATCTTCTAGAGGCGCGTGGGCCATAATTTGGGAAAGTCTTCAACATACGAAATCTTCTAATCGATGTAACGAACATTTTGGGACTGGTTTCGTGTCGATCGGACACCGTCTCGATATGTTTCTGGGCATCGGAAGGTTTAGGTTCGGTTTTAAAAATACTTAAAAGTTCGGAAAAATTACGGGACTTTAATGGGAGGTTAATTAAGTAGTTAGTAACCTTCTATTCAAATTTGGACAGGTTTGGGAGTCCCGGTGATAGTGATTGGCTCTAGAGAACCAATGGCACGCAAATCGAGGCGGCAGCTCGGACGGTCTGTGAGTGGACCTTGTTTTCTAAATTGGTGCATGCATAATGTTTATTATATGTTTTATTTCATGTTTGATGATGCCATGGGTGCATTTGTATGTGGTTACGTATAAGCACGTATTTCGAGGTTTCAGCCTTATACTGTGCTTATACGGGTATGTATTTCTTTATTGGTCTAAATGAACTGGTTTTGAATTTCTAAAAGGATAAACTCGGGTATGAGACCCATTTGGTTTTGTCTCGAGCATATGACCTCAGATTTCGGGCACGGTGCCCAGCTGATGTCCTATGTTCGGGCACGAGACCCAAGTTACTTTACGGTTTTGATATCAGGTCAGGGAACCTTAAATGGATTTCCAGGTTCATGACGGTTTATGGGAACCGGCATGAACCCTTGTTGGTCGTTATGGTACATGACGGTTTATGGGAACCGGCATGAACCCTGGTTATGTTATTATGGTACATGACGGTTTATGGGAACCGGTCATGGAGGATGTTGTCGATATGTATATGAATATAATGGATATTATGGATCATGACGGTTCAGGGGAACCGAGCATGAATGTTTACGTTATGTATATATATGTATTCATATACCTTCCTTTACTTCTATTATCTCCTCCGGGGAGGGTCGTTGGCCTGGGTGGACCTCGGAGTAGTAACGGAGCACCGACTGAGTGGAGTCACCCCCCAGTTGGGTTCCTTACTCTGAGGAAGGCTATGATTACTATTACCTCGGGTAGGGTCAGTGGTCTGCGGACATTGACCTTGACTTTGAGAAGACTCGGATTGAGACCCGGGTAGCACGCGCGTAGTTTTGGAAACCGTGATAGGATTGGTTTTGTGAATTATATGTGTATATGATATAAATATGATATATGATTTGTGATGTGTGGTTACACAGGATTTGAGCGGTGGCTCGTGTACTTGGTTTACTTCTGATTTGGGCTGAGTCCCTATTGGTTTCTTATGGATTTGGGCAGTGGCCCGTATATTTTATTTGATTATGGTTTTGGGCTTAGTTCCCACTGATAGTTCCATTTGGTTAAATGGTTTTCGAATGCATGCATGCTTTTTAGTGAAGGGTACAAATGTCTTCTCGTTAAAATGTTTTTATAAACTCTTGTTTTGTCCACTCACAGATTTTAATGTTTTGACTGCCCTTCAGGTTGACATCGGATGTGGACTGTAGCAGAGACCGAGATATCACATACCTCCTCTGGATCCTGGCGTACTCTGATAGCCCGGGAGGGCAAAGGTTGGAAATATCCCTTGTCTGACACTTCGTGTCAGACGGGAGCAGGGTCATCCCGCACTAATCCCGGGGGGGTTGGGATGGGTCCTGTCATTTTTGCTTGCTCATAATATTAGCTTCTACACTTCAAAAAAAGATGAAGATATCTACTCAGCTATTAAAAAATTTCCTCTTTTCAGTCTTTATATACTTTGAGGTCATATCAAATCTTTGAGGTTTTAGTTTTCCCTCCTTCTTTGGTTTGTTTATTCATATTCACTTATTTCGTATTGGGCTTTCAATGTGTAATATACTTGGAGATTAATGGTTCATGTGAGGGAAATATTACTGTATTTTACTTGGGGGCACGAATCAAAGGAAGAAGCATGAGTAAGTTGTAGTTTTGAGATCGAATTGAATTCCGGATAATATATTGTAAATAATTGCTTATTATTCTTATATTGGCTTCAATTGTTTAAGAGCTAGCCTCATTGCTAGTGTCTGCTTTGAAAAGAAAATCACTTTTATTATTCTTATTTTTGCATTTTCTAATTCGTGATTGGAAATTGCAGTTTGAGCATCGCTGTACTTGATGTGGATTTCATGCAGTTGTTTTCATTCCACATTTGTAGTAGCCGCATAATTTTTATTCCTCAATTCAGTCGCTGATGTTCGATCAATTCTTTGTTTTCATGCGATTGATCCGGTTTGAATATAAAGCGGTTCTGATTCGTGTGATGCTTTCAGCTCCAACATGAAGTTGAAGTGGAGGAGACCGATCGAAGTGGTCAGAAAATTATTCACCAATGAAACCAATTTGATTGTTTTGTACATACCATGCACATGCTATATATGTCTAATACATGGGCATGGATAAGTAGCATTTTCTCTATATTGTCTAAATTATAGAAGATGATACGAGACAAAATCATTTAGTACTCTTCTTACGTACATTTTGAATGATTATTTGATTAGTGACGGGGGAATTGAAATAAAAATTCTTTCGCTTTCTTTATTCATCAATTAAGTTGTATACATATATATATATATATATATATATTTGCCTTTTTCAATTCGCGGTGATCGCAAACATACATTTTAATTATGTTTTGTCAACCAGTGATGATATACATTCGAAATGATATCTTTTTACTTATTTGCTTTGTTTTGAAGTTTGATTTTGAGTCCATATGCGAAGAAAAAAAAAGTATTATTCGTGGTGCTGGAACCAACAAAAAAGGCATAATCCATGGTTAAGCTTGAGAAGAAATTACTGCTTTTAACCCTAAAGTAATTAGAACATAAGTAGGTTTTGATTCATGGGTTTTCAGCGACTACGGATTAGGATGTTGAATCCACATATTTTTTATTTCTTTATATTTTTTATTTCTTTCATAAATATAAAGTAAATAACCATAATTTCAATGCATATGGTGTTAATAAACGTACGTATGAAACTTCAGTTAAGGAGATAATGCCATAAAGTTTTAAAAATAATATTAAAAAAAAGAAATGCTTGAGAAAGGTTCTTAAAATTAATAATTAAACTTTGACGAGGGAAAATTCCAATAAATTTTAATGACATTGGCCAACAGTGCACCCTATTTCAGCTTCCCCAACTTTTTCCATTATTAATGAATTTTGTACTTAACGTAAAAAATAATTTTTCACACAATTAATGAATACCCATCTTTCGTTACCCGAGATTACATTATTTCGTAAGTACAATTCTCAAGTATAAAAATGACAAAATCATATGATAAATATGAAAAAGTTGGATAATGTACAATCTAAATTTACATAACAAATATGCCCTTGAATTATAACAGGACCCGTCCCAATCCCCTTGAATTATCGTGGGACGTGCCTGCTTCCGTCTGACACCGCGTGTCAGACCAGTGATAAACTCGTCACCCACTCGGGGTTAGCCAGAGTACGCTAGGATCGGTGGTGGCATGTGATGCCTCGATCTCTGCTACAGCCCGCATCCGCGATTAACTTGAAGGGTATTAAAACCATAAAAATTGTGAGTGGACAAAAATAAACAGTTAGAAAACAGTTTATACCAAAAATACATTTACACCCTTCACTTAAAAGCAAACATGCATCATAAAATAGTTATTTCAAATACTTTCTCGGAAGCAAGACGTATTACTTCCCCAAATCAAAATACAGTGAAAAATGCTTCTCAATCGAAGCCAGTATCTTAGTAGGGTCTCATCCCAAAACCAGATCATAGAAAACAAGTACGGGTCTCAGTCCAAACAGAAAACACATACAACACCTCATCCCAAATCATAGAACACGAGAGAACACATCCCATCCTCAATGTCAGTCACGATTTTAATTCTAGCACATGTGCATATAGCCCAGAACTGCTCACAATCCTAGCATGTCGCCGTGAACACATCACTCGCCGCGACCGTCTCTAGATCATCGCGAACACATCGCCGATCGATCACAGAGGATAACATCAGCACCCCTAAGTCAAGCCTCCCTCGGTTATTGCTTCCCGCGGCTGCTCGTAATATGCAGTGCATCGTGACCTCTCCAAAAGGAACACATCCGCAGTTTGGAGGCGAGCGTCATATCATCCGAGACTCACCCGAATACCATCATCCATAGGGCCTCAAGCACGGAACATCACCAAATGGGTCACAGCCCGAAAATCCAGTGTGCAACGACACTTCATATCTCAGGATTCCTCGAATCCTATAAAATCCACAACTGGGTCTCATGCCCGAAATATCTTTCGTAAAACTCATAACTGAGTCACCACCTGACTTATCTCACGTTTGACTATACTCTAAGTCAAACCTCAAATCAACTGGGTCATATGCCCGAAAGATATTTCCATATCCAAAAACCCTTTCTCATTTCCAAAAAACTTTCAAATCATCGTTCAACCAGGACTCGCGCCCGAATCTCGATTTCACGCATCTCCGTGAAATCCTCAAAACTGTAAATTAGTTTTTTGATTTAACGCCTCTCCGCAAAACCTTCGGAGTCACATAAAACACGAGCACATAGTACACTCAGTCGAAGCCCAACATCATATAAAACAGACATCTCGAACTACGTGCACTAACGCATTTTCCTCCGAAAATGCCAACCAATTCATACTTAAATCACATGCACTCATGGCATCTCAAATCATGTTCATAAACACATATAAAATATTTATGCATGCATCATATTCATAAAATAAAGTCCACTCATAGACCGTCCATATTGCGCCTCCATGCACGTGTCATAAGCCTATCCGGGCTAATCCAATCTCTCCGGGTCATCCGGACGTGTCCAAAACATACTCACAGGTTACTACTTCATCTCCAAATGATGAGGGAAATGGGATTTGAATCAAAGTCGTACATCAAATGTCTCCATATATGAACTGTCACTAAAACAAAAAAAAAAAACTAATGAGCTGTTTGATAACTATATGATGTTTTCAGTTTTTAATTTCCATTTTTTATTTTTAAGAATGAAGAAATGAGATATATAAAAATATATATAGTGAAAGAGATGAAGTATAAACGTAAAAAAAAAATGGAAAGTGGAGGGTTGATGATGTTTTTTCGAATTTTTTATGCCTTTTAGACGTTGATGGACTGGGCTTTCAGATTCATCTAATGCCCTTTCCAAACCAGCTGTCTCAATTCCCTGCTATTAAATTTTGAATATGCGGTGTGAATAAAGGAAGGGATTTGAAATACCCGTATGCACAAAGTAATTTGAAATCTAATTTCATTCTTTTTCTTTTCACATTCATGGGACAACAGCATGTGGTGTTTTGGACTAATACAAGTCAGGATTTCTGAACCCGTAATCCTCTAATAAATTTTAACCCTTGTTGTCCAAGTCGAACCCAAATTCACTCTAGTCCAAACGAGTGCAGGGTTAATGAAGTAAATTAGTGAAAGCAGATGATTAACCTACGTTGGGTGATGGTGAAGTGATTGTAGGTTGAAGGTGACTTGGTTCATAACTTCATAGTTATTATCATTCACAAATAATCTCTTGATGGTGAAGTGATTGTAGGTTGAAAAGACGGAAATTCAACTTCAATTGAATTTTGTTTTTCAAAACCTAGATTTTCAAAACCCAGATTTTTGATAAGAGACAGACCAATTTATAACAAATCAAGCTGGTTTCCATCTCATCTTCTTTCTTTTAATTGCTAGTCTGTGAATCATACAGTATAATGATTTAGGCTCTATCTTTTTAGTAACCCTGTTAATTTTTGCTAGTTAAGTTTTTGAAATTTATGATTATCATTTGACCTAAAAAAATATGTTTCCTATTCATGGCTATCAGATCTTCAATGGTCCTATATATTAATCACATTAAGTATCGATATCGTTTTTCACGAGAGTAGAATACTCATGACTTCACAAAAAATGTAAGACTGTAAGTTAATAATTATTAATTTTTTAATATACTGTTTTTTTCCTACATATCATTTGGAGAATAGTGAAGTTTCTAATTTGGGGGATAACTTTGTTTATATGTAGTTGTTAAGCATCAAAGTTAACAAAACCTATCAACTTTTATAGTTACAAGTTAGGAGCTAATATATTCTTAGATCCTCTAAACTATATGACTTCAATTATTGAGAAGAAAAACTTAGGCAAACAGGTATTCCTTCCTCTTTAATTTTGCTACTGCTATACATGCAAAATCTTATAGTGAGTTAGAGTTGGGGAAATTTAACTTTGGACATCAGACTATATAAGTGGTCTTGTGGGAAGTTTAAATCTTTGTTTATTTGTTCCTTCCAATTTCTTTATTATTTGATGGAGAATGGTCACAGGTGTTTTATTATTTAAGGCCACAATTAGTGAGTCAGGTTGGATAAGTGATCAAATCCAATGTATTTATAATATAAAAATGGATATGTTTTCATTAGAGGAGAATTAGATAGGATTAGACATAAAAGAAAACTTACATTTTCTAATCCTACTATTTGGAGGGGATTGGATTGAATAAGTTTTCTTCAATGTATACTCCTTTTTAATCCCCTCACCATGAAAAAACATCCTTTTCAAAATGGAGTAAATTATGACTATAAATCCCCTCACCATGAAAAAATATCCTTCTAAAACGGAGTAAATTATGCCTATAAAATTAATTAGTTTGTTTTTACTATATCTCTTAGCTATAAGGTCATTAACTTTTAGCTATATTTTCTTATCTATTGTTTTCTTAATTAAGAAATCTCATTTAAATCTTCAATTTTGTAGATGATTTAGCACTTGCACCCAAGTTGGAAGATCTCACTGAGGATATCAACAAATTAGAAATTAGTATCAATAATTCTCAATATGTTGAATGTTCCAATATCATTCGTAATGATGGATAGTCATTGCGTACTAAAAAATTACATTCTAGCCATTGGGTACTAAAAAATTACATTCTAGCCATTGGGTACTAAAAAATTACATTCTAGCATGTCTTTTTTTTTTTTAGGTTATTAAATTTGAAGTTGGATTATAATGTTTTCTTTGTAGGTGCTAATTAGTTGCTGCATTCTTGTGCAATTCACGAAGTTCCATTCAATTTTAACACTTTTTTTACTAAAACTTTTTCGTAAGAGTTTGCTAATTAGTCACATAATTTTATTTGGTATTATGTACTAAATGAGCAAATGTCATACTTACTTTCTTTTGAAACTTAATATTACATTGATGATGTTGCATTGTTGGTCATGGACACTAAATATTATATGAACTTATGAATTATAAAGTTGTTGATGTTGGTATGATATTTTAGTGAAAATTTTGCTTCAAATATTATGTTGGATATATGATTAAATAGCTTAAATAGGTTAAACAGGTTAAATGGGTTAAACATGTTAAATGGGTTAAATAGGTTAAACACGTTAAACAGGTTATTCAACATGACTCGTTTAATAAACGAGTTAAACGGGTGGGTTCAGGTTACCAGTTTAATAAACAGGCCGGGTTCGGGTTTACATAGTTCGACACGATTAATGAAAGGGTCGGGTTTGAGTTGAGTTTAAATAGGTAAATTAGAATACTTGACACGACACGAACTCAACACGACACAACTCATTGCCACCCTAACTTTACTTTTACTGCTGAGGAAGGTTGTCTGACATCATCAACCTGTTGTGGTGAAAGATTTTGGTGTCGTCGTTTGTAAAGGTAGGAATCGATCTTTATCTCCTTCTTTTTATGGTCTCTGTTAGTCTTGATTTTTACAGATTCATTCGCGTCAAATAGAGAGAAGGGAGAAAATTGTTGGTGCAGGTGACATGACAGTGGTTGACATGTCCTTATGCGCTTGACATGTTGGAAAAAAGAAGAGAGCCTGTAAAGCTGACGTCGTGAAGTATCAATGTGAACCTTGATTGGTTGTCCATGGGCGCAAGCCTTCCATGTGCATGTTGGAGCAATTTGAGCGGCAGGAGGATTTTGGCCAATTTTTTTTTCTTCTGCTTGACAGCTTTTTTCTTTACCTTTTTTTTTACTTTGTTGCCGCTCCCTTATAACATATAATGCAATATGTATTACTTTATTTTATATTAATATATATATATATATATTTCTTTTCTTTTGTTCAACTCCGATCTTTTACAGATACTAAGAGCTGTGGACATCCGATTACAACGATTCAAGCGGTGATGCGCTCTACTCTTCGAGACGATCATTTTAAGATGCATGAATGCATACTTTTGGAGAAGTCTTGAAGAATTCATTTTGTGGAGCAATATGTCGTAAACCATCTGGTGGCGTGTCCCAGACTTATCCGAGCTTCCGACTTTAAGTGATGATGGACTTGACTTCAAGTGCGGATGGAGCCAACATCAAGGCCTTCAACAGGGGAGGCATGACGTTTCATGACTTGAAGTGAGGCATGACACAAGGCGAGGTGTATTCCAGCTTTGCGGTATAGTGTACTTCACTGCAATGAGGGTCATGCTATGGTGCAAGGTGAGGTGAAGCAAGGCGAGGCATGATTAGAGCATGAAATGCTACATCATATGACTCAAGGTGTACTTCCCAATGACCATGCGTGTAGGGCTTAGTAGATTGAAAGGATCAGCACATGGAGAGCAAGGCGCACCATGATATGTCAAGTCTTTCATCAGTAAGAGACAAGACATCCCGTGAATTGAAGTGAGGCATGCCGTAATGCAAGGGGATGCATGCCACTATACAAGGCAAGGCACGGCTGGAGCACGAAGCAATGGGCCATATGACATAAGGAAAGGCGTGCTATATTGTGAGGCGAAGTGTACCCATGACACGAGGCAAAGTACATGTGGTGTAGTGGAGTGAATGAAGCTTTCCGAGGAGTTGTTTTAGCTGGTAAAGGACCTTTTAGAGACTTGACATTCCAGCCCCTGTTAAAATCAAAATGAGGTGGCCACAAGGTGAAGCATAAAGACGGAGGATCAATCATGCTCCCTGAGAATCCCCGGATATTATACTCCATCGCATAATTGAAGCGAGAAAGCTTGGAGGTCGACCATGCATGTGAAGCTTAGAAGATAAAAGAGGTTGGCGCCTTAATGGACTTGTCATCTTAAAGTGTGGGTGGAGCCAAATGGAAGCTTTTAGCGCGGGAGGTAAGGAGTCTCATCACTTAATGTGAGGCATGTCACAACCCAAGATGAGGCATGTTCCAGCTGTGTGGCAAGGTTTCCTATGACACGGGGCGAAGTGCATCTGGTGCCATAGGGTGACTGAAGCATTTTGAAAAGTCAAGTTGCATTGAAATTTCCATAGCACAGTCATTCATCGTTGATGCCTTTTTTTAGGAGTGCTGCCAACATCACTGGAGTTGCTTCTGCATAGTCAAGCAGCTTTGTAATTGCTTCAGCACTATCGTACAGTCGAGCAGTGATGAGGTTGCTTATGTGAAGCCAAGTTTGTCAAGTAAGTGATGTTGAGGAGGTTGCCCCCATTGCTTGAAGAAGGTCACGGGCGATGTATCACTGGAAGTCTATGATGAAATGGTTGAAGGCCTCCAAGGATTGTTCATAGGTTGACGGAGAGACTCTGAGGTCGTGTCGGTCCTGCTGATGAACTACATGGTTCTTCTTAGCTTGTAGCTAGATCTGAGCATTGAATATATGCTAGAGCATTCAACTTGTGAATTACCAACTTCTTTAATTTTCATTAATAGAAGCCTTCCATTTTTTGAGTGTTTTGTGATTCTCTGTAGATTTGACATTTGTGTAGTAAATTTGGTCTTTTGACTTCGTTTTGGCTCCAAATTGAGCGTCGTTGGTGGCGTTGGAAAGCTGACTTCCGTAATTTTTGGCATCATCAAGCTCACTTTGAGAAAGTACAATTTGCGCTTGGTACGTTTGAATGAATCTCGAAGTTGTGTGCTGGAATTTGTAGTCGCACTCACTAAGACATTTGCCCAAGATTTGTCATGACATGACCTGGTTATTGCTCCCTTTGGTGGGGTTGGGAAGCGATCTTTAGTAACTTTTCCAATTCCTACAATTCCATTTGTTGGGTATGAGTGATAGATCCATGGGAGCGTCCTTGAGTAGTATGTACCTTATTGTTGGTTAATCACATTGAACTTAGCTGGCAAGTTGCTTAAGGTGGTGACTTAGCTCTTCGAGGTGCGGGGTGTACTTTTCCCTTTGGAGAGGTGCTTCGAGTCCTTTGGAGGTAAAGTATTTGAGTGTTCTGCCAGTGGAAGCCTTCGGTGCTACATAGGGCGCAAGTGTTGATAGGTTACGAGTGGAAGGCATTATGACTTTGAAGAACAAGAATATTGATGCGTTGCAAAGCGATTGCCTTGATGCATCACCAGGTGATTGCCTTGACACGTCGCGGGGCGATTTCCTTGACGTGTTGCCGGGAAATTGCCTTGATGCGTTGCGGGGCAATGCCTTGACGCGTCGTGGGGCGAACGCCTAAACGTGTCGCGGGGCGATCGCCTTAACATGACACGGGGCGATTGCCTTGAAGCGTTGTGGGTAATTTGTCAGGTCCCGTCCCAAATCCTCTGGGATTAACGTGGGACACGCCTGATCCCATATGACACGAAGTGTCAGACCAGGGAAATTCCATTTCTAGCATGACCGGGGAGTCCAAAGCACGCCAAGATCGTAGGAGGAGAAGTGTGATGTTTCGTCTCTACTACAGCCTGCATCCGCGATCAACCTGAAGGGCATTAAAACATCAAAGGTCGTGAGTGGACAAAATAATATTTTAATAAAACGTTTTCACAATAAGATATTTATGCCCTTCATTAAAAGCATATGCATGCGTTCAAAAACCGTTTATCAAACATTCATAAAACTACTTGAAAACGTATTCTCAAAACCTTTCTAGGGTTCATGCCTGGTTCCTATAAACCATCACGACCCATAAAAACCTTTCGAACGTTCATGCCCGTCCCCATAAACCGTCATGAACCAGAAATCTATTTATGGGTCCCCGACCCGAAATCACAAAAACCTGTAAATCTATACACATGGGAACTCAGCCCAAATCAACATTCTTAATGAAATACCAAAACAAGCAAATCAGTTTTCCGAAACATAAAACATAGAACACGGGGTCGCTGCCCCCAAGTCACTTTCATAAAACCCCATACGTATCAATATACGTATAACCCATCCGCGGAACTTCCGAGAAGATGCCAACTAGGGGCACATAGCCCCTAGGGAACACATCCCCGATGTATGTCACGATTAATCATATCTATCTAGTGTGCACACTACCCGAGGTCTCACTCCGAGTCTTCTCCCAGGAATCTCAATCTGGGAAGCACAATCTCTGAATCTAGTCCGAGCTCTCTCTCTGGATCTAGTCCGATCACAACATAAATCGTAACCCCCACTCCTGGAACGGGATCCCTATGGGGATACCCATTATGGTCTGTGGATCGTGACTCTCCAAGTCCACGTCTGGAGGAGACCATATAATCATATGGAGGGTTCATATTCATTTTCAAAACGCTTTCTTTCTTTCTTAAAATATTTCTCAACTGGGTCTCATACCCGATTCATTTCAACAGGATTCCTCGAATCCGATTCAAATCAGTTTCACAGGCCTCGGCCTAAATCCTCAGTTCAATAGGGTATCATGCCCGAAGTCGCATTTCATAAACCGAACTGGGACTCAAGCCTGATGTTACAATAAACTGGGCCTCAAGCCTGAAACACTAAGGCAATGGGACCTTAAGCCCGATTTCATAACCAATAGAGCCTCAAGACCGATACTACAGTCAACGGGGCCTACGGCCCGATATTGCAACCAATTGGGCCTCAAGCCCGGATTCGTAAACCAACGGGACCCTCAGTACGATCGTATAACTCAATGGACCCTCGATCCGATTCCTCGTGAAATCAAATGGACTCCAAGTCCGAGAATTTCCAAATCAAATGGGTCTCGTGCTTGATTTCATATTTCCAAATCCAAAACTCATTCATTAAATCATCGTTGAAAACCTAGCACGTATAAGCATCGTATAAAACTGGAAATCTCGAAATACGTGCAAATATGTAGATCCTAGGCTACCAAAAAAATGCACTCATGGAATCACAAAACATGTATTAAAACACGTATAAAACATTTATGCATGCATCAATTTCGAAAGAAGGGTCCACTCACAGACCAACCGAAGTCGCGCCTCGATACGCGTGCCAAAAGCGTCTCCCGGGCCAATCGTCATCTTCGGGATTCCCGAACCTGTCCAAATTAATTTAGAGGGTTACTAACTACTTATATAACCCCTCACTAAAGCCCCGTAATTTTCTGGAATTTCTAACTATTTTTAATCACAAACCTAAACCTTCGGACGTCCTGAACTATATCGAAACGATGTCCGATTGACACGAAAACAGTCCCAAAATGTTCGTTATATCGAATAGATGATTTTCATATGTTGAAGTCATCCCCAAAAACAACACCAAGCACTGCCACGCGCCGCCCAAAGGGCCCTGCGCGTGGGCTCACGCGCCACTACACTGTATGTCTTTTCCAGCTGCTGAGCCGATACAGACCGGCTAGTTCGGTTTTCCTCTGTAACTTGGACCGGCGTGACCGGCCCAATGGTTTTCCCCTCTCATTTTGGTCCAATTCCCTTCCTAATCAATCCCTAAATTCCTATTTTGATCCTAGGAGTTTGTTTGGATGATCAAATCCACCTAAAACTCCTAAAAACCCACGGTTCATGCTTTTCAAAATCTTCCCAGGCTTCCTCAGCCGTCCAACCACCTTCAAACCTATCTTAGAAACATACTAGCAACCTAAAAATCAATCTCTAATCATCTGAAGTTATCCATAACGTCGAAATCAAAAGATATAATGATTTGGGTCTAGCCGATACCTTGCTCGAGTTCATGGCCGCCGTGCACGGCGGCCTACGATCCTACCACCATTTCCATCGCGTCTATCTCTTCTCTCTGTCTCCCTCAGGTGTCACCAGCCTCAGTTTAGATTTAGGGGGTGTGGGGTGTGGTTGAACACAAAGGAGAAATGGGTTTCGGGTTTGGGTGAATAAAGCAGGTGAAGGTGATATGCATGAATGTGTTTGAGTGTGCCAGGGATAAAATATCTGGGGCCCACCTGAGTCCAAAAGTCTCTCGTCTCGTAAAACGTACAATAGTACTTTTGAACTTTCGTGAACCATAACTTCTCCGTCGAACGTCCGAATTCGACGTACCGCCTGTCTACGGATTCATATCGTCCCAATCTACATAACGGTCTTCGGCCCTTGGCCATCGGACCTCCCGTGTCAAAATTCAACTCTTTGCTCCTTTTCAACTAAATTGCCGAAATGCCCTTGGACTTCCGATCATCATAACTTATTCCACGAACATCGGAATTGAGCGTGTCACCTGTCTATGAACTCATGACGTCTCGAACTACGACACAGTCATCGGCCAAAGTCCATTTGACCGCCTGAACGAAAAGTCAACAATTCTCCCATTATAGGGGCAAAATCATCATTTCGCCTTGAACGTCCGTTAATCCTCGTCTAATCCCTGATTAGTTTCGCTAATCCATCATTAATCCTTAATTAATTCCATTAATTGGGGACGGGTCATCACAAACTTCCCTCCTTAAAGAATTTCATCCTCGAAATTCAAATCGACCTGATTCCACAACCAAACTATGGAATCCAACCTTGTTCCTCGACTCGGATCGCTGCACTCACATGAGAATACCCGTACAATAGTACACGTTCACGCACACATATCGTACTCATCGGTACGCACCGTCACCGGAGCCTCCAAGCTCCAATTCATTTTCGAGAACTACACGTTAGTTGGTACGTCTCACTCGAGACAAAATGTCGCCACTCGTCGACCATGCGTGTCACTCACTTTGACAGGTCAGCAATACCAAACTGACACCACTCTGATACGTTCCGTCCTACAGCCGTCAGGCTGCAAAACGTACTCCCACTAAGGCTAACACATCGAAGCTGACATCCTGCCCAGCATCCGATCAGTCAACATCCTAGAGATCCTGCCATCACAATGGCACGAATCCCATCTCATAGGTCATCCTCAAACCTATGTCCATACTGACTCTCCTTAGAGTCCAATCAATCCATAACTATTCAAACTCTTCGAATACCGATCAATTCGTTACCACGATATGTCTCGACTTCGTGACCAGCAGACAACGCCCGGCTCCACTGCGCTTCGCTGTTATACTCTGATCTCGACTCGCTCTCGAGTCCTCATATCGAATCTCGCACCACTCTACGACTGATGCTGAAATCTCGACTCACTCGAGTCCTTAACTGTCCCTATCGGATCAAATCCGATCGCTACTCATGTCCATCTAGGACTCTATCCAATCCACAACATTCTCGCAAGCTCGGGACACTCTCAACCCGACATACCGATTTATCGTGGTCAATCCCATCGTCCAACGTGCACAACACACCGGTGCACCCACATCACAAGAACATCGGGGCGCCACCCAACCTACTTAAAGACTGTACTCCAGCAACGTCCAACCATATACTACTGTCCGTGCTCCAGCCATGGTTCGGACCCCAACCGTCTGCCACCAGGCGAACATCAAATCCATCACCTCGGACACTCACTCGTCACATCGTGTGACGCTAAGCACCATATACTCGTCAAGTCAATCAAATTTGACTCACAGCCTATGTCCTACCTAGGGACGAATCCAAGATGATGACATCAAAGTTCATCCAATGTCATCCTCCAACACTCTTCTCATTGTCTCCATACAACTTCTCTTGATTCCGTAGTTCCAATCACGTTGGAAACATGTTCTTTTTCCAATTACTGAGCTCACTCACTAGACGAGCATGTCATGCGTCCCTACCAAAATGGAATAGGGAGAAGTTGCAATCATGTTGAAAGCATACCTATCTCTTCTAATCAACGACAACTTTCGCAAATTACTGTACTAACCCGTTCTAATTCTCACAATCTGATTTCTCTTCATATAGTCACTGCGGTAAATCAACACCATTTACCAATGGATTCTCACTTCCACAACTCACTCGGACAACATCCACGTGTCCATAAACTCCAACTCGCCTATCCGTTTACTACCATATATGTACATCCAAAAAGATGTCAAGTCACCTTACCCTGCTGTATCACTCGACTGACGAGTCACAACAGACTCATGCAGTGATCGGTAGTCCAATCTCGGCATACCATCAAATCTGCCAACCGGCTCATACGTCAAAAGACGTCATTTATGTCGTCCATTCATACTTGAATCTCACGTTTCACCTCAATGGTTACCACTTCTGAGCACACCCTCGCGACACAATCTCGTAGAACTGGGGGAACTAGTCTCCATTACTGGGGAAATTGGTCTCCATACCAAGTACTCTCGTACCTCGCACTGAGCCACTCGGGATCCTCTCTGTCCCACTCTTAATAGCCACCTTCATAAGGGTAGCGTAACAAGTATGCGAGCACCCAACGTCAACGTCTCATTCTACGATCGGACTCAGCTGTCACCGAGTTGAATCCAGAATCACTGCTCGTACTGTCCGTCACTCACATACCTCGTATCATCGTCACGACTGACGAATCCCATTGTCACAATCGTCACGGCAACCTGAGCTTATCCAGCTTGACAAGACTCGACTACGTCCATCGATAGCAGTGTCTGTCACAACCTCGTGCAGACCAATCTCAGAAACACTCTGCTACTGACACTCCAAAACCATGTGGTAGTCGATCGCCGGTACTAACCCCTCAAGAAATAACATCCACTGATCGGTCCATCTCAGGCTCCGATCACAAGTACCACACTCCTGGTAACTTGTCCAATCAATCGCCAACTAGGGTTATCACAAACCCAGCTGCCCGCTGCAGCCCAACCATCATGACCGATCCCTTGCTCTCGACTCCCAAGAGTCGTCGTACTCCAATACTGGTGCCCAAATAACCAGTAACCACACTGTGAGGATCTCATCCTCCCATAACAATACGGCTCTCAGCCGCTGGCCTCTATAAGAATTGGTCGTACTCCGGGTCCAATACTGCACAAACGCTACGTGCGCAAACGCATCCTAGTGCGTCACACCACAACTCGTTCGGACATCTCCTGCCAGTTGACATCCCTCCAAGATTCGACACATTGAAACATGGCCTCTCATGCCAATTAGGGTCAAACGTCCCTATTCCCAACCGTCGTGACAGTGGTCGTACATGGTCATCGTAAGTTGGGCGACCCTGACCTCTGACCACCACTGGTAATAACCCCTACATCCTATATCTGACACGACAGTAGGGTCACGACCCCCAAGTCGTCATACTGTGTCTAACGATCCACTGGATCCTACTCATAGGTAACGCTACGGCTCTAAGCCGTCGGATTCACAAAACTACTAATCCTACTCAGGATCAAACATCGAAACGCGGGGCCTCCAACGCCCATCAAACCTCAAATATCGGATCACGTACCAAACACCATCTAACTAAGGTTCGATTCTACTGAATCCTCGTACTAATTCCCTTTCTACCAGGTTGATGACGGGCTGTTACAACCTCAGAGACATCACATCCTCGACCTGCGCGTACTCCACGCTCTGATACCAACTTGTCAAGACCCGTCCCAAATCCCTGGGATTAACGTGGGACACGCCTGGTCCCGTCTGACATGAAGTGTCAGACCAGGGAAATTCCATTTCTAGCCCTCACCGGGGCATCTAGACGACGCCAGGATCGTAGGAGGAGGAGTGTGATGTCTCGTCTCTACTACAACCCGCATCCGCGATCAACCTAAAGGGCATTAAAACATCAAAGGTCGTGAGTGGACAAAATAATATTTTAATAAAACGTTTTCTCAATAAGATATTTATGCCCTTCATTAAAAGCATATGCATGCATTCAAAACCCGTTTATCAAACTTTCATAAAACCACTTGAAAACGTATTCTCAAAACCTTTCCAAGGTTCATGTCCAGTTCCCATAAACTGTCACGACCCATAAAAACCTTTCAAAGGTTCATGCCGGTCCCCATAAACCGTCATGAACCAGAAATCCATTTATGGGTCCCCGACCCGAAATCACAAAAACTAGTAAATCCATACATGTGGGAACTCAGCCCAAATCAACATTCTCAATGAAATACCAAAACATGCAAATCAGTTTTCCGAAACATAAAACATAGAACATGGGGTCTCCGCCCCCAAATCACTTTCATAAAACCCCATACGTATCAATATACGTATAACCCATCCACGGCACTTCCGAGAAGATGCCAACTTGGGGCACATAGCCCTTAGGGAACACATCCCCGATGTATGTCACGATTAATCATATCTATCTAGTGTGCACACTACCCAGGGTCTCACTCCGAGTCTTCTCCCAGGAATCTTCATCTGGGAGACTCAATCTCTGGATCTAGTCCGAGCTCTCTCTCTGGATCTAGTCTGATCACAACATAAATCGTAACCCCCACTCCTGGAATAGGATCCCTATGGGGAGACCCATTCTGGTATGTGGATCGTGACTCTCCAGGTCGACGTCTGGAGGAGACCATATAATCATATGGAGGGTTCATATTCATTTTCAAAACGCTTTCTTTCTTTCTTAAAACCTTTCTTACCTAGGTCTCATACCTGATTCATTTCAACAGGATTCCTCGAATCCGATTTAAATCAGTTTCACAGGCCTCGGGCTAAATCCTTAGTTCAATAGGGTCTCATGCTCGAATTCTCATTTCATAAACCGAACTGGGACTCAAGCCCGATGTTAGAATCAATTGGGCCTCAAGCCCGAAACATTAAGGCAACGGGGCCTTAGGCCCGATTTCATAACCAATAGGGCCTCAAGCCCGATACTATAGTCAATGGGGCCTATGGCCCAATATTACAACCAATTGGGCCTCAAGCTCGGATTCGTAAAACAACGGGACCCTCGGTCCGATCGTATAACTCAAATGGACCCTCGGTCCGATTGCTCGTAAAATCAAATGGACTCCAAGTCTGAGAGTTTCCAAATCAAATGGGTCTCATGCCCGATTTCATATTTCCAAATCCAAAACTCATTCATTAAATCCTCGTTGAAAACCTAGCACGTATAAGAATCGTATAAAACTGAAAATCTAGAAATACGTGCAGATAGATAGATCTTAGGCTACCTCAAACAAATACACTCATGGCATCACAAAAAATGTTTTAAAACACTTATAAAACATTTATGCATGGATCAATTTCGAAAGAAGGGTCCACTCACAGACCGTCCAAAACTGCGCCTTGATACGCGTGCCAAAAGCGTCTCCCTGACCAATCGTCGCCTCTGGAATTCCCGGACCAATTGTGGCCCACTTGAGTCCAAAAGTCTCTCGTCTAGTAAAACGTGCAATAGTATTTTTGAATTTCCTTGAACCGTAACTTCTCCGTCGAACGTCCGAATTCGACGTGCCACTTGTCTACGGATTCGTATCATCCTAGTCTACGTAACGATCTTCGGCCCTTGGCCAGCGGACCTTCCTGGTCAAAATTCAACTATTTGCTCCTTTTGAACTAAATTACCAAAATCCCCTTGGACTTCTGATCGTCATAACTTCTTCACGAACGTCGGAATCGAGCGTGCCACCTGTCTATGAACTCGTGATGTCCCGAATTACGTCACAGTCATTGGCCAAAGTCCATTTGACCGCCTGAACGAAAAGTGAATGATTCGCCCATTCTAGGGGCAAAATCATCATTTTTTCTTGAACGTTCGTTAATCCTCGTCTAATCCCTGATTAGTTTTGGTAATCCGTCATTAATCCTTAATTAATCCCATTAATTCGGGACGAGTCGTCACACAATTACCCTGACATGTTGTGGGGCGAATACCTTGATGCGTCGTGGGGTGATTACCTTGATGCGCGGTGGGACGATTGCCTTAATGCTTCGAGAGCGATGAGTTGCTTCGTGTGTGAAGACTTGGTTACTTCATGGGTTGATGGCATTGATGATTTATGAGCAAATGACTTTAAGCTTCGAGCGAAGGCTTTGACGCTCATCAAAAGAATGTGTTGACGCTTCACAGGGCGAGTGCTTGGATTCCTTCATGGATGAAGGAATTGATGCTTCATGGAGCAAAGGCGTTGATGCTTCAAGTATCAAGAGTGCTGACACTTCATGGGACTAAGTCTTGGCTGCTTCGTTGGGTGACAACCTCGACGCTTTATGATCGAAGGCTTTGATGCTTCAATGCTTGAAGACGTTGATACTTCGTTGGGAAAAGACTTGACGCTTCAACGGGCGACTGTATTGATGCTTCATCAAGGGAATCCTTAAAGTGCTTCGCTTGACGAAGACTTAAAGTGCTTTGCTTGTTAGAGGCTTGAAGCACTTCGCTTGACAAAGCCTTGAAGTTTTTTGTGTGGCGAAGGTTTGGAGTGCTTCGCATGGTAAAGGCTTGGAGTGCTTCGTGTGGCGAAGGCTTGAAGCGTTCACGTGGTGAAGGCTTGAAGTGTAACAACTCGTACCTTCAGGAAGGGTACAAATGTAATTTTGTAAAAGATTTGTATAAAAGGACGATTTTGCCCTTGTGAATAGTGCACTAAAGTTGACTTTTTGATTTACAGGCTTGATGAGTGCTGACCATTGACCGTGACGTAGTTTAGGACGTCACGAGTCCGTAGACAGGTGGCATGTCCGATTTAGACAATCGGAGAAAAAGTTATGACGTTCGGGAGATTGAGGGCATTATCGTAATTTTGACTATTTGAGGAAAGTGTTGACTTTTTAGTGGACTTGTGATTTTCACGTAGACCGATAACCGTTGGATAGGTCTCGACGTCTTGAGTACAACGACAGGCGGCACGCTGTCATCGGACGTCGGACGAAATAGTTACGGGTCTGGAAAGTTTGAGGGTAAAATGGTCATTTTAACTTTAGGTGTATTTTGGTCTTTTTATCTTTAGGACCAATCAGATAAGGGCAAGTGGCTTGAGTGGAGTGGGATATTTGTACTGATGTCCATGAGAATTGGACACGTGGGCTTTGCTGGATGGTTCTAGGGGTGTCTAAAATGTACACGGCCACAAACTGTCCAAAATTTAACCGTGCATTTTGGCCTTGAGAAACAGAAACTGAGAGTAAAGAAAGTGAGAGGACTTGATCGATTCTGTGAGGCTGTGAGAGCTTGGTGGATTGTGAGAGTGACAGAGAGAAGAGAGGAAGCTGGTGATCGGAAGTTGGGGGTGAGATCGTGCCCGGAAACACGGTGGTCGGAGGATTGATGTTCTGAAAAAACAGAGAGGCCGTGGGACAGAGGTGGTGGTTCTGCCGTGTTGTGGTGCAAACCAAACTAATCGGAGGCTAGGACGACCGCAGAGGACTCATTGGACACCGTGGTTCACGGCGGTGCAGACGGCGGAGAAGGAATCGAAGGTATGATTCGAATCCCCTGTTTTTCCCATTTCCTTCAATTCGAAAGTCGTGGACTTTGGGCTAGATTCGAGGGTTTTGGAGGTTAGGGTGAGACTCCTGAAGGTCCCAGGAGTCGTCTGAGTGTGGTGCCGTGACGGGGGAAGGTCTGGGTGGCTGGAGGCCAAAACAGGGCAAACGGGCCGTTTGTTTCAGGGATGAAGACGAGGGGTTTTAGGCCGTGATTCTACGATTTTAGGACTGGGTTTGGTTGCATGGAACTGGACGAAGCTTCTGGGATTGTTTTGGACGGAAATGGTGGAAGAATGGAGGAGAACCGGTCGCGCTGGTTCAACACAGTTGAACCGGGTGACTCGAGGTAGACAATGCACTGTAGTAGGCGCGTGAGGCCCACGCGCAACCACTTTGGGCGGCGCGTGGGAAGGATTCTGAACAAACATCCAACATGGTTTTTGTTCTAAATTTTCTAAGGAATCCATTGGTGTAATTTTCGGGTTAATCGGACGATGTTACGAGATAGTTAGGGAATTCGGACAGTTTAGGGTTTAAGTTTAAATTACGTATAAATTCCCGAAAATTTGGGGAAATTAGGGTTAACATCTTTAACGTAATTGTGACCCTATTTGGTGCCTATTGACAGGACGGGAGATGCCTGAGACAGTCGAGGAGCGCACGGAGCGCGATTGATACTTTCTGATTCGTGAGTGTACTCTTTCTTTTCTTATGAGGATGCCTAGCTGTTGTTATTTATGCTTTATAGTTTAAAGTAAGTTTTAATGCTTGTTAATGACGATTATATGTGATTGCTATGCTTGCACGTTTTTCGAGACATTTTCGGGCTTTTGCACGTTTTTCGAGAAAAAAACGGGATTTTTGATTTTGATGCTATACTTTGGGATTTCAAATTATAAGTGCTTTCTGATGGTTATAAATGGATTATGAAATATGATTTTTGGTAATCACGATTTTCGGTTTAAAAGTGGAATTCCGAATTTGGGTTCAGAATTACGGTTCTGAATGCCGAAAGGGCTTCGAACCGGGGATTTCAGATTCGAGTTTGGATATGAATTTAGAATTGATTTTAAATTGGTTTTGGATTGGATTTGCTGGATCTGGATATTGGGTTTAAAGACCCGGATACTGATTGACGGGGGACGGGCCCGGATTGAGTTTAAAGACTCGGGAGTTTAAAAACTCGGATATTTACAATATTACCCCCGTAGGCCTATTGAGATTAAATACTCGGGAGTTTAAAGACTCAGATTACATTTGAGGCCTGATTGAGTTTAAAGACTCGGATAGACCCAGCAGGTTTGATCGGACCTTGATATTTGCGGATTTGGTTTATGATATGATCTTAGCAGACTTAACATACTGTTTGGTATTGTGGTTTTCTGATGCTTAGTTAGGCATGCATATTTTTAAAAACGGAGGGAAAAACTTTATTCTTTTCTTTAAACTTTTTTATTCTTAAATCGTGTTTTAAACCTTTTAGTGCTTTAGTCTACTCACACTTTTTGGTTTTAACTTACCCTCCGGATCGTGGTGATAGCGCGGGGGTGAACGTTGAGGCAGGGATCGAGGCATAGAGCTTACGACGTTCTTCCGTTGCGAGATTAGCCTAGTAGGACTTTTGTGCCTGTTTTGTATAAACTATGCTCTGACTTACGGTTGTATTATATTTCTCCCTTGTCTGATAGTTATGCTTATGGTTGTGTTGAGGTTATTTTTGGTACTTTAAGTGTGATTGTCAGACGGGAGCAGGGTTCGTCCCGGGTATCGAGGTGATAGTTGGGACGGGTCCTGACAATTGGTATCAGAGCATAAGTTTGTCGGTTTGTGTCGGTACAAAGTCATATTTAGGTTGTTTTACTAACTCTATGCCTCTTTCAGCGTACGTTCAACCATGCCTCCGAGACGTGAACCCCCTCCACGACCTGAAGACGTGGCGAGAGAAGCAGAGAGTGCGTCGATTGAGCGAGCCCAGCAGCTCGGGGCTACTACGTTCAATGGTGGGGCAGACCCAGAGGAAGCTCACCGATGGATCAGCCGGCTTGAGCGGATTTTCGGGGTGATGCATTGTCCTCCAGGAGATCATGTGTTGTTGGCTACCTTTCTACTAGACGGCGCAGCTTATGAGTGGTGGTAGACGCTGGAGTTGTCAGGTTGGGACGCTCATACTGTGACTTGGGAGGCTTTCCGGGAGCGGTTTTTGGACCAGTATTATCCTCGCTCTTTTCGGGATGCCAAAGAGGCGGAGTTCCTTCAGTTGAAACATGGGAGCATGACAGTAGCCGAGTATGAGCAGAGGTTCCAGATGTTGTCCCGATTCGCTCCTGCATTTGTAGCTACTGAGGCTGAGAAGTGTCGTCGGTTTGAGTTGGGTCTTCGAGGAGAGATTAGAGCCATTGTGACAGCCAGCTCATTTGCTACTTTCAGGTAGTTGTCAGACGTTGCTGTTAGAGTGGAGGCCAATTTACCTGCCAGGCCATAGTACTCGGGCAGTGTGCGACGCCATGAGCATTCTTTTTCTGGAGAGTCGAGTCAGAGGACCCCGAAGCGGGGCAACTATGGTGGTACTTCATCGGCTGGTGGAGCCGGATTTGGTAGACAAGGTTGTTTTCAGGGCTCTGGATTTCGGGGAGCTAGATCACAGTCGACTCCCCAGGCAAGTGCGACTTCTGTTGCTTCTATTGGGAGACAGACTGGTGGACCCGTTAGAGATGTCTGCGATTATTGTGGAGAGCGTGGCCACTTTCGGAGAGAGTGCCCGTTGTTAGCCCAGGAGGGTGGAGCAGGTCGAGGTACAGCCGAACCTAGGCGGAGTACTGCATCTGTGTCAGGGGCGGCAGGCCCTAGGGTTGGCAATGGTGCCACGAACAGTTCCTGAGGGCGCGGTAGGTCATCAGGACCGCAGGCGCGAGTTTTTGCTATGACTCAGCAGGAGGCCAGATCAGCACCGGGAGTGGTGACATGTACACTCACCATACTTGGTCACACTATTTTTGCTTTGATAGATCCCGGGGCTACTCACTCGTTTATAGCCCTGAGTTGTAGTCTGGTGACTGAGAGGGAGGTGTCTACCTTGGATTATGCCTTAGGGGTGAGTACACCTACTAGGGAGGTGTTGGTAGTGACTCAGGTTCTGAGAGAATGTCCGGTGTTGGTAGGTGAGGTTGAGTTAGTGGCGGACTTGTTACTGTTGGATATACGGGACTTCGATGTTATATTGGGTATGGATTGGTTAACTAGACATCATGCTTCTATCGAGTGTCTCGATAGGAGAGTGACCTTTCGGAGTCCAGGGTTACCGGAGACCACGTTTCAGGGGGATCAGCGTGCACTTCCTACTAGAGTTATTTCGGCACTTGAGGCTAGCAAGCTGTTGCGGAAGGGGTGCCAGGGTTATATAGCTCACGTGGTGGATACACGTGCTACGCCAGTGAGGGCGGAGGATATACTAGTGGTGCGGGAGTTTCCCAATTTTTTCCTGAGGAATTGCAAGGATTACCACCTCATAGAGATATCGAGTTCACAATTGATCTTCTACCAGGTACGCAGCCTATTTCACAAACTCCTTACCGTATGGCACCTGCAGAATTGAAGGAACTTAAGGCCCAGTTACAAGAGTTGGTTGATATGGGATTCATTCGACCGAGTATGTCACCTTGGGGAGCGCCTGTACTGTTTGTCAAGAAAAAGGACGGAGGTTTGAGCTTGTGTGTTGACTACAGACAGTTGAATAAGGTAACCATTCGGAATAAGTATCCCTTACCCCGGATTGATGACTTGTTCGACCAGTTGAAGGGAGCACAGTACTTTTCGAAGATTGATCTTCGCTCCGGCTACCATCAGTTGCGGGTTAAGGAGGAGGATGTACCGAAGACGGCCTTTCGGACCAGGTACGGTCACTATGAGTTTGTTGTGATGCCTTTTGGATTAACTAATGCCCCATCAGCTTTTATGGATCTTATGAACCAAGTGTTCCGGTCGTACTTGGATCGTTTTGTGATTGTTTTCATTGATGACATCTTGGTGTATTCGAAGAGTGCGAAGGCACACGAGAAGCATTGAGCAAAGTGCTTAAGACCTTGAGAGAGCATCAGTTGTATACGAAATTGAGCAAGTGCCAGTTTTGGTTGACCAGTGTTTGTTTTCTAGGTCATGTGATTTCAGCCGAGGGCATCAGAGTGGATCCTCAGAAGGTTGAGGCTGTAACAAATTGGGAACATCCCAAGACGGTGACTGAGATCCGGAGTTTTCTGGGTTTAGCAGGCTATTACCGGCGCTTTATTGAGGGTTTTTCTATTCTTACTGCTCCGTTGACACGGCCGACTCGGAAGGGAGTTCGGTTTGACTGGGATGAGAACTGTGAGCAGAGTTTCCAGGAGCTTAAGAGGCGGTTAAAAACGGCTACTGTGTTGGCCCTTCCAGACGACGGTGGTGAGTTCAAGGTTTATAGTGACGCTTTGTTACAAGGTTTGGGATGTGTGTTGATGCAGCACGGGAAAGTGATTACTTATGCATCCCGACAGTTGAAACCCCATGATATGAACTACCTTACACATGACTTGGAGCTTGCAGCAGTAGTTCATGCACTGAAGATTTGGCAACATTATTTGTACGACGAGAGGTGCAGGATCTTTACGGACCATAAAAGCTTGAAGTATCTGTTTACTCAGAAGGAACTGAATCTGAGACAGGGATGATAGTTTGAGCTGCTTAAGGACTACGATTGTACTATCGAGTATCATCCAGGAAAGGCTAATCTGGTAGCCGATGCTTTGAGCAGGAAGTCATCTAGTTCTCTGTCGCATTTGAGGACGGTCCGGTTACCTTTGTTGGTTGAGCTCCGTAGACTTGGAGTATAGTTGACTATGGATGGTCAGGGAGCACTCCTAGCGAGTTTCCACGTGCGACCTGTTTTGATTGACCAGGTTATTGATGCTCAATTTGAGGACCCCATTTTGGGCATCATACGGATTGAGGTCGAGGCTGGAGAGAGACAGGACTTTGGGATTCGCGAGGATGGAGCCTTGGTTAAGGATGGACGGTTGTGTACTTGAGGACGAAGCATTAAAGAAGGTGATACTGGATGAGGCTCACTGTTCAGCTTATGCGATGCATCTGGGTGGGACCAAGATCTATCATACACTTCGAGAGCATTACTGGTGGTCAGGTATGAAACGTGAGATTGCAGAGTATGTCAGTAGATGCTTGATCTGTCAACAGGTGAAAGCCGAGCGGCAGAGACCCTATGGAGCAATGCAACCTTTGCCGATCCCCAAGTGGAAATGGGATCACCTGAAAATGGATTTTGTATTCAAGCTTACCAGGACACCGAAGGGACACGATGGCGTGTGGGTGATCATGGATAGACTTACGAAGTCTGCTCATTTCTTGCTAGTACGGGAGAACTTCAGGTTGACGCAGTTTGCCCAGTTGTTTATTGATGAGATTATTCGGCTGCATGGTACACCAGAGTCGATAGTATCTGACAGAGATCCGAGGTTTACTTCCCGGTTTTGGCAGAGTTTACAGGAAGCTTTTGGGACAAAGCTGCATTTCAGTACTGCCTTTCATCCTCAGACCGATGGCCAGTCTGAGCAGACCATCCAGATTCTCGAGGATATGATGCGAGCTTGTGTTTTACAATTTCAGGGTACATGGGAGTCACATTTACCTTTGATGGAGTTCACCTATAATAACAGTTATCATGAGAGTATTGGGATGGCTCCTTACCAGGCTTTGTACGGGCGACAGTGTCAGACTCCATTGTGTTGGACCGAGGTTGGTGAGAGGAGATTGACTACTTCCGAGCTGGTAGATCTTACTCAAGAAAAAGTGGCACTGATCAGAGATCGATTGAAGGCGGCACAGGACCGATTGCAGTAGGAGACTGGGTTTTCTTGAAGTTATCTCCTTGGAAGGGAATCGTACGGGGATTTCGGTTTCCGGTTTAAAAAGTGGAATTCCGAATTTGGGTTCCGAATGACGGTTCTGAACGCCGAAAGGGCTTCGAACTGGGGATTTTGGATTCGAGTTTGGATATGAACTTAGAATTGATTTTAAATTGGTTTTGGATTGGATTTGCTGGATCTGGATATTGGGTTTAAAGACCCGGATTCTGATTGATGGGGGACGGGCCCGGATTGAGTTTAAAGACTCGGGAGTTTAAAGACTCGGATATTTACGATATTACCCCCGTAGGCCTATTGAGTTTAAAGACTCAGGAGTTTAAAGACTCGGATTACATTTGAGGCCTGATTGAGTTTAAAGACTCGGATAGACCCAGCAGGTTTGATCGGACCTTGATATTTGCGGATTTGGTTTATGATATGATCTTAGCAGACTTACCATACTGTTTGGTATTATGGTTTTCTGATGCTTAGTTAGGCATGCATATTTTTTAAAACGGAGGGAAACAATTTATTCTTTTCTTTAAACTGTTTTATTCTTAAATCGTGTTTTAAACCTTTTAGTGCTTTAGTCCACTCACACTTTTTGGTTTTAACTTACCCTCCAGGTCGTGGTGATAGCGTTGGGGTGAACGTTGAGGCAGAGATCGAGGCATAGAGCTTACGACGTTCTTCCGTTGCGAGATTAGCCTAGTAGGACTTTTGTGCCTGTTTTGTATAAACTATGCTCTGACTTACGGTTGTATTATATTTCTCCCTTGTCTGATAGTTATGCTTATGGTTGTGTTGAGGTTATTTTTGGTACTTTAAGTGTGATTGTCAGACGGGAGCAGGGTTCATCCCGGGTCTCGAGGTGATAGTTGGGACGGGTCCTGACAATTGGTATCAGAGCATAGGTTTGTCAGTTTGTGTCGGTACGAAGTCGTATTTAGGTTGTTTTACTAACTCTATTCCTCTTTCAGCATACGTTCGACCATGCCTCCGAGACGGGAACCCCCTCCACGACCTGAAGACGTGGCGAGAGAAGCAGAGAGTGCGTCGATTGAGCGAACCCAGCGGCTCGGGGCTACTACGTTCAGTGGTGGGGCAGACCCAGAGGAAGCTCACCGATGGATCACCCGGCTTGAGTGGATTTTCGGGGTGATGCATTGTCCTCCAGGAGATCGTGTGTTGTTGGCTACCTTTCTACTAGATGGCGCAGCGTATGAGTGGTGGTATATGCTGGAGTTGTCAGGTTGGGACGCTCATACCGTGACTTGGGAGGCTTTCCGGGAGCGGTTTTTGGACCAGTATTATCCTCGCTCTTTTCGGGATACCAAAGAGGCGGAGTTCCTTCAGTTGAAACATGAGAGCATGACAGTAGCCGAGTATGAGCAGAGGTTCCAGATGTTGTCCCGATTCGCTCCTGCATTTGTAGCTACTGAGGCTGAGAAGTTTCGTCGGTTTGAGTTGGGTCTTCGAGGAGAGATTAGAGCCATTGTGACAGCCGGCTCATTTGCTACTTTCAGGGAGTTGTCAGACGCTGCTGTTAGAGTGGAGGCCAGTTTACCTGCCAGGCCACAGTACTCGGGCAGTGTGCGACGCCGTGAGCATTCTTTTCCTGGAGCGTTGAGTCAGAGGACCCCGAAGCGGGGCAACTATGGTGGTGCTTCATCAGCTGGTGGAGCCCGGTTTGGCAGACCAGGCAGTTTTCAGGGCTCTGAATTTCGAGGAGCTAGAGCACAGCCGACTCCCCAGGCGAGTGCGACTTCTGTTGCTTCTACTGGGAGACAGACTGGTGGACCCGGTAGAGATGTCTGCTATTATTGTGGAGAGCGTGGCCACTTTCGGAGAGAGTGCCCGTTGTTAGCCCAGGAGGGTGGAGCAGGTCGAGGTACAACAGAACCTGGGCGGAGTACTGCATCTGTGTCAGTGGCGGCAGGCCCTATGGGTGGCAGTGGTGCCACGAGCAGTTCCAGAGGGCGCGGTAGGTCATCAGGACATCAGGCGCAAGTGAAGGCTTGGAGTGCTTCACATGAAGCGCTTCGCGTGGTGAAGGCTTGGAGTGCTTCACATGGTGAAGTATTGGAGTGCTTCACTTGGAGAAGGATTTGAGTGCTTCGCGTGGCGAAGGCTTGTAGTGCTTCTCATGATGGAGGCTTGGAGTGTTTCGCGCGATGAACGCTTTGAGTGCTTCCCGTGGTGAAGGCATAGAGTGCCCCGCATGGCGAAGGATTGGAGTGCATCACATGGCGAAGGCTTGGAGTGCTTCATATGGCGAAGGCTTGGAGTGCTTCATATGGCGAAGGCTTGGAGTGATCCGCATAGTAAAGACTTAGAGTGCTCCGCATCACGAAGGCTTGAAGTGCTTCATGTAGCGAAGGCTAGGAGTCCTTCGCATGGAGAAGGCTTGAAGTGCTTCGCATGGCGAAGGCTTACAATGCTTCGCATGGCAAAGGCTTGGAGTGCTCTGCATGGCGAAGGCTTAGAGTTCTTCGTGTGGCGAAAGTTTGAAGTGTTTTGTGTGGCAAAGATATAGAGTACTTCTCATAGCGAAGGCTTGAAGTGCTTCGCATGGCGAAGGCTTAGAGTGCTCTGCATAGCGAAGGCTTGAAGTGCTTAGCGGGGCGAAGGCTTAGAGTGTATCCCGTGGCAAAGGCTTTAGATACTTCACGTGGCAAAGGCTAGGAATTCTTTCCATGGCATAGGATGGGGATGCTTCGTTTGGCGAAGACTTGGAATACTTCGCGTGGCAAAGGCGTAGAGTGCTTCACAAGGCGAAGGCTTGGTGTTTAAAATGCCATGAAAAATTGTCTAACTAAAATATCGACTGCTTTGATAATTGTGGAAGAAAATTTTGCAACGGAAACAAAAACTGATATGGATTGCACCAATGTTATTCACCTTTGAAGTGGGATCCTTGTAGTCATTAGAGATGATACGCTCTATAGCTTTATAGGCGAGGTATCCAGTGCAATAATTTTCTGTGGTCGCCTTTGATGGGTGATGGGATTTTGAATCAGGAATTGTACTTGATTCTGTTGTAGGTTCATTGGAGGAGCACATAGAACCACTAGCTAAACTTCCTTAAACTCAGGGCGTCAGAAGTTTGGGTTACTTTGCGCTTGTCTTACTCGCTTGGCGGGGCTTCCATGTTAGTGTGTAATGCGTCATGAGGGAGAAGGGAGTTGTTGTGACTATTTTCCTTGCGTCTTTTTCTCCTATGTACGTGAGTCCAACGGTGAGTTTGTCTCTCTTTCTTCAGTGCGGTAGTCAATTCGACTTGAACTCCCATCTACTTGTCCACTAGGACGAGTGCATGTACTTTGAGTAGATGCTTGATCCATTCAACTTCTTGGCATGTACTTGATGTGTGATGGAGTTCTAACATGCCCTCCAAGCTGTCATACACCGAAGGTTATTGTTGAAGCCGCATTCTTGTTCCACAGCTATGGCTTTCTTCGCTGGAGTCACTTAGAGGTATGTCATGGGACATGGTCCGACACTTGAAATTCATGATGTATGGTTGAAACTGGCATCGAAGGCCAGCTTCCAGATCCTTTACATGTTAGTCTCCTTCGAGGCATCGATTTAGCATCATTTAGATGTCGTTAGCATGCAGTATGCCTTGAAGAGGGGGAGAGTAACGTCGAGTCAAGTGGCGCTGACTTCCTCGGGTCACCATTATCAAAGGGTGTGAGCAGGTTGGTGAGTACGTCGTTTCATCCTTTCTATAATAGCTAGAACGTCTTGAGCCTTTGTCGACTTGTCTACTTGAGTAAGCATGTGCAATTTGGAAGGCTGCATAATGTCAATTGGGGGAGTAGCGTCAAGTCTGGTGGTATCGACTTCTTGGGGTCACCATTGGCGAAGTGTGTGAGCATGTTGGTGGGTAGGTTCCATCATCCTTACTACAACAGTAAGGACATCTTGAGTCTTCGTCGACTTGTCCACCTGACTTGAGCAGGCGTGTACAATCTGGGAGGTTGCATGGTGTCGTTGGCTCTTATGTGGCACTCAATGTGTGACAGTGCTCCGACGTGCCTCTCGAGTCATTCATGAGCTGATGGCCACGGGTGGTGCTGGCTTCTTATTATGCGAGTGTAGCTTTTTCTCCAGAATCACTCAGTGACGTGTCTCGAAAAATATTCTAGCGATAGATGTGTCCCTGGATGGTGTGCCCTGGGGTGTTCCCCTATCCTTCGTGAGGTGGGTAATGTCTCCTAGTAACATCAGATGTTCGGAGGTCTCCTAAAAGTCATTGTAGGAGCTCTGATTGGACTTCTTATTGGTTGCTTAACTGTCCAACTTACCCGTGCTTCGGTGGCAAGGTGTCGCATCGCAATCTTCACAATCTTGGGTGTGTCCTCATGCTTTCTAGGTGAAGCATTGGGACTTATTCTAACAGTTCTAGTGGTAGTGTCACGTCACGTCCCTCATGGGCTTGATTGTGTCCTCATGCATGATGTAGGTTATTCATAAGCCATTGAAGTTCCACGTCAGTGTGGAGCCAATTTGGGCTTGCTGTGATGCCTTTCTAGCTAGTAGCCCATGTGCTGGTACTGAGTGGCTATAACATGGCATGGACATTGTAACAACGAGTCGGCGCCCTTTCTTGCATCATGGAAAATTCCGATTGTAAAATAGGTCGTAGTTCCCAATAGAGTGTTTCAGTGAGAATGTCACACTTATCGTGAGTCGTTGTGACGAAGGCGGTAGGCCTGTCAGATCGTTTCATTCCTAATGTTTTTGTCATGGATGAAGAACGGTGAATAATGAGCAATGATAAATGTTTTCTCGAAAAAATGAGGGAGCATGCATTGAGTATGTCTCAATTCGGCTCTCAATGTAAGCACCAGTTGTTGATGTAGAAATCGTCCGGACTTGTAGAATTCCTTATTGATCCCTACACACAATAACAAGAAATAATCGAGGTTAAGGTTGAAGCCTAAGTTAGTTTAATCGAGAGAAATAAAACAATAGAGTTTCGGTATGAGTTTTTTTTATTACCTTTAAAGGTGAATGAGATCCTGTATTTATAGTGAAGCCTTAAGAGTCACCGGAGCATCTGATTGGTAGGAGGAGATAGTATTTACTAGGTGATTCTACCGAGAGAAATCACTATTATTAACTACATAAATAATAATAAATCACTCGCAGAGAGATTATTTATTATTGGCATTAATTTGATTAATTAATATATTTAATTGATAAATATATTGTTGATGCAGAAATCTTCGGGACTTGTAGAATTCCTTCTTGATCCCTACACATAATAACAAGAAATAATCAGAGTTAAGATTGAAGCTCGGGGGGGAGGGGTGATCAACCAAGAACACTCTGATACCAAAGTCAGTTTAATTGAGAGAAATAAACCGGTAGAGTATCGGTATGAGTTTTTGGATTAATTTTTGAGGTGAGTGAGGCCCTGTATTTTTAGTGAAGCCTTGTAGGTCACTAGAGTGTCTGATTGGTTGAAGGAGAGAATTCTTAATATGTGATTCGAATGAGAGAAATCAGTATTATTAACTATATAAATAATAATAAATAACTCGCGGAGAGATTATTTAGTATGGACATTGATCTGATTAATTAATATATTTAATTGATAAACATATTAAATTAATGCGAAATCGTGTGATGCCCTTGTCATCTATACCAAGGGCAATATTGACATTATGAGAGTTATTGGCCACTTGGCAGCCCCATGATTTTCTGGTGATTTATGGTTCTACAAATGCCCCCACATCGCTTAGGAAGTCAGGGAATCTTAAGGGATGTAACTTTTATTGTGGTCCCGATAAACCATTTTTTAGGACTAAGGCTCCGCTGTGATGACCCAGAAATTCAAAAAAGGAAAAATTGGAAAAGTTGGATGTAAAATGACGATTTTGCCCTTGGTTAGGGGGCTAAAAGTTGATTTTTTGATCGGGACATTTTTTTGGACTTTTGGCCATGACCATTGGATAGGTCTCGAGACACTGAATCCGTAGACAGGCGGCATGCCAAAATCGGAGTTCGAGTTGAAAAGTTACGAACCTTGGAACACTAGGGGCATTTTGGTCATTTTTTTAGCAAAGGGTAAACAGGTAATTTGGTTAGAAAAATTGGATGATTCGGCCGTCCACCGCCTCAGTCATGTGGCTTGTTGACATCTGTCACTGGGAAAGTTGAGTTAGTGGCAAACTTTGCCGCTTGAAACCGTGAGATTTAAATACAAAGGATATCGATATAAAACAAGTAGATGTCTATAACTTCAAATTCATTGCTCAGGACGGAGACTAGAGACAGAGTGCAATTAGGAGGGTATTTGTGAGTGAAAAATGGGAGGAAAACAGAGAGCGAATAGAGAGGAAACCATGAACCCGTAGGAAGAACCCGAGTTTGTTCTTGAAGAAATTAAGATTCAATTTCCAAATTATTTTAACCCAAGTCGAAGTAAGGCTAGAATCACTCTTCTGGGATGATTTCGAGTCGAACCACATCAAAAACGAAGACAATTGACGAAGAAACAATCAAGAATAGACCCTGCGAAATTTCTGAGAAACTCGAATTCAATTCGTGTAATTAAAGGTGAGGAATTCCCAAATTGATATTGGATTTATGTGTTTGTTAATCTAATGAGACTTTCTGGTTAATTGGAAAGGACAATTAGGGTCGAATTAACTTTGTCATTTTTTTTTTGCTGCAGCCTTTTTTCTTTTGCTTTTTGTACTTCTTACGTTTGTAAGAAGTTTGTACATATATATACATTATTTTTTATATTATTTTTCTTTTATTTAGTTTCGATCTTTTACAGATTCTAAGAGATGTGAATGTTCGATTGCAATGATTCAAACGGTAGAGCGCTCTACTATTCGAGACGATCATTTCAAGATGTATGAAGGCATACTTCTAGTGTAGTCTTGAAGACCTCACTTTATGGAGTACCATCTGGTGGCGTGTCCTAGACTTATTGGAGCTTCCAGCATCGAGGGATGATAGACTTGACACCAAGATGCTCCTCTAGTTGACATGCTTGTGGTGCTTTGTGGATAGGAGAGCTTCGTGCATTGACATGCTTTCCATCGTCAAGTGCGGGTGGAGCCAACAACAAAGCCTTCAATGGGGGAAGCGTGAAGTTCCATTGTAAGATCCATGTCGTGGAGGGAACGGTGAACGATCCCACATTCCTCCGAGGGGGGAATGATCTGGTAGGGGAATAGTGGTGTACCTTAAAGGTGTAGGCACACACCTATCTAGCGCGAGGCCTTATGGGAGCTCACTGTCTTTGGATTCCTGGGGAACTCCAAAGTTAAGGGAGTAGAGGCTGGTACAAAACACTGCAGGCTGGGCTGGTTCGGCTAGTGAGTCTAAAAGGGCCAATATCGTGTTAGGTAGAGTCGCCCGCTGCGCAACTCTGATCTAAACGAGGCCTTCTGAGAGCTCACTGGATTTGGATTCCGGGGGAACTCCAAAGTTAAGCGAGTGGAGGCTGGTGCAATCCCATGATGGGTGACCCACTAGGAAGTTGGACCATGAGCTCTCGAAAACTAAACCGTGAGGAGAAGGGCAAGGAGGCCCAAAGCGGACAATATCATGCTAGATGAGTCGGGACCTGACAGGGGAGGGTCGGGTCCTTACAGAATAGTATTAGAGCTAGACCCCAAGCGGGAAGTGTGCTAGGGAGGACGCTGGGCCCTAAGGGGGTGGATTGTAAGACCCGTGTCTTGGAGGGAACAGTGAACGATCCCACATTCCTACGAGGGGGGAATGGTCTGGGAGGGGAATAACGGTGTGCCTTAAAGGTGTAGGCACACACCTATCTAGCGTGAGGCCTTCTGGGAGCTCACTGGTTTTGGATTCCAGGGGAACTCCAAAGTTAAACGAGTGGAGGCTAGTGCAATCCTATGATGGGTGACCTACCGTGAACTCCCCGGAACAAAACCCTACGGGCTGGGCTGGTTCGGCCAGTGAGTCTAGAAGGGATAATATTATGTTAGATAGAGTGGGCCGCTGCACAACTCTGATCTAAACGAGGCCTTTTGGGAGCTCAATGGCTTTGGGTTCAGTTGGAACTTCAAAGTTAAGCGAGGTGAGGCTGGTACAATTCCATGATGGGTGACCCACTGGGAAGTTGCACCGTGAGCTCCCAGGAACAAAAAAACTGTGGGATGGGCTAGTTCGGCCAGTGAGTCTAGAAGGGACAATATCGTGTTAGGTAGAGTGGGCCGCTGCGCAACTCTGATCTTAGCGAGGCCTTCTCAGAGCTCACTGGCTTTGGATTCCAAGGGAACTCCAAAGTTAAGCGAGTGGAGGCTGGTGCAATCCCATGATGGGTGACCCACTGGGAAGTTGCACCGTGAGCTCACGAAAACAAAACCGTGAGGACAAGGGCAAGGAGGCCCAAAGCGGACAATATTATCCTAGATGAGTCGGGACCTAACAGAGGAGGGTCGGGTCCTAAGAGAATAGTATTAGAGCCAGACCCCAAGCGGGAAGTGTGCTAGCGAGGACGCTGGGCCCTAAGGGGGGTGGATTGAAAGACCCGTGTCTTGGAGGGAATAGTGAAAGATCCCACAATCCTGCGAGGGGGGAATGGTCTGGGAGGGGAATAGTGGTGTACCTTAAAGGTGTAGGCACACACCTATCTAGCGTGAGGCCTTCTGGGAGCTCACTGGCTTTCTATTCCTGGGGAACTCCAAAGTTAAGTGAGTGGAGGTTAGTGCAATCCCATGATGGGTGAGGGTTGATCCCAGATGTGTCTGATCTAGAGAATGTGGCTTGTTGGATACCTACGCATAGGGCTAATGTGATATCTGATTATGTGATGATTGGGCACTTGCGAGTAGTGCTGATATTGTGTCAATGTTATTGGCTGATGTCCATGCACTTTTGTGTAGTATTGTTTGATTATTGTGCTTGATATGTGAATACTGGCGACGATTACTATTGATGATGGTCATTGTGACTAGTTTGATGTTGATAGTTTTGTCATGATGGTCCTCATGTGAGTTTTCTTGAGAGCTGGTTGTTCCTGTGTTTTACTCTATGCATGAATGTTTTATAACTGGAGGGGGAAATGCTACGTTTTGAAATGTATTTTCAAGCAATATTATTTATGTCCACACACACCTTTTATGATTTTTATGACCACCTAGAATGTGGCAGGCAGATCGGGGTTAAACAAGAGACCGAGGCATAAGTGGGAATCAGTGTGACTATCCCTTATCTAGTAATTGCTGGGGGTGTTTTAGGAACTTCAATTGACTTGTCAGACGGGAGCAGGACCAGGCATGGTTATCAAAGTCCATTTGGGACGGGTCCTGTCAATTGGCCCGCGACGCGTCAAGGCAATCGCCATGTGATGGATTAAGGCAATCGCTCTTCGACACATCAACATCGTTGTACGTCAAAGCCATTATGCCCTTAACTAGCAATCTATCAACACTTGCGCTTTGTGAAGCACCAAAGCCCAACAATGGAAAAAAGTTCAAGGACTTCACCTACGAAAGACTCGAAGCACCTCTTCAAAGGGCAATGTGTAGCCTTCACCTCAAAGAGCTCAGTCGTCACCTTAAGGAACTCGATGGCTAATTTCAAGGCAGTTAACCCAAAATGAGAAACATAGTACTCAAGAACAATCCAAAGGATGTATAGCTTATACCCAATAAATGGACTTGTTGGACTTGGAAACGCTAATAAAGATCGCTTCCCAACCCCCACCAAGGCGAGCAATAACAGGGCCATGTCGTGGCATATCTTTGGCAAATGTCTTAGTGCACGTGACTACAAGTTCCAATACACGAATTTGAGATTCATTCGAACGTACCGAGCTAAAATTTTACTTCCTCGAAGAGAGCTTGATGTCACCAAAAAGGTAAGGAAGTCAGCTTTCTAACGCTAGCAACGACACTCAATTCAGAGCTAAAACGAAGTCAAAAAACCAAAATTACTACATGAAGGTCAAATCTGCCGAAAATCACAAAACATTCAAAAAAAAATGGAAGGCTTCTATTAATGAAAATTAAAGATGTTGGAAATTCACAAGTTGAATGCTCAAGCATATATTCAACACTAAGATCTAGCTACAAGCGAAGAAGAACCATGAAGTTCATCATCAAGATCGACACGACCTAAGAGTCCCTCCGTCGACCTGTGAGCACACCATGGAGGCCTTCGATCGTTCCATCGTGGACTTCCAGTGACGCATCGTTCGTGGCCTTCTTCAACAGTGTGGGCAACCTCATCAACATCATTTACTTGGTACAACTGACTTCACAAAAGAAAATTTACCACTGCTGGACTCTACGACAGTGTCGAAGCAACTACAAAATTATTTGACCATGTAGAAGCAACTCCAGTGATGTTTCCAGCGCTCCTAAAAAAAGGCATGAACGGTGAATGACTATACTATGGACATTTCAGTGCAACTTGACACCTCAAAAAGCTTCAGTCACTCCATGGTATTAGGCGCACTTTGCCCCGTGTCATAGGAAACCTTAGCTCGTAGCTGGAACATGCTTTTTTTTGGGTTGTGACACGCCTCACATCAAGTGATGAGACATATCGCCTCGCACTTTCAGCGTGCATCATCTTGTAGTCGCACCATTCGCGCCACAATTGTAACGCGCCCCGTACCATAGCATGACCCTCATTGCAGTTTAACGCACCTTGCCCCGAAGCTGGAACACGCCTCTCTTTTTGACAAGCCTCACTTCAAGTCATGGAACTTTGTGCCTCCCCCATTGGAGGTCTTGATGTTGGCTTCACTCATACTTGAAGATGAAATGTCTACCAACACGCTGAGCTCTTCTATCTACCAGGCACTAGGAGCATGATCACTAGAAAGAGAGCCTCGTGTCATCGAGCGCATCACCTCTTGCTTTAACCTTGTGTTGCCTTGAGTTATCGCACGCAGAGCCTTGGATGCAGAATACCTTGCCTCGCGGTTGTAACGCGCCCCGCCTTGCATTTTTGTGTGCCTCGTCTTGCTTTCTGATGCGTATCGCCTTGACTCATATCATATGGCTCATTGCTCCATGCTCCAACCATGCCTCGCCTTGCACAGTGACACGTATCCCCTTGCGTTGCGGCATTCCTGACTTCAAGTCATAGGATTCCTTGTCACTAACTGATAAAGGTCACGACAAGTGATTGTGTGCCTTGCTCTCCATATACTGAGCTCTTCAATCCACCAAGCACTCCTTGTGTGGTAATTGGAAAGAACGCCTCATGTCATTTGATGCATCACTTCAAGCTCCAACCATGCCTCGTCTTTCTGTGCCTCACCTCGCACAACAGAATAAACCTCATTGCAGTTGTAGCGCATCTTGCCTTGCAACTGTAACACGTCTTACCTCACAGTTGGAAAATGCCTCGCCTTAAGTTGTGACATGTCTCACATCAAGTCATGGATATCAGGACCCGACCCTCCTCTATCAGGTCCCAACTCATGTAGCACGATATTGTCTGTTTTGGGCCTCCATGTCCTTGCCCTCACGGTTTTGTTTTCGAGAGCTCACGGTGCAACTTCCTAGTGGGTCACCCATCATGGGATTGCACCAGCCTCCACTCGCTTAAGTTTGGAGTTTCCCCGGAATCCAAAGCCATTGAGCTCTCAGAAAGCCTCACTTAGATCAGAGTTACGCAGCGGCCCACTCTACCTAACACGATATTGTCCCCTCTAGAGTCACTGTCCGAACTAGCCCAGCCCATAGGGTTTTGTTCCCGGGAGCAGACACATCTAGGGGTGCATCTTTCCCCCCTTGAGTCATTCAATGATGTGTCTACGGACATTGTCTGTTGCATACATGCTCCTTTCCAGCACGTCGCGGGACATCCCTATGCGCCTTGCTAGGTACATTACTCTTCTCAAAAGTTCTGGATGTTACAATGTCCCCAAAAAGTTGTTGAAAGAGCTCTGATTGGGCCTGAACTTGGTTCCTCAACTACTCGACATGCTGTGTTAGTCCAAGTCATGGAGACGAACCCCGAGATGTCTACTCGTGATGAGCAGCATGTCTGGATGCACGTCGCGCACGTATAGATAGGTGTAATGAACCTTGTCTCTTTGGTGTTCGGTTGTTGGCCTGCGGGTCGCGCAGGGCATCCAAGTGCCTTCTTAGGTCCATGTCGGCAGGGAGCTGAATTGAGACCCTGAGAGACGTTTCTCCAGCCAACAGCCCATCTGTTTGGTGAAAAAACGTACCCTTGCCCCTGTCGTAGGTGGGGGATTCACAGTAGCAGTAGGTAGGGGAAATATTCCAAAATTGAACGTAGGTGTCCAATCCGACATTTTGAATGGTATGTAAATTCATGTGTGGCACAGATCGTGTGGGAAATAGGAATGTGGCTCTTCTAGAATCTCAGAGAACGGTTCTCTCATGGCAGCGATCGTAACAACGGATGTGGCAGCCTTCGAGGTTCGTGGAAATCAACGTGTTCTGGCTATGTGAGGAACCGTAAGTGTCAAAAGTGTAGCAGAGTTTTTCAAGGATAAAGTAAAGAACACGCTATGAGTATTTCTCAAATCGGCTCTCAAGGAAAGCACCAGTTATTGATTAAAAAATCATCCGGACTTGTTGATAGGTTATAATTTGTGCATGTTTTTTCCATGATTTAATACCCTTTTACTTCTGTTTTGTTAATAATTCGTTCTATGTAATTGGAGAAAGTAATATATTTTGAGAGAAATGTGTAGATCAAATAGAGCCGGTAATTACGAGAATTTGCGCGAAAGAATTACATAAATCGGAGTTAAAACGATGAAGTTATGAAAGAAAGAAGATTGCGCAAGCAATTCGGTGCCTATCCACCGAATGAATAAATGGGCAAGCGGGGTTACTGTAGCACTAGACCTAATCGGTAAGCGCCTACCGAAAGTCCCTTCTCCTTCATGAAGCGCACATGCTGAAGTAGCGCTTCCCTATTCGGTGCACACCCACCAAAGCATCCAACAGCAACCCTGCGCCTTTGACCAAGGGTTGATTCAGCCTTTGACCGCCCCAATTTTGGTAGTTGACCACCAAAAATGATCCCTGAAGGTTTATTTCGAGTTTTTGGTCTTTTTTAAGATAATTCCAACTTCCTTTCACACCTAATCTCCATATTGTATAAGGATTTTAGTCCTACTTCCTTTTCTTAACTATTTAGGAAGCCTTTTCCTTATAGAATTAGATTAAAAACTCCTATTTTTAAGAGGATTAATTATTCTATTATAAATAAGGGTATTAGGGTTTATGAAAAGGGGTGGGGGCCGAATTTACCTCTTGAAAGTCCCCGAAACTCTGTCAAAATTCGTACTTCAATTCATCTTCTTAGTTTATAGTTTTTTAATCTTTATTAAAGCACTCTGTACAATTCAAGCATCTTAATTACAGCACGTCTACCTTGAGAGAGTTTTCCTTCATCTCTTTTATTCATTGTCCTTTTATTATTTCTTGTTTTATTTATGTTTATGCACCTTTTAATTATGTCCTTGTTTTATTCAATAATGTTTGAGTAGTGTAATTAGGGATAGGGGTACTTGAAGCCCTACCCATGTCAGTCCTTGCTGTTTTGATTTCTGGCTCTTGATTATGATTGTTATGCATGCCTGGATTTGTTGGATTACTGCGCTTCATGAACTCAATTTACGCTTATAAGCTTAGTTACCTTATTTGTATATAATCGTCGATGTAATTTCTTAACGGATAACCTCGATGTTTGTGTTCACCCTGCAATTTGTCGCATCAAGTTTAAGAGAGGGAATCTTATTCGTAATCTAAACTCATAACTCACTAGAATTGCACATCACTTTTCTAGGGATAGTGTAGTGTCATCAAATCTTCTTCATGTTACATGCATTATCACGCACTATCCATAATGGACGTTTAAGGGCAGGTACAACACACTTAAACATGCAATCTAAGAGAAGATAATACGTGTTAGGTGAGCCTTACCCAGACCCCTGCACGGGCACTTAATTCAAAAAACATGCATAGTAATCTAATCAAGAAAATCTAACGGAACTATAATTGGTAAAGGTGGATAGAAACCCTAGCTCGACTTTGTTAGTTAATCTTAGTTAATTTACTTACATTCATTCAACGTGACAACCCCCCATATTTGCATTTTAATTACTCCACTTAAGTCAATTGAGTTAAACAAAATTGGATATCATTGAGCAAGTCTTCGTGGGATCGACCTTTGCTTGCATCTATACTATCTACACGTCTTTTGCACTTGCCAAGTTTATAACACGTAGAGGTTTTGCCTAGTACATCTTTTGTGCTTGGTTAAATCGCTACCAAGTTTTTTCCGTCGTTGCCGGGGACTTGTTCCTCAACGGTGTCCATTTTATTTGATTCCTTTAACTTAGTGGTTTTCTTTTTGTTTTGTATATAAATTTTGGTTTTCTTTTTGTTACGTGTCTAGGTACCATGGAGCCGTGGAATTATAATTACTCTCCCCATGGTTGGGCCTACGAGCCTTATGCACACATTCCATCAGTTCCAAGTTATCAAGGGGGCTGGGCATACCCCCAATATTTCATGTACATGCCTGAGCTTTACAATCAGCCCTATATGGAGCCATACCACCAGGGATGGAGTGAACCAGCACCATACACTTGGAATCCTCCTCCTTTGGATCATAGGCCTCCCCGACCTCAAAAAACACTACGGGATGCACTAAACGAGGCTCGATCACGAAGAACACTTCGGGAAGCCCTCTTAGAGGACAAAGAACTAGAGCATCTTCGACTGAAACTTCTTTGGGAATCTGATTGGGATGATGAGGATAATGATATGTATGTCCCCTTGCCACCCACAGACAACACCAATGAATGCACCTCGGGTCATGCTCTTGATGTTCAGGAAATAGAACCAAACCCGCAAGCATTGCACCAAGTTTTGGCCGAGGTCCCTGAAATTCCAGCACCTATCCTTGAGGTCCCTGAAATTCTAGCACCTATCCTTGCTGCCTCAACTCCTCAAGCACCTCTTATCCTTACTTTTCCAGGGCCTTCCTTATCCTTATCTTCACCATTTAAGTTCCTTACTCAACTTAGGTGTTTTAGTGAGAAATTTGATGTTGTGCCTAATGGTTTATGCAAGTTTAATGATCCTTGTAGGAGGAAAGGCGAAGGAAGTATCAAGATTGTGGTATGCACCTTTGAGACATTCAGCTCCACCCAAGGCTCAAGGCCATGACCCAAGCAGCCCAAAGACCCTTCATGGCCCTCCCACCTTGATCATTATGCTTATTTGTCTATTGGGATCAAGCACTTCTTGCTTACTGTCAAATCATTTTTGTATTTGTTCCTCGAAATGTTAAAGTCTAGGAAGTGGATTTCTGCTTATCTAACAAATCAATTAATTTATGTTGCAGGAAAGATACCACTAAAGGAGGGCCAAGTTTGGAGTCCCTCAAGGGCCCCGTAGCCGGTGAGCCTACCCTCACATGAGTGGCTATCCTCATCTCGCCTAGACGTTAAATCAAGCGATCCTAGGAGGCTCAACTAGTCCTGGTTTGTTCACTTTTTTTATGCACATTTTTCACCTTCTAACTCATGAATTTTTCTTCCTTTTATGCTCAAAAAAATTGAGGAAAATTTTTCATTTAGGTTTGAGGGTATTGGACTTAAGTTTAGGGGTACACAACTCAGTTTCTGTTTTGATTTCCTTGCTTTTTTATTTTATTTTCTGCTCTTATTTCCTTGCTGTTTTTGTTTTGTTTTCGTTACTGTTTTTTGTTTTGTGATGCTAGTTTTTATACTTAGACAAGTTAATATGAATGTATAGAACGTGAGAATTGCTTGTACTTACTAAGAATTTGCCATGACCATTGATGCACTTCACGATACCATAATCAAGTGATTAATCAACCAAAACAATTGAATTTGAGCATGCATAGAAAATTAGTGGAGACTATCATTGTGAGATCTTTGAGCTTGATTTCCTTTCTTTCTGAGTGATCTACTTGTTTCTACTCTCAAACACTCATCACTTTGTTCTTTATTGCATGATCTCTTTCTATTTGCATTGATGTTTAAAGAACCATATCTATTGGATGCCCTTGATTTAATGTGTAATCGTTTATGAGATGTGATATAGGCTAGGTGTGTTTCAACTCCTAAAGGCCCTTCTTTACCCCATCCCAATTGCATGCTCCCTAAGCCCCTTTGAAGCCAAACACTTAGCCGTTCGTTCTTCACCTACAATATGACCTAACCAAGTTTTGAACCGTTCATTATGGCCATACTCTATAATCTAAGCTTGTGTCAAGGTTGCATCAAATGAGATTCATGGTGAGGAGGAAATATGTTGATGTTTTGTACTACTTATACTCATGTGATGTGAGTATGTTTGAATGGAAAATATCGTTCGTTTATTTGTAAATTGAGGAAGTTATTGCATGATCTTGGCTCAGCTCATCTATAAAAAAAATGTATCAAGCTCATTAGTGAAAAGAAAATAAAATAAAAGAAAAAAAATATTTGCAATTAGAAAAAGAAAGAAAAAAAAAAGTAATGAACTTTGAGTTGAATCAAGTGAGCCAAGTACCTCAAATTAAAGCAATGTAGTGAGCTTAAGCATGGTTTTGTCATCTATTACTCAAGGTCCGAGTCATGACTTCTCATGCCTTGATGCAGTTTAGGTTCTTTGAATTCCAACCTTCCTTTCTAGACCTGAGAACCAATCCCCATTACAACCTTGAAAGAAGACCTATTGATCTTGTGAATGGTTATGCAAAGGATTAAGGTACGTATCTCCCTTCTTAAACTTCAATTACTTCTTGAGATCATATTTAGATATTAAGTGTTGTTCTTCATTGAAATTCATATGTGATTAACTTGATTGTCTTTACATAAACTCATCACATATGCATGTTGAGTGAATGCCTTAGGATTTGTGTGTTTATTGAGTGATGCCTAGTGAGGATTGGAGTCAAGGCGAAATCTTTATAGAGTGTTCAGATGGCGTTGTTTTCTAGTTTGATCATTTGAGATGTTGGTATAAACACTCGACACATTGAGCTCACCGTTATGGCATGTTCCTTGGTTTTTGTGAGTTTGTTTTCAATTCTTGGTTCTTATTAACTTGTTGATGCATGATTTCTAGCACCCTTTGTGTTAAGTAAAACGTTTGTGGGTATCGTGCTGCTATAACCCTCAGGAGACAAAACTCGTCCTACTAGGTGAACCTAGAGGTTTAAATTCTTATCTTAACTAGATCGAGTCTTTTGTTTTTGTGTTTTGCTCGAGGACTTTGGGGGTATTTGATAGGTCATAATTTATGCATGTTTTAACCATGATATAATACCCTTTTACTTATGTTTTGTTAATAATTCATTCTATGCAATTGGAAAAAGTAATATATTTTGTAATAAATGTGTAGATCAAATAGAGCTTGGAATTATGAGAATTTGAGTAAAAGAATCACCTAAATCGGAGCTAAAACGAAGAAGTTATGAAAGAAAGAAGATTGCACAAGCAATTCGGTGGTTATCCACCGAATGAATAAATGGGCTTACGGGTTAGTGTAGCGCTGAACCTAATCAGCAAGCGCTTGTCGAATGTCCCTTCTCCTTCACGGAGCGCGCAAGCTGAAGTAGCGCTTCCCTTTTCGGTGCGCGCCCACCAAAGCTTCCAACAGAAACCCTGCGCCTTTGACCAAGGGTTAACTGAACCTTTGACCACCCCAATTTCAATGGTTGACCACCAAAAACGATCCCTCAAGGTTTATTTCGAGTTTTTGGCCTTTTTAAGGATAATTTCAACTTCCTTTCACACCTAATCTCCATATTATATAAGGATTTTAGTCCTACCTCTTTTTTTATTCTTATTTTCAATTCCTTTACTTGTAGGAAAGGTTTTAATTATATTTCTTAATTATTTAGGAAGCCTTTTCCTTATAGAATTGGATTAAAAACTCCTATTTTTAAGAGGATTAATTATTCGCATATAAATAGGGGTATTAGGGTTTATGAAAGTGGAGGCCGAATTTACCTCTTGAAAGTCCCTGAAACTGTGTCAAAATTCGGACTTCAATTCATGTTCTTAGTTTAGATTTTTGTAATCTTAATTCAAGCACTCTTTACAATTCAAGCATCTTAATTTCAGCACGTCTACCTTGAGGGAGTTTTCCTTCATCTCTTTTATTCATTGTCCTTTGATTATTTCTTGCTTTATTTATGTTTATGCACCTTTTAATTATGTCCTTGTTTTATTCAATAATGTTTGAGTAGTGTAATTAGCTAGGGGTACTTGAAGCCCTACCCATGTTAGTCCTTACTGTTTTGATTTTTGCCTCTTGATTATGATTTTTATGTGTGGAACCATGAATTACAGGAATATTTTGGAGCCGCCACATGGCCAACAATTCTCGTAATGCCAATATTACCCTTGGTAAAATTGACATCGACATGTTACGATCTCCGCATTAGTTTAATATATTTACTAGCTAAATATATTAATTAATCAGATCAATGCCGATAATAAATAACTTCCCAACGAATTATTTATTCATTAAATAAATATGTGATTATACTTGGTTCGATCACTTATTTAATACTTTCTCCTTCAACCAATCAGGCGCTCCGATGACTCTCAAGGCTTCACTATAAATAGAAGGTCTCATCTCATTTCTAAGGGTAATAAAAAATTTCTACAAACACACTGCCAGTTTATTCTCTCAGAAAACTGACTTAAGTATCGGAGCGTTCACGGTCGAACCACCCCCCTTGAGATTCAACCTTAACCCCGTTTGATTTTCGTTATTCTGTGTAGGGATCGAGAAGGAATTTCACAAAGCTAGACGATTTCTGCTTCAACAACTGGTGCTTTCATTGAGAGCCGATTTGAGAAATACTTAAAGCTTGCTCTTTAGTTTTTCCTTGAAAAACTCTATCATCACACTTTCGACACTTACCGTTTTTCACATTACTAGAACACGCCGATCTGCGCGAGCCTCCAAAATTGCCACTTCTGCTGCTGCGATTGCTGCAGTGAGCGAACTGCTACCTGAGATTCCATAGGAACCACTTTCCCGTCGCCCACATGGCCCACGCCAGGCATCAATTCACCTACCATCTGGAATTCCAGATTGGACATCTACGTTCAGCTTCAGAACATTCCCCATAGCTACTGCTACCGTGAATCCCCTAACTTCGACGAGGGTAGGGGCGGATTTTTTTCAATGAATAGAAGGACTGCTAGCGGGAGAAACATCTCTAAGATTCTCGAATCAGCTCCTTGCCGACTTGGACTTAAGGAGGCACTTGGAAACCCTGCGCGACCCGCATGCCAACACCCAAGCTCCAGAGAGACGTGGACCATCACATCCGACCGAATGCACACGACGTGCGCCCTGAAATGCTAGATCATCACAAGCAAGCATCTAGGAACTGCCCTCCGCGACTTGGACTGATGTAGCAGGTTGAGCAACTAAGCAACCAAGTTCGAGACCAATCAGAGCTGCTACAACAACTATTGGGAGACATCGGGATATCCAGAACCTCAGAGAAGTGCAGTGAACCTAGCAGGGCACCACGGGACATCCCAAGACGCACTAGCAAAGAGCATGTTCACTGCCCGAAAATGCCTCGAGACACGTCGCTAGGAGACTTAGGGAAAGAAAGCTGCACCCCTAGAGCAAAAGGCCAAGAACGATCGAGGCTTCTAGCTCGAGAGCTACTCGGAGGAAGCCCTAGAGCACTTTCGCGCATTGAGTACCCGCGCAACAGCCGATGACAGCAAGCAATCTCCCATGCGTCACACACACACACACTCAGATGGATGGACCCATCCTAACTCAAGAAGCACATACGATCGCAGCGAGGAGGACGAGACCTACTTGCCAACACACTCGAGTGCTATTCCCGCTGCAACTCAAGGGAGTCGACGCCATTTGACCTGACGCGGAAATCCCCATCACAAAGGTCCATTGCCTGCTGAGGACGTCCAAAGGATGCTAGATCGACGCCTCCAGGGAGTTCAACGCGACGAAGACTTGGAGGATGACCTTTGGCGCCAAATACTGACGTCATCATCTTTTCCGTTCGTGAGGGAAATTGAGGAGGAGCCATTCCCGCAGCAATTTTCAACACCAAACATCAACCAATACAAAGGAGCCTCCGATCCAGTAAAGAACATCATTTACTATCGGGGGGTCATGGTACCTCACAGGCACAATGACGCACTCATGTGCAAAGTTTTCCAAGCCTCACTGCAAGGTCAAGCGACGACATGGTTCAACCATCTCCCCCAGAGATCACTTGCCTCCTTCGAAGAGTTACCCCTGGCCTTCGTGAAGGAGTACTCGCAGATTCGCACCGTCGAATTCAAGGATGACCACCTCTTCACCATCCGAAGGAGGTCTAAGGAAACCTTGCGGCAATACATCAGGAGGTTTTGCGAAGAGAAGTCCTGCATCGTTGGTTGCAGCGATCTCGTCGTATCCATGGCATTTAAGCAAGGCCTACCGCGGGAGAGCCAGCTCTACGGAGACATTGTCATGAGCAACACCCGAAGTTTCACCAAGATACTTTCCCTGGCGGAATGACATGCATGCTAGGAGGATGAGAAAAATGCCACACATGCCGCCAATCAGGTCGAGGAAGATGGACATCCCACAAAGGCGTTTCTGCAGCCAAAGGATGATGCCCACCACGGGAACTCAGTCGAGAAAGCCAAAAAACGCAAAGGGAACCCATCAACCAACACGTTCGTGGGTTCGAAGCCAAACACACAATTTTCGGTACCTTTCCTCCAAATATATAATCAGATAAAGGAAAAACCATGGTTTGAAAGACTAGCTCCCGTCAAAGGCGACCAAGAGAGGACCGACAAGAAAAAATGGTGTGCTTATCACAATTACTATGGGCACGACATAAACTCTTGCTAGAATTTCGAAAGATACCTCCAGGATCTCTTGAAGGAAGGACACTGCACTAAGTACGTCAGAAAAAAGGCAACGGATCGTCTCGGAAACAAAGATCCCCAGGAACTCGTACAAAAGGTGATCCAGGTGGACACCATCATTGCCGAGTCCGAGTTATAGGGAACAACCAAGAAACTCAATCAGTGACCAAGTCATCATCAAAGGCACAAAGTTTGAGATTAAAATTCGGCTCAATGCCTACTTTACTCACGTAGTATCTTCCAATAGGATTCAAGATTTTTCGTTCCAACGTCTAATGAAATTGTCTTATCGCCTACACCTTTGTATAGAAATCATACCAAGCCTTTGGCATGCAAACCACCCGAGCCTTCGTCACGCGAAGCACACTAAGCCTTTGCCACGCAAATCATTCTAAGCCTTCGTCACGCGTAGCACTCCAAGCCTTTGCCACGCAAAGCACCTTAGTCTTGGCCACGCGAAGCACTCTAAGCCTTCGTCACTTGAAGCATTCTAAGCCTTCGTCACGTGAAGCACTCTAAGCCTTTGCCACGCAAAGTACCTGAGTCTTTGCCACTCGAAGCACTTAAGTCTTCGCCACACAGAGCACCCGAGTCTTTGCCACGTGAAGAACTCCAAGCCTTCGCCACACGAAGTACTCCAAGTCTTTTCCACGCAAAGCACCAAAGCCTTCGCTATGCTAAGCATACTAAGCCTTTGCTATGCAAAGCACACCTAAGCATTTGCCATGCAAAGCACCCGAGTCTTCGCCACGCGAAACACTCTAAGTCTTCGCCATGGGAAGCACTTCAAGCCTTCGCCACGCGAAGCATTCTAAACCTTTTCCACGCAAAGCACTCTAAGCCTTCGTCACGCAAAGCACTCTAAGCCTTTGCCACGTAAAGCACCTGAGTCTTCGCCACGCGAAGCTCTCTAAGCCTTCGCCATGCGAAAGCACTCTAAGCCTTCGCCACGCGAAGCACTCTAAGCCTTTGTCACGTAAAGCACCTGAGTCTTCGCCACGTGAAGCACTTTAAGCCTCTGGCACGCAAAGCACCTGAGTCTTCACCACGTGAAGCACTCCAAGCCTTCACCACGCGAAGCACTCCAAGCCTTCACCACGCGAAGCACTCCAAGCCTTCTCCACGAGAAGCACTCCAAGCCTTTACCACACAAAGCACCCAAGCCTTCGCCATACGAAGCACTCTAAGCCTTCGCTATGCGAAGCACTCCAAGCATTCGCCCCGCGAAGCACTCCAAGCCTTCACCCAGTGAAGCACTCCATTCCTTCGCCCAGCGAAGTACTCCAAGCCTTCGTCCCACGAAGCACCCCCGAGCCTTCATCACGTGAAGCACTCAAAGCCTTCGCTATGCAAAGCATACTAAGCCTTTGCCACGCGAAACACTCCTAGCCTTCGCCATGCGAAACACTCCAAACCTTCGCCACGCGAAGCACTCTAAGCCTTCGCCATGCGAAGCACTCTAACGCTTCTCCCCCGTGAACTCTAAGCCTTTGCGTTGCGAAGCACTCTAAGCTTTCGCCATGCGAAGCACTCCAAGCCTTCGCCATATGAAGCACTCGATGCCTTCACCATGCTAAGAACTCAAAGTTTTTTCCACGTAAAGCACAATAAGTCTTCACCATGCGGACCAAGCCACGACCTCGCCACGTGAAGCGCTCAAGGCTCGTCCCAGTGAGGCACATGAAACCATCCAAGAACTTGACTTGTTGGAGTCCAAAAGCTACTAAAAAAACACTTCCAACCCCACCAAGAGGGGCAACCACCCGTCTATGACAAACAGTGGGCAAATGTTTTAACATGAGAAGTCCAATTCTGCATTTCAGTGCACGGGACAGAGATCATAGCTCGCTCAATTTTACTTACCCTGACATGAACTTGATGGCCCTAAAACAATACGGAAGTCAGCTTTCCAACACTGTTGAACACACAATTCGGAGTTGTGACGAGTTCCCAGTGAACGTTTTTGTACACGAAGGTCAACTGCGCGTACCAGCGCACAAGTACGAGATTCATTCAGTCGTAGACCACTGAATTTTAATCACCCTGCCATGAGGTCGACGAATTTAGAAATCTATGGAAGTCAGCTTTCCAACGCCATTGATCTCACTCAACTCCAAGTTATAAAGAGTTCCCCGTAATCATTTTTGCACACAAAAGTAAACTGCATGAATCAACGCACGAGCACACAATTCGACCAATCTTACAAGGCTCAATTCGGATCGTCTTGGAACAAGCTTGGTGGCAATAGAAAGGTATGGAACTCAGCTTTCCAACCCCACAAACATCACATAATTCGGAGCTAAAACGAAGTCAGAAGACCAAATTTACTACACAAAGGTCAAATCTTCCAAAAATCACAAAATACTCAAAAAAAAAGTGGAAGGCTTCTATTAATGAAAATTATAGAAGTTGGCAATTCACAAGTTGAATGCTCACACATGTATTCAATGCTAAGATCAAGCTACGAGCTAAGAAGGATCATGAAGCTCATCACCAGGAACGGCACGACCTCAGAGTTTCGTCGTCAACCTATGAGCAAGCCTTGGAGGCCTTCAATCATCCCATCGTGGACTTCCAGTGATACATCGTCCATGACCTTCTTCAAACAATGGTGGCAACCTCCTCAACATCGCCTACTTGGCATAGGTTGCTTCATAAAAGTGACTCCACCACTGCTTGACTCGACGACGGCTACAAAGCAGCTTGACTTTCAACTCCAAGACGAAATAATCGTTTGGTGTCATGTGTCTTCACTCCACTTAGCTTCAGTGTCTAGATGATGGCATCTCCAAGCTCTCTTCCTTCAACTAGGCAATGATGTACGACGTTTTGAGCTTTGCAGGGGGCGTGATCGATCCTCCATTCTATGTTCCGCCTTGCTACACCCCATTCAGAGCTCAACAAGGATCAAGTCTCTGGAAGGTCATCCGTTATCCAAAGAAACTCCTTGGAAAGCTTCAGTTACTTCACGACACCACCTGCACTTCGCCACGCGTCATGGGAAGCCTTGCTTCAAAGATGAAGCACATCTCGCCTTGTAGCTGCAACACACATTTCCTTGCATTTGGAACAAGTCTCATGCTAGGTTGTGACACGTCGCACTCCAACTGATGGGACTCCTCGCCTCGCACTTGCAAATCTTGCCTTGTAGTTGCACCATGCCTCATCTCGCAGTTGTAGCGCACCCGCCTTGCACTCCGCTGCACCTTGCTCCCACTCTGCTACACCTCGCACCGCACTCTACTGCACCTCGAGCTGCACACTGCTGCAACTCGTCTTGCACTTTGCTGCACCTCACACCTTGCACTCTGCTGCACCTCGCGCCTTGTACTCTACTGCACCTCGTCTTGCAGTCTGCTAAATCTCGAGCCTTGCACTCTGATGCACCTCGTGTCGTACTCCGCTTCACATTTCCTTGCATTCTACTGCACCTCGCCTTGCACCATGGCATGACCCTCGCTGTGATGACCCGTCCCGAATTAGCGAGATTAATTAAGGCTTAATAACAGATTAGCGAGACGAATCGGGGATTAGACGAGGATTAGCAGATGTTCGGGCGAAATGACGATTTTGCCCCTAGAATGGGCGAATCGTTGACTTTTCGCTCCGGTGGTCAAATAGACTTTGGCCAATGACCGTGACGTAGTTCATGACGTCACGAGTTCATAGACAGGTGGCACGCTCAATTCTGACGTTCGTGGAAAAAGTTATGACGTTCGGAAGTTCAAGGGCATTTTGGTAATTTGGGCCAAAAGTTGACTTTTGACTCGGGAGATCCGATGGCCGAGGGCTGAAGACCGTTACGTAGATCGGGATGATACGAATCCATAGACAGGTGTCACGTCGAATTCGGATGTTCGACGACGAAGATACGGTTCACGGAAGTTCTGGGATACTATTCACAGCGACACGTTTTACGAGCTTTTGGACTTTAGTAGGCCCAGTTGCTTTTTAGCAACCAATGGATGAGTGACAAGTGTCAACCATCCACTAGCCACCATCCCACGTACATGCATCGACACCTTCTTTGTTCTCCCAAGCCAAAACCCGATCTCCCATTTCATCCAATCCAAACCCTTCAACCCTATAACCCGGTTTCAAAGGACAGAGAGTGAGAGGAGGACCTGAGGAGGGGGTTGGCCAGCCAAGGGAGCGCCGCCGTGGACGGCGGAGGTCAACTCGTGCACAGGTGATTAATTTTTACCTGATTCCTTCAATTTTTCATTTGTGACGTTGTGATTGATTTTGGGTGGTTTGGTGAGCTTAAATAGGTTGTTAGGAAGGTTTTGGGATTAGTTTGGACGGTTGTTGAAGGCTGTGAAGCCCAGGGGAGATTTTGGAAGTTTGAACCGTGAGGTTCAATTTTGAACCCTAGAATTTTTAGGGTTTTAGGTGGATTTGATCATCCAAACAAACTCCTAGGATCAAAATAGGAATTTAGGGATCGATTAGGAAGGGAATCAGACCAAATTGAGGGGTTTAGAGACCTGGACCGGTCACGCCGGTCCAATTAGACCGAAATTGCAGAGAAAACCGGACTGGTTGGACCGGTCGGCTGAAGGATAGGGATGACCCTGTGCAGTGGCGCGTGTGGCCCACGCGCAGGGCCATTTCGAGGCGCGTGTGGGCGCGTGTTCAGGAATTTGAGGCGCATGAGGCCCATACGTATTATGTCAGGACCCACCCCTAATCCCCCGGGATTAAGGGCTAAATCCCGATCCCGTCTAACTTACGCATAACTCGAAGGCTAAACTGACGTCCAACCTTCATGTGACACGTAAGTCGGACAAGGGATTCTCGATCTGACTATCCAAAAACTTCCGAACTTCCTAGAGTGCGCAAAGTCTACTGTGGATCGTATGTCTCCGTCTCTCTCGACCAACAGCCCGTGCCGCAACAACTTGGAGGGTATCGAAAACACGAAAAGACTGTGAGTGGACAAAAATAAAGTATAAGTTAGAAAACAGTTCAATAAAACAATTACCCTCCTCGCTAAAACCAATGCATGCATATCAAATTCATGTTATAAAACCACTCAAATCAAAAACCATCCACGAAACCATTTGAAAACCCGTATCATCCAGGCCTCAGCCTCAAATCAATCTCAAATCCGATTCATCCGGGCCACTGCCCAAAACATCAGAAAACCAGTGAAAAACATCAATCATACAAGTTTACTGGATCTCAAATGTGCCCGAGTCTTTAAACTCAAAACACAATGCGCAATAACCAGGCCTTCCCAGGATATCCGAGTCTTTAAACTCAAAACACAATCATAGGCCTCGGGGGGTAACATATCCGAGTCTTTAAACTCAAAGCCATACCGATTCTTTAAACTCAAAATAGATCAGTCCAGGGCCCTCCCCCAGTAAATCAATCCGAGTCTTTAAACTCAAAACCAGAACCAGTGGGTTTTCTCTTTTCTTTCCGGATCTTTAAACCCAAAACCATTTTTCAAGAAACAATGAAAACCACAGAAAATCCATCTCCGGATTCGTAACAATGATTCTGTAAGCCAGCATCCGGAACCACTGTCCCGAACCCAAATCCAGACTTCCTTCCCAAACCTCGAAAACCAAATCCAAGACATCCTTTCTGAAATCACAAGAACAGGGCTCCAAGCCCGAAATCACTTTTCCGGAATTCATTTTAAAACCTTGAAATCAAATCATCTTTCAAATGAAACCATTAAAACCATCGTCGAATCACAAGAGAAATCGAAACCTCGTAAAACGTGAAATTCCGTAAAATATCTCAAAAATCGTGCAAAACTGTAAACCATCAAGATCATAAAGAAAATCATAGAATCACGTATGAAAACATATAAAAACATATATTCATGCATCAAGAGTTAGAAAGCAAAGTCCACTCACAGACAATTCCGACGTCGCCTTGATACGCGCGCACTTACGTCGTTCCTCGCCATTTCGCCACCCTCGGCTTCCCCGAACCTGTCCAAATCCCATAAAGAGGTCACTAACTACTTCATTAAGCTTATACTAAAGCCCCATAATTTTCCCATATTTTATGCTATTTTTAACCGAACCCTAAAACCTTCGGACAGCCCGAAACATGTCGAGACGATGTCTGGTTGACTCAAAACCAGCGCCAAAATGTTCGTTACATCAAATACTTTAAAAGTCATGTTGGAACCACCCTCAAAAAATGTGACACGCGCCCACACGCGCCGCCGAATGGGGCTGCGTGTGGGAGCCATGCGCCATGTCACTGTTCACCGTCTTCCAGCTTAGGCGACCGGTCTGAACCGGTCTGCAATTCCGGTCCGCCCTTGAACCGGCGTGAGCGGTTCTGTCCCATTTTAATTCAATTTTTTTGTCCTTTTAAAACCATTCAATTCGTCCTATAAATTTTAATCGATCTAGGTACAGAAAACATGAAAAGTGAGGTGGAAAGTACCTCCACGATCAACGATTACACTACCCCTGTTTATCTCCTCTGTTCAGCCGTGACAGGCCACGATGAACCACGGTTTTGGTCCCATTCATCTCCTGAGAGTCTAAAAGTACATTCCCAACCATCAGACTCTAGTGATTGTCATGAAAACACAAAACACCATTTTTGAATTCGACCTTACCCGCCTTCGGTTTTCCAGCCAGCGTCCACGGCAAGCCACTCGTTCGGGCTTATTCGACTCCTAAACACCTCAGCATCAAGATTGAATAGTCAGCTAGGCTCCTTAACCCTTCATTCCAACTTCCAATTTAGAAAATTTAACAGGGGATTCATGGATTTCCTTACCTTCCCCTGCCGTCGTGGCCGCCGTATCACCACCCTCAACTCTGTCTCATCACTTCTAGTTTATTTCATTCACTCGTCAAAGGCAAAGGATGACAATCAAAGTGAGTTATGGAGTGGGTTCCTCATGGTTTTACACTGTGCTCTGTTTCTCCCATGGTCAAGCCGTGCAACCCATTCTATCGTTTAAAACCAATGCCCTGAGATCAACTGAGAGGTTCTACAGCCCTCTAGAAATGAGCCAGGTGTCCAAATCTCTGTGGACACAAATTCCAGAATAAGACAAGTGTCACCATCCTATTGGCACAGATGCCAAAGCAACCAAAAGATCAGATTGCCCCTTTCATGGCAAATTACCATTTTGCCCTTCGTAATCCTTGACCCGTAACACTAGTTCCCAAACTCCAAATGGCACATGCCGCCTATCGTTGTACTCAGGAGATCGAGACCTGTTTAACGGTCATTGGTTTGCATGAAGAAAACCTGTTATGCAGAAAGTCAACAAATGCCCCTTTTTTAACCGAACTACGAAAGTGCCCTCAACCTTCCGAACATCATAACTTCTCCCTCGAATGTCGGAATTGGGCGTGCCACCTGTCTACGGACTCGTGACGTCCCGAACTACGTCACGGTCATCGGTCAATGCCCAATTGACCGTCCGATCTAAAAGTCAACATTTTGCCCATCTAGGGGCAAAATCGTCATTCTTCGCCAAAGTCCAAACGTAACCAACTAAACACCGATTAAACTCACTAATCCGTCACTAATCACTTCCCTAATCCCGACTTCCAGGACGGTTCGTTACATATCAACATACGTATAACCCATCAGCGGCACTTCCGAGAAGATGCCATCCAGGGGCACATAGCCCCTAGGGAACACATCCCCGAAATAGTATGTTGATACGTATGTGCTTCTGATGAAAGTGGTTTGGGGGCGGAGTGTAACGACCCGTCCTGAATTCCGGGATTAGGTTAGTGACTAATCTCGATTAGTGTGGTTGAACGGTGCTTAGTAGGTCGAAATCGGACAAAATGTGCAAAATGACCATTTTGCCCCTGGTCGTGGGCAAAATGTTGACTTTTTGATCGGGCGGTCAAACGGACTTTGACCGATGACCGTGACGTAGTTCGGGATGTCACGAGTTCATAGACAGGTGGCACGTTCGATTCCGACATTCGTAGAGGAAGTTATGCTGTTCGGAAGTTGAGGGGTATTTTGGTAATTTGGCATATTAGGGGCCAAATGTTGACTTTTTTACCGGGAGGTCCGATGGACGAGGGCCAAGGACCGTTACGTAGGTATCGTCGATACGAATCCAACGACAGGCGGCATGCCGAAATCGGAGATTCGACGACGAAGTTATGGTCACGGAATCGGACTCGATTAACCGAACGAACCAGGATTAAAATAATATTATAATATTGAATAGTTCCCGTTGACTCTGCACACCTGGATGAGTGACAAGTGTCACTCCTCCCTTGAAACCAGAATCCTTGTCTTAGGGGAAACATCATTATGATGTTTTAATAATTATTAATTAATTATTAATTAATTTAAAATCCATTAAACCTCCATTTTTTCTACTGTGTTTTCTTAGCCGTGTACAACCAAAATCCCAATTCCTCCCACCCTTAATCTCCTCCCTATCCACTAAACTTGTGAACGAAAATTGGAGAGAATTCAGAAACTAACTTGGCTGGGCAATCACGAAGGACAGAGAGAGGCTGGGAACTGAGAATTTGTAAATTTGGATTTTGGGGGGGAAGATCGGATTTTAAACTTGGGGCCGTGAGGATCGAATTGGAGGTTACATTCAGCTTTCTGGGAATGCCACGATCAGTTTCGTCGAAGGAACGAAGGGAATTGGTGCTGTTTTGGCTCTGATCACACTTGGTGACAGACGAGGAAAATCGAGCTCGAGTCGTGGCGTTTGAGGCTTCGAATGATTCAATTGAGGTGGGGAAACTTCTTCTCATGATCCCACGATGCTTCTGGGTTCATCAATTGAAGGAAAACGGTTGTGGTTGACAGAACTCCATGGTTGTACAGTGACGGTGTTCGAGCTTGAGTCGTGACGATTGAGCACTAGTTTGATTCAATTGATGTGGGGGAATTTCCTCATGGTCCATTGATGCTTCTGGATGCATCAATTGGAAGAAACCTGCAGCCATTGAAGGAATCCCATGATTGAATAGTGACCGGAGTGTTCTTCGTGTTCATCGTGGAATCGATGGAATCTGGGTAAGTGTTCGTGTAATTGAGTTTACAGAACTTAAATTAGACTTAAAACAAAATTAACTAAATGAACAATTGAAGGAATTAGGATCGAATTGATGGACATTGAACCGGGTCGTGTCGCGGGCAATTTGGACCCGTTTACCAGAGATACGGGTTAGGACGATGCACTGTAGCAGGCGCGTGGATTTCACGCGCAGCCACTCACGGCGGCGCGTGACGGCGCGTGGGCACGAATCTCGAGGTGAGGTCAACATGACTTTTAATCTATTCGATGTAACGGACATTTTGGGATTGGTTTCGTGTCGATCGAACACCGTCTCGATATTGTTCGGGATGTCCGAAGGTTTTAAATTAAGTTTAAAAATAAGTAAAAATTCGGGAAAATTACGGGACTTTGATAGGATGTTAATGATGAGGTTAGTAACCTTCTAATGTGATTTGGACAGGATTGGGAGTCCCGGTGATAGTGGTGTGGCCCGGGAGGGCCGGTGGCACGCGTATCGAGGCATACCGTTAAAACGGTCTGTGAGTGGACTTTGGTTTTATAAATCCTATGCATGCTTAAAATGTGATATATGGTTTATATACATGATTTCTATGATGGTATTTGTGAGTATTGATTTCGGGTATGTTGCACGTATTTCGAGGTGTTTTCCGTATTTCACGTGTATCGGGATTAACGGTTTATTTGTGGTTTTGCGTACTTGTGGTTAAATAAATAATATGATAAAATGGTTTCTATATTGGAAAAACGAACTCGGGCTTGAGGCCCACTTTTTTTGCAAATCTCGAACTTGGAGTCCATTTGAGTACGTAGTCGGGCTGCGGGCCCAGTTGGTTTATAAATCGGGCCGTGGGCCCAGTGGTTCATAAAATCGAGCATGAGGCCCAGTTGGATTATAAGTGTGATTTCGGGTCAGGGACCCTATGTTTAATAAATGTGATTTCGGGTCAGGGACCCTATGTTTAATAATTGTAATTTTGGGTCAGGGACCCTAAATGGAATTACATGGTTTTATGGAAATTTCGGGCAGGGCCCAATGGTAATGATGTGATAAAAGGATTTAATAAAACTGTTTTCCATATACCATCTTGATACAAGGATATATGATGGTCTCCTCCAGATGTCTAGGACACTGGGGAAGTCACGGTGCATTGCGAATTGAGATCATGTGGTTGATCTTACGCTACATCGAGAGTGATGTAGTTCGTGGTGTTGTCACTGACTAGCTGATGGTTGGAGCTTTACTAGGGTGGTAAAGCTTAGCGGTGACAGTGTGGCTGGTGGAGTCAGCATGGACTGACAAATGAGATTGGTGACTCCCAATGGGAGCAAATGCAAGGATATATTGACAATGGAAAGGAACCATCTAGCTGAAGGAGTCAGCTTAATGGTTAAGCGATTTTATCACGGACCAGGTGATCAATTCCACTCGAGGTGGTCGAGTGTTGTTGTTGTGACGTATGACTGTGATGGGATGTCTGGGTACAGACGAGGCTGGTGTTGTCCCAGCAAGTGGGTGTACAGGTGTACACATGGTATGTGGTCGGAATGTTTTCCACGAGGTGGTTGTGGAATAAGGATGTTGGTAATTTCGAGGACGAAATTCTTTAAGGAGGGAAGGTTGTAACGACCCGTCCCGAATATCGGGATTTAATAATATTTAATTATGATTTACTAATCTGGGATTAGTTGAGCGATTTCGGCCGAATTGTGCAAAATGACCGTTTTGCCCCTAGGCGTGGGCAAAACGTTGACTTTTAATTCGGACGGTCAAATGGACTTTGACCAATGACCGTGACGTAGTTTGGGACGTCACGAGTTCATAGACAGGTGGCACGTTCGATTCTGACGTCCGCGGTGAAAGTTATGATGTACGGAAGTTCATGGGCGTTTTCGTAATTTGGACGATATAAGGGGAAATGTTGACTTTTTGATCGGGAGGTCCGATGGCCGAGGACCGTTAGGAAGGTCTCGATGCTCTGAGTCCGTAGACAGGCGGCACACATCAATCGGAGTCCGTATGACCGAGTTACGGGTCAGGATGCGTGAGGGGCATTTTGGTAATTTTCTGCACAAGGGCAGAATTGTAATTTCACACGGGGCACTGTTTGATTGAATGGCCGTGATGAGGGATTCCTTGTGCGATCGATCCCATGGTTTGTTTACCAATTAAATGACTGAATTGGGCCAGTTTGAGGTGTGATTACACATGGGGTTGAGTTGGCATCTGATCACAAGGACATGGGCACTAATTTCATATTGTTTTCGGGTCAGTGCCAGGAGCTTTGCACAGGGGACTGAGTGGTGCTGTGGGGCACTTTAAATGGCTAAATTGGATTAATTGAATGATGAGTGAGTTGTGAGGACCATTCTGAGTTGTATGGCTGTCGGATTGAAGAGAAAAACCGTGAGAAACCATTTCGGGTTCTTGGAGGGAAAATTCAGAATTTGATTTCTGAGCTTTGTTGGACCAAACCATGGACGGGTTTAGCTTTCTAGGAGTGTCTGGAGCTCAGCCGTATCAATTTCGAAGGGAACCAGCCACGGCTAAGCTGGGACGGTGGCCACTGTTTTCAGAGGAAACACAGTGCTGTGGACGACGACTTCCAGGTGAGCTCTTGTTCAATTGGTTGTGGTTTTGGGTTCGTCTGAGTCCTAGTATACTTCCTTTGAAGTTAATTTGGAAATGGACTTGAGTTGGGTGAATTACTGAGGACGACCCGTTTTGCTGTTCGAGCTTGGGTTGGTTGATTTAATCCATGTCGAGGTTGGATATTGACACAGAACTGAAATTGTTTGGTTAATGATTGTTTTAGGATCAAGAACGGATGGAATCAGGGTCGAAGTGATGGTTATCTGGCCGGGTCAGATCACGGGTAATTAGACCCGTTTACCAGTCATACGGGTGAAGATGGTGACTGTAGCTGTCACTATAGCAGGCGCGTGGCTTTCACGCGCAGCCACTCACGGCGGCGCGTGATGGCGCGTGGGCACGAATCTCGAGGTGAGGTCAACATGACTTTTATCCTATACAATGTAACGAACATTTTGGCGTTGGTTTCGTGTCGATCGGATCTCGTTTCGATATTGTTCGGAATGTCCGAAGGTTTTAAATCCAGTTTAAAAATACTTAAAAATTCAGGAAAATTTCGGGACTTGAATAGGATGTTAATGATGAGGTTAGTGATCCTCTAATATGATTTGGACAGGATTGGAAGTCCCGGTGATAGTGGTGTGGCCCGGGAAGGCCTATGGCACGCGTATCGAGGTGCTCGGTTAAACGGTCTGTGAGTGGACATTGGTTTTATAAATTCGATGCATGCATAACTGTTTCATGATTGTTATAATTGTGATTAAATGATTTATTTTGGATATCGGTGAATTTAAAATGATTTCACGTATTTCGAGGTGAATTATGTATTTGCACGTAAACCAAGGTTTTTCTGGATTTGCACCGATTTCCATAAATGTGGTTGGATATGATTTCATGAGACGGTTACGAACTAGAATAAAGTAAAATTGGGCCAGGGGCCCAATTGAACTATGAAATTGGGCCAGGGGCCCAGTTAACTTATGAATCGGGCCAGGGGCCCAGTTAACTTGTGGAGCGGGCCAGGGGCCCAGTTAACTTGTGAAATCGGGCCAGGGGCCCAGTTGATTTCCACATGTGATTGCGGGTCGGGGACCCTAAAATGGAATTGAATAAATGTTTTCTGGTTTACATTTTATATATGTTCACATGCTGGAATCAATAAATGGTTTTGATGATATTTCGGTTATGGCACGTTCCACGGTATTTGGGCATGAGACCCGTTTGATGAAACGTAATGATCGGTTCGGATTTTACCTATGTATACATATATGTTTTGCATGTGGATATCAATCAAATGTATTTGGTACTGCACTGTATAGATCCTTCCATATTATATTGTCTCCTCCGGATGAGGTACCCCGGAGAGGTCACGGACGTCTAGTACGTCCAGCGTCTATGACGCTAAGCATCGGGGATACTGTACCCGAACGGGGTTCGGGGATTGATCTCGGAAATTGATACCCGAGTGGCACGCGTAGCCTTGTGATTGTGACCTTATTGACGTCATGGACGTCAGACATCAGGGATGTCGGATTGGAGTGTGTAGTGCAGTGGCAAAAATCATGGTTATGGTTTTATTATTGTTTATGGTTCATATTACTGGATTTATGAAATAACTCTTGGATTGACTTTTGGAATTTGAAACTATGCTTCGGTTTCCGGGCTAAGGACCTAATGGTTATTTCTAAATAAACATGTGAAAATTGGTTTTTGATGCATGCATATGCTTTTACTGGGGGGCATAAATGTCTTATAAAGGTTTTAAACAGACTTGTTTATTTTCGTCCACTCACAGCTTTTGTTTTTAATGCCCTTCAGGTTGATTCCGGATGCGATTGCAGCAGAGACCGGGACATCATACACCTCCTCCATCGATCCTTACGCACTCTGGAAGCCCGGTTGGGCAGTGACAACAGGTTATCCCTTGTCTGACACCTCTTGTCAGACGGGAGCATGACACATTCCATGGCAATTCCGTGGGGATTGGGATGGGTCGTGTCACTGAGGCAGAGGCAGTCTTGACAGAGCAGACGACGCTCGGTGGTGAGAGAACCATGTCGACCCCTGACTTCGTGCCTCCCCTGTCCCCCCTCGACTAGACATGAGGATACTCGAAAGGCTGAAGTGGCGCGGGGATGCGAACCTTGGATTGTTCACCCAGGGGGAGTCGGCTGGTGAGTCTTCTGAACTTCAGATGACCCTTTGTTACCAGAGGCAGATGGTGTCGTTGCTGAACGACATCTGTCAGGGGACCTCCATCCCATTGGACGACATTGCAGCGGTGAAGTGCAAAACGGTCGACGAAAAGATGGGGAAAGCACTCTTGCTACTCAGCAATGTAAGTATATATTATTTCAAGGTTGATTTATAGACTGAGTATGTTTAGGTCTAATCATGAGTTATGTGCAGGCTCTTGGCGAGGTTTATCTGCAATTTTCCATGATGCAGAAGAAGCTTGTCTCAGCCGCGAAGAATAAAGAGAGGCTTGAAAGGAATTTGGAGGAGCTGGCACCCAAGCTTCAGCAGGCCAGCATGGCTATCAAGCATGCCTCCGACCTATCTAGGCAGTTGGAGGCTGAGAGGCGCAAGGTGTAGAAGGCTGCGACGAAAAAGGAAGAATTGAGTGTCGAGCTCCAAGAAAAAGTGGATGTGACCAAGAAGGACTAAGTACGGCATTACAAGGAATTTTTCCTAGTGAAGGGGGCCATGGAGGCCGACCTTGTAAAAGGCCAAGAGCAGGAAATGGCCAAGTTTAATGAGTCTGAGGAAATGGACAAAATAAAAAACAACTACGCGACAGACTGCGAGGAGGAGTTCTTTAGGAACTTGTTCCGTAGCAATCCTGGGTTGTCAATCCGTACACCCTGGCTCGATTAGGATATCACCGCTGACATGTTCAAGGATGAGTCAGGTGATGGGGTGGACAACACCGAGGGTGTAAGGGATGAGTAAAAGTCGGAGTAGCCGAGCGTGCAGCTAGAGACTAAGCAGTAGGATCCTTTTAAAAGGCTAGAGGTGCAATCGGAGGCCATGCCATAGGCCGAGGGGATAGAGATGGATGAGCTAGTTTAGGGATTAGGCCTCCGTGCCTTGTATATTTTCTTTTGTTTAGTGGATAGTATGGTCGAGGGCCTTATTATTGTAATGCTCTTACATCCCGAGCATAATAGGTCTACATATCAATGGAATGAATCGTAACTTATGGAAATTTTGCTAGTATTTTTTAACCGATCTGTGGATGTAGGCCGACTATTGGTGTAAGCCGAGTAAGTCTGTAAGCCTGTATACTGACTCTAAATGTTTTAGTCAAAATAGTAAGTGTTGGGGGTGAAGGCTGAGTAAGATTGTAACCTGACTCGTATATCTGAGTTTAAGTGTGGGTGTAAGCCGAGTAAGGCTGTACACCGACTCGAAATGTTTGAGTCAAAATAGCAAGTGTTGGGTTGTAGGCCTAGTAAGACCGTACCCCGACTCGTATGTTTGAGTCAAAGTGTTGGTGTAAGCCGAGTAGGCGCTGGTAGGTGGCCCCTGCGTTCTTGAGTCTGAATGGATTAATGTTATAGTAATAGAGCCCTTGTTATGTCCGGAATGTTGTATGGATTTGGTCCGCTGGATGCATGAAGATTTGGTTGTAGCCTAAGTAGGTGTTCATGAAGTTTAGGATTTCATGCCCAGCCCTTGCATTGACCAGCTGGTCTATGCACATTCTCCATGCGCCCGAGGGATTCTTAACCAGTACCACGTGGGTACCCAAGTGGTGTAGACTGCCTTCTAGACAAAATGGATAGTGCTGAGTTTGATAATCTCGGCTTTCATGGCCTCTGTTCTCTATGCGTCGTAGAGGCGACGCTTTTGCTCGACCAACTTTTAAGAAGCGTCAATGCTCAGTCAGTGACATATACATTGGTGGATATGCCAGGCATGTCGACATAGGACCATGCGAAGACCTTAGAGTTATTCTTTAAAAACTGTTTAGTTGTGAGCGTAAGTCGGGGGAAAGAGTGGTTCTAATTTATATCTTCCGATTTGAAAAGTTGTGAGAGAGAATGACCTCCTTGACCTCCTCGATGGGTTGTGGATGTGGTGTTGCTGAATGATCTCTAGGGTCTTCAATCGACCCATCCTGTATTCGTTATGCTTCGCGAGGGTCGATAGGGTCATCCTCAAATACTGTTTCGGTCATGGGCATGGTTTCTTTTGGCGGTTGGACCGGCATGACAGAGTTGCATGCCCTAGCTGCCATTGGATCCCTACGGGCCTGACCAATTCTCATTGGGGTTGGGAACTTAACCAACAGCAGGTGTGTGGATACTATGACCTTCAGCTAGTTGAGTATTCCCAGTACAAGGATGATGTTGTAAGTCGTGGGGCAGTTTACCACTAGGAAGGGTGTGAGTACCGTTGCTCTTTGTGGATGTGATCCTAGGGAGAGCGGAAGAGTGATGGTATCGTGCAGAATAATGGAGTCCCCGATGAAGCTGAAAAGTGGTGTAGGGGAACGATCCAAGATAGACTCTAGTATGCCTAGTTGTTTGAATGCCCTCATGAAAAGGACGTTGACAGAGCTGCAAGTGTTGACCATGACCCTTTGGACGTCAAAGTTGGATATTTCAGCCATGTTGACGATTGGGTCGTCATGGGGGTAGGCGATTCCTCGCTCCTCCTCTTCGAAGAAAGTAATGGGTGCCCATCCGAGCCAGTTGGTCTTCTTGGCTCGCCCATCCTCAATGCTGAAGAGCTGGTGATTCAGTTTTGTGGTTCGTTGGAAATTCTTATTTACTTGGTTGGAGGTGAGTGTGCAGGAGATGGATGGCCCTCCCGAGAGCGTGTTGATCGTGTTGATTAATCTTGCCATCCTGAGAAAGAGCCTTCACTAGGTTTCTAAAGGCCACACATTAGTCGATGTTGTGGCCATTGTACTTATGGTACTGGAAATAAGTTCCTATGTCGTTATCGAGTTTGCACTTAGTTGGTGCCTAGGTGGATTTCGGGATCATGTGCTGCACGTTGAGAAAACAAATTTCATAGGGGGTGTTGAGGATTTTGTAGGTCTCATATTTGGACCGAGGCACTCGCTTTTCCCCGTTGCTTGGTCGCTCCGCCAGTTGGCCTTGTCCATACTAATGGTTTAGGTTCTTGCCCTTTTTTCCCGGGCTGTATAGGTTGTTGCTATGAAGGTAGTCTTTCTGTTTTCCCCTATAGCCATGTTGCCCCTGATCTTGAGGGCGCTGATATGAGCTCTGTTGTTGGCTCTAACCTCTCTGTAGGTAAGTTTTAACCGAGTCAGCTCGAGGAGGCTGGTATGTTTTAATCGTGTTTGTGTTATCCTTTTGGATTAGCATCTCAGCTTTGGCCTGTGCCGCCGCCTGTTTCATAATTTCATTATATGTAGTGTAGCCCTGAGTATGAACCACGTATCTGAAGAGGGATTCCCAGAGGCCACACTTGAAGGCTATGAACGATGGCCTGTCGTCCGTTTTGGCGCATCAGGAGTACTTGAAGCTAAATCTGGCTGCGTATCACTGCAGTGTCTCATTTTCCCCTTGTTTTTTGCTAAAAAAGTTCTTCGACCGAGAATAGGCGGTTGGTTTGGATCATGAATTGGTTCATGAAGGTGGATGTGAGTTGTTCAAAAAATTCAATGGATCCAGCCTCCAATTTGTAGAACCAATTAATTACTGCCTCGGTCAACGTGGAGCTGAAGATAAGGCACTGTTCCTCGTCTGAGAAATTTTTTAAGGGCAACGACCTAGTGGAAGTTTTTCAAGTGGGTAGATGGATCATCCTTCCCAGTGTAAAGAGAGATTTTCAGTGGTTTGATCTCATGATCGATTCTAAACTGGTTGATCCTCTCTGTGAAAGGTCCTTTGCTCGTCTTTACCCATGTCGGTCTCGTCGACCGCTTCATCTTGGCCTCTAGTAACTTTACTAGGTCTATAAGGTGTAGAATGAGTGAGTCGGTCTTAGATGGTTGCTCTACCCCTCGGTTGAAGTGATCAGGACTCTCGATGTCCCTGGAGGTGTGGTCGTGGCCGACCTGTCCTGACTGCTCAGTATTCTTCTTGGGGGGCAGTTCCCGGGAACCACCCTGTGGTCAACCGAGTTAACCTGACCGTTCAGTGTCCCTTCTGAGGTGCAATTCCTAGGGGCCTCATTGTCGCTGGCCGAGCTAAGCTGACCGCTCTGCATCTCTCCTTAATGATAGTTCTTGGGGGACTCTGTGTCGTCGACCGAGATGAGCTAACCGCTTAGTGTCTCTTCGGATGGTTAGTTCCTGGGAACCTCTATGATGTTGACAGACCTGTCCTGATCGTTCGGTATCTCCATGGGAAGATCATGAGGGTTGTTTGCAATGACGCGTCTGGTCGGTCACTCGTTGAACACTCTAAGCTATTTTAGTGGTGCTTTCGGCCTCGTGTGAGGAGTCGGCATCCTCGATCTTAGTGATGGGATCCTCCAGAGAAAAACCCCCTTGGCTATTGTCTGGATGGGTCAACCGAGAGGTGTTGTTGGCTCGATGGTGAGATGTCCTTTTCCCTTCTTGCCGAGAGTGTGGTTGGTGTACATGGTGCCCGAGAAATGACTGATGCCTTAGGGAGCCCTCGTTTAGGGCCTCGCGAGCCTCACTGTAGATTTTGGTGTCGCCCAATTGGTTGCTTGGGATAATGAGCATCTGCGTGGGCTTCCTGGTTGGTTCGGTGGCCATGTGGAGTTCCTCTTTCCCAGCTGCTCGGTGATTCCTTTCGGCGCACTCGCCCATCATCTTGTTGGCCTCTTCCTTATAAACACGTGATCGGTGTTTAGCATGTTCAACATGTGCGACCCAAAGTTATTTAGCCACCTCAGTGTACCAATCGGCGAGTTTCTAGAATCTCGACTCGGCCTGTGTACCTTTGGACTTGACCTCAGCCATGTTGCCCTGGAAATTCGAGATGATCTGTAGAAAGTTTGGAGAGGGTTCTCTCGGTGTCGGGGGCCCTTGCCTAGTTGTGATTTCGCCGAGATCCAAGTCACCTTGTGTAATGACCAGTCCCGAATATTGGGATTAAATATTAATTAATTATGGTTTAGGATGACTAATCGTGGATTAGTTGAGAGAATTCAGACAGGCGGTGCAAAATGACCATTTTGCCCTTGGAATTAGACAAATGTTGACTTTTGACTTAGGGAGTCAAACGTATGAGGACCGAGGACCGTTACGTAGATTGGGATGTTACGAGTACGTAGACAGGCGACACGTCGAAATCGGAGGTTCGACGGAGAAGTTACGGGTCTAGAACGTTTTACTGCACTATTCATGCCAACCGAGAAACTGACATGTGGCAGGTTTGGATTGGATTAGAAATTTGGGTGGACTAATAAGTAAGTGACACTTGTCCCTTATCTGATTGGCCTATTCCCTGACATAGTGGGACAATTTTCTCTCTCCATTTCGATCAATCATTTTGGTTTTCCCTCCCAAAACCCGTGAGTCGTGCAATCCCATCCCCTATGGCCTTCAATCCCATTAGTTGTGCTTGGTGTATGAATGAGAAAGAGAGAGTGAGGTGAGACGATGAAGATGGTGGCAACGGTTCAAGCCGTCGTGGATGGTGGTCGGCGAAACCATGATCGGTGGGTTTGATGTTTCGAAAATGGTAAATTGTGTTTTAGAGTTTGTTGAAGAGTTTTGTTAATGGAAAAGTGTTTCGGGGGTTGTAAGGAGGCTAATGGACGTGGAACGGTGACTGATGGTGGCTGGAGGCAAAGGAACCGACGGGGGGAAGTTGGCCAGTTCAAATATCACATTGAAAGGTATGTTTTTGGACTTGGTTTTCATGTTTTGAAACCATAAATAGATTAGGAATGATTAGAGGAAAGTTTAGGAATGAAAAAGGACGAAAAAAGATGAAAACACGAGAGATATGGAGGCGAACCGGTCACGCCGTTCTAGTTGGACCAGCTGTACAGTCAAACCGGACCGGACCTATTAATTGCGAGGACATGGATGATGAACAATAGGCGTGTGTGGCCCATATGCAGCGCCTCTGGGCTGTGTGTTGGGATGCATGGGAGACTTTTTGGGAAAGTGTTCAACATGTGAAATCTTCCTTTTGACTTAACGAACATTTTGGGACTTGTCACATGTTGATCGGACATCGTTTTGATATAGTTTTGGGTGTCCGAAGGTTTACAGTCTATGTTAAATACGTTTACAAATTTGGGAAATTTACGGGGCTTTAATGAGAGGTTAATAAAGTAGTTAGTAACCACCTTGTATGATTTGGACAGGTTTGGAAGTCCGGGTGATAGTGATGTGACTTGGGAAGGCTTATGGCACGCGTATCGAGACGGCAGCGTAGGATGGTCTTTGAGTGGACAATGTTTTCTAAACAGTGATGCATGCATAACTGTTTTATATATGTGATTTCTATAGTGATGATGTGGCATTGGTAATTTACGTGGTTGCACGTATTTTAAGGTAATCCCGTATTTGCACGTAGTTCGATGTTACGATTTTATATTGTAGTTTTACGTGCTTGTGGTTTCGGTGATGGTTTGATGAAATGGTTTTGGTTTTGGAAAGATGAACTCGGGCATGAGACCCATTTGAATTATGTGATTGGGCTTGGGGCCCAGTTTGTTTACGAAATCGGGCTGAGACCCATTTGAGTTATATTATCGGGCTAGGGGCCCAGTTGGTTTACAAAATCGAGCATGATGCCCAATTGTGATTTATCAATGTGATTTCGGGTCAGGGACCCTAAATGATTTTGGAATTATGGATTTGTGATGGTTTTATGGAAATTCCGAGCAGGGCCCTTTGAGATGTTTTGAAATAGCCTTATAAACTGTTTTCCATATACCATCTTGATACAAGGACAGGTGGATGGTCTCCTCCAGGTGTCTGGGACATAGGGAAGTCACGGTGCATTGCCTGCGAGGGGTCATTATATGGAGCAACCGGACCGTATAGTGACTCAGGAGCAAGATTGCTATGATTAGATGTCTGGGTCCCACCAGCCACTCATGGCTTTGAGCATCCAGCGCACATCAGTACTGACTCCTGCCAACCAGTCAGACCACTCAGGATCACTCGGATCTAGTCCACAACGCAACTAGTCAATCACATCAGATTAGCAAGTCAACGAACAAACCTCGGCACCAAGCCGATCACCAACACCCCTACTAGAACATCACGATGCACCCCCAATCGTATCGGAACACATCTCAAGTACATGTACCAAGCACAACCAACCAGTATCACGGTGCATACCACCAATTACACGCAACAACAACCCTACAAGCTTTGAATCAAACACAGATATTTTAGAATACCTCAATCATAGAGATCGGAGAGTACATCCTCAAGCACTTCCAACGATGTCCTACGGTAAGTCCACCAATCAACCACATCGGCATCAGTCGAGCTCTACCATACCCAATGTCCATCCAACAACACCATAGTGTACCCGTCATTCTCACAGTGTATCTCTAGGGCAAACAAACATCCTCGTAATCATACTGATCACCACCTAACTACAAGAAAATGAAGTTCAACGATTCAATCAAGCCCACACGTCTTCCTGGGAATACTAACAGAAGTCCGTTTCGAGTCTCCCGGTCTCCTGGCCAATAACAAATCCAAACACATTGTAATTACGTACACAGGGTAGACCCAACACTAGATCTAAAGCCAAAACCCGTACGTATGCGAGACGGACTACACACATCCTGCACAACGCTAAGATGGTCAAGATATCCAGCCTATGTCTCACAAACGATCCTCCTAATCCACATCAACTCAATCCAATCCCGATCCATTCACTTCTAAGTGGATCTCACTTTATGTGTATCCGACCACTGCATTGAATCAAATCGATCAAGAATACCACACATCTAAAGGCATGTCTAGATTGTGGGTTCTCATCAATATCGTATATCGATCAGTTATAGTCGCTCCTTCTTAGCTTCCTTCCGTCATCCTTCAACGGAACACACAATGGTCCTCAAGCGTGTCATCACAAGTCATTCGACCTTAATCCATCTTAACACCATCCCTTGACACTCGCCACACATGCCACTCCCTGACGTCACCAAATATTATGAGTCACCCGAATCGACTCCAGTGCATCCAACACTCAACATCAAACACCAACTCGGAATCAACAGTGGCCTCATCGTCGTAATCACAACATCTCTCGATTCTGGGATTCCAACCGTGTTTGGAAGTATGTCCATCTTTTCCAACCATGAGACTTCAACCTCAAGTATACCACTTCCGGACTAACTGTTCAAACATCATCTTCTTTACTACACTTAGGAAATCCACAACTCATACGGATCACAACCACATGTCTGTAGCCAAACCAACTCACCGACCAACTGGCTTTTCGGTTATCCCCGTTTATGCACATCTAAAAGGATGTCAATCATCACTCCTTCTGATGATCGCATCTCAACCTTTTCGAGGTTCAACTCCGAGCATCAATATCGTACGAGTAGCTAACGCTCGGGATCACAATTAACGCTCACTCACCTCGGCCTCCTGAGTCATGATCCTCGAGTTCGTCAATCACCAATCTCAGGAAATCACCACGCATGGGCCTCGGCATCACCCAAATGCCAACCTCGGCATCTCTAACACATTAGGATGATTCCACGAAAATCTACCTCACGGATGGTCAAACCTGACCATATCAACCTAGGCTGATCCAACACGAAGCATAGGTCCATTGCGCTTCTGCTGTGCTACTCTGATCAAACCAACGATATCCTGACTGTTCGTACCAAACATGACCTGCCCATGGTCATCACATCTCCCAGCTCTGTTCGTAGTTCTTTCCAAACACCGGCACCTCACGCTTGGTCACAATCTCAGAGTCAACCACCAACCATCCACTACCTCGGCTGCACCTAGCAGCACCATCTCCACCGGTCGTAAATTGGCCCAACCACAACAACTCCCTAACCACAAACCCCAACTCAGGTTTCCCAAACAAAGCATTTACTCTGGGGTTTCTCACCAAGGTACTCACAGTGAGAAGCCAGCCCTCACAATAGGGTTTCTCAAATCATCACTAGGGTTATCAAAACCCACGGTATCCACTATGTAACGACCCGGACTTTCGGAAAAGGAAAATTTGGAAAATTTGAAGAAAAAGACGATTTTGCCCTTGGAAATTGGGCGAATGATTGACTCTTAGCTCGAGCGGTCAAATGGACTTTGACTGATGATTTTGATGTAGTTCGGGACGTCACGAGTTCATAGACAGGTGGCACATCCGATTCCGACGATCAGGGAAGAAGTTATGACGTTCAGAAGTTCAAGGGCATTTTGTAATTAAGTCGAAAAGGAGGAAATTGTTGACTTTTTGTTCGACCACTATTTTTCACGTAATTCTAGGACCATTAGGTAGGTCTTGATGCCCTGAGTTCGTAGACAGGCGGTACGCTGAAAACGGACCTCGGCCGGAGGAGTTACGGTTCTAGAACGAGAAGGGCATTTTGGTAATTTTGTGAAGGAGGGAAAATGGTAATTTTCAAGGGCATAGTTTGAAAACATTCGTGAGTGGACTTATTGTTTAACATAATAAGTGGATTGTTTAGGGAATTGTTTAACATCAAGTGATAATTGTCACTAACAGAGCTTGGATTAATGGCATTATGGATTGAGTGGAAACATGGGCATGCTGAAACAATCCACTGAAAAATGTTATGGGAAATTAGTATGATGTTATTTGAGTCCTTAGTGACACTGAAAAATGTTTTCCGACAGGATTCGAGATTCCTGGAAAATGTCAGAAATTACGGAAACGCGTGTAGCGCGAAAACGAGCATTATTGACAGTGTGTGAGTGGACTTTGTTTTCCAAACTTCGATGCATGCATAATTGTTTTCTATGCTTTATAATTATGATTCATATGCTATGCTTATGGTAATGGCGATTTCGGTATTTTTACGTATTTCGATATGCAATACGCGATTGCACGCATTTCGAGGTTCTGGTTTCTCCTATGTTTTCATGATGGTTTAATAAATGATTGTATATGATTTGTGCGTATCATGTTTTGATGATGTTTTGATTATGATTGTAAGTATGATTTATGATTTTGACACGTATTTCAGGATTATTACGGATGTGCACGTTTTACGAGATTTCGAGTATGTTGTAGTTTGATCGTGATTTTGGAGATTTGAATTTGGTATTTGAAATACGATTTGATTTCAAAGATTTGAAACGGATTTTGGGAAAAGTGATTTCAGGCTGGGAGCCCTGTTCATGTGATTTCAGTTTTGGAACTGGATTTCGGAAACTTGAAAGTGGATTTCCGGATTTGGGTTCGGGTTGATGAATTTTGGGTTATGTTATGTACTTGACTTTTGATTCATGATTTTGGGTTGAGACCCCGTGGTTATGGTTTCAGGCTAAGACTGAGGTTTGAGCAACGGAAAGTGATTTTGATTTTTCCATACGCGACTTTCTTATATTGGAAATGAAATGGATTGTGAAATGATTTTCGAATGCATGCATTGGTTTTACGTGGAGGGTGAAAATGTGTTTCTGTAACCTGTTTTAGAACTGATTTATTTTTGTCCACTCACACCTTTTGTGTTTTTATTAACTCTCCAAGAGGTGGCGGCATGAGTAGGCACATGTTTGTTTATCCCTTGTTTGGCAACTGCTGAGGGTAATTTGGGAACTTCAGTCGACTTGCCAGACGGGAGCAGGACCGGGCACGGTTATCAATGTCCCTTCAGGGACGGTCCTGTCACACTAGCTCACAACAACCTCACCCCTCGGGTCGTCACCCCGGCTAAGAACATCCAATAAGATAATAGGTTCCTTTGCCCCCACAACTCGAGGCATTCGGCTACTCGTAGTATCACAAGTCCAATCTCAACCAAACTGGCCAAAGGGTCACCAATGCAGACTATCGTCATCCAATCGCCATCCGGCCCAACAGGCCGCCGTCAATTGGCCCCAACTGACCCACGAGTACCATCCGGCTCAACAGGCTACTATCGGGCCCCACAGGCTGACCAGCCCACTATCATCGTATCTCACTCATTGGATCACCATTCGGGTTAAACACCCTAGCACACAGCTGACCACCCTAAGGGCAAACCAACGATCGATCTAACCAAACGCCAAACATGCCAACCACTCTGGCCCTAAGCCGGCAAGTATCACACCCCATTGCGTATCGGGCGACGCATCACCCAGTCACTCGTGCTTTTTCCACTAACGAAGCCACTAACTGACGTACTATCACTCGCTATCACTTGCGTGTCCAGGTTGATGACGGGTTGTTCCGCGTCGAGACATCACATCCACAGTAGCATCACAACACCCAAGTCGACGAACCAACGACTCTGGGAGCCAAACCTCGCGTAGAGCGTACAAAACTTGCTCTGATACCAATTTGACACGACCAACCCCAAATCCCCCGAGGTTAAGGGCTAAGCTATACTCCCGTCTAACCTACATGCGACGTGAAGGCTAAACTGGCGTCCAACCTCCATGTAACACGTAAGCCGGACAAGGGATTACCAAACGAACCGTCCCAAAACTTCCGGACTTCCTAGATGCGCAGAATCTACTGTGGTTCGCATGTGTGATGTCTCCGTCTCTCTCTAACAACAGCCTGCATCACATCAAACCTGGAGGGTATCGAAAACACAAAAAGATTGTGAGTGGACAAAAATAATGAATACCTTCATAAAACAGGTTATAAGAAATTACTTTTATACTCTCCACGAAAAACCAATGCATGCATATGAAAACCATTCCATAAAACCATTTCATATCCAAGATAAGAAAACCATCAATGAAAACCGGAATCTTTTCTTTTTCTCAAATCCGTAACTCAAATCCAGGGCCTCAACCCAAAATCATAAATCCTCATCAAAGTACGGGAACTCAGCCTAAAAATCATCAAATCCAAATCATCCGGGCCATTGCCCAAAGCATCTAAAAATCAGTGAAAAACCAGTGAAAAACATTAATCAATCAAGTAGCTAGATCTCAAGCGAGCCCGAGTCTTTAAACTCAAAATACATGCGCATAATCAGGCCTTTGCGGGATATCAACGCGTTTTTAAACTGAAAACACAATCAACAGGCCTCAGGGGATATCACAATAACCGAGTCTTTAAACTCAAAACATATCAATCCAGGGCCCTCCCTCGTCAATCAACCGAGTCTTTAAACTTCAAACCAGATCCAGCCATATCCGGGTTTTTAAACCCAAAACCAGTTTCAACAGGTCTTTAAACCCAAAACCAAGTGAAAATCATAGAAAATCCATATCTGAATTCGCAATAATGATTCCGTAAGCTAGCATCTGGAACCATCATTCCAAACCCAAATCTAGAATTTCACTTTCCAGTTTCAAAACCAAATTCCAAAGCATCATTTCCGAAGTCCAGTTCCAACACCCGAAATCACGTTCATTGAAATTCCTTTTCTAAACTGGGCTTCGAGCCCGAAATCCCGTTTCCAAAATTCATGATAAATCATTGAAATCAAATCATATTTCAAATCCCAAATTAAATCATCAAAACCATCATCAAACCATAGTAGAAAACCATATCTCGTAAAACGTGCAATTACGTTAATATCTCGAAATACGTGCAAAACCGTAAATCACCAAGAACAAATCATAAACATAGAAATCACATATAGAAAGCATATAAAACATTTATGCATGCAACATAAGTTAGAAAGCAAATGTCCACTCACAGACCATTAGCGTTGCCGCCTCGATACGCGTGCATGTACGCTTCCCGGGCTAATCCACTATCACCGGCTTTCCCGAACCTGTCCAACTCCCATAAGAAGGTCACTAACTACTTGATAATCCTTCTACTAAAGCCCCGTAATTTTTTGGAATTTTTAACTATTTTTAAACGAGCCCTAAAACCTTCAGACATCCCGAAACATATCGAGACGATGTCCGATCGACTCGAAACTAGTCTTAAAATTTTCGTTACATCGATACAATCAAAAGTCATGTTGACAACTTCCCCATGAACAGTGCCATGTGCCCTTACGTGCCTCCCAAATGTGCTGCGCGTGGGAGCCACGCGCCACAACACTGTTCATCGTCTTCCTCAGGTCGACCGGTTTGAACCGGTTCTGCCAATTCGGTCCTACCCTATACCGGCGCTCATGGTTTATGTCCATTCCAGCCCGTTTTCTAACCCATTTAATCCCATTAGATTCGTCCTTCCATTTCTACTTGATCCCTCTAATCAAAACATGAATTAAAAGGCTCGAACTTACCTCCCAATTCGAAAGAAGAAATCCTGTTTTTCCCCTCTCGGTGTTCTTGCGTCTCAGGCCACCATTGGCCGTGGTTATGGTCCCAAATGATTCCCTGGAGGTCCAAGAACCTCATCCAAACATCCAATTTGATTATTAGTCATTGGAACTCATACTTCCATTTTTAAACATTAACTAACATTCACGGGATCCTTACTTCTCCACCTTCGTCGTGCACACCTGTGGCCACCACTGGCTTCATCTCTCTTCCCTTTCCATTTTTTCATTCACACCTCACGGACAAAAGGTCACATTGTGAAGGTGGTTGAACCAATTGTTGCTCACGGTTCACAGGACCTCTATTTTGGATGATTCTATGGCCACCGTCCACGACGGCGCTCCACCAAGACACCACCACACTCGACTCTTCCCACTCTTTCATTTTCCTTCACACACTATTAGCAGATAGTGAAGCATCACAAGGTTTGCAGGGATTTTTTCATTGTTTTCCTCTGTTTCTCTGTTCTTCATCAAAAACACTATGCACGCTCGTTTTAAAATTTAAGTGAGACGGTCGAAGAGGATTCCACGACCTTCCGGCAAGGGACAAGTGTCCCACATCCATTGGGCACATTTCCCAAGCAACCAAGTGTCCCATGATCACTGGACACCAATCCCAATGCAGCCAATGGACCAAAATGCCCCTCGCACGTTTAGACCATTAACTGAACCAACCGACTTCCAATGACAACGTGCCGCCTGTTCTTGTTCTCAGGGAATCGAGACCTACCTAAAGGACCTAGAAATACCTGACCAATCCATATCGTGTGAAAAGTCAACAAATCGCCCCTTTTTAACCAAATTACCAAACTACCCTCGAACTTCCGAACATCATAACTTTCTCCTCAAATGTCAGAATCAGACGTGCCACCTGTCTATGAACTCGTGACGTCAGGAGCTACGTCATAATCATTGGTAAAAGTCCATTTGACTGCACAAACGAAAAGTCAACATTTTTACTCATTCTAGGGGCAAAATCATCATTTCGCACCGTCCGTCCGAAATCACCCAACTAATCACCGATTAACTTCACTAATCCGTCATTAACCACTAATCTAATATCGATTTCCTGGACGGGTCGTTACATCCCACACATGTTTGGTTTTACGGTTTTTGGGCTAAGGCCCTAATGATTTATTCAAGTAAATGGTTTGAGTACTGGTTTTCAATGCATGCATACTTTTAATGAAGGGCATAAATGTCTTTTTACAAAATGTGTTATATGAACTTATTGATTTTCATCCACTCACAGTTTTTAATGGTTTTAATGCCCTTCAGGTTGTTCACGGATGCGGACTGTAGCAGAGACCGAGACATCGCACTCCTCCACTGATCCTAGCGCACTCTGGGAGCCCCGTATGGGCTGAGGTATGAATTATCCCTTATCTGACACTTCGTGTCAGACTGGAGCATGGCACATTTCGCGTTAATCGTGAGGGGATTGAGATGGGTCTTGTCAAGTGGTATCAGAGTGAGGTTGTCGCTATCCGAGCAAACCGTGTAGGTATTGTGGTATGCGCAGGTCGAGGATGTGATGTCTCTACTTTGTCAGCCTGTTATCAACCTAATAGTTAGCATTCCGGTTTAATAGTTAATGGGCATGAATAGTGGATAGAGTCTTATTGGCCCGATACGCCATACGTTAGTGTGATTCGACCCGGGTAGGGTTACTTGTGACAAATTGGTAGTACGATGACCGTCCAATGGTTCGATCATGTGATGTTAGATTTTTGTGTTGGTGGGAGTAGTTGGGTTCGGGGAACCCCAATCTGAGTTGATGGTAAGATTGGATTGACGTCCATACGCTGTTAGGACCACGGGGTCGGTCAGATTGTGGATTATATTGCAGAGGGCAATTGGATTTAGAGGAACCCTAGGGTGTGATTGTGGAATCCTAAATTATAATGGATGGACGGGAAAGGCAAACCTTAGTTGTGATTGATGAACTAGTATTGTGAGGTCGTAGTTGTTGTGGATTGGACGACTTTCTGAAGCCGAGGTAGTTTGTCGGGTTGAACCTCAGATTGTGACTGATGGATTGGAATTTGTACTCCAGATAGCGGCGGAGGTCGTGGATGACCATGTGGACAACTCTATTGAGTCTAGTCGAAACTATGGAGATTGGTTGGCCCGACACAAAGTAAAATGATGGGATTCGATCCACGGGTACGATTATGAGATAATATATGGAATCCCGAGTTGGACCAAATAATAGTGTGATGTGTGGATGCAGATCTGAATAACGACGAATGTTGTTCGACAGCCGTGTGGAGATGGCTGGCTGTCAAGGGTGATTGATGTATTGGTGGCTGTTGAAAATTGGGGGACGTTCAGGAACGTTCATTATCTTGCTATGGTTTGTCAGAGTAGTGGTACCTATGGTTGTGGGGTACGAGAGAGGTAGAATTCCTTTAACTTGAGCGGAGGTACGGGGTTATTGCTCGGTATGAGTAACGACTCAGGGTTGTCTAATTAGCACACTGCATGCTGGTGTTTATGATGATGATGAGGCACGAGTTAGGATGTGACTCCGTCGTGTTGGGCATACGTTCAGTATCTGAGATTCCACAGTGGGTGAGTGATGGACTGGATGGGATCCAACAGGGATTGTGATGTGTTGGGTTAAGTCCCAACGTGTATGAGATGACTAAGTCATGAACGGACAAAAGGTACGATTGAGACACGAGGAGTTTTGGATGACGCATGGGACGTAATGGAAATTAGTGGATTCGGCGAGTTGTCGTCAACTCCGAAACTTGAGTGGTTATGTGTTTCTAGTCTCACGAGGAAGTGCTAAGAATTTATTGAAATTGGAAGAAGCTGAAGAGAATTAATGGTAGTGTTGATGTGAGATTGTGAATAACATGGAAACCCGAGAGTTGAGCTTGTAAAGGTTGAGATGCGAGAACAAGATAGTAACGAATTACATCCTTTTGGATGTGCATAAATGGTTATAAATGGACAGGCGGTCTAGGTGATAGATTAGTTACGAACACGTGGCTGTCCGAGTGAGTTGAGGATTTGGGAAGTCCAGTGGTTGGACTTGACATCTATTTGGAAGCATATCCATTTACAACATGGTTGGAACTTCGAAATCAAGAGAAGTTGTGATTGAGACGATGAAAATGGTGTTTGATTCCGAATTGGGGATGGATGTCGAGAAGTTGTCAACATATATTATTAGTTGGTGAAGGTGAACTTGTCATTTTTTGCCCTGTAACCGATGATGTTGGGTGTCACCGGTATGGTAATCATGTATTGGTTGGTAGACCTATGATTTATTTTGGGCTATCAGGAGTAGTTGGGTATTTCGAAGTTAGGTGAACGAGATTTATCCTGTTCTGCTTGGTGGCAAACGACGTTGGGTTACATGGTCTGGTGAGTGCAGTGAGTTTGTGTTTGCACTCACGTTGGATGAATTTTGATGTCATAATCTTGGATCATCTTTGATTTTCCCTAGGTGGGGTGACAAGGATCGATATGAGGTAATTGGAAGGCACCCACAATCTAGAAGTGTTCTATCGTTGACTGATCGGTTTAGATGTCAAAATGGTTGAGAAGCGATTCAGTTGGATGAGGATTTAATGAGGGTGTAAGACCCTATGACCTGAAAGCTGGTCGTTAGCTGAGTGAGAACATGTGTGGATCCTAGGGCGTTGGGACGATCGAGGATCGTGATGTTAATGATCGGGTGATGTGGTGGTGGACCAGGATGGCGTGGATCGTGATGTTGTGCCGTGCTGGCAGACTTTGCCTTGCTGATTATGCTAAGCTAGGAGTAGAAGAGAATCGTATTGTGAGAAAGTTGAAGAATCTTGCGGTTTAGCTTGTGAGATGACAAGACAGGAGTTGGATATGGGAGTGTTGAGTCCACTTCTTTTCGAAGTTAATAGGGTATGAGACGATGGTTGAGTGAGTTGAGGTGTGTACGATCTGTCTTGGATATTTGGGTATGAAGATGATAAGACTGATGTCCTTTCGAGGTTAATCCCGTATGTTATATTGATGGAACAAGTGGGTATCCGACGAGGTCAGATAGGTTAGTCTTGGGTATGTGAATGATGGGATTGGCTTCCTTTCGAAGTCAATCGAATATGGTACGGTAATCGTTTGAGCAGGTAACCGATAGGTTTGGAGTTAGTGCATCTCGGTAGACATATGTGAGATTAGATGCCCATTTGGCATGAATGGGTACGCCTTGGTGGGCATGAGTCAGATTGGTACGTGTTGGATTATGTGATTAGGAGTAGACGTTGTGGTACTGGTCGGGTGACCATGGGACTTTTGTTGGATGATAAGTTGTAGTAATTGATCTTTCTAGTACTGGACTGGACAGATGGACTCCAGAATTGAAGCGTGATTGGTTACGAACTGTGTCGTAGGCTAGTTGCTGGATGGATGTGCCTACAGGGTACGTTGTGCGAGGACCGATATTGGACAGGCCTGAGTGGTGCCTGGTGACGGAATACAGGATGTACTAGTGGTGGGTGGTTGAGCTTGTTGGTAGCCGGCTTAGTTCCGATATCATTGGATTGGTTGAGGACGTGAACTGGACATTGAAAATTATGCACTGGGCCAGAGTGATTTTGAGGAGTTTAGTGATTATATGAGCAGGAGCGGTGGATAACTGGTGGAACCCTAGAGTAGGGATGTGTTATCACTACTGGGCAGGTATTCGAGGGGTCCATTTACATACAGGTGGAGTGAGATATTAGTATACGTATACTGAGGTTGAGTGAGTTGTTGGTTAGTGTAACCATGGGTTGCCTTGCGTGGGGCGACTGCTCTGTGACTCTCACTAATGGTAGCATGGAGTTGTGAGAAAATTTTGGTACGAGGTACCTTGGTACGACTCTAGAGTGAGTCAGGGTGTGTCGGTGATTCGAATTGTGACCATGGTGCCATGAGTGCAAGCTGAGTGTAACATGATGGGACATGTGATGTTGACATGGTAAAATTCAAGAATAGTGGAGAAATTGTGAGATTTGATAACTCTTGGTGTGGGAGAGATGTCGGATTGATTCATAACTAGTAAGTGATCACACTTTGGTTGGATGTGTCAGCATGGATTGATGAGTGAGATTTGGTGACTCCCAGTAGGAGCAGATGTCAGGGTGGATTGGTGACTGAGAAGAACCATCAAGCAAAAAGTGTCAGCGTAATGGTAAAATTGTCTTGTGGTATCAACTCGGAGTATGTGATCAATGTCACTCGACGTGGTCGGATGTAATCGGTGCGACATGAGTATTAGTGGAACGTCTGGGTGCAAAAAAGTATTGTTCTGGTTAGTAGGTGCACAAGTGTACACATGGTGTGAGGCTGAACATGCTTTCCACAAGGAGGATGTGGAATCAGGATAGTTGGAATTTTGAGGACGAAATTTGTTAAGGGGGGAAGGTTGTAACGACCCGTCCTGAATATTGGGATTAAATATTAATTAATTATGGTTTAGGATGACTAATCGAGGATTAGTTGAGAGAATTCGGACGGATGGTGCGAAATGACCGTTTTTCCTCTAGAATTAGGCAAATGTTGACTTTTTACTTGGGGAGTCAAACGTACGAGGACCGAGGATCGTTATGTAGATCGGGACGTTACGAGTACGTAGACGGGCGGTACGTCGAAATCGGAGGTTCAACGGAGAAGTTACGGGTCTAGAACGTTTTACGATACTATTCACGTAAATCGAGAAACTGACATGTGGCAGGTTTGGATTGGATTGGAAATCTGGGTGGACCAATCAGTAAGTGACAGCTTTCCCTTATCTGATTGGCCCATTCCCCCACATGGTGGGATATTTCTCTCTCTCCCCTACGATCGATCATTTCAGTTTTTCCTCCCAAAACCCATAAGTCGTGTAATCCCATCCCCTATGGCCTTCAATCCCCATTATTTGTGCTTGGTGTATGAATGAGAAAGAGAGAGTGAGGTGAGACGATGAAGATGGTGGCGACGGTTCGAGCCGTCGTGGAAGGTGGCCGGCGAAACCATGATCGGTGGGTTTGATGTTTCAAAAATGGAAAGTTGTGTTTTAGAGTTTTTTGAAGGGTTTTGTTAATGGAAAATTGTTTTGGAGGTTGCTATGAGGCTAATGGACGTGGAACGGTGGCTGATGGTGGCCGGAGGCAAAGGAACCCACGAGGGAAAGTTGGCCAGTTCAAATATCAAATTGAAAGATATGTTTTTGGACTTGGTTTTCATGTTTTGAAACCATAAATAGATTAGGAATGATTAGAGGAATGTTCAGGAATGAAAATGGTCGAAAATGGACCGAAAAGATATGGAGGCGAACCGGTCACGCAGGTCCAGTTGGACCGGCTGCACAATCGAACCGTACCCGACCAGTTCATCGCGAGGAGATGGATGACGAACAGTAGGCGAGTGAGGCCGACGCGCAGCGCCTCTGGGCAGCGCATGGGGGTGCGTGGGAGACTTTTTGGGAAAGTGTTCAACATGTGAACAAACATTTTGGGACTGGTTTCGTATAGATCGGGCATCGTTTCGATATAGTTTTGGGTGTCCGAAGGTTTAAAGTCTATGTAAAATACTTTTAAACATTCAGAAAAATTACGGGTCTTTAATGAGAGGTTAATAAAGTAGTTAGTAACCCTCTAGTATGATTTGAACAGGTTTGGAAGTCCCGATGATAGTGATGTGACTAGGAAAGGCTTATGGCATGCATATCGAGGCGGCAACAGAGGACGGTATGTGAGTGGACAATGTTTTCTAAACTGTGATGCATGCATAACTGTTTTATATGTTTTATATATGTGATTTCTATAGTGATGATTATGACATTGGTAATTTACATGGTTGCACGTATTTCAAGGTAATCTCGTATTTGCAAGTATTTCGATGTTACGATTTTATACTGTAGTTTATATGCTTGTGGTTTCGGTGATGGTTTGATATAATGGTTTTGGTTTTGGAAAGATGAACTCGGGCATGAGACTCATTTGAATTATGTGATCGGGCGGAGGGTCCAATTGGTTTACGAAATCGGGCATGAGGCCCAATTGTGATTTATAAATGTGATTTCCGGTTGGGGACCCTAAATGGTTTTGGAATTATGGATTTGTGATGGTTTTATGGAAATTCCAGGCAAGGCCTTTTGAGAAGTTTTGAAATAGCTCTTTATAAAACTATTTTTTCATATACCATCTTGATACGAAGACATGTGGAAGGTCTCCTGCAGGTGTCTGGGACACTGGGGAAGTCACGGTGCATTGCTTGCGAGGGGTCATTATACGGAGCAACCAGACCATATAGTGACTCAGGAGTAGGATTGCTATGATTGGACGCCTGGGATGTCAGACATTTGGGATGTTAGAGATATGGACCCGGAGAGACCCTGGGTAGCACGCATTTCTTTGACCGTGAGATATGACGTCTAGGACGTCAAGCGTCTAGGACGTCAAGCGTCTGGGACGCTAGGCAAGTGGGATGCCGAGGATGGTTATGTGGTAAATATGGATTATTGGATTTATGAATTGGTATTTCGGTGTTTATGGATTTGAGCAGTGGCCCACTTGATTCTGGATTTACGGTTTTGGTATTCTACGATTTTGCGCTGAGTTCCCACACATTTTTGGTTTTATGGTTTTTGGGCTAAGGCCCTAATGATTTATTTAAGTAAATGGTTTGATTACTGGTTTTTGATGCATGCATACTTTTAGTGAAGGGCATAAGTGTCATTTTATGAAATGTGTTTTATGAACTTATTGATTTTCGTCCACTCACAGTTTTTAATAATTTTAATGCCCTTCAGGTTGTTCACGGATACGGGCTGTAGTAGAGACCGAGACATCGCACTCCTCCACCGATCCTGGCACTTCGTGTATGAATTATCCCTTGTCTGACACTTCGTGTAGTAGAGACCGAGACATCCCACTCCCCGTATGAGCCGAAGTATGAATTATCCCTTGTCTGACACTTCGTGTCAGACGGCAGCATGACGCATTCCGTGTTAATCCTGCGGGGATTCGGATGGGTCGTGTCACCTTGCATGTTCCTTGTCGGATAAGTGTATGCTCGACCTATTGTCGGACGAGTGTGCTCGGCCTTGTTGAGCGCGGGTAGAATTATTCAGTTTCTCATAGACGGTGCCATACTGTTGAAGCAATAAATGTTACAATCATTGATTACTTGTCGTTAAATCACCAAGTGACGTGTATCATTCCTCGTAACCTGTCAACTAGGAGAATAGTGGGTCTCCCGTTAGTACGGGCAGCAGTGTGGTGGCAGCAAAGGGTGACAATTTTTGACACGACTCGATACACGACTAGAAACCCGCACGATATTTATCTGGGTCAACCCGCACGATTAAAATTTCGGGTCATTTTTGAGTCAACCCGTTATGACCTATTTAATAAACGGGTGGATTTCGGGTTAACTTGTTAACCCGTATAATGACCTGTTAACTACTTTAATAAATGGGTAGATTTCGGGTTAATAGGTTAACCCGTATATTGACGTATATATTAACCTATTTAATAAACATGTTATTACGAACTCATATATCTACCCATTTACCTACCTAAATACCTATTAAATTTTATAATTTAAATAGTTAAACAGGTTAAACGGGTCAAACGTGTCATTTGTTAATTGGGGTTTGAGTACGACTTGTTTATTAAATGGGTTACACGGGTTATGCGTGACAGGACCGTCCCCGAAAGGACATTGATTCCCGTGCCCGGTCCTGCTCCCATCTGGCAAGTCGACTGAAGTTCCCAAACTACACTCAGTACTTACCAAACAAGGGGTAATCATATGTGTGCCCACTCATGCCTCCACCTCTCGAATAGCCTCGATCATCGCGCCGTGACCTGGAGGGTGAATAAAAACACAAAGGTGTGAGTGGACGAAAATAAATCAGTTTTAAAACATGTTACAGAAAAAAGACGTTTCTACACTCCACGTAAAACCAATGCATGCATTCGAAAATCTTTTCATAATCCATTTCATTTTTCTAATATAAGAAAATCGTGTTATGAAAAATCAAAATCATTTTTTTTTCTTAACCTTCGGGTCTGAGCCCGCAATCATAAACACAGGGCCTCAGCGCATAATCATAAATCAATCCAAGTACCGAACATAACCCAAAAATCCATCAAGCCATGTAAACTGGGATATTGCCCAACACATCCGAAAACGTCAAGAATCAACAGTAATTCACAAGTCAATCAATCTATTGGATCTCAAGTACGCCCGAGTCGTTAAACTCAAAACCATGCGCATAGTCAAGCCTTCCCGGGATATCAACGAGTCTTTAAAGTCAAACATAATCAACAGGCCTCGGGGGATATCACAATAACCGAGTCTTTAAACTCACATATCAATCAAGGGCCCTCCCCTGTCAATCAACTGAGACTTTAAACTCAAAATCAAATCCAGCCACATCCGGGTCTTTAAACCCAAAAACATTTTTAAATCACAACAAATCCAGATGCCATCGTAAACCAATTTCCCAAGTCAAATCCGAGATCACACTTAATCGAAATGGAACTCATGTCCAAATTTCACATCCAAATCCCAACTCATATCCGTCATTCATCCCCGAATCCGAATTCGTAATAATGATTCTGTAAGCCGGCATCCGGAAACATCATCCCGAACCCAAATCTGGAAATCCATCTTCCAGTTTCCGAAACCCAAAATCTCGTTCATCAAAGCCACTTTTATGAACTGGGCATCAAGCCCGAAATCGCTTTTCCAAAAAATCCATTTTAAATCTTTGAAATCAAATCATATTTTAAATACCAAATTCAAATCACCAAAATCACGGTCAAATCACAACATACTCGAATTCTCGTAAAACGTGCAAATCCCTAATCATACTCACAATCATAATCAAAACATCATCAAAACCATGATACGCCTAAACCGTATAAAACATTCGTTAAACCATCATCAAAGCATAGGTGAAACCATAGTCGCAAAGTACGTGCAATCGCGTATCGCATATCGAAATACGTAAAAATACCGAAATCAAAATTACCATAAGCATAAGCATATGAATCATAATTATAAAGCATAGAAAAAAATTATGCATGCATTGAAGTTTGGAAAACAAAGTCCACTCACATATATTTCGTCGTTGCCTTGATACGCGTGCACCTATGCCGTTCCCGGCCAAACCACTATCACCGGTTTTCCCGAACCTGTCCAAATCCCATAAGAAGGTCATTAACTACTTCATAATGATCATACTTAAGCCGCATAATTTTCCCGTATTTTTAACTATTTTTAACGAAACCCTAAAACCTTCGGAAATGAGCCTATTCCATTCTCCAGACCTCCAGTAGTCTCTCTCATCCCTTATAGTTGATCAAACCGTCAAGAACCACGATTGCCATTCAATTCCCAAACTTCAGAGCTTCTTGGGTTTCTTAGGCTACCGCCGTCGTCCTCCGTCGTCGAACCTCACCGTGGCAGCCAGGAGTCTCAACACAACCTCCCCTACATTTTCCCTTCACACCTCACCACCACTGGATCAAGTTTGAGAGGATTGGGTTTCACGATCACCCATGTTCCCCTGTTTTCCTATTTCTCAGTACTCCCCACCGGGCTCTCACCCGAGCACCCTCTTTGTGCACTCTCACACACAACCACCAACACACAAACACACCCTCTGATCTCTCACTCAATTAATCAAATGCACCCCGTGCTCTGATCAAACCACTCAGTCGCTTAAACATGTCCCCAGTGCTCTGTTTTTCATTTCCACTAACACCGTTCAATTTCCAATTTTCCAACATCACACACTCCCTTGTGCCACAAATCCCTCGTTTCTCAGTGACAATTGTCACTTAACCAGTTAAACTATTCAGCCAAACAATCCACCATGGTTGTTTCAAGTTCCCACATTTTAAATTATCAATTTACCCCTACCTTGACAATTTACCAAAATGCCCTTTGCACTTCTAGACCCGTAACTTGGTCGTCCGAACTTCGATTGAAACGTGTCGCCTGTCTACAAACTCAGTTTCTCGAGACCTTCCCAACAGTCTTTGAATTACATGAACAGTCAATGTCGTTTGAAAAGTCAACAAATTGCCTCTATTTAACCAAATTACCGAATTACCCTTGAACTTCCGAACATCATAACTTTCTCCTCGAATGTCGAAATCGGACATGCCACCTGTCTATGAACTCGTGACGTCCCAAACTACGTCACAGTCATCGATCAAAGTCCGTTTGACCACTCGAACCAAAAGTTAACCGTTCGCCCGATTCTAGGGGCAAAATTGTCATTTTCTTAAAAAACAAAATTCCAAATTTTCCTTTTTCGACTGTTCTGGTCGTTAGAACCTACCCCCCTTAAAGAATTTCGTCCTTGAAATTCCAATTAGTAGGAGCCTTAAAATTTTCCGAGGAAACACGTTTAAGATGAACTCGAAACATAATCAATCCTCTACCGGATTAAGTCATATCCAGCATATAGAAATTATACATCCAGTTTGAACCTCTGTATAAATCCCTGCCCCATGGGCAGTCATACCACCTACAGGCTCGGAATACATAGCCTAGCTAACGTTCGAGTCCACACAATCGAAGATACACAAGAATCAGTCAGATCTTCTCGTTTACATGTCATCCACTCGTGACATGATCCAATGGCTAAATCCTCACACATGTCATCAGGCCACCTGGCCAATAAACTCATAAGGTTCAATAACTCGGAAAATCATTCCCCTTGTTAGGTTAATTACACCATATCCCTTTCCCAGGGTCACTATGTATAACAATTTTAACCTTTCCTCCTGATTCCTTCCTATTGCCAATAAGCACTCGGTACAATCATCCAGACTATATCGCGAATCACACCCCTCTCTTAACCTCGACTCCACCATACACCAAGTATTGTCCTGCAGTTGGATGCCGACTGTCCAAGTTATTAGAATCATGTATTACTCCAATCCTATGGAGTTCTATAACTAACAGGATTTCACTTATCCTTAAGTTATCAAACATGACAATCCTCTCCCCAAATAGTACCTGATCTGCCAATGGGGTCGTAATCTCAATATATTCTGAACATCACTTTATCACACATTAAGCCTTTCTTTTTATCCATTATCACTAATCCGGATGGTCGATACAGTACTCGTACTTCCTTCCTAAAGGTATATAACCTCTACATACTCAACCCCATGGGTCGATCTCAACTCATACAAGGAAGGTCAACTTCCGAGGGTTCAGCTAGCATCAACACACACCTCGCCGAATCCCAAATCTCATAGTGAGTGATCGAACATAAGTCACTGTTTTCCCCACTTGTAACTATCCTACCTCAGGTCTCCTTTCCAATAACTCTGACCTCCTTCCGGGTCAATCACCGTAACGGGACAAACATGGTAGAGAACCCCTCTACAATCCTCTGTGACCATCAAATCTCAGACCAACTCATGTTCCCCAAACCTACTCTGGTCTATCAGACCTAACACTCATTCAACTACCTCTCTCTCTGAGGGCATTCAATACATCTATTCAGTATACTACACACCCGTCGGTACATGTAAGTACACCAACTAGTTATCAATCATGGTACCATACATCATCTAAATGTGGTCAGACTACCCGACCCCTCATCTCCCAACTATGACTAGTCCATTTGGCTATCTAAGGGTATCACCATCAATTAACCTTAGCCATACCAAGTCCGGACATTATCCTTTTCTCTCTTTTACTCAAAATCGACAATCACCACTATGTTAGCCTCTCTTAATAAGGTCATTAATCACAACCTTCCCATGAAACCACAAATCCTTAACTTGTGATACGAGATACATATCCAAACTGTTACCTTATTAAGTTGTCCATAATCAACATGTAAACTTAGATCATTGTAAACTCACTTTCTCATCCTGACAAAATCTCCGGAATAGGTCGAGAAATCTGGGCATCCTCAGCCCTCACTAGGCATCTCATACACGAAACACAGACACCACACATGTGACCAGTAAACTTGAATGCCTCATACCAACCATCCATTTGTTGTGAGGATCAAAATCATCCTAAAGGGTAACACCCTCGATTCTCCCTGAAATATAACCTCCGGAATCCTAGATTCCACACATCACTTCCTAATCGACATAGTCGATAGAGGTCTCACGGGTCATCAACCCATCCAATCCAAGAATTACATCCAATTCATCCAAATCTAAGTCGGCCACTAAGCGGATAGCACCAGTCATCTTGGGTAACCTCACATCGATAGGTATACCCCCCTTATATCTCACCAATTTTACCAAGGTTACTACATAACTATTATCAAAGTATCATATCGGTAACTCTAGTCAGTTCAACGACTTCCATACCATAACCAATCACAAACAACACCCTATCCGACCAATAGCCAATCTCAAGACATGGAAGATTGGATAGTCCGGGACCTACCAAATACATACGTTCTGGTTAAACCTACATCATGACCACATGTAATAGGTATCCCGGTCATCGCTCCAGGGCTACTCAGACTTCCTACGAAGGAATTGCAAATCCCCGGGCATGTGGTCCCAACTGACCACGCCCCTATGGTCCATCACGGGCCTCACCAGCTCTCCCTACTCTTGCCACATCAACAACCAATATAGGAGCCAATCTTCACTCTACCACACCCCAACAGTGACATCTCACCATATCAATCAGTCTATATAACCATTTCTTTATGATGTGACAAGATGACTCACAATCATCACCATTACTATATCATTACCCTTATCACTTCACCTCCCACTGGCCTACCTCCTAAGGCCAAATCTCTGTCTACCTCGGGTCTCCGCCCGAGCCTCAGTCACTGAGGGCAAGACCAAGCCATAAATTCCTAACTCATCAGTGCTTGACCACATACAAGTCCTTGGCATCCTAAGTGCCAAACATTCCTCAATCAGCCTTTCTAGCTTCTCTCGAGCCTTGATATCTTACCATGGCTCATCTCAAGTTTCTAACCAATATTCTGACTTATTTTGAGTTCCGTATCCATATCTCGACTCCTCTTGAGTCCAATCTCTTCCCAATCGGCCATGCCATCATTGGCATACCCAGTCACCGAGCAGATACCAATGGTCCACCATATCTTATACGACCTATAAGGCCTAAGAGATATCCCATCACATTCTAGACTCTTTCGACACACATTCCACTTAAGGATTTCACTGAAAATAATCCCATCACGAGTGTAACTTGCCCAATTATGCAGCCTTTCTAGCCACTGGGCTCATTAGTCCCTGCGACCCACACAATTCTATGTTCAACAAACAGTATACAACGATTTACATCTAACCCTCAATCCAGGGTCAATCTCATCCGAGATCTACCACAAGGTCTCATACGCCCTCGTCTACCCTTCTCACTACCAAGTCGCGCACGAGGCTTATGTTTCGGAGGCATGATATGGCAACAGAATCAGCAACCTAGTGCTCTGATACCAAGTAGACAGGGCCGTCCCCGAAAGGACATTGATAACCGTGCCCGGTCCTGCTCCAGTCTGGCAAGTCGACTCAAGTTCCCAAACTACCCTCAGTACTTGCCAAACAAGGGATAGTCATACGTGTGCCCACTCATGCCTCCACCTCTCGAATAGCCTCGATCATCGCGGCGCGACCTGGAGGGTCAATAAAAACACAAAGGTGTGAGTGGACGAAAATAAATCAGTTCTAAAACATGTTACAGAAAAGATGTTTCTACCCTCCATGTAAAACCAATGCATGCATTCGAAAATCATTTCATAATCCATTTCATTTTTCTAATATAAGAAAATCGTGTTATGAAAAATCAAAATTATTTTCTTTTTCTTAAACCGGGCTATTGCCCAACATATCCGAAAACGTTAGGAATCAACAGTAATTCATTAGTCAATCAATCTGTTGGATCTCAAGTGCGCCCGAGTCTTTAAACTCAAAACCATGTGCCTAGTCAAGCCTTCACGGGATATCAACGAGTCTTTAAACTCAAATATAATCAACATGCCTCGGGGGATATCACAATAACCGAGTCTTTAAACTCACATATCAATCAAGGGCCCTCCCCCGTCAATCAACCGAGTCTTTAAACTCAAAATCAGATCCAGCCACATCCGGGTCTTTAAACCCAAAACCATTTTTAAATCACAACAAATCCAGATTCCATCGTAAACCTATTTCCCAAGTCAAATCCGAGATCACACTTAATCGAAATGGAACTCATGTCCGAATTTCACATCCAAATCCCAACTCATATCCGTCATCCATCCCCGAATCCGAATTCGCAATAATGATTCCGTGAGCCGGCATCCGGAAACATCATCCCAAACCCAAATCCAGAAATCCATCTTCCAAAATCCGAAACTTGAAATCTCGTTCCTCAAAGCCACTTTTATGAACTGGGCATCAAGCCCGAAATCGATTTTCCAAAAAATCCATTTTAAATCTTTGAAATCAAATCGTATTTTAAATACCAAATTCAAATCACCAAAATCACGGTCAAACCACAACATACTCGAATTCTCGTAAAACGTGCAAATCCCTAATCATACTCACAATCATAATCAAAACATCATCAAAACCATGATACGCCTAAACCGTATAAAACATTCGTTAAACCATCATCAAAGCATAGGTGAAACCATAGTCTCGAAGTACGTGCAATCGCGTATCTCATATCGAAATACGTAAAAATACCGAAATCACAATTACCATAAGCATAAGCATATGAATCATAATTATAAAGCATGGAAAACAATTATGCAGGCATTGAAGTTTGGAAAACAAAGTCCACTCACACATATTTCGTTGTTGACTCGATAAGCGTGCACCTATACCGTTCCTGGCCAAACCACTATCACCGGTTTTCCTGAACCTGTTCAAATCCCATAAGAAGGTCGTTAACTACTTCATAATGATCATACTTAAGCCCCATAATTTTCCCGTATTTTTAACTATTTTTAACCGAACCCTAAAACCTTCGGACATCCCGAAACATATCTAGACGATGTCCGATTGACTCGAAACCAGTGCCAAAATGTTCGTTACATTGAATACTTTAAAAATCGTGTTGTAACCTTCCTCGAACTCCGTGCCACGCGCCCACACGTGATGGCCAAAGGGGCTGCGCGTGGGAGCTACGCGCCCAGCACTGTTCATCTTCAACCTTTGCCGAACCGGGTCCAAACCGGTTCAGTTCAGGACGGTCTACTCGAATCGGCGAGCGCGGTTTTTACTCAATTTTAAACAATTTTCAGTTCTAATTAACCTAGTAGTTTCGTCATGAGCTCTAAAATCGATCCCTTATCCAAAAACATGAAATCAAGCCCTGAATTTTACCTTCCGAATGAAGATGACGTCTCCAAATTTTTTCTCCTCTGTCCAGCCATCACAGACCGCTCTTAGCCATGGTTTTAATTCCATTCATCCTCTGGTCACTTCCAGAACAGCTTCCACTAATTAAAATCAGTTATCAACCATTGAAACTCAATTTCCATTTTTAATTTAAAACCCGTTTTTTCATGAAATTCTACTTACCGTCCATCCCAAGCTTCAAAAATGAGCCTATTCCATTCTCCAGGCCTCTAGTAGTCTCTCTCACCCCTTATAGTCGATCAAACTGTCAAGAACCACGATTGCCATTCAATTCCCAGACTTCAGAGCTTCTCGGGTTTCTTCGGCTACCGCCGTTGTCCTCCGCCGTCGAACCTCACCGTGGCCTCCAGGAGTCTCAGCAAAACCTCCCCTACATTTTTCCTTCACACCGCACCACCACTGGATAAAGTTTGAGAGGATTGGATTTCACAATCACCCCTGTTCCTCTGTTTTCCTATTTCTCAGTACTCCCCACCAGGCTCTCACCCGAGCACCCTCTTTGTGCACTCTCACACACAACCACCAGCACACACACACACACCCTCTGACCTCTCACTCAATTAATCAAATGCACCCCGTGCTCTGCTCAAACCACTCAGTCACATAAACAAGTCCCCAGTGCTCTGTTTTTCATTTCCACTAACACCGTTCAATTTCCAATTTTCCAACATCACACACTCCCTTGTGCCACCAATCCCTCGTTTCACAGTGACAATTGTCACTTAACCAGTTAAACTATTCAGCCAAACAATCCACCATGGCTGTTTCAAGTTCCCACATTTCAAATTACCATTTTACCCCTACCTTGACAATTTACCAAAATGCCCTTCGCACTTCTAGACCCGTAACTTGGTCGTCCGAACTCCGATTAACGCGTGCCGCCTGTCTACGGACTCAGAGTCTCGAGACCTTCCCAACGGTCTTCGAATTACGTGAACAGTCCATGTCGTTTGAAAAGTCAACAAATTGCCTCTATTTAACCAAATTAACGAATTACTCGTGAACTTCCGAACATCATAACTTTCTCCTCGAATGTCGAAATCGGACGTGCCACGTGTCTATAAACTCGTGACGTCCCAAACTACGTCACAGTCATCGGTCAAAGTCCGTTCGACCACTCGAACCAAAAGTCAACCGTTCGCCGGATTCCAGGGGCAAAATTGTCATTTTCTTCAAAAAAAAATTTCCTAATTTTCCTATTTCCACTGCCTGGGTCGTTACAATGCGGGTCATTAACAGGTCAGATTCGGGTTGGAAATTCTTGACACGATTAATGTCAGGACCCACCCCGGTTCCACCTTGAAAACCGAGGTAAATCCTGCTCCCGTCTGACACCCCGATACACAGACTAAAGTAACCTCACGAAAACCACAACTTTACATTGTCAGACGCAGGAGATTTAATACAACCCAGAGTCAAAACTATACAGAGCATAGAACTAAAGAAAAACAAAGTGAAGCTGATACACAGAGTACACGCACAACGGGAAACCAAACCACTCCGGGGTCACTCTCCAGTACTCTATGCCTCCGACACTGCCTCGACGTCGACCCCCGCTAACAGGACCCTTCCCAACTGGACCTCGATAACCGTGCCAGGTCCTGCTCCCGTCTGACAAGTTAACTGAAATCTCGAAAGTACCCTTCCGCACCTGTTAAACCAGGGATAACTGCATTGATTTCTGCTCATGCCTCCGCCTCGTAATCCGCCCCGAATGTCGTGCCACGGCCTGGAGGGTCATCAAACACAAAGGTGTGAGTGGACAAAAATAATATCGTTTATAATACATTTTGAAAACACATCAGTTTACCCTCCAGTTTTTCTAATTATGCATGCATAGGGAAAAATGCGTGGACAACAAGCACCGGCTTTCCAGCCAAATCACAAAACAAATCAAATCTCGGCTCTCAGGCCAAACATATGAAAACATGAGTACCTGGTCACACTGACCATAAACCCATACTCAATACCACTATGTAATCACAATCAATCAATCAAACAATGCAACCAATTAATCAATCAATTCATCAATTCGCACTATTCACAAGTTCACCATCCATCACATAATCACATCCGCACTACGCGTAGGCTAACATCCAGCCACACTCTCGGGATCAGACACCTCTGGGCTCAACCCTCGGGCTCAGTCACATCTGGGCGAACACATCCCCAGGCTCAGACACATCCGGGTGGTACATCCAGGCTCAGTCGCATCCGAGGAGTTGGCTTACCATAATAACTCACAATCATACCATCATATCCCCAAGCTCCGGTCGACTAGGTAATCCCCTAGCTCCGGCCGTCTGGGCATCCATAATCACAATCACAGTGAAAACCATCCGGAATTACATCCCACAACATGTCAATCAAATCCATGACTCAACCCAAGTCAAATCATTACCAACCGGGACTCAAGCCCAAGTATCCTTTATACGTAAATCCGTAATATTACATAGAAAATATTATAATAATCCAGAATCATTCTTGACTTATCAATTAAGTAAAATATTCATTTTGAAACCATTTGACTCCGGGCTTAGCCCAAAATATCCTTTACATATTTCTCATAAAACGTGCCCAAAATACCGATTAAAATAATCATTAAATCATAAATAATCATCCAAACAAATCATGACATCATTGAAAACCAAATCATGCAATCAATCATGTAAAACATTTAACTATGCATGCATATCCATTTATAAAACAAACGTCCACTCACACACCGTCCAATTGCTCGTTTCCCGCGCTGCACGCGTTTCCGTAATTTCTGACACTTGTCAGGAATCTCGGATCCTGTTCAAAATCATTATGTGGGTTACTAACAAGTCAATTTACAACATATAATTTTCCCATAATTTTCCGGGAATTTAATATTAATTAAATACGTAACGTAAATCTTTGGACCCTCGAAACAATATCGAAACGGTGTCCGATTGACTCGAAACAAATTTTAAAATGTCAGTTACATTACATAGAGTAAAACATCTGTTGAAACCTTCCTCAGAAACTCCACCACGCGCCCTCACGCGCCGCCGCAAGCGGCTGCGCGTGAGTTCACGCGCCTTGCTACAGTACCTTCACAGTCGTCCCTGTCGCCCGTTTACCTGGTAAACGGATCCTACGACCCGCGTGCCAACCTGACTCATCCCTAGCCAATTCGAACTCAATTTCTCCAATTCTTTCACTCATTACCATCTATTCCACGTCTAATGAGGATCTGTAACCTCAATTTAATGAAACCATGTTCTGAAACTCACGACTCAACATCAAAACCCGACGGGTCCCTAATCGGGTTCTACCCCATTTCATCTTATTTCATCAAATTGATTACACAGGGAGCATTCTATAGTCATTCTAAGCATCAATTCAAAGCCAATTGCAAGAACTCTTGCCTCAAGGTATCTGAACTCAACCTCCAAAATTTGCAGACGTCGCAGGGTCTATTCCTGATCAATTCATCTACAATTTCTTGCCCAATCAATTTGGTTAACTTCGTTGAGCTCCCAGAAGATGAAATATATCGTCAATTTCAATCGAAACCGTCTAAGAATTTAAATTCGATATTTATGAATTTAGGTGGATTTTCGGATATTCTCAATATCATTCGATTAGGATTTCCGTTGTTCCCCTTTCGGTTTTTCTCTCCGAAACACACTGAATTGGTCACTCAATTTCACTTATTCCCCTCTGTTTCTGCTAATTGATCACAAGGATGAGTTTTGTTCTCTGCTTTTCATTTTGGTCGAATACTGCCAGTATATGAACATGTGCAACCGTTCATTAGTTAATTAAGGCAACTAAGTGCCACTAATCCAAAACCTAAGCCACTAATCTCCCTCTTATGGTGACAAGTGTCACTACATGACCAAATCCTCATCCAATTAGGCTGAATCAGCCATTTAATTATCCAATTATCCCAGCTGTGGCAGATTACCATTTTGACCTTACTACAATAAATTACCAAAATGCCCCTTATAGTTCTAGACCCATAACTTTTTCGTTCGGACTCTGATTGACGCATGCCGCCTGTCTATGGATTTAGCGTCCCGAGACCTATCCAACGGTACTTCCGGAAAGTCCAAATAATGTCCCGATCAAAAAGTCAACAAATGGCCCCTTTTTAACCAATTTACCAAATTACCCTTAACTTCCGCACGTCATAACTTTTTCCTCGAATGTCGGAATTGGGCGTGCCACCTTTCTATGAACTCGTGACGTCCCGAATTACGTCACGGTCATCGGTCAAAGTCCGTTTGACTGCTCGAATTAAAAGTTAACTTTTCGCCCAATTCCAGGGGCAAAATCGTCATTTTCTTTCAAAATTTCGAAATTTTCCTTTTTCGAATTTCTGGGGCGTCACACCCGCGCTAGCTCCACGACCTGGAGGGCAATTTAAAAACAGAAGGTGTGAGTGGACCATAAAGAATAAAAGTTTCGAAAACCGTTTTATAATCAAACTAGGGTTTTGGCCCTCCGTTTTGAAAACATACATGCATAACTCATTAGATGAAAACAGTTATAAATCACGTAATCATCACCATTAAAAGAGTTACATAATCATCGTAAAAACAGTTATAGAAACCACATCATAAGCATCATAAAACCGTATCATAAAATGTAAACATCAAGCAATCATTATCCGATCAAACCTGCTGGACCTATCCGAGTCTTTAAACTCCCGAGTCTTTACACTCAATCCAGGCCTTAATAATATCCGAGTCTTTAAACTCCCGAGTCTTTAAACTCAATAGGCCTACGGGGGAAATATCAGTATATCCGAGTCTTTAAACTCCCGAGTCTTTAAACTCAATCCGAGTCTTTAAACTCAATCCAGGTCTTTAAACCCAATCCGGGCCCGTCCCTCGTCAATCACAATCCGGGTCTTTAAACCCAATAACCAGATCCAGAAAATCCAATCCAAAACCATTTAAAAACCATTTCTAAATTCACATCCAAACCCGAATCCGAAATCACTGGTCTGATGCCCTTCCGGCATCCAGAACCGTCATTCCGAACCTAAATTCGGAATCCACTTTTCAACTTTAAAAACAAATTCCGCTTTCCGAAATTCGATTCTAAAACCGAAAACCCTTGATTATCAAAATCATGTCTTAAATCCATTTATAATCATTGGAAATCACTTATCGTTTGAAGTCCCAAAATCATGGCATCATAATCAGAAATAAAGCCTTTCTCGTAAAACGTGCCAAAAACCATACTTTCTCGAAAAAACGTGCAATTATGTAAAACCAACATAGCAGATTCAACAATCATGAAATTACATCTAAAACCATAAAACAATTATAGAAAAACAGTTATGCATGCTCAAGTATATAGAAGGGGTTCACTCACAGATACCGGGTACGTCACTCGCGTCCCGTACGTCTCGTACGTTCCTCGTCCGCCTCGGGGACTCCCGATCCTGTCAACAGTCACCAAAGAACGTAACTAACACGTCAACTAGGATCCTCCTAATGTTCCCCAACAATCCCTGGTCCTAAACGTAACGAACCGAGACCCTAAACCTTCGATCCCACGGAACTAACTCGATTCGACCTCCGATTAACCCGAAACCTAGTCCAATAGACTCGTTACAACATCTAGACCAAAAACCTAGTTGAAACTTTCCCCAGAAACCGCCGCACGCGCCTCCACGCGCCGCCCAAAGTGGCTGCGCTTGGGCCTCACGCGCCTGCACAGGTACTGTTCATCTTCAACCTTCGAACTCGTGCACTGTTCCAGACCGGCTTGACCGGTTCTCCGCCGTTCGTCCACCATTTCCCTTCCTCTTTTCACCAATCTCATCGTCCTCTACCCAGTAACCGATTCCCCTACTCCCAACACTCCAACACATCCCCTAAATCGTCGTCACTAACTCGAAACAAAAACCTGTTCAAACCCCTTTTTGCACTCCCGGCCACCCGTGTCCTCCCCCGTCACGGTGGCGACCCTAAACGACTCCTAAGGACTCACTGAACTCACCAGATCTCACCAAACGCCTCGACTCGTACTCAAAAACCACGACTATCAATTTGAACTTCCACGAAAAAACAGAGCAAATGAAAGGGGATGAGAAATTACCTGTACGCTGACCACCACCGTGAGCTCTGCTGGATCTGTTCGACTCTCCTCCGTCCTCACAACACCACCACGGGTCCAATTTGACGGTTCAGTCAAGTGCACAACCGTGCACGGTGGTTCTCTGGTTTGTACTCCCTGTTTTCCCCAGAACTCACCTTCTCCTCACACACTCAAACTCACACGAGCTGCCCTCACAACTGCACTTGACCAATTCCTCCCTAAATCTCAGTCTCTGTTTCTCTCGAACACTGCCACAAACACACGATTTACCCGTTTATTTTGAACCGTGCAACCCCTAGAAACCTCTAGCCAAACCCCACGTGTCACAGCCCTGTGGTCCCAAACCAAAATATCCCATCTCTCCTGTACACTTGGCCTTATCAGATTAGCCCAATTCCCAATGCACCAAAAGAGCGAAATGCCATTCTTTGAGTCAAAAAATTACGGTTATGCCACTGCCATTCTAGACCCGTAACTTGCCCGTCCTATGTCCAATGAACACGTGCCGCCTGCCATTGAACTCAGGACGACGAGATCTACCTAACGGTCCTCGGTCAACGTGTCAAAACCCGATCGTACGAAAAGTAAACTTTTCCCCCTATTTTAACCAAATTACGGTATTGCCCTCAACCTTCCGAACATCATAACTTCCTCCTCGGATGTCGGAATCGGGCGTGCCACCTGTCTACGAATTCGTGACGTCCCGAACTACGTCACGGTCATCGGTCAATACTCAATTGACCGCCCAACTAAAAGTCAACTTTTTACCCAAACTAGGGGCAAAATCGTCATTCTACACTAACGTACCTATCAGAACCAACTAACCACCGATTAAGCTCACTAATCCCATCTTAATCACTGCCTTAACCCTAATTTCCGGGACGGGTCCTTACAATTAATAAACGGGTCGAGTTCGGTTTGGGCAAAAATTGGTAAAATAGAGTTCATGACACGACACGAACCCGACACGACCCGACCCATTGCCACCCCTAGTGCTGGCCTAAGGGTCTTTGACGATCAAATTAGTAACTTTGTTCGTAAAAGGAAATGGTAAATGGCGAGTTTGGAAGAGTAATAGTAATAGTAAATATTCCTTAGCTTTATTGAGAAATTTGTACTCCTTATGTATGCGTAAGTGGGATGTTCAATTCCCATAGTTTCAATGTTGGACAAATACAAATACTCCTCGATTTGTATGCTGACACGTGTTACGCAGATCGAGGGTGGAGATGCTTCCACGTGTCATCCCGTCTTGAGCCCTATGTCAGGGCTATGTAAGTATCATAGGCCTGAGCCGTGTTTGGTGTTTGGGTTTAGGTATATGGTCCAATGAGTCTAGTTAGATATGATGTCAACAATCACCAACTAGCTCATGAGTTGCCTACGCTAATAAATCCACAATGGAGATGCCTCTAATACTTTTTTTTGCAAAGCCATATCGCTTGGGTACTATTCTCCCATCGTTTTCTAGCCAACATAGATGGGGTCACGTAGACAATGAATCACCCGAAAATTGTGGGGCCGTGATCTCATCTTAATTTATCAAATTTCTAAATTACCATCGATGATGACAAACAAACATCCACACATTTAATAATCTACTTGCAACTCACAATTAATAAAAAAAAAAACCCACATATATTACACTATTAGAGTTATAAGAATCAAACTGAAGTGGTTTGATTCTTATATATTTGACTCAAACACATTTGAATTAGTATGGAAGATAGTAAATATTTGTAGCCGAATAACTAAAATAGGATGTTCTGTTTTACATTCAGAACCAAGTTGATATATTTGTTATATTTGTGTAGGGACCCTTATGTCGAGTTCGAGTTATTCGGGTGGGGTACACACACTTGATATATTTGTCTCAATTTACATTCAGAACCCGAAATTGTGTCAATTTGTAGCCGAAATTGATGTTCTGTTAATGTCGTTCCAAACGTCATACCATGTTACTAAAGCCGCCAAAAAAGCTGATACAGTAGTAATATTCACTGATTGAAAAATCGCCGGAATCGACGATATATCGCTCGATATATCGTCTTTTTCGGCCAGCGAGACATAACGGCAGGGTGAAGGGTTATCGTCCCCTAATATCGGTGATATCGTCGAATATCGAACAAAATCGACGATTTCGGTCGATATTCGCCGATATCATCGATATTGTTTAGCAGCAAAGGTTCGAAAGTACAGAAAAAAATTGAAAATTGAACAGAGAATGTTCCAGAGATTCAAGCTCGTGAATCAACAGAGGAAAATTGAAAAAGTATTCAAACAAAACGTCAATCAATCAAACACACAAACACAAATTGAAATAATTCAAAGAGAAATGATTCGGATTCACGGATGAACAGAATTGAAAGGAAAAACAAAAAATTTCTGTGTAATCACGGATAAAATTTCTCACCAAGCATAAATAGGAGCGGGGGGAGGGGAGGGCAACCAAGAAAACCTGGAAATTCCAACCCATCGCTCGCCGCCGGTCGAAATCGATCGATCCTCGATTATTGTCCCCAACCCAGCCTCAGACTCTCAGTGACCTCAACCACCTCTGCAGCTCTGCTCGAAGTCTTGAACCTCGACGCCGGCCGTCTCGTCGCCTCCCTCCCTCCCTCGAAGTCGCCCCTCAGTCAGCGGCCTCACACCGCCTCTCTCCCTCGAAGAAGTCCCTCGAAGACCCAAGAGAAGTGCGATTTGGGAACCTCGACGCCGGTTGTCTCATCGCCTCCCTCCCTCCCTCGAAGTCGCCCCTCAGCAGTCACCGGCCTCACGCCGCCTCCCTCCCTCGAACACCCTACAGAAGTGCGATCGATTTCCCCAAATTCTCTGTGAGTGAAGTCAGTGTGAATCAAGGATGAAATGGATCGAGAATAAACTAAAGGGAGAGGAATGAAACGCTCCGTTTCGTTTTTCTCATTTATTAACCTTTTTTTTATTTACATATATTATTTAATTATTTATCAAATTAAATTATATCATTTATTATTTATTGATATTTATAATAAATATAAAAAATAGATTAAGCCCAAATATATTTTTTATATTTGTATTTTTTATAAATTAAATTATATCATATATTATTTTTTTTTTATTATTATTATTAATTGTATTGTTATTATTATTATTTACTTCTTTTTAACCCCAAATATCAAAAATAGATTAATCCTTATTTTTTTTTTTCAAAATTCAAAATATATCATATATCATTTATTATTAATTTTTTTTATATAAATTAAATTATATCATATATTTTTTTTATTATTACTATTTTTATTTTTCTTATTATTTTTTACTTTGTTTTAACCCCAAATATCAAAAATAGACTAAGCCTTAAACTTTTTTTTTCCAAAATTCAAAAAAAATATCATATATCATTTATTATTACTTTTTTTTATATAAATTAAATTATATCATATATTATTTTTTATTATTATTACTAGTTGTATTTTCATATTAGTTACCTAATAATAAAGTTTGAATTTTGAAAAAAAAAGTTTAAGGCTTAATTCATATATTTGGTAATATATTTAGTAATCATTTATTAATTAAAAAATTTTCATTTATTACTAAAATATATTTTAGTAATGTATGTTTAATATAAAATATGGGGTAATTCATATATTTGGTAATATTTGTTTTAATTTTTAATTTATGTTTTATTTTAGAATATATATTAAAATTATGAATATATGTGTTTTTTGTCCTTAATTTTTAACTTAGAATATATGTTCTAATTGAAATAATTTTATTATTATTTGTGTTTTTTTATTATTAATTGTCATTATCAAATTCTAAGTATTTTTCATGCAAATAATATGACTTACTTCATATATTTGGTAATATATTTGGTAATCATTTATTATTAATAAATTTATCATTTGTTACTAAAATATGTTTTAGTAATGTATGTTTTAATATGAAATATGGGGTAATTCATATATTTTGTAATATTTGTTTTAATTTATAATTTATGTTTTATTTTAGAATATATATTAAAATTATGAATATATGTGTTTTTTCTCCTTAATTTTTAACGTAGAATATATGTTCTAATTGAAATAATTTTATTATTATTTGTGTTTTTTTATTATTAATTGTCATTATCAAATTCTAAGTATTTTTCATGCAAATAATATGACTTACTTCATATATTTGGTAATATATTTGGTAATCATTTATTATTAATAAATTTATCATTTGTTACTAAAATATGTTTTAGTAATGTATGTTTTAATATGAAATATGGGGTAATTCATATATTTGGTAATATTTGTTTTAATTTATAATTTATGTTTTATTTTAGAATATATATTAAAATTATGAATATATGTGTTTTTTCTCCTTAATTTTTAACGTAGAATATATGTTCTAATTGAAATAATTTTATTATTATTTGTGTTTTTTTATTATTATTTGTCATTATAAAATTCTATTTTTATATGTGTGTCTGCTCCTTAATTTTTTATCATCATCAAAGTCTAACTTATAATATATGATCTAATTGAAATAATTTTATTATTATTTGTATTTTTATTATTATTATTTGTCATTATAACATTCTAATTATTTTTCATGTAACTAAGATTTCATAAAATGGCTAGTGGAAGTGCAAGTGCAAGTGAAAGGCCTCCAAGACCTGGACGAGTTGACCCAGCATGGAAATATGCCATTGCAATTCCTGGAAATAAAAACGGTGCCATATGTTCGTTTTGTCAACATCAGTTCCAGAGTGGAGGCATAACGCGATTAAAATTTCATCTAGCAGGTTTTGATCCCAAAAAAAATGTTCAAAAATGCAAAGATGTACCTAAGGCTATTAGAGATGAGGTCAGAGCATGGATCAAAAGTAAAGATACTGCTAAACAGACCAAGAATATGATTGGGGAGAACATACGAGCTGGCTTGAGAGGAGATCCACTGGACACTCAACAGAGCATTCAGATTAACGATAGCGATGATGAAGAAGATGATGATGGATTCGCTTATCCACCGGATGTGCATAGATCTGAGAGAACATCATATCGCTTTGCTGTAAATGCATCGAGAGATGAGGCACGGCGAAGTGTCGACAATTATGGAGTTGGATCCATGCGTGGTGCTCAAGAAGGCATTAGCAGTCGTCAACCACCGCAACAGATGCGTCGATCACAAAGTTTGCGTGATCCATTTTCAATTCCTCCATAACCAAAACTCTACAAAACCGCACGAAGTCAACAGAAGACTGTAAAATCGATGTGGAAAGGGACGAAAGAGAAGTTGGGTCGATATATTAGCAAATTGTTTATATATGAAGGTGTGGCTCTAAATAAAGCCAACTCTCATCATTTTAAGAATATGATCATTGAAGCCCAACGAGCAGGTATTTAATAAATTTATTTATTTATGATACATGTTTATTTAGCTTATGAAATATCATTGAATGGTAACTTATGTTTTGGTTTGCAGGTGAAGGCGTGTCCACTCCTTCTCCATATGAAGTGAAAAATAAATATCTTCCTATGGAGTATGAAGAAATGACGGCGTATATGGAGCAACAAAAGCGACACTGGGAAACTTATGGATGTACCATAATGTGCGATGGTTGGACTGGTCCAACGAAGTTATCCATAATTAACTTCATGGTATATAGTAAGGGTTCAACTGTATTTCTCAGGTCAGTTGATTCTTCCAAATTTCATAAAGACTATGTGTACATAGGAAATTTGTTGAAGGAAGTTGTTCAGGAGGTTGGAGTACAAAATGTTGTACAGATCGTTACTGATAATGGGTCGAACTTCAAAAAGGCTGGAAAAGAACTGATGAAGACTTATCCGCTCTATTGGACTCCTTGTGCAGCCCATTGTATCGACCTAATATTTGAAGATATTGGGAAGAATGAGACAATGGCGCTCATCATAAAAAATGCTAGGCAGGTAACTAACTACATTTATAATCATCTATGGTTACTTGCTCAGATGCATGAATTCTGTCAAGGAGACTTGTTTCGTCCTGGTGCAACTCGGTTCGCAACCAACTATATTTGTATAAACAGTATAGTTAAGCATAAAGTTGGCCTTAGAAGATTGTTTACCAGTGATCAATGGCATGGTAGCCCATTGAGTAGGAAAGTGGAAGGCAAGAGGGTTGAGGCTCATATCCTCGACCAAAGATTCTGGGAGTCCTTGGAGATGATGCAATCAATATATGAACCATTATATTGCATCCTCCGAATTGTTGATACAGAGGTAGTCCCAACCATGCCAATCCTGTATGATATGTTCAATCGAATGAAAGAAAAGATAACCCGTCTTAAAGGGAAGAAGTGGGTCCTTAAAATCATACAGGAGCGATGGGAAAAAACATTAGTGCATCCCTTACATGCCGCTGGTATATTTCTATCTTATTGAACTTATTAATATTTTATTTTATTGTTGTTTACTAAGTAAAGTTCATTCATGATTTTCAGCTTATTACTTGAATCCTCGATATCAATATCAAGCAGGTGTTAGGCATGACTCCTTCCTTGTCCAATCAGTTCAACAAGTATTCCTCAAACTGAATCCAAATGGACAAGTGGGTTTACAAAATTTTGGAGTAGACGTAAGTTCACTACCATATATGAACCTTGATGAGTTATTTTGAATCTTGATGAGTTATTTCGAATCTGTACATCTATGGCATTATATTAACATCAGCCTTAATGTAGTTGATCAACTTTAGAGATGGTCGGAAAACATTTCGTTCACCTATGACTGTACAATCACGAACGAAAATGCCCACAGGTATATTACTTGCATTTAACTTGATATTCTATGACTTAGCACTTTATAATGCCTCTTACATTAAACTTGATTATGACAGCTGAGTGGTGGTAACTATATGGCCAAGCTTCTCCCAGCTTGCAACAAATTGCTGTTCGTATATTATCACAAACGGCATCATCTTCGGCATGTGAGAGAAATTGGAGTACATTTGCTTTAATTCATACAAAGCAAAGAAATCGTCTCACATATTCTAAGTTAGAACAACTTGTTTTCTGTTATTACAACATGAAACTCAAGTTAAGAGATGAAGAAGCCGAAGCCGGTAAAATTGTGGAAGAAGACTACGTTGACTTGTTGGAAATTGCAGGTCAACACGTGGAAGGTAATGATGCTGATCCACTTCAAGCATGGATTATGCCAGCTCACTTGGATGATGATAGTGGAAGGCCTGACCCTCGAGTAGCACATCTTGCTAGTGAACACGGTGTTAATGTCGATAGAGTGCTATCTGAAGAAGTGGGGAGTGAGGACGTAGGAAGTGAGCGGACAATGTCTTCATGGGAGAGATCAATGCTTGGTTCTACCGGTAGACGTGACTTACGAGCTGATGCTACTAGTAAGGGAATTCATCAAAATAAATCTCCAGATGATGATGATGATGATGATGATGATGATGGAGATGATGTTGAGACAAACGATGAAGATAAGGATGACGGAGAGGATGATGACGGGGGAAATGAACATGTAACCGATACATATGCACCTTTGAGCCCATTTACTGAAGAGGCGGATTTCACTCATGCCACACAAGATTATGATCATGGGTGTAGAGAAGGAGGAGTAGGAATCGGTGGTGTCGGAAAAGATTACACTCGGACACGAAAAATATATGAAGGTTATGGAAACCCATCTTCTGAGGATTCCATGGCAATTAGTTTTGAGTCAATGAGTTTAGGCACCGATCCTAGTAACAACTCAAATGATCCATATGCTTATGGTCCATATCGTCACCCCCTGTTAGACAACCATCTCCCTCAAATGTCACATGAAGATTATGGAGAAGTTAGTTGGGTAAATCCGAACTACCCTATCTATGGAGGAAAAGTAGGCCATTCAAAGGAGATATACGAATACTATGTCCAACAATACATTTCCTTATGGTCAAATAGCATCAGTTGGCAAAACTTTTGTGTCTTGGTAGATCAAGAGATTCAAGACCAATCTAATTTTCAAGCTGGTTGACACTCTACTTGTTTTTGATCAAGTTCAATGTGTACAATATTGTTAATGCAATATTATCAATGAAATTATGTTTTAATTTAAGTTTATCTTTAAGATTTTATACTTTAGTGGTCGGCAGATCTATATTCTATCATATGATTCATCATATATTTATCATATCAAAGTCATTTTATAGTTTTTATTAGTCCTATATAACCATTATTGGGTACTTAAATGTTTGCCAAAGTTTCTTTCCAAATTTCCGTCATTTGGACCAAATTTCCGTCATTTTTGTTGACCGTAAACGATATCGATATCGATATCGATATTTGAGGCGAGATATCCGTAAATTCGGCGAGCGATATATCCGTAAATATCAATATTTTCATCCTTGGTAATATTACATAATTTGTAGGGACAATTAAAACACTTAATATTTGTTAAATTTTATATCAAATTTTTTTTAAAAAAATTAAAACAAATCTCAAAATACCCAACACGTCCCCTTCCCCTTTCTCCCCTCCCTACGATCTGCGACCATCGAACACACCAGCCACCACTGTGCATAGCTCCAGCCTTGCCACCAAGCCCAAACGACTTCCCCTTTTAAGACAACCTTCCGTGCCCTTTTTCTTCATCTCCTACCGCGCGAGCTTCCAAATCTACCTAGCAAGAGACAACGACCTGTACGGCGCATATCTACTTCGAATTAATAGCAACCATTCTTTGGCGGCGTAGAAGAGGACTCTTGTTCGTCATCTTCATTTTCCTCAGTCACCCTTCAATTCGTTCTTCCAATTTTGTTCAATCCTCAGCTCATGCTCTTCAATTTTGGATTTTTTGCACAAACCCGCATGAAAAAACGGTACCACTTCCTCCAAACTGGTATAAACGACTTCGGAGGCAGAGCATAGCGTTTTGGATCCTTTTCCACCGTTGTTGGGTCGGGGCTCCGATGTTTCGAAGTCAAACGGGTCTCGAACCGCCCTGCGGTTTTCAACGCTAGTATGCTTTTTCGTCACGAACATCGGGCACGAATGTAACCTGGCTTTGGTTCTGCTCGCGCCGTTGGTCCTCGAAAGCCTCATCAACGGCAATGGAAACTTCTCGATCCGACCCAGAGGGGGAGTTATTTAGCTTGATGGTGACGCTGGAACTGTGCACGGTGATGGCTGGTGTGTTCGGTGGTCGCTCATCGCAGAGAGGGGAGGAAGGGGAAGGGGACGTATTGGGTATTTCGGGATTTGTTTTAATTTAAAACGAATTTAAATATAGAATTAATAAAATATAGAAAATGTTTTAATTACTTCCACAAATTTTGTAATATTATTATCCCATTATGACTTTTAATAGTGTTAGTAATAAAGTATAACGTTTGGTGTAACAGCTAATAGAATATCAATTCTGGATATAAGAATAACAATTCTAGATATTAGAATATCAATTTTGGATACAAGAATATTAATTCTGGATAAAAATTGAACGGTTTGATAATTCAAATTGGTTTGAAACTATTTACCATATGAAAAAAAAAAGTAAGGATACAAATTGGTTTGGTAATCCAAAATTTTGTATATTAAGATGATAAGTGAGTCTAGTTTAGTTGGTTGTAGTATTGACTTGCAAATAATTGATCTAAAGTTTAAACTCTAATGATATATTTTATGAATAATTTCCAAAAATTTCCTCCTTTTAATATATATATATATATATTTTGTATATTTAGTTTGTGAAGGATTAAATTATAAACATTACTCTTATATTATGATTTATCAAGTAAACATTAACACTTAATAATCTTTTATTATACTCTTATATGAATATGCATGTATTTATTTGGGCATAGCTTAGTATTCTTTTATTTTATATCTTGGTATTATTTTATTTTAATTATTTTTAATTTGTATTAATAATATATTTAAAATTAATAAAAATTAATATAATTCTTAACAATCCAAATTATAAACATTACTACTATATTAAGATTTATCAAGCAAATAATACAACTTAATAATTTTTTATTATACTCTTATATGGATATACATGTATTTATCTAGGTATAGCTTGGTATTCTTTTATTTTTATATCTTGGTATTATTTTATTTTTATTATTTTTACTTTTTATTAATAATATATTTAAAAATTAATAAAAATTAATATATTCCTTAACCGTTCAAATTATAAACATTATTGTTATATTAAGATTTATCAAGCAAATATTACCACTTAATAATTTTATTATACTCTTATATGTATATATATGTATTTATCTCTTATATAGCTTAGTATTCTTTTATTTTATATTTTAGTATTATTTTATTTTTATTATTTTTATTTTATATTAATAATAAATTTAAAAATAATAAAAATTAATATATTTTTTAACAGTCAAATTTGGATTGAACAGAATTTCAAAATAAAAATTCAAATCCAAACTATTACTAAAGAAACTGTTTTAATTATCAAACTGATTGATTTTTATCAAATCAAATCTAACAATTTTAACAGATTTGTGCTTACCTCTAACAGGGCTAAAATCAAAGTTATGAACCCCATGATAGGACCCTGAGGCTTCCCTCGTCCTATTATTTGCCGAAGCCCCAAACTGATAAGTGCACTTTCTTCTGTTTATTGGGTAAGCAAAAGTACACTTTCTTCATGTGAGAGTCAGTTCCCCAAATTAATGCGGGAAGTATTAAGACAAAATAGAGCAGTCTGAGACTTTCACAGTGAGGAGTGAGGAGAATCCAAGAGAGGACGGAGAATCCAAGAGAGGACGGAGATCAGTGGAAGAGTATGGATATGGAAGCTGAGGGTTTTGAGGCGAATGGCAATGGGGATACCACTGGAGAGATTCTTGGGCCTTGCCTGACTTCCCATGTAGACGACGGCAGCCCAGAAAGTTACAGATACTATCTCTCACGGAGAACTGTTCTGGAGATGCTCAGGGACAGAGGCTACTCTGTTCCAAGCTCCGAGATCGACCTCTCTCTCGAAGCCTTTCGAGCCCTCCATGGCCCCACTCCCGATGTCGATCGCCTCCGCTTCTCCGCCACTCATTGCACAGACCCTTCTGAAAGGGTAACCTTTCATGCCTTTTTCTTCAATTTCTTTTATTTTCTATTTCTACTGACCACATAATGGAAGATATTCAGAGAAATAAGACAATTTATGGTTTTGAGTGGTTTTCTTTTTTTTTTTTCATTGTCCCACTTGGATTAATTATGAGTAATCTTTAAAGACATCTAGATTGTTCCTAAAGTTGGGAATCTTAAGAAATTGGGTTTAGAATTATGTGTTTGTCCTTCAAATATTTTTGGTGATAATAAATTTGTTTATCTATAAAAGAAGATGTTCACAAGGATCTTTTATGGCTGCAACTTGAAGTTGGCCGTGTCAATCTTACAGATGTGTTTTTAATCTACAGATGCATGTTCTTTTTTAATTAGAAATTCACAAGTTTCGCTACTTTTACCCAGTTCGGATTCTCACACTGGCCAAACCCGAAATAAGGCTGATTTGGTGTCTCTGCGTTTTTTTGTTGATGTCAATGTGACCTTTACATTCACAGTTGTAGTTTCTAATCAGATGTTTACAGGCCACATATATATATATATATATGATTAAGAAATTTACAAAAATCATGTGAAAAGTAAAGACGCTAGCTTTCCCTTGGAATTTAAAAAAATGAATTGATGCAAAAATGGAGGCTTCAGCTAATATTGAGGTTTGGCAATTGTCACTAGTTTGTAATTATATATGTTTACTGTCAAGCATCTTTCTTGTTTGGAAAGCAGTTCCTTGCGCTTATTTTCGAGGTGAGAGTTTGGAGCTTCGATTTGATATTTAGGAGCTTGTCTGAGTGATGTATATATCATATAGCAGAGTGATTCCTTTTTTTATTCTGGATGTCTGGTAACGTAGAATCTGGAAGTTTTTTTTCTTCATACTCTTAATTATGTTCATCCCAATCTATACTTTGTTACCCGGTTGTTACTTTTGGTAGATCTGTGGAATTGTTTACTTACTAAATAATTGGTTGTAACTCGTAACTTTGATTTGTCTTAACATTGCAGCTTAAGAAATGGGTACAATTTACTGCATTTCTGATTAAAATGCATATAGATAAAGTCATGACTTAACAATTTACCTCCATGTTTTTCTTTTCTGCTTGTAGATTCTGGTCATTTACTGTGGGCCTGGTATGGTGAAGGTAAATGTGATTCGTGGGCTACATTCTCAAATTGCCAACAAAGACACGTTGTCGGGGCTCATATTAATTATCCAAAGCCATATAACAAGTCAAGCTCTAAAAACGATGGATCTTTATCCATTTAAAACTGAAATATTCCAGGTTTGTGTTGTAATGTCAATTATGTTCGAACATTACTAGTCCTGCATGATAATATTATTTGATTATATTTCTGCTTTTCGTGGGTAACTTTATAAATATCCTATGATTGGAGAGGCATTTTAAGCATCCTCCTAGAAGATACAGTTGATGAACTAGGGCTGTTTAAGGATCACAATGCATTTGATACAGTTGTGCTGTTATGTAGTCTAGAAATGAGGAATAATGGGAAATGAAATTTAAGGTGGTCAATTGCACGTTTTAGACATTTGCAAGGATATATACACTTGAAGAAAATTGAACAATACTGTAATAATGGAATTTGCAACGATGAAATCCAAACAAAGCTTCTTAGATTTAACTCTGGATTGCTATTTGACATGCTTGTGCATTTCTTTTAGAAGCCTCAGTTATGTGCTTGGTTAATTTTATCTAGGTTTGTGCTGTTGTTTCTTTTGGCTCTTTTAATAGGAATTCACGATATGTTAATTTTACCAAGGTTAATGAGAACTAAAAACTAATGGGACCATGATACTTGTTTGTGTTTTCTTTCACTAGAGATTTTGTCTCTATTTATGATAGTATGTTAATGTAATTTTTTATTTCCTCACTAACCTAACTTATTTTTAATTTTATGTTTACAACGTTTGTACTGAATGGTTACTGGAATGCTGTGCAAGTGTGTCTGAACTTCTCCTTATCGCTCCTCTCATGTTTCTGTATCTTTCTTTGCTTCTCAGATTACCGACTTGCTTGTTAATATCACAAAGCATGTCTTGAAGCCAAAGCATCATGTACTAACAGAACAAGAGAAGCAAAAACTTCTAAAGAAGTACAACATAGAAGACAAGCAGGTTAGTCTATTAACTCAAGCAAAGAAAAGAAAACATTCGGATTTTCCTATTTTGAGAAATCATTCACATGCTCGAAATGAATTAACCTGGTCCTCTACATGATAACATCTTTTCGGCTTTAAGTATCTTTTGGTCGGTAAATATTATTCAAAGCTTTCCTCTAGTTCTGGTAGTTTCGATTGTTTCAGTCAAGTTTGTTTGCTTCTGAGAACATATTAATATTTTTCCACATATATTTGGTTACCGCATATATTATATTTGTGTCTGATATCGTTGATCTCGTATCAAATGCCACATTCTAATTTATGTGACTGAATCATGAACTGTTGTTCCTGCAGCTTCCCCGACTCTCACGAAAGGACGCAATTTCTCAGTATTATGGGCTGGAGAAGGGGCAAGTAGTGAAGGTTACTTATAGTGGTGATATTACTCTGTCTCATGTTACATACCGTTGCATCTGGTGATGCATTGTTAGTTTCTTGGTGTTGTATCACATCTTTCAAGGAATGATCGACTTTGTAGTTTCTCATATACCTGCTGCTACCTTGATGAATAACTTCCTTTCATTATTTTATGCCTTGTATTTCGTGTTTTCGTATTGGCTTGATGAATGCTCTAGTTTCTGGAAGCTTTTATGGGTTTTAGTTGGGACTTATCAGTATTAAATCTGTTGTATAGACCATGTTTGGTGGTCAGGATTGAATTTAATCTGTTATATGAATGGATTGAAATATCGTCACTATCGCCGATATATCGGTTTTTCCGGCCGGCGGCACATAAAAAGGTGGGAAGATATTGGCCGAAATTTCGATATGATTTCTTGTTTTGAGCCCATAGATCCTTTCCTGGGATCAAAATGATAAAGATGTACTATTAAATCGTGAAAATCGGATGTAAAACGAAGAAAATTGAGTCGGGTCTTGTCGTCGGGTCGGAAAATCCGGGTTGCAGATTCGGTAGGGGATGACTGCTATTGCTTATATTTATATAATTGGCGTTGGTTAATTTATAAACTCGCTAGCTAGCAACGTTGGTTGGGTTTTTGTTTCTTAGTTGGGGGGTCTTGAGTTCGCCTCGATAATCGAGAAGCATCCTGCTCCCGTCTGACAATCGAATCCCAAAAGACAGGAAAACTAATTAATATTACAACACGCCCATTGTCAGACCAGGGAGATTAAACAAAATACATCCGACTGGACGTCAAGTCCACAGTTTCACAGAGCAATATTACAAAACAAGTTAAAGAAACAAGTCCTACTCTGTGAACTAACTACTCTGCAACGGAAAACTTTATGCCTCCGCCTCTGCCTCGGCGCTTGCCCCCGCACTTGTACCACGACCTGGAGGGAATTTAAAACAACAAAGTGTGAGTGGACCGAAACATAAGTTTTAAAGGATAAACAGTTTTTCCGAAATCGGGTTCGCCCTCCAGTTTTGTAACATGCATGCATAACCAAATATTCAAATTTTGCATATTAACTTTTGAAGACTCTTTTTCCGAAACACGTGAAAAACGTTACAAAGGATCGCCATAATTCATGTAAAAACCATTTAATAATTCCAGGTTTCAGAAACCGTCATTTTGAACGTTAATTGCACAAATCAAGTAAAACGTGAATAAATAACCACAATTATGCCGTTGGATCCATCCGAGTCTTTAAACTCAATTTTAGGCCTTCCCGGGATATCAACGAGTCTTTAAACTCAAAACATGATCAATAGGCCTCGGGGGTATCACAATAACTGAGTCTTTAAACTCACGAGTCTTTAAACTCAATCCGGGTCTTTAAACCCAATTTTCGGGCCCGCCCCCGTCATCAATAAACCGGGTCTTTAAACCCAAAACCAGATCCAACAATCAATCGGGTCTTTAAACCCAAAACCGTTTTTAAATACAATAAACCAGGATTCATCATAAACCGTTTTCCAACAATATTCCGAAAACATTTCTCATCATAACAGGACTTATGTCCGAATTCACATGCAAATCCCAACACATGCAATTTCCAAAAATTACTTCACAATGTGATCAAACATCATAAATCCGAAACATGCATATTCTTATTTATCCAGGTACTTCATCAAAATCATCACGCATGCAATAGCAAAAACCGTAATCTCGAAATGCGTGAAATACGATAAATATCTCGAAAACGTGGAAACATGTAAAACCGATATATCATATCACCATCATAAAATCATAGGTAAAACCATGAGATAAATAAGCAAAATAGTCATGCATGCCTAATTTAGACGCGTCAATCGCGTCCCGCGTGCTCCTCTGTAGCTTCGGAAGTGTCCGGGCCTGTAAAAATGTACAAGAAGGGTTACAAACATCCTCAAATAGCTCGTATGATTTTTCCCTAATTTCTCGGATTTTTTCGGCAAAATAAACCTTAAGGACCTAAACTTCCGGGCTCCCGAGATTATCCCGAACGACTTCCGAACAACTTGAATCCTAAAGGGAAAATGTTAATTAGATTGAAAGGAACAATTCCCATGTTGACCGTGATCGGAGATGACATTGCACGCGCCGTCACGCGCCGCCCAAAGTGGCTGCGCGTGAAGGCCACGAGCCAAGCTACAGTGTCATCATTCTTACCCGGATAGACTGATAAACGGGTCTGTTACCCGCGACTCAACCCGACCAGTTCAAACTCAATTCTCAATCAATTCCTCTCGTTTTTGATCCTATTATCTTCTCTAACTCAATAATTTCAGGTCTGTGTTGATGACTAACCTCGACTGACACCAAATCGACCCAACTCCAGCTCGAACAGTCGAACAAGTCGACTTCTGGAACTCACCCGACACGGTTCCATTTCCAAATTAATTCCACCAGAAGCATAAAGGGACCCATACGAACACAATAGCACAAACAATTTAACTCGCCGTTACCTGGAAGTCGTCGTCCTCAGCACTGGTTTTCCCCTGAAACTGAGATTCAAGTTCCCGGCCAACCTGTTCTCCTCCTCCTTCAATTCTTGCACGGTTGTGCTCGTAGTGGCCCCAGAAGACTAAGTCCACCCTCAGTTTGGTTCAACTCACCTCAAAACCCAACCTTTGAATTTCCCTCCATTTCTGCGTTTTTCTCTTCCCCGTCTCAGAACCTCGCTCAACTCTCTCTCAGACTGCCCAAATGATCGAAATGAGTTCCCCGACTCAGTGACACTCAGCTAAACCCCTCAGAATGGAAGACGGCCCGTGGGAATCCACTGAACCTCTCTGGAGACTGTTTCCCGCACACAGAGCCCACGGCCATTTTTAAAACTCTCCGTGCACTGAAACTCTGCACAGCCACGATGGGGTGCTTCCAATGCCTCAAACAACATAAACAATGTGTCTGATCTCTCCACCAAACCTTAAACAATTGCACGCTCAGCCCACGGCCACACACCCTGTTTTTCCACGGTGGTGAACAGTACCCCGTGTGAAAAGACCAAAATGCCCTCAGGGCAAAAATTACCAAAATGCCCTCCAACATCCGTGACCCGTAACTCGGTCATCCGACGTCCGTTTCGCGCGTGCCGCCTGTCGTTGTACTCGGGACCTCGAGACGAACCTAACGGTCTTTGATTCATTTGGATATCAATTGTCTAACAAAAAGTCAACTTTTTCCCATATAACGTCCAAATTACGATAATGCCCCTGGACTTCCGAACATCATAACTTTCACCCTGTTCGTCCGAATCGAACGTGCCACCTGTCTATGAACTCGTGACGTCCCGAACTACGTCACGGTCATCACTCCACGTCCGTTCGACCTCCCAATCAAAAAGTCAACAAATTGACCACACAAATCATAGGGGTAAAAACGTCATTTTAATCAATATTTTAAAATATTACAATTCCAGAACGTCCGGGGCGTTACAATCTCCCCCCCTTAAGAAATTTCGTCCCGAAATTTCAAGGAAACAAGTAGGGGAACTGTTCTCGCATCTGCGTCTCGGGTTCCCATGTGGCTTCCTCCACATTCTGGTTCCTCCAGAGAACCTTTACCAGAGGAACGGTCTTCCGACGTAATACTTTATCCTTTCGATCCAAAATCTGCACCGGCTGTTCCTCAAAGTTCAAGTCATGAGATGCGTTGTTCCTCCAGTACATTCTGGTTCCTCAATGGGTTGTTCCTCCAGTACATGAGATGCGTCAAACACATATTTCCGCAACATCGACACATGAAAAACATCGTGGACCTTCGACAGCTCTGGCGGTAGTGCCAACCGGTAGGCCACCGGGCCAATCCTCTCGGTAATCTCATATGGTCCAATATAATGACGGCTCAACTTTCCTCGCCTGCCGAATCTCACTACACCCTTCCAAGGGGACAATTTCAGAAATACCCGATCTCCGACCGCAAACTTGAGATCTCGAATCCGATGGTCCACATAGCTCTTTTGTCTGTCTTGGGCTGCCTTGAGCCGATCCCTGATGAGTTTGACCTTCTCGGTCGTCAGTTCCACCAATTCGGATTTAGTCAGCTTCCTTTCACCCACGTCCGTCCAACACAACGGAGTTCTGCACTGCCGTCCGTACAAGGCTTCGTACGGAGCCATCCCAATGCTCGCCTGATAGCTGTTGTTGTAGGCAAATTCCATCAAGGCTAGATGTGACTCCCACGTATCCTGAAATTGCAAAACGCAAGCTCGCATCATATCCTCCAATATCTGGATGGTCCGCTCAGACTGGCCGTCAGTCTGAGGATGAAATGCAGTACTGAAACGAAGTTTCGTCCCAAATGCTTCCTGCAGACTCTGCCAAAATCGAGAAGTAAACCTCGGGTCTCGGTCAGAAACTATTGATTCCGGAGTACCGTACAAACGGATGATCTCGTCAATAAACAACTGGGCCAACTGTGTCATCCTGAAGTTCTCTCGCACTGGCAAGAAATTAGTTGATTTCGTAAGCCTGTCCACAATCACCCAAACTCCATCGTGACCCCTAGGTGTTCTAGGAAGTCCAAACACAAAATCCATCGTCAAGTGATCCCATTTCCATTCCGGAATAGGTAGTGGTTGCAAGGCTCCATAAGGTCGTTGTCTCTCAGCCTTCACTTGCTGGCAAATCAGACACCTGCTGACAAACTCGGCAATCTCCCGTTTCATCCCCGGCCACCAGTAGTGCTCTCGCAAGGTACGATACAGCTTGGTCCCACCAGGATGCATCGCGTAGGCCGAACTGTGAGCTTCGTCCAAGATCTCCCTCTTCAGTGCCTCAACGTCGGGCACACACAACCGTCCTTCTTTTAGCAAGGCTCCATCCTCCCTGACTGTGAAATCTAGCCGCTCGCCGACTTCCACTTCAATCCGAAGTACACATGAGACAGGATCTTGAGATTGAGCCTCAACGACCCGATCGATCAGAAGTGGTCTCACATGAAAGCTAGCCAGTAAAACACCTTGGCCATCCAAGCCCAGATCAATGCTAGTCTTACGGAGTTCAACCAAAAGTGGTAAATGAACCGTCCGTAGATGTGCTACAGAATGCGTTGACTTCCGGCTTAGAGCATCAGCCACCACATTGGCTTTTCCCGGGTGGTACTCAATCGTGCAATCATAATCCTTAATTAGCTCTAGCCACCGTCGCTGCCTCACATTCAACTCCTTCTGAGTGAACAAGTACTTCAGGCTCTTGTGATCCGTAAACATTATGCAAGTCGCACCATACAGGTGATGTCTCCAAATCTTCAATGCATGCACAACAGCAGCTAATTCCAAATCGTGCGTAGGATAATTGCGTTCATGCGGTTTCAACTGGCGCGAAGCATAGGCAATCACTTTCCCATGCTGCATTAGTACACATCCCAAACCCTGTAAGGATGCATCACTGTACACCTCAAATTCCCCACTGTCGTCTGGAAGGGTCAGTATAGGAGCAGATGTCAACCTTTCCTTTAGCTCCCGAAAACTACGCTCACAATCGTCATCCCACTCAAACTTGACTCCCTTCCGCGTCAGTCGTGTCAACGGGGCAGCAATGGTAGAGAAACCCTCTACGAACCTCCTGTAGTAACCAGCCAAACCCAAGAAACTTCTGACTTCAGTTACGGTCCTCGGTTGTTCCCACTTCGCCACTGCCTCAATTTTCTGAGAATCCACACTGATCCCGTCAGTAGAGATCACATGCCCCAAGAAACTCGCGCTCGTCAACCAAAACTGACATTTGCTGAGCTTCGCATACAACTGGTTTTCCCTCAAGGTACCTAGCACCATCCTTAAGTGCTCCTCGTGCGCTTCCGCACTCCTCGAGTAGACTAAGATATCGTCAATGAACACGATGACAAAGCGATCCAAGTAAGGCTGCAACACTCGGTTCATCAAATCCATAAACGCTGCGGGTGCGTTGGTCAAATCAAAGGGCATCACAAGGAACTAATAATGACCATAACGGGTCCTAAAGGCTGTCTTGGGTACATCCTCATCCTTAACCCGCAACTGATGATACCCAGAACGTAGATCAATGTTGGAGAAGTACTGCGCTCCTCGCAGCTGATCGAACAAATCATCGATCCGAGGCAACGGGTATTTGTTCCTGACTGTTACTTTATTCAGTTGCCTGTAATCGATGCAGAGTCTCAAACTCCCATCCTTTTTCCTCACAAACAACACCGGAGCTCCCCATGGGGACGCACTCGGTCGAATAAACCCCATCTCAAGTAACTCTTGTAACTGCGCCTTCAGTTCTTTCAACTCAGCTGGCGCCATACGATACGGAGTCTGAGAGATAGGTTACGTACCTGGAACCAGATCAATAGTGAACTCGACATCTCGATGCGGTGGCAATCCCGGTAGATCCTCCGGAAAGACATCCGGGAACTCCCGTACAATCGGTATATCCTCCACCCTCAATGGTGCAGCTCGTGAGTCCAACACTTGGGCTAAGTATCCCTGGCACCCCTTCCTCAATAACTTACTTGCCTTCAGGGCAGAAATCACTCCGACAGGAGTGGCTCGCTGAATTCCCTAAAAAGTGGTTTCCGGTAACCCCGGGCTCTGAAAAGTAACCTTCTTATCGACACATTCGATAGAAGCATGATGAAGCGTCAGCCAGTCCATTCCCAAAATGACATCAAAGTCGTGCAAGTCCAAGAGTATCAAGTCTGCCATCAGACCAACATCACCTACCATTACGGGACACTCCCACAACACTTTATTTACCACAAAAACATCTCCCGTGGGTGTACTCACACCCAAGTCACAGTCCAAGGCGGACACCTCTCTACCCGCCAACAACTCACAGTCCCGTGATATAAATGAATGAGTAGCTCCGGGATCAATTAAAGCACAAACATCATGCCCAAAGATCGTGAGTGTGCCTGTCACAACACCAGGTGCTGCCCTGGCCTTCTGCTGCGTAACAGCAAAAACTCGGGCCTATGGTCCAGCTGCTCGCCCACGGCCCCGACCCCTCTGTCCATTAGCCGCTCCAGTACCACCTCCTCGAGTACTCCCAGTCCCAGAAACTACAGCTGTGCTCCGTCCCTGCTCTGCTCCACCCCGACCTGCGCCACCACCCTGTGGCAAGGATGGACACTCCCTCCGATAGTGGCCCCGCTCGCCACAGAAGAAACAGATAACACTGGAAGCATCGCGAACAAAACCACCCTGCGGTCCCGTGGAAGCAACAGAAGTCGAGCTCGCCTGCAGAGCAGTCTGCGCCCTAGGCGCTCGGAATCCGGAACCCTGATAGTTACCAGGCATGCCATAACGATCATTGCCTGCAGATGAGGCTCCATTATAACGTCCCTTCTTCGGGGCTCTCTGACCATATGATCCAGGATATGAACGCTTGCGACGTTGTCCACCACCAGAATACTGTGGACGTGTCGGGAGACTAGCCTCAACCCGCACCGCGGCATCAGACAACTCCCTGAGAGTAACAAAAGCTCCGGCCGTCACAATGGCTCGTATCTCACCCCGTCGGCCAAGCTCAAACCTACGACATTTCTCAGCCTCAGTTGATACAAAGGTAGGAGCAAAACGAGCTAGCATCTGAAATTTCTGTTCATACTCAGCTACGGACATGCTCCCCTGCTGGAGCTGCAGAAACTCGGTCTCCCTAGCATCACGGAATGAACGGGGATAATACTGGTCCAGAAACCGTTCACGAAAGGTCTCCCAAGTCACTGTACGGGCATCCCAACCCGACAACTCCAGAGTATACCACCACTCATGAGCAGATCCATCAAGTAAAAATGTGGCCAACACCACACGCTCCTCAGGAGGACAGTGCATCACAATGAAAATCCGCTCAATCCGAGAAATCCAACGGTGAGCATCCTCGGTATCCGCTCCACCACTAAACACCGTAGCCCCAAGACACTGGGCTCGCTCGATCGAAGCACTCTCAGCATCGCCATCAGGTCGTGGAGGGGGTTCGCGTCGCGGAGGCATGGCCGGTCGTCCTTCTCTCTGAAAGAGGCATAAGTTAGTACAATAATCAAGGCACACCCGAGTGCCGGACACGAATCGTAAACCTAGGCTCTGATACCAATTGACAGGACCCACCCCGATTATCGCCTCGATAATCGAGAAGCATCCTGCTCCCGTCTGACAATCGAATCCCAAAAGACCGGAAAACTAATTAATATTACAACACGCCCATTGTCAGACCAGGGAGATTAAACAAAATACATCCGACTGGACGTCAAGTCCACAGTTTCACAGAGCAATATTACAAAACAAGTTAAAGAAACAAGTCCTACTCTGTGAACTAACTACTCTGCAACGGAAAACTTTATGCCTCCGCCTCTTCCTCGGCGCTTGCCCCCGCACTTGTACCACGACCTGGAGGGAATTTAAAACAACAAAGTGTGAGTGGACCGAAACATAAGTTTTAAAGGAAAAACAGTTTTTCCGAAATCGGGTTCGCCCTCCAGTTTTGTAACACGCATGCATAACCAAATATTCAAATTTTGCATATTAACTTTTGAAGACTCTTTTTCCGAAACACGTGAAAAACGTTACAAAGGATCGCCATAATTCATGTAAAAACCATTTAATAATTCCAGGTTTCAGAAACCGTCATTTTGAACGTTAATTGCACAAATCAAGTAAAACGTGAATGAATAACCACAATTATGCCGTTGGATCCATCCGAGTCTTTAAACTCAATTTTAGGCCTTCCCGGGATATCAACGAGTCTTTAAACTCAAAACATGATCAATAGGCCTCGGGGGTATCACAATAACCGAGTCCTTAAACTCACGAGTCTTTAAACTCAATCTGGGTCTTTAAACCCAATTTTCGGGCCCACCCCTGTCATCAATAAACCGGGTCTTTAAACCCAAAACCAGATCCAACAATCAACCGGGTCTTTAAACCCAAAACCGTTTTTAAACACAATAAACCAGGATTCATCATAAACCGTTTTCCAACAATATTCCGAAAACATTTCTCATCATAACAGGACTTATGTCCGAATTCACATGCAAATCCCAACACATGCAATTTCCAAAAATTACTTCACAATGTGATCAAACATCATAAATCCGAAACATGCATATTCATATCCAGGTACTTCATCAAAATCATCACGCATGCAATAGCAAAAATTGTAATCTCGAAATGCGTGAAATACGATAAATATCTCGAAAACGTGGAAACATGTAAAACCGATATATCATATCACCATCATAAAATCATAGGTAAAACCATGAGATAAATAAGCAAAATAGTCATGCATGCCTAATTTAGACGCGTCAATCGCGTCCCGCGTGCTCCTCCGTAGCTTCGGAAATGTCCGGGCCTGTAAAAATGTACAAGAAGGGTTACAAACATCCTCAAATAGCTCGTATGATTTTTCCCTAATTTCCCGGATTTTTTCGGCAAAATAAACCTTAAGGACCTAAACTTCCGGGCTCCCGAGATTATCCCGAACGACTCCCGAACAACTCGAATCCTAAAGGGAAAATGTTAATTAGATTGAAAGGAACAAATCCCATGTTGACCGTGATCGGAGATGACATTGCACGCGCCGTCATGCGCCGCCCAAAGTGGCTGCACGTGAAGGCCACGCGCCAAGCTACAGTGTCATCATTCTTACCCGGATAGACTGATAAACGGGTCTGTTACCCGCGACTTAACCCGACCAGTTCAAGCTCAATTCTCAATCAATTCCTCTCGTTTTTGATCCTATTATCTTCTCTAACTCAATAATTTCAGGTCTGTGTTGATGACTAACCTCGACTGACACCAAATCGACCCAACTCCAGCTCGAACAGTCGAACAAGTCGACTTCTGGAACTCACCCGACACGGTTCCATTTCCAAATTAATTCCACCAGAAGCATAAAGGGACCCATACGAACACAATAGCACAAACAATTTAACTCGCCGTTACCTGGAAGTCGTCGTCCTCAGCACTGGTTTTCCCCTGAAACTGAGACTCAGGTTCCCGGCCAACCTGTCCTCCTCCTCCTTCAATTCTTGCACGGTTGTGCTCGTAGTGGCCCCAGAAGACTAAGTCCACCCTCAGTTTGGTTCAACTCACCTCAAAACCCAACCTTTGAATTTCCCTCCATTTCTGCGTTTTTCTCTTCCCCGTCTCAGAACCTCGCTCAACTCTCTCTCAGACTGCCCAAATGATCGAAATGAGTTCCCCGACTCAGTGACACTCAGCTAAACCCCTCAGAATGGAAGATAGCCCGTGGGAATCCTCTAAACCTCTCTGGAGACTATTTCCCGCACACAGAGCCCACGACCATTTTTAAAACTCCACGTGCACTGAAACTATGCACAGCCACGATGGGGTGCTTCCAATGCCTCAAACAACATAAACAATGTGTCTGATCTCTCCACCAAACCTTAAACAATTGCACGCTCAGCCCACGGCCGCACACCCTGTTTTTCCACGGTGGTGAACAGTACCCCGTGTGAAAAGACCAAAATGCCCTCAGGGCAAAAATTACCAAAATGCCCTCCAACATCCGTGACCCGTAACTCGGTCATCCGACGTCCGTTTCGCGCGTGCCGCCTGTCGTTGTACTCGGGACCTCGAGACGAACCTAACGGTCTTTGATTCATTTGGATATCAATTGTCTAACAAAAAGTCAACTTTTTCCCATATAACATCCAAATTACGATAATGCCCCTGGACTTCCGAACATCATAACTTTCACCCTGTTCGTCCGAATCGAACGTGCCACCTGTCTATGAACTCGTGACGTCCCGAACTACGTCACGGTCATCACTCCACGTCCGTTCGACCTCCCAATCAAAAAGTCAACAAATTGACCACACAAATGACAGGGGTAAAAACGTCATTTTAATCAATATTTTAAAATATTACATTTCCAGAACGTCCGGGGCGTTACAAATGCCCTTCAGGTTGATCACGGATGTGGGCTATAGCAGAAACCGAGAAATCGCACTCCTCGACCAATCCTGGCACGCTCTGGAAGCCCTGGTCGAGCTAAGGGTTTTAGTTATCCCTTGTCTGACACTTTGTGTCAGACAGGAGCATGGCACACCCTGCGATAATCCTTGGAGGGGATTGGGATGGGTCGTTTCATGCTAAGTGATTCGATACTCCTTGATAAGACAACTAGGAACTACCCTAGATTATCACGGATAAAGGTGTATAAGGTGAGATATGGTGTAATTGGCCTTTGCAAAAGAAATCTTGATTTTATAAATAGGTAAAATCGGTTGAGGCGATTTTTGGTGTAAAGAAAGAGAGACAAAACTTAACTAACGAACAAAACTAAGTATTTAGAGGCGTAGGACAAACCCTAGCTCAATTCCTAATGGACAATTAATTCTAAACCTATCGCAAAAAGTAATTCTTGGCCGCAAGTCAACCTTCCTTGTGTCCCAAGGACCACAAAGCTTATTCCTTGCACATCTTCAATTCTTACCTCAAAGTGGAGAATCTTCATGGAATTAATCGTAAATCAAATCCATGTCAAAGAAGGGTTGAAAATCCTGTTTTAGTCTCCCAATCGTAAAAGGAGTGGACTTTGAGTCTTTATCCCAAAATAGGTCTTATTCTCATAAGGAGTGGCCGTTGGGCCTAGCCGAGAGTCCTGGTGACATGTCACCATTGACATTTCATTGGGACATGTGCTGGCACAAAATGAGAAACGCGAGATTGGTCTTGAGCCTGGTTCTTGGATGGGAAAAAAAACTGGAAATATGGGAACAATGGTGGAACACGCCAGGAACATGGTGGAATATGGCCTCAAAACATGTCACTAGTGACATGTTTTGGTACTTGGTTGGCACAAGACCTGGTCCTTGGTTGGGAACATGTTGGAATACGAGCTAGTCCTTAACTAGGAACATGTCAACAGTGACATAGCAGTGACATGTCACTCGGAACACGAATTGGAACACAGAACATGTGTTGGAATTGGGGCTGGGACTTGTCCTGGTGACATGCAGTGACATGTCACCGGTGACATATTTTTGGCACACAATCTGGCACACATCAAGGCACACGGTAGGTCCTTAGCACAAGCATAAGGCCAGTGAAATGGGCCGGTCCAATGAAATTGATAGGGCCTTGGTGATATGCTTTGGGGTCCATAGATATGGTTATGGATCCAATGACACGGTCCATCATATTTTCCATGTTTTGACTTCCAATTGTCATGTTTTACAATTAGCACCTAAAATTCATAAAATTAGTTAGAAATGACATAATTAAGGGTATAACAAAGTAAAATGCAAAGAAAATTGACATAAAAATATGATCAATTATGTGCTTATCAGCATTCTTCTCTTCCTCAACCACTTGATCGGTAGCAGTAGACTCCAGCTCCATCAAAGCCCCACTGGTCAAGTTCTCGTCCTCGTTGGTTGGCCCATGCTCTTTAATCAGCGCTTTGCTAGTGCTCGGCTGCCTAGTGCCTTCCAGTAGATCAAAGGTCTATGTCAGCTCTAGGGGCTCGTCTAGCCAAGGAAACTATAACGGCACGCCATGGTTGAAGTACAACAAACACTGCATGATATAATGTTCAACCTCGACCAGTGCAAGATTGATGTAGTTCTTGAAGACCAGATCTTCCTTGTAGGCCTCAAACTTCTCTTGACGATTTGCCTCAAGGCACATACAGAGCTGATACATATTTTCCTCAAGCCAACAATGTAAGACCCGTGTCCTGGAGGGAACGGTGAACAATCCCACATTCTTGCAAGGGGGAATGCTCTGGGAGAGGATGGTGGTGTGCCTTAAAAGTGTAGGCACACACCTATCTATTACTAGGTCTTTTGGGAGCTCAAGTGACTTTGGGGGGATTGGAACCCCAAAGTTAAGCGAGTTGAGGCTGGTGCAATTCCATGATGGGTGACCCCCTGGGAAGTTGCACCATGAGCTCCCGAAAACAAAACCGTGAGGGCGAGGCCCAAAACGGACAATATGGTGCTATATGAGTCGGGTCCTGACCGAAGAGGGTCGGATCCTGACAATTTGGTATCAGAGCCAGACCCCAACTAGGAAGTGTGCCAGCGAGGACGCTGGGCCCTAAGGGGGGTGGATTATAATATCTGTGTCCTGGAGGGAACGGTGAACAATCCCACATTCCTGCAAGGGGGAATGGTCTGGGAGAGGATGGTTGTGTGCCTTAAAGGTGTAGGCACACACCTATCTAGTACTAGGCCTTTTGGGAGCTCAAGTGGCTTTGGGGGGGATTGGAACCCCAAAGTTAAGCGGGTTGAGGCTGGTGCAATTCCATGATGGGTGACCCCCTGGGAAATTGAACCATGAGCTCTCGAAAACAAAACCGTGGGGGCGAGGCCCAAAACAGACAATATGGTGCTAGATGAGTCGGGTCTTGAACGAGGAGGGTCGGGTCTTGACAAACAAACCCTCGCCTACTGATTGTCTCGGTCAACAACTTCTATTTGGAAGGAATGGATGGTCTCGTCTCTCTCGGACACCGCCTTTTCGGTTTCTTCAATATGCTTTCGTTGGTACTACACCTCCTACTCCAGCTTCGATGAGCACTTGAGAGTTAGGTTGACCTCCTCCTCCTTGCTCTTTAGCTTCTCCTTGCGATGCCGAATGACCTTCTAATCGCCCTTCAGCTGCTGAGCCTATTTAATAGAATTCTATAGGGTGATGTACACCTCGCCAAAACACTGCCGATACAAATACACTTGGTAAAAAAATAGAACATACATAACTACATGCCAATCTATAGACCTAAACAGAAAGAACAGGACACTTACATGGGCTTGTTCGACAATCTCCTTGGCGTACCGATTAGGGAGGTTGGAGGTTCTCATCTCTTCAATCTCGACAAGAGATTTTTGAGAGCCAAGCACCAAGGCATTAACAACCGGCACCACAATTGGGTGGATGCACTCAGTAACCTTAGCCCAGCTACTATCCAACTTGGACGACCGAACCACGTCGGGAGCATCCGTCGTCTCGGTAAAGCTGGACCTAAGCCCATGAGTGAATATCAGCCTCCTCAAAGGTATGGGCTTATCAGGAGGTGACATATCAAGTTTTGGCTCCTTGGACACCCTTTTCACAGGAATGCTCATTTTCCTTGATCTCCGATCCTCTTTTTACTGCGATTGCCACCCTTATCCTCAGAAATTTCTAGGACGAGTGGTGATTACGTCTTACGAATCTCACTTAGCTTCTGTCTTAGTAGCCTAGCCAGGTAGACCGTTTTAGACCGATCACTAGGGTCCTATCCGAACGCCCTAACGGCCCATTGCCGCTCAGCTAGCCCTCATGCCAATTACCCTTATGAGAATTGGGCATACTGTCAGTTGACTTCTACTTGTACCCACCATGTTGGCCATGTTGGGTTGACTTGTAATCCCTTGACTTTGCAACCTTGTCCTTTTCCAGAAATCTGTTGATACTTGCCGATTATCGTGTTCATATCTTCCTTGTAGGAGCTTTCTCAACCAGAGGGTTAACTGCAACACAAAAAAAATCACAAGTCAGGGTTCCCCAGCAAACAAATATTACACTAATCGACACCCAGCCTAAACTACACTTACCAGGAGATTTGATCAAGCCGACCTTAATTTGGTTTTCAGATAGTCTTAACACGTAGTGACTCTTCTCCTCTTCCCTTAGCTTCCGCTGAACAAGCGTGCACGCCAACTTCTTTTTCGTGCTACAACCTCCTTTGAATTGCACAAAAATATGCCATCAGTTTCCAACTCAACAAGAGCAGATTACTTTCGATGACAGGATCCATTTCAATCCCCTTGGATTATCGTGGGATGTGTCCTACTCCCGTTTGACACTACGCATTAGACTAGGGATACAACAGTAGCCCACTCAAGATTTCATGAGTACGCAGCGATTCTAGAGTACGCAGCGGCATGTGATGTCTCGGTCTTTCTCACAGCCCGCATCCGTAATCAACATAAAGGATATCAAGGACATTAAAAATGTGAGTGTACAAAAATAATCAGTTTAAAAACAATTTCCAAAATAAACATTTATACCCTTCACTGCTTGGGTGTTTAAGTTCTTAAACAACCCTTGAAACCAAAAGAAATTGCAACCATGTTGCAAGCATACCTAGAAGTGCTTATCAAAGAAGCAGAAAATGAGAAGTCTCTTTCACCAACCAATAATGTTGATACCATATCGACCGACCACCAAAGCACAGGGCCCGCTAGGATAGGAAGCACACCGACCGAATACCCGATCGGCACCCCCACACCGTGGCCCGCCGATCAGCACTGACTTGCTGGCCTGTCGTTCGGCACCTGACAGGGTACAGATGCCAGTTGGCTGCGACTGTCACCTAACCAACTCTGCCATACCATACCCACTCCCTGACGGAGGCAGTTTGGGACTCCAGCTGGCGCCTCCTCCGGATGTCCAGGGCTTGTCAGGCAACTCTCAGCCACAAAGCACAACCTGATCCTGCAACAGTAGCCCACCTACTGCAGTTATGGCTACTATAAATACCTCGAAACCTTTCACAAAGGTAAGCCTCTCAGACCCGATCCAGAACACTGTATTTACTTGCCTTTCGGCACTCGGATACTAACTTAGGCATCAGAGCCCCTTTGGCAGACACCACGCCGGTGTCAAGTCCTTGCAGGATCCCAGCCGAGCAGCAACGCCACCAGCCGGCCCAAGACACCACACGGCTGGTCCTAGATCCCCCAGCGGGTCTCATCGAGTTGGTCATTTGAGGATCAAACAAATAATATATGTTGATAGCTACTGTAGCGATCCTTCCACGATCGTATAACTCCTCAAATCAACTCAACTTTTACAAGCTTACACATCCATAAGTGATGAAGGTAGTTCACTTAGAACATCCACGATAAGAAGTACTTGTTCCTCACGATTACCTCGTTCAGTTGTCTATGATCAATCCAACTCTCGAAGTACCATCGAATTTCGACAAAGAACACTGGGTTGGGAGCCCTAATTCCACTAAATCTTGTAACTGAGCTCTACATGATCTCAACTCTGTTGGTAGGTACCAACAAGGTAGTTGTAAAATGGGTTACGTACCTAGAAAAACTCCTCTAGATGTGGCAACCATGTAAACCCTGTGTCATCAGAGGAAACTCAGCACTGCGTAAACCTCAATCCAAGCTCATTGAGCTAACTGGGGACATCATAACACGTCTCCCATGTCCCTAACGACCAACCTATCATATAGTCTCGGCTTCCAAGCCATAACTCACGAAAGAAGTTTCCTCTAGCTAATCATTGGTAAAACTATTGTAAAAAACTGAATACTCTTCCTTAGTGATCTTCTCATGTCTTACCGAAGGACCAACATTCGTACTAGCTCGCATGTCCCAACTTTATGGGATCAACCCCTAAGCATAACACTCATGCAATCCGTCCAAAGATAGCTAGGGTACTTGTCACAAATCCAGGCATACCCTGTGCCTTCAGTAATCCAACTGAACAAGTAGGATACTAAAATCTCACTGAGCCACTAGGGATCATCTCTGTCTCGCTCATCGATCTCTCTACGCATACGATTGCCACTCAAAGAACTCGGAGCTAGAGGCAACGCTCGTCTAAGCTCCCTGGAAAAACATCCTCTAGAAGCACTCGGCGTCCTCCAGAATCATCAGATCACTGCTGGATTCCATCCAACTCATCTCCATTGAGATGTCACATCACCACTCGAGTCTTACTCCGAAGACCCAACACAAACCGACGAATCATCATCGTCTAAATCACCGTCGCACACAGTGCCAACCGAACCAAAACCAGAAATCTCTACTCGTAACGAGATACCATCAAATATCCTGCTCATGTTGGAGGAACTCCGCCTCTCGAGATACAAGGGATAGCCATAGAAACGTTACTCGAACGTCGCCTAACTCTTAATAGTCTCATCCACGTTCGTTGACAGCAATGTTTGCCACAAACCTCGTGCAGACCCAACCAAAAGCTCATTGTTATCTGTACCAAGCGCTCATAACAACAACTCATCACCCATACAATCCGCTCAAGCATAAGATCCACTGATCGGTCCACCCCGAGATCCAATCCACAAGTACCATTCTCCTTGTAACTTGTTCAACCAATCTCAAACTAGGGTCATCAATAACCACATCCGGCGTCACCAATCGTCAGTCACATCTCCTAGAACCTAGCTGAGGTCCATTCCCACTTAGCTTTCTTATTCTTGCCCTCATTATCAGGTTCATGATGGGCTGTCGTCATTGTAAAGAAATCACATCCGAAGCATGCGCAACACCACAAGAGCAACCCAATGCTCTGATACCAAGCTGACATGACCCATCCCAATCCCCTGGATTATCGTGGGATGTGCCCTGCTCCCGTTTAACACCACATGTCAGACCAGGGATAATACTATAACCCACTCAGCGTTTCATGAGTACGCAGCGGTTCCAGATTACACAGCGCCATGTGATGTCTCAGCCTCTCCCACAGCCTGCATCCGCGATCAACTTGAAGGGTATCAAAAACATTAAAATTGTGAGTGGACAAAAATAATAAGTTAAAAAACAATTTCTGAAATAATTTATACCCTTAACTTAAAAACATGCATGTATAAGAAAAAAAAGTATCTCAAATACTTTCTTAAAAGAAAAACACATTGCTTTTCAAATTAGTATATAGTGAAACCTTTATCAAATCAAATCCAGTATCTCAATAGGGTCTTAGCCCAAAACCAAATCATGCAGGGTCTCCGTCCAAAACCAAATCACGTAGGGTTTTAGCTGAAATCAAATCTCACAAATCATCTTAATAAGGCTTCTGCCCGAAACATAGACTCACATCCGGAGTCGTATGAAAATATGATCAACCAATCCCCTTTATCCAATATCCAGCAAATCATCTCAATAGTCACGATATCAATGAAACGCGTGTGACTAGGGATTACACGTTTGATATAATACACCCAGGATCTACGGCGTCTGATTGACAACTCAAGATCGAAGCCCCTGGCTCGACGTCTGAGCGACGGTATTCCCAGGCTCGGAACCTCTGGCTCGACGTCTGAGTAATGTCCATATTTGACAATCCAGACCCTGAGCCTCCCCTCGGAGCTACCCACCTTCAAGTAGTGTAATCGCTACCTCTATAGGATCTATGACACCTGGACGCTACCATGTCGCGATCTACGATGTCCGACAGCAACAATCACATCATAGAGGATGGCAGTGTGGAAAAACGTTCACTAATCTCAAATCATCTCAAAATATCTCAATGGGGCCTACGCCCAAAATATAGTTTCATCAAATCACTTTACACAAAACTATCATAAAAACAGTGTTTAGAAACATTTCACAAATCCAGGATTCATCGAATCCTATCAAATTCTATCTCGTAAATCCGCAATAGGGCCACTATCCGAAATCTCATATCATAAATCAAAAATGGGTCATAAGCCCGATATATAATTTCTAAATCAAAACATTGTTCAGTTTCCCGTTTGACTATACTCTAAATCAAACCATAAAACAAATGGGACACAAGCCCGAATATTATTTCCAAATCCGAAAACCATTTCACTATTCAATTCACTTTTCCAAATCACCTTTAACTGTAATCCAAGTCAATGTAAAAAATAAACTAGGTCTCAAAACCGAAATATCTATGTTACGCATGTCCGTGAAATCATTCAAAACTGATAGTCAAATTCTCAATTTCACGCATCTCCATGAAACCATCAAAATCATATAAATTACTTGCCCGTAGAAAACTCGGCCTAAGCCAGAGTATCATATAAAACATAAATCTTGAAATACATGCAATATAACATTTTCTACGAAAATGCCTAATCGTATTCAAATCATATGAAATGAATGCGTCTAAAACCATGTTCATAAAACATATAAAACATTTATGAATGCATCATATTTATAAATCAAATGTCCACTCACAGACCATCCATGCTGCACACTCACAATCCGTGTCGTAAGGCACACCAAGGCTAATCCAACGTCTTTGGAACGTCCGGAGCTGTCCAAATCATACACAAAGGTCACTATCAACCTATACAAGTCCAAACCATAAACCCTCAAAACTCCCGAAACAGTAAACATGTTTCGAACACTCTTCCTGAGGCTAAAACCCTCCAAATGACCTATCAAACGATCTCCGATCAACTTGAAACCACCACCATTGGATTCAGATGATCGAAACCTTTCAAACAAGATCAATTTGACGTCAGCCTGGTCAACAACGATAAACACTAATGTCATGCTACCTTGAGCCCTAGCTGACATCATCTACTAATGTCAGCCTGACAGGTCTGACCTCTGACAGCTGTGACAACCTGCCATGTGGCACACCCTGATTGATGCCATGTGTCACCCTCTAACACCACCATGTCACATGATGACGTCATATGCCGACGATATCACTACCATGTGTCCTACCACGTGTTAGTGACAAGTCTGACACCTCGCTGACACCCTACTACATGGCACCACCTCACTGTTCCATGTGGTCCGTTGACGCTGACGTGGACATGCCACGTCACCTGAAAAGTCCTGACATATTACCACGTGGCACCATCTTACTATTCCACGTGGTCTGACAAGTTTTACATGGCCACGTTAGCTGCTGAATGGACTGACACCTGTCCACGTGTCAGGCTCTGGTTGGCCACTTGGCTTGATAGGGATGACGTGGATTGCCACATCATCACCTTCAACCTATGACTGTGTCGACACAAACCACTATAACTGGTGATTTTGAACTGCGACTCGACCCAGTCGTAACTCGGCTGTCCAACCACCAAAAACCGCCATTCTTCTTCTAATTGGCTCGTTTACTTCCCAGAAACATGTCTGTAACCTCAAAACCAAGAAAATTACCAGAAACTCACCTGTCAAATTCAAACCTTCACAGACCACCTTTAAGCTTTCATCTAAGCTCCTCCTAATGTCCAACATCATCTGTTTTGGCGTCTACACACTCGCAATACCTCGTGGAATCAAACCTTGGCCTCGGAACACGTTTTCACAGCCCAAAAACCAAAATCCAAATTTCAAACATAAATGGGTTTCAGATTTACCTGGGTTTCACGGGTTTCTCAAGCCACCACTGTGCTCAACCTCTCACCGCCGACCTTCTCAGTCTCTCATGCCCTCTCTCTTACTATCTGTTTCCCTCAACCAAGAAGAAGGCAGATGAAGATAATGAAGAAGGGAATGAGGTGGGCTTTCGGTAGGATGGAGATTGAATAAGGAAATGGATGAATGAACGTGGAATAATGCATGTATGTAGATGAGGATCAATGGATGAGTGACACTTGTCACTGATCTATTGGTCCCCACAAGATATTTTGGGTTCCACAAAACAACAAACCAAAGTCAACTGTCTCAATTTTGGTGCAACCATGAATAGTATGAAAAACTATCCTTGACCCGTAACTTCCCCTATGATGTCCCATTCTGATGTGCCGCAAGTCTACAAACTCGTATCATCTCGATCTATGTAATGGACTTCGGTCCACGTGCTAATGACCTCCCAAGTCAAAAGTTAACATTTTCACTCATCTAGGGGTAAAATCGTAATTTTATCCCGATCGTCCGATAATCCTCGATTAATCCCTGATTAATCCTCGATAATCTCGTAAATTCGAGCGGGGTCATTACAATCTACCCCATTAAAGAATTTCGTCCTCAAAATTCAAAGTGACTCCAATCCGCACCAAAACTGCAGAAATCCAATCACGCCTCCAACTCGAGGCTCCCACGTGTGTACGTACACATCCAACATCTATCCATGGTACGCATACCAAAATCAAATGTCACTTGATGTCAACTACAATCCGACAGTCAATGCTGTTGTAACGACCCGTCCTGAATTCCAGGATTAGATTAGTGACTAATGAAGGATTAGTGAGATTAATCGGTGATTAGTTGAGCGAAATCGGACGGACGGTGAAAAAAGACTGTTTTACCCCTTGTTGTGGCTTCCCTAAAAAGTGGCTTCCCTAAAAAGTGGATCTAAGTAATTAAAATATTATTATACTAATTATTTTATAATTGTTTCACCCACTTCTCATCTCCACCATCCATCTCTATCCCTTCCTCTCATCTCCACCGTTCATCTTTCCCTCATCTGATTATCACTAGCATCTCCATATTTCCTTACTAAAACCGAGTACCATTTTCATTTCCTCTAAACAAACAAACACACAACACTTAGCACCTCACCATTATTATCCATCTTTGTGTTCGTGTGAGAGACGGTGAGTGAGGGAGTGACCTGAGGGACTGAGGGATGACGGGACACGGCGGTCCACGACAGCGGTCCACGGGACTTAGCACCTCACCATTATTATCCATCTTTGGTTGTTGTTTTGAGTTCCTTTTGATTCTAACATGCCCTAAGGACCAAGACGACAGGGGATCATTTTCAAAAGAAATAGGAGGCTGGAAGGACTGGGAACTGAGCTTGAAAGTCGAGCTCACTGTTTGATCATGGGAGGTATGTGTTCGATTGTTTTTCCCGTGTTTTGAGGACGTATATTGATAGGGAATGGTAATAGGAACCTATAGGAATTGAAAGAATGGAAAAAGGATAAAAAATGGAGAAGTTAGAACACTGAACTGGTCACGCCGGTTCAGACCGGTCCGGTCCGGTTGAAACTAGTGAACCCGGTCTACTGAATGTTAGGGGTGATGAACAGTGCAGACACGTGGCTTTCACGCACAGCCCCTTTGGGAGGTACGTGGGGGCGCGTGAAGCATATTTTGGGGAAGTGTTCAACACGACTTTTAACCTATTTGATGTAACGAACATTTTGGGACTGATTTTGTGTCGATCGGACATCGTTTCGATATAGTTCAGGATTTCTAAAGGTTTAGGATCGAGTTTAAAAATAGTTAAAAATTCGGGAAAATTACGGGGAGTCAATGAGAGGTTAACAAGGTAGTTAGTAACCCTCTAGTATGATTTGGACAGGTTTAGGAGTCCCGGACGGTGTTTAGCCAAGGGAAGCTTACAGCATGAAAATCGAGGCGGCATCGTACGACAGTCTATGAGTGGACCTTGATTTCTAAACTGTGATGAATGTATAAATGTTTTATATCTTTTACATATGTGATTCTATGATGATGATGATTTGGATATTGGTGATTTACATGATTTCACGTACTTCGAGGCGATTTACGTATTTGCACGAATATCGAGGTTTACAGTTTTGCACTGATTATACATGCTTATGATTTCAGAAATCGTTTAATGAAATGGTTTTGGATTTGAAAAGGTAAACTCAGGCATGAGACCCATTTTTTTTTGGAAACCCTCGGACTCGAAGTCCATTTTAGTCACGTTATAGGGCCAGGGGCCCAATTGGTTCGTGAATTGATTTCGGACTTGTAAATATGGAATTGGGCATGAGACCCATTTGATTTACGAACTCTCGGACTTGGAGTCCATTTGATTTAATAATGTATCGGGCTGGAGGCCCAGTTGGTTTACGAATCGGGCCAGAGGCCTAGTTGGTTTACGAATCAGGCTGGATGCCCAGTTGGTTTACGAAATCGGGCACGAGGCCCAGTTGGTTTACGAAATCGGGTGCAAGGCCCATTTGGTTTATGAATTCAAGCTTGGGGCCAATTATGCTTTACGATTGTGATTTCGGGTCAGAGACCCATAAATGAATTTTTGGTTTCATGACGGTTTATGGGGACCGGGCATGGATCCTTTGAAAGGTTTGAAAGGTTTTGAGAACGATTACAAAATGGTTTTTCATATACCATCCTTTATATTATGGATTGTCTCCTCTGGGGAGGGTCGTTGGCCTAGGTGGACCCCAGAGTAGTCAAAGAGCACTAACTGAGCGGAGTCTCCCCTGTTGGGTACCTTACTCTCAAGAAGGCTTATGGATTATAACCCCTAGGGAGGGTCATTGATCTGCGGACATTTTCCTGGGTGGACCGTGGGGGGACTTGGGATTTGAGACCCCGGGTAGCACGCGCATAGCTTTAGAAACCGTGACAAGATTGGTTATATGATATATGGTAAACATGATTATTGGATTTCAAAAATAGTTTTCCTGTGTTTTATGGATTTTGGCAGTGACCCACGTGGATCATGTTTTACGGATTTTCGTATCCTTTGGTTTTGGGATGAGTTTGCAATATGTTTGACATGATTATGGATTTGTGTAAATGGATTTGGGTAGGGGCCCGTATGACTTGAATTTTCGGAACTTGGGGCTGAGATCCTAATAATGGTTATTTGAATATGTGGTTTGATAAATTGTTTTCGAATGCATGCATGCTTTTTAGTGAAGGGCATAAAGGTCTTTTATAAAATATGTTTTTATGAACTCCTTGTTTTTCGTCCGCCCACAGTTTTCATTGTTTTTAATGCCCTTCAAGTTGACCACCACTGGAATCTCCAAAGCGCAATCTCAAGTCTTGAACTAGACATCGACACCCGTTGATCTCACTTGTCACTCACGCAGGTGTACTCAGCATCTAATATGACAATCCTCCTCCTGCTGAGCATCACAAGTCCTCTGCCTCACTCGACGATCTCTAATCGTTAATCACACCCACAACACACAGTCACGATTAGCCGATAACTCACAGTTCCACTGTTCCCGCTCGAATCACTATTGAAAAAACTCGACTCGCTCTAGAGTCCTATCAGGTTACCTCGTACCACTCAACGACTAGCGATGTGCTCCTGACTCCTCTCAAGTCTCAAACTGTCATGTCACTCATCTTGAGTGTAACTGCCCATCGAATACTTGCTCTAGTTGGGATAATCACAAAATGAATCACTAGGGTTCCTCTGGCCCACCATGGCCCTGAGCTCCAAGCTCGTACAATCATTAAACCCTCTAAAACAACACTATGTTAACGCACAGTATTCGATGTCCAATCCTAATTCTCAATGTACAATCAACATCAGACCCCGTTCGATTACCATACCATGTACAGCTCGGACTCAATCTGATGATCATACCACATCAGCCAGACTGGTTAGCACTCAACAATCTTGCTGTCAAATGTGCACTACTCACAGGTTCACACACATCACACAACCACATAGGCGCTACTCATAGGCCTGCTCAATGACTGCACTCACCCAACGTCCGAGCTACGTACCAATATCCACAATCAAATCCACATACCACCATGATCTCGAATCTAATACGATCATCATCTGGTTGCCCTGCCAATAGTGGCCCAGCATTAGACCATATCTGTCTAATCCCAGACCTGGACACATCACATACTAACTCAAATCCTCTCGGAGTTCTCTTGGTCATTCGTCTAACACTTGAGACATGTCCCACACATACTCATCGAGAACTCCAAAGACCAACGACCTCACGTTTACCAAGACGTACCAATCCAAACCTTGACCCCCATCCTAATGAAGCTAAGGATCAGATCCTGAAGCTCTGTAGTAAACCTCTAATCTACCTTATGTGTCTCACTAGAACACTGTCTGCTATCACTCCATGGTCATCCACCATCAGTACAATACATCCAATCGGAGCTCTAACATCAAATGTCGATGAGTAGTACAAATCAAAGATAATGAGCCTGCATAACACCTGCTCGAGGTATCGGCTTCTATATTCATCTTTTCCCGAATGATACTCAAATGTATTGTCATCGTCTGTCAATCAGCTATATCCGTCTCCTCTGCCTCGAGTTCCACTCCCTCGGAGTACCAACACATAAGGCTCTGTGATCTCTACGATCTTGCACATCTCTCGGGGAGATAGTGAATCCAACTCCCATATACAAGTGCATCGCAGTAAACTCCTTCTAATGTCCAGAAGAGTCAAACTAGAGTAGTGATCAACATTCTGATCACTCAATTATCATCTCTTACCAGTTTGACTCCATTTCGAGTCAATCTCATCAGCGGCTACAATCACGGGGATAAACCTCCACCCAAAAATTAATGAAACTCATCTAGTCTGAGTGAATCCAATCTCAACTGTCAAGGGTGGCCGATGACAATCCGGCACTATCTCGATCCTCAACCAAATCGATCCTCGGTCGTCTCGATCCTCACTAACCTATAGCCAACTCGATCGCAATCATCTTGATCCACACTCATCTCGACCTACTGAGGGCCCACATTAGCTATCTCAGCCAACGTAACATGACCCATACCATCAACACGGGTTTACCAAATCTACTACTTACTCCTCACATTAAAAATGTGAGTGTACAAAAATAATCAGTTTAAAAACAATTTCCAAAATAAACATCTATACCCTTCACTGCTTGGGTGTCAAGTTCTTAAACAACCCTTGAAACCAAGAGAAATTGTAACCATGTTGCAAGCATACCTAGAAGTCCTTATCAAAGAAGCAGAAAATGAGAAGTCTCCTTCACCAACCAATAATATCTGTTGATAGCTACTTGAGCGATCCTTCCACGATCGTATAACTCTTCAAATCAACTCAACTTTTACAAACTTATACATTCATGAATGATGAAGATAGTTCACTTAGAACTTCCACGATAAGGAGTACTAGTTCCGCATGATTACCTCGTTCAGTTGTCTATGATCAATCCAACTCTCGAAGTTCCATCGAATTTCGACAAAGAACACTGGTTTGGGATCCCCAATTCCACTAAATTTGGTAATTGAGCTCTACATGATCTCAACTTTGTCGGTAGGTACCAACAAGGTGGTTGCAAAATAGGTTACATACTTGGAAAAACTCCTCTAGGTGTGGCAACCGTGTAAACCCCGTGTCATCGGTGGAAACTTGGCACAACCTAAACCTCACTCCAAGATCACTGAGCTAACTGGGGACATCATAACACGTCTCCCACATTCCTAACGACCAACCTGTATTATAGTCCTGGCTTCCAATCTGTAACTCATGGAAGAAGTATCCTCTAGCTAATCATTAGTAAAACTATTGTAAAAAGCTAAATACTCTTCCTTAGTGATCTTCTCTAGTCTCACCAAAGGACCAACATTCGTACTAGCTCGCATGTCCCAACTTTATGGGATCAACCCCTGAGCACAACACTCATGCTATCCGTCCAAAGATAGCGAGGGTACTTGTCACCAATCCAAGCATACCCAGTGCCTCCAGTAATCCAACTGAACAAAGAGGGTACTGAAATCTCACTGAGCCACTCGGGATCTTCTCCATCCCGCTCGTCGATCTCTGTACGCATATGATTGCCACTCGAAGAACTCGGAGCTAGAGGCAATCCTCATCTAAGCTCCTTGGCAAAACATCCTCTAGACGCGCTCGACGTCCTCTATAATCATCCGACCACTTTTGGATTCCATCCAACTCATCTCCAATGAGATGTCACATCACTACCCGAGTCTTACTCCCAAGACCCGACACAAACCGACAAATCCTCATTGTCTAAATCACCGTTGTACCTAGTGCCAACCAAACCAAAACCAGAATTCCTTGCCCCTGCTGAGCTACCATCAAATATCCTGCTCATGTTGGAGGAACTCTGCCTCTCGAGATACGAGGGATAGCCATGGAAACATTCCTCGAACGTCCCCTAACTCTCAATAGTCTCATCCACGTCCATTAACAGCAATTTCTGCCACAACCCTCGTGCAGACCCAACCAAAAGCTTATTGCTATCTGTACCAAATGCTCATAACGGCAACTCATCACCCATACAATTCGCTTAAGTATAAGATCTACTGATCGGTCCACCCTGGGATCTAATCCACAAGTACCATTCTCCTGGTAACTTGTTCAACCAATCTCAAACAAAGGTCGTCAACGACCACATCCGACGTCACTAATCGTTAGTCACATCTCCTAGAATCTAGCCTAGTTTTGTTCCCACATAACATTACTATTCTTACCCTCACTATCACGTTGATGACGGGCTATCGTCATCGTAAAGACATCACATACGAAGCATGCGCAACACCGCAAGAGCAACGTAGTGCTCTCATACCAAGCTAACAGGACCCATCCCAATCCCTGGATTATCGTCAGAAGTGCCCTGCTTCCGTCTAACATCACGTGTCAAACTAGGGTTAAAATCGTAACCCACTCGGGGTTTCATGAGTATGCAGCGGTTCCAGAGTACGCATCGGCATGTGATGTGTCAGTCTCTCCCACAGCCTGCATCCGCTAACGACCTGAAGGGTATCAAAAACATTAAAATTGTGAGTGGACAAAAATAATCAATTAAAAAACAATTTCTGAAATAAATATTTATACCATTCACTTAAAAACATGCATGCATAAGAAAAAAAGTATCCCAAATACTTTCTTAAAAGAAAAACACATTGCTTTGTAAATCAGTAAATAGTGAAAACTTTATCTAATCAAATCCAGTTTCTTAATTGGGTCTCAGCCCAAAATCAAATCACGTAGGGTCTCCGTCCAAAGCCAAATCACGTAGGGTCTCAACCCAAATCAAATCTCATAAATCATCTCAATAGGGCCTCTGCTCAAAACATAGACTCACATCCAGAGTCGTATGAAAACATAATCAACCAATCCTCTTTATCCAATATCCAGTAAATCATCTCAATAGGCACAATATCTATGCAACGCGTGCGACTTGGGATTACACGTCTGAGTATACACCAAGGATCTACGACGTCTGAGTGACAACTCAAGATCGGATCCCCTGGCTCGACATTTGAGCAATGGCATTCCTAGGCTCAGAACCCCTGGCTCGACGTCTGAGTAATGTCCATCTTTGACACCCCTGAGCCTGAGCCTCCCCTCGGAGCTACTCATGTCAGGGCCCACCCCTAATCCCCTAGGATTAGGGACTAAACCCTGCTCCCGTATGACTACACAAAAACGAAAGACCGGAACAACCTAACGAAAACCACAAATTACACTATCAAACGCAGGAGAATTTAAAACATCCCAGAGTCAGCAGTTATACAGAGCATAGTACCAAACTTAAGGAAAACAAGCCGATATACAGAATATATGCACAACGAGAAACTTAAATCACTACGGGGTCACTCTCGAGTATTCTATGCCTCCGACGCTACCTCAACGTCAACCCCCGCGCTAGCTCCATGACCTGGAGGGTAATTAAAACCAGAAAATGTGAGTGGACCATAAAGAATAAAGTTTCAAAAAACATTTTATAACAAACCAGGGTTTGGCCCTCCGTTTTGAAAACATACATGCATAACTCATTTTCGAAAATAGTTATAATCACACAAGAATCATCGTAAAAACAGTTATGGAAATCACGTCAGAAGCATCATAAAACCACATAAAGAATAAATACCAAGAAATCATTATCCGATCAAACCTGCTGGACCTATCCGAGTCTTTAAACTCCTGAGTCTTTAAACTCAATCTAGGCCTCAATAATCTGAGTCTTTAAACTCAACAGGCCTACGGAGGAAATATCAATATATTCGAGTCTTTAAACTCCGAGTCTTTAAACTCAATCCGGGTCTTTAAACACATTCCGGGCCCGTCCCCCATCAATCACAATATCCGGGTCTTTAAACCCAATAATCAGTTCCAGAAAATCCAATCCAAAACCATTAAAAACCAATTTGAAATCCATATCCAAACCTGAATCCGAAATCACTGGTCCGAAGCCCTTCCGGCATCCAGAACCGTCATTCCGAACCCAAATCCGGAATTCCACGTTTCAACTTTAAAACCTAATTCCGCTTTCCGAAATCCGATTCTAAAACTGAAGCCTTGATCATCAAATCATGTATCAAAATCCACTTATAATCATTGAAAATCGCTTATCGTTTGAAATCCCAAAATCCCGGCATCATAATCAGAAAGCAAGCATTTCTCGTAAAAAGTGTCAAATACGTAATTGCTCGAAAAACGTGCAATAATGTAAAACAGTTATAGCATAATCAAACAATCATGAAATCACATGTAAAACCATAAAACAATTATAGAAAAGCAGTTATGCATGCTCAATTATAAAGAAGGGGTCCACTCACAGATACCGGGTACGTCACTCGCGTCCCGTACGTTCCTCAGCCTCCTCGGGGATTCCCGATCATGTCAACGGTCACCAAAATACGTCACTAACACGTCCACTAAGATTCTTCTAATTTTCCCCAATTTTCCCGAACTTCTAAACATAACGAACCGAGACCCTAAACCTTCAACCTTGTCGAACTAACCTCAAACGACGTCCGATTAACCCGAAACCTATCCCAAAAGATCCGTTATAATATTTAGACCAAAAACCTAGTTGACAGTTTCCCCAGAAACCGCCGCACGCGCCTGCACAGTCACTGTTCATCTTCAACCTCTCGACCCGCGCACTGTTCTGGACCAGCGTGGCCCGTGCTCCTCCGTCCGCCGTCCGTTTTCCTCCCTCTTTCCACCATTCTCTTCGTCCTCTACCCAGTAATCCATTCCCTTCATCCAAACACGACGACACGGCCTCTAACCCGTCGTCCCTAGCTCGAACCCGTAACCTCCCAAAACTCTGTTCTTCCTCCTGGCCACCCGTGTACTCCCCCGTTACGGTGTCGACCTTAAATGACTCCTAGGGACCTACTGAACTCACCAGACCTCACCAAACACCTCGACTCAGCCACTACCTTTACGACTATCGATTTGAATCTAAACGGCAAAATAGAGCAAGCAACAGAGTTTGAAGAAATTACCTGTGCTCAGGCCACCACCGTGAGCTCTGCTGGGTCTGTTTGACTCTCCTCCGTCCTCACAACGCCACCACGGGTCCAATTTGACGGTTTAGTCACGGGAAGTGCACAACCGCGCATGGTGGTTCTGTTTATCGGGTTCTTCCTACCTCACACACACATGATCACACAGTTCCACCCAGAACCACTCACTAGTTCTCCCTTCATCTCTAGTCCCTCACTCGATCACTAAAACACAAAAACACAAACTGCACTCGAGCAATTCCTCTCACTGTCTCACCCTCTGTTTTCCCTCTTCGAATGCACGATACACACACTGCACAGTTTTAAAACACCCTGCACACTTGTGTAGAAACCACTACACACACACCACGCGCCACAATCCCAAGGGCCAAATCCAAAATATCCAATTAAAGCCTGGACACTTGTCCTGATCCTATTTTCACAAATCCCAATGTGCAAAAGACCAAAATGCCCCTACTTGTGAGTCAAAATTACGATTATGCCATTGTCGTTCTAGACCCGTATCTCGCCGGTCCAATGTCCGATGAAAACGTGGCGCCTGCCATTGAATTCAGGACGACGAGATCTACCTAACAGTCCTCGATCTACGTGTGAAAACCTCGTTACACGAAAAGTCAACGTTTCACCCTATTTTACCCAAATTACGATAATGCTCTCAAACTTCCGAACATCATAACTTTCTCCTCGGATGTCGGAATCGGACGTTCCACCTGTCTACGGACTCGTGATGTCCCGAACTACGTCACGGTCATCGGTCAATGTCCAATTGACCACCCGAACTCAAAGTCAACATTTTTCCCAAACTAGGGGCAAAATCGTCATTCTACGCTAATTGCCCAACTAAACACCGATTAGGCTCACTGATCCGTTACTAATCACTTACTAATCCCCGGCTCTCAGGACAGGTCGTTACAACTCACCTCCAAGCAGTGTAATCGTGACCTCTATAGTAACCACGACGTCTAGAGGCTACCACGCTACGATCTACGTCACCCGAAAGGAACAATCACATCATAGAGGATGGTACTGTGGAAAAAAGCTCAATAATCTCAAATCATCTCAAAATATCTCAATGGGGCCTACGCCTGAAATATAGTTTCATCAAATCACTTTCCACAAAACTATCATAAAAACAATGTTTAGAAACATTTCCCAAATCCAAAATTCATCGAATCCTATCAAATTCTATCTCGTAAATCCACAATAGGGTCACAACCCGAAATCTCATTTCATAAATGAGAAATGGGTCACAAACCCGATATATCATTTCTAAATCAAAACATTGTTTAGTTTCCCTTTTGACTATACTCTAAATCAAACCATAAATCAAATGGGACACAAACCCGAATATTATTTCCAAATCCAAAAAGCATTTCACTATTCAATTCACTTTTCCAAATCACCTTTAACTGTAATCCAAGTCAAAGTCAATAATAAACTGGATCTCAAACCTGAAATATCTATTTTACGCATCACCGTGAAATTATTCAAAACTGATAGTCAAATCCTCAATTTCACGCATCTCCATGAAACCATCGAAATCATATAAATTACATGCACGTAGAAAACTCGGTCTAAGCTAAAGTATCATATAAAACATAAATCATGAAATACATGCAATATAACATTTTCTACGAAAATGCCTTATCATTTTCAAATGATATCCAATCAATACATCTAAAACCATGTTCATAAAACAAGTAAAACATTTATGCATGCATCATAGTTATAAATCAAAAGACCACTCACAGACCGTTCATGCTGAGCGCTCACAATCCGCATCGTAAGCCATTCTGAGACTAATCCAACGTCTCTGGAACGTCCAGAGCTGTCCAAATCATACACAAAGGTCAATATCAACCTATACTAGTCCAAACCATAAACCCTCAAAACTCCTGAAATATTAAATGTGTTCCGAACACACTTCCTAAGACTAAAAACCTCCAAATGACCTATCAAACGATCTATGATCAACTTGAAACCACCACCATTGGATTCAGATCATCAAAACCTTTCAAACAAGATCAATTTGACGTCAGCCTAGTCAATGGCGGTAAACGCTGATGTCACGCTAACGTGAGCCCTAGTTGACGTCATCTACGACGTCAGCCTGCCGGGTCTGACCTCTGACAGCTTTGACAACCTGCCACGTGGCAACCCTGACTAGTGCCACATGGCACCCTCTGACACTGCAATGTCGCATGATGACGTGACCTGCCAACGTTATCACTACCACGTGTCACTAATAAGTCTGACACTGCTCTAACACCCTGCCACATGGCACCACCTCACTGTACCATGTGGTCCGACAACGCTTACATGGAAATTCCATGTCAGCTGCCACGTCACCTGACTAGTCTTGGGATAATACCACGTGGCACCATCGCACCGGTCCACGTGGTCTGACAAGTCTGACATGGCCCTTCCACGTCAACTGCTGACTAGACTAACACCTGGCCATGTGTCACACTCTAGTTGGTCACGTGGCCTGATAGGGATGACGTGGACTGCCATGTCATCACCTTCAACCTTTGGTTGGGTCGACTCAAACCACTATAACGGGCTAGTTTGACTCGCGACCCGACCTAGTCGTAACTCGTCCATCCGACCACCAAAAACTTCCATTCTTCTTCTAATCGACTGGTCTACTTCCTAGAAACATGTCCATAACCTCAAAACCAAGAAAAACCAATAGAAACTCACATGTCAAATTCAAACCTTCACAGGCCACCTTCAAGCTTTAATTTAAGCTCCTCCTAGTGTCCAACATTGCCCCTTTTGGCCTCTACACACTCACCATACCTCGTGGAATCAAACCTTGGCCTCAGAACACAGTTTCACAGCCCAAAAACTAAAATCCAAATTTCAAACATAAATGGGTTTCGGGTATACCTAGGTTTTACAGGTTTCTGAAGTCACCATTGTGCTTAGCCTTTCACCACCGCCCTTTCAGTCTCCCATGCCCTCTCTCTCTCACTCTCTGTTTCCCTCAACCATGAACAAGGCAGGTGAAGATAATGATGAAGGTAATGGGGTGAGTTTCGAGAGTAGGATGAAGATGGGAGAAGGCAATGGATGAATGAAGGTCGAACGATACATGTATGTAGATGAGGATCAATGGATGAGTGACACTTGTCACTCATCTATTGGTCCTTACAAGATATTTTGGGTCCCACAAAACAACAAACCAAAGTCAACTATCTCGATTTTCGTGCAACTATGAATAGTATAAAAAATCATCCTTGAACTGTAATTTTCCCGTATGATGTCTTATTCTGACATGTCACCTGTCTATGGACTCGTATCTTCTTGATCTACATAATGGACCTCGATCCACATGCCAAAGATCTTCCAGGTCAAAAGTCAATATTTTCACTCGTCTAGGGGCAAAACTATAATTTTATGCTAATCATCCGATAATCCTCGATTAATGCTTGATTAATCCTTGATAATCTGATAAATTCAGGATAAGTCGTTACAGTCGACAGCAAAATATAGAGTATCAATTGGCAGGTACAACAGCCTCTCGATTGAAGGCGTGTTTGTATTCGATCCCTAGCTCGACTAACATCCCCTTCCTAGGGTGCAGACACCCAATAGAATCCATGCCTTCAACTCTTCTGAGAGATTGGTATGTCTAGATGAAAGCCCCACAGGCCGACTTCTTAACGCACTCAATATGCAAGAGAGGACCCATCCCAAAAGGACTTTGATAACGTTGCCCGGTCCTGCTCCCATCTAACAAGTCAACTGAAGTTTTGAAAACACCCTCAGTACCTACCAGAAAAGGGATAGTCTCACTGATTCCCATTCATGCCTCCGCCTCTCGATCAACCCCCAATCTTCGTGTCACGGCTTGAAGGGTCATCAAAAAAATAAAAGGTGTGAGTGGACAAAAATAATATCATTTTAAAATACATTTCAAAACGAACTCTTTGCCCTCCAGTTATAAAACATGCATGCATAGTGTAAAACATGTGAACAACCAGCTCTCAAGCCAAATCACATGAAACTTGTGGGACCCACAATTCATCAAAATCCCGTGGCCCACATTTCCTGAAATTCATTTCCAAGAATCATCATAAAACATTTGTATACAAAATCACTATAAAACACAATCGAGCCTTTAAAGTTCAGGAATTACACATCTTAGGGCAATTCGGGAATTACATATCTGAGGTCTTTCTGGGGATTACACACCTGGACTTACCAGGCATGATACATCCGGTTTCTCCAGGAATTACACACATGGAGCGCTCCAGAACGTCTTAGGAATTACATATCCGAGCTAACCCGAGGATTACACATTCGGGTTTTCCCAGGCATTACACATCCGGGGCACTGAACATAAATCCAAAACCATAGTTTCAAAGCCATCTTTGACTTAAAACGAAGTCAAAACCATTTCCAACATGGTCTCAAGCCCGAAATATCATTTTCACGCAAATCCATACAATCATAACCCAAAATACCATTTCCACGGAAATCCGTAAAATCACATCCGAGAATCATTAAGTAAATCCATATAATTATTCTTGACTCACATTCCAAGTCAAAATACCATTTTCAAACCTGGGCCTACACCCAAAACATCGTTTTTCACCATTCTCGTTAATCGTGTCCCAAAACTCATTAATAAGTCCATAAATCATCAAATACTCATATCAAATCATCATTCAAATCATTGCAACTTAAATCATGCAATAAATCGTGGAAAAAAATTTACTATGCATGCGTAACGAATTATAAAAAAAAACATTCACTCACACACCATCCATGCGGTTCGAATCGAAGCCGCACACTCCTTCGTATATTCTAGGAATTTCCAATCCTGTCAAAAACCACTATCGAGGGTCACTAACACCTCAAGTTACTTCACATCACAATCCCTTATATTTTCGGGATAAAATAGGTATTAAAAACGTAACATAACACTTCGAACACCCAAAAATATAACCAAACGGTGTCCAATCGACTCGAAACCTAAGCCAAAATGTTCGTTACATCAAGAAATGTACGTTACTTCGAGAAATGTGCCCACATGCCCCCACACGTCGCCACAAGCAATTACGCATGAAGCCCACACGTGTGGCACTGTTCAACGTGTGGCACTGTTCATCGTCTTCCTCGTCTTATTTCCTGCGAAATGGGACTTTCACCCGCGACTCAACCCGGTACAATTTCACTCAATTTTGCACCAATTTGTATGTTTGAACTATCCATTAGCAACTAATTAATGCCAATTGAAGATACACAGCCTGAATTACCCGAAATCATACCTCAATCCGTTTAATTCCAATCCATCCTTCGAAAGGGTCACGAGTTCAATTCTGTTCAAATTCCACCATTTTCTCCATTCTAATCAACCAGAAACCATCTTAGGATCTTTCTAAATATGAATTCAAACTCAATTTCATAATTTCTCACCTTCAATTATTCGAACTAGAATTCAAAATTCCAAGGAAGTCGCAGTCTCTGTTCTAGGGACAAACCTCATCAATTCCCTTCAATTCTTGAACAATTCGACTCGTTGGGATCCCAGGAAGCCTAATCCAAGCTTCATTTTAACAATCAAGGTCTAAAACTCGATTTTGAAATCTCAATTTTCTAAATTAGTGTTTCGGTTTTTCGGGTTTGCTGAGCTTCCTTCTTGTTTTTCTTTCTTGTTTCTCTCTTTGTTCTATCAATTCTCATCATCTGTTTATCTTCCTATTACTCTGTAGCTCTCTCTCCAGTTCTCTGTAATCCCTCCAGTAGATAGCATGGAGACCAAAACCTAAAATTTGGTTTTGGTCCATTGAACACACATGGCAAGTGCCACTAATCCATTTTCAAAGGTGACATGTGTCACGCAATTGACAGGATGAGTCACCCAATTACTAACTCAACAAAACTACAAAAAGAAATAACTACCCTTGGTCACAAAATTATGAAATGCTCCTAGGCATTTCAGACCCGTAAAAAATTCGTCTGAACTCCGATTTTGGTTTGCCGCTCTGTCTATGGACTCAAAATTTCGAGACCAACACAACGGTCCATACGGAAAGTCCAAAAAGTATCCCAAACAAAAAGTTAACTTTTGACCCATACAAAGGGTAAAAACATCATCTCCTTTCTAAACATTCCAAATTCCCTTTTTCGAATTTCCTGGTCATCATAATGCACCCACCTAGGGCCATTCGTATGTTTCTTGAAATTATACAGATGAAAGAGTTGTCCCTAGTTTTATTCTGGTAGACTGCACAATTGAAAGGTCGTATATACGCTGATCACCGTAATCCGTTCACTCATGTTCATTTGGCCGACAACAATCTTTGCCCATGCTAGGATATCCTGCAATGTGGCGTGCAGTGACAGCCGCACCCCGTGCTAAAAGAAATCCACATAAAATAATATTGACCTTTCACATGGCTCACTCGGCCTCACTCCTCTCGGCGGTATTGTCATTTCAATTCCCATTAGCACATTGTACATCTCTCAGAATTTGTCGAGATCTGACTGCCAAATGGTATTAACTTGATAATCCACCGCGTAATCAGACTTAATAATCAGAATAGCGTATGGAAGACTTTCCTCGTCATCCGACTCATTCTTCGATCGGTACCCTTACTTTGCTCTTCTACACAGCCCTTTGGATTTCTTAAAGCTACATCTAAACTATCAAGCGAGGAAGGTAATGCAGAGTGACCTCTGGTCGACGAGGACTCACTAGTGGTTGATGAAACACTCCTATCACTCGACTCATAACTTTCCGAGTGAGAAGGTGTTTCACCACCAAAAAATTGCAGGGATCTTGCCTCAGATCCATTAGTTGACTCAAACTCTGACATATAGAAATACAGGCACAACGAAAACAACAAGTAAGCACACCACTAGTCCTACTGACGAAACATATTCACAAGAAGGGAAAATAAAATTACTTTATGTTTTGCTGATTAGTAGACAAGAAACATGATTAGTAGTCGACTTCCGAGTCCAATTCAATTGGCAATGAGCAAGATTGATCGGGAGTAATTTGGTTCCTTGAAAATCATTTTACGCAAAAAGTGGAAAAATGGGGAATCCCAACCCCTTTTATAGGCACCTGAGGTGCCTCGAGATGCGAACTAGAAATATAAGAAGTGCCATGCATTTTTCAATACGGTTCCTACATACGGATCACATATACAAATATGTATAACCTATGTATTTAAAAGAAAAAAGAAAAAATGATTATTCTCGAAACTCAAAGTCTGCTCGCATTGGTAAGTAGGAACATTGCGATCGATCTGAAACATCTGGCCAGGTGCTCTCGTGGCTTTGATCGTTAAGAAGGAACATTGTGACTTATCAAGCACCACTTGCAAAGTACATTCATATGTTAAGGCTTTAATCTGTAAGCAGAAACATTGCGATCGATTGGTAACTTTTAGTGAAGTAATCTCGCGACTGCACTCGGGAAGCAGGCACATTACGACCAAGTTGCAGCCTTTAGGAAATGCCTCTAACATCAATATTTTAATAAAAAACGTAGGAACATTATGACCGATCAAAAACATCTGGCGACGTGCTCTATCGGCTCTAATCAGCAAGCAGGAATATTGCGACTGATCAAGCGCCACTTGCGAAGTACCTTCACATGTTAAGGCTCCAATCGGCATGCAAGAACATTACAACCGATCGGTAGCCTCTAGCAAGGTACCCTCGCAGTTCCACTCTGCAAGCAAGCACATTGCGGCCAAGTCGTAAGCTTTTCGAAGTGCCTTAGACATCAATGCTTTAATCAAAAGATAGGAACATTGTGACCGATTGGAAGCATCTGGTGACGTACCCTGATTGGCAGGCAAGGACATAGTGATCAATCAGGAGCCACTTTCAAAGTACCTTCACCTGCCAAGGCTCCAATCAGCAAGTAGAAACAATGTGATCGATTAGAAGAATCTGGCGAGGTGTTCTCGCAGCCTTGATTGGCAAGTAGGAATAATGCGACCAATCATGTACCTATATATTATACTCACGGTCATTTGGCATGCAAGAACCATCCTAACCGACATAGCACTAAGGACTGATGCAACATCAGTTAATCAAGGCATAATTCCTCTGCCCAACACTTGGGGGGCTAAGGGTACATCCCCTTGGTCAGTTGACATGTATCAGCTTAGGTTACAAGTCTTCGACCAAGGAAATCCACCTCACTCAATGACTTAGGGTAGTTATGCTGATACCATGTCGACCAACCAAACTTTGTACGAGTTGCACCGCCAGTGGTGACATTCAGTAGGTAATTCCAGTGGTGAGGCAATGCTGGTGGTGACACTCGGTAGGAAATGCCAGTGGTAACAATCGGCAGGTAATGCTAGTAGTGACAATCGGCAGGCAGTGCAATTGATGACAATCCGTAGGAGTGTCCATGTATGCCACTCGGTAGGGTGTACCTACAGCATGCGCTCACAAAGGATGAAGTCTCAATCACTCGACATGCACGTTAAGTAGGGATGATTGACACCCTTGGTTTGATCAACCACCTGTCAACACCAACTCCTTAACATATCAAGAAGTCGGTTGCCACCTAGCACACATCCCGAATATACGGGACAAGTGACAACATCTCCTACTATCGCTTGGAACCTACTCTAATAAGGTTCAACCACCACATTCATTGCTACTATAAATATCCCCAAAACCTTTTCATAAAGGTAACTCTCTCTCTCTCTCTCATCTAGTTCTCTCTCTAAACACACAACCTTTACTCTTCAGTTTTTATGCTGTGATTTTCCTAGAAAGTGTCCCATACGCTTACTGAATTAAGCATCAGAGCCTCTTAGGCCGGTAACCACCAGTGTTTACTGTTCTCTTTCTAGCTTGCAGGTCATTCGACATGCAAAAGAAGGATTCCAATAAGCAACCCCAACGGGCCCGGATGCCCCTTACCAGGTCCTAGATCCCCCAACGGGTCTCATCACGTTAGGTCCCGTTTAGGATCAAACAGTCATAAACAAACATTTCTCTAGTTATGAAAGTACGCCATCGAGAGTTTGTCACCCAATTCTCGCCAATCTTAATAGAACCTGCCTTGAAAAAACACCTCGAAAATGTTGACAGCACCCTAGGACATGACTCCTAAAACTAAAAGCCGCCAGACAAGGGATTAAAACCAACAAGAATCGCTCTCCGGAGGTTACCACCCATTGAAGCCCACTAACCTTGGAGGCGAGTTAAACCTAGTTTGACAACCCTGACTTTAGTCAGGATAACAACTTTGTACCCCAATAGTAGATGACTCCCTTAACTAATTGCCCTAACTAGCTAGTAACATGTCATATCTACTACCTCCGTCTGAGTCCCTGGCCAACCTCTCGACTCACACTAGAGTCTCGAATCAGATGCTCAACTCACCTGAAAATTGCAACGGATATCCCAATTTGTCAAGAGTCCTAAATGACCATCGACCCTTAAAGTAGTTCGATCTTAGTGGTAGTTTATACTCATTTTAGAGTATACTTGTGAGTTAACCCACAAGATATATGAAATAGTGCGCTTCCACAGTTTCCAGGTAAGAAGCCAAGCAATTGGAATGTTAACTAAAGCTAAACTCAAGTTAAAAAGTCCAATCACACATGTCTTATGTCTAAGCAACCCAACCTAGCAAACACCAAGTCGAAGAAACCTCTAAATAAACCTACTCCCAAGCTCCCATGGCTCTCAGTCAAAAACCCACCCCCGAACAAGGTAAACAGATCTTGAAAAACAAAATGGGACCCTAAATGGACCCAAAAGGCCTCAAAACCATCAACAATAGCTCCAGGAGGTCGAAAGGAGGTACGTGTCACTGTGGACTATGAAATGGCAACAAATGCCGCCATGGCCAGGTGGAAGTATGGCCAACCTCATAATAAAAAAATCATGCCTGGTTTGGACGTAAATTCGTCAAGAAAGTTTGAGTCCAAAGCCTCCCTCGGGCGCCGTCCCTGATCATGCTCTGACCTTGAAGCTTGCATCAAAACACTCCTCAAGTCGTGGGCATTCCATTTATGGCCTTGGATTAATCTAATTCGACCCAAAAATTGGTCGATGCTGGTGTGTGGGCATGATTGTTGAACCGCGAGGAGAGAGAGAGGAGAGAGAAAATTGTGGCTGATCCTAAAGAGAGAGAATGTGCACCCCTGAAAATACATTGGACTTACTAAAACTACTATTATCCCATTATAGTTTCAGACCCATAACGTTTATCCACGAACTTTGATTCCCACGTGCCACTTGTTTATAAACTTGTGAGCTCGAAACCCACGCAACATTCAAAGGAAAATATCCAAAAGTGGATCCAATGATAAGTTGACCATAATACCCCTTTAAAACCAATGGTAAAATTATCATATTCCTTGTAAATTCTAAAAATGACCCTAACTTCTAATCCATAACATTAGAAATCATGGTATGTAACTTCTCTTATAAAGTTGTGTAAGACCCGTGTCTTGGAGGGAACGGTGAATGATCCCATATTCCTGCGAGGGCAATGGTCTGAAAGGGGAATGGTGGTGTGCCTTAAAGGTGTAGGCACACACCTATCTAGCACGAGACCTTTTGGGAGCTTAGTGGCTTTGAGTTTGCTTGGAACTCCAAAGTTAAGCGGGTTGAGGCTGGTGCAATTCCATGATGGGTGACCCCTTGGAAAATTGCACCGTGAGCTCCCGAAGATAAAACCGTGAGGACAGGGAGGCCCAAAGCGAACAATACCGTGCTAGATGAGTCGGGTCCTAACCAAGGAGGGTCGGGTCCTAACAAGTTGTCTCGAAGGTCCTTGTGAATTGCCTCAAGGGATTACTTCTGAGGTCATCTCCCCTCAACAGATTGCCTTCATCTGTAACGCCCCAAAAAATTTCAAAAAATGAAAATGACGATTTTGCCCTTAAGAAGTCAAAATGATGACTTTTTAATCTGGATATCAAAAGTGATATACTCAACCCAAGGAATCCAAATCTAAGACCCTAATTCATAGAATGTACCTGGATTTTAGGAAATGAGGCTCCAAATTCACGGGTCACCTTCCTGATCTCACATTGTGTAATCCCAACGTCCTCTACCTTGAAATGCTTGCTCATCTTGCTCATGAAAGTCCCTAGAAGCTGTTTCTGACGTTGGTTCACTCTAAAAAGTCCTCTAGATGGAGATGGAATTAATGGGAATGTGTGTGTGTGTGTGTGTGTGTGTGTGTGTGTGTGTGTGTGTGTGTGTTTGTGTGCACATGAAGGAGAGAAATGATGATCCAATCCAACCTTATCCACTCCAAAAAAATGTATAACTTTCCCCTTTTCCTAAAATGCCCATACCCAATTTAGAAAGCCAATATAAATCCCAAAGGCAAAATGGTTAACTAAGCTAAATTAATTCCCATAAATCTCTGGAAAAAAATCATTAATAAATCTCGTAAATCTCCATTAATCCCATAATTAAGGTCCGGGTTGTTATAGTCTACCCCCCTCATGCTCAAAATCAACTCTGAGTTCTCTCGGTGAACCCCAAAGGTCAACCAACCTATCTCTACCAAGACGTACCATCTCGGACCCACCAACACTCGAGCAACCAAACCAAAGGAAAAATACGTACCTATTTGAGTAGAAGAGAACACTTGTTCTTGCCACCTGCGGTTCCACCACATCTTCGTTGGCTAACACATGCCCTACCCGTTCCCTGAGCTTGACTCACCGATGCTACAATCGAAGAAAGCGTCGTCCTCTATTAACTCTGCCACGTAGTACCCTGACTAGTAACACCACTGTCCGAAAGATATGGACACTCTTGCTTGAAATTTCTGTCCAGCCTGACCTAACCATCGGTCACCAGAACTTGAACGGTTACCACGAGAAGTGCCAGAAGTAGAAACTTCCCTCTTCAGAGCTCTCTGGTTAAACGAGTCCTCCCCATGATGCCCTTATCAATGCCCAGAACCACCGTGACATTGTTTTTGGGATTCCGCTAAACTCAACTCCAACTAAGATGCCACATCCGACAAATTCTAGAGTGTTGTGAATCCTCTAGCCAGTAGCGACGCCCGAATCTCACTCCAAAGACCCGATACAAACTGACGAATCCATATTTCCTCAATTGCCACTGCACCCTATACGAACGAGGACAAATACAAAAATCTCTGCTTATACTGAGCGACAATCATGTCCCTCTGCTCTAATCGCAAGAATTCCATCTACCTAGCTTCCTGATAAGACTGGGCATAAAAATGATGCAAGAAACGTTCCTTAAACTTCACCCAAGTCTTGGTAGTCTCATTCAAAACCGTCGATAGCAAGGCCTACCACCACACATGTGCACAACCATCAAAGAAGAATGCAGCTTTCTGAACCATAGGCTAGAGGGCAATGCATCACCCGAATAATCCGCTCAAAGTGTGCAATCTACTAATTGGCCATCCAAGGATCCGATCCACTAGTAAACTTAATGGCTCTAAGCTGTTGGGCCTTCTCCGAAAGAGGAAAACGTCAGAAACGAAACTACCTTGTACAAAAAGTGTGTGAACCCACTGAAAATAACCTAATGCTCTGACACCAAATTGATAGGACCCTCCTCGAAATCACCCTCGATGCTCACAAGAGGATCTATTCTAGTTTGACACAAACCCTTTAAAATTCCCAAAGTACCCTCAAACCGAATATATTACACACAAAGCACTACACATGAATTTAAAGGCGTAATAGAACCTACTATGGTTAATAAGAGCGCGCAAACCCACGAAAATGCCTCAGCCTCAATACAGCCCTCATCTCAAGATAAACCTAGAGGTACCAAATCAGTATAATTGTCAGTGAAAAAAATAAAGCCTTTGGAAACCCATTTTTCAAAAACTCTTTTTCCCTCTAGTTTTATAAAAACATGCACGTATAATCACATGAAAATACATAAATTCCACTGATGAACATTTCCCTGGTTGTAAATCATTATGAAAACCCCTAGGCACCTCAAGAGAAAAGTCAAACCTCATCCTGCTATTCCAACCAGCCCGCTAGTCCAACTAGCATTCCCTATTTACTCTCGACAAACAATCATGGACCCTGCAAAATCCAACTCTGTCGGCATGTGTCGAGTCCAACTCAGACCACGTCTGAGTCCGTCCTTAGGAATCATCAACATGCTGAATAGCGATCCAATCGCCTATGGTTAACCATATCGGAAAACAATTAGCAAAATAATTTCCCAACCTCAATATCAGCTTAAAAAATTTATATCCTAGACACCAGTCCAAAATCCAGTTTTTTTCGCAAAAAACACTATAAAATCTAGGTCCAGAAACTAGAACCGCATATACATTCTGAAACCAACCACGTATCTAGAAAACATTTAGTATCATATTGCCGAATTGTATCCATCCAAAACATACCATAAGACAATAAAATTATGTAAATATGCATGCATCATAGTTATGAAAGAAACTATCCACTCACAGTACCGATGATAGCTGCAACCTGAGCTGCATGCTAATCTGAAGTCTCCGGGTTGTCCAAGCCTGTTAAAGTAACACCTGAGGGTCACCAACAATCTATACGTAAACCCTTAACAAACCACAAAATTTTAAACACGTCCTAAACATGCTTACTGAGGAGAAATATGCCCAAAAGTACACCTAAATGACCTTGGATCGGCCTGAAATCACCATCATTGGATTTAGGATGTCGAAACTTTCTAAAGAAGATCGGTCCTACCTCAGTAAATGCACCCACGCATGGAGAGAAGTCTAACGGTCAAGCCAACGTGTCGCCTCATGCGTGTGACGTCAGCTGATGGAGTGGCACTTGCTAGATGTACCTGACAACTTTGACACATGGCACCTCTGACACGTGCCATGTGGTACCACCAGCCACCTGCCATGTGACACCATTTACCACCTTCTACATGGCACCTAACACCCTAGCAGTTGACGTGGTACCTTACTAAATGGCACCCCTGAGACCTACCACGTGGCACCCCTTCTAGTTGATACTTTCACGTGTCACTGCTGACGTCTCCTTTGCCAAAAAAGACGACCTTTGTCATCGTGGCAGACCAAAAAAATGCCATTAAAGCTCGAAACTTCAACCTTAAATATCTCCCTCATTTCTCAACCAAATTTGACAAAATTTATTTGAAAATCTATCTACTCAACCCAAGGAATCCAAATTTAAGACCAAAAATCACAAAAACTACCTGGCTGGCTTTCAAGATATGATGCTCCAAAGTCACGGGTCAACTTCCTCCTCTAACACCGTTTAATCCGAACGTCCTCCACCTTCAAACCCTAGCTCATCTTGCTCATGAATGTCTTTAGAAGATGCTTCTAGCCTTGGTTTACTCTAAAAATTCCTCTAAATGGAGATGGAATTAAGTGTGTGTGTGTGTGTGTGTGTTTGTGTGTGTGTGTGTGTGTATGTGTGTGTGTGTCTTTGTGTTTTGTGTGTACATGGGAAGAAGAGGGGGAGAGAGACAGAGAGAGAATGTTACATCCCGTACCCAAAATTATTTGAAATCGAGATTTCCTTCTTGCTAAATTACAAAATTACCCCTAGAGTTTCTTATTGGGCTACGTCTAGTCTAAAACTTGTTGGTAAGGATCCAACCTAATTGTACCAAGCCTTAGTGCCACCAAATCTTCTTCTAATTTTGGTGGGTTGAGCCCATTCTCTTTTTATGTTTATTGGCCCAAACCGTTATGACTTGGTCTAAGCCTCCCCTAAGACCTTTAAGTGCAAAATTGGCCCAAATCCAAAAACCCAATTCTTGCACGAGTAGCTGATATCACTGGACGATGAAGGAAACATGGACTTGGATAAAACACCCCACCATCAAACTTGAAGTCTACTGAAGAGACTGGGTTTCAGCGACTGCCCACCGAATCGACAATGATCACCGTCTTCTTCTTCTTCTCCGTTCACGACCACCGACACATATCCTCCTATTTTCCATTATCTTGCTCGCTGTAACGATGAGAGGCCTAGCAGCAGGTCCATTCAATTGCCTTGAATGAACCTTGACAGTGAAGCTCGTCGAAGCTTACCGTTTAACATCCTAGACTTTTAAGAAAATGAAAATTAGGAAAATTATATGTAAAATGACCATTTTGCGCTTGGAAAGGGAAGACGTTAACTTTTAACCTGAGTGATTGTTTGGAAATTGACCAAGACCCATTATGTAGATCGGGAGTTCGCAAGTCCATAGACAAGCGGCATGCCAAGATGGAACATCGAATGGGGAAGTTATGGGGCACAGACGAATTTACAAACTATTTATTTTTTACGAGACTTGAACTGTTGGCAGTTTCTTATTGGTCCGAAATATCTGTAACTGACTAATAGGTGAGTGACACTTGTCACTTATCCTATTGGCACTCGTCCCCATGTTCATGAATCTCATTCATTCTTCTTCTTCACATACCTGAACGCCCAAAACCCACCACATCCATCATCTTTCTCCTTTTCAGTGTTACCGGAGTGAAAGAGAGTGAGAGACAGGACTGAGACAAAGGGGAAGACTGAGACGGCGAGGACAACTACGTATGGTGACTAGAAAATCGAGAAAGGTAAGTCGTGGAACCTTGGAATTGGTTTTCTAGCTTTAAGTTTTAAAAACACAAATTGAGACTAAGGGTTTGTTCCTTGTACTCATACTAATCTACAGGGACAAAAACGGTGGGGAAAAGACGAGTAGATCGATAGGACATCAAGTTTGAAGATTGGCTGAAGCGGATCAAGCTTAGTTGAAGCATTCTAGGCTGATTAAGAGTAGATTGGTGAATGAATGGTGTAAAAAGGTTGAGTTTGGAGGGAGATATGATCGGGTCAAGGTCGCGGGTTGGTTGACCCATTACAGGGTTGTAGGTCGACCCATCTGAAAGTAGGAGACGATGACGTGTCATGCCACATCATCGCTATCAGTTCACGTGGCAAATTAGGTGGTGCCACATGGTAGCTTGTCATGTCCCGTTAGCATCGACGTAGCAATGCCACGTTAAACATGTTAGACCACGTGGACCAGTGGGGTGGTGCCATATGGAAACTTATTAAAGGATGTTAGGGTGACATGGAAAATGACATGGCAGTCCACATCATCCTGTTAGACCATATGGATCAGTGAGGTAATGCCATGTGGTAGGATGTCAGAGGTGTTAAAGCTCACGCGGCAGGCTGTTAGAGGCTGTCAAACCTGTCATATGTCAGGTTCACGTTAGTATGACGTTATAGTGACGTCATCATGGACATGTGGCACGTGTCAGAGTGTGAACGTTGCATTAGTCAGGGAGTGCCACGTTGCAGCTATCAGATGTCAGATTGTCAGTAAGGTTGACGTCAGCAATGATGTCAGCGTTGATCGTCATGGACTCCCATTGACTAGCAACGACCAACGGTGACCAAAGGGCACGTGGGCACAATTTTTGAGGTCAAACAGGTCATGCTCAAAAGGTTTAGACCATCTGAATACAATGGTGGTGGTTTTAGGTCGATCAGAGGTTGTCTGAGTGGTGTTTGGATGGGTTTTAGCCTCGAGTTGCGTTTACTGTTTCAGTGTTTAGGGTTTTCTATTCTATGGTATTGTGCAGGTGTAGTGACCATTACGCTTTGTGTTTGAGTGCCAAAAATGTTTTCGAGACTTCCGAGAAACGTCTAGCTCAGGATTGAGCTAGCAGCTTGGACCGAGAGTGAGTGGACTTTGACTTTTGATATGATGCATGCATAGCATGATTTGAAATGCAAGTTTTTATATGATTTACAATGATGAATTGATTAAATTTTTATGCAATGATTTGAGTATGATTTGGTGAAATCAATACTAGACGTTGTTTTACGATATTGTGGAAACTGTGTTTTGGGCCGAGACCCTATGCAAACAACTATTTGGATTTGAAAATACATCTGTTTGTGAAATTTATTTCCATTGTTTCATTGTGACTATTCTCTGTGAGTATTGAGATTGTATATATTATATTGATGCTCGCCTTTGGGATGATATATGATATCAGTCGCTGACGAGTTCAAGACGATATGAATGCCGGTCGTTGATTGTTCACAGTAACGTGCTCAGACGTGAGCTGTCCTAGAGGCTATTAGTACGTGTTGCACAAAGATCATGGTAGGTTATGTTATGGGACCAAGACTAGGATTTGGGATGAGAATGAGTCACAAATGCTTTTTAATATTGCTTGCGTGCAGAAGTTTATTATATACTGTTTTACTTAAAAGAAATGATTTCACTGATTATGCATGCATGCTTTATAAAACGGAGGGGTAAACTATTGATTTCAGAAAATGAGTTTATAAATTATTTATTTTTGTCCACTCACACTTTTGATGTTTTACTGACCCTCCAAGCCGCTTGCATAGGTGTCGAGGCTAGTCTACGAAGAGGGGCATATCATATTCGCTGCCATTTACTCTTGTTTTATTAGAGTAGGTCCTTTTGTTATTGTAACATATTGTACAACCATGACTGCGCTGTATTTATTGTTAACAGGTTGGGACTGGTTCAATTACAGTATATGTATGTTTCTTTATCCCTAGTCTAGTATATTGTCGTGTACTTGTCAGACGGAAGCAGGACCCGCACGATTACCAAGGGATAGTCGGGACGGGTCCTGTCATCCGTCTCCTCCACAAACTGGCCAGCCGCCCTAGGCCTCGAGAGACCTCATAACCACCATATTTGCACGCAGTAGCTTTGCGAGCACCATAGCCTCCTCCACAAGGCTCGACATCCTAGGAATGAGACGGAGAAGGGTATTGATGATGTACACCCAAAGCTTCCCTTTGAGATTGAAAGTCACACCGATAACTTCTAACCCTTCAGCTTGGTGCACATCATTGCTCATGTCATGGCCTATCTAATGACCTTATTGCATGTCATTTTTCAGTTGATTGTGTGATGGAGGTGATGGTGGAGGCCTCACCAAAAACTGGTAACATGAAGGAAACTAAGGTAACCTAACACCTTCTCGACTTGGGTTTTCATCTGGGCACCTCGAGAACCTCCTAGGGTAGTTGGAGAACTCGACAATTGGACGAGAATGAGTTTCCCAATAATGTATATGTGGGTTCGAAGATGACCCCACACAGACCTAATCCCGACCCAACACCCGTCTAAGCTATTTAGCGGTAAGACAAACATCCATGAACCTCATAACTTTCTTAACTAGGCTTTGCATAACTTAGGAAATCTATTGTTTGTGTTTTTGCACGAGGTCCAAAGGCGAATGACCACGAAGGAGTTGCTGAAGCTGCCACCTTCCCAGCTCTATTACGAGTTTTACATGTAGTATTCCTACTTAGAACCTAGCTAACCGTAAAACTTATGTTCAATAGCTTCATATGGACTATTTACATGTGAAATTTGGACAAGAATTGGGGAAACTAGTCCTCAATAGAAAACTGAGTTTTTGCTAAGAGTTTTCCAGAAACTTGCCATCGTGGAAGGCGGCACTGCAGTGGTCCGACCTCCATCTCCGGTGGGTCAACGGTTAGTCGATGTTAGTTAACCATTAGTCTTAACGGTAGACTAACGACGCCTAACGAAATATTCCAGGAGCATGTAGGTGTGTCTTTTGGGGCTCGAGACATTCCTAAGCATATTAGGATCTTTTGTTAAGTGATTCTAGGCCAGTTTGGGCTACCTTTAAGGGGCTTTAGCGAATTGAATTAATAATTGAGTTGGCTTTGATCATGGTGAATGGTCCTGTTAGGGTTGGACTGGTTGGGAGCATGCAATTAGCTGGATTTCTTGGATGATCTGACTCCCCGACTAGTGTGAGTCGACCCCTTTCCCCAAACCTTTGTTTTTTATATTATTTTACTCACACATTTTATGATGATTGCTTTTATGACGTCTTTGAGAATGCATGACTCAATATGTGCTATTTGTGTTATGTGGATCAAGATGATTAGTATATGATGCTTACTTTATTATGCTGGTATGCTGTGATATAATGCTATGCATGGTTGTATGTTATCGAGTCACTTGTGCATTGGGCATTAATGAGATAGTGTTAGGATCCACTTAGGAGTCACTAGTATCTAGTACCTGTCCGTAGGCCACATGCCAGTCCTCCATGTGATCGTTCACCTGTACTACTTAGTATACTAGTTAAAAAGTACCAGTCATGTCCCAAAGCTATACAGGACTCGTGGTGATGGTGCATTGCACCTAGTTCTTCACATGGTCTTGGTATGCGAGTAGGATACCCAGTGTATGTTATGAGTATGATACTCGAGCGACTCAAGAGCAATTTGATGTGGGTCGATATGTGATGTATTTATGATTGTCTATATATCTTATATGGTTGTATCATTTAATATATTATATTGTTGTTATTGTCCTTTCTCGAATTATTTGCAAGTATGATATGACTGGATTTCGGGATTTTTATGAAAAACGAGCGGTTAAATGTTCCTTACTAAAAATGGTTTTACACTGAAATAACGGCTATAGGTCCACTCACCCTTGATTTTGAACCCCTCAGGTACCGTTGGTGTGCACTCACTCCGAGGAGGCTTAGTAACTGCTTTGACACCAGCTTCCGAGTCATGGGATGAAGTTGACAATGATCGAGTACTTTAGGTAGTAATGTATAATGGTATGATCATCAAGTAAGACCCTGCTCTATGCTTCTACTATTAGTGAAATGAGATCGGTTTTGACTGACTACGTTTCTCACGATTCATAAAACAAATTCGTTTTATTCATTTGGCTTCTTCATCTAGACGTCGTCGTCTGGATATCGGCCAGCTAGCCTCGACCTACGAGCCCTAAGTGGACTTTCCGGGTCGGGGTGTGTCAATGTGAGAGATAATGATCCAATCCAACCTTATCCACTCCCAAAAATATCCAACTTTCCCCTTTTCCTAAAATGCCCATACACTATTTATAAAGCAAATCCTAATCCTAAAGGAAAAACGATCAACCAAACCAAATTAGTTTCGATAAATCTCCAAAAAATCACCAATAAATCCCGTAAATCTCTGTTAATTCTGTGATTAAGATCCAGGTTGTTAGAACTCATATAACGAAAATAAAACTCGAATATGGTTGCATAAGTACACTCCACAACTTGACGAGGTAAAGTGGGCCGGATGTGGGCGGTAACCCCACAAGGATGAACTTAATTTGGTTAATCTAATACGACGTGGACAAAAAAAAATTGATATTATCCTTTGTCCAAGTTGTTTATCAAATACACCATCCATGCTCTGATACGAAGTTGACAAGACCCGTCTCTAATTTCTATGAAAAGAAGACTAGTTCTATTCCCGTTTGACAACTTTTATCAGATAAGGGATATTACCAATTTTAATCATATCATATCTTACTAAATTAACCAAAATTAAATCTACCCTTACGAGGTTACCGCCCACGTCCAACCCATTAACCCTATCAAGGGGTAGATTCTTATTAATTTAAATTGTCCAAATGTCGACCTGTTTCTTAATACGTACTCACACCTTTTTTACACCAACCATATAATACCCATCATCAAGAATAATCTTAAGTCATACCTTGTTGGTCATGTCCATGTACCATACTTATAATTTATCGAATTTACCAACCATCAGAAATTTACCCTTTGAGTTTACTACTTATCCACCTTACTCTCACTACCTAAAATCTCAATTTATTATTATCATTATCATAAAATTTAGTAATATACAAACTAATCACATATAACCACATACACCAACCATAAACACATACAATCAACATATTAACCCATATTCAATCCTTAAATCATATTCTTTCTCACATACTTTCCATCCCTCATCACATTCGTCATTAACATAATCATCATCAACATCAGGCAACATCATATCAACCACCGAGAAGCATATATACATATTATCCATATTTAGTACTTCTCAAATATTGTTCATATCTCAAATAATAGTGAGGTTACATCATAATCAAGCAATAAATCCTTGTAAACTCCTTTCATGTATATACTTTGTTTTAAGGGCTTTTAATATTTAAATTAACCCTAAATTCATATACTCAAATTCCCTTCAAATAATTATAATAAACATAGTAAATATGAACATATTATCTTTAAAAAATTCAACAATATATTCACACGATGTCCAAGTAACTCAAACTTTGTACCATTAATTTTACAATTAAAAAACCATCATTTTTCATGTTGATCGGACGAACAAAGGAGGTCGCACGCACCGCCACGAACCACCACAAGCCTCTGCGCGTGGTGGTCACAAGTCTGCTGTCCTCTTTCAACCTTGGTCGAGTCGACTAGTGGGTCTGCATGCAGGGCCCGACTCAAGCAACTAAACAAACCCCAATTACTTCGTTTTTCATGATTTTTCTATCCTTCTACGTCTAAGACACTCAAATCCTTCTCTAAGGGAGCTCTATACTTACAAAGCTGAAGAAACTTACCTTGAAAACCCTGTCCAAGATTCCCAGTATTATGCTATGGTTTCCAGGATTGTCCCAATGCATTCCATACATCTGAACCATTATTTCTTTAATTCAGGTCGACCATAGGAGTTCACACAGTCTCTTAAGGTTCTTTTTTTGAGCTAAAATGTCCCAAAACAAACTAACCTTCCATGGGCCATTTTTGAACCCTCATGGGTTTGATAATGGCCGCAATCCTGGGGTGTCCCTCCTCCTCTAGCTCTTTATGTTATTCATCATCATCTTCTCCCCCCCTTTCTTTTTATTCTTTTTCTTCTTTCTCTTCTTACTCTAGTCGTTCCTCCTTTTTTTCAGCCAACCTCCACTTATGTCTCAAACCAAAACACATGCATATATTAATACACAAGTAGGTCTGTGAAAGGTTTTTGGAGGGAGAAGACTAGACCTTTCTAGATCAACACACATTATTCACATGTCAAAATTGTACAATTACCAAATTACCTTTTATGTCAAAATTACCATAACACCCCTAATTGATATTGGCCCGTATCTAATTTATTCAAGCTCTGTTTCAGGAATATTGCCTGTCTACAGACTCAGAGTGATGAGACCTACGCAACGATCATCACCAATTGCCTAGAAAATTCCTAGGTAAAAAATTCCACCTTTAAACCTTTAGGGGAAAAACAGTAATATTTTGTTTTCCTCAAAATTTCGAGTTGTTACAAGCTACCCCCCTTAAAAAAAATTTGTCCTCAAAATTTTAGGCAATCTTGTACATACACTAAGATTTTACTCTTTCGAGTCCACATTCATCTAATTAAAACATCTCGACAAATCAATCTTGATCCATCCTCAATTTGGACAACTGAGTTGCTCAAAATTTAATCAACCTTCCGACTTCTTTCTTCTCTCTGAGTCTCAACTCCATTTAGGGACACATTAATTCCAGGATCCGATATAAACTTCGATTCATATTCAGAGTCACAATAGTTCCAAACATAACTCGTATTTTACCAGTCTGTAACAGAGCTCAACCAATTTTATCTCAAAAACCATCCACATCTCACATCACACAACGACACTACCCATAGGCCACCACCATAACCCATATCTAGGTTAAATTCGAAAACAACAAAAAACACATCATCTAGAAAAATATTCCCCCAGGGGTCTTTCTGCAAACCTCAAAGAGACCAGATCCCAGCTCGACATCTAAGTGTAGTCTCACTTAGTAACTGGAGCCCTGCACGACGTCTGAGTGAGAACTAACTATCACACTATCAGCCTCAGGAACAGGATCCTAACTCGACATCCATAATTATTAATTTCACCTTTACTCTTCGTACTTCTACTTACAGAGCATAAGTATTAGATACAAAACCGCTTAATGTCCAATCCTACCCTATGATACTTCAGAGTGCGCAAAGCCTAGTAGATACCTCTGATCCTAAGGTAGATCCCCGTCCTCATGTCACGGCATGGAGGGCAAGCACAAACCATAAGGAAAACGTGTGAGCGAAAAAAACTAAATACTTAAAAACATAGTTTGAAAATATCCAACAATTACCCTCCGTGTTATAAAACTATGCATGCACGTGGAGAACTAGATAATATCGGCGACAACATAACATAATTTAAAACCTCGAAATACATAAAAAAAATCACAAGTCAAGCAACCATAACCATCCATAATGTCAACAAACAAATATAGCCATTACTCAAGGCATCATAGGAATTACACATAATCAACCCATCCTCAAGCTCAATATCAATCATCACGATATCTGCACTATTGGTAGGCATGAAACATAACCCAATTCGACGTCTGAGACTTGCTAACAACCAGAAACTGAGGAGGGTTGTTCACAAACACGCATATAAACCATATCACAAACATAAAGGGCATGTATATAACTCATATCAACTACTAAAGCCAAATCCAAAAATCTAGTAAAATACCAAAACACAACATATGACAATTCCTCGTAAAATGTGCATCAAAACAACTTTCTTAATATCTCCAAGGAAATCACATAAAAATCATAACTAATTAAGCATCACCTGACACACTCCGACTCGGAAAGTCCACCTAAGGCACGGAGGTCGAGGCATACTGGTCGACAATTAGACGGAGAGGTCCAAATGATGAAAGCCAATTGGATAAAATGACATGTTTTATGGGTCGAATGAAACATAATTAGTTAAAACTGATTACATTTCACCCCACTTCGAAAGCATAGAGCAGGGACATAGGTTTGATGATCATACCATGAGTTTAGTACCTGAAGTGCCTAATTGTCGTCACGTCACTCCAAGACTCAAGAGCGGATGTCAGAGTAGCTTTCCAAGCCTCCTCAATAAGCGTGTAACACCAGTGGTACCTGAGTGGTTCAAAAAAAAAGGACGCGTGGACCCAAGGATTTTATTTTTTTTTTCAGTGTAAAACCATTCATAGTAAAATAACTTTAACCCCTCATTTTTTTAAAAACAAAACAATAATTCAAACGTGCACGTTATACAAGAAATAATAATAAAATAATCATTATTCACAATAACCAACTCGAAATATGAAACACATGCATGAACCACAAACTAATTGCTCTTAAGTTGCTCGAGGCATACGCTCATGCTAGGCTGGGCACCAATAAGCTCGTGTGCCTCAACCACGTGCAATCTGGGAGCTAAGAACAATCACCTCATGTCCCCTAGAGCTTGGGCGTCAAGCTAGCGCATATTAACTAGTATTACGAGCTGCACGGGTGAACATTCACGAAGAAGTTTGTCAGGACCCACCCCGGTTTCACCCCGAAACCCGAGGTAAATCCCGCTCCCGTCTGACTCCCCGACACAACACCCAAGTAAAACTCACTCAAACCTAGACAGACGCAGGAGTAATTACGAAATATCCCAACCTTATCGTTTACAGAGCATAGCACTAAATTACAAGGAAAATAAAAACTGATAAAGTACACGCACACAGAAGCCGTTAAACTCTTCTAGGATCCCTCACGTCACTTCTATGCCTCGGACACTGCCTCGACGTTAAGACCCCGCGCTAGCTCCACAACCTGGAGGGCAATTTAAAACAGAAAATGTGAGTGGACCAGAAAGTACAAAAAGTTCAAAACCACTTTATATGAAAACCGAGTTTAACCCTCCGTTTTGAAACCACATGCATAACCAACAGTTATGAACACAGTTATAAAATAATCATTATAAAACATCATAAGAAACAGAAACACTATAAAATATCATAAGAAACCATAGCATGAGTATCAGAAACCGTATCAAATCCTCATTTCCCGATCGAACCTGCTGGACCTATCCGAGTCTTTAAACTCCCGAGTCTTTAAACTCAATCCAGGCCTTAATAATATCCGAGTCTTTAAACTCCCGAGTCTTTAAACTCAAGGCCTACGGGGGAAATCAATATATATCCGAGTCCTTTAAACTCCCGAGTCTTTAAACTCAATCCGGGTCTTTAAACCTAATCCGGCCGGTCCCCCGTCACATATATCCGAGTCTTTAAACCCAATAATCAGATCCAGCAAATCCAATCCCAAAACCATTTGAAATCCATTTACCAAATCCTCATCCAAACCCGAATCCGAAATCACTGGTCCGAAGCCCTTCCGACGTTCAGAACCGTCATTCCGAACCCAAATCCGGAAAATATCCATTTCCATACCAAACCACATGAAATCCCAAATCATATTTCATAACCCATTTATCATTATCAGAAAACCATTATAGGTGGAATTCCTCAAATGTGACATCAAAATCCGAAAACCAGCATTTTCTTGAAAAACGTGCAAAATCCCGAAAATGTCTCAAAAACCATCATAACATATACAATACACATAGTGTCTTAAGGAAAACCATCAAAAACGTATATAAAACAGTTATGCATGATCGAGTTTAAGGAAAAGGGTCCACTCACAGTACTGAGCCCTACTCGCGTCCCGAATGTCCAGCCCGTTCCTCGGCTTCCTCGGGAAATCCCGATCCTGCCAAACACCGTCAAATTACGTCACTACTACGTCCACGAACACTCACCTAAATTCCCTCAAAAATCCCCGAATCAAAAACCTAAAACCCGGGACCCTAAACATTCACCCTCGCGGAACTACACTCAGACAACTTCCGATTGACTCGAAACCAACTCCATTGAACTCACCACAACTCCTAGACCAAAAGTCATGTTGATCGCTTCTCCATACGCCGCCGCACGCGCCCCCACGCGCCGCCCAAAGTGGCTGCGCGTGGCACCCACGCGCCAGCTACAGTGCACCGTCAACCTTGAGCAGACCCGGTTCGCACCAGTGGTCTGGGCCCTGAACCGGTGAGAGCGGTTCTCCTCATTCCGTCCACCAAAACGACTCCTCTCTTCACCAACAGCATCGTCCCATCCTAGGCTACCTGTAACAACCCGTCCCGAGAATTGGGATAAGTAGAGTGATTAAGGTGTGATTAGTAAGGTTAATCAAGGGTTAGGTGGTCCCGAGGGGTCCGGGAACTTAGAATGACGATTTTGCCCCTGGGGTCGGGCAGAAATGTTGACGTTTATTTCGGGTGGTCAAATGGGAGTTGACCGGTGATCAGGACGTAGTTGAGGACGTTACGAATCCGTAGGCAGGTGGCACGCCCGATTCCGACATCCGAGGAGGAAGTTGTGATGTTCGAAATGTTGAGGGCATAACCGTAATTTGGCGAAATTAGGGGGGAAACGTTGACTTTTTATACGAACGGGTTTTGGTAAGTTGACCTAAGACCGTTAGATAGATCTCGTCGTCCCGAGTTCGATGACAGGCGGCACGTATTCATCGGACGTACGATGTGGGAGTTACAGGTCTAGAAAGGTAGTGGCAAAGTTGTAATTTTGGGTAAAAACAGAAGGGCATTTTGGTCTTTTGTGCTCTGGGGTTGTGTGCAACAGATAAGGACAGATGAAGGGTTGAGATTGAGCCACATGTGAGATGAAGGGTAGGATGGTGACACGTGCTAAAGGTGGAGTGGTTTCTGGGGGGTTCCAGTATGTGCACGGTCCAATTATTTGGGTGCAACCGTGCAAGTGTGAGTTTTCTTCGACCCAGATAGAAACAGAGTGAGGCGGTGAGGAAAATTGGAAGGTGATCGTGGATGTTGATGAGTTCTGGTGAGTGAAGAGTGATCAGAAGGAGGTTGAGAGATGCTGGGGTGGTGCTGAGAAGGTTAGAAGTGTGCAGGTGGTGTGTGAGTGAGTTAAGAGCCACGGGAACTTCAGAGAAAAACAGAGAGGAACTGAGGGAGCTGGTGGTGCTGTGGCCGTGTGTAAGTGCGATTGACCTCGAGAGGAGGCTGAGGCGACGTTGTGGACTCCAGGAACCGCGGCGGCGAGCACGGTGGTGGACGGTTGCAGGTAATTCCTCATCCTTGTAAACTTGCCCCTGTTTTCCCGTCGAGTTTTGAATCGAAAGTCGTGAGTCTAGGGGTTGAATCGATGGGTCTATAGTGGTTTAGGGGATTTAGTTGAGTCCTAGGAACCGTCTGGTTGTGTTGCCGTGACGAGAGGTGCACGGTGGTGGTTGGCGCGACGGAGGGACTCTGTGTGCCCTGTTTTTCCGTTTTGTTTCAATCCAAGAGTCGTGATCCCAGGGACTGAGTCGAAGGTTTAGAAGAGTTGGATTAGGTTCAGTGAGGTCCTAGGAAGAGTCTGGGACAGTCACCGTGACGGGGGGTGACCGGAGTGGCTGGATCGTGAAACAGGGGAGTTCAGGCCGTCTGGTTCGAGCTTGAGTCGACGGTGTAGGGGCCGTGTCGAGTTCTAAGGAGGAGGGGGATGGATAGCTTAAGGTGGGACGATGAAGATGGTGAAGAAAGGAGGTGAAATGGTGGACCGGACGGTGGGAGAACAGGTCTCGCCGGTCCGAGTTGCAGGCTACTGTTGCGAACCGGGTTGGCTCGAGGTTGACGGTGGCACTGTAGCAGGGCGCGTGAGGGCCACGCGCAGCCACTTTGGGCGGCGCGTGGGGGCGCGTGCGGCGGTTTCTGGGAGAAACGGTCAACATAGTTTTTGGTCTAGGAGTTGTTGTGAGTTCGATGGAGTTGGTTTTGGGTCAATCGGAAGTCGTTTGAGTTGAGTTCCGCGAGGGTGAAAGTTTAGGGTCACGGGTTCTTATGGTTAGGATTCGGGGAATTTTGAGGGAATTTAGGTGAACCTTCGTAGACGTGCTAGTAACGTAATTTGGCGGTGTTTGACAGGATCGGGATTTCCTGAGGAAGCCGAGGAATGGGCTGGACGTTCGGGACGCGAGTAGGGCTCAGTACTGTGAGTGGACCCTTTTCCTTAAACTCGAGCATGCATAACTGTTTTACATACGTATTTTATGGTTTTTCAATCATGATTTTGTGTTTATTGAATGTGAAGTGATGATTTTATGTGTTTGCACGTTTTTCGAGAAAAAGGTGGTTTTGGAAAATAATGATACGGTTTTCGGGCTTTCAAAGGATAAATGATTTCAATGATTATAAAGGGATTTTGGAGCATGATTTCGATGATCAAAGTTTCTATTTTAGAATCGGATTTCACTAATCGGAATTTGGTTTTAAGATTGGAAAGTGGACTCCAGATTTGGGTTCGGAATGACGGTTCTAGATGCCGGGAGAGCATCGGACCAGTGATTTCGGATTCGGGTTTGGATGAGGATTTGGTAAATGGTTTTTAAATGGTTTTGAGATTGAATTTGCTGGATCTGGATATTGGGTTTAAAGACCCGGATTGAGTTTAAAGACTCGGGAGTTTAAAGACTCGGATATATATTGATTTCCCCCGTAGGCCTTGAGTTTAAAGACTCGGGAGTTTAAAGACTCGGATATGATTAAGGCCTGGATTGAGTTTAAAGACTCGGGAGTTTAAAGACTCGGATAGATCCAGCAGGTTTGATCGAGAAAATGATGATTTGGTGGTTATGGTTTATGATACAGTTTTCTGATACTCATGTGTGGTTTCTTATGGTATTTTATAGTGTTTCTGTTTCTTATGATGTTTATAATGATTATTTTATAAATGTGTTTATAACTGTTGGTTATGCATGTGGTTTCAAAACGGAGGGTTTAACTCGGTTTTCTTATAAAATGGTTTTTAATCTTTTGTACTTTCTGGTCCACTCACATTTTCTGTTTTAATTGCCCTCCAGGTTGTGGAGCTAGCGCGGGGTCTTGACGTCGAGGCAGAGTCTGAGGCATAGAAGTGACGTGAGGGTTCCCAGAGTAGAGTAAAGGCTTCCGTGTGCGTGTAGTTATCGGTTTTTATTTTCTTTGTATGTTCGTACCATGTTCTGTGAATGCTTCTTTCGGGACTTTGTGTCCAATTACTCCTGCGTTTGACTGGTTAGAATGTGAGTGAGTTTTACTTGAGCTTTGCGTCGGGAAGTCAGACGGGAGCGGGATTTACCTCGGGTTTCGGGGTGAAACCGGGGTGGGTCCTGACACTACCCCTTCCCGTATGTCACTCACCTCGATTCACCCTAAAACTCGTCGACTCAACCTGGAACAAAAACCCGTACACTGCCCTGTTTCTTACTCCGGCCACCCACGACTTCCCCCTTCACGGAGGCTACACCAACCTTTTCCTAGGACTCTACCAAACCTCAACCAACCTTCCTGGACTGTCGACTCAGCCCCAAGCTCGACGACTCGCCGTTTAAAACCCACGGCCAAAACAGAGGACACAGACACCTCCGTCGTGCCTGTCGTCACCGTGCACCACCCATCACGCCAGCACCACCAAACTATTCCTAAGACTCAACTAAAACCCTTAGACCACTCTAGACTCATCGATTCAACCTCCCAAACCACGACTTCCACGTTGAAACTCAACGGGAAAACAGAGTATCGACATGGGAATGAGAGAATTACCTGCCTCCAGTCGCCGTCGTGAGCTCCGCTGGTAGTGGTTGGCTCCTCGCAACCCGCACGACACCACCACGGACTCAGTTGCCTCGTACACGGCTGCCACCGCCACAATTCTCACAAATTCCTTCCTGTTTCCCCCTGATTTTCCCGCAGCTCTTGACACCCTCACACACAGCCACCACACCGTCAACCTCTCTCACTGCTTCCCTCTCACTCTCTGATCACCCTCACACACTCACAATTCATCAACACACACACCACCACCCTCAATTTCCTTCACGACCTCCCTCTGTTTTCTGTTTCCTTCTGCGCACAAACACGAACACGGGCACGGGTGCACCCCAATAATAGAACCGTGCACACACCTTAGAATCCCCCAGAACCCACTACACACTTGCCACATGTCACCATCCCCCTCTCTCTTTCACCCATGTGGCCCAATCTCAGCTGTCCATTTCCTTCTTTCTGCACAAATCCCAATGTGCAGAAAGACCAAATTACCCTTCTTTTTTAACTTATATTTACGATTTAACCAAAAATTCCTAGACCCGTAACTCTCGCCTCGTAAGTCCGATGAAGACGTGCCGCCTGTCATCGAACTCAGGACGACGGAATCTATCTAACCATCTTAGATCAACCTACCAAAACTCGATTATTCAAACAGTCAACTTTTCCCCCTAATTTACCCAAATTACAGTTATGCCCTCGACCTTCCGAACATCACAACTTCCTCCTCGGATGTCAGAATCAGGCGTGCCACTTGCCTATGGATTCGTGACGTCCTAAACTACGTCCTAGTCACCGATCAACACTCAAATCGACCTCCCAACTAAAAGTCAACTATTTGCCCGAACCAGGGGCAAAATCGTCATTCTACGCTCATGGATCCATCGGGACCACCTACCCACTGCTTAACCTCAATAATCACACCTTAATCACTATCTTAATCCCGGCTCTCGGGACGGGTTGTTACAAGTTGGTCGATGGACACTCAGTCGGGTACGGAGATACCGGTGACTCCTAAGTGGTTCTAAGGTACTAACTCAACAATGTCCCAGAACTCAACATACACAACACAATGAATGGGCAACTAATCATGCAATACAATAGATAGTTAAACTTCGCCTACTCGGGTATATATAAATACTAGCATACAATAGCACACTATAGCACATAATAGCACATACTTGATCATCACTTACCATAGCACATACTAGCACATATGTGCATAATCATGGAATAAGCATATGGTTCATTCAACCATTGTTAATTCCAACTAGGCAGTCAAGCATGCTCGGCAATTATAAAGGAAAATGCCGCAAAACGTGTGACTAAATAAGTTATAAAACAAGTTTAGAGAAATGGGTCCACTTACACACTTGTCATAAAGTCGAAATCACTTGACATACCACGCTAGAAAAAACTCCAAGCCCATTTAGCCCAAGGAAACCATCCACAAAGGACACAATTAACTTACAAACCATCATAAGCATCAAACCCCCTCTACAGTAGCCCAAAACGGGGTTTAAATCACTTATTAAAGACCTAAGTATGCTCTAAACTATCCAACACCCTAGAAAATAGTGGTCACACGCTGCTGGGAACAGTAAAACTAAGCGTATACGCTGCCAGGAGTCGAAAATAGTTCCATGCTCCATTTGGGAGATGGAAAACTGCCCCCACGCGCCTCTACAGGTTTTAAAACAACGATGCGCGCCGCTATGCACCATCCTGGGCTCAAGAAAGTGGCTCATGAGCTGACAGAAGCCGACAAGCGCCTCACGTACCCAACCGCGTGTGTCACACTCTCTGTGCGTGTCAAGCAATAATGTCCCACACGGCACGCGTGTCAGCTACATTACCAAACACGTGTCACATGTACGACCCACACGTGCTAGAATATTCCATAGGATATTCCTTGAATATTCTAGGAAATATTCCATTAACAGATTGTTATCACATCGTTAGTTTCAAACGGAATATGCTAACGCCACTAGCATATTCTGTTAAAACCTAACACCATCAGTAAACATTGACAGTCGGTCCAATCACTAGAGGCTCACTGGGAACAACAGGCAAACCGCCGTCCACGGTGATCGACAACCGCGATCCAACCCCAAATCCGATCACACTTCCACCCATCAATTTGAAAACATGCAAGGATTTCAGAAATCATACTTCTGAGTAGAGAATCTACCTTCAACTAACTATGAGGGCATCATGGACTCGTGGTTTTCCAAAAGCCATCGCAGCTCCGATCTCGAGTCAATTGAGCTCAAAGGCTGCATGCAAGGTGGGCATTAGTCTCATCGTAGAAAGAGGTTTTCAAAGGGTTTACATTGGATGAGAAACTACTTGGATTGCACATAATCTGGCAACCCCGCAATTTTCGACCACTATACCAGGCCGCAAAACCCATATGCAATTAGCCCATATTAAGGCTCACATTACAAGGATTACAATGGTCCCGGGGTTCGAGATTACCTGAAATTGCTTTAAACCTCGTCGGGTCGAAGTCGGGTCAAACTCAGGTATGGTCATTGTTCGATCTTTTCTTCGTGATTCTAGAGCAATCTCTCGCATTCAAACACAAATAAGCCAGTTAAACCCCCAGATAACCTACCCATAAATCCAATAACTTGAAGACGTGATCGAAACCTTACCTTGTGAGCTCGAGAACCCATTGAGAGCTCTTGTGGCTCACATTCTCCCTATGAGCTCCAAGGTGTCCGTCGATGGCCAGACATCAGGGTTTTCAACACACCAAGACAAGGGAAAGCACAAGTGATCGAGGTCAAATGGTGAGTTGGTTGAAGTGGTTGTTGCAAGGGGCATGGGTGCTCTATTCTTCTTACCTTCTCAGGCATACTTGAAAAATCGTGCAATGAAGACCAGTGTGGCTAGGGTGTGTGATATTTTTTAGTGCTAAAAATGTCCAAATAAAATTTAGGTGTTGATATCTAATGGGGTTTGGGCTTCCCAATGAGGGACTTGGGTGAAGATAAGAACATAATATAGCTTGGCTACAAAGATTAAGTTTTGGGCTTTCTAGCTGGGCCTAGCTCATCTTGGGCTTAGAGGTACTTTTGGGCTTATAAAACATGCACACACAGCCCACTCCTAATAAGTAGCGCAATGACCATCATGAGGGTAAAAAGGTAATTTTTCATTTTTGTTTCTAGATTCCGGAGGTCGTATTGCCTCTCAAAATCATGAGTTTCAAATCATATAAGTCCAAGGTAGTTCCCTAATACAAGCTCTAAGTCCTGGGAATTAAATAAGAATTTCTAAACGCGAGATAAACACTTTAAGCCTTTAAAACTACCCCGAGACAATGTTCGATCCCCGTAAAACCACCACCATTGGACTCAGAATGTTGAAAAGTATCAGACACATGCTTCCGTGTCTACGAATTCACTCCCATGCGCTGCCATACGCTCACACGTGCGTCCATGCTAGTCCACGCACGTGCACATGTGGCAAAGTCAGTGCTAATGAGTTCTAGTATGTAGTGCCATGTGGCCTGACAAATGCTCACGGGTTCGCCAATTAGCTGGTAAACTATGAGACACACACTACCGTGTCTCGAAATTCGCATATACGTGCCTCCACATGCTAGTGAAAGGCTGATAACCTTCCTAAGTGCTGCTATGTGCTCACACGCACATCTATGTGTGAGCATGCGTGACACAGTCAGCGCTAATGCGTGCGGCCACGTGGTGCCAAATGGCTTGAAAAATGTTTACTGGTCTGCCACGTGGCCGACATGTAACGACCCATCCTGAATATCGGGATTAAATATTAATTAATTATGAATTTAGTATGATTAATCGAGGGTTAATCAAGAGAAATCAGACGAACGGTATAAAATGACCATTTCGGCCCTAGATTGGGTAAAATATTAACTTTTGACTCGAGGAGTCAAACATACGAGGATCGAGGACCGTTACGTAGATCGAGACGTTATGAGTACGTAGATAGGAGGCACGTAAAAATCGGACGTCGGACGGGGAAGTTATGGTCACGGGATTGAATCAGTTTAATTAACGTCTCAAGATTCGAATTAAATATTATTTAAATGTGATTGGTTAATTAATTAATGTGAGGCCCTTGGATGAGTCACAAGTGTCACTCATCCTATTGGTCACTTTCTTTTAAAAAGGGATCTTGTTTGATTGGATGGTTTTTATTAAAAATATATTTATTTTTTTACTTAATTATTTCCTCACATCTCTCTCTTTCCATCCCATGCACTCATCTTCTTCATTCTCTAATTTCTTCCTAAACAAACACACAAAAACAACTACACAAACAGCCTTCAATCTTCATCCTTTGCTTGTGACCCGTGAATGAAAGTTGGATATGACATTGAGATGAACTAAATGGTGGCCACGGCAAGGACTGCCGAGCACGGTGCCCAGAGTTTCGAAGGTAAACCCGAAAATCCTATTTTTAGTTCAAAAATGGTGGACTTTGTTTTAATGGTTGTTGATCGATTCTAAACCTAGGGTGATGTTCCTTGAGCTCCCATGAGCATGTTGGTTCAATTTGGGACGGATTTGGACATCGGAGGTGGCCGGAATGATGACCAGAATTCTGGCCAAAACTTTTAACAGCCATAACTTTCAGACCGTGTACTTTCTGAAATTTTTGGGTTGATATTTGGAATCCTTGGCTCGAGTAGATGGATTTACATAGGTAGAACGTCGAATTTGGTTGAGAAACGAGTGAGATATCGAGGTTGAAGTTTGTGGTATCAATGGAGTTTTCCAACGAGAAATTCTGGCGAGTCGCCGGTGAGTTGACTCGGTCGCCAGCGAGCTGACTCAGTGACTTTGACCCGTTAACTTTGACTCGTTGACTTTTTCTAAAGTTAACTTTTGCATTGACTATGCGTGTGTAGGCGCATGGGCTCGAATTTTGAGGTGGGCTCAGTGTCATTTTAAAGGTTTCGACTATTCAGATCCAATGGTTGTGGTTTTGGGTCAAACGGAGATCGTTAGGTTGGTCAAATCGAGGTTTTTCAGCTTGGGAATTGTGTCCGGGACACGTTGACTTTCTGGGAGTTTTGGGGTTTTATGCTATGGACTTAAATAGATGATTAGTGACCTTCGGGTGTGATTTGGACAGGCCTGGAACTTCAGGAGATGTAAAATTTAACCGAGGAGGCCTTATGGCACACGTATCGAGGCGGCAACTAGGATGGTCTATGAGTGGACATTGTTTTCTAAACAGTGATACCTGCATAACTGTTTTATATGTTTTACATATGTGATTTCTATGATGATGATTGTGGTATTGGTGATTTACATATTTGCACGTATTTTGAGATGTTTTTTGTATTTGCACGTATATCGAGGTTTAGGTTTTAATAATGATTCAACAGTATGATTTTGGACTTGGAAATATGGAATCAGGCTTGAGACCCATTTGGTTTACGAACTATCGGACTTGAAGTCCATTTGATTGAATGAGGCATCGGGCTAGGGGCCGAGTTGGTTTACGAAATTGGGCATGAGGACCGATTGTGTTTTATGAATGTGATTTCCGGTTGGCGACCCATAAATGGATTTGGATAAATGGTTTTGTGGATTACGATGGTTTTATGGCAATCCCAGGCGTAGGCCCATTTGAACGGTTGAGATGATTTATGAAATGGTTTTCCATATACCATCCTTATATCTATGGATTGTCTCATCTAGTCATCTAGGACGATGGAGTAGACACGGCGCATTGCCTGCGAGGGGTCACTACACGGAACGACCGGACGGTATAGTGATTCAGGAGCAGGGATTGCTAGACGTCGAGGACGTCAGACATCTAGGATGTCAGAGATTGACTCGGGTTGAGACCCCGGGTAGCACGCATAGAACTCAGAGATTGACATCTGGGATGTCAGAGATTGACTCGGGTTTAGGACGTCAAGCGTCTGGGACGCCAGAAATCTGGGATGCCGATGATTGGTACATAACATTATTTGATGGAATTGTGATTTATGGATTTACTGGATTTATGTATTTGGATTTCGGATTTATTAGATTTAGGATTTTGGTTTTCGATGTTAATGGATTTAGGCAGGGACCCACATGGTTTGGATTTACGATTTTGGGCTTAGTTCCACTTACTGGGATTTATGGTTTTGGGGCTTAGGCCCTAATGATTTAATTAAGTTAAATGGTTTGATTATTGGTTCTCGAATGCATGCATACTTTTTAGTGAAGGGCATAATGTCTTCTTGTGAAATGTGTTTTTATTAAACTATTGATTTTTATCCACTCACAGCTTTTAATGGTTTTAATGCTCTTCGGGTTGATCATGGATGCAGGTTGTAGCTGAGACCGAGACATCGCACTCTTCCACCAATCTGGCGTGCTCTGGAAGCCTTGGTCGGGCTGAGATTTTTAGTTATCTCTTGTCTGACACTTCGTGTCAGACGGGAGGATGGCACATACTGCGATAATCTCGGGGGGATTGGATAGGTCGTGTCACGACACATGGATGCCAACTGTTATTATGAAGTTTCCTAGTGTCCAATAAGGTTTTTTAAGTGCTGGTGAAATCCTATGATTCTTTTGGGATGAAAAGGAAGAAGTTATGGACGTGGCCAAGCTCAGAATATGAAAGGGAATTCGGGAAGAGAATGAAAGGAAGGGTGTTAGTAAGTAGAGTAGTTCTACGTAGTAATCATGAAGTTGCCTAGGAGTCATGATTAGTGCCTGTCGTATGTTTACATTTCTCAAAATCATTTTGAAAACAACATCGTAATTTTTGAATTCTGAATCCAAACCAAACACAGTTCATAAAATTATCAAAGATTATTTAAAATCACAATCGAACCAATATCAAGTAATAGAACAATTAAGATATGTTATGTATGAGACTAACATTTCGGAAATAAAATATTCAATACCTACGCTCTTATACCAAGTTGACAAAACCCGTTCCTAAATTCAATGAAAACCCTAACCGGTCTTCCTCTCGTCTGATGACTATTGTCAAACAAGGGATATGACCAACTTTATTCACGTAGGCATCTTAGTAAATTATCCAAACTAAATCTACCCTTATGGGGTTACCCGCCACATCCAACCCACTAATCCCGACAAGTAGTAGCATTTACAAACTTGACCATATTCGGAGTTTCACTTCATTCTTAAAATTTATCATAATTTGTCATTCAAATTATATAGCATATTAAAATCCACATCGTAAAACATAACCTAAGTAATGCTTTTACTTGCTCATGCCCAATTTAATACAGAAATGATCCTCATCATGAAAGAATAATATTTGTATCATCTAAAATAGTTACTATTTATATATATATATATATTAAGAAATTGCATCATAAAGTAATTAAGACCACAAGGTACGCAATAAAATATGCACATAGATCAACCTTTAAATCTAATCCTTAGTTCATGTATATCCTTAATCCTTCATAAATCATTATTAAAGATTTATAGCTAATTAGTCTTAGGTTTTAGCTTAAACCACTTATATTACTCTCATCCAAAAAAGACATTTTCAGCATAAATAATGGAATATATTCAAATGGTGTGCAATTGTTTCAAACTTTATGTGAGGACTCATGCCTTGAAGGCATGGGTTAGCAATCCCACATCGCCCAGGGGGATTTAGGGAATGCACCTTATATGTGTGGGAGCACATTTATCCAACATGAGGCCTTTTGAGAGCTCATTAGCTTTGGATTCCTTGGGAACTCCAAAGTTAAGCGAGTTTGTGATGGTGCAATCTCAAGATGGGTGACCCACTGGAAAGTTGCACGTGAGCTCTCGAGAACAAAACCGAAAAGGCTGGGGCCCAAAGCATGGAATTGAGTGTGTCAGCGAGGACGCTAGGCCCCAAGAGAGGGTGGATTGTGAGGACTCGTGCCTTGGAGGCATGGTTAGGCAATCCCACATTACCTGGGGATCTGGGGAATGCGCCTTATATGTGTTGGCACGCTCCTATCTAACATGAGGCCTTTTAGGAGCTTACTAGCTTTGGATTCCTTGGGAACTCCAAATTAAGCGAGTTTGGGCTGGTGCAATCTTAAGATGGGCGATGACAGGACCGCCCCCGACAGGGCATCAATAACCGTGCCTGGTCCTTGCTCCCGTCTGGCAAGATGACTGAAAATCCCAAGTTACCCTCTGTTCTTGCCAAACCAGGGATAGCCACACGCACTTACTCATGCCTCCGCCCCCGTACAGCCTCGAACAACGCGCCACGACCTGGAGGGTCAATAAAAAAAACCAAAAGGTGTGAGTGGACAAAAATAAATCAGTTTAGCAAAACAGTTACAACAAACGTTTTTACCCTCCGCGTAAAAAAACCAATGCATACATACAAACCTCAGTTCGCAAACGGTTAAGATTTTCCACATACGAAAAACTGTGTGTCAAATTTCAATATAAGGAAAAACTCGTATGTATTTCAAATCATTTTTCCCCCCTCAATCATTGGGTCTTAGCCCGCAATCATAGACACCGGGCCTCAGCCCAAAACCACGAATCAAACCAAATGCACAACATGATCCAAAACCATCAACCACATACCGGGCCACTGCCCAACTCAATCGAACATCTGAATCATCAATAAATCACAAGTCAAACATTTTGCTGGATATCAAGTGCGCCCGAGTCTTTAAACTCAAAACCATGCGCATAAACAGGCCTTCCCAGGATATCGACGAGTCTTTAAACTCAGAACATAATCAATAGGCCTCGGGGGTATTACAGTAACCGAGTCTTTAAACTCACGAGTCTTTAAACTCATTAAGGGCCCTCCCCCGTCATCAATTAACCGAGTCTTTAAACTCAAAACGTGCTCCAGCAATAGCACCTGGTTTTTAAACCCAAAACAGTTTTCAAACCCCAAGCAATTTTCAACAGTTTTTTAAACCCAAAACAGTTCATCAATCACGACAACGTGGGATCCATCCCCAAAATCATATTTTTCACAACAGGACCCATGGTCCGAATTTCCACATTCATTTTCCCCAAATCATACTTTAAAAACATAATCAAATTATCATGAAACACGAGGCATGCAAAATCATACAAAATCACTTTATTAAATCCTTTTTCATTCCCGAATTCGAATTCACAATAATGATTCCGTAAGCCGGCATCCGGAAGCATCATCCCGAACGCAAACCAAGAATCCACTTTAAATTTCCGAAAACCGAAATCTTGTAAATCAAAGTTACTTTTTTGCCCCGAGCATCAAGCCCGAAATAACCTTTTTCAAAATCCATTTTAATTCCTTGAAATCACTTCATTTCTCAAATCTCATTATCAAAACATCAAGACCACAATCATAATTACCAAAATCACAATCTAAGCAAACATACTCAAAACCCACATTTAAAATCCTTAATACCACAAGTCTCATTTCAATTCCCCAATTCAAACGTCAACAGTGATCAAATCACAATAACTCAAAATCTCGTAAAACGTGCAAATCCGGAACTTTCTCGAAAAACGTGTCAAAATCGTAAGTCACACTCGCAAATCCTAAACAACCTTCTTAAATCATTTTACACCCATTTCATATAACTTCCTCCATTAAACCATCATTAGCATACGAGGGACCATAGTCTCGAAATACGTGGAATTTCCCATGTATGGTAAAAATACGTATAAATACAGGACCGAATACGTATAAATACGGAAATCAAAAATCAATCATAACTTATAATCATAATCATAAAATCATAGAAATAATTTATGCATGCATTAAATTTGAAAGCAACGTCCACTCACACACCGTCCAATAGGGCTGGGTTTTACGCCGCACGCGGTTCCGTAATTGTCGATATTTTCCAGAAATTTCAAATCCTGCCCGAAAGCATACTTTAGTGTCACTAAGGGTTTACATAAAAACATACTAATTTCCCATAATTTTTCGGGAATTAATCGTTAATTACAAACGTAACGGAAATCTTCGGACCCTCGGAACCATATTGAAACGGGGGTCCGATAAGCTCGGAATCAACGCTAAAATGTTCGTCACACCGTGTAGGACAGAAGTCGTTTTGAACTCACCTTCAAAAACCGTCCCACGCGCCCTCACGCGCCACCGCAAGCGGCTGCGCGTGAAAGCCACGCGCCTGCTACAGTGCGGTGTACAGTCGTCGTTCCAACCCGAATTGCTGGTAAACAGGCCCTTTCATCCGCGACTCGACCCGATAAAATTCCTGCGAGAAACCATCCAATTTCTTCAATTGATCCCACAACTAGACTCGCAATACACTCAATTAGGGGTCTGTAATGCTCATTACCGTCGTCATAACCTCGAACTACCTCGACTCAACCTAAGTTTCCAAATCGAGTTCCTCGTCTGAGTTTGTCTAATAACCAAAGAAGTCTTCAATTATCTTGTAGTCTAGCATCATAACCTCATGGTAAGGATGAATTGAAATACAATTTCACAAGCACTTACCTCCAATTGCACGAACGCAAGGCTCGATTTCCCGGCCACCCGTGACGACCGTCCATGGCTCCAGGAGCTTCAAAGCTTGCAATCATCGATTTGGATCGACCCCATGGAGTTCCAGAAAACTCATTTGAGCCTCAATTTGGCTTGGGCTGGCCTGAAAATCGAATTGGGATTTTCCCTCCATTTTCAAATTTTCTCCGATTTCTGTCTCCCTGGTCACTCAAACTCCCAGCGTCTCTCTGCTTCTCTCCGTTCCATTAAGCTACATCACACCCTTAAACAATGTAGCGCCCATCCTGCCCCAACCTCTTAGTTTCAAAAAATGAACACAAGTGCTCTGCTCTCGGATTCCCACCGATTTGCCCGGTTTCAATCCTAGTTTAATCCCCCTGTGTCCTGCAAGCAGTTCCAGCCACCACAAGATGTCTCCACTCCTTCACCGCCCCAAGGCCACTCACAATTAACAAACCCAGTGCTCCAATTCCAACCTCACCCGTGCACTCTCTCAACTCCTGAACACTGATCGGTTTTTTATTTTTCAATTCCATGCCCTGCACTGCATTCTGCCGTCCCAGGCACGTTGGCCTCCCACTCAGCCTCAATTACATAAACAAAACTCCCACACGAAGCCCAAGCATCGAGCTCCATAAACAATTTCATCCGACCGTCTGTGCTCTGTTTTCCTGGGAAGGAGACAGCACCACACACGGCTGTCCCAAGAACACAGCCCAAAATTACCATTCTACCCTCAAGTGACAAATGACCAAAATGCCCCTCAAGCATTCCAAACCCGAAACTCGGTCATCCGGACTCCGATTGATGCGTGCCGCCTGTCGTCGTACTCGGGGCATCGAGACCTTCCTAACGATCCTTGGCCCTCGACCATCGGACCCCCCGATCAAAAAGTCAACATTTTCCCTTATTTCGTCCAAATTACGAAAATGCCCCTGGACATCCGAACGTCATAACTTTCACCACGAACATCGGAATCGAACGTGCCACCCGTCTATGAACTCGTGACGACCCAAACTACGTCACGGTCATCGGGCAAAGTCCATTTGACCGCCCGAATAAAAAGTCAACGTTTTACCCACGATTAGGGGCAAAACGGTCATTTTGCCACGTTCGTCCGATTCCACCCAACTAATCACCGATTAACCCCCATTAATCATGTTTAGTTACTAGTCAAATCCCGAATTCCGGGATGGGTCGTTATAATCTTCCTCCCTTAAAGAATTTCGTCCCCGAAATTCCATCCGATCAAAACTCAACCGTTCCTCCCTCCTAAAACCAGTTTCGTTCTCGAAATTTCCAATCATCCTCATTCCACATCCACCACGTGGAAAACATTTTGAACTCACAACACGTGTACACCCGTACACCAGCTAAACTCATCCATACCCAGACGTCCCATCGCCGTCTCACGTCGTACCGACCACACTCGACCATCTCGAGTGAAAATGGTTACTTGCCGTCTGCTCCCACTGGGAGTCACCAACTCTCACTCGTCAGTCCGTGCTGACGCTACCAGCCAAACGGTCACCACTAAACCTCACCAGTAAAGCAGTAATCAACAGCCAATTGGTGTCACATAAAGTTGCGTAAGATCAATAACACGATCTCATCTCGCAGGGCAAGCCCAACCCTGCGGCATATATCAAGCTCAAATTCCAGCTCGCAACGACACCAAGTGTGTCGGAATTAAGCCGAATGCCAACACGTACGACCACACCACTGGTACCTCCCACGTACCATCACTAGATACCACTCGGCCTGTCCGGTACCAATCCTCATACACCGTACAGGGTACGTACACCCATCTCCAACAAATCCACAACAAGGTCCACAGTCAAACACAACCTGACACTCGGGTTTCTTGTCCAATCTCATACTAGACAAATTGATCATTCTAACTCATCATCCATTCTAGATCCCATGGTCACCCGACCAGGGACACAAAATCAACCCCCAAACACGTCATCCAAAATGCACTAAACCAAGCACGCTCGCCAAGGCGTGTACAGTCATGCCGAAAGGGCATCTAATCTTCCTCACAATTACCGAGGCGCACCAACCCCGAATCTATACTCGCTCAACGGTTACCACGTCACATCCGATTGACTTCGAAAAGAAGCCAATACCAATCGCCTAGCTCGATGACTGACCAATTTAGACCCTGTTGGATATCCACTCATCCACAGGCCAAGCCTCGAGTCCAACACATAACGTTCCCACTCGCTCGAGGACGGATAAACTTCGAAAAGAAGTTCGGTCCAACTATTCCCATACCCAAACATTCACAACAGAGCGATAAGCTCTTCACCTAGCCTGATCAAGGCGATCACAGTTCGAGTCCGTTACCACGTCACCCGACTGGTAAAACTACGATCCTAGATCGTCACCACGCCCAAGGCCCACAACCTCATAATCCAGATCCACCTAAGATCCACCCATGCTCATTGCTGGCAATCCACCTGGAACCTGATAATAGGGTCTTACACCCACTAGATTTCTTGTCAACCACCCAACATTCCTCAACTATTTTCTCCTCCAGTTCAATCACTCCACAACGTATCACATCCACTCTGTGGATCCTCCCCCCCCCCCCCCCCCCCCCCCCCACCCCCCCCATTTACCTCATCTCGATCCCTGCCACTCCACCTAGGAGAGACCAAGGATGATCCAATACGATGTCACCAACATCCATCCTCTGTGAGTGCAACACAACTCACTGCACCCACCGTACCAAATATTCAACTTCGTCTGCCACCAAGTAGAGAATGGGAATCCCGTCTACCCCAGCCTCAAGAAATGCAACTCCTCCGGAGGATCCCAAAACACACATGGGTCCACCAACCCATACACACTCGACGTACTGGTATCCACGGTCAACGTCTGCCAGGGCAGAAGATAAGAAGTCAACCTCAATGACTTCAGGATACCAATTACCAATGCAGAAACGAGCATTCCTTTCGTTCCCACAGTCACAACTCTCCTTGGAAGTAAGATTCCACCCATGATGGAATCAGTCACACTCTCCATGAGATGTCAAGTCCAACCACCGGACTCCCTATATCCGTAACTCACTTGGACAACCACGCGTCCATAATCGACCCAATACTCAGACCTCATGTCAATTAATGACTAATTAGGCACATACACCGATTCCGACTGGGAATTACTCAACTCTTGTCACCCCGTCACTGTTGGGACTTATCCCAACACTTCACCATCTCTGCTGGGTCCCGTCCAGCCCATGAGTCAACCACTACTGAATCTCAAATACCAACACACTCTCATCATGACTGAGTCACACCCCAACTCGTGGGTCAACACAGTCTCACCCACTGACACTAGCACCAGCACCAGTACCAGCACCAACGTACAATCATCCACACTAGCACACCGGGTGCAAAGTGGGTAGCCCTGGATCTCTGCTCACACCGAACAACGATCCCGTATCACTACTCGTACCCCGCAACCATGGGTACCACAGTCCCGACAATCCACATCAAGATAGATGAACGTTCCCTGGACGCCCCATAATCCTCAACTACTACCACTACACCAAGCACCCACGACAATTAGGTGTTTCCACAAAACCACCGTTCCACAAAACCAAGCCATAATTTCCTAACTCATCCACATCTCGACTCCTCCTGAGTCCAAACTCATACCAAACCAATCATGTCATCACTGACATACCCAATCCCCGAGCAATATCCAATGCTCAACCACCTTCTATTCGACCAATAGGGCCTAAGAGAAAGTACGATTTACCCAAAAATGCGGCCTTCCAGCCACCGGTCTCGTTCGTCCTTGCAACCCACACAATTCTACGCCTAACGAATCGTGGTTCACAGCGTCCACTACCCGACATCTGACCCTCAAACCAGGGTCAATCTCACCCGAGATCTAACACGAGGTCCCAAATACCCTCGCCTTCTCGTCTCACTACCAGGTCGCGCACGAGGCTTACGCTTTGGAGGCATGATGTGGCAGCAGAATCAGCAACCTTGCGCTCTGATACCAAGTTGACAGGACCGCCCCCGACAGGGCATCAATAACCGTGCCTGGTCCTGCTCCCGTCTGGCAAGATGACTGAAAATCCCAAGTTACCCTCCGTTCTTGCCAAACCAGGGATAGCCACACGCACTTACTCATGCCTCCGCCCCCGTACAGCCTCGAACAACGCGCCACGACCTGGAGGGTAAATAAAAAAAACCAAAAGGTGTGAGTGGACAAAAATAAATCAGTTTAGCAAAACAGTTACAACAAACGTTTTTACCCTCCGCGATAAAAAACCAATGCATGCATACAAACCTCAGTTCACAAACGGTTAAGATTTTCCACATACGAAAAACTGTGTGTCAAATTTCAATATAAGGAAAAACTCGTATGAACTTCAAATCATTTTTCCCCCCTCAATCATCGAGTCTTAGCCCGCAATCATAGACACCGGGCCTCAGCCCAAAACCACGAATCAAACCAAATGCACAACATGATCCAAAACCATCAACCACATACCGGGCCACTGCCCAACTCAATCGAACATCAGAATCATCAATAAATCACAAGTAAAACATTTTGCTGGATATCAAGTGCGCCCGAGTCTTTAAACTCAAAACCATGCGCATAAACAGGCCTTCCCGGGATATCGACGAGTCTTTAAACTCAGAACATAATCAATAGGCCTCGGGGGTATTACAGTAACCGAGTCTTTAAACTCACGAGTCTTTAAACTCATTAAGGGCCCTCCCCCGTCATCAATTAACCGAGTCTTTAAACTCAAAACGTGCTCCAGCAATAGCACCGGGTTTTTAAACCCAAAACAGTTTTCAAACACAACAACGGTCTTTAACCCCAAGCAATTTTCAACGGGTCTTTAAACCCAAAACAGTTCATCAATCACGACAACGTGGGATCCATCCCCAAAATCATATTTTTCACAACAGGACCCATGGTCCGAATTTCCACATTCATTTTCCCCAAATCATACTTTAAAAACATAATCAAATTATCATGAAACACGGGGCATGCAAAATCAGACCAAATCACTTTATTAAATCCTTTTTCATTCCCGAATTCGAATTCGCAATAATGATTCCGTAAGCCGGCATCCGGAAGCATCACCCCGAACCCAAACCAAGAATCCACTTTAAATTTCCGAAAACCGAAATCTTGTAAATCAAAGTTACTTTTGTGCCCCGTGCATCAAGCCCGAAATCACCTTTTTCAAAATCCATTTTAATTCCTTGAAATCTCGTCATTTCTCAAATCTCATTATCAAAACATCAAGACCACAATCATAATTACCAAAAGTCTCATTTCAATTCCCCAATTCAAACGTCAATAGTGATCAAATCACAATAACTCAAAATCTCGTAAAACGTGCAAATCCGGAACTTTCTCGAAAAACGTGTCAAAATCGTAAGTCACACTCGCAAATCCTAAACAACCTTCTTAAATCATTTTACACCCATTTCATATAACTTCCTCCATTAAACCATCATTAGCATACGAGGGACCATAGTCTCGAAATACGTGGAATTTCCCATGTATGGTAAAAATACGTATAAATACAGGACCGAATACGTATAAATACGGAAATCAAAAATCAATCATAACTTATAATCATAATCATAAAATCATAGAAATAATTTATGCATGCATTAAATTTGAAAGCAACGTCCACTCACACACCGTCCAATAGGGCTGGGTTTTACGCCGCACGCGATTCCGTAATTGCCGATATTTTCCAGAAATTTCAAATCCTGCCCGAAAGCATACTTTAGTGTCACTAAGGGTTTACATAAAAACATACTAATTTCCCATAATTTTCCGGGAATTAATCGTTAATTACAAACGTAACGGAAATCTTCGGACCCTCGGAACCATATTGAAATGGGGTCCGATAAGCTCGAAATCAACGCTAAAATGTTCGTCAAACCGTGTAGGACAGAAGTCGTTTTGAACTCACCTTGAAAAACCGTCCCACGCGCCCTCACGCGCCGCCGCAAGCGGCTGCGCGTGAAAGCCACGCGCCTGCTACAGTGCGGTGTACAGTCGTTGTTCCAACCCGAATTGCTGGTAAACAGGCCCTTTCATCCGCGACTCGACCCGATCAAATTCCTGCGAGAAACCATCCAATTTCTTCAATTGATCCCACAACTAGACTCGCAGTACACTCAACCTGAGTTTCCAAATCGAGTTCCTCGTCTGAGTTTGTCTAATAACCAAAGAAGTCTTCAATTAGCTTGTAGTCTAGCATCATAACCTCATGGTAAGGATGAATTGAAATCCAATTTCACAAGCACTTACCTCCAATTGCACGAACGCAAGGCTCGATTTCCCGGCCACCCGTGACGACCGTCCATGGCTCCAGGAGCTTGAAAGCTTGCAATCATCGATTTGGATCGACCCCATGGAGTTCCAGAAAACTCATTTGAGCCTCAATTTGGCTTGGGCTGGCCTGAAAATTGAATTGGGATTTTCCCTCCGTTTTCAAATTTTCTCCGATTTCTGTCTCCCTGGTCACTCAAACTCCCCAGCGTCTCTCTGCTTCTCTCCGTTCCATTAAGCTACATCACACCCTTAGACAATGTAGCCCCCATCCTGCCCCAACCTCTTAGTTTCAAAAATGAACACAAGTGCTCTGCTCTCGGATTCCCACCGATTTACCCGGTTTCAATCCTAGTTTAATCCCCCCGTGTCCTGCAAGCAGTTCCAGCCACCACAAGATGTCTCCACTCCTTCACCGCCCCAAGGCCACTCACAATTAACAAACCCAGTGCTCCAATTCCAACCTCACCCGTGCACTCTCTCAACTCCTGAACACTGATCGGTTTTTTATTTTTCAATTCCACGCCCAGCACAGCATTCTGCCGTCCCAGGCACGTTGGCCTCCCACTCAGCCTCAATTACATAAACAAAACTCCCACACGAAGCCCAAGCATCGAGCTCCATAAACAATTCCATCCGACCACCCGTGCTCTGTTTTCCTGGGAAGGAGACAGCACCACACACGGCTGTCCCAAGAACACAGCCCAAAATTACCATTCTACCCTCAAGTGACAAATGACGAAAATGCCCCTCAAGCATTCCAAACCCGAAACTCGGTCATCCGGACTCCGATTGATGCCCGAAACTCGGTCATCCGGACTCCGATTGATGCGTGCCGCCTGTCGTCGTACTCGGGGCATCGAGACCTTCCTAACGGTCCTTGGCCCTCGGCCATCAGACCCCCCGATCAAAAAGTCAACATTTTCCCTTATTTCGTCCAAATTACGAAAATGCCCCTGGACATCCGAACGTCATAACTTTCACCACGAACGTCGGAATCGAACGTGCCACCCGTCTATGAACTCGTGACGACCCAAACTACGTCACGGTCATCGGGCAAAGTCCATTTGACCGCCCGAATAAAAAGTCAATGTTTTACCCACGATTAGGGGCAAAACGGTCATTTTGCCACGTTCGTCCGATTCCACCCAACTAATCACCGATTAACCCCCATTAATCATGGTTAGTTACTAATCAAATCCCGAATTCTGGGATGGGTCGTTACAGGCGACCCACTCGAAAATTACATGTGAGCTTCCGAAAACAAAACTCTGAGGGCTGGGCCCAAAGCGGACTTCTGTTGGAGAAGGTCGGGTAGTGACACTTTATACCATTAAACGTATGATGACATCATGAACAGTTCTCATGTCGGCTTGAATCCCATAAGGTGAGCCATGCGCTGTCGGTGGCCTCTGTGCATGGGCTTCGTGCGCCTGTGCGTGGGCTTCATGCGCCTGCGCAGGGGTCACCCCCTACCTTCAGCCGGATCTGAAACGTAGGTCGAGCGACTTGCGACCCTGACTCGACATAAAATCATCCATTTTGTTGTTGTTTATTACACTTTTTACACCCAAATTCATCTCATGTATCTTAGAAAAAGATCTATAGGATTTAAATGTATAGAAACATACCTAATCGATGTATCCAAACTCACCACGGCCATGACTCGGACTCCTATCTCAAGAAGTCCTTTTTTACCACAAACCCTATTTCCTCTTCCTAATGGACCGCACGATCTTCAAGAAGGTGTTAAGGCACCTGTATCCATCTTACCAAGCTTGAAGCCATTATTTCAAAATAAAGGGCACGACCATTTCCTTTCTCTTCATCGTGTGTCCTTCCCACCTTCCCTTTCTTTTCTACTTTTTCTCTTTTTCTCCTTTTCCCTTCCTTCCTTTTTTTTTTCTTTCGGGTTCCTTCTAAGTGGTTGTTTCATGGCTTTCCTTATTTTCATCATATTCAGCCACCACCCACCGAGGTACCTTTGAACCACTCACTCGCCTATATATATATATAATATATATATATATATATATATATTAGTGGTAAGCCGGTGAAGATAGGGGAGTGAATATACCAAATTTCTCTAGACCAACAAACATGATTCACATGCCATAATTGTGAAATTACCAAATTACCCCTTCATACATAATGCCCCTAATTTATTTTGACCTGTATCTAATGTATTCGACCTTTGTTTTTGGCATGCTTCCTGTCTACGAACACAGAATTTCGAGACCTACACAACGGTTCTCGCGAATCATCCAAAAAAATATCCAGATCAAAGGTCAATATTTGACCATTTAGGAGCAAAACCGTCATTTTTAATTTTCTTAAATTCTCGGGCCATTACAACCTACCCTTTTAAGCAAATTTCTTCCTCAAAATTTTAGAACAAACCCAACTTATATGCATACTTCAATTGGACAACTAAGTTGCTTAAAATAAATCAACCTTCTTATTTATAAAGCAACATTATCAGTAATCGTCCCAACCATCATGCATGCATAAACCATCACAGCAGTCACACACGATCAATCTATCTACGATGCTCAATATCAACCACAATTTATGCAAACCCTCGTTTAAACTATATTCCACCAATTCATAACCAAACTCGGCCAATTAATATCTTAAATACTATCCATATATCACATTCACAACGACACTATGAGCAAGCCACCACCACAATCCTTATCTAGTACCAAACATCATCCAGACAAAAATTCCCCCGGGGGTATTTTTATACACCACTTGGGAATCAGAGCCTAACGCAACGTCTGAGTGAGAACCAACCATAGAATTGGAGTCCAGCTTGACATCTGAGTCAACATCCTCATATCCATCTTTGGAACTGGAGTCCAGCTCGTTGTCTGAGACTAACCAACCACCACCCACTCAGAAACAAGAGCCTAACTCGATGTCTGAGACAATACCAGTCTCAAGTAAATCACCAACAAAATCATATACATAATCATCACAGAAACCACATTCAGACAACCCACCCTCAATATCCAAGTACTAATCATATTCTCACATAGCGGGTATTTTTATACACCACTTGGGAATCAGAGCCTAACGCAACGTCTGAGTAACAACCAACCGTAGAATTGGAGTCCAGCTCGACGTCTGAGTCAGCATCCTCATATCCATCTTTGGAACTAGAGTCCAGCTTGTTGTCTGAGACTAACCAACCACCACCCACTCAGAAACCAGAGCCTAACTCGATGTCTGAGACAATACCAATCTCAAGTAAATCACCAACACAATCATATACAGAATCATCACAGAAACCACATTCAGTCAACCCATTCTCAATACCCAAGTACTAATCATATTCTAACATAGCCACTCGGGGATACAACATCCAAGTGTCTGCTCATGATTAAAACATCTGAGTGCAATCTGACGAGGGTTATTCACATCATATATCACACAACACGAACATCGAGAAACATACTTTTATAACACACATATAACTCCTCAAATTGAAATCCACAACTCGAACCATGAATATCGATAAACTGCAGGCCCCTATATCATCTTCATAAATCCAATCTTCAATTCAAAACTCGGGCCTAAGCCCAAAACACACTTTTCACAATGCACATTTTTTACTTAACCTTATAGAATGTGCATGCAAGCAATTAATCATTTCCAAAACTTATCAAGTAATTTCGAAAAATCATATTTAAATCATTTCAACATAAATTTATTCCTTAAAAAAACAAATTGCCATTTTGAAACCCAGTTATCAACTCAACACCATTCCCACAAAGTCTGATAAACACGTATACTCTAGATCCATTTACAATTCTCAAAAACCATTTTGAAAACAACATCGTCATTTTGGAAATCCAAATCCAAATCCAAACCAAACACAATTTTCATCAAACCTTGTAAAGCGTGCTTACAAAATTATTTTAAAAAATCCAAAATTTGCAATAATTATTAAAAAAAACCAAAATCAAATCGTTGTCACGTATCAGATATAATAGCTTTAATTTATTTTCCTCATTAAACTTTGATTCTAGACTGACTTTTGCCCAATCATAATTAAGAACAAATCACACGAAATGGGACCATCTCTCGTAAAACGTGCAATTTCATAAATATCTCGAAATACGTACAAAACCGTAAATTATCAAGAACATATCACTAACATAGAAATCACATGTAGAAAACATATAAAACATTTATGCATGCATCATAAGTTAGAAAGCAAAGTCCACTCACAGACCGTTTACGTTGCTATCTCGATATGCGTGCACTTATGTCGTTCCCGGCTAATCCACTATCACAATCGAACCAACATCGAGCAATAGAACAATTAAGATATGTTATGTATGAGACTCACATTTTGGAAATAAAATATTCAGTACCTATGCTCTAATACTAAGTTGACAGGACCCGTCCCTAAATTTCGTGACCCCCGGACCAGCCCTCCTCTCGTCTGACAACTTTTGTTAGACAAGGGATATTACCAACTTTATTCATGTCTGTATCATATTAATTATCCAAAATAAATCTAACCTTATTGGGTTACCACTCACAGCCAACCCACTACTGCCGACAAGTAGTAGCATTTACGATTTTGATCATATTCGGGATCCTAATTTCATTCTTAAAAATTATCGTGATTATAGACATATTAAAATCCACATCGTAAACATAACTCAGAACTACTCTACTTACTCATGCCCAATTTAATACATAAACCATCCTCACCATGAAAGAATAATATTCGTATCATCATAAATAATTACTATTCATATATATATATAAAGAAATTACATCATAAGGTAATTAACACCACAAGGTACACAATAAAATATGCACACAGATCAATCTTTAAATCAGATCCTTAGTTCACATATATCCTTAATCCTTTAAATGGACTTAGGTGTTAGCTTAAACCACTTATATTACTCTAATTCTAAAATGTTCATGACGTCATCCTGAGTTTAATGGTCTAAAGTTTGAAACAATTGGGTACCATTTGAATATAGTCCTAGATTTATGATGAAAATGTTCATTTTTTGAATTATAGTAATAAAAGTCTTGGAAAAAAAAAATTATAGTAATAAAAGTGGTTTAAGCTGAAACCTAAGACTAATTAGCAGTAAATCTTTAATTAAGATTTATGAAGGATTAAGGATATATGTGAACTAAGGATCAAATTTAAAGGTTGATCTATATGCATATTTTATTGTGTACCATGGTGTTAATTACTTTATGATGCAATTTCTTAATTTCATATATATATATATATATATATATATATATGAATGTTAATTATTTAAGATGATACGAATATTATTCTTTCATGATGAGGATGGTTTATGTATTAAATTGGGTGTGAATAAGTAGAGCAGTTCTGAGTTATGTTTTGAGTTTGGTTATGAATTTGTGGAATATAGGTTAAATGAGGTTTGGAATAAATGGTGGTTGATATTGAGCATCGAAGATATTTTGATCGTGTGTGACTGCTGTGATAGTTTATGCATGATGGTTGAGACGATTATCGATGATTTTGCCTTATAAATCGGACGGTTAATTTCTTTTAAGCAACTTAGCTGTCCAATTCGAGTATGCACATAAGATTGGATTTGTTCTAAAATTTCGAGGACGGAATTTTTTTAAGTGGGTAGGTTGTAATGCCTGGAAATTTAAGAAAATGAAATATGACAATTTTGCCCCTAGATGGTCAAATATTGACTTTCGACATGGATATTGTTTTTTTGAACGATTCACGAGAACTGTTGTGTTGGTTCGAAATTCTGAGTTTGTAGACAGGCAACATGCCAAAAACAGAGGTCGAATAGATTAGATACGAGTCGAAATCAATTAAGGGCATTATGATATTTTTTTACATGAAGGGGTAGTTTGGTAATTTGAAAATTGTGATATGAGAATCATGTGTGTTGGTCTAGAGACATCTAGTATTTTCCCTCCCCTCTCTTCACTGACTTACCACTCATATATATATATATATATATTACATGAAGGGGTAATTTGGTAATTTGAAAATTGTGATATGAGAATCATGTGTGTTGGTCTAGAGACATCTAGTATTTTCCCTCCCCTCTCTTCACTGACTTACCACTCATTTATATATATATATATATATATAAGTAAGTAGGTGATTGAAGGGTACCTCGGTGGGGGGAATATGATGAAAACAAGGAAAGCCATGAAACGGCCACCAAGAAGGAACCAAGAAGAAAGAAAAAAAAAAAAAGGGAAGAAAGGACAAAAGGAGAAAAATAGAAGAAGCATAAAGGAATGGGAAGGTGCGAAGGACACACGACGAAGAGAGAGCAAGTGCTAGTGCGCCCATCATTTTGAAATAATGGCTTCGAGCTTGGTAACAAGGATACAGGTGCCTTAACACCTTCCTGAAGACCCTGCGGTCAATTAGGGAGAGAAAACATGGTTTGTGGTGCAAAAGACTGCCTGAGACAGGAGTCTGAGTCATGGATAGTGGTTGGTTGGTCATAATAAGTTGTCCTTAGAAACGTCATAAAAGTGCGCCATGATTACATAGTAAATAATATAAGAAGTTTGGCATAACAAGTTATTAATCCATTCATAGGCAAGTCCTTAACTAAAAACCTTCTTTTCATTTCCAAAAATCCTTTTTATTCTTCATAATTTATCATGCAAGCTTATTTATTTATAACAATCCCTCATAACAAACTTTCACAACTTCACACAACACTTAATTCAATCTGTCTTATTCTTACTTTCATAAATTTACTACCTATCATAATTGTCTTCAATTTCTACCTAAATTTAATCATAGGCCTCTCATGATGAAAGCTCTTAACAATATATATATATCCTTAATTATATAATTATATACATCTCATTCGTTAACCAAATTCTTTATATATTCACCCTTTTTATATTTTTCAATTCATTAGAATTCATCTTTAAGGTTCACTAATATCCAAATGTAATTATAACCAAATATTTATTTTCCCCAAATTTAATTTGGAATTTAAAATATGAATATACAACTTTGGACCCTTAAAACCGTACTCAGATGATACCCAATTAACTTTGAAATTATATCATTGAACTGAGAACACAATGAGGAACATTATGATGAGGTTTTATGACTTCCTAGAATTATGTATGTTTAAATGAAGTTTTCTATCTGAAAAAAGATTTACTGTTCATTATGATGAATAACTATATGTGAACTTGTACCCTGATCCTCATCTGTTCGATTTCAAGAAGGTAGGTATTACTAAATAATGAAATGTAAATAGACAATCACGCTTCAGATGATATAACTATAGACCGTGGGACCGTGACAATCAATAACACATCATAGCCAACAAAGTACAATGCAATTCACCTTGAGGCTCAGTACCCTTTCCATGAACCAATTAAAATGGGTTTTTTTCTTCTTCGAATTCCCCTTGATCCCATACCTTTTACTTTACTCCCATTTCCATCTTCCTCATCAAGGCTCCTATAGTGTCCTAATCCAAAATTTTTCTTTAACTTCTATCACTCTCTTTAATCGACCCAACGAATTACTACCTTCTACGGGGGTTTATATTGATTCCGTCAATTGGAATTACATGTGTCAAAGAATATTACCAGTTAACCAAACCAAATACGTATCATACCTACATACAACCTCCTTTAGTGTAATAGTCCTTATAAATTCATTCAGAAACTGTAACGACCCGGACTTTCGGAAAAGGAAAATTTGGAAAATTTGAAGAAAAAGACGATTTTACCCTTGGAAGTTGGGCGAACGGTTGACTTTTGTTCGAGTGGTCAAACAGACTTTTACCAATGACAGTTACGTAGTTCGAGACGTCACGAGTTCATAGACAGGTGGCACGTCCGATTCCGACATTCAGGGAGAAAAGTTATGATGTTCGAAAGTTTAAGGGCAATTCAGTAATTTTGTTAAAAAGGGGCAATTTGTTGACTTTTCAAACGACATGGACTTTACACGTAAGTCAAGAACCGTTGGTAGGTCTCGAGACACTGAATCCGTAGACAGGCGACACGCGTCAATCGGAGTTTGGATGACCAAGTTATGGGTCTAGAAGCGTGAGGGGCATTTTGGTAATTTGGTGAAGGAAGGGTAAAATGGTCATTTTAAGGGTATAGTTTGAATTCAACCGTGGTGGGTTGTTGTGTGAATTGTTTAATTTTTTAAGAGATTTGTTTAACAAAATCAAGTGACAATTGTCACTGACAGAGGTTGGATTGTGGATGGATGGGATGAGTGGGAAACATGGGTGTGCTGAAGACAGAGCACGGGTTGAATTCTCTAATGCTTGGTGCTGTTGGAACTAGAAAAACAGAGGTGGTTTCCCACGTTTGATCGACTTCCCAAGACCATTTGAGTGGACACTGAGTGCTAAAACAGAATGAAGAGAGGGAGAGCAGAGTTTGGAGATTGAGAGAGGAGGGAATGGGATGAAAATGGTGAGAGGGGAGCTCAAAATCCAAAACGGATCCTTGAGAGATTGAGAATTCGATTTTGAGCTAGAGGGCAGCCCAAGCCAAATTGAGGCTCGAATAAGTCTTCTGGAACCTTAATGGGTCGATCCAAATCAAGAGATGCAAGCTTCGAAGCCCTTGGAGCCATGGACAGACACGACGGAATTCCAGGAAATCGAGCATTGAGTCGTGAATTTGGAGGTAAATTTTAATGGAATTGGTCACAAAATCATCTCTATAGTAAGTCTACAATGCTCCCTAACTAATCAATTGATGAAACCAGTGACTGTTTAGTGAAACTGGGACGATGAACCTTGATTAGAACTTGAGTTCAATTGAGTTGGTTTTAGGCCATGATGATTGGAATGAATACTACAGATCCTTAATTAAGTGTATTGTGATTCTACATGATGGATTAATTGAGGAAATTAAGTGGAATGTGGCAGGAATTGAATCGGGTTGAACACGCAAGTCGCAGACCCGTTTACCAGGCGAGTCGGGTGAAGAAGACAACTGTAGCATTACTGTAGGAGGCGCGTGAGTTTCACCCGTAGCCACTCACGACGGTGCGTGGGGGCGCGTGGGCCCGATTCTGAAGGTGAGTTCAACACGACCTTTGTCCTATGCAATGTAACGAACATTTTAGCGTTGGTTTCGGGTTAATCGGACACCGTTTCGATATTGTTTCGAGGGTCCAAAGGTTTCTATTACGTTTTTAATTAATATTTAATTCCCAAAAAATTATGGGAAATTAGTATGATGTTATTTGAGTCCTTAGTGACACTAAAGAATGATTTCGGACAGGATTCGAGATTCCTGAAAAATGTCAGAAATTACGGAAACGCTTGCAGCGCGAAAACGAGCGTTATGGACAGTGTGTGAGTGGACCTTACTTTCTAAAATTTAATGCATGCATAAATGTGTCTATGATTTCTATGATTATGATTATGACTTATGGTGATTTCAATTTCCGTATTTATACGTATTATGATATGCAATACGAAATTGCACGTATTTCAAGACTATGGTTTCTCCTATGCTTTGATGATGGTTTATTGAACAATTTTACATGATTTGTGTGTATCATGTTTTAAGGATGTTTTGATTATGATTGTGAGTAGGACTTACGGTTTTGACACGTATTTCGAGATTATTACGGATTTGCACGTTTTACGAGATTTCGAGTATATTGTGATTTGATCATGGTTTTGATGCTTTGACTTTGGGATTTGAAATACGATTTGATTTCAAATATTTAAAACGGATTTTGGAAAAGGTGATTTCGGGCTTGATGTCCAGGGCATAAAAGTAATTTTGATGAACGAGATTCGGATTTTAGAAACGTGGAAGTGGATTTCTGGATTGGGTTCAGAATGGTGGTTCCAAATGCCGGCTTACGGCATCATTATTGCGAATTCGGTTTTGGGAATGGGTGACAGATATGATTGGGGATTTTGAATGTGAAATTCGGACATAAGTCCTATTATGACAAAATGTGATTTCGGATTGGTTTTGGAATTTGGATCACGATGGATCCTGGATTGTTGTGATTTACAAATGGTTTTGGGTTTAAAGACCCAGTACTATTACTGGATTATGTTTTGGGTTTAAAGACCCGGATATGTTATGACGGCGGGCCTGGCCCGGATTGGGTTTAAAGACCCGGATTGAGTTTAAAGACTAGGGAGTTTAAAGACTCGGTTACTGTGATGAGTTTAAAGATTCAGTTATTGTGATACACCCCGAGGCCTATTGATTATGTTCTGAGTTTAAAGGCTCGTTGATATCCCGGGAAGGCCTGATATATGTGAGTTTAAAGACTCGGTAATTGATATCCAGCAAAACTGATTGGCTTGTGGTTTACTGTTGATTTCTGATGTTTTCGGATTGTGTTGGGCAGTGACCCGGTTTATGTGGTTTGATGGATTTTTGGATTATGTTATGTACTTTGATTTGATTCATGATTTTGGGCTGAGGCCCTGTGTTTATGATTGCGGGCTAAGACCCGAAGGTTAAGAAAAGGAACATGATTTGATTTTCGTACACGGTTTTTCTTATGTTGAAAATGTAACAGATTGTGAAATGATTTTCTAATGCATGCATTGGTTTTACATGGAGGGTTTCTTTCTATAACTATTTTATAAACTTATTCATTTTTTTCCACTCACACCTTTTGTGTTTTTATTGACCCTCAAGGTCGTGGCGCGTTGGTCGAGGCTGATCGAGAGGCAGAGGCATGAGTGAGTACATGTGTGGATATCCCTTGTTTGGCAAGTACGGAGGGTATTTTGGGAGCTTCAGTCGACTTGCTAGACGGGAGCAGGACCGAGCACGGTTATCAATGTCCTTTAGGGGGCGGTCCTGTCAACTTGGTATCAAAACACTAGGTTGCTGATTCTGTTGCCACATCATGCCTCCGAAGCGTAAGCCTAGTGCGCGACTTGGTAGTGAGACGAGTAGACGAGGGTGTATGAGACCTCGTGATAGATCTCGGATGACATTGACCCTGGATTAAGGGTCAGATGTCATGTAGAATACACTATGAACTATTGTTTGTTAGACGTGGAATTGTGTGGGTCGCAGAGACGAATGAGCCTAGTGGCTAGAAGGGTTACATAATCGAGCAAGTTGCACTCGTGATGGGATGTGTGTTTAAAGAGTCTAAAATGTGATGGGATACTTCTTAGGCCTTATCGGTCGTATAAGATATGGTTGAGCATTAGTATTTGCTCGGCGACTGGGTATGTCAGTGATGAAATGATTGATTGGTATGAGACTGGACTCGAGAGGAGTCGAGATGTGGATGTGGGACTCAAAATGAGTCCGGATATGGGTTAGAAACGTGAGATGAGTCATGGTAAGGTGTCAAGGCTCGAAAGGAGCCAGAAAGGTTGATTGAGGAATGTTTGGCACTTAGGATGCCAAGGACTGGTATATGGTCAGGTATTGAGGAGTTAGGATATTATGGCTTGGTTTTGTTTTGGACTTGTGGGACGTGTCAATGTCCTTAGTGCTTGAGGTTCGGGCGGAGACTTGAGGGATACAAGGATTTGGACTTAGGAGATAGTCTAGTTTAGTGGGACGCAAGTCGGGTCCACTGGGAGGTAAAGTAACAAGGGTAATTATACAGTAATAGTTATGATTGTGAGTTGTCTTGTCACGTCATAAGGAAATGGCGATGAAGATTGATGGATATAAGTGAGGTGGTGCTATTGGGGGTGTGTTAGAGTCAGGATTGGCTCTTGTATTGACTGTTGATATGACAGGCAAGGGAAGAGTTGGTGGGGCCCGTGATGGACCATAGGGGTGTGGTAAGTTGGGACCACATGCCCGGGGATTTGTAATTCCTTCGTAGGAAGCCTGAGTAGCCCTGGAGTGATGGTCTGGATACCTATTACTTGTGGTCATGATGTAAGTTTAACCCAGACGTATGTATTGGGTAGGTCCCGGATTATCCACTCTTCTATGTCATGAGATTGGCTATTGGTCGGGTATGGTGTTATTTGTGATTGGTTATGGTATGGAAGTTGTTGAACTGACTCGAGTTACCGATGTGGTACTTTGATAATAGTTATGTGGTAACCTTGGTAATTATATATGGTAAAAATTGGTGAGATATAAGGGGGGGGGGGGGGGGGGGAGGGGAGGGGTAGACCTGTCGATGTGAGGTTACCCAGGATGACTGGTGTCGTTCGCCTATTGGCTGACTTAGACTTGGATGAATTGGATGTCATCCTTGGAAGGGATTGGTTGATGACCCATGAGATCTCTATCGAGTATGTTGATTAGAGAGTGATATGTGGAATCTAGGATTCCAGAGGTTATGTTTCAGGAAGACTCGAGGGTGTTACCCTCTAGGATGATTTTGATCCTCACAACCAATAGATGGTCGGTATGAGGTATTCAAGTTTGTTGGTCACATGTGTGGTGTATGTGCTTCGTGTACGAGATGCCTAGTGAGGGCTAGGGATGCCCAGATTTCTCAACATATTCCCGAGGTTCTGCCAGGATGGGGTTTTGCTAAGATGAGGAATTGAGTTACGATGATTTGAGGTTACATGTTGGCTATGGACGACTTAATAAGGTAACGGTATGGAATAAGGATTCTGTATCACGAGTTAAGGAATTGTGGTTACGTGGGAAAGTTATGGTTAGTGACCTTATTAAGAGAGGCCAACATGGTGGTGATTGTTGATTTTGAGTAAAAGAGAGAAAAGGATAATGGCCGGATTTGGTATGGCTAAGGTTAGTTGATGGTGATACCCTTGGACAGCCATTTGGGCTAGTCATAAATGAGAGATGAGGTGTCGGGTAGTCTGACCACATTTAAGTGATGTAAGGTACCATGATTGATGATTGGTTGGAGTACTAACATGTACCGAGGGGCGTGTAACGTACTGAACAGATGTATTGAATGCCCTCAGAGAGAGAGATAGTTGAATAAGTGTTAGGTCTGATAGACCAAAGTAGGTTTGGGGAATCTGAGATTTGTTCGAGACCACAAAGGATTGTAGGGATCTCTTCCATGTTTTTCCAGTTATGGCGATTGACCAGGAAGGAGGTCAGAGTTATTGGAACTGAGAACTGAGTGTTGATTGGTTGTTGTCCTCCTATGTACAGAGGAGTGTGTGAGATACTAAACGGATGTAGTAAATGCCTCAGGGCGAAACATATGGTTAAATAAGTGCTAGGTCTGGTCTAACGAATAACGGTCGGGACTAGTGTGAATCCTAGGAAAAATAGACATTTTGGTCAATGGAGATGAGAACTGAGATAGAATGGTTACAAGGGGAGAAACGGTGACTTATGTTTGATCACTCACTATGAGATTTTAGATTCGGTTAGTCGGGTGTTGAAGCTAGTTGAACCCTCAGAAGCTTACCTTCCTTGTATGAGTTGAGATCGACCCACGGGGTTGAGTATGCAGAGGTCATATACCTTTGGGAAAGAATGTACGAATACTGTATCAACCATCAGGATTAGTATTGATGGATAAAAAGAAAGGCTTAATGTGTGATAAGGTGATGGTCAAGATAGTGAGATTACGACCACATTCGCAGATCATGTATTATTTGGGGAGAGGATTGTCATGTTTGATAACCTAAGGATAGGTGAAATCCTGTTAGTTATGGAACTCAATAGGATTGGAGTAGTACTTGATTTCTGATAACTTGGACGGTTGGCGTCCAACTGCAGGACCGTACTTGGTGTATGGTGGAGTCGAGGTTAAGAGAGGGGTGTGATTTGCGATATAGTATGAATGATTGTACTGAGTGCTTATTGGAAATATGAAGGAATCAGGAGAAAAGGTTAAAAATAATTATGCATATTGACCCTATGAAAGGGATATGGTGTGATTGACCTAATGAGGGGAATGAGTTCCCGAGTTATTGAACCATATGAGTTCATCGGCCTGGTGGCCTGATGACAATTGTGCGGATTTAGCCATTGAATCATGTCACGATTTGATGACACGTAAACGAGAAAATCTGACTGATTCTAGTGTATCTTGGATTGTGTGGACTCGAACATGAGCTAGGCTATGTATTCCGAGCCTGTACGTGGCATGACTGCCCATGGGGCAGGATTTTATACAGAGGTTGAGACTGGTTGTATGATTTCTATAAGCAGGATATGACTTATATCCGGTTGAGGTTGATTATGTTTCGAGTTCATCTTAGACGTGTTTCCTTGGGAAAATATTATGGCTCCCACTAATTGGAATTTCGAGGACGAAATTCTTTAAGGAGGGTAGGTTGTAACGACCTGGACTTTCGAAAAAGAAAAATTTGGAAAATTTGAAGAAAAAGACGATTTTGCCCCTGGAAGTTGGGCGAACGTGTAACGATCCGTCCCGGAAGTCGGGATTAGATTACAGTTTAGTGACGGATTAACAAAGAGAATCAGTGATTAGTTGGACACTTTTGGACAGTTGGCGCAGAATGACGATTTTGCCCCTAGAATGGGCAAATTGTTGATTTTTAGTTCGGATGGTCAAATGGGCATTGACCGATGACCGTGACGTATTTTGGGACGTAACAAGTTTATAGACAAGTGGCACGTCCGATTCCGACATCCGAGGAGGAAGTTATGATGTTCGGAAGGTTGAGGACACTTTTGTAAATTGGTTAAAAGAGGGGCATTTGTTGACTTTTTGCACGAAAAAGTTTCTTCACGCAAACCGAGAACCGTTAGATAGGTCTCGACACCCTGAGCACAACGACAGGCGGCATGTACCATTTGGAGTTCGGGAATGAAAGTTACGGACATAGAACCTTAAAGGCAAAATGGTTTTTTGGTACTTTGGGCATTGTGAGCAACCGGACAGGGACACCTGGGGCAGAATTATTGGATATTTTTGGGTTAAGATGTCAGGACCCACCCCGGTTTCACCCCGAAACCCGAGGTAAATCCCGCTCCCGTCTGACTCCCCGATACAACACCTAAGGAACACTCACTCGAACCCAGTCAAACGCAGGAGTAATTACAAAATATCTCAAAATCCTTATCGTTCACAGAGCATAGCACTACATTACAAGGAAAATAAAAACCGATAAAGTACACGCACACAGAAACCTTTAACTCTCCTAGGATCCCTCACGTCACTTCTATGCCTTGGACACTGCCTCGACGTCAAGACCCCGCGCTCGCTCCACAACCTGGAGGGCAATTAAAACAGAAAATGTGAGTGGACCAAAAGTACAAAAGTTCAAAAACCATTTTATAAGAAAACCGAGTTAAACCCTCCGTTTTAAAACCACATGCATAACCAACAGTTATAAACACATTTATAAAAGAATCATTCTTAACCATCATAAGAAACAGAAACACTATAATTTATCATAAGAAACCATAACATGAGTATCAGAAACCGTATCAAAACCATAACCACCAAATCATCATTTTCTCGATCAAACCTGCTGGATCTATCCGAGTCTTTAAACTCCCGAGTCTTTAAACTCAATCCAGGCCTTAATCATATCCGAGTCTTTAAACTCCCGAGTCTTTAAACTCAAGGCCTACGGGGGAAAATCAATATATATATATATCCGAGTCTTTAAACTCCCGAGTCTTTAAACTCAATCCGGGTCTTTAAACCCAATCCGGTCGGTCCCCCGTCACATATATCCGGGTCTTTAAACCAATATCCAGATCCAGCAAATCCAATCCCAAAACCATTTGAAAACCATTTACCAATCCATATCCAAACCCGAATCCGAAATCACTGGTCTGATGCCCTTCTGGCAGTCAGGACCGTCATTCCGAACCCAAATCCGGAAAATATCCATTTTCATACCAAAACCCCATGTAATCATAAATCACATTTCATAACCCATTTATCATTATTAGAAAACCTTTATCGGTGGAAATCCCCAAATGTGGCATCAAAATCCGAAAACCAACATTTTCTCGAAAAACGTGCCAAAACCGTCTTTTTCTCGAAAAACGTGCAAACACATAAAGTCATCACTTCATATTCAATAAACATAGATTCATAAGTAAAACCATAAAACCATTATAGAAAGCAGTTATGCATGTTCAAGTTTAGAGAAAGGGTCCACTCACAGTACTGAGCCCTACTCGCGTCCCGAACGTCCAGCCCGTTCCTCGGCTTCCTCGGGAAATCCCGATCCTGTCAAACACCGTCAAATTACGTCACTAATACATCTACCAACACTCTCCTAAATTTCCTCAAAAATCCCCGAATCCTAAACGTAAGAACCCGGGACCCTAAAATTTCACCCTCGCGGAACTCAACTCAAACGACTTCCGATTGACCCGAAACTAACTCCATTGAACTCACAACAACTCCTAGACCAAAAACTATGTTGACCGTTTCTCCCAGAACCGCCGCACGCGCCTCCACGCGCGCCCAAAGTGGCTGCGCGTGGCCCCACGCGCCAGCTACAGTACCGTCTTCAACCCGTGCTGAACCGGCCGTCGCAGGCTGAACCGGCGAGACCTGATCTCCGCCGTCCGGCCATCAATTCGATCCCTTCTTTCACCAGCAGCTGCGTCCAGACCTGCCCTAACTCTTCCCATACTCCGTTCACCTCGACACGGCCTCTACACCGTCGACTGAAGCTCGAATTCAAACGGCCTACATCCCCTGTTTCACGACTCCTAACTCCGGTCACCCCCCGTCACGGTGGTGACACCAGACTCTCCCCTGGACTTCTCTAAGCCTAACCCAGCAAACCAGAACCATCGACTCACTCCCCAACTGCACAACTTGCCGTTCGAACCTCACGGCTAAAACAGAGCACACAAGTGCACTCCGTCGTGCCGGCCGCCACCGTGCACCACCCATCACGGCAGCACACTCAAACGATCCCTAGGACCATCAGAAGTCTCACCCTAACCTCCAACTCCCTCGACTCTCGCCCTAGACTCACGACTTTCAAATTAAAGTTTCACGGCAAAACAGAACAAAGAAGCCTTACCCTTCGATTGCAGCTCTGCCGTGCGCTCTGCCGCCAACCACGGTGGTCGTTGAACTCCTTGCAGTCTCCTCAGCCTCCCCTGGCCTTGATTTGCCTCGCCTCACGGCGTAGCCACCACCTCAACCTCACAGCTCCCTGTTTCTCCCCAAAATTCCTCCACACCTCCGCCGTGCCGCCGTGCACGATTGCACCTCCAATTCACGGCCACCAGCTCCGCCTTGCCTCACTAACACACTCACAACTCCCTAATCACTCACCCTTGCACCCAGATCGATCAATTCCCCTCACTTCTCACACTCTGTTTCCCTGAGTTTGTCGAAGAACAACACACACAATCACACACGGGCTCACCTAAGTAGTTGGAGCCGTGAACACACAGGATCGCACCAGAAGCCTCTACACACCCGCCAAGTGTCACCATCCCTTCAACCTTTATCCCATCTGTTTAAACCCCAGCCGTCCATTCCTTTCCTCTGTGCACAAATCCCAATGTGCCACAATGACCAAAATACCCTTCTTTTTAGCACATTTTTACGGTTCTACCGAAACTTCCTAGACCCGTAACCCTCGCCTCGTAAGTCCGATGAATACGTGCCGCCTGTCATCGAACTCAGGACGACAAGAACTATCTAACCATCCTAGGTCAACCTACCAAAACTCAATTATTCAAAAAGTCAACTTTTCCCCCCTATTTTACCAAAATTACGATAATACCCTCGACCTTCCGAACATCACAACTTCCTCCTCGGATGTCGGAATCGGGCGTGCCACCTGCCTAAGGATTCGTGACGTCCTAAGCTACGTCCTGGTCACTGGTCAACCCCCAATTGACAACCCGAAATAAAAGGCAACATTTCTGCCCAACCCAGGGGCAAAATCGTCATTCTAAGTTCCCGGACCCCTCGGGACCACCTAACCCCTGATTAACCTTACTAATCACACCTTAATCACTCTACTCTCGGGACGGGTTGTTACATAAGACCATAGGGGTAGAGGACACCTAGACATTCCTAGAGGCTTCTAGCCAAGTCGACACCCGTTTAAGATTTAAACGTTGGCTTAATCGATCGGAGAAGAAAAACAGAGAGGAGAAAACAGAGTGATTTTTCCTTCAGTCCCTTGATCCTCAACCTTTGGCATTGAGTTGTGAACGAAAGATGGAGCCCTGAGCCTGAGGATTTTGGTAGTACCACCGTGGTGAACCACCGTGAGCCGGTGGCAGGAATTGGGAGGTAGGATACATACCTCTGTTTTTTGACATTCGATGAACGTACCCTCGGTTAACCTATGTGTTGATGAGTTTAGTGGTGAGTATGAAGTTCCGGGGAGTGAGATTAGCTCAATGGACCCAACTGTAAAGCAAAACAGGGACGGTGGTGTCGTGAACTCGACGGCAGGGTAAGTTTCGAATTCAAAAATGGTAATTGATGTTATGACGCTTGAACTTTAAATTAGTTAATCCAGTAAGGTTATGGGTGATGTGACACGACCCATCCCAATTTCCCCAACCCCCCCCCCCCCCCCCCCCCCCCCCCCCCCACCCGGGATTACCGTGGGATGTGTCATGCTCCCGTGTGACACGAAAGTGTCAGACAAGGGATAAACCTAAAGCCACTGCCCCAACGAGCTTCCAGAGTGCGCAAGGGATCGATGGAGGCATGTAATGTCCCAGTCTCTACTGCAGTCGCGTCCGTGATCAACCTGAAGGGCATTAAAAACAACAAAGGCTGTGAGTGTGACGAAAATAAATAAGTTCATAAAACACAATTTCACAAAGATATTTATGCCCTTCATTAAAACGTATGCATGCATCGAAAATTCGTAATTCAAAACATTTACTCAAATATGCCATTAGGGCCTTAGCTCAGAAACCGTAACACCAAATCATATGGGTCTCTACCCAAAACCATGAATACTGAAAACCAAACATATATTATATAAATCCGACATCCAGAATACCAATTACAATTCCAAGTGGGCCATCGTCCAAAACCATAACCATAAATACCATTTCCAGAAAAACATGTTTAAACTATCCTGGGCATCCCAGAAGCCTAGCGTCCCAGACGCTCGACGTCCCAGACGTCATATCTCACGGTATAAGCAACACGTGCTACCCGGGGTCTCACCGGGTCCATATGTCTGACATCCCAGATGTCCAATCATAGCATTCCTGCTCCTGAGTCATCATACGGTACGGTAGCTCCGTATAATGACCCCTCGTAGGCAATGCACCGTGACTTCCCCAATGTCCCGGACACTTGGAGGAGACCATCACATATCCTCGTATCAAGATGGTTTATGGAAAATAGTTTATCAATCATTTCAAAACATCTCAAGGGCCCTGCCCGGAATTTCCATAAAACCATCACAAGTCCAAACATCTGATTTTCAAATCCAAAACCATTTATTCAAATCCATTTAATCCATTTAAGGTCCCGGGCCCTAAATCACATTTATAACCAACTGGGGCTCATGCCCGATTTCGTGAATCAACTGGGTCCCTGATACGATTATATAACTAAAATGGGTCTCAGCTCGATTTCATAAATAACTGGGCCCCTGCCCCGATTTCATAAAGCAATTGGGCCCCAGGCCCGATTACGTAAATCAATTGGACTCCAAGTCCAAGGTTTCCAAAACAATTGGGCCTCATGCCCGAGTTCATCTTTCCAATTTCAAAACCATTTCATGAAATCATAGCCAAAACCATAAGTATGGAAAATCAGTGTAAAACCGGAAAAACCTCGATTTACGTGCAAGCACGTAATTCACGTCGAAATGTGTGAAACCATATAATACACCAATATCCAAATCAACATCATATAATCACAATCATAATCCATATAAAACAGTTATGCATGCATAAGATTTCTTAAAAGCAAAGCTCACTCACAGACCGTCCTACGATGCGCCTCGATATGCGTGCCATAGGCCTTCCCAGGCCTCGTCACTATCATCGGGACTCCCAAACCTGTCCAAATCACACTAGAGGGTCTCTAACCTCTTCATTAACCTCCTATTAAAGTCCCGTAATTTTCTCGAATTTTTAAATATTTTTAAACTTGATCCGAAACCTTCTGATGCCCCGGACATTATCGAGACGGTGTCCGATCAACACGAAACCAGTCTCAAAATGTTCGTTACATCGAATAGATTATTTCACGTGTTGAAAGTTTCCCTAAAATACCTTACACGCGCCCCGATCAGCCGGTTGAACCCCATGCACATGAAACCCACATGCCGGGCATTGTTCATCGTCAACCTCGCGTTGGATCCGGGTCACTGGTTTGAACCGGTTCAGCCGAACCGCTGAACTGACCCGGCCGGTTCTCAATTAATATCCAACCATTTTCGACGGGGTTTCCACCCACATGATCGTGTAAGTCCAACTAAGCTTTATATGGAATCAAAAACAAGAAATCTCGTTTGGATTCATACCTCTAAACTCAAACCCAAAACCCATAATTTTCGAGTAACTTCCCTGTCGATCCAGGCTACTTCAAGCTTCAAATTTACGTCCACTGGGTCTGTTTCTGTCCCTAAGTCCCACTAGAATTAAATAGGAGTTCAAAACTACAGTTAAAGCTTGACTTTCAACACTTGAACATAACTGAGCTCTCGGGTTACTCACCTTGCCATGAACCACCGGGGTCGCCGCCGTTTCCTTGCCGCCTCCCGTCGTCTCTCACTAACTCAATCACTCTCGTGGTTGTGCACCCACAACAAGGATGGTGAGGTGAGGGATATGTGTGTTTGTATGTGGGGGGGGGGGGGGGGGGGGGGGGGGGGGGGGGGGGGGGGTGTGGGGGAGGAAAGAAAATGGGTTATCGGGGTTATGATATAACAGAGATGGTGGAATCTGTTCAGATGGGGAGGGAGGAGATGGACGGTGTTGATTGAAGGCACAGGTCAGATGAAGGGCCAAGATCAAAAGGTGAGTTAAGTGGGAATTATCAAATAATTTAAAATCCTAATATTTTAATCCAATCTCACCAATCAAGACGTAGGTCCACATTTTTAGGTTATTGGTCCACATGTCCCACTAAAAATGTCTGACCCAATCAGAATAAAGCCACGTGTCCTCTCCTCGTAATGCACGCATAGTTGAAATCAAACTTACGTGACCCATAACTTTCTCGTTCGAGAGTCTGATTTCAGCGTGCCGCCTGTCTATGGATTCGTATCCTCCCGATCTACGTAATGGTCCTCGGTCCTCGGCTATCGGACTCCCAGTCAAAAAGTCAACATTTTGCCCCTATTAACCAAAATTACCAAAATGCCCCTTCACTTCCGAACGTCATAAATTCCTCCTCGAATGTCAGAATCGAACGTGCCACCTGTCTATGAACACGTGACGTCCCAAACTACGTCACGGTCATCGATCAAAGTCCATTTGACCTCCGTTCGTCCGATTTCGCCCAACTAATCACCGATTACCCTCACTAAACATGATTAGTTACTAATATAATCCCGGAATTTGGGGACGGGTCGTTACAACCTTCCCTCCTAAATTAATTTCGTCCTCGAAATTCCAACCGATCTAATCCTAACTGTTCTTCTCCCTCCTAAATTAGTTTCGTTCTCGAAATTCCAACTATCCTGATTCACAAAACACCCCGTGGAAAGTACAATCGACCCTCGCAACACGTGTACACTCGTACACCAACTAATTAGACCAAAAACTTGTCCGCACTCCACTCGTACCACTAGTATTCATGTCGTATCGGACTACCCTTCGACCCTGTCGAATGACAGAAACCACACATTTCGAATTGACACCCCATGTAAAATCTACCATTTCGTTGGCGCCAACAACTCGACGGTTCCTTTCTCAATCACCAATCTATCCTGATATCTACTCCCACTGGCAGTCACCAACTCAACCGTAACCATTTGACAGTTGCCAGTCGAAAAACTGACACTTACCCACTTGTGGTTACACTAACCACCAATGTACTCAACCTGGGTATACACTTACCAACATTTCACTCGACCTGTGTGTAACTAGACCCATCAGAAATACCATGACCCATTGCATAGTATCCAATGTCCAATCCACGACCCCAACTAATCCAATGGTATCAGAACCAATCCGACTACCAACACGCTCACCAAGATACTTCTGGTATAACCCGTATACCGTCACCAGGCACCACAAGCCTGCTAAGTATCGTACCTCGAACCATGTACAAAGTACACACATCTATCCATCGACCAGACTATAACCACCTAGGTCATAGCCAAACACGTTCCAATAATGGAGTCCATTTATCCAATCCAGCATTAGACAAATCAAAACTCCACCCATCATCCAGTTCCAAATCCAAATCCAAATCCGCAATTGCGTAAGAAATCCCGAATCCAAACCCAGACATCATATTCTTAATCCATTTCCAAATCCGAATCCGAAATCATTATTCCGTAAGCTAGCATTTGGAATAATCATTCCGCACCCAAATCCAGAAATCCACTTTCAAGTTCCAAAATCGAATCCTGAATCGTCACCCAGAAATTCGATTCCAAAACCTGAAATCTCGTTCACGTCTACCAAGACACACCAAAACCGAACCTATCGGTTACCTGCTCGATACATTCGATTGACTTCATAGGGAAGCCAATCCCAACATCCACACGTCTAAGGTTGACAAAATCTGACTACGTCGGAAACCTACTCACCCGAGTAATATGACATACGGGATTTACCTCGAAAAGAGTTCAGTCCAACCTCCTCACTCTAACACCCAAGTAAGAGTGAGAAACTCTCCACCTATCTAGATCATCGAGGTCACGATCCAGATCCATCAATACGTCACCTGATCATAAATGTCACGACATCCAAAGTCCTCAACGTCATCATTCTAATCCACCTAGGATCCACACAGTTAACTACCAGGTTTCAAACCATAGGGTCTTACACCCTCAACTAATCTGCATACTGTCACTTCGTTCGACAACCAACTCTCACATCTCGACAGATCAGTCAACGACAAGACACGCCGAGACTGTGGGTTCTCACTGATTACCTCGTATCGATCCTTGCCATTCCACCTAGGAAAAACCAAGGATGATCCAAAACGATGACGATAATACTCATCCTACGTGAATGCAAATAAAACTCGCTGCACTCACCACGCATGTAAACCAACATCGTCTGCCACCAAGCAGAAAATGAGAAATCTCATTCACCTAACTTCGATATACTAACCTCCACTTGATGAACCAAAAACAAATCCTGGATCCACCAACCAATACACGATCAATGTACTGGTGATACACCCATCATCTGCCCTAGCAGAACCTGAGGAGTCACCCAAAATGACCTTCAATATTCCCATTACCAATGCGGAAAACCCGCACTCCTCGTGTCACCTCCATCATAGTATCTCTCGATTTCGAAGTTCCAACTATATAAGAACACGCTTAATAGTTTCTATTCCTGAGCTAGAAATCCTTCTCCGACCTTTCCATCTAACAACGACTGTCAAAAACTAAACTCGCTGCACTCACCACGCATGTAAACCAACATCGTCTGCCACCAAGCAGAAAGTGAGAAATCTCATTCACCTAACTTTGATATACTAACCTCCACTTGATGACCCAAAAACAAATCCTGGATCCACCAACAATACACGATCAATGTACTGGTGATACACCCATCATCTGCCCTAGCAGAACCTAGGAGTCACCCAAAATGACTTCAATATTCCCATTACCAATGCGGAAAACCCACACTCCTCGTGTCACCTCCATCATAGTATCTCTCGATTTCGAAGTTCCAACTATATAAGAACACGCTTAATAGTTTCTATTCCTGAGCTAGAAATCCTTCTCCGACCTTTCCGTCTAACAACGACTGTCAAAAACTACTATAATGACCCATTTCATTTCTCACAATCCAATTTCTCCACAGCAAGTCTATCCTAAACTCAGGAGATATGGCCAACTGTAGTCAACCGTAACCAATCGGAATGGATTTTCAAGTCCTTAGCTCATTCGGATATCATCCACGTGTCAATAAACAAATCAACTCATCTATCCGGTTACGACCGTGTATGTACATCCAAAAGGATGTCAATTCATCCTAATCTGATGTACCTCTCGACTGGAGAGGCACAATAGACCCCTGCTGTGATCTGCAGTCAAATCTATGCATACCACCATAACTGACCAACTCTGGCCAACACTGACCAACTGGTCACTAATCCCTCATGACAGTACACGATCCTCACGTCTCAGCTACCGTTGGATCCTATCCAGTCCATCATTATCCGTGATCCACTCCCGAACCACAGATACCGAACATATGCCATCTCGACGGAGTCATATCCCGACTCGTGACTAATACCGAACGATCACCGGTGCTAGTACCAGTACCATCACTATCACATGTCAGCATCAGCACTAAGTGTGCGAATCAGACAACTCTGGATCTCCGCTCATACCAAACGACGATCCCGTACCTCTGCTCAAGTTGGAGAAACTCTGTCTCCCGCGTACCCAACCATTCTAGGTACCACCACTCTGCTAAACCACAACTAGGTACTGAACGCTCCCTGAACGTTCCCCAATCCTCAATTAACACAACTACATCAATCACCCTTGATAGCCATCCCAATCTCTACACGATTGTCGACCAATAGTCATCGCTCCGTGTCCACCCATCACACTGATTATTCGGTCCAACTCAAGATTACGTATCTTATCTCATAACCGTACCCGTGGATCGAATCCCACCAATTTACTTTACATCTGACAACCAAATCTATATTTCTGGCTAGACTCACTAGAGTCATCCACGTGGCCATCCACGACCTCAGCTGGTCGTCGCAGCACAAGTTCCAATCCACTAGGCATAATCTGGGGTTCGCCTCGACAGACCACCCCGACTTCGGAGAATCATCCAATCCTCAGCAACTATGGACACACAATACTAGTTCAACTATCACAACTAAGGTTCACCTTCAAACATCATAAACTAGGGTTCCACAATCACACTTAGGGTTCCTCTGAACCCCACTGTCCCCTGCAAGGTAATCCAAAACCTGACCGACCCCGCGGTCCTGACATCGTAAAGACGTCAATCCATTCTTACCATCAACTCAACGTGGGTTCCACCACTATGGTCATCGGCTAACTCTGATGTACCAACATCCCTTACACTAGAAATCACCACTAGGGTTCACATTCAAACCATTACCCAACTGAGGTTCACATTTCCAAGTCACTACTCAAATGGGATTCCCATCACTCAATTGGGGTTCGGGGAAAACCCGGCTGCTCCAGCAGCACAACAATCTACTATCACATGACCGAACCGACGGTCTCACATCACCAGTTCATCACATACAACCCCACTTGGTCGAATCACACTAACGCACGGCATATCGTGCCAATCCTACTCTATCCACTATTCATGATTTATTACCACCAACTATCCATCCGACCCCCCTAACTATCAGATTGATAACGAACTGCAGCCCAAAAGACATCACACCCTCGACCTGTGCGCACATGAAGAGCAAACCTGCTCTAAAACCACTTGACACGACCCATCGAATCCCCCCTGGGATTACCGTGGGATGTGTCATGCTCCCGTGTGACACGAAGTGTCAGATAAGGGATAACCTAAAGCCACAGCCCCAACGAGCTTCCAGAGTGCGCAAGGATCGATGGAGGAGGCATGCAATGTCCCAGTCTCTGCTGTAGTCGCATCCGTGATCAACCTGAAGGGCATTAAAAACAACAAAGGCTGTGAGTTGACGAAAAAAATAAGTTTATAAAACACAATTTCACAAAGATATTTATGCCCTTCATTAAAAACGTATGCAGGCATCGAAAATTCATAATTCAAACATTTACTCAAATATGCCATTAGGGCCTTAGCTCAGAAACCGTAACACCAAATAATGTGGGTCTCTACCCAAAACCATGAATACCGAAAACCAAACATATATTATATAAATCTGACATCCAGAATACCAATTCCAATTCCATGTGGGCCATCAAACCATAACCATAAATACCATTTCCAGAAAAACATGTTTAAACCATCCTGGGCATCCCAGATGCCTTGCGTCCCAGACGCTCGACGTCCCAGACGTCATATCTCATGGTATAAGCAAAGCGTGCTACAAGGGGTCCTCACCGGGTCCATATCTCTGACATCCCAGATGTCTGACATCCTAGACGTCCAATCATAGATTTTTTACTCCTGAGTCATCATACGGTCCGGTAGTTCCGTATAATGACCCCTCGCAGGCAATGCACCATGACTATCCAGTGTCCCGGACACTGGAGGAGACCATCACATATCCTCGTATCAAGATGGTTTATGGAAAATAATTTTTCAATCATTTCAAAACATCTCAAGGCCCTGCCCGGAATTTCCATAAAACCATCACAAGTCCAAACATCTGATTTTCAAATCCAAAACCATTTATTCAAATCCATTTAGGGTCCCCGACCCTAAATCACATTTATAACCAACTGGGCCTCATGCCCAATTTCGTAAATCAACTGGGCCCACGGCCCGATTTCGTGAATCAACTGGGTCCCTGGCCCGATTATATAACTCAAATGGGTCTCAGCCTGATTTCGTAAATAACTGGGCCCTTAGCCCAATTTCATAAAGCAATTGGGCACTCGGGCCAATTACATAACTCGATTGGACTCCAAGTCCAAGGTTTCCAAAACAATTGGGCCTCATGCCCGAGTTCATCTTTGCAATTTTAAAACCATTTCATGAAATCATATCCAAAACCATAAGTATGGAAATCAGTGTAAAACGGAAAATCTCGATTTACGTGCAAGCAAGTAAATCGCCTTGAAATGCGTGAAATCATATAATACACCAATATACCAAATCAACATCATATAATCACAATCATAATCCATATAAAACAGTTATGCATGCATAAGATTTATAAAACCGAAGTCCGCACACAAACCGTCCTACGATGAGCCTCAATACGCTTGACATAGGCCTTCCCGAGCCTCGTCACTATCACCGGGGCTCCCAAACCTGTCCAAATGACACTAGAGGATCACTAACCTCTTCATTAACCTCCTATTAAAGTCTTGTAATTTTCTCGAATTTTTAAATATTTTTAAACTTGATCCGAAACCTTTCGATGCCCCGAACATTATCGAGACGGGTGTCCGATCGACACGAAACCAGTCTCAAAATGTTCTTTAGCATCAAATAAGATTATTTCACGTGTTGAAAGTTTCCCCAAAAGACCTTACATGCGGCCCGACCAGCCGGTTGAACCCCATGCACGTGAAACCCATGCGCCGGGCATTGTTCATCGTCAACCTCGCGTTGGGACCAGGTTCACTGGTTTGAACGGTTCAGCCAAACCACTGAACCAACCCGACCGGTTCTCAGTTAATATCCAACCATTTTCGACGGGGTTTCCACCACATGATCGTCTAAGGCCAACTAAGCTTTATATGGAATCAAAAACAAGAAATCTCATTTGATTCATACCTCTGAACTCAAACTTGAAACCCAGAATTTTCGAGTAACTTCCCCGTCGATCCAGGCCACTTCAAGCTTCGAATTACGTCCACTAGGTCTGTTTCTGTCCCTAAGTCCCATTAGAATTAAATAGGAGTTCAAAACTACATTTAAAGCTTGACTTTCAACACTTGAACATAACTGAGCTCTAGGGTTACTCACCTTGTCATGAACCGCCGGGGTCGCCGCCGTTTCCTTGCCGCCTCCCGTCTTCTCTCACTAACTCAGTCACTCTCATGGTTGTGCACCCACAACAAGGATGGTGAGGTGAGGGATATGTGTGTTTGTATGGGGGGGGGGAAAGAAAATGGGGTATCGGGTTATGATATAACAGAGATGGTGGAATCTGTTCAGATGGGGAGGGAGGAGATGGACGGTGTTGATTGAAGGCACAGGTCAGATGAAGGGCCCAGATCAAAAGGTGAGTTAAGTGGAATTAACAAATAATTAAAATCCTAATATTTTAATCCAATCTCACCAATCAAGACGTAGGTCCCCATTTTTAGGTTATTGGTCCACATGTCCCACTAAAAATGTCTGACCCAATCAGAATAAGCCACGTGTCCTCTCCTCGTAATGCACGCATAGTGAAATCAAACTTCCGTGACGCATAACTTTCCCGTTCAAAGTCCGATTTCAGGGTGCCGCCTGTCTATAGATTCGTATCCTCCCGATCTCAGTAACGGTCCTCGGCCCTCGGCCATCGGACCTCCCGATCAATAAGTCAACATTTTGCCCCTATTAACCAAAATTACCCAAATGAACCTTCACTTCCGAACGTAATAACTTCCTCCTCGAATGTCGGAATCGAACGTGCCACCTGTCTATGAACTCGTGACGTCTCAAACTACGCCACGGTCATCGGTCAAAGTCCATTTGACCACCTGAATTTAAAACCCTCACATTTTACCCATGACTAGGGGTAAAACGGTCATTTTGCATCATTCGTCCGATTTCGCCCAACTAATCACCGATTACCCTCACTAAACATGATTAGTTACTAATCTAATCCCTGAATTCGAGACGGATCGTTACATGATGTCAGGAAGCTTTCGAGCTTGGAAGGAGAAAGAATGGTGGCCGGGAAGCACGAGAATAGAGATGAGGATGTTCTGGTTTTCTCCTTCGAATCAGACAGGTATTGAACAGGACCTAATTTCTGGATTTCATTAGTTAGAATGTCTGTAGAGTTGGGGACAAAAGTAGTGAGCTAAACTGAATTGAAAAAGGGGGGAAAATCAGGAAGAACCGCCCACACCGGCTTGGTTGAACCAGATCGATTCGAACCGGTCTGGATCGAGTCGGCTAGAGGAAGATGGTGACACTCGTCACGCGCGTGAGGGCTATTTTGGGGAATCTTCCAACAAGACTTTTAAAGTAATCGATGTAACGAAAATGTTGGCGCTGGTTTCGAGTCAATCGGACATCGTCTCGATAGTTTTCGGGATGTCCAAAAATTTTAGGGCTCGGTTAAAAATTCGGGAAAATTACGGGGACTTAGTATAAGCTTTTTAAAGTAGTTAGTGACCTTGTTATAGGATTTGTACAGGTTTGGGAAAGCCGAGGATAATGGATTGGCTGGGAACGGCGTCGGTGCGCTCGTATCGAGGCGACGATGTTATGGTCTGTGAGTGGACTTTTCTTTCTAACTCTGAATGCATGCATATATGTTTTTCTATGATTTTCATACGTGATTCTATTATTTGATTTATGATCTTGATGATTCACGGTTTTACACAATTTTCGAGATATTTATGGAAATTCACGTTTTACGAGGTTTCGATCGATGTTGTGATTTGACTTTGATTTTGATGATTTGACTTCGGGTTTTGAAAAATGATTTGATTTCAAGGATTTGAAATGGATTTTGGAAAAGTGATTTTGGCTCGGAGCCCTGTTTCTGAGATTTCGACAAATGAGCTTTCGGATTTGGTTTTCGAGATTTGGAAAGGAAGTTTGGATTTGGGTTCGGGACAGTGGTTCCAGATGCTAGCTTACAGAATCATTGTTGCGGATTCGAAGAAGGATTTTCTATGTTTTTCACTGTTGATTGAAGAATGGTTTTGGGTTTAAAGACCCGGAAAGAAAAAAAAAACTCACTGGATCTGGTTTTGAGTTTAAAGATTTGGATTGATTGAAGGGGGGAGGGCCCTGGATTAATATGTTTTGAGTTTAAAGACTCGGATATGATACCCCCCTGAGGCCTGTGATTGTGTTTTGAGTTTAAAGACTCGGTTATATCCCAGGAAGGCCTGGTTATTGCGCATGGTTTTGAGTTTAAAGACTCGGGCGCACTTGAGATCTAGTAAACTTGTATGCTTGATGTTTTCCCCTGGTTTTCAGATGATTTGGGCAGTGGCCCGTATGCTTTGAATTTGACGAGTTTTGGGACTGAGTTCCCGGATTTGAGATTGATTTGTGATTTGAGGCTGAGGCCTGGATTTGAATAGCGGATTTGACTCGGGCTTCTAAATGGTTTTTTTTTCAATAATGGTTTTTGGATATGAATGGTTTCATGACTTGGATTTGATATGCACGCATTGGTTTTTGCGTGGAGGGTAAAAATGTAATTGTTTTTTGAAATATACTTTATTTTTGTCCACTCACAGTCTTTTTGTGTTTTCAATACTCTCCAAGTTGTTGCGGTACGGGTTGTTGGTCGAGAGAGACGGAGACATCACACGTACGATCCACAGTAGATTCGTTGCCCTCTGGGAAGTTTCGGATGTTATTGGACGGTCAAGTCGGGAATCCCTTGTCCGACATATGTGTCACATGGAGGTTGGACATCGGTTTAGCCTTCGTGTCGTGCGTACGTTAAACGGGAGCAGGATTTAGCCCTTAATCCTGAGGATTAGGGGTGGGTCCTGACAGAATGGATGACTTTTGATCGAAATGTCAAATATACTTTGATCGATGACGGTGACGTAGTTCGGGACGTCACGAGTTCATAGACAGGTGGCACGTCCGATTCCGACATTCAGGGAGAAAGTTATGATGTTCGGAAGTTTAAGGGCAATTCGATAATTTGGTTAAAAAGGGGCAATTTTTTGACTTTTCAAACGACATGGACTTTGCACGTAAGTCAAAAACCGTTGGGTAGGTTCCGAGACGCTGAATCCGTAGACAGGCGGCACGCGTCAATCGGAGTTTGGATGACCAAGTTACAGGTCTAGAAGCGTGAGGGGCATTTTGGTAATTTGGTGAAAGAAGGGTAAAATGGTCATTTTAAGGGTACAGTTTGAAATCAGCTGTGGTGGGTTGTTGTGTGAGTTGTTTAATTTGTTAAGAGATTTGTTTAACGAAATCAAGTGACAATTGTCACTGAGAGAGGTTGGATTGTGGATGGATGGGCTGAGTGGCAAACATGGGTGTGCTGAAGGCAGAGCACGCGTTGAATTCTCTAATGCTTGGTGCTGTTGGAACTAGAAAAACAGAGGTGGTTTCCCACGTTTGATCGACTTCCCAAGACCATTTGAGTAGACACTGAGTGCTAAAACAGAATGAAGAGAGGGAGAGCAGAGTTTGAAGATTGAGAGATGAGGGAATGGGATGAAAATAGTGAGAAGGGAGCTCAAAATCCGAAACGGGTCCTTGAGAGAGTGAGAATTCGATTTTGAGCTAGAGGGCAGCCCAAGCCAAATTAAGGCTCGAATAAGTCTTCTGGAACCTTAATGAGTCGATCCAAATCAAGAGATGCAAGCTTCGAAGCCCTTGGAGCCATGGACAGACACAATGGAATTCCAGGAAATCGAGCATTGAGTCGTGAATTTGGAGGTAAGTTTTAATGGAATTGGTCACAAAATCATCTCTATAGTATGTCTACGATGCTCCCTAACTAATCAATTGATGAAACCAGCGACTGTTTAGTGAAACTAGGACGATGAACCTTGATTAGAACTTGAGTTCAATTGAGTTGGTTTTAGGCCATGAAGATTGGAATGAATACTACATATCCTTAATTAAGTGTATTGCGATTCTACACGATGGATTAATTGAGGAAATTAAGTGGAATGTGGCAGGAATTGAATCGGGTTGAACACGCGGGTCGCAGACCCGTTTACCAGGCGAGTCGGGTGAGGAAGACAACTGTAGCATTACTGTAGCAGGCGCGTGAGTTTCACCCGCAGCCACTCACGGCGGGGCGTGGAGGCGCGTGGGCCCGATTCTCAAGGTGAGTTCAACACGACCTTTGTCCTATGCAATGTAACGAACATTTTAGCGTTGGTTTCGGGTTAATCGGACACCGTTTCGATATTGTTTCGAGGGTCCAAAGGTTTATATTACGTTTTTAATTAATATTTAATTCCCAAAAAATTATGGGAAATTAGTATGATGTTATTTGACTCCTTAGTGACACTAAAGAATGATTTCAGACAGGATTCGAGATTCCTGAAAAATTTCGGAAATTACGGAAACGCGTGCAGCGCGAAAACGAGCGTTATGGACTGTGTGTGAGTGGACCTTGCTTTCTAAAATTTAATGCATGCATAAATGTGTCTATGATTTCTATGATTATGATTATGACTTATGGTGATTTCGATTTCCGTATTTATACGTATTTTGATATGCAATATGAAATTGCACGTATTTCGAGATTATGGTTTCTCCTATGCTTTGATGATGGTTTAATGAACGATGTTACATGATTTGTGCGTATCATGTTTTAAGGATGTTTTGATTATGATTGTGAGTAGGACTTACGGTTTTGACACGTATTTCGAGATTATTACGGATTTGCACGTTTTACGGTTTTGGAATTTGGATCACGATGGATCCTGGATTGTTGTGATTTACAAATGGTTTTGGGTTTAAAGACCCGGTACTATTGCTAGATTATGTTTTGGGTTTAAAGATCCGGATATGTTATGACGGGGGAGTGGGCCTGGATTGGGTTTAAAGACCCGGATTGAGTTTAAAGACTCGGGAGTTTAAAGATTCGGTTACTGTGATGAGTTTAAAGACTCGGTTATTGTGATACCCCCCGAGGCCTATTGATTATGTTTTGAGTTTAAAGACTCATTGATA